>HG996491.1:2500000-5000000 GCA_905340225.1 Abrostola tripartita
ACTTAAACTTACCAAAGCTTAAGATTGAAATTCCTAGTGACTTGTCTCATATTCATTCAGGTCCATTAGATAAACGACAGTGATAGCACTGTAACATTTCAGAGCGAATCCCTGCTGACGAGCAAATCAAACTTCAAAATACTTTTTACTATACAATTTTCAATAAAATAATATTTTTTCCTATATTTTTATGCATATAATTTCAGACGCTGAAACTGCAATACATTCGATGCCTTTACTTTTCTATTTATCAATGTATTATTAAGAAAAGTAGGAGACAGTAATCTCTAACATCGCAACCTCATTTGTCTTGCGCCTCACACGCATCGCGTATCTCAATCCGCTGACACATCGCGTGTGACACTCAGACCGACAGTCACCGACATTTGTCACGCGGCAAGTCTTGCTTATGATAATATTTCGCCTCCAGCTCCCTTACTATGAACTCTTAAAGTAGGACATTTTCCGTTATGGAAGCGAGATGCCGCAAGACACTGCAGATAGCGGCGTCTCGCTTTTTCAACGGAAAATGTCCTGCTTTAAGAGTTCATGGTAAGGGTGCAGGTTTAAGAAGAAAGGACAAAGCAGCCGCTTATCTGCATGATGGATACTGCTATGCTCAGTTTGTTTTTGGTTATCTTTGTCCTGATGTAGGATAGGAACTTTGAGAGGTACAAATTGAGATTGGGTGTATGGTATATTTTTATTCTGAATATAAGTCGCACCTGAATATATATCTTTCTTGCGTCATGACTGATACATGCTTTAAGATGTAGTTTTTAGTAATAAATCCCCGTAAATTTAAATCAAAGGTTTTAGTCTGGAATGCTATAGGTATATTACATTTTGACAATATTTACATACCCAGAAATGTAAGTCTTGAGACAGGAAAAGATGTTTGAAACTTAGTAAAATTCGTCTTCAGATTGTGTATCTGCATTGTAAATAAAATAAAGCTTCACTGGCTACAAAATTTAAATTATTAAAAAGACGTCCCATCTTATCCTGTAAGTACTTTACAATACAGACAACATAGTATTTTTCTCAACACCGACATAATAATGGGAATGGCAACATAAACACGGTGCATAGGCCCACAGAATTCCCTCGGACCAACGAAACAAGAATAAGACGCGCGACATTCTTACGCGTTTCAGCGCAAACATTACGACTTAAAACCGGCATTAAAGTGACATACAAGCAATTAAACATGCGCAGACGCAGCGGGATTGAGTTTACATTGTTGTACCAACAGTTCATAATAAATGTCGCGCGTGTAAACGTGTTTTTAAATTCGTTAAACGGCCGGCGTATGTCACCGGCTAAAATGTTTTGTATGCACCTTGACAGTTATTTGTAAGATAAGAGACGGTTGGCGCTGAAATAATGAAGCCCTTAAGACTAATATGTTGCAATAAATATTCAAACCCATGCATGATGCGTGTGCCTTATTATGTAAACACTACAGACAATATTTCTATTATATTATTCAGTATTTAAAGTACGTAGGTGTATATTATAGGTATCCTTATCTAACACAACTTTTAACTAGGTTTTCATTGGTTCGTCTCTCTAGGCATTTGGAAATGCAAATGGTTCTTATAATTATTATATTTAATGTTCAATTAATTTATTTAGCGTGTGTATGCACTAGCTATATCATTTGGAATACATCTTAGATTTTAAAAGCACTGTATTTTAACCCTTTCCCTGCCTAGTGCGTCACATATGGTACACATTGTTTTACTATTGTTTCTACTAAGCGGACAGTCAAAGTGTTAAATATACTTCTACGTTTTCGTATATTTAGTAGGATTAATTACAATTACAATGTTTTTGAGATTAATCACATGAGATTCATTTACTACCGCCACACACGGATGAACACAAGGACGTAAAACAAGACAAGTCTAAAAAATAATTGTTCTTACATCACCGTGTTATATTCGACTCGAAGTAAAACTGTTATTTGAGCTATAAAAACATCAATTTACGTAATTCCCGATTTCAATATTAATTAAAAAGTACGATTAATTACAAAAATCTAATGCCACTCTTTAATTGGTCAGGGTTGTCAAATTGCTATGGAAAAAATTCAGTGCTACTTTCTGTTTGCATAACTATTTTTTTATAGAGCTTCTGACAGCTACATCCTAGCTATTTAGCAACTGTAGGCGAAATTTCGAGTTGGACGCTAAGTGGTTGTTTTAAAATTTGAATATGTCTGACATTGATTGATTGGTGACCTGTGATTTCTGCGAAGGAAATTACTTGTCCAGCGTTCGCGAGCTTGCCGACCAAACGAAAACATACTTGTGTTACGTTACTACATAAACGTATTACCATAAATTTGCTTATTTTCTTTTTGTTTCTGAGAAAAAGTGTTCCTTTAATTATGTGCAAATGTGTATTTGCGAGTTCCTCTGACACAACAGCTTATAAATAAATCAGACATGTTAAGTGCGGTTTTCTATTGCTTAAAATCTATTTAATGTCCGATGGCTCTCTATGTTTGGTAGAAATCAATTAATAAATTAAGGCTAAGCTCTTTATTGTGATTGAAACTTCAGATGTAAATCCACACGTTTACTCAAATCTACGAAGCCGAAAAACTATTTATAAAACTTTTATGATGGACGGCGATGATGTCATTTGACAGCTCGTGCACAAATTAGGAGTTTAACAACACCGCGTTTTATGAGCACGTTAAAAACAAGACAAAGACATAGTGGTATAATGTCATAGAGTACAATCAGTATGATTTTGAGGAGCGCCTCATCACGCAACCATAATTGGCGAGAGAAATTCGTAAATTTAAGGTTGGCGTGAGTTTGCACACTACATCTTGGCTTGACCGGTGATAATTTACAAACACAATGAAGTAGAGAATTAGAGATGTTAAAACAAGAACAATGATTTCTTTAAAATGTTGATAATAATCATAAGTTGTAATAATGCCAAGAAAGTTTACGAAATTCGTCATTTCAATTCACTTAATTCTTTCGATAAATACGTACTTGATTATACTTCTGTATCATGACCGAAAATTAGGTCACGTGTCAAGTAGATCGAATGATACATATAAGATCATGTATTTAATTACGTATAGGTACCTATCTCTTTTCAACTTCAGGTCTTGCGAACATTCGCCGTTTAAGCCAGACTTGATAGGAATGCCGTCCAAGTAAATGCACTCGTATGGGAATACTGCAAATGAGGCCTTAATTAAGACATCTATCTGTATTGTAAGCTGCTATAATATTTATAAAAGGAGATCTCTTTTATTTGTATGCAAGCTAATTGAGACATTGTTATAAAAAGTAAAGCAAAAGTATAATTGGGCTTGAGCATGTGAACCTGTTGCGAAGTTCTTCCACCTTGTTGCCGACAAGGTGGAAGAACTTCGCAACAGTTTAAAGGATCACAACTTAGACGGAATAAGAGAGAAAGTTACATAAACTGAACATAAAAGACTTGAAAGACGGGACATGACGGAAGACGACAACCTCATTGGCGCAGTGGCTAAGCGATTGTACTGCTGCGCTAAGGCTTGCAGGTTCTCTTCCCATACGGGACAAAAGTTTGTGCGAACCGCAGATGTTTGTCCCGAGTCTGGGTGTTTGTGTATGTGATATTTCATGTTTGTAAAACGCACTCACAACAGGAGAAGAAAAAGCTCTGTCCATTGTCATTGCTTTAACTGTACTTTTATAAGCCAATGATAGACATACCACGTCATATGAAAAAGCAATCCGTTTACATTCCTGCTATTACGATTACCACTTAAGTCACAGGTACAATTTAAAGACCTCAACATTGCAAATCGATGTCGAGAACCGTTCGCGAACCATAGAGCTAGCGAGACAATGTTTTTGTCATGTTACTTCCGCATGCCAGGGACCACGTGACACGGGCATTGTGTGCTCACTTCTATGACAACAAACATTGCTCCTTTGTCCAACCGTACGTAATGGGTTCCGTGAACAAGTGATTTACGATGTGGAAAAGTTATGAACGTCTCATTCATTTGCAACGCTCACTTAGGTCTCTATTCCAAGTCTAGCCCCGTATACGGTTTAAACAAATCCGACTGACATGTCGTTATTTATGATCAGTAAAACGATTTCAACAAGAATAAAATATTTGTTAAGATCATTTAACGTTTGAACAAGATCTGTTGAAACCAGAACTTTATCGCCTCAAATCTCAATCTTGTCCTCAAAGCTCAGCAACCGACAATGGCAAAACTTTATTTTTGCAGATATTTTGGCTTTAAAAATAGCAATTTTCCGCGACATGGCCTCCGATTACAATACACAGAAACACGTGTTTCTTTGCCCGCGGCTCGTCCCACGGTATCTTGCATAACAGGACTTTAGCGCCTCTCCGCCGTTCCGTGATTTAGCACCGCATCTGCACTCAAATCAATCAACAGCAGGCTACGACAATGATCAATTTGGTCGATGGTAACGCACGATTCATCGTTTTAGGGAAACGTTGAACAACGGGACTTTGCGCTTGCTACTTTCCCACACTTTAAAGAATATATCTTTAAATATGGAATAATAAAATAACATTTGTGCTCGTATTAATAACAACGAAGTCTGCAATCAAGTTGTTTATAACTTTATTGATTTATCTGAGATATCGCTATTACACAACGTAGCTAAGTAAATGATAACTACAAATGAGTGTTTCAGTAAATATATTTTTCATTCATGTCGGTAATATGCTTACAATATCGATAATGAAGGTCATGTAGGTGCCCTTTGTGTAACGAACAATGCCTTATGTAATATTAACATTAGTTAGACACGTGATACATTTATATAACATAGGCTAAGTAACACCGGTGACTTTGGAAACAAGTATTTAGTCTATACAGCATATTTAAATTCTGATACTTTTTTGGAAACTATAATATCCGCACTAAATAAATATTTGTTTGTACCATGTTAAAATGTCTACTTCTTCAGAATGTGATATATGTGTTTATCAATTTAAGCAAGTCTTTTTTATAAGGGGTTTTTTAGGACGGCTTTCAGTAAGTATTCCTTTCAACTTTGTAAATTCATCAATCCAGAACTACCAGGATATCATAAATAAAAAGCTGACATTAAACTGTTCGTGTCAACTTGCCAAGTCCTGTTCCCATCTCAACCCTGCTCCATAGCCTCTTCATAAGCGCACAGACAAAAGCATCCGCACGCAGATTTCCCACTCATTCACGCCTAGAACAAAGGGGGTGGGTACTTGAGTGTGGAGGCATGCCAATGCGATATGCGGCTAGCCGTGAAGTGCCTACATAGCAAATATAGCGACGTCATTTGATGAAGTTGGTTAAATGCACGGTTGAAACGAGAGGGTTGGAATGTTATGAATTTAATTTATTTCCAGCTGTTCGTGTGAGGGCGATGACCTGCAGCGAATGTTTACAGCTAAGAATAGTGATGTATTTAGATCATTACCCTGAGGTAACACGATTGATAATGAGGAATTATTATCCTCTACTATAATTGGCGATTGATCGAGTCTATGTTTATCAAGCATACAATATAACTATTGTGTGTTTATTTTAATGTATGGAAAATGATATATATGATTATATAGTCACTATTTATATAGATGACTGGGTTATAGCTCGATATAATAATAATGTACGCATAAATACAATATGATTTTAAATAAAATTACAATGTTATATTTAACTACATTTGTCTGTTTTATGGTGTTACTCAATACATATGTATTACACAGGTTCTAGAATTTATTTAATTAAAGAAATATCGGTATCATTCAAAAATGTATCTGTAGATAACTTTCAATTCGCACATTATGATCGTAAAATGAATACGTCAATTCTTTTTACACAGCATAGGGTATCTTTGTACGAATGGTACGTATGTACATATTTCATGACAGCGTTTTTTACTTTGATTCATACTTTATAAGTTCTTACTCGGAATACTTGGATACTACTATGGGGAGCAAATCTATAATACGATCTAGATTTCGCACTAACCAATACCATTAATAAAGGTAGATTGATAATCAATAAATTTTACATTTCCTCTAAACTATGGACTTGTTTGGTCTTTCCCGAAATAAGTACTACCCGCATTTCATAAATCTATTTCAGATAACCATTTATGTCATACATTTTCCAGATATTCTGCAACAACAACAGTGAAGGAAAACATCGTGAGGAAACCGGCATACCTGAGAGATTTTTCAACGGTATTTAAAGATATGTCTGAGGCTCACAGGCGGTTTAAACTCTGACACCAGGTTGTTTATCAACCATACGATACGAAGAAGCAAAATCATTTATTTTTCTACAATAAGTAGTTAATATGCATTTACTCATTTTATATTAAAATCAATACTTAATAGTACTCACAGATGGCTTGGTAATTTATGGTGTCGGAAACAAGACAGTGGTCGTTGTTCTTGTTCTAATTTATTCCTACTAGTACAATTAATCATTGGCTGCCAAGAGAAAGGAATACAATACAATAATTGCTTGTATAAGATGACTTATTACTGTACTTGTTTCAACGTTATAGAGCGATGTCATTGAACACTTAATATCTTTATTACAGATATTTAGTTATTTATTTACTTGAACCTACTTGTTTAAATCGCTTACAAATGAAGGGCATGCAAAATGGCAAGTTGTCGTTCATTGTGGCGTTCTAAGGCTCTAGACAGACGGACTGCATTTCAACTGCAATCCAACCGCAAATTGCAGTTCGGATGCAGTTTGAATGCAGTTGACACGACTGCAATAGAACTGCAAACCAAACGTTCACACGATTGCACGCCGACTGCAATTAAACTGCAATTGGACTGCACGTTTGGTATGCAGTTCTATTGCAGTCGTGTCAACTGCATTCAAACTGCACTTGAACTGCAATTTGCGGTTGGATTGCAGTTGAAATGCGGTCCGTCTGTCTAGAGCCTAAGGGGGAGGCCTTTGTTCAACAGTGGACGTCTTCCGGCTGATGATAATGATGATGAACATTGAACTGGCGAAAAATTATTGAAAATAAATCTAAAAGTGTTTTGTGCATGTTATCAAGGAGATAGAACCAGTAATTCAGAATGCCAAGATAATATGAAAGTAAAAAAAATGCAAGTAACGTATCCCCCCGCTGGGAGACGACGGGGATATGTGAGACTCTCCCCTATGAACCTAATAAGATCCACAGGGGCCTACTCATTAAAAACCTCACGATGCATGTTCTGTTGGAAGGCGGAGGCAGGATAGCAAAAGCATTCTACTCCCATTCCTGCCAGAACTAACCTATCACCTAACCTATCCTACAATCCCATTTTTATAACTAAACAATTAGTTATTAAAGTGGAATTGTAAGATAGTTAGCATAACTAAACAATGAGCACTGACAGCCGAGTGGTATGACCGTTGGACTGCTAAGTAAAAGGTCGCAAGGTCAAATCCCGGCACGCACCAATTTTTTTTCGAATTCATGTGCGTTCTACACATTAGTTATCAGTTGCTAAAAACGGTGAAAGAAAACATCGTGAGGAAACCGGCACACCTGAGAGATTTTTCAACGGTGTGTTAAGCCATTTCCGAGGCCTACAGGCAATTTAAACACTGACACCAGGTATAAAAAAAAACTTCGACCCACACTAGGAATTTCTCCTGTGTCGTGGGTGCGTTTCACAAACATGAAATATCACATATACAAACACCCAGACTCGGGACAATCAAATGTGGATCGCTAAAATTTTTGCCCCGTGCGGGAATCGAACCCGCGACCCTTAGCGCAGCAGTCTAATCGCTTAGCCACTACGCGAATCAGGTTGTTCATCAACCATACGATAAGAAGAACTAAACAATCTTAAACAAAGCAGTACCTATCTATATTGTAGGTGCATATAAGAGAGAAAACTGTGATAAACGAGACGACTATATCCACAAGCCAGAGTTATGTTGTTGTGTAAATAAAACTTAATTAAACAAGCGAGGTCGGCGCGGGCGCAACCTTTAACGGTGCAACAACATCTCCGAACGGAACAAACAGAAGTCGAATCAGAAAAATACTCCGTATTAACGTTATCTGATTTGAGGTCAATAATTATGTTTAATATGATAATTAATATTATACCTACAGATCGTATATAAGTGATAATAATAAAATAATTATTCAGTTACCAGAAGGTAATAATTAACATTTATTTTAAGACGTAAAGAAAAAAGGAATCTTTATGGCTGCGTGCAGCGACACGGTAGCTCAGTTGGTAAGAACTGCGCCACGGATCGATGAAGGTCGCGGGTTCGAGACCTGCTCGTGTCCATCATTTATAAAATTTCCTTTATTTATTCGAGAGTATGTATAGTTAAGATTTGATTTAAGACGGAGTAAAAATCATCGGTATTATTTATTTTAAACTAGCCATGTATATATATATATATATACTAGCGGCCCGCTCCGGCTTTGCACGGGTATAAAATATTTCTCCACTATTTAATGGATGTTATATACATATAAACCTTCCTCTTTAATCACAGTATCTATTTAAAAAAACCGCATCAAAATCCGTTGCGTAGTTTTAAAGATTTAAGCATACATAGGGATATAGGGACAGAGAAAGCGACTTTGTTTTATACTATGTAGTGATATATATACTGTAATTAACCTGTTTTACATGATGAAGACGGCAAACATCTCCATCATTATGTCGTAAACCATCTCAAATAATCGTAAAGTAACCCAGCAGTACAAAAACACAATGTTTCGCACAAATAGCCTAATACACCATTGAGCCGTCACTCCGAACGCATTGAATGCGCACACGCATCGCTAGTCGACACCGGACGCGGCCCGTTATGCTGGCCATCGATCATGCGACGAACTTTGTTTATCCATGGCCTGACCTTAATGAGGGGTATACATGACTGTACCTGGTGTAATGACATGATCGTTTTAGGGTACCGTGTCTAAATCGAAATAGACGGAACTATTAAAAACTGATACAACATTTAGGCTGTCTATATCAATGTACATACATGTTTGAGTATTCATTTAGCATAATATCTATAAATCAAATTGCCGTTATGAAGAATATTTTTTTTTAATTAAAAAAAAAACTTAGAGCCGCTTACATCTGGTGCAAAACTAACAATCATCATTTGTCACGAACGTGTTGTGTCTACTTAAACATTAAACATTCTTGTAAATACGTAAGGTATCATAATATCTTTTAGGCTGTAATTGCAATATAAAATGACCATGAAAGCTTCGAGCAATTAACAATATGATATTGATAAGCAATAATGTCAGTGCAAGTGCGCAATGTCACGTTATAACAAAAAAATAAATATACTAAAATGAATTAATGAGACAGTAAATCTTACGAATAAAAGCTTTTTGACTAATAAAACAAACAGTTGTGCAAAAGCTGCGGTTACAAACAAAATAATTCGCATGCGCGGAGAGCGATGCGTGGGCGCCGTCAATTGGACAAGCGGCTTCACCGCGCATGACGTATGCGCTCTACGCAACGAGCCATCAAAACTGACGCACAAATAAAACGGTGACAGATGGAAAATTGCAATCTGCACTCACGACGTGAAGGATAAGCAGAGGGAATAATATAGCACTCTTCGTTATTGTCTCTAAGCGAGAGTGGCCATTAGTCGCGGAATTTTATCGCGTTTATTGCTTCGCTAACTTTTATGTTTGAAACGTACGTCCGAGGAATGTGGAGAAACAAACGAGTTGATACCACATACATATATAAAGTCGTTTAAGAATATACGTAAACATATTCCAATTAAAATGCCATTTAAATGTTTTATATGTTCCAAACACATAAAAATACTGTAACGTTAGCAATCAATATAATAATTACGTGTCCTAACAATCGACTAATCAAATAATAGATCCTCGTAATAAATGTGCCATCATCAACCTAACGAGTTATTTGCCCAGTACAAACATTAAAAGTTTTCAATTACAGTCGAATGGGCCGCCGACAAATTAATCGATATCATTTGTTAAGAAAAAAATACCAAGAGTAAACACTCATAACGATACTTAAATCGATTTTGTGTCAGAATGGTTAGTCGATGTTAATCGAGAGGTAATGAAAGAACCGACGGGTTTTCATAACGAGGTTAGTGGATTGAATGTAACTAGTTCGCAGACGAATAAAAATATTTGTTCGACACAGATGGGAGTTTACGCGGTTGTAAATTCTGTAGTAACTACGCCGATTAGAAGGCCGCAAGGGCTGGACTCTATAAAAGAAATTAACATTTCTCTACTAACTTCAGACCAGGATGTTGCAATATGTCTTGACTATGACTTATGAGTCTTTAAAGTAATATATCCGCTTCTAAATGATGATGAACTTTAGAAAAAATGACCTGAAGGCGTTATTACTGCAGCATTTTGACATCGGATAACATGCAGTGCTGCACAAAGTACTACAAGCTGTGTAAATTATACAATTAATTAGAAAGCATGAAAACACTAATTGAGTCCGGTATCACGTAACACCTTTCGCGGGTTCTGGCGATTTTAGTAATTGTCACGATTGTTCCGAGGCGCCCAACGCATTCACACTTCGACGGATACTAAAGTTTTTTAAGAGAAACCGATTGAATATCGAAACGCTCATTTTTGTTAAGATTAACTTACAATCTCAATAAACGAGCAAAAAAACTGTTTAAGATTTAATTTCACGTTGACTCGGAATCAATTTAAATCAATCATAACGGATCGGGACCTCGACTTCAATGATTTTTTAGAAACTTGTTAATGAGAACACTCTTTATCAGTAAATTTAAATAAACATTAAAAATAAAAATGGTGTTACAAGCAAAGATTTCGGTGTATAAACACAAAGATTTTACCAGACAAATAACAAGACATACAATTACGTTACTATAAATATTTCTGAAAATATTTTGGATTTATGTAACAATGCATTTAAATCATTGAAAGCACGAACACAGCTTTACATAGATCCCATCCACTTACATCATACCTATTAGAAGTAATGGCCACGTTTTAAAAATCATTTCTGAACAGATTACCGGTTATACAACATTAAAACAATTACTGTTCATCAAAGAGGATGTGCTGTGTTAAGACCTTATTAGTTTTTAACTGGCTAGTGTTTTTATAACGTCTAGTCTAAGTTGGCTCGTAGCTACGCGACTACCTCGCAGATCAGTCGATCTGCGAAGTTAAGCCTTGCTCGCTGCGATCAGTCTTGTGTGACTGTTTTTACATGTCAAGACCCCTCCGTGCTTCGGAAGACACGTTAAGCTGTTGGTCATGCGCCTGATCTCTCTCTGGTCGTGTCGGTCTGCCATCCCATCGGACTATGTGAGTGAAGGAATAGGGAGTGTATCTGCTCCGTATCTGTATTGTATCTGTATCTCCTGCGTAGTTGGCCAGCCTTAGCTGAGACAGGCCACCGTGACGGAAATTTGGTCAGGAGGACATTATTATAACAGTCTAAGTTTCAGTTCCTTCGTGTATTAAGAAATGTACTTTGCAAAGAGCATTGTTCCGAAGCTTTGTTTGTTGCATGAATATTGCATGGAAACGTTACCTCATCCATTTTGTACGATATCGGTCAGCTGAACTTTGAAAATGCAAGAGGCAATTTGCATCAGATTATCAGTTGACTTATGGCCAAATTACGGTGTTACCGGACCGACCAATAACATCATTTATATACCTACAACCGACTTTATTTACGGGGACAATATGAAAAAAACGTTTATTGTAACGGTATTCTTGATGGAAATGATAAAATATAGTCGGATTTTGAGGCTATGTTATGACACCCATTAATTTTCAATGTAATTGTTGGAAAAAATTGTGGGGGACCACACATGCATGCTAGCTGTCGTGGAAATAAAATAAATATAAATAATTTTGCGAAATTCAAAGGAGTTGGTATCAGATTGTAGGTCAGTGAAAAAGCAATCCGACAACCAGCTATATCAAAAACTAACCATACAATCAAGCGAAGAAAAGCAGTAAAAGTCTAATGAAGATGTTCTATAGGCGGTCCAAAACAAAAACAAATAACAGGACAAAAAAGTGTTGTTTTTTTAGAAACTGCCGGTCGTGACTATGATTAATAACCATTAATTAACTGGCATCGCGAACTGCAGAAGATGTAAAACTGGATTGCCTTTCTTTACGGACAATGGTTTCGAAGTGGGACATATCCGTGAATGGGGACAAAATATGACGGAATGATGGAGGAGCCGTAGACTGGTCGTCGCTTTCACCATGATTGGTTACCAATTACCCGTTCGGATCTGTCAGTTTACTGGATATACGGCCAGGAAATTCGGAAGACGCTGTAATTAGCGTTGACCTCGTGAGTTTTAATATTTAAATTTTATTCCGAGAAAATATGGGCCATCTCTTATTACGCGGAATTTATATGCAATTAGTGCTTTATCTTTCTCCGCAATTTCGGAACTCAAATAAATCTCTTTACGAAGATTAATCAAAATTTAAAAACATATTGTTTTTAAAAGGAACCTTCAGAGCTTTTAGATCATAACGACGACATATTGACGACCTGATAGGCGCAGTGGCTAAGCAATTAGACTGCTGCCCTAACCCTTAGCTTACGGGGCAAAAGTTTGTGCGATCCACATTTGATTGTCCCGAGTCTGGGTGTTTGTGTATGTGATATTTCATAATTGTGAAACGCAGCTACGATACAGGAGAAATTCCTAGTGTGGGGCGAGTTTAAAAAAAATAAAAATGAATCTAACTAAAGAAGGGTTTTAAGATAAGGTTGCCTCTTGAATTCTTTTTAAAAGTCAACAGCTCGTATCTTTTAATATACAATGGGTAGATCCATCAGGCTTGCTGCACGGTGTAGGTCCGAATTAGAATCTATTGTTTGGGCGGCGCCGGCATTAGGTCCTATTGTTTTATGTGTTGCGGCACGTCCGACCAGGAAGGATGCGAGACAAGTGCTCGGAGATCGGGTCAAGGCTGCCTTGAATGTGTTGTATCATTGTTCCATGTATCAAAGGAACGTTAGATTCAAGGGTGCGATAAATGCATGCTTAGGAAAGGGTACACTGCAGTAACCTATCAAATTACCAAAAAGCTTACCTATCTAGCTGACTAGCTGCGCTCCGCGGTATTACCCGCTACATTTTTCGGGATAAAAAGTAGCCTATGTGTTAATCCAGGGTGCCAGCTACGTCCATACCAAATTTTATTAGAACAGGTCCAGCCGTTTGAGCATGAGCAGGTAACAGACATACAAACACACTTTCGCCTTTATAATATTAGTGTGATTCCAGTCGTATAAACATCTTGTCCAAATTCGACAAAATATATTTCTATTGATAAGTCTTACAAGTCTACCGGATAATGATAGAAGTCAAAAGGTTAACCATAAAAAACAGTTACACGTAATACCATAATAATATTGCCGGTTTCTGACAAGTGTGACTTATGATTCGATATGAATGATCGCTGGCCAGAAATAAACATTAAAACGAAGGCCAATATTGTCGAATGAAAACATGACATAGTTCCACAGAAAAAACCTGATAAACATCTACATAACGAAACTAGTTTGTTTAAATATTTCAATATTGGAATTATTTATAAACATCAAAGGCATTATTTATAATCGTATTCTGTAGAAGACATTAAGCTATCCAATTCATTCAATTTGATTTTTCTGAGAATTGGAGCATTGGACCTTATAGTATCATTCGTGTTATATTATTATGTCAATGCAGTGAACATCGGTTTGAATGAGAACTTATCACTGCGGGAGACATTCTGAACATTAAAGCTGTGTAAAATGGTCAATTTATGGACACCATACCTCCGGCCAGGGTTCCTTTGACGGGTGTCGTGTGTGGCTCAATAAAGTTCCTTACCTGAAAAAAGAGAAAAAAACATTTTACGACCAATTACTCAAGGACAAATTATCGTACTAGATGTTAAGAAACTTGAACCGGTTACAGTGGTACTCAGAGTTAGGTTTATTTATAGTGTCCGTTAACATATGGGGTTGAATAAACAAGTTTTAAGAACAATATTCCGTGTTCAAACACGGGGAAGGGCTCGAAACGGTCGGCTTTACGCCTTCGGAGTACAGACCACACAGGGGAGACGTCGATAGGACGTATGTAAACAGGTGATCTGGAGCAGGATGGAGTTCCAGGGAACACTCGGTGTGGTCCAGTTAAAAGGGGTCCTGGCTACAGTGGTGTGTTTAGATAAAAACCAACAAAGTGTAACCGCGACAGCACGCATGCGTCGTAAAGCGGACGCCGCCGCCGGCCATATGGCGGAAGTGGTTCGCATTCTTAACGAACTATGTTACTGCTACAGATACATCTATTTAAAAAATAGGCAAGACCAACGGGGGAATTCTGTAAAATATCAACTGTAGCTCCTAAAAACTAAATGGTTCAACTCAGTTTCCATGCCCGAAATCGGCGCTATCCAAAAAACGACTCTATAAATATTTCATTGCCATATTCAACAATGGTTCAGCGAAACTAAAGTTCAAGGTTTGTTCCACTCTGCGCATTGTCAAAGTGCGTTTGCAGCAATTTATTGCTCTTTCCGCGTTCAGCCGAAACGAATGGTACAGTAGACGTTAAGGCGGTTATCAGCAACCCATTAAACGCCCATGCTGAAATTAGACACCACACAATGGAAATAATTACACGGCGCTAAACACGCGGAAGGCCTTCGGAGTACGACGCGCAAGATTACACGGTATGACAAAATGTACGACTGCCGTACCATTTGTGTATAGGTTAGGTAGTATTTACCTCCTATCACGCTATTATAAAGGCGAAAGTTTGTGAGTGTGTTTGTGCGTTTGTGTGTTAGTATGGTTGTTACCTCTTCACGCCCAAACGACTGGACCGATTTTCCTAAAATTTGGTATGGAGGTAGCTGACACCCTGGATTAACACATAGGCTACTTTTTATCCCGAATAATGTGGTACCACCGCGGGGCGCAGCTAGTATTTTCAATGAATAATGCTTAAAACATCACTCGATGTATGACTTATTGTAGAGAGAAAGCATTAGAAATGCTTTTCCTTACTTGGCTATTTAAGACTGATGAGTTTAGGTTCACTCTCAAGTGTTTTAAAAAACCTTAGAAGGTGACATTTTTTTATTAGACCATGTAAATACCAAACTGCGTGAACAGATTTTTCAAAAGTGCTTTTCACTAACCTATGTTGATTACAGTATACGGTTGGTAAATTGAAGCTACCAGAGTGATTTGTAACAAAACCAGTTCTCTAAATTTTCGTATTCCAGGTAAAGTCCGCGGCTAAAACATGTTTATTTTTCACGCTTGATCCCTTGAAGCGTTACTAATGTAATTCGCGAAGGGATCGCTCACGTACGACAACCAAGGCCACTGTTTATTGCCATGTTTTTTGAACCGTCGCCTTTTATGACCTGGTGGAAACGGCATACGGACACCGCCGCCCCCTCATTTAAACGAAACAGAACCTACTTTGTTTGCGATATTTAATTGAAAATTTCGCCTATTGTGTCTTTGAAAAAATACCTATGTAATAGAAAATACGATGTTTGGAGCTCATATTACGTGTTGTCAATCTAATTTTGATATTTAAGTAAGCAAATGTTTATTTTTTTGGACGTCCTTCTTTGTTTGCACTTCCTTACTTCATCATCAGCCGGAAGACGTCCACTGTTGAAAAAAGGCCTTTCCTAACTTAAACAAATAATAATTAAAAAAAATTGTTCATTTAAATTGAAAGGACAGCTCTGTTTCTAGAGCATTATAACGATATACTTAAACACGAGAATAATTATAATTGTTTGTGAACAATCGCGTGTGAAATATGCTCATATTGTATTTTCTAACGACCGGCGACCGCTGGTATAATACGGCACTAATCTATATGCGCATATGTTTAATTACAATTAATCTGTAATATACTGCAAGTAACAACAAGCTTGAGGTCATTGAATACATTAAGCGAATGATTCCTAAAACGTATTCTTAATTACCTCTTAATGTTAAACGCGATGTACAATAACTCCGTAATAAAATTACTTAGTATTGCAAAGTGCTAAGAAAATTACACTATTAATAATCCTTTGAGATTCATATACTTCAAGATATAATGGTCGTTATACAGGTTGAAAGTAATACCAAGTAAAGTAGACCTTTAGAATAATAAATGTGATTGCATTGCGCTATAAAAAGTTATAATCCTTTATTGCATGAGACATATAAACAGTGGATTATAATCGTTTGTTGCCGGTCTTAGGGTACGGACACATCTACAAACGAGACTTGGTGCGCCTTTGAAATATTCTTGCTCAAGTCTGTAAGAGCAGATACACTAGCCTCTCTCCTAGAAACATACTGCCTTTTATTCATAAACGAGGATCATACCGGCATTAACTAAACCCCGTATGAATTCTATTGACATCTCTATTCTTTGATATGCAAACGACAGTGACAGGTATGTATATTTTAAACCTTGGTTTAAAATTATTTTTTTATGAATAAGAATGAGTCCAAATCTAAATTCTAAGTTATTGAAAATTGTGATAGTTAGGTCAAAGAAGACAGGAACGGCCATTAGCACGTTGGATTGACGACATTTATGGAACTGAGAAAAACATCTGGATTAGAGACGCTTAAAGCAGAAAAACGATGGCAGAGAAAAAGGGAGGCCCTATACCCAGCAGTGGGTGATACCGGGCTGAAATGATGAGCTGAGAAAGAAAATTGTAGCTGAGCTTTGAGCTTCGTAAAGTCTTGTTAAAAGAGTCGGAAATATCTTCCCAAAAAAACATCTTTCGTGCGTACATCGTGCGAATTGTGAATATACTACACCCGCAGCGTGCGAACGGCAAGCGCACGCGATCTCTACACAAATGATATTCGTTAGTGCATGTGTACACACCTTAAGTAATAATTGTCTGTGCCGCAGATAACAGTACAATATCATCACGGATACGTATTTAATTGTCCTTGTAATGACACCCGTACATAATTCACGTGGTTATAGTATAATGCCTAACGAGATTCTGTTATAAGCTTGCATGGGTTCTTGGTATTTTAATTATACGCAATCACAAGTTACTTATGCGAAATAGAACGAATCGAATCACGTTATGACTATTAGATTTATAACTTATCGATGATATAGATTTCAGTGTGATTGTAATATTTATGATTTTAGCAATCGAGAGAAACGGAAATGTCAACGTTTCAGAGGTTCTGCAATTTTGAGTTAATGATCGATACTCCATAGTGAAGGTTATTCTTCTTTTTATTTCTGTATTTCAAATCATCGGGATGTGCAAAATTGTTACATTATTTTGTATTGAAATAACCCTTATCTATTGCTAAAAAAGAAGGTTGTAGCTTTTGCTACTCTCTCATGTTTTTTTTTTGCAAATAGCTGTGTATTACTCTTTAAAGCAAAAATGTTGTACCTGCCAGTTATCACGCCACTCAGAACTGTTCACGTAAAGTAAATAATCGACACACGCCCCACCTAATTCCCACAACACACAAATCGCAACAAAAGCTGAGCATAAATAAGAGCGGTAGATCTATATCGCAAATCTAAAAGGGAGCGGCGAACGAAGGCCGCGCACTAGTCACGTTTAGAAAGACTATACAGTAAACAGATATCTGGTCTCTGGTCCAATACCCAGCTCCCAAGGTTGGTCGTGACTCGCGCCAAAGGTCAAAGGTTACAGCGAAAATCGAACGCGTTCTGACAGCTTGACGTATGTCGTAGACAAAGATATAAATGATAGTGTATGGTTTGGTGAATTTCGAAATGTTTATCGATATGAGAGCAGATTTAAATAACTAAACGATTTTTGATTAAATAATCTGTTTTAAATATCGTTTTAGATTAACAATAATTGCCATAGTGTTAATTTCTATGCATCTTCGTCTGTGATTTAAATATGGTTGATAAGTTCTGTGGTTGAATTTACTTTGATATCATCCTCAAAAAATTCACAGACCTTGAATTCTCCTACCCAATACTCGAGGTCATTCATCACAAGTCGCATTATTTTCTTTGCTATGATGTTTTTTGTTACCATTATCGTAACGTAAATGAACTCTTCAAATGTTCGGTCAAGCATCTCGATGGCGAACGGGCAAAAAACATCGAGACTTATCGATTATAAACGCTCGAGACGTTCCAACCATCGCTTTTGTTTCCATTTATCGATTGCGCAACATCAATCAGTTGATTTGATGTATAAACAATGATCTTATTGTTAATAAGTATTTAGTTGCCATTCCTCTGGTTATAAGTACATTTAATTCTAGTACCATTTGAACAATAGCGTGCCTCGTAACTTAATAGAGTTGTTCAACCCTGCAACCATGTTTTACAATAATTAGAATAGCCGAAGTAATAGGCCGTAACTATGGAAATTGATATTGTACAAAGCACGAACCTGTTCCATGGCTGAGAACAATTTGCGTAGCGTGGTTAAACTTAAATGCAAAATAGATAAAGACGACAAAGCAATACAGAATGAAAAATAAGTTTGAAATGGTGACGAATTGGGGGCCATTTGTTCGCGTAAAAGACTACTTACGTTCAGCGTATGACAACGGCTATCTATTAAGTGTAACGTGTAAGTAACAAACGTTGTAAGTCAGGTCCTGAGAGTCATTAGCGAGCCGGAAACGGGGCGGGGACGTCGCGAGCGGCGAAAATAAATTTAAACGAACATGCGCGGGCGTGCAATGAATGCTTAACCATCGCGCATTGTTCAATTTCGTCCGTTAATTTCCAGCTTCGTTAGTATCTACGGTGACTACACAAAAGGGTATTTTCATGTTAGCTGATAACTTACTGTCGTTCTGCCATCCTAAATTGTGTTAGGTTATAAAATTGTTATAAAAGAGCTTGGAATGTGTGTGTACAAAAAGCTGTGCTGTATAATATAAATATGGTCATAACATGTTTATCGCGGACTACCCTCAATAAATTAGTAGTAGAGGTGCCCACAATATTTTTAATATCTACAACACGTGAACAAACAAGCGCCGATGCCCACAATGTTGCGTTGATCTTACTTTATCTATGCAGTCTGGTCATTATTTTTTCTCTTGGCTCTGTGCGTATTTTGCGGTAGATAACATAATCTGGCGGTAGCGTGCGACAGGTGGTTTAATTAAATTTATCGCTCGGCCCGTGCCGATCGGCCGATGTTATCGGCGATCGCGGTAAATGAGAGCAAAACAATGCGCCCGCGCAACTGCGGTAGGTACACCCGATAAAACTGCCGCACGCACTATTGTAAATTATAAAACGGGACCGTGAAGCTTACAATGTTTTAGAATAGATGGCCATACAGTGGATAAATTATGTGTCGACGGAGTCAATGGCTTTAATTAACGCAATTGGATTACAGATCGGTTAAGGTCGAGCACTGATTGAAATACCAACATTTATTGCTCAGCTGGCCTCACCACAGCTTGTTGCTAGATTCTGCTTTCCAATCAAGCCTTCCGCGCCGCCATATAGTTAGTAGGCAATCATTAAAATTTTCATTAGCACTGATCATAAAAACAAATCATGGCACCTCAATTCCTGAGCTTCCTTGGCACACACCTCGCCATTCACGCACATCTCTCACGCGCGTACGCATCGTTTCTAATTACCGCAAGCGGATTCGCCGCTTTTGTATTTCGAACGCGGGCGAACGCGCGGCGCAGGCTCGTCGCAACGGGTTATTGTACATTCGTCACAAAGTAAATTCGTCATATTTTAAAAAATCCATACATTGAAAGTAAATTCGTCACATGTATAAAAAATATGTGTAAACTCGTCACAGGTTCATGAGGGTTATTGAAAAATTGTCACAAATCCTCAATTCACATATTTTTTTCTTTAAGTAGCGATAGCAAGCAAGTTTTTAGCGCTCGCAATTAAATATACTCCTGCACACGTCATCGTGCTCGCTCGTTCCCTGCATCCATCCCTTTCTAACAGTATCAGTCAAACGCATCTAACAACTTATTAGCTCAGTGACTCCCTTGACCTTGTCGATGCTTGTGGTGATCTGTTCCAAATGTGATTTGTGATAGGTGCGTCTTTGAAAAAATGGATCTTGATCAACCTGGTACAAGCTCGGGAAGCCATGGTGTAAGTATTTTATTATTTAATGCTATTGTACAAATCATTACTATGATTAACTATCTCTTAGTTTTAATAAGGTACTATAGGGCACTGGGCGCAAGATAAGTAGTTTTCATAATAAAAACATTTTACTACTATTATGAATATTGTCAGTTTTATCGACATTGTCCCCGCTTCAGGTTCGTGAAGTATATTTGTTACCGCCACTCTATACTCTACTACTGGAAATAATTCTATTTCCATATAAATTAAATTATTTCATGTATTTAGAATGATTGTGAATAAATATAAGAGTATTTTATAAATAATACTCGGGTATAGCTTACTTTCGACACGACCACGAGAAACGTAAAACAAAATGGCGGACGGCGTGATGTAAAATGGCGGTTACATAGAATTTGAAGCTTTTTGAAAATAGACATGTTTTTAAGTCAAATATTACAGAAAAATAATTTATTGATGAAAGTTCATAGGCAAGTGATATCTTCACTTGCCTACGAACTTTCATCAATAAATTATTTTTTTGTAAAGTAGATTTTAGTTTATTTCTAAATATATTGAATGTTTTGCTAGTTAATTAAAAAACGTTTATGTTTTTTTCAGATCACTTTTACTAAAACAGAAAGAGGGCGGCGTATGCTTGTAAGACATGGTCATACGTACAATTTCCACCGTGAAACTAAGATTGGCACTGTATGGAGATGCACTAATCGTTCATGTAGTGCAACTATTAAAATTTCGGAGAATCATGACATCAGAATTTTGCATGAATCGGCCCACAAGTGTCAACCAAATATAGTAAAAACTGAAATTATAAAGGCAAGAAATCTTTGCAAGGAAGCAGCAGCCAACACGATCACACCTATGCCTCAAGTGTATGAAGAAGCTTTTCAATCAGCCAAGGATGAGGGTTATGAATTATTAAATGCCATACCAAAATTTTCGAACATTTCACGATCTCTTTATAATGTTAGGAATCGTGAACTAAACGTGCCCAAAACACATTTTTCAAGACGCGAAGATGTCATAATTCCAGAAAAATATAAACTTAATTTTTTGTTATTTGATGATAACAGTGAGCCTGAGAACAGAATAATAGCATTCTGCACTGAGGCTGCTCGTGAATTTATACCAAATCTAGATACATTCTTCTTGGATGGCACATTTGCAAGCTGCTGTACACCATTTTATCAACTATATTGTATACACGGAGACGTGAACAGTGACGACAAATTTTCGAAAATAGTGCCTCTCATCTACGTTCTTATGCCTAATAAGGAGGAAAAGTCTTACAAACGACTTTTTATATCACTAATGCAAAATTTAACCAACTGGACACCGCTTACAATGGTCGTCGACTTTGAAATTGCCGTGATAAAAGTCATAAAACAAGTGTTTCCTAATGTTAAATTACAAGGATGTAACTTTCATTTCAAACAAGCTCTTGCCAGGAAAGCACATGCCCTACAGCTGAATGACATAGAAGAGAAAAGTCACTTAGCCATGTGTGCTGCATTAGCACATATAAAGGAACAGGACATCGAAGACGCTTGGTTGCACATCATGGAAAATGCTCCACAGAGCGAAGCAGTTACAAAATTTAACGATTATTTTGTGTCCCAGTGGTTAGAAAATACAAGTATACAGTTTATGTGGAATGTACATGGGGCTCGTCATAGGACAATAAGCCTAGCAGAAGCGTGGCATAAACGGTTAAACAATAAAATGAGGAAAAGAAAACCTAAAATGCTAAAATTTCTTGATGTACTAAAAAAGGAGGCTGAATATATAGATTGGAAATTAAAGAATTTCAAATTTGATATATCCTTAAATATAAGAACACGTCGATCCATAGCATATGATAAAGAATTGAAAACTATTTTGAACAATTACGATAACATGTCTTTGGCTGAAGTTCTTAAAAAACTTTCTGTTTTGCAGCATTTTAAAAACATGTAACATTTAATTACCAATATTACATTAAAATATAGTTTTTTTACATAGTTTATATACTTATAAGTCTTATTATTTTTATATAGTTATAGACAAGTCAGCCACTCAGAATCTGTGATTTTTACTTAGGTTAAGAAAAAAAGTGATTATAACTGTGATGTAATTATTTTTCTTATAATTGTAATGTTGTTCGTAAATCAGCCACTCAAAATCTGTGATTTTTATGTAGGTTTTAGGTTAATTAAAGACTTTAACTGTTTTCTTATTATTTGTAATGTTACGGGCATACCAGCCACTTGAGAACTATGATTTTTACGTAGATGTTAGGTTATTATATTTATTTATATTGTTGTAGGCAAGTCAGCAAGTCGAGATCTGTGATTCTTTATAAATGTTATGTTGAATTTAAAAAAATATGATTATTGCTGTGATTTAATGTCTTTCTATTGTTTATATATTGTTAAGTTTTAGGCAAATCGTTCACTCAAGAACTGTGATTGTTGTTATGTAGATGTAAAGTAAATTATTAAAGTTGATGTGATTCTGAAAAATATACATCATTTTATTCTACTTCTTGTTTATTTTTTTGCTATCGGTACGAATAAAACCTATGTGACGAATTTACAATAAACAAAATAAAAATTTAATGTATAAATTAGAATTGTGGCAAATTTACACATACTTTTTTTCGTGACGAATTTACTTTGTGACGAATGTACAACAACCCGTCGCAACTGGAGCGTGCGAACACCACCGCCGACCGCTTATGGTAAACGCTGATGAGCGACGCGTTCGTAGCCCATCACTAATTACCATGACTTAGGGCTGACATCCACTTCATAATGCAAGATATTAAACGTAGTTTTATAGTAGAAATGGTAACTTAGGTAGTAAAGAGGCAGGAGGCAGTAAACCGATTATTAATCTATTTTTTTAATTTTCTTTAATAATTTTGTACTTTTAGAATCGTTCATAAAAATGAATCATAAAAACTCGAAATGTCGTGTAAATAGGTACATTACATAGCTTGCATATAAAACATATCGGAATCGGATAATAAAAAACCCAATAAAATATAGGTAGCATAGGTGCGACGACAACCATAGATCAATTTACCGACCGTCAATTGTCAGACGCGACACGACTCCATCAACGTCATTTCTTGCATTTCTCACATGACAAAACCAGTGAACGGCCGTCCTTATTCACTCCCATATGTCGGATAGTCATCGAGAACGAACCTCCTCTAATTACATCTCTAAGAACATTTCAACAGGCATCCAATAGACTTTCTGTTAATGTAATTATCGTTGAGCTATACTGAGTTATCGGTACTGAATAATGTAGCTTTGAATCATTATTATTAAGCGTAGAGAAATAAGATTTAGTGCTAGTAAAATCTAGGTTTATGTCAGCTTTCTAATTAATGATGAGCTGACATATTAAGTCAATGAAAAAGAAAACCTACATTAGTAGTGTATTTTGTTTGAATGTAAATATCCAAAGAGTATTCGCTACTTTATCGTTGTGAAAAAAGCAAAAGTATTTTTATAATCACATGTTTTTGTTTTTCATCAACGACAACTCCAGCGCTGAAACCAGCGTCAATAACCTCCTACAACCTTTTTGGTAAGACTAAATTTAAAATAAAATCGTCTACATACCAAAGTAGATAATTCATCAGATTTGTCGCCGCTCCAAGGTTTTTGTTGGCGATTCGTCTCGTCGGTGGTTCATTAAGACAATTGTAATTAAACCTGAATGGCGGTCACGTTTCGTGGAGGAAGCTGCCCGCCATTAGGGACCATTATCAAGGCTCTTGTAATTGCTTGTAAGCTGCGACAAGGTCGGCTGGACGCGAATACGCGATGCTTGTCATTTCTTTCTAATTAGGCTTGTAAAATGAATCATTAGTTTATTTTAATTGTCGTGACTTTTAGAGGCATATATTGTGGACATTATTAATTAGGTACTTACCATTAAATTCTGTCAACCTTTTTATCAGTAGCCCATTGTTGTTTATCGCAAACAATTCCAACCGCACTAACATTAAAATCATTGTTGCAAAACATTTGTTGGTTATGTATCATTGGATGTCGTGAGCAGATACGAAAAAAGCATTAATTAAATTAAATCACAACTTTTATTTGCAGAAGCTTTTATTAACCAACATTACGAAAGGTTTCATACCTCTGACTTTCAGCCTACAACAGGAATAACAAACATTTTTATTGACCATGTATGTACTGTATTTGTAATAAATAAATAGTTTCTAGTATCTACTACATAACAGTTTCTAAAAGACCTCTGCAAGGCCTAGTGTCGGTTTTGTTCCAAGACACGGACGCAGCGCCTATCATAGCATTCCACAGTATATTATGAAGTGAGAACGATAGTATTGTTCAGTGTCGCGTTCTACCGACAATCCGGCTCGGTGTACCACTAACCTGGCGTGCAACACACTTCACTTGTTTTTGCATCGTACGTAAGTAACGTGAGTTTATATTTATTAGAAATATATTACTCATATTTATTTGTTTTTGATTTACCTTTATACAATGGCATGGCTCTTAAGCTATGGGAGAAGTTAACAGTGCGCACGTGCGTACTGTTATTTCCATGACTAATAATAATTATCACTGTTGAACTATTGATTAAATTATACCTGTCATTGTCGTTTGCATGTCAAAAAATAGAGATGTTAGTAGACTTAAGAAGTGGTTAACTTATTACACATTTTAGCATCGTTTATAGAATAGAATAGAATGGCATTTATTTCTCAGTATATGGTACATTGGTGTCTTACATTAAATACAGTTTCACATACACTACCATTGCTGGTGCAGAAATATTTCACAATTTAAAATTATGCATGCAAATCGTTAATACATAATCAAATTATTATAAGTAAGAAGAGGGTTAGTTTTTCTATAAAAATACTTATGGGAATAAGACAGTGTTTTTGATGTATTAAGTCCATCACAATTTACAATTACATAAAATAATTAATTCAGGGCGCGCAACTCTTACTTTCTTACAGAATTATTCCATCAAAGCCTCGAGATTGTTCAGTAATTATCATGAGCAATAATAGCCCGGCTATAAGAACTTAAATTCACCCCTTTTATTATCCATAAAAACTTCTCAAGTTCTCACCTATAAGCGATCGATAAATCAGATGTCAGAGAAAATTACCACTAATTAAAACTGGATGGCAAGGACATATTTTTAGATGAAGGGGGTTATTATTAATAATGGTTTATACCTAGGGGAAGATAATAAATAATTCAAGAGAGACAGCAGGGATATATGAGATGAGGATGTGAGTAATGATACTACATAATACTTTTTATTTTATCTTATATGTTATGTCCAAGAACCTTGTCTGTATAGTGATTGCATTACTGATATGAAATACAACTTAAATGTTTAGACTAGGCACATTTACCTGCGAAAAACACTAATATCGAATCTCAATTTTCCAATTTGTTAAATTCAACTAGCATTATGGTTTTCTGACAACACCCTTCCACCTACAGTGATGAAGTCGTCAAAATATGGACATGTTTTGATAAACATAAATCATTTTATAACTCCTTAAGAATATCCATAATTCAAACATTAAAAAAGATCCAAGAACCACAAAGGTCTGCGAAGCAATAATGGTTTTATAATAACAAAAACCATGAATAGTAAGTGTTCTCATGGGTTCCCGTGGATAATGTCCGCCGTCATTAGCAACAGGAAGCGACACGGCGAATTATTACCACATACATCGGCTAATTGGAGATTCTGCTGATCTTCTGAAAAACTCACGGAAGGAATTATGCGTATTTGGTTTGGAGAAATGTTAGTTAAAGTTATGAACAAAATTATGAGCGAGAAAAAGGAACAACGTCGTTTAAGAATAGGAAAGCAATAAGCAGGTAGGTAGTAGGTATAGCTTATTAAGATGACAGTTATCATAAAATAAATTATTCTCACTACAGTAATCTTCTTTTTCGGCATTTTAATCAATCTTCTATTTCAATGTTTAGCTCTATTAAGATAATTACGTTTTTTTCTTACTTCCTCGTCAAATATTAAACTTTACAGACCATAAACTATCGTGATGAACATTCAATATATCTCCTTCCAATCGAAGTGCACGTAGATAATCTCAATTATATGTTGCACGAGTTTAAATGCCACAAAATGCCGGCGGAGGGGCGTACCGATCAGCGGCCGCGCACACTCCGCGAAAAAGTCATCTTTATTTAATTAAACGCTTTAATACATATCAATGCGGCAGTTAAAAGTACGGAACCTTTAGGGAACTGTTTGTGTGAGCATAACCAATGGCTCGTGTCTACCGTGAAATATGAAGGAAGAAAATTGGTATGTTAGGAATGCGTTAAAGCAGAAAAGATATTCAAGGCATTGGGGCTTTCTTGTCATAAGCATGTTAATTGTTTTGAAGACATGCACATGACTGCAAGAATTGGAATAATGGCTATAAAGTGATGGCACTGAATACCAGCTCCGTCCCACGGCGCTAGCGACGACCTCGCACACTTACCGCCTTCCCCACTTGTTGTAGCTAAGACGGGAGCATTCACACTGCGGCTAGGAGGACATTAAACTAGATGTAATTTCTTATTCTTAGTACCAATAAAATCCGGGGAAGCTTTACAGCCATGCACTAGCAAGACGAATTAGACTAAAGAAATTACCTACAATTTAACAACATTCTTTCACTTTATCGCCATTATTAATTTGATGAACGTCTCATACAGACAGTAACTAGTCGCGAGAGACCTCGATATTTCATGTGTTGCAACTGGTTACATTCAACACAAAATATCTCCACACATTTAGATGACATTTGGCTCGCGAGGAACGTGACTACGAAATGACAAGTCGTGGCATTCTCAAAGTATTTTTCACCTTTGCGAAAGGAGTCGTGATCGGATCGGTAACAATCGTAGTTCCAGGCGAGCGATCTAATCGAAATAGGTCGTTCATACGTTCAGTGCGCCAGCGCACGCCGCTTTGCTCTTGCGCAACGCAAGCAAAAGGGATTTACTGTTTGAAAGGTCGTATAGACAACAATAACAAGAATATTGCACGTGAATATCGCTCACGTTTTGCATTGAATAGAACTCGGCACTTCCAGCGGCACTAGTTAGGATTAAAGTGAATTGACTGGCATAATGTATGCCCAAACATGATACGAATCGAAGATAACAGGTACCAAAGGCCAACGAACGGAAAATAGTGCTCTTACATAAATGATCTATTTCCTCACCTGGAGTGGAGGTTAGCTCCGGTCACCACAGTCGGTTAGACCTCACCCTGATCCGTCAGGTCCTATCAGCACCGATCCGGTTGTTCTTCATTAACATCGGGCACGGCTTATTTTTAGCTCGGCCGTCCGCTATCGTCCGACGTTTTTGCTCCGTCGGCCCGGCACACTATGGGACCAAACGGTAGTTTCCATCTCAATAATCGATAACTCTGTAGTTTTGTGATTTTTCTCCTTGATTTTTTTTTTACGTATTTGTGAA
Source organism: Abrostola tripartita (assembly GCA_905340225.1). NCBI lineage: Eukaryota > Metazoa > Arthropoda > Insecta > Lepidoptera > Noctuidae > Abrostola > Abrostola tripartita. Next base: position 2,527,676 of record HG996491.1, read on the forward strand.
TATCTAGGCAATAAAAGAAATCCAACACTATCATTTTACAAATTATATATTTATCGTAAAAAAATGAAAAAGATAAAGTTATACGAAATTTTATACAAAAAATTATGCAGTTATATTAAAAATATAATTATACAGTTACATTAATAAAAGTTACACTTTTTATGGAAATAAGTTTAAAACTAAACTACAACTAACTAATTGTTAACTTTAAACAAACATTTACATGATAACAAATATATTTTTAGCGCTTATCCTATTCATCACTTTCCATTTTCAACAATTCTTTAGCTTCGTCAAACAATTCTTTGGATATTAGAAAACTTGGTTTATTTAAGCTAGATATATAAGGATCAGATGTATATAACAAAATATGCAGAACGTCTTCGTTTGTTGCTGATCTGGAACACTTCCTAGCGTGATGTAACCTATATTTCTTGTAATCTTTATTTCGGGCTTCCTGCGCATCTTCGGATAATTGTCCTAAGGGCAAAACTGCATAATGCTCTATTATTTTAGCACCATGTATAAGTACTTTATGGACCGAAGATGGCATATAGTACCAGTTATATTTGCTTACATACAATTGCGCAGTAATCAATGTATACTGGCCGAATTTTTCTGCGTTTATAGGGAATCCCGATGACATAGTTTGAAGAATTATATATAATCTCTTGATTAATTCTTCATCAATGCCGGTTATCTCTGCAGAACATTGGTAATTTTGAAAAAATCTCCTTGCCGTATTTCCGTCGTTGCTATTACCGGAACCTTGACGTGGTTTATCAATGTGCAAACCAAGCACTTCTCGAAAACGTTTTTGGACATATTTTTTCTTGTCTTCTTTTAGTTGCTTGTTTTCTAGAGTTGTTGCAGACCACTTCTCAAAACCTAAATTGTAAGAAATATGGAGGATCATTTCCATAAATCTTATCCATGCGTGTAGTGTCGACAAACCGTATTTAAACGCATCTTCATTTTCCACTCTCGTTGTAACTTTTAAAAGATCATTCATTTGTCTGGGAGTTGCTCCACAAACAGTGCAGGTAGCACTGGATGATGTGTTCGTTAACACTTGAGCAACTTTCCCATCAATCATTGTCATAAACAGTTCATGTTTAACTTCAATGACTTTGTCGTCTATTGACACAAGAGTTGGTATTAATTGATTAATTTTGGCTTCAATTTCACTGACAACCGCTGTAGTTTTTTCAGGTGTTTCTTTTGCAAACTCTAATGAAATTGGTCTACAATATCTAACAGATGAACAAGCAGGGTTCTGCCATATAACTGCAGAAGTTTCTTCGTCTACTAGTCGCAGTGGTACAAGGGAAACTATAAACAAATTAGCATCCGATATTTGTTCGTTTTCTTCCGGTAGAGTTTGTTTATACTCACTTTGCCCGGAGGATCCATCACATCCCCATTTAGTAAACAACTTGAGACGATTATAATTTGTCGGTTCAGACTTTATCTTTATAATACGGCAGACTGTAGTGTCTAAGAGATCTTGAAGATTTATTTTTGCGCTTATATTTGTCACCGTTATGCTGGATGCAGGCGGATAGCAAGCCTTTTTTGCTTCATTTAGTATTTGATAAGAAGGCAATACAGAACTTAAATTCTTATCAACGAGCCTTTTTCTTAGGTACGCATATTGGGCTTTGGTTAAATCTGTTTCAATACACATACTCAAGGCCTCCTCTTTTGTAAAGGAAAGTGCATTATCTGGATTGAGTATGTTTTGTAAAATTACTTTTTTCTCTTCTTTTTCCTTACTTCTTATAATACTCACAATCGACGCTTCGTCATTTTCACCCATGGATCGTAAACCTTGCACATAAGCGTTACGGACATGTCCCATTCCATACTCCTGGACCAGTTCCATATTTTTTCGTTTCTTTGTGCTTTCCGAACACTCGTCATATGGTTTTGTTGGTCTACCACGATCACCAGAAGTATCCAAGCCAGAATTTTGAGATGTTGAAGTACTGCAAGAATTCAATGGTACTTTAAACTCACCATTTAACCAATTTGAGTATAGACTCTCGAACCTGTCTGACTTTCTTTGAGCTTTGGTCCATTTCTGGTTGCAACTTGATGTTAGATTTTTTTGGATACTCTGTATTACAGTATTAACGTCAGTTTCCGATAGTTGAAAGTTGTCCACCAAATATTTTTTGAGGTCTGAAGTACTTTTTCCTCTTATTATTTGATCACAAAGATCACGTCGAACACAAACAAATTCACTCATTGTTAGATAATTATATGTTTTTTGTCTGTTAATTGTTATTGAAAAACGTATGTGAACACTTTGATGAATAGTATGCTGAAAACACGAGTATATATAGGACCAATATTTTAGTGCCTTGTGCAAAAACCATGGGACAATTGATTATGGAAGTTCTCACCGAAATAGTGTAATCAGTACTGATTGTAATTAATTACCACGACAGATAACTAGAACTTCCGCAGCAATATAGTTTATCATACTTGTGGTTAAGGTGATTACCGCAAACAAAATTACCATGGGAAGATTCCTTGAATATAATAGTAGTATATTAATTTGTTATTGTATGCTTCTCTATCATAGAAATGAAAAAAAAAACAAGATAGACATCAAAATATAATATATTATTTTAAAAAACAAATGAACCGTAATTTTCGGGGATTTTTGTATTTTCTCCCGATTGACATTATTGCTTCTAAATCACCACTAGCGCAAAAAAGGCGCAAGTTTTTTTTTTATCCATATATTACTGAATAGGTAAGGTCTCTAATAGAGTAATTTACTTGACACCGGCAGCTTTCGGCAACAAGGAAAACTCCAATTGAATTAAACAAAAACGGAATTTTCTTTACTTCACTAAAAAAATTATTAAAAAAATAAACATAATTTTTTTTTTACAAAAACCTATTTGGTTGTAAAGTGTACATTCTAAGCTATCTAAGAATGTATAACACTAATATGCTTCCTTGGTAAACTTCCGAATAATTTTGTAATGAATTTCCTTAACGGTAATTTAATTGCCATGAAAATATTTATGACCAATGTTTGAGGTTCATTTTATAAGCGTAAAACTAAGTTATTCAATATTTTTTGTAATTAATTCGTAAGTTCCATTCTTTGAGAGTATAAAACCATAAAGAAATCAATGGATTTACGCCTTTCGTCACAACCATTTTCGAGATGGAAAATACTGTTTGGTCCCATAGTGCGGCATGCCTCTGTTGTAATTTTATAGTTCCGGAGAAACGGTTAAGGGAAGCGACATACGCACTTAAACGCCGCTAATTATTTGTTAAACGCGCTCGATGGCGCCATTATGAAATATCTGCGATGTTGGGCGCTGTTTGTGGGAAATAATGTGCTCGAGATTAACGATGTTGAAAGACGTTTATTGAACATTAACTATTATGTTTTATTTAGTTAGTAAGGAGAAGGGATCCGAATATGTCTTGTGTGTTGTTGTGCACCTTTAAAGGATAAAGATTATTTTAATGTTATCTTTATTTAATCTTCTTCGTATCGACATGAGCTAACCGTCACATACGAATACGTCAATCCGTGGAGTAGATCGGTCAGTCAACAAAATGGTATCGAGCGATCTTTATTTATCGAAAGCAATGGACAATTAGACAGTCAGTGAATTTGTTATGCTATCTAGACTCAACTACAGCATGACCTAAAGCTAACTAATTTCCACAAGGGTGGTATATGAATGTCACAATAATGTCTCGAAGCCTCAACAAAAAGGGACAGGCGGGTCGTCCTCGTGGCACAATGCAACAATAATAACTTGGCGCCACTAAGCTCTGCCTTTGAACCCGATACATCGTTCTGAAATATAAATTTTAGTTCCAGTCTCTTACAGGAATTTAGAGATTAAAAAATAAAGATAAATAGAACTTATACAACTATAATAGATTAAATAGTCTCAATATGTAGTAGCATATTTCACATACTTCTGCAGAATATTGGTAAGATTGAATTCGAACTGAAAATGAATGGATTCAAGCTGCGCGTGCGCACTACATCCACCTTCACCTATTATTAAAGTTTATCGACAGCTCTAAACAGTTATTATGACATCTAACCATTATAGTATGCAATACATTCGTTAGTAAAATCAGATTAGCTGCACTGAGTAAAATGTCAACGTCGATACGCTGCGGTTGGGAAACAATAGTTCGCGGTATGCCGTTGGTATTAGTAATAGGTTTGCACTGTTGGCAGTATGCCACGGAACGATTGACTCTAGTTATTCCCACGTATGTGTCTTAAAAGGGATAAAAATGTGTGTGATGTATGTGTGTCCGTGTATGGCGGTGGGCGGTGCTGCGGCGAGGGTCTTTCGCATGAGTCAGCCGGTGTCAACTTGTAGTTATGCGATTTAAAATGTCATTCTAACCCTAGCAACAGTGTAACCCTCTGCTAGGGGAGATACACATCGGCGACACATGAAATAAACTCGTAATTGCCGACAGTAAAAGCTGTCGATACATCATATCGTTTGCAACCATCAAAATAGTGCGTCATATTATTTTTAACGTCGCCCCACACTGGGAATTTCTCCTGTACCGTGCGTTTCACAAATATGAATTATCACATACACAAATAGGTACCCAGACTCGGGACGAACATCTGCGGATCACACAAATTTTTGTCCCGTGCGGGAGAACCCGCAACTCCTAGCGCAGCAGTCCAATCGCTTAGCCTCTGCGCTAATCAGGTCGTCAATTATGGGTAGGTTATATGTATTTCTTATGCAATTATGACGTCACATCAATGAGTATAGCTGATATATGGCGTCGTAATAAAGGGCCATTCAAAAGTAATAAACACGGTTGAATTATATGAAAAAATACAAAATAGTCGTTATTAAATGACAAACAAACGGTAATGAGTTACTAATTGCGTATAAACGACGTATTCAGACATTCCCACGAATACAACAAAAACTCACACGCTTGAATGAAATACGAATAAATATGGGTAAGCACAGGTAATGATACGGTGCCGCGTCGAGATTGAGATTGCTTTTTACTTGAAAAGCGTAGCAGACCGCGGTTGTGACATCTCTGTTATGGGAGCTGGGACAATTGACGGATCGTGGATTTGGATAAACAGGCGGTTCTAACAATTATTAACTTTGAAAATAGAACTATGCAATATCCTAAACCGATGGGAATAAAACGAACTTTTTTAACGTATAGCAACATTTCAGTTTCACAGTGACACTAATTTTTTTAATGGTAGGTAGGTACCCATAAATTGATTACAGTCATTATGCACTAGTCTGCTATGTACGCCTAATGCCTAAAGCAAAAAATTGCTCTCGTAAAAGACACGTATCTGCAAAAAGTATTTCACCATCCAAACACTGTTCGTAAGTAATTAAATATTCATAATCTGATCTAACAAATAATCAGGGTTCCTTTTAGTAAAATAACAGACGTTGAAAATGACAAAACTTACTACCCACAATCATAAAGTTAGATCAAGCATAAAATGAACTAAGCAATCTAGTCAGAAAAATATTGTGTTATAACTGTTCCTAGATTTTGTAACGTACAAACCAAGAAAGCCTTAAGAAATCAATACTAAATTGATCAAAATATTTATATTAATATATTTTTATTGCTTTAAGATCATAATCATAACATGCTCGTAATGGCATTGGACAGGGTTTTTGGAAAAATAATGGGGAGGCCTTACCCCAGCAGTGGGATACTGAACAGGCAAAAAAAGATCATAACAAGTTCTAGGGTCTATTTTTCGCGCATTATGTTAATCTGTGTAACGCTCTAGGCAACATTATTACTGTTTTCTATGTGCTATTTTTTTTTTAAATATTATATAATGCTGATTGTTGTCCCCTATAGTTAAAATAAAATAACGAAGTAAATTAACACGAAAACTTAATTGAAGGAGACTGCGCAATTAGTCCCAATTAGGTTGCTTTCATATCACGAAAAGATAATTATATTTCAGATCAATCAATATTGATGGCCATTAAAGAATCTTGACAAAAATGACAGTAAATGAATCAAAGTTTTTGTCACCTTGACTCTTGAACTATGCTGTTAAAAGAATAGGTTAAGAGCTTAGTTCATTATCACATTGTAGCATTCATCGTGTATAATCATCAGGAATCACACATAAAGCTTTTGTGTATTCGGGAATGCCCGACTAGTTTCGATCTCGAAGCTCGGAGCTCTTTACGCGGTTACGCGCTAGAGTCGCGTCGTCGTATATAGTAAATAATATGGATATTACTCACAAAAGTTATTTTAGTAAAATATTAAGGTCTTTATCACCGTATCAGTATGACCACATAGAGATTACATCGAAATGTAATTTCTTTTTTAACCGACTTCAAAAAAAAGGAGGAGGTTCTCAATTCGTCGGGATCTTTTTTGTTTTTTTTTTTAAAACGTCACCCCACTCTAGGAATTTCTCCTGTACCGCAGGTGCGTTTCACAAACATGAAATATTACATACACAAACACCCAGACTCAGAACAAACAGCGGATCACACAAATTTTTGACAAGTGCCGGGATCAAACCCGCAATCTTAGCGCAGCAATTCAATCGCTTAGCCATTGCACCAGTCAGGTCGTCTAAAACAGCCATTGGTTAAATAATCTCTATAAGTAATATATTATGTTATCGCGCGTTCAAGGCGACACCGTCATGTAAGTATCGCAAATCAGGTGACGGCTCAAAACAATAGGCGTCGCGGACGTCGCTGAGTCAGCGGCCTTGCGCGTGCGCTTCTACATCCCCACTGCGTTGTGCGCGATTCCAGCGCATCATTTCACTTCATTGTAATTTATTCAATAAAAGCTCGTTAGCGGGCTGTAATTCTCGGTATTAAGTAGCTGTTAATTAAACCTATTGTTGTCTTGACGCAGTTTTTATTGTTACGTACTTACATATCTGATATTTGAATCTGAATTTGTTTACAATGTTGTACATATACTTTTTAACATTGTAAACAACTACAAAAAATACATTATAATACTATAAGTTATCTAATGGACACTATAAGTTATCAAAATACATCATAGTCTGTATGAAAACCTTTAATGACTTCCTTTTAGGGCAACACTTAATTCTTTCCCCACCTTTTACTAGGAAAATAGGAAGCGTTTGTTTGTTTTCATTATGACACTATGATTCCCGGTACGCAGCTGCGCAGGCGCCGATACAGCACGTCGAGTGGTGCCACGTCGCCGACGCGTCATAATTCCCGGTGAAGCGATAACACGACGGTTTAATTGATAACGTTATCGTAATAGATTGAATAATAATGTGAAGTAGGAGAGATTAAAAATTGAAATTTGATATTAAGACACTTTCACGAGTGTTAAGTTTCTTATTAGTGACAGTATTAGTGAACGTGGCTTTAGATAGGCAGAGAAAACATAAAAATAAATTAAATAAACTAAACTCATCATTAGTTAACAGTTTAACACCACTGTAACATCATATCCTTGTTATTCATAAAGAAGGATCATACCGGCATTAACTAAACTCCGGTTTGTTGACATCTCTATTCTTTGATATGCAAATGATAGAGACAGGTATAATTTAATCCTTGGTTTAAAATTGAATTTTTTATGAATTTGAGGATAAAAGTATATCCTAAGAATAAAACACAAATAAATAAAATGTAACGAAAGTGACCAAAGGTCTACTTTTGAAGTCACTCACAGTCACAGTCAGTCACAGTCAACTTATACCTTATAACATTTCATAACACATAAACGTAAGAGCATTACTTTATAATACCCAAGAAAGAGAAAGCCAGAAACATCACAATAACAACAAGAGTCGACTAAGTACCTAAGATTTGCGACAAAATCCAGTAGGAACTTAAGCACTTACCTTTTATAATCCCTCGGAAAGCAACACATTTGGCTAAAAGACAGGCTTTTAGTGAAATGCGACTCGTGAAGCTTTCTGTCATACGTTGCGAAGCGAGTGCGTTTTCCACATTAATCTACCCCCGACCGCATATCGCATGTGCATTCCACCCTCGTCATTAAGGCGGTACACTCACCCCTCTAGACAGATGAGTTCTTATTTACATTTCAAATTCTTTGACTGATGAATTCTTAATGACAAGTTTTAGTGTAGTTTTGAAATTTCAGTGTCTTTTGACTCATAACTTTTAAACGAAAACACACGATTTGTTTTCTCAACAAACTTCTCAGAACAACTTATATAGGTACCTATCATGCGAACCAACATAATATTTTTCCCGATACAGGTCAACTTAATTCTAAGCCAATCGGTTTGTTAAATTTACTTAACTAATAAAAAGCTAACTCACTGTTTTCTTACTCAATATTGGCTCGAGCTAAATATAAAATGTGTACCGGATGTGCATTAATGTGACGCAATTTTACATTCCAATATACGAGCACGTTACATCACAATACTGCAAGTGATCAGAATGCAATCAATTGAGACATACAAAAAAAAACTAAAAACATTCAACTTATATCAACAATATTATATTACCCTGTTATTAGCGGTGATAAATTCCATGTCAGGTCATATATCGGACACATTTCTAACTCCAGACTGCAACTGATAATTTTCTAACAGAAAAACTAATTGACACTTAGTATCCGTCGAATCGAACCCCATGAACGTGTTAGGCCAGAAGATAATATGAATATATGAAATGCACATCATATTATAAAATAACCCAATAGGTTTAATATGATGAAAGTAATAAGTATAGGTAGTTAAAGACAAAAATCATTTTTCAAAATGGACATAAAAAAAAGTAATTTTTGCACGTCAAGTTACATCAAGACAGCCTCCAAAACGCGGGCGCCCGTCACCGCTTCCTAGTGCTATAGCTAGGTGAAAGAAGAAACGGCGCAACAAACTACCAAGCAGCACAATCTGTCGGTCAAAATTTGGATTATATTACAGAAACCGGTGCTGTGTGGTATCCTGCCTAGAATTGACCACCCCCTTTCCTCCCGTGGGTGTCGTAAGAGGCGACTAAGGGAAAATCCAAAAGATGGGCAGCAGCGTCTTCTGTAACTTGACCAATGACCAACACTGCGATCCCCAAGCGGCTTGCTAAGCGTGGGGGTTATGCCCCCCCCCATTCTAAAAGGGGGAGGCTTTTGTTCAACAGTAGACGTCTTCCAGCTGATGATGATGATGATGAATAAGTATAGAAGATGACTGAAAGCATCAACTTATACATAAGCAACTACATGGCCGATGATAATTATATAGCGTTATTAAGTTAACGAGTGCTTAACGGATACGTTTAGTGGTTGGCGGCTGACGGCACAAAGCCTCGGTCATCATATTCGCACTTAAAAGCTGTTGATCAACACAAAAACACGTGATTACGGATAATTAATGTCTTCCTTGATGAGAGCTGAGCGGGCCGTTTAAAAAGATTTATTTATACACGAGTAATATCGTCTACGTATATATTTTGCATCATACATATTGTAATTGCATATGATAAGTTGTCGGTGTAAATGCAGGGAAATAATTAAGTACATGCGTGGTACGGGCCGTTTTGTGAAAACAATAATTGACTTTTAAATTTTTATTCGAGAACTTATTCCTGAGCATCCTGGTTTCGCCATTTTCGGTAGAAATATACCTATTTGATAGCGGCTGAAGTCTGAGGATTGATATTTGGATGCTGATAGATGACATTGGAAGGATAGAATATTCTTATTTTTCGTTTAAAAAAATACAAAATGTTTTTCCTTTTATAAGTTGCTTTTAATTGGTCTTAATAGTTTAACACAACTTATGAGGAAAAAGCTCTGGGTATTTATTTATTTATTTTAATTATTTATTTTTAAAAAAACGTCGCCCTACACTAGGAATTTCTCCTGTATCGTGGGTGCGTTTCACAAACATGGAATATCACATACACAAACACCCAGACTCGGGACAAACATCTGCGGATCGCACAAATTTTTGTCCCGTGCGGGAATCGAACCCGCAACCCTCAGCGCAGCAGTCCAATCGCTTAGCCACTGCGCCAATTGAGATTGTATTATTTGGAGTCAGATAAGATGTTTTCTGTTACGAAATTGTTTGCAGCCCCAATATTCAAATTCATACTTAAGTCACACACACTCACTCTTGTGATAATACGACGTACTTCGCTACCCAATTCCTAAGAATTCACACGTAATTCATATATGTGAGACTACCTTTGTAAGACAGTAGGTACTCGGGACTTTCCACAACAATTCCAGCGACAGTGATAAGAGGCCATTAATCATCACTTCACTAAAGAACTCCACTAACAGCTGCCATAGATCAAATACTCTGTAATCCGTACTTAACAATGATTGCGATCCGAGATTGGTACACAAAGACGTCAACATACGAGTTCAGAACAAATAGAGTAAAAAAAAAGATAAACGATAATACCGCTGAAATATTACAAGCGTGACTCTAAGATTAAATTTAATGACAATCAACGTTGACAATATCGTCACAAGTCATCGTTTCTTGCGTGGGCGCAGTTCATTGTAGTCAACTAAATCATAATGGCTTTTATCATAAACGGGCGACTTTTTTGCACGTGTAATAAAAAGTTAATAGCTGTAATCTAATACGGCTATGTTTTTTCGTCCAGTATTTTGATTTTGGTTTGAGCTGCAGGCTATTTTGTTCTATCTTTATCCTTCTTGTTCGTTTGTTCACAGAAAAATTGGAAATACAAAAGTTTTCTCTTTTCAATGAGAGCTGTAGAAACGTGCTTTTGTTTTACGGCAAAAGTTTTTTTTTACTACAATTTTTTTTTATCCTAGATTTTTATGCCATAACGGTTTACATTCGGTGTCTGTATTTAAGGGGACAGAAGATATTGACATTAGGTAGAGCCATCTTTGGGTGAAGTTGTAAATACTGAGGCATTATCAAGTCATTCTATGCGCGTGACATAGCCTAGACATGAACCTAATTCCACGGAATCGACCCATCATGTTGTTAAATTACAATATTATGATAAAATCATCTCCCAATGCAGCGGACAGTTTCAAAAGCATGGCGCCAACATCAGGGAGAGCTTTACGCAACATAACACATAAAAAATCTCTTTTAGAATAGGTGAATTGAATTTTTATAGTCGTTTTTACCTGAGTATCTATGTCGCGGCAGTAAACCGTGCGCTGGTACAGTTAGGAATCTGATAAGTGAATGTGGCATTCAAACGTGCGCCTACGCACCATGATCCGTCGCCATCGTTTTTGTTGCGAGGAAAAACATAATGATATTAAATTAAGCCGGTAAATTCTATAATGTGGTTAACGACTGTTAAACACGATAGTAGGATTCGCAATAAAATGCTTAATTAAATATAAAGGCAGTCGGCATTGTTCACGAACGCTTCCGACAGAAGCTAAGTTATTCAGCCGCCCACGCTAAATTAAACGGCGATCACTTTACATTAGAATTAACACTATTGTCGCTGTGATTCAATTACAACAAACCCATAAATGTATGTCAGCTGTTTTAAATGTATGCAATCCGTTAATTGTGCAATTTGATTTATGCGCCGACCACAACACCAAAGACAACGCACGTGGTACATGTTAACGATATTGTCTGATCCAATGATACCGATTAATCGTCGTTTATGCGGCGTGTGGGCTGAATCGACAACATATCCGATATTCTCAACATTATACGGTTCTTTGCTGCGACCGCGAGCTCATTATGGTAAAATGACAAAGACCGTTACGCATAATATTAGTATTATAGAATGTTTAAAGTATTTAGATAACCGTTACTTCCCTGTTATTTGATAAACAATGACACGAAGTGAACGCGTTGTGGGTGCTTTGATGATTTGCATCCTAAATAAACGCAGTTGTTGGAATGAAGTTGTTTATCGATCAAACAAGGGGGGAATATTTTCGTATGGATTGGGAAACAGTGGGCATTTCGCGGGCGAGCATTAACGCTAAGTAATCTTTAAACAAACACGGTCCCACGTTGGGCGCCAGTGGGGCGCCGCGGATTATGCACCCGGCACGTGACGCATGCATCTGTTTACGCTTTAATGCTTCCTTACTTATGTTGCTATGTTTACATTTCACAGCTCTATGAACAAAGATTCTGTGTGTTCATTGACAGACCCTATATTTTGCGCCCCTTCTTGTATTTATAGCAAAATGTGTATTGTAAATGTGCAAGCCACGTGTCCAGAGACCGCCGGTAGTAATTTCAAAATGGGAAAGCTACAGTATTGAAACTAATTGCGTATAAATCATTGTGATTGGGCAACGTGACGTGTGATTGTGACAATTCTAATGGAAATTGATCGAACAATAGGCATTGGCGCTCGAAAACAGTTGCACAAACCGTTAAAATTATATAATGGTACACAGTGCACTTAATAGAAATCGGTGCAATAAAAATTGGATAACAGTAAGGATATAATACTAATACTGAATACAAAGCTATTTTGAAATATTTAATTTAAATCAATTTAATTTTGGCGTTGGTAAATTTTTGTAGGGTTTCCAACTTACGCCAATGTATTATTTAGAATTTGCACAGTCCCATTCGACATCAAATAATATTTAACAGGAATACTAAATGTTCCTATAGCCTATAAACGTCTTATTTAATGCGAGTAAATAAAAAATTTAAACCACGTGATTTTGAATTTGAATTTTCTTACAGGGAAATCCCCAAATAACATACCTGCCGATTTAAACTGCGACAAACGATTTAAAAAAACACATACCATTATATCGTTAACAGTTGTTACTATAGGTAGGCGGGTACCTACACATACGTAACATAACATTTCATCACGCCTGTATTCCCCAGAGGGGTAGGCAGAGGTGAACATATAGTACACCCACATTTCGCCAGTTATGTTGTAAGTCCCAATGTAATAGGGGGCGAGCCTATTGCCATCAACCGGGCACAAATCCAGACTCCGTGCTGCTACTGGGAATTACCTAATGGAAAACTCAGTAACACTTTGCTCGACTCAGGATTTGAACCCAGGACCTCTTGCTCAGCAGTCGCGCTTAGCGACCACTAGACCAACGAGGCAGGTACCTACACACATATAAAAAATAAGAAAGCAGACACCATTTCACAATCGTAACCAAATCTGGCCTATCGGTGCGCGGGCGAAAGACCAACCGAGCATCTACAAACAGGAACGTATCTGGGAACGCAAGTGGCATTGTACCGCCTACGCGGACCGTTATAATGAGCTGGCCTACTTACACTCGCGGCCTGGACTGGCAGCGCCTCATCAATAGCGCGGTGTGAATGATAAACGATTACCTGTAAGTTATATGGGAACAATAATGAGATTATATTTTGTAAATTGAATCTATTACATCGTTTGTTAATTCGAAATTACATCAAAGTAGGGTTATTTCCGTAGTACTTTTAAGCCTTTGATTTATCTCAGTGCAGATGAATGAGTTTTAAAGCTTTAATTCTTGTACGTATTTACTTTAAAATTCCTTTATGTGAAATAGGGAATAGAGTAACATTTTTATAATAAGTGTCTTTATCTACTAACCTTTTACATTACGCGCTTACTACGCCTCATGGTCATATTCTTAATCAATATTGGAAGGCCACACGGCGGCATCAATAATATAATAAGTAGCCGATAGAAACCTTGTCTTAGTAAGAAAACTGGCCAGTCTACATTGAAACACCTCTACTTTTGGTATGAATGAAACGACAGTACCATCAACCAAACAAATACTTCATTGTGAAATCAAGAAAAAAATCTGGCCCCGTGGGATTTTCCCGTTTAAAATTCTCCGAAAAGTTCCCATAAAACGCCTACATGCGTAGTTAAAAAGTCCCATATTTGGCAGATAAAAAATAGTTCATTTGTATGAGATGCGCGGGCGCATCGTACGGTGTGCATTATTGATGCGCATCGCCTGTATCTTGACTGTGTACACTAATGGGCCACGTGTGCTGATATCGAATATCGAAAAACCTACAACGAATAAAAATGAACTTTAAAATGATAAGGGTAAGAGATAATTTCTTACATCAACACTGTTCATTCAAGCCCATTATTATGATAAAACTATAACCTTCGCAGTAATATTGGTAAGTAACACTAATGCGTTTTTGTATGCAGCAGCCATAAATATGATGTATCTGGAGATACGCAAGTCTTTAATGCCATGTAGACAATTTCTTGGTAATATTATGGACGGTATACAGATGTTACTTATTGGACATTTATAAGAAAAATATTAAGTTTGAGTTGTTGAGAAGTACTCGTCGTTAAAAAAGTTGAAAAAGATATTTGATACGGCGACTTTGACAGCTGTTATAATTTACGCGCGAATTGTAATATTAAGACAGAGAACAGCCACGTTCGAATATGGAACACAATAAAATTCGAAATTGACAGTTGAACGAAAATTTTATTTTAAACCGTCTGGAGTCGGAGACTGGCGGTCGATAAATCCTGTTCGACGTATACTTCAAGGGCGTGCGGCTATTTATAGCCGTCCCGGGCGAAGGCCGCCGTTTCAGGCACCGACACGAAGGACGCGGCGTCCGGACGAACGCGAACGTTCGGCGGTCGAATTTTAATGTTTTTTTCTCCGAATCGCAAAGGCAAAGAGTGCCGCCTTTTAGGGTTAGATGTGCGTAGCAAACCAAGCAGGTATACGCGAGGAACGAAACGAATCTGATGTGGCATATGTTGAGAAAAGTAATTTATAAATAATTGTCAAATTAAGGGGATTTACGATCTACCCAACTTAAAAGCTTAATCGGAATCAAATGCGAAGTTAATGATACGGCTTCGGGTATACAAGCCACTGTGGGATAAAAATTAAAAAAAAAACAGCTGCCTTACGTTAGCTAAAAAACTTTAAAAAGATTTGTAATTAAATACGTGTAATCTATTTTCATTACGATACACCGCCCAATATTTCACAGGTATAGATCAAAGCTTACACTAACATTATAAATACAAAAGGACGTTCTCAAGGCTAAACCTTTGAACTGATTTCGATGAAACTTGGTATGAATATAGTTTGAACCCTAGGGAACCTTATCTCGAGAACGTCGTGGCAGAAAGAAGCAAGTAGACGAAAGGATGAAATAAGTACCAAGCTACCAGGATAGTTTACTTACTACTAGTGGTTTTATTAACGTCTTAGCTCCCATTCAAAACAATTAAGATAGCGTTGTCATGGTTACGAAACAGATGGAGAGTTCCATTTACATTTAATACAGAATATAATATGGGTATTTATTGTTATTACACATAGCGTTATTGTTTATAATCCGATATTATGACAACGGTGATGCAACGAGGAAAACAGTGCGATGGTTATAAACAAAGCGACAAGGAAGCTTTAGCGCAGGTTGCAAATCTGTAAGTATTACGAATAAATACAAGCAAAATATTGTACATATCAGATATATTTTGAATCACTCGACGTATGTCGTAAAGTTAGGTTACGTTAAAGCAAAGGACCAATGATATATCAAACAGTATAGATACGTCATATGCTAATAAAATGAACGAGAAAAGTGTTCCGATCTCTGAGTCCGAACTGCACTAGTCTTATGTCAAATCGGACAACAATTTATACTGCCCAAGACTACCATTGGCCCCTTTTCGAGTCTTTAAAATGAGCGCGCTAGTAACATATCTGTACTTTTTTGAATATCATTGCAAAATCCGGTTTGATTACCCCTTACAAAGTTGCTGTGATATTGTATATGTGAATTTTTATAGAAAAACATCTTCAATTCAAATTGCTTTTTATTCTAGCCATTCTAAATTCAGGCAGTAATCAGTTTATTCGTGATCTTTGTTGGGTTATTAGTAATATGTACCTTATTATTATCATGCCAACTGTTTATCGCACGTGCTGTTATCTAATTATCATACCTGTGTAGACATGTGTAACTGTGTATCACGTTTGTCTCATATAAAGGGCGCGTCTATACATAGAAAATGTAGGAATCCGACAGTAATAAATACACAATACACAAATAAATAAATTTGAATTTGAGATATGCAAAAGTGTGTAGTTAGTTTGTCTTTTATGCAACAAGCTAGCATCGGAAAGACGCTTTTTTGCATTCTTATATTTTATAAGCATAGGTATTTTAAGGTCTTTTTCTACAAAAAATGCAAGTTATATAAGGGATAGACAAAGTGATCAAAGTCGCGAACAAGACGAAGAGTTATAATACTTTCAGTTAGTAGTAAGTATTTTATACTTATTTCGATTGTGGTTCCGACAACATTAAATAGTTGTCCATACGTTTAACGTATAAGGAAATCAAATTTATGACAATGTTGATTAAAAATCCAGTAATCAATAAATAGTTATTAATGTTAATTTATAAAATAATCCTAATAAGAACACTTCCAGATCTCGACATGGTAATTAGCAGCGACTGGACCATTAAGTTTGTCAACGAAATGCGGTTGCGCCTGCGCTTATGCGTTTTACCGATTATCAAAACGTTAATTCTACATCCGGTTTGGAAAAATACAGTTTTTATGGCCATATCTGCTTGGTGCTCTGATTAAAATGAAAAAAAAGAACCTTATTTATTCTTTCCTGATATCACTAATATTATAAGGGCGAAAGTTTGTGAGTGTGTGTTTGTATATTTGTTACTTCTTCAGGCTTAAATGGCTGGACTAATATTGATAAAATTTGGTATGGAGGTAGCTGACTGACACCCTGGATTTACACATAGGCTACTTTTTATCCCGAAAAAATTAAACGGGTAACACCGCGGAGCGCAGGTAGTCATAGCATATTTTATTACTAGCGGCCCGCTCCGGCTTCGCACGGGAATAAAATAAATATTATAAGTATTTCTCCACTATTTAATGTATGTTATTATACATATAAAGCTTCCTCTTCAATCACTCTATCTATTAAAAAAAACCGCATCAAAATCCGTTGCGTAGTTTTAAAGATTTAAGCATACATAGGGATATAGGGATAGAGAAAGCGACTTTGTTTTGTACTATGTAGTGATAGTGATTTTATATTTAACAAACCAAAAACTTGCTCATACTTTTGAATTAAGTTTCAAATGAAGTATAACCTTTTTGATTTGAGTTAGTTAACTTTCGATTCGGACCAATCGATTCTTCTCGGACGTGAGAATATCCGCGTAATTATTGTATTCGGGTAAATCGATGTATTTTACTACTGCCCTTGGCTTAGTTTTATCACTTTGGATCTATAAGGGTTAATTGCTAATATAATAACAGTATTGATTGCGATATCGATATACCGACAGACCCGGAGTATCGCCAAATTATGTTAAAAAAATGTAAGGTATTTAGGACGGAATTCGCGTTACCTAATAATACGATTTTTAATATTTCGCCATACCAGGTAGACTGAATAAAATACTCATTTATTATCAATTCCCCGCTGTTCAATTCTTAATGCGTGTTATGTAAGGATGACGACTCCTGCGCCGGAGATCTCGTTGGCTACCAGTCATCTGTTTAGCTGAATGATCTCACCAACAACATAACTTAAAGTAAGATGAGGAGAACGAGTTCTAGATGATCGGAATGCTCAACTAGTGAATTGAATAAAATTTTGCATATTAACAAGTTAATAAAGCCTAAGCCTTCTCTTTTAGCCTGCATGGGCGGCATATTCATAACAGGCGTCGTAAAGAGGGTTCTGGAGTTAGTCTTGTAAAGGATTAAGTACCGATTGGAAAAAAATAACATAACCCTCCTTCTGTCGCAGTCGGGTAAAAAAGGAAAGAGAGAACGAAAATAGTATATTTTTGAACCAGCCCGAAACAAACATAAATAACAATACAAAATAATAAAAACAGTTATAAGGAGGTACGGATCGGTAAAGGTCCTCAACGAGTTGACGGAATCTCCAGGTCACTGTTATTAGTTAAGAAAGATTCCTATTTAGGGATCAGATGACTGAGTGTGAGATGTGAGTGTTGTCCCAAGATATTATCACTATTCTCGAACCTTCTTGACTCGGTCCCCGGAAGGCAGGCGTCTTACCACCCGACACAAAGCTGCCTGCCTGATGTGATTGTAACAATGATTTACAGCGAAAGGTATGTGACGATTCACGTAATAAATTGGCCCTAAAGCAATAAAGGGATAAACCCAAGGAAGATGAACAAGATGCTTACATAATGCTGCATTATGTTGATGTAACAAAGTGCAACGACGGACGTTGCGCAGGAGTTTGACGGTGCATCACTTTCGTACAGTGAAAGTATGATTTATATTAAGGATCCGCTGAGGTATTCGATTTAAATTGATGGCGACCTTTTATTGTATAATAAATTGTTACATCGTCTCCAGCATGCGTAAATTAAAATAAATTTTGCGTTAAATTATCAAATTATAATACATACCGAATTACGGACGTGAAATTTTTATTCAACTTTGCAAAAAGTAAGAGGTTCTCAATTCGTCGGACTCTTTTTTTAATGAATAAAGATCTTTCTCTATACAAACTTTAACTTGATATATAAAAGGATTCATAATTTTTGGTACGTTACGAGTAAATACTTCGTTACGAGTAAATACTTAAGTCTTTATAGGTTTCGTAGGCATTTTTACCCGACTGCGCTAGAATGAGGGTTATGTTTTTCGAGTGTATGTATGTAAGTATGTATATTTAAGTATTACAAATCTAACAGCGGACTTCCTTCACGTGTACTTATTGAAAAGAATATCAAAATACCCTCATCTTTAATTCTAGATCCAAAACCCAACCATATACCATCTCTTATCGATCGAAACAAACATTGAGCAATTACCTCTCAGTCGCCATTAAAGAACATTAAACACTCAAACGAGATAAATCTCGCGGGCAATTTGCGGTGTTGCCAAAAACACGACGTGTAGCCGCGTGCGGTATGTTCCCGCTGATTCAGTGTTCAAATCAGACAGTGATTTAGTTCCACACTTTGAACGAAGTCCTGATGATATCATGAAGTAGAAACGTGTTACATAACGCTGTTACAGAAGAATTATTGCGAAATGCTCATTTGGATGCCGAGCTTAGAATTTGCGCAGATTTTGCGGATATTAAGATTGATCGAATGAATAACGTGTGCGTTCTGTTTAGGTGGTACTTGAAAGAAAATCAGAAGATGAAAGAAATTTCAGGAAAACGCTGCCAAACGTTAAATGAACGTGAACTGACAAATGTTGGGAATAATCATCTCCATTAATTAGTACACCAGTTAACGGCGAAGTTTTAGTTAGGTAAACACACTTTTATTTATATAGTTCCTAGTATATTCTAGGGTCTTTGCTAACACCAATACTGCATAAGTGGTCACAAAATCCAGCGTACCACGATCTCTAACTAACTACGAAATGATATTCACAATATGATAAACGAACAGATTTCCATGACGTGCGTTGTGCAACACATGGCTATACATTATACGTTTGCGAATAAATATTCAGCGAGACAAAGAAAAAAACAAGTGAACATGAGTGTTTGTATGTTCGCAGTTCATATCTGGTGGTAATTTATTGTGGCGCCATGTTGTGGTGGACCGATGCGCCGGCGCATCGTCCGCTTACCTACCTCAATCATTGTCTTAGCTTAGGAGAACACTAGAAATAAATGCAAAATCAATATGCGTAAGTTATATAAATTAAAGTCCAAAAGACTAGCGTTACGATTATGTGTTTAGATCTAGATTTTTTTGTTGCTTTTTCCATAGTTCTAGTTTTATAGCATTTTTAAATATGACCAGCCCATTTTTGGCGAGCATTTGATTTCCTTAACGGATAAAATTGTGGCGACCGATATAAAAGTCACGCACGTGGAGGTATGTTACATAATCTATTCCCAAAACGGCATAATGATATAATTATGTTCAGTCTAAGTGTGTTATCGTAATTCTTCTCCTCGGTCCGTCTGTCCCTTGAATAGACTAAAAAAATATCCGATAGAATTTGCAATTCCTTGGCGTAAGTACGTCTACTTTATCGGTGGCCATAACTCGTCCGGACAGGTTCCGTAGGCGGGTTGGGTTGCAATAAAAAGCGGGGTGGTTACCGAACGGAGCCGGGTCGTCGCCCCCGCGCGGCCTTCGCCCCCCGCCCCGCGGCCGCGCAGCAAGGACGTCGCCCGCGCGTTGCATAACCACTCGCACGCAAGTCGTTGATACCGTTCCGAGATGCGCTCGGTGCCGTCGGATAGGCTGCGCGAGCCTCGCCGGAATGAAAATAAAAGCAGAATGTACGCATAAAACACTCTTATTGGTATTCATATAAACGTCAATTATTGAAGTTTTTATATGACAGCTACGCGTTATTGACTTTATCCATTGTAATTAGATAATTTTCACTTTCCATGAGCATATGTAACGTAAACATTAGCGAACTAATTGGTATTTATTTATCAAAACATACGTCTTATTGAGTTATGTTGTTTTGAATAGCATTATCTGCACTAATTGTATTATCAGCCGAACATTCGCGGAAGCGTATCTACATTAGAAATTGTATGTCTGTCCTACTATATTAGAACGTGATCTTGACAGAACTACATTGTGGCCTTTCGAGTTTCCTCGATACATAACAAGTAAGGAAAATTCTTAGCCCGGTTTTCTAGGTACAAGATTTTGCATTCCCAAGGACCTCATTAATATTCAGAGCGTATTTACATGCCTCCGTAGATAGAGACTAATGGTAGGGGGCCAATTGAGCCTCGGACGTGCGCCTATAATTGTAGGAACTGGATATAGGCGAGCAGAGCCGGGGGGCGCGATTATAATAGGCTCGACTCCTACCACCTAATAGTAATTGTGTTGTATTGATAAATGTCAAATGAGATTTATGGCTTCGTAAATCTAGGTTTTAATTCTTAATGCACTGTTAAAAGGTGTTTTTAATACGGGTGATTATTGTGGACTGTTTTATATTCGAATGGCTGCGTTCAAAGTGGGTGACTTACTTGCATACATTATTTGAGCAATCATTAAGGTATTAGTTGGCAAGGCTGTGCTGCGGGTATTACAACTGGCTATTAAAAGCTCCTAAATATTCAAGCGCGACATACGACATAGTATTTAGGTTTAGATACCTACTTATCTCTGACATAATCATAGAGAACATGCCATGGAGGCTTAATTCAAAAATATAAACTAACATTTCTTGAATAAGGAATAGTGAAAAATTGATCCTTCGGTTTCCTAATAATGTGATTTCCCTAAATTGTTTAAAAGAAACTTTCGCGGAGGGACCAAAACGATACTTTGCCTCGAATAAATCAAAAAGTTATGACATCATCCACATAATTTGATCTTCAATCTTGCCTATCCTATCTTTCTTCATAAAATCCGCTGGCAGTGCACATCTACAGGGATTTGAAACGTCACAGTCGGCTTACCGACCATCAATCACCGGAATCCACACAATGTGGATCAGCAGTGTTCGCAAGAAACGTCGTCACAACAGCTCTTACCTGGAACAAAGACAGATATCGTTAGTTAGTGAGCAAATAAGCTTGAAACGTGTGGCCATCGAAACAGATAGACTGGTTTAAAACGTACTAAGAAAATGGCGATGAGATAGGATTGGAATATTAAAATGATGATTAATATATAATATTAATACAATTTATATTGCACGCATGAAATTACACAAGACATCTGCGTATAAAACGCAAAATCATAAGTTTTTTTTTATATGTATAACTCTAAATAGCATAAATAAGATGCTATGAAGCAAGTCGCGACCACAAAATTTTTTTCACTCTTTACAACTGGGAGATACACACACAAATAAAAAAATAATACTATCAGCGGTTTAGTTTTTATAAACAATGTAAAACTGCAAACTAAATGTCCCAGGGTAGGGAAAAGGCCACTTCTCATACGCAGAAGGAATCGAACTACGATTTCAGACTAAAGCGTCCAGGTTTCAACACAATTATGTAACAGAATAGCCAGGTTAAACATCACATTTGTATAAAACGATTGCATTATCCAAAGTAAAGGTCCACATTTCCACAACAATAAAACGTTCTCCGGCGTTCTTATGGCCCCAATCAATCTCCACGTTCGCATCCAAGCGGTTGGAAACAAAGGATTGGCACAGCCACCATTTATATTCTAAATATCAGCGCTATTTCGCAAAGCCTTCTGTTTGCAGGGCAATGCAATTTTCTCTGTGAAATCATGTTATCGTTGGATAAGTGCCTGCTTATGTCGTGACATATATAGTCGTGATGGCTCTGAGTTGTACGCTATAAGATTGGTGCACTTTTTGAACGTCAGTTTTACATAAGAGAGCCCAAAAATCGCTACCTTTCACGGCTTTCTGGTGGTAAGTATAACTAGGAAGTTTGTGAGAAGACGTTTTACGTATTTATATTCGTATGCACCAAGTTGGAATCAAATCCAGGCAGAAACCGGATTAATTACAACTGTCTCGCCCCCTAATGAATGGGCTACCGACTAATACAGGCTGGCAAAAAAGCTCTTCAAAGCATTTTATTTTCAACAGACTGCACTAAGCTGTTTCAAAGCCACCTCCACATACGCCCCTAAATGGCATTGTGCTGCAAACAAAACATATTTAATAACAAAACAGCCGTCAGTGACCCGTACGATATCGGCGCGATCTGATGCGGAACACCACAATGCGCATGCGCCTATCGATTACGATAACGCCCCAACGCATATCAACTGCGCCCGAGTTTATGAGGGCGACTCCGCATAGCCAGATAAGAAACGCGAATATTTTACAAAGAAAATATGCCTCTACTTGTTGCTTATTGCATTCTACACTCGAATACTTCTCGATAAAATGCGTAAGCATAAACGGTAGAGAAGTAAACAATAAGATTTTTGTTATTGTACATTTTTTTGCCCATCTTTGTCATCAGAAAGGTAAAGAAACGAGTTCTGGAAAAATTCCGCGCCGTCTCATAATAATCAACGCTCGCGGAACAAAAACACATAAATACAATAAATCCATTGAACGCCACAATACGTTCATTAAACCTGGTGGCTTTGCCTACAGACGTTTAATGTACAATAAAAGTCCATATAAAGCCTAGGAAAAATATTAATTCATGAATTGTACCGAGTTTTTTGTGGTGCAGCGGTCATATATGGCGACCACACACGGGTATTGCAATGATGCATTGTGGCCGGAGTGAGAGACCACAGAGTAGATTTATGGCGAACAGCCGCGGCGTGTATGCCTAGTGTAACAGCGTCCCTACATGTGGATTTATTTTGTTTACGGTCAATATGCGCATAGCTACACCGACGCACTGGATGTTACACGCATCGCGCGCTCAGGTGCGTGTGCGGCGCAAGTTATAGGCTAACGCTTTCGTCCGCTTTATATCCAAACGTTAACGACGAAGTTCGTAACGGTTTTCATCAACTTCGATTTTATTGAATTGTTTTACTTTTGGGTTTTCTTTCTTTCTCTTTGTAACTTCATTACGACTGGCCGTTCTCAACGGAAAGACGAAAGACAAGGCTCATAAATATTAATCTTGTAAAATACACAGTGACATTGTTAGATTAGAAGTTAGATTTAAATAATATTGTTAATTAAATTCAACGTCCACTCTCAAAAAGATGCTACCTATGCTAATCAATGATAATATGTCAAAAAGTACAGATACTAAAGTAAATGAACGAGAAAAGTGTTCCGAACTCTGAATTGAACTGCACCAGGCTTATGTTAAATCGGACAACAATTATTGTACTTTTAGTCTTCAAAATGAGCGCGCTAGTAACATATCTGTATTTTTTGAAATATCATTGCCAGCAACCAATTCATCCGAGCTCTCATCACTTGCACCAAATAGTGTTAAATCGTGTAAAAGTCGAGCGCGCCCAATAAACGCGATAAACAAGCGATATACTTAGACACGATAAGTCGCAAGACACCGCGATAAGTCGTGTGACATCGCGATAGTCGAGCGTTTGTATGTAAATATCGTTAGCTACAGATTCCGTAGGTTTTTGCCAAGTTTGGACAGCACGTGCGACGGTCATTCAGCTGACTCATGAGATCTGTTGCTATGAGAAATGTTAGAGATAATGTATGGTT
Organism: Abrostola tripartita; assembly: GCA_905340225.1. Classification (NCBI taxonomy): domain Eukaryota; kingdom Metazoa; phylum Arthropoda; class Insecta; order Lepidoptera; family Noctuidae; genus Abrostola; species Abrostola tripartita. Next base: position 2,551,777 of record HG996491.1, read on the forward strand.
TTTATGGTATACGCAACTCTGAGTATTATTGAATGATTAAAATCGCTCTGTAATTAGTCACGGCAAAGGACGGTATGTTTATCTGTTGAGCGAAAATCAAACAATGTGCAGTTCTGTCTAATTCCGAGTAATAACATGATCATGAAGAATTGGTTAAACATGCAATTCTACACAAATAAATGATGCTTTCACACATCAAGACAGACGAGAAGTTAATTTAGAATGAGTGACCCTAATTTTTGACAGGCGGTTTAATAACATAAATAATGTATGAAGGTACAAGACAATGCTTTTAAGACGAAAATCAAGTTACGGATTAGTAACATGGACGAGCCGATTCTGAGATTTTCGTAAATGGAACGTGAGATATCGCGTGTAAAATTATAAACGTGATTAAATTTCGCGATTTCATATTTCAAATTGCGGTGCAACTGCCGCGTTTGTTTGCGCACGCGCGTTGCGCAAACGCAAGCGTCGAATCGCCGCAAAGTGACAACCAACAATTTATCAAGCAAATATCTGCAACTGTTTGTACTCAAGTGAGGTTTCAGAATACGACCTTCGACTACCTTTCCCGTGTGAAAAGACGTAATAAGAGGTGTAACTTTTCTATGCGTAGGTAATTAATTTTCAAAATCTATTGTTTGTAACATTATAATGTATTAAACAGATATAATAACAGCGAATCAGGTCAAGTATACCGGAAACTGCGCTGCCCGCTGCGCACGCGCAGCTCGTTCCTATTCAATCTTTATCGTGGAGGCAACACAATGGCGGTACAATATTGCAGCTCTATCTATTATTGTTGTACTCTTTCGTTTGTGCGTGCGTTTTACGCAACGTTTTGAGTATCACAAGTGTGACGTCGAAATAAAAACACTTTTCAGACAATGGGCAATAGTAAGCACTGTTATACCAATTTGTCATTGACTAACGGTAAAGGCGTGTTTATTTTCTGGCCACAACTTCCGCTGGCTTACACTTCAAGCATAACATAAAATCCACGTGTATTTTGAATTTTGGAGGGTTATTCCAACCCTCATCGTTGTGGAATAGCATCCGATCCACGAGTGGCCAATTACATTAATTGGCTCGTTTAATATACTTTTCACCGGCGCGAACGAGTGTTGATAAAAATCCGCGTTATCCACATTCCGCACATTTGCATTTGTCGGCGGCGACTGGTAAGGAACGCGCAACTCTTGTCTAGGGTTGTGCCAAATAAGAATTCAGAGCATTTGCTTTTGAAATTATTGTTATTGAAGTGGGAGTTACGCCACCCCTGGCACTGAATAAAATAAAAGCGAGTAATAGAAAAAGAAGAAAGTTTGAAATAGCTTATTTATGGTTATTTATGTTACTGTGAACAGCATGTTGGTTAGTGTGATAGATAATAAAAACATAATGCTTTGCCTTTCTCAGCTCTTAGGAGAGTTGTGATGCTTTACGAGAGTTTTTTAAGTTTTGGTAAGATCTATCAAGAGTCCAGCCAGGTGATAATGACTACAATGTTAGCAGTCAGTGTAGAACAGCTCAAGAAGTGTAAGTTAACTACTTCCTGTTCTGTTTTAACTCCAAACAAAAGGTTATTTATACTATAGAAAGTACTACGTTACTCACTGCTACTGTTAACCCTAATAGCTACCTGCGCTATTCCATAATACGCAATGTGATTAATGGCAATGTAATAGCTCTATTACGTGCCTCTGCCGGCAGAGAAATGGCTACCCCGCCCCTCCTCGCGACAGGCGGATTAATTGACATTTGAGAAAGTCAATTTAATTGCGGTCATTAACCAAAATGTTAAGGTGTCATAAACGATTACCGCTCTTGAAGTCTTAAAAAGGTTAATAAAGAGGTATTAAGGTGTTGTTGTGATGAATATCTTCATTTGGATGAAATGTGCTGACGCAAATTGAGTGTTCAGATTTATTGTTTTGTTTAATGTTAAGTCTAAGTGTCAGGGGCCACAGCTGTGCGCACCATTAATATCTGTCGGCACCACATATACTGACTTATTTGCGTCTGTCTGTACAGTGTACAGATGTACACCTATGGTTTTCACACACATTACATCATGTTCATATACGGATATCACATGGTGTGGTATGTAGCCCTATACTTGACAAACACCTTCCAAGTATGATGAAAATAATTTCCATAATGGGTAAATAACTATAATATTTCTCAAAATGGGAACGGAAAAACCGGAAGTTTAAATAATATCATACAATTTAGAAAACATATTTGGCCAATAGGTTCTTTACATGACCTATAACAAAGAGAAAGAATAAATATTTGTGCCCGGTTGATGGAAATAGGCTCGCCCCCTATTACATTGGGACTTACAACATAACAGGCGAAATGTTCACCTCTGCCTACCCCTTCGGGGATTACTGGCGTGATGTTATGTATGTTATGTTAAGAATAGATATAATTAAAAATATTTAAATAGTTCTAGTTTCAAAACACTGCCACAAAAAAGAAAGAGAATGTATCAAGCTCACCAAAATCCGTAAAATAGAAATATAAGGAAACAAAACAATACAAATTGTCTATCATAAGTGAGCCTTCAGTATAATGAGGTAGCACTAATAATATGCGCACACGCACACGCGTGCAGCATAACATTGCGAACATTACACCGACGATTACAGGCATTACAGCATACAACATAATTATACATAACAGCAATTATAAGTTTTGTCAGAACGTCACATACGAGTGACCACGAGCGGCCACGGGTGACCACGGCCGTACACACGCTGGCTTTGTGTGCCAGCTTAGGCGGGGTTGCTTCAGCTTCACTTGACGCACGCGTAAATGTTAAAAATGGCGATACTAATTTTGTTTTCTTCTAGCTTTCTTAAAGGCTTTATAACGAAAATGTTTTGTTTTCTACTTGTAGCCCTAATAACGTAGATAACCGGGTTATTTCTGCCATGAAACAACACTTCATAATTTACGTACGTTAAACATCTTCTGCAATTGTTATATTTTTGCGTTTAACAGAATGTTTGAAGCAACCCGCCCTTAGTTTGAGTTTCGTATTTAGAGCTATATAGTTCAGATTCTTTATTTGGCTATTTCTCGATTGTTTCCTGTCGATTTTTAATCAATATCCTGCGAGTGAAGGTAAAGCCAACTACATGAAGATAGGTCGGCTTCATAATTTTATATGTAAGCGAAGTATATTCGGCCTCATCTGACTCTTAATTTTAATTAGAGTAAAAATTAAATCCTTGATTTAAAGGTCTGATTTACATTACAAGTTCCTACCTTTTGACATTTCGAAAAACTTGATTTACTGTATAATTGATAAAGGTAGTACAGTCAGCAACATATGTAGCTGAAAATTATTTTTTAAACAACTTTTATTCAGGAACAGCTTCTTAACTACATATAAAAAGTCTTAAATATTTCCAGACCAATATTTGGGCGCTTCTATGATTTTCATAGTCATAGTAATAATGTTTTTATTTCATATAGGCTACAAAAGAGCCCTTACAAAAAGTGAAAACTAGTTGCTCGTTTCCAAAAACTCGGTTTCTATGGAGTAGAACCGGCAAAAAACTCTATAGATACTGTTTTAAAAATATGTTTTAGGTATAATTAACAATCAATCAATAAAAAAGTATGAGAGAATAATGAGCTACACAATATAGTAACCTTAAATGAGAATACGATTAGCATCTAAGTCAAATAATAAAATTTCATTTCTTTTTATGGCCATTGAACAAATAAACGTACCTATAATGGCAGATGGCTTTAATCCCAGACAAAGACTAATGTTCATAAACTTGTTCTTCTTTACGATATTGTAACTGCTGTATATTTAATGAACATGCATGTAACAACATGTTTTGTGGTGTAATATACATGCACTAGGCCTGACTAGGCAGTGTAGGTACTGCTAGGCTACACGTAAAGTTTGGTTCAGACTGTACAAATGTAGAGCAAGAATAATAATAATCGTTTCCCTCTATCATGATATTTGAATTAAATTTTAAATATTTTTAGTAACTCCGAGCTAAAACACCCATCAGTTAACATAGAAGTAGCTTACAATATTTGACTGGTAAGACTTCATTTTATGGCACCCATTTTCGCTAAATAAAAAGTTAAATTGCAGTCTCTGATTCCATTCAGTGTTACCCCACCTTAATAGACTCCTGATGATGTAACTATCGTGCAATCGTAAGAATCTAACCGTATCCTGTTCTCATACCTTCTAGGGGTGCGTTATATCACTCAGGCGTGATTCCTGAGATCAAGTCAATTCATCAGTTGTCTTGTGTCGGGTCAGTCAGGAAGATCAAAATAAGGCTAACTGCCCAAGTGCTTGGGTACGTAAGTATCGCCACTGGAAGGTATTCTTGGGCTATCATGTAATTAACTTAAAGGAACTTCACTATGCCATTTGTCATTAGACAATCCGTCACGTGGCACTGGTCAACATACGCAAATCATGTTGTTTTAAAGGAACATTTTGTTGCCAGTCCTATCTACTGCTGTTTGACAGATTCACCTAAACGTTTCTTACTACAACTAAGCAAGCCGAATTACTCCACAATTTTATCTCCGAGATATTTCTGAACACTTCAGAATCCTCATTTTGATATATGATAAGATTGGTGAACCAATCCATCATTGCGTCATCATTTCCTTAATAAAGCCCATTGATATCAGACGCACATTATGGTACAGATCGAGTGCTTGCGACAAGAGGGCGCCACCGTCTTCTCGAAGATGCAAGATTTATGCGGCTGCGTCGTGCGCTTAATATTCTACATCCGGCAGCCACTTTCCAAACAAGCGTGTTTGAAAATTGCCGCATCTGCAGTGCAACACGGCACAATAAATGAGCAACATTTCGTTCTTCAATTAGCGACGTTGCTATTAAAAAGACGGAAATATTTCTATGAAAGTTTCGAAAGTATTCACCGTGATCGATGATATTCCCATAAACCTAATGACCATCACTCGAGTCGAAAGGGTCTCAAGATGGAGGAGTTGGTTCAATTTATGACCCCAATCTCAACACTGGCCTTGAACAGAGGCATGAAATTTTCATTAGCACTTCACCGGTTTACGGCTACACTAATAAAGTCTTTCAATACACCACTATTGTTGTGGAGCTATCCTCGATTTCACTCGACGTTTTCATTTCATTCATAACAGTTTTACGATCCTAATATAGCGGTGCCCATTTTTGTATCGCGGCATCAGCACAATAAACCATTGCAAAGTACAGCTTCCCAGAAATGTGTTTTAAGACAAAACGTGCACTATGGCACGGTTAAATTGCAAATTTTATGGGTTTGACTAAGCCGCCCCTGATGCCTGCGGCCAGTTCAAAGGGCTACCCTCTGGCCTGCTAGACTAGGACACGATATCAATACTACGACCAAACAAGAACATACCTTACCTTTTGATGTTTAAAGTCTATTCTACATTAATGTTTGGCATAGCTATTGTCAAAAGCATAAGCATTACAAAGTGGCCGCATGTCACGCCAGCGCCAAAGAGCAAAGGTTCCGAACACTAAAAATGGGAATAAGCATTACTTTCGTTTCGAAACAAACAATGGCCGCTGCACGGTGGGTTTATGGGAGAAATCGTTCGCAAACTAGGAAGCAAGTAAATCGAACTACACTAATTTGTTTTGCCTTTTGCAGTAAACTGAGAAAGCAACGTTTATGGGTTAAGCAACCATGTATGTAATGGCTTTCGAGTGATTTTCAATTTCACATGAGCGAATGGAATCACATGAATTATCTGAAATGGCTGTGGGTCCATCATCGTTCTTTTATTGTACTTTCTTTGAATATTCCCATGCTTAGGTGCTGCTTTTCCTTCATTAGGATTTGTGTGGGAATATGTGAATTTCAACTTCAAGTCTGATGAGTTTCATAAATGAATACTTGATGTTTGATGAAGTAAAAAGTGACGCTTTCACTGTTTTTGTTTTTAAGTTTGCTAACCTAATTTGGAAGGTCAACTTAAACGTAAAAACATAGTCATAGAACATTGATTTCACCACTGTACGTGCTCCTAGACGTAACCTAAATGATGTAGCAAAAATACCGTTCAAGGCCGATGTGACCGCTCGTTATTGCGCCCGCGCAGATCCACTGATAGCGAACCGAGAGGAAAATAGCCGCGTAGGTGCACTGATGCACGTAACTTAAATTTAGTCTAATGAATGGATTTCAGACCAAAATATACCTGTGCAACGTACTATCGCTTCATCTTACTAAGAATACGCTATTCATAATTTTGATTGCGATCTCAGCTTGCAATTTGAATTCAATGTAACTGATTATATCACTGAATTGTTACTGGTTTAGGATTCCGTGAAAAAGGTGAACTAGTTTCCACGTGGTGTTCGCAGAAACTGTTTACATTAGACAACTTGAATTTTATGTGTTTTATCAATGTAACACATAAAATTCAAGTTGTTGATGGACTTACTTACCTCATCTCAAGTCAGTCAACACTCGGGTATTGGCTTCGCCTAAAAGCACTACTAATCTAATCAAGGTTCATTGTTTTTAGAACCAAACATCAGTAGTATCTAACAAATACGTTTCACTTAAAGAAACAAACCAGCATTTTTTTAAGCATAACACATGTTTTTTTTACAAATAACTAATTGTAGTGTTGTTTATGAGAATTCCCCAACATTAAGGTTTAATTAAGATCTCAATCGTAGTGACGACTCGTCCCCGCTTATCTTAACTATCCATCAACTGTAGTGACATCTAGGCAGCAGAGATAATCTCCTGATGACGTTAGTTAACGTTTTAGGGTTCTGTTCATTTATTTTTATATATTAACTTAGTATATTGTTATAGCTAGAGACTATGTGACATGCTAGCTACCTGGCTACCGCGCAGATATTTTTTCTGCGCGATTTACGTGGTTAAGCCGTGCTCGCCGCGTTCAGTCTTGTGATGGGTGACCGTTTCAGAACATGTCGAGACCCCTCGTGTGCTTCGGAAGGCACGTTAAGCCGTTGGTCCTGCGCTTAATCTCTCTCCAGTCGTGTCGGCCTTCCGTCCCATCGGACTATGAGAGTGAGGGAATAGGGAGTGCACTTCGTTTTGCGCGCATGCTTGTGCACTATATATAATATCCCCTGCGTAGTTGGCTAGTCTCAGAAGAGATTGACCGCTGAGACCAAAAATCTGTTAGAAGAACATTATTATGTGACAAAGACTACGTTTCATAGGTGAAAGGTCCCTATTTATTACTAGCTTGCCTTTCAAAGATGGAAATTTAAAAGTGTCTAGATTCTAATATTTGATTTTAAATATTCACAGCTGTATTGTTACTGGTTTTCGAGCTTGTTAACAAAAATTCTTATCCACTGTTATTTACAACAATGTAACAGTTCTAAGTATTTCTGTGGCCGAGCTTCAGTTCCACTATATGCTTTACAATTCTACGCTAATCACTCACAATCTATTATCACAACTATACCTATACTTAGATTCATTAGAATTATATGCTAACAAGAAATAATAAATTAATCTATTACCACAACTATATACTGAACCGCACAATAGCCAAAACTGATAGTGTCATGAACATTATGACCAGCCTAGCGTAAGCCCTTGTTATTGCAAGGGTTTAAGGTGTCAACGGGCCATAATCCCTTGACCTATTACCACCATTAATATTGCTCGGAAGTACAACAAGACATTCTTTAGCCGTTGCATCATATTGTTTAATGTTCATCTGGCGATGAGTAATGCGCTGTCGTAGCCTTAATTAGCAGGTGACGTATGGGTAAATGGGTGTACCCTGTAGGCCCTAGTAGTGTGCCTATTCAACGTCCAAATGATTAAAATCTATGTATTTGTTTCTGGAAATAATTCATGTTTGACGGAAGTCTCAGAAAACTTTAACTGTGGGAAGCTACGTATGGAACGTATTTGGAGTTCTGGACCCGTGCAATATACTGTGTAGCTGAATCCTGAAAGCCTGACAAATCATATGACCTGACAGCCATGAATACAGTCTCAAAAAATCTTCAATAACACTGACCTCGCTTAGGTCTAAAAAATCTTGTCAATGACGATTAACTTATTGGAACAAACTTAAACAACCTACACAAGTATGAAGTAGTAGGTCTCCATGTTAGTTAATGTGTGCGAAGAATCTGAAGAACCATGTAAGTCAACAAAGTGAGACCCCCACATGGCCGACATGGATCTCGCAAAAACACCGTCACACATTAAAAACTACGCAAGGTTAGGTTACCTTAATACCGATTCTTAGGAACACAATCAGTGGCTAGGATCAGACGGATTCTTTCACCATTCGTACGATGGACCGGCGGCAAAAACATCAAAAACGCCGCGTCCACACACAATTAGCGCGGCTTCTAAGAGCAACCGACACTTACCCGGGCCACGGACGAGAAAAAACTGACCAAGCGTGAGGGTTCCGTGTGTTAACAAGTTTTACTACAGTGTGTATTTAAAATGTCATTGACAAAAGGTCAGAAAATATAACAAGATCTTTAGTACCTACACTTTCCGAAAGTTTGTCTTTTCTAATGTCTGACGTCTTATGTTAATACTCTTTTGCCGAGTCTTGGTCTCAGTGCACCTTATATTGCAATTCTGTTAAACGCAGAAACGCAAATTAGGAAACGTTAAAAAGTCTCGATAGAGTTGCTGGCAACAGACGGATGCAAATGGCAAGTTCATTGTGGGGTTCTAAGGGGGAGGCTTTTGTTTAACAATGGACGTCTTCCGTCTGATGATGAGGAAAATAAAGCTTGGAAACAATTGAAACAAGCAAGCAGATTTTGAATTGATCAATTAAATTCTAAATTTATGTTTGTATTCAGCATTATGAGGAAGAAAGATTACGAGCCATAACAAAAGCTGTATAAGCTGCACACGTACGGAACCCAAGCTTTATCGCCGAGTGGATGTCGGACTCGTCTCGTGACCGGGTCACGGCACGGAACCAGCGCCGCGTACTCCGAGCTCCTACTATGGGACAACACCTGACTAAATATTTATGAGCCGATGTGATCCTCCAATTAATTTCAAGTTATGTGGAATTTTGTGTACAACCGAAGTAAGGTAAGTAGATGGAATTCGTTACTTATAAATTGAATGTCCCGATTCCCGAATGGGGTAAGCTGAGGTAAGAGCTTTAAACATCCATTACTTGAACGTCCTGAATTGGTAAGCAGATGTTAGAGCTTTAAACATCCACATTTCGCCACTCTGTAAGTGTCATTTTAAAGGCGAGTCTTTTGTCATTTAAAGAACTTAATTATTTATCAACAGTGTGTTAGAAAAAGTTAAAATGATCCCTAAAAACATAAGACTGGTTCAGTAAACATTAGGTAGGTATGTGCAGATAACATTAAAAAGCTCACACTAGTAGGTACACGCTTGGGTTTGAAATGTTTCCCCTTTTCAATTAAAACATATGCTCAAATGACATCCAGTTACCTATGAACGTAACTTTGGGAGCCGTCTGTAGTATGTTAATTGTTCATTAGCATATTACATACATAATTAATTATACCGCGTAACTGTCATCCAGATGTAGGTCAAAATTAAAAAGAAACAATCTCCAGAAACTAAATGACGTATGTCGTATTCGTGAAGTTGACACTAACAAGCTAAGTACCATGAACTTAAAGTTTGAAGTAAGTTGGCGAGCACGGATGGGTATTAAGATATTAGGGGTTATTGGTGCAAGTAGAGAGTCTCCACGAGTGACAATACTCAAGTATGTCCGGCGCACCCTGGATGGTCAAACACGCTACCATCCTTCTTGACTGACCCATCTCTACACCACGGCATGACCTATTTCCATGTGGCAAATGGCTTATGTCGATACGAAGAAGAAGGGGTATGTCTCTTATTAAAAGGAAGCGAACTAATTATATGGTATTTCACACTGGAGTGGGACAGTAGATACTAAAATTAAAATAAATAATAGTTTTTTGTTTTATCATTGAAGTATTCTCAATAGTGTCCTAAACGTTTGAATGCGTCAGATTTGTCTAGATATTACAGCACCATATATTGCACTCGCGCACTTTGCCTCCGGTGAGGACGAATCTTTATCTACACGGGCGCACCCAGGGCGCGTCGTGTCCGACATTGTCTCGCGTTCATAAAAAATATGTACGAATTGTATTGACCTTGACCTTGTATACTTTTGACATTTCCTTATATTGCTGCCTAGTATTTATTTATATAACCTCAATTTTATTTAGTCCTTACATTTTTTGCTGATTCAATATGTGTGTTACAGCGCTTGTTCTTAGTCATGCGTTTATTTTAGAACTGCAAAAACGAATTGTTTATCTCTTGGCTTCGGTGGACAGCTGAGAGGAAGCGAAAACGTAGACGTTGAAGTGTTAATTATCTTTATGAATAAGCATTAATTATTGATGGTTATCTAATTATATCCTAAAACCAATTGACTAACTGCACACAACTGTGAACGTTCAATTCAAACGTAGCGGTACTTGATGGGTGTATCTTACTTTCCATAGCAATCATCTCTTACTTTTTTTTTGTTTTTTTTTTTTTTAAATAAACTTCGCCCCACACTAGGAATTTCTCCTGTGTCGTGGGTGCGTTTCACAAACATGAAATATCAAATACACAAACACCCAGACTCGGGACAATCAAATGTGGATCGCACAAATTTGTGCCCGTGCGGGAATCGAACCCGCAGCCCTTAGCGCAGCAGTCTAATCGCTTAGCCACTACACCAATATGCCTAGGTCAGGAATATCACAGCACTATAATTAGTATTTATACAAAACTAGCAGAATGTTCTATCGTTGTACTTTATTTAAGTACAACGATAGAACTAAATAAGCCGTGGTCTATTACAACAGCAATTTAGTTCGTTACCTACAAGCGGTGCCAGCGGTGAACGTAAGGTCAACATAGATACTACAAGACAGTTCATTTATTAGCATATCTCCCCGGGCTAGTCAGTCCACACAATTACCATTGTCAGCTGTAATACGATTATGTCCAACTAATTGCCACCGATCTTAATCTGCCAACATTAACTACCCTCACGCCCATATATCGCTCACTTTGACATATCGCAGTAAGCACTTGACTTTGACATTTATAATTACTTGAATATTGAATGTTATTGTTTCTTTGTTCACCGTTTTAGTGTACGCATATCCTTGACCTGTCGGTAAAGCGATTGCAATTATAACTATTAAGCGGCGCCTACGCACCTCTGTTACCCGTACTCTCGTTTACGTGGGCACAAATTCACATGAACAGGGATTTTAATATAAATTAATTGTGCTGCGGCGTCGGCAGGGCTAATTACACGGCAAGGTGCAGCTCTGACAAGAGGTAATCGCCCAGCCCAACATCATTCTGTAAACTATTATTAGATAACAACCAACACCCCACATTTAGCGAGAAATATCGCTTCAAGAAACGCCCGACGCACGTTGAAATAATTAACAGTTATAAAATGTTATAGTGACGTGTTATTTCCCGGAACTGGCACCTACACTGCAGTGGTTGGGAACCCTGAGCTGAGTTTCATAGGTAAATTGTTATATGCTTGTTTACATTTAGCTTGGCCTCTGGCGGGTGACATTATGGTGGGTCGTACAGCGCGACAAATTGCGCACGCGCACGCTTGCGTTGTCTCCGCCGCCTTCCGAACGTCCGACGTCGTGCACCCCGGGGTGTGTCGTTTATTCACGTGCTGAGCTGCAAAATTATCCTTGTCGCCAGTTTTTTAACATCCAAGTTGAGCACGCGCCACTCCGGCGCCGCACAATGCTACGATCCGAGCGCAAAGTAAACAAACACGAGTAAACGCATCAACGACTTCCTTTCTTTCCGCTTCGTCGAAGTTCACTTCTCCGAAACTAAACAAATGAACGTTAGCCGTATATTAAGGCCGAACGGCTTGTTGCAATCTAAATGTGAGTAACGTAACGTTTTAAGAACAATGCAACATAGAGTGTAACTGCATCAGTGATGGTGCGTATCGCAATATTTGCGTTAGTACATCGGGCGTAGGTTCCCGCGGTCACTGTCTCGTTGCACAACGGTCGCGGCAGGGTATTCACGAGTTGTTTACAGAGGTAATTAAGCTGTCGGACCCGTGCCGCCCACTGTGAAGACGCGGACGTTTCAATTAGTCGCAACTAATCCCAGCGCTCGTGGAATGGTGTCGCGAGCGTTTGCACAATCGGCGCGTTATCACGACGCGAGGTGATAAGAGGCGTCTCTCGTGAGAGTCGTGCAAATATTGCGACACAGCCGCGCCGCTGCAAGCCAATGTAGAGCGCGCGCATGACACCAACACATCCAATTATCGTAACGAACATGAATCTAAATCATACGTAATTCCAGTAACGACGCTGAGAAATCTGTGACATCGATCGGGCCTTTATGTTTTCAGAAAATGTTTTGTGTGTTTGCGTAACTGTTAGTAGGCGTTAGTAGTCTGTCGCGAATCGTTGCTTTAGATGCGCGGAGACAATACGTTGCGCCAGCGCAACGCGCACGACACCGGTTTGCGCAAGCGCAGAGCACTTAAACAACGTGAAACTCTTGTATCTCTCGATTTACGGATCACGGAAACCTTTGAGGGTAATTTAAACAGAGCATTAAGTAAAGCTGCCCACGATTAAACCTATCGAACTAAGTTTGTGATATAGCGTTCCTACAAGAGCAATTTTAAAGCAGCTTCATAAATAAACCAGTACGGGATCCCAATTGAATGTCGAGTGCGATTGAAAGTCGCCCGCCATTATGGTGTACGTAATTTGCGTGTGATCGTATCGATGGACTATCAAAGATGTCGAAAGAACCGAATAGCCCTCGAGTCCCCCCGGATCGCCCACTCAAGCTCTCACGGCGTTGGCGTGCTCCAAATTAATATTATATTGTGTTACAATTACGGCAACGCACACAGATTTATCTGACGTCGCAATAGCCGGTCGTATCAGCATGTATATCGCTTGTATTTGTGTCGCGCCAAATTGCTTCTCTTATCGTATTTTCGCAAATCAGTAAGTGATTTGTGATTGCTTACCAAAAATGTCACATCCTACTTTCGGTGTTTGGTTATCAAACTAAGTTAACAGAAAGCGATTGTACTTGTAGTCGGTTGTAATACGTGTAAAGTACTACAATGGTCTCGGGGTGTGATCGAGTCGATCGACTACCTGACCGGCGTGGGAACGACCGGCGACAAATATGCGACAATAACCTTTTGTTGGTTCGTGCGTGCCTCGCACTTCTGCAAACTATTCCGTATTTAGAGTTCGACTGTACATGTACATTGTACAATTGTACACAGTATATGGGTGCCATAAAAATAGTTCGACGCCATTGTGTCTAATAGAGATGTTAGAAAGAGAGGAATATGTACGCAAACGAACATGCCTCAATAAGTCGAGAGAGAATTAGCATCTAGTCAGTTATCACATCGAAGTAGTCGGCGCGCTAACTGTAGTATCGCCACAGTTTTTGTAAGGTCGTACGGTATCTGTCGATTGGACGTGTTAATGCATGTGTTTACCACTAACAATTCTACGAAAGCAAATCATAACAGGCACATCCGACGCCTCAATCATTTGGGCTTGTAGAGGATGAATGAATGTAGGCTATTGACAAAAGGGGTTCGACCAAGACTCGTAAGTGGGTACGCATTGGAGGATACAACACACCATATTAGTCATGTTTTTTAAAATGGAGACTATGCAATCTGCTGACTATAGCTTGTTCATAATTATCTTACACATATTTTACAATTACTTCAAAAGCCGAGTGAAATAGTGGCTTGAGAAATGTCCTACATGAGGTCTAAAGGTGCGCTTACACTGGCAACTAAAATTGGGCAATTCCTATAATTTTTTTGTAATTGCCTACATTGCTAGGTGTTGCTGGGACATCATTTTTGACCCAAATTGCCAATAATCGCGTAATTAAGTGCTCGTGTAAAGCTACTTTTATCTTAATTTGACAAAGGCTTAGTGTAATAATTGCTTGAGAATTATTGTCCTATCTAATGTTGTAAGATATGCTAACAGTTCGGAGGCAATTCACCAGAGACCATGCCAAAAGAAACAAATAAGTTAGTGTTACAGACTTGTGTGTGTGTAACTATCAATACTGCGTATAGTACACTAAACTGTGGAATCTTGTTATCGATGGGAGAGACAATGAAACGCGAACAACTGCGTAAACACTGGAGAACTCCATGTACGTTTAGTTGGCGACAACGTCGAGTGCATTCCTCGGGCGAGGCTCTAAGGCGGTGTCTCAAGTAATTCATAGTCAAATACAACGGTCGTTCGTGATTCGCGTTTGTACATACATACCATCACGCCTGTATTCCCCGAAGGGGTAAACAGAGGTGTACATACATTAGTACACCCACATTTCGCCAGTTATGTTATAGGACCCAAATGTTATAGGGGGCGAGCCTATTGCCATCAACCAGCCGCAAATCCAGACTCCTTGCTGCTACTTTGAATTCCTAATGGAAAAACCCAGTAACACTTTGCCTGACCCTGGATTCGAAGCCAGAACCTCATGCGACTGACGAGACTAAAGAGGCAGGCATTCGCTAAAATGTGACCGGATCGTCAAAAGAGGCACGCCCGGTAGGTACAGTAACCTCGGTGAGTCATAGACTCGCCGCGCCGTGAAACATAACGAGGGACCGTTGAAAAATTATCAAATTCGCATTCGACTGTGTTGTGAGTGTTGTGACTAGCCTGTTTGACGATCCGGTGTGTCTGTTATTGTAATCACATGCCGAAGAATGCCGAACTGTGGATGTGACTGACCGTTAGATAAAATAATGAACATAGAATCGACAGGACGTTTTTTAGAGACGAGGCCAGGCCCGTTTGTCAAATTGTATGGTACTACATACTGCAAATAAGGCATTTATTACTCTCAGTTATTGTTTTCACTAGTAGAAACACTGTATCGAAATGTTTAATTTATTCATTACAAACTAAGCACAAACAAAGCTATATCTATACTACGAAGGTCTACATGCAAATTTTAAATCTAGGACATGAGGCAACCTGCTGCGTATTATAACTAAGAAATCACCGAGTACGTACAATAACTCATATTAACTGTAATATACAGTTAATGCTGGTTCCATTTGCAATAAAAAACTAATAAGCATGTGTAATTAAAGCCGCGCTCTTGACCTGTACAACAATTTTATTTCAAACCAATATTGATTATATCGTTATACTAGTTGCGCCCCGCGGTGTTACTCAATAATTTTTTTCGGGATAAAAAATAGCCTATGTGTAAATCCACGGTGTCAGCTACCTCCATACCAAATTTTATCATAATTGGTCCAGCCGTTTGAGCGTGAAGAAGTAACAAACATACAAACTCACAAGCTCGCCTTTATAATATTAGTGTGATGACTGCATGGTTCAATAAAGAATCCTCCGGACTTTGTATCTATTAATACACATAATTTAAGTTCTACTGCAATACGTTTTTAAATAGTGGAACAAACGAGATTTTAAAATAGTCTTGCGAATTCGTTTAAGGCCCCTACGATGATACATTAAACATTATCAGAACATTTATTACGTATCTTTACACCGGTTCCTGCTAAGCCCATTCTCGTAGAATGCTTTCAAAACATAAGTTCGCAGTTATAGTGAAACATTTAGGTCAAGGCATCCATTCCAAGTCCTTTAGCATCCGTGAGGTAGAAATATCGAATGCCTCCTAGCGTTAGGCATTTCCTTATTGAGTGGATACCGTCCCACAGTTAGATCTCAGCTATTGGAATCCAGATATTATCAGTGGACGTAACTGAGAAATGGAACTGCTTATTGCTTGTGACAACTATAAAATGTTATTTATTAGTGTTTGTGAGCTTAGAGCTCGTGATGAATTTGTACTGATTTGTATCGTTTTAATAATTTATTTGTTGCAAATATGTACGGTAACTTCGACGACCTGATTGGTGCAGTGGCTAAGCGATTGGACTGCTGCGCTAAGGGTTCCGGTACGATTCCCGCACGGGACAAAAATTTGTGCGATCCGCAGATATTTGTCCCGAGTCTGGGTGTTTGTGTATGTGATATTACATTTTTTGATACGCACCCACGATACAGGAGAAATTGCTAGTTTGGGGAGACGTTTAAAAAAATAAACTTCGATGTTAGCTTAATAGAAAGCTATAAAAAGTGATATGTCGTCAATAGTTAAGTAACATTACAATGTTAAGGAAGGTAATTTATTCAATGTTTGGCAACACTTGGATGCGGGTCATTTGCAAAATGTTTGGGTGCGCAAGAGCATGCTCTTGACACCGACTGGCGCGCTAGGTGATAGATAGATACATGTCAGTGGAACGGACTGATACGTGAGGCTTATTTACATTTTACGACGTTGTGCAAAACCGCTGCAATGCCTAGCTGTAAACTAACGTCTTCATGAGCAGGACAGTAATGGTTACGAGAATGTGTTTCTATATATTGATGCTGATATATATATGAGCTGCTACACGAACTCATTTGAATAATACAAATCAAATAAAATGGATTACATTTTTTGCCTTATAAAATGTAAGGCTAAAACCAATGTTAAGATTTCTTATAATCATTGTTTCTCGTAACTGCATACAATACAAGAAACGCAGTATGCGCATGCGCAGCTACGGCAGCTAGAGAGTTCCAATTCTGAATTTTAAACCTTATACTCTAACAAGTATTCAAACCGTCATAAAAAGTCCTTTTAGACTTGAGACAGCTCATTAAATATTAATCATGCCCTAGCATTCGAGCAAAAACAAAAAGCGATCAGATAGACGTAGCTACACCGACACATGTCCTCCTATTAGATGCCCACACAATCGTCTGATGACATTGACACGCCTAATTACAAGACATGCGCATATCGACCGCGAATACATCGGCCATCGGTCACCGGCACGCCACTCATTCATATGTCAATCCCACTAATAGTGTATAACCCGGTAACACTGCGAAAGCTGATAGCTTCGAGGAGATACGAACGACAGGAGTCACATAGTATTTAGCAGCGTTATATGCAGCAGCAAATTGGAGTAGTACGACCTTGTTATTGTATTCTAATAGCGAGCGAAATATTCTATTGTGCTTGGGTTGGGTTTATTTATTTATTTATTTAATACTTCAGTACAGATGTGTACAAGGCGGACTTAATGCCTTAGGCATTTTCTACCAGTCGAACCTGAGGTAGTGCAGAGATAAAAACAAGGTAGATGCACAAACAGTTGTGAAAGAGAGAAAATAAAATACATACATATATTATAATACTCTAAGAAATATAATACATACATAAATACATACATACAATATAATAATATCCATAGTGTAGTGGAGATATATTATGAATCCGTCGATGACTTGTCGAGTAAGTATTTTTTAATTTTTTTTTTAAAGTTTAGCCGATTGTGTATCATCCTGATCTCACGAGGTTGCGTACCTTCACCGTACTGAGGACAGCTGCATAGTGTGCGACATTTTAAGGCTCAAATTTTGCATGACACTTACGTTCAATCATGGACTTAAATAACAAGCAACCAAGTAAAACCTAACATAATTTATTCCATACTTATTTTAATATTATATAGCTGAAGAGTTTGTTTGTTTGTTTAGTTGAACGCACTAATCTCAGGAAGTACCGGTTCGAATTAAAAAAATATTTTTATGTTGGATAGTCCACTTATCGAGGAAGGTTTTAGGCTATAAAACATTCGAAATACACGCGTAAGAAGTCACGGGCGAAAGCTAGTACTATACATTTCTTCTAGATATTCAAAAGAGCTGAGAAACATCCAGAAACTTTTTGATATATTTAAGATTCAGCGCTCTTTTATACATATTATATAATTTTTCGACTAAGGCCTTGAGTTGTAACAGACAAAATAATAATTTCCGCAGCTGTGTGCATAATCAGGTTTTATTGTCAGGATTATCTTTGGACGCGCTCAGCTCCAAAATGATGGCACTTTAGATCCCTTTGATATGTCAACGTTCTTTTGTAGTTTCTAAAGATTCGTCTTCCCGACATATTTAGGGTGAGTGAACTGTTTAAAATAATTTTATCGGATAAAGCGATGTCGTTGATTTTGGCTGATGTATATTTTATAACTGTTGACCGAATGAGTCAGCTAATACGTGTTTTGATTTTCTCAATTGATTTGACAGGTTAAAGAACCGAAATAAATTGATTTAATTTTTTAGGGCGCTATAAAAACAATTTCTTTATCAAAAGAAATATTTTATTTATGTGTCATTGTTGTTTTACATTAGAAATTGAATTTTGTTACATATATCGCTTGCGTAAGAAAACCTTAAAAAAAACATCAAATTATTTTGTTAAGTATCATTGATCGTTTCATTGTGACGCGCGGGCGCCGACCGGAGGATGCGGCTCATTAAGACAATTAGAAGCTGATCTATCGCAAGAAGCACGCATGCGCGACGCATTGTAATAACCGCTTACTTAGATAGGCGCCAGATAAACCATAACCAATGGCTAATGCCGACACGAGAAAATTATGCACTTCTATTGTTTTTATTATCATATTTATGGCCAACAGCTAATTTATTTGTAAGTATTTAAATTAATATTACCATCGCTAATGTCATCGTGGTTATTTCCATTATTCACAACATTATGAAGTTGTGATAGAACTCCAATTGACTATTTCTCTGAAGTTGATATAAACATTTATATTACGATTAATCTAATGCGTGTTTCCTTCAGTCTTTATCCGTGATTAGGTATCACGTATCATACTAAAAACAGCTACATTTTGCGTTATATCAGTTTAAAAAACATTTTTAAAACAATCATAACTCCCTTTTCAGCTTACCGTAGTCGGGTAAGTGCACAGCCTGTTATTATAATGAGGATCGCTGTATATAGGCTCCGACAGGCAAATTGGTCACACTCAATGCATAAAAAAGTATTGCATATTGAATTTTAACAATAGTTTTCACTCTCATTACTGGTCACTTGTATTTTACGGTCCGTTGTTCAACACAACGTTTTGTAAAGAATTAATCCTTGGACACTTCGCATGCATCCATTATTCTCGAATAATTCACTAATATGTGTTCTGTCTGTTTATTTATTTATCGCAACAATAAGCCCGAGGCCTAGCCTATAAGGATATTATTAACATATCCAATATCCATATTTCTCGACGGCCATTGTTTATATTTGTTTGCCATTTATTTCCTTTGCCTTGAAAAAAGAACAGAAAAGTTGCAATTACAAAATAATTAAATAATACTCCTTATGTTGTTTCCCATAGAAATCAGTAAGGAATAAACGATATAGGGTACGTTATACACCGATAAAAAACAATACATATGAGATAGATCACGGGAACAAAGCCACGGTCAAAAGCTAGTAGCTAATAAATTAAAAGTGATTTATTTACGAATTGAGACCAAACGCAACTAGTGCAGACTAACCTCTTTTACTATCAATAAACAAATTGATGATTTTACCGAGGTTTGGTTTCATCATCATCATCATCAGTTTAGGGCCAATAAATTGTTTTTATCTGAGTTGAGTTGATCCCCATTCGTCAGCGGGCAGGCACTTAGTGAATTGGGGCACGGTGTGCGCGCGCAACCGCGGGAGGAACACGCAGATCACGACGCCGCCTTTCACCTTGTGTGTTGCCAGTGCGAGCGACTCGCGTTTCGCAAGCGTTTAGGTCTTTCTGATAAATTATAATTACATGCAGATATGTATACCTAATTATATGCCAACATTTACTGTTAATGCGCTAACAGTTAGGTGAGAAAGACGAATGTACAGTGTTAAAGCTGTATGTGTAAATAGTGGTAAACGTTTTTCTTGTCGTAGGATTAAGACGCAATGTCAGGACTTGAGCATAGCAACAGCATGGTTATTATATATATATATATTACTTAATTCGTGAATGAGGAATGTGATGCGAGTGAATAAGGCGAAAGAAGTATTTATGTGCCGTTGATATTGGAAATCCGTCTCTGCCAACCCCTCTGGGAAACAGGTGTGACTTTATGTAGGTATGTATTACTTAATTCTGTAAAATAAAGATTTGAAAACATAAAACACATTGTTAGAAAAAATACCACTGTAAAACTGTTTTAAAGATCTTAAAATCCTTTTGTGAATAGCAGTGCCACTGTACCACACAAATCATCTGGGGTCACGTACAGACCATTCAAGTGCCATTAGCAGGCGCATGCGCATTATTTTATTAAATGCAAGTAAATTACGTGTGAGCCGAACGAGCGCGCGCATATTACCGGCTGCACCGATGTGCCATACTAATGTATGTCACACGTTCCTATCGAACATAATTAGTTAATGAAAGCACTTAGTTTATTACCGCCCCCCATCTACCTATTTATACTTCATACAATTTAAACTGTATAAACTTTTGTAAGATAGCAAGAAAAACGAGCAAAGCATAATTTAAACAAGAATTTAGAATTCCAAGATAGCAGAATAATTTTCTCATAAGTATTATGATTGAAGCTTTCGAACACCAGAATATTATCTACTGGAATTTAAAGTCCATCATAAAAATAACAGGCAGATACATCAGGCCAGGCGTCTTGTACAATCAAGATAAAAACGCTTAATGATGAAAAATAAAAGTGTTATCTGACAACGCGGGCTTCGATTTTCTGCAGTTCGTGTGAGGAGTAATGTAGTGAATTGAAGCGCATGGTGTGATCAAAGGAGTGCGCGCGCGCACCGATCACGAGTGCCATTGCTGTAATAGAATAATTAATGGGCGCCGGACCGCGCCACTCCGAGGGTCACTGACAGGCCCGCTCCCTTCCACATGCGCGCGTGTGTGTGTGCCAGGGCAAAATGTGAATGCAAGTTCATAGTACTTGAGGGTGTGCGTTTAACCGAAATCGTGCATCCGTTCTACAACGGACGCTGAACATCATTTACGTCGGCCTATCATATTAATCTTCTATTACCAGACACTGTTATCTGTGCTCATTTAGTAGCAAAACTGAACGCCAATAACCCCAACGGACTAGATTCTAAAGTATCAAGTTTGCTCACAGTTACCTCAGTATTTACTTTTAATTAGACACCGATTTAACCGAACACCAAACCAAGTCACCTTGGAGCTTAGTCCGGCTAATTCGAGCCATAAAGCATGTAACATTGTACGCCTGTAACATTGCCGGTGTGGCGTGGAACCACCCAAAAACCTTTCAATAATCTGTCGAGTTTCTAAAGTCCGTTCCACTTACGAAAGCGGCTGAAGGCTCAGTTATTATTAGCCATTCAAACGGTGGTGAACAATGCTCTCGGTTAGGGGGTCGGACGGACAAACTCATGCAAATATCCGACACTTAAAGTAATCACCGGTTGGCCCCTACTATTGTTTTCGGTGAAAAGATTTGGTGACGCAAGATACGTACAACATACCTCATTGACACCTCTTGATTTTTGCACGGTTTTGTGGAAAAATATTTGCCGAATGACGGCGTCAAGTTTGACATATTACAACGTTAAGTGGTTCAGGGACTTATGTATGATTTAGAGAAACTTGTTTCAGATCAACAAGAATTATGCAACTGAATATTACATGTCTTACTTATTACATGTCATTTACGTCGATAGACGATCGGGTTCTGTATTAATTTATAGATAGTAAAATATAACTAAAAAGAAATTGGCGATCAGAAAGAGGTTGGGAACTGCATAAAGAATCAGACATCTATCATTCTGACATCAGAAAAAACATTGATTGGTATGATATAGATAGTTTGATTGGTGTTTATATCAAAAGCTGATTTCTTATTAATGGCGGACGTCAGTCACGCATAGCGATTGCCGATGCTTTAGAAAGAGCACACGATAAATGGCCGTTCAGTTTTCAAACTATAGTAGTTGATCCCTGTCGGGGTGGTCGACGTTCTCTAATGTAATGCAAGCCCGCTCGGGGCGCTCCCGACTTGAAATATCACGGAATCTAGAGGTAACCTAAATGAATATATGTATTGCTATATTAAACTGGATACAAAATGTTTCCAATGAGCTCTAAAGTAAGTGTACAGGTGGCTTATTTATATGATTACATCGATTTTAATGAAAGCTTTAATAGCAATGCCCATTTAATCAGTATATAACATCATCAAATACCGTACAAGACCATAATTTTAGGAAATGAATGTCTTGTTTACCGTCTAATAGACATGTTAATGATATCAAGGATATTTTCCACAAAAACAAATGCAAAATTCCGCCGACCTCCACGGATATGGCAAAGATCATTATCACGGCCTCCAACGTGACATCCGTTGTTTTCCAACAAAAACCTGACAACGAGGTGGTCACCCACGACAAAGACGTGTCTCGTTACCCGATGTTATTGCGAATCAAGCCATACATGGGGGAGTATGGGCAACGTATAAACAACTTAATGGCAGGGCGCAAAATCGAGGGCAAACGAACGACATGCTCTTGCAAAGGACACTTTTGGGCATTTCGATATCCGAGGCAAAAGCCGCAGCTAAATTACGTCATTATCCGAATGATGCAATGCTAAGGAATTCCAATTCAATTTAGGGTAAATACATAATGCTCGTCCCCATTCTTAAGAAAACGTAAACCTCAAATTTACACTTTAATTTCGCTTGTATATGTGTGCTAACAGTTTAAAAATAAACGATGCTGACAAATTAATGAAATAAACGTTCTCATTTATGGCCTAAAGTAGCAAAGTTGTATGTATGTAGTGCATGTTATCTATATGACGAGTGAGAGGCCGCGTATCTCGGAAGTTACGTTCAGACGTCTCGGAGGTCCAAGAGCACGATAGCGATCGGCGGAAGCTGCACTTACAGGAGCCTACTCTCGCTGCTATTGTGAGAAGTCGCCGCCGTAACGGCGATTGCCCTCTGAACTACAATGCGACCGAATCGCAACACACGCGCCTCTCAACACAATAGAAACAGAACTCCGGCACGGGCTCACCGGGAGCACACCAGGAAACGTTCCGCTCTGCATTTCCATCTGTGCGGTAAAAGGAGAGAGTTGCTCGGAACACTGTGTCGACGTGTCGAGTTACGAGTGTCCGTTTCAAATGTGAGCGACAACCGCGGATGTGTAACGTGAATATCATTGGAAAACACCGTTGTCTCGGCGCGCGCCGTGACAGAGTGCGCGGCGGAGGGCTCGGTGGCGTGATCACCGCAAACCACGGTCTTTGTCGACAGTTAATAACATCGAGGAAACGCTGTAATCGCAGCGACCCACTTGCGGGCCTGCCCTGTGGTAGGACCGCTAACCGTCTCAATTTCGCGTCAGCTCCTCGCTCTCGCGGGCCGTTTTTCACCGATATGTGTTCGATGCCCGCGCGAGATTAGGGCGTGGTAAGCATAATGATGGAAATGGGAGCCGGTTCGATGCCGCGCGTATCTGCCATGCCATCGGAGCCGTGGATGGCATCATTTCCAGGCACGCGTTTAATGCTAACCATTCTAGACAATATTGCATTCCAGGGCTGGCAGCGTAATCGTACCTTGACATTTACAATTCCTGTAACAAAAGTGAGCGGGTTCCGAGCGGCTATTGTTTGCGTGCGTGTAGTGCGGCCAATGGTGGAGGGTTGCGCATGAGTGCGACACAATGGCGAGCGCTCGTCGTAAAAGATGGCAGGAACTAAATGGTTCCCGTCGTCATTTGACCGATAGGCCATAAAGCTCGCGGCTCCGCCGATAGTTTTGTCCCGTTCTGCCTGACGACGATTGAATGCGCTCCGCGTGATGTATGTACCCATACGTTAGAGTTTATTATCATTTGTGCACGCTATTTATTGGTACTGCGATAAACGTTAAGAATAGACAATGTATGTCTATAATTCATATTACAATGCACTCAATACGACTTGACCTCAAATATTAAATGCTTTGAGTTTGATAGAATCCGAGAAATAAAAACATAGCACATAACATCACGCCTGTATTCCCCGAAGGGGTAGGCAGAGGTGAACATATAGTACACCCACATTTCGCCAGTTATGTTTAAGTCCCAATGTAATAGGGGGCGAGCCTATTGCCATTAACCGGACACAAATCCAGACTCCGTGCTGTTACTGAGAATTACCTAATGGAAAACTCAGTAACACTTTGCCCGACCCGGGATTTTTACCCAGGACCTCTTGCTCAGCAATCGCGCTTAGCGACCACTAGACCAACGAGGCAGGTACCTACACACATATAAAAAATAAGAAAGCAGACACCATTTCACCAACGAGGTAGTCAGTCAGTCCGAGGAATGTTGATATAAATAATGAATTTATGTGGAAAAGTCTTGGTGATGCATGCTCCAATCACGAGCGCGGCTCACAAGTGATCTAACACGTGACGGTATACTTAGCACATCTAATGGAAATACATTTCCTTCAATTATAATAACGCGTGGAACAATACAATGTTATGTTTTTCCTGTAAATACTTATATTTATGCATATGTTTGTTATATTTTTGTGTTATAATAGAAACAATATTATATTATCAACAATTTGAACAATAACCTGCGCAATGCGTTTCAAATACAACTATTAAGTCATTTACTATTATTTGTGCAGATTCCATGCGGGAGATTACGACAACTATGCAAGCGGAAATGTATAATTGTTATAATTTAATTTCGTGGTGCGCGTGCGACACCGAAATCGTGACGTCACGTGAACAAGTCGACTACGAAGAAAATGGTGTGATTCATTCGTCAAATCGTGTCCGTGAGGTGCGCGGGCGCATATTGATGCGGGCACGAACGCGCGCGCCCTCCGTGAATGCCTAACGAGCGACCATGTTTTACTGACACTCATAACGGCTGCCACATACCGAGTAGACGCACGCCTCGCACTTCCACAACATCACGCTTACCTGGAAAAAGAAATGAAGGTATTAGGTTCAATGTTACAGAGCCACTAGACTGAATTGACGACCTGATTGGCGCAGTGGCTAAGCGATTAGAATGCTGCGCTAAGGGTTGTGGGTTCGATTCCCGCACGGGGCAAAAATTTGTGCGATCCACATTTGATTGTCCCGAGTCTGGGTGTTTGTGTATGTGATATTTCATGTTTGTGAAACGCACCCACGATACAGGAGAAATTCCAAGTGTGGGGAGAAGTTATTTAAAAATTGAGACGTTACAAACTCTTAAAGAAAACCAGAACGTTGCAACACCTCCGTGGGCTAACATCAGATACTATCTACATGATAAATGTTTCCATATAATTATACATTACGAAGTAATCCAAACGTGATAGTTTATTGTTTTTATTACAACAACACCATAATCCAATATAATTGCGAGGTGAATGCTACAATTGCCTAATAAGAATAACAAACTGAGTCGACAAAGGCAAATCCCACGTGGGTTTGCGAAAGCGCTGCGGAGACGTGCAAAAGTTTCATTAGACTATGACATTTACATGTGTTTCTGTAATTGAATTAGGTATGAAGCGAGTCAGTAGCCCGCTCGCAGCTAACAAAAAGCTCAGTTGTGCAACAGTTGGACGCGAAACGGCATAAACGGTTCAAGGTGGCCTTTTTAATCGAACATCGATTCTATCAATTTGTAATATTTCGTTTCGCAATCACTTTAGTTTGTTTCTAAATGCGTGTCACGTTTTAGTGATTAGATAAACGATGATGTCGGTACTAATTGAAAAAATCGGTTCGTACATTATGTGTTTGCGGCGCCGGCCTGTCCCGATACGATGAAGTAATTCTCCTTTTACTAGCGAGGGTTCAACAATAATAATGCATTTGCATGTTACATTGCAAATTTGCTAGTCACTTCAAACTCGCTACGACTCGTTTAAGTATGCACGCAGAATGTGACTTTTAATACTTGCATCGTCTCGCATAGTGTTCAACAAAATACATTTCTAAAGACAATTTAGCACTCATCGTGTACCTTAACAAAACGTGTGAAACCTCACTGGTATGCGAGTCCACTCAATGGTTCGCTAACGAACTTCACACTGCACGTCAATAGGTACCGAGACTTCCAAATGATGCGCGCCGTGCAAAAAGCCGCATGGAATTCTGCTCGTAACTTAACAATGCCAGTGTTCTCGGGCGTCGTCGTCTACGCCGAGCGTCGAGCGCAGAGGGTCCAGGTCAAACGAATACAGTTCTCGTGTCGTGGTTTCACTAACGAAATGTCGAGACTGAATGCGCGCTGACGAGCTGACATTAGGCGAGGATAACGATGCTCGACACCGAGGTCATGTTATTGATATCGTACACAAACCATATTATACACGTTTCGTATACAAACCATTCTCAATTTCAGGTTAATTAAAGTCATGTGGTAACTAGGCAATGAGTCTAGTTACAAGACATCGCGTGAAAACACACAAAACATAATGTGTCATCGGAGCGTGGTAACTGATATTACGTCAACAATCGTGACGGGGATGTTGTAAACGATTCGTGCAATCTGTGACAAAAATAACAATGTCGAGACGAGAAGTTAGTATCCGAAACCGATACAGATCGTAGTGAGTACATAGAGCAGCATGTACCCAGCTCCCTCCATGTGAAGCGAACGCAACAAAAGGCTGTTGCATAACGCGAGAAAACTTAGGATCACGACGCGACCGCCCCATAGCGATTATTTATCGAACGAGGAATACCTAATACCCATGGTAAACACACAATTAACTCTTCAGCTGAGCTTATAATTTAGCTGAACGTCGCTCCGGCGAAAGCTATGTGCGCTGTCGAAGCGCGTGCTTACACTCGCGGTGCCCTCAGCGGACCAATAATTCCTCGCTACAGCAAGATCGTTAATTAAAAAATGTTAACTCATTAATCAGGCGCCTGGCCGCACTCGGATCGCGATCGGCAGCACCGATTTATTACGCTCCAGATAAGAGCTAGTTCTCGAAGCGCCGATCAACGCACAGATATTCAATTATTTTATTGGCCACAAACGAGAGTTTCCCATAACGAGACATTATTAGGAGAGCGGCACGACAAGATAATACTGCCGCGGTAGTAAATAACATCGGAAAGAATAATGCGATTCCGAAATGGCGGGTTAACAATTTCACCAAGGCTGCGGGGAACAATAAATCGATAGTGGTCATTTATCAGGTTGGATTACGCAAGGGGTAATATTTTAAAGAGAATAATGAATAATTGCGCAAGTCTGGTCGAGACGCGGCCGCGGCGCGCCCGGAGTCGCGCAATCATTTGCATAGTTAAGTACGCACGCGGGCCATTAGACGAGGTGTCGCCGGGATCGTTAACGACTTCATGGAAGGTGCCGCGCACTGGTTACTCCTGCATCTGGTTATGAGAAGACCAGATTCTAGCAAGCCCTTCATCAACAAGGTACGCACTCCGCAACTGCAGAAATTTTATGAGTTCGATCACACGGTGCGCATGCTCCGTTTGTTCTAAGAACTATGGCGTTGCACCTCTTGTTGACCGGTGTTTGCTGATTCATGTTACCATAATAATGTTGTATCAACGTCGGTTCCCGGTGGCGGCGGGTGGTCGCGATAACGCGCCGTGCGCTCGCGCATCTCAGCGGGCGCATTGTCTTACTATACTCTGATAAGATAATTATGGTACCCCACGCCTAATTTATTGTCCTAGCTATCACCTTACCTTAATTGGGGCAGATGACAGTATTGCATTATGAGCTGCCTACTTATCGTGCACGGTGCATCGTGTAAACAATATAATTTTCCATTTCAACGCTGAGGCGCATGATAAAAGTGAAAATCAACAGTTAGTATGACGTGGCCGTCGTGTCCGGTGCGGACGAGGTCCCTAGCACCAAATGGGACAGTTCGCTTTCTAGGAAAAGCCTGGCGAAATGACGAACGAGGAGCACGGACAGAATACAAACAAATAATTAAGCCACACAGTTCATGTTACATCCTTGATTAATCATCGTCTCGTCGCGGCGTGTACTTCGCAGCTTTTGTTTGTCTCAGGCGCATCTGTGGTCGGTAGGCGAAATGTTCTTTTTTGACTCATTTGTTTCTTTTGAAACAAAGTATTAGCGTCATATAGACATTTTTAATCTATGTGGTAGAGCTTGAATGCAGGCGGGGATTAAAGTCGTGACCTTTTCGCAAACCGTCTTCTTAGAGCTTATATAGCGTATTTGTGAAGGGGAAACATAAAATAAGTTCAGCTAAAGGATAAATGTCAAATGAGTAGGTACCTACACCTTCTGAGTACAAACTGTCAATAAACACCTGAAGCATCAAGGTGTACCGTGTCAAGGCGAGTGCTTTCAAAGACATAATACATTGCGTGCGGTAATAGAGCCTGACCGACTGGAGACAATGATAAAGGACAATTCGAGTTGAGGTATAGTTTGGAGTGAATCGTTTCGGTGCGTCGCGCACTGCTGGCCGCCGGTGTAAACGACCGACGCCGACAATGCGCACCTCACCCGGTCTAATGGAATTCATCTCACACCACGCGCTCGGTGCATCCGAGCCGTTCCGTTACAAACAATGACCCCCCCACAATTACACGCCGATTCGGTTGCATAACGTGGCATTACGCACCGAGACAAAATAATCGAAAAACGGTACAAGAAATTCAATCACAAGAGGCGTCCCATGTAACGGGACCGTTAGATCGTCGAGCGAAACGAGAGCGTCAGTGTTTGTCACATGATTACACAACAATGTTAAGCCGTTCTATTTGGCAAGTGTGTGGAACTTTCTGCGCGGAAAAGGCGCGTGCGCGGGAGCCTGTGGACCTCCGCGCCGCCCACCGGTCCCCGAACTGGGTCACTGCCAATTTGCGAATCGGGCATCATTGTAATCGCATTACGACACGACCGCGACCGGCTGACGCGCCGAAAGTGACGCCGTCCGCAGCCGGGGTCAAGCGTCAACACGACATTGTTATCTGAACTTGGGTGTTATGACCCTCACCTGTGACATGCGTTATTTGGATAAACTTGTTAAAAGAACATACATATGGCTCCACATTTGTTCATGCCTCTGATGGCCTAAAATCGATGTTTCGATTAAGAAAAACAAAGTATGTGTTTTTGTGCCAACTAAGCGGCGATTGAGAACCTCGAGCGGTCGATATCTGATGTCGATGTACCAATCGACGAGTAAATAACTTCATCGCGTCGCATAAAAGATTATTACCCATGTAGAGGGGAAGCGTGGTTGTATCAGATATGAGCGTCTCGTTGGCGAGATAGTCTCGGCACTAAGATGGGAGATTACACGCGATCGCACCATCACATACGGCGCGTTATGTTTGAACGCTGCGAGCCGCGATGGGAACGCCAAACAACCTCAGAATAACCAGTCATAAATACGTCTCCTGCGCCGATATGAAGCGTGTTTCCGTTCAGATAAACTCAGAGTAATACCCGTAATTTGATTGGTGTACATAGTTTAGGAAGTTGTAAATTTAGGAGAAAACACCGCGCTTTCTGTGACTTAAGAAATCTCTCGTTCACCGGTCATAAAGATATTATTGTTACAGAATTTATCGACAGTCTACTCATTCTCAGTTAAACATGTGTTAAAAAGTTGAGGCTGAAAAAGGTAAATTTTGTTAAAGCATATCGCACTGTCGTGATTTGCGACTTTGTTGCGCCCAATTATATCGCCCAGAGCGCATTGCATATTTTAATTTAAACGACATTAAAATAGCCCGGAACTGAACGTTCAAGGGCGCACTACAACAATATTTCACGCGGAATTCCAAAATTTTCGGCTAACACCTTTATCTCGAAGAAATAAGAACCATAATCCATTCCGGCCCGAAAACCACGTCGCCACGCATAATGCGTGCGTTGAACTTAAAAGGTTGTGACAGGGGTATTACGGTAATTACCTTAATTTGTAAACACAAAAAACGGCCGTCGACTCGTCGTATGTTAACTGAGCGAAAAATTAAATAACTGAGATGGCGGCGAACGAGAGTCAGCAAGCAACTATTAATTCGCTTAGAATGCGGATTGCGCACCAATTAACGCATCGTGCGCATGTTCGTGTGAACATTATCAATTTTCCGTAGAAATTTATAATTGCGCAATATTTTTACGGATACGTGTTAATTCGCAGCGCTATTCCCGAGAACATGTTTATAAATGGGAACACATTTAGTGGCGGCAAGAGGCGGCGTAAAGCTAGTTGTCGGCGTGCTATCATTGCGAAAAAATCGCTTGGATTCGGGTGAGGCGCGGCGCGAGGGCGCGCTACTAACGGCGGGCTTTGCATATCGCTTGCATGAATCTTCCCGGTGACGAGCACCTAAGGAATGCGTCGGGAAACTGCGAAGCCGGTCGTTGACTGATTGGCCAAACAAAGCTCCACCCGCAGCCGCCCGCATATGGCCATATCTATCGTATGAAAACAAAACAACAAAATGATTGGTGAATCAGCGGACGACGCCTTTTGCGTAAGGTCACGGTTTAACACCTCATCGGCCAAGGATGCCAACGATGCGTAAATCAAATCGTTTAACGAGGAAATCGACTCTGAGACGTCGTCAGAGCTAGGTTTAATTAACCATCTCCATACACGGGCGACCTTCAAGGGTGACAGAGGCAAGATTAATTCGCAAATGCGCATTAATATGAGGCATCTTTTGATTTCTTCTGGATTAACAACGAAATATGTAAAGTCTAAAATGCCAAAAGCTCTGCTTGTTTAAAGGTAAATTTTAACGGCGCGCTGCGTAGGCATATCACCCCCTTTAATTCGTTCTTAAAGACTTTACATGTTATAAGCGAATCTGTGTCAGTTTGGGTGAGTCCATGATGAGTAGATGCTCATTGCACCGATTGTGCAACTTAGTCGCAGCCTTATCAGGTAAGTCAAGTTTATTTAGTGCAGGGCCCTCCACATTCCGATCTTTCGACACTATCGCCTCGATTTCCTTAACAAACTCGATCTGTATTTACGATCAGGATGTGTTCAGACGGGAACTATTTAAGGTCTGAATAGGGCACGGTTGGACATGGAAAGTGTCGTTTGGTTCTCAGTAATTGGACCCCACATCGGCTGTCCACCAAAAATGGTAAGCGCGTGACCATCCGCGATATAATCGGAGATATCTGGTCTATCACAGTGATTTACTATGGTCATTAGCGTACATGGAACAGGTGTACGCTAGGTGATAATTGCGTCCTCTAACTGTGTAAACGATTGGCGCGTTTAGATAACGACGTACGCCATTTGCGTGTGCGCAATACGCTCCTTATTGCTTATCTGTTTGTTTGAGCCTTTTGTGTACGGGAACGGTGGCGGCTGGCGGCGTAATTGTGTGTTTTTCCGATAGTTATAACAAAACATGTCGGTAGTGTCGGTACACTCTTTATCATTCAGGGCGAGGTGCCTAAGGCATTATTAACACCAGTGATAAAGCAAAGACAAACTTTAATACGGCTTTTTTATCTTCATACTAGCTGCCGCCCGTGACTTCGCCCGCGTGGGTTTCAAATGTTTTATAGCCTATAGCCTTCCTCAATAAATGGTCTATCTAACAATTAAATAAATTTTCTAATCGGACCAGTAGTTCCTGAGATGAGCGCGTTAAAGCAAACAAACAAACTATTCAGCTTTGTAATATTAGTATAGATTTTGTAGGTTAATATTACTAAAATATTTCTCCCTAAAGTATAAAGCTGCAACAAGCCAACATTTACAATGAATACCTAACAAATAACAACACAAATTCCGGAAAGTATTCCACATTTCGCACAACTCCGAAGCCATATACCCCTAGATCTACTCGTAGCACATTAAAAAGCACATGAGTTGACTCCTTGGCGGCACTGAATCCCGTTGGAAAGTCCCAGGGCGCCGGTGGCGACGGAAGCCAGTCTTCCGGCACGAGCCCGGGCCAACGCCGCGCATAATGTTGCTAATTAATGCTGCTACTAACTACGGCCGATATGAAAGTAAATGTTTACTCCTTTGTCCTTTAGCGGATAGTCCTTCGGCTGTGAAAGTATATTTGTATCATGGTTACTCTCGTTAAAATGTTGCGTAGTGAAACTTAGGTTTTAATTTGTTAAAAATGTTCCAAATATTTTTACAATATTTTAATCAGAATAAAATCAACTACCGGCGCTGCTTAAATCATTTTAAAGTATTTGTTTCCTAATGTCTATTTACAAATCTGTTGTCAGAGTTTAAACCGCATGTAGCCTATCTGACATGGCTTAACACGATGTTTCCTCACGATGTTTTCCTTCACCGTTTTTAGCAACTGCTAACTAATTTATAGTACGCATATGAATCCCAAAAGACATTGGTGCATTGAGTTTAAACTTGCGACCTTTGACTTGGCAGTTCAACGGTCATACCACTCGGGTCGGCTATCACCGCTGCACAACAGTGCTTACTTGCTAAGTTAAAGACAGTCGATGTTTAGAAATAGAACAATGATTAAGCAAAGTACACACAAACCTATCTCGAGTCATCGACACATTTCCCTTTAACATTGGCATTCAACCTTCGGTCTAAAGTCTAAACTCGCACTATCATCTGCTATCTCCACGACTATTTCCAGATCTGTACGCAAATAACAAAGCAAAGCACGTTCATTACAGATTATTTAGCACGTGAGTATGTTTATATTGCTTATCAATTAATAACCAATGCGCTAATTCTTTTAGGACATGTTTGCGATTCTTAGTTACGCAACAACGTAGTTAAGATAATTGAGCAAAGACGGGGGAGGAGTTTATAAATGAAATTGATAACGTTTATGATGATGAGTGCTATATTTACAAGGTATTGAAATTCCTCAGATATTCAATGGCAGAGGGAAATGCTGAATGATGTTTTAATGATGCAACATTTTTACATTTAGGTATATTGTACCTATTTATAGTACAACTTGGTATGTACATAATATTTCGGTTAGAAGTTTCGATGATAAGCTATTCTTCAAGAATTATTACGATTGATATAGTGGTTAAAAGTTCTTTCCCGCATAGAACTAATATTTTTCTTGATATTTGATTGTACGAGACATTAACAACAGCCGACATACATAAATATATAGATTGCTTAAAAAACTAAAGATATTGAAGATTAGTTATTTACTCAAACTAGCTTATGACACCTATTTGTTACTTATGTACAATAGTTATTTGGAATATAAACAATGGCGTCTGTATTCGAGTATCTAATTCGAGTATTGTCTTACTCTAAATTATTTCAACGCAACGGGTCAATCTACGTCTACTATCAGTTTATTCCTATAAATTTAATTTCAGTAAGCATCCAAACAATACGTTTCCTCTCTCACGTCTATACAAGAAATAGAGCAGGAAAGCAACACATCCTAGTCTACACCTCTCTACATCAGTTTTGATTAATTTCGCTGCGGTTTGCATGCTACCTTGTAATTTCCCTCGAGATCAAGCTTCAGCGCTCGCTATCATCAGTACGGAACAGAAGGTAATGACAAGCTGCGTAGACATGCGCAAGAAAGGAGGCTAGCGCAGAAAGGCAGCGTTTTTTGTAGGGGTTGCTTTATCCTGCGTCAACAAAAACCGACGTTGCAGTGTGTATACGGGATTCTAAGGCTGTGCTAAGAATTTTCTAACAAGGAGAGGCGAATCAGTTTAGTCATATCTACAATATTTTAATTTATCTATAATATTTTCAAGTCACGTAAGTCAGTGAACTCTTACATAAGTTTTATAATTAGTCAACGCATACCTGTATAAATAAATTTAGAAGGAACCCCTTAAAAAAACTACGCTACACACAAGGAATTTCTCCTGTATCGTGGGTGCGTTTCACAAACATGAAATATCACATACACAAACATCCAGACTCAGGACAAGCATCTCAATCGGAGCAATCTAATCGCTTAGCCACTGCATCAATTAGGTCGTCAAAAATCTTGGTTTTCTGGTGGGTGCCTACAAGACTTACTGCAGCGAATCAGACAACAATAATAAAACTGAGTATAAACAGAGAAAACTACAATTCGTATCACAATAAATCCAAGAAATAAAGCACAAAACACTATGGCGAAGTAAAACCACAAGATTGAACGTCAACAAGACAATGGGACGTAAAGGGGGCAATATATCAGAATAAGATCAGGATTTAAGTCTGCTGTCTGCTCACAATAATGGCGTCAAGTAGGAAGGGATTTAAAGAGCTAGCGTCAGTCCTTCCTGTGTGCAACAATGCGTACTTGAAGAACAAAAAACGATTCTAAGGTAAAGCTTTGTCAAAGAAGAAGAAAATAAAATATGAGGCAAGTACCTTTATCTCTATTCCAAAAAGGAACATTTCAGCAATGTCAAAGAAATGACAACGATATCATTGGTAAGTCGCCGAAAGAAGTCGACAAAAAAGATAAAAAAAGTTTACATTACCATTAACCTACAATTATATCAAAAACATTCACGCTTAAACCAACAAAGCGGAAAAGATTACACAGATAATCAAGAAAAACCTAGAGGTTTTATCTTTTTTCTGTCCTCCGGCAAGCAATACATAAAGATAGTATCGATAATGGAATCATAAACATTACATGTAACGATATTCTCACGAGGCCTGCGTACGCGCACGCCCTTACTCTACGGTTCCACGCCAGCGGTCTGACACGGTCCCTGGACGCCCTAATGGCTCCAGATGCTCCCCTACACTTCTGAATACGTTGCCCTTGGCATTTCACGGTGAATGCGTTTCGTTTGTAAATGTTTAACATCTGACAAAATTCTTAGGGATCTTTCTTGAAAAGGTGAATAAGTTTTTTTACAGGAGAACTCATTGTTTGGACCATAAGTAGTCTCATTCAATTGGAGTCGAATAGGCACTGTTTAGTGTCATAAACGTAGAAAACTAGAAATACAAATACGTCGCTCCACGTCATAACTTCCTTTGATGATCACTGTAATTGTATTAGACGTAAACACGATCAATTTACTAATACCAAAAGGAATTTACAAGCATAATATAAGCTATTTTTCAATAACA
The DNA here is from genome assembly GCA_905340225.1 of Abrostola tripartita. Lineage (NCBI taxonomy): Eukaryota > Metazoa > Arthropoda > Insecta > Lepidoptera > Noctuidae > Abrostola > Abrostola tripartita. The sequence goes on from HG996491.1 coordinate 2,586,814, forward strand.
TTAATTCAGAATCACGGAGTAGCGAAAGCATTTGGCAAATGAAAAAGGAAAGTGGTGTACGGCAGGTGCGCGCGCGCATCGCGAGGTGAGCCCTTCCAGGGCGAGGGAATGGAATGCGACTATTATTAGAGGAGTCGGCGCCGGCGCACGCCACCGACCTCATGATACAGGGTGCTATGGGAATTCTTCAAATCGTTAGAGAAAAATAGACATTCTAAAAAGTTTGAAATTTTATCTTCGAGATAAATTTACTTGGTATTTTTGTTTTAAAAATGCTGAATATATTAATTGTAAACGAAGTGCAATTCAATTCGAAGTTACGTATTCACTGAAATATTTTGTTGCGCTATTTGTAGATAAATAATGTAAAGATAACATAGAAAATATTTAGACTAAAGGTATACCAACGTACAATCTTTAAACTCAGAATAGTACTTACATCTCTAAAAGAATACCATTTTATACAGAAAAAAAACCTGTCAATCACGATTAGTAACATATTTGTCCCCTCGAAATAAGTATTTTTTCTAACAATGTATCGTATTATAACAAATACAACAGCCGAACACCCTGTATTCCAAAGACTAGTGGAGTGCACGTTATCGGTGGATGCTGTGGGCATCGCGGCTGCGCCGGCGCCGCGCCAGCGCCATTGTTGAGCCCAGCCCTCACGACCATGCTAATGTTCCACCCGAGCCGCGCCGCCGCGCCGTAATGCCCGATACTTGCACTCAGATATAATAACAATAAAATATCTGATATTGGCGAATACGAATTATGTTTTAATTTTAGTTCTATGCTTTCTCTGTTGTTCTATATCTACTTGAATTATTACCATTCTGCAGCTATGCTGTAAACATCTAAACATGTTACTCTGTAAGTCTGTTACATGTTTGTGTTAGAGCTTAAGAGAGATATGTGAGATCGGCCAGCCTTAACGGTCGACATTACGTCTCAACTTGTGTAGAACACAGCTAAAATTAATGAGACATGCAGACTGCCAACGTAAATGACAAGTTAATAGCTTAACATTAGTGGTGTTTGTTAGTCCTACAAGCGACTTCCACATTCCGATCGCGTAGCAACCAGACGAAAGCGTCTGCCTCGTGTTAAGTCGTGTTAAACGACTAGATCAGGAAAGGCAAACGATTCCAGGTACTAATAATAAGCGAATTTCTCAGGAACGGTCGTAAGTTCACACCTCGGGGATCACGTTACTGGTGTTTAGTCGTTAGCGCCGCCATTAACCGCTGTACGGGTAAAGAAGAACATTCACGGTACGTAGAATCTGTCGCCGTGCTAACGCTGAACTGTGATGTGTTGATAAAGCCGTTCTCCGGGTATAAACTGATATTTACGTGTAAACATATCAGATTAAGTGACTGGAAGCACTGTAGTTAGATATTATGACCGTGCGAACAACCAACACCGTGATCGTCTGTCTCATGAATATTAAAAGTATCCTATAACTATGCAGAACTAGACACGTTATCCAATAACCTGTGAGAATATTGCCAATACAACATACAATACATCACTTATAATTCTAGTTCCAAAACATCACATTTTTGTCTAAATCCCACAACACGGAAACGCTGGCAGTCGAATAATATGCCCAGGAATTTTGACGAGCGTTAACGTCGACGACAAACAGCGTGTCGCCGTGATTTAAGCGAAATGCGCACTGTGAACAGGCCTCTTAACTTACGTGTAGGCGAATAAATCTGGGGAACGGGTCGTTAAGGGGCAATTGTGCGTCGCCGAAATGGCGTCCGGCGGCAATTTGTCGCCCGACTACCGCCAGACGCAAGTAGGAAACGACTGAAATGTCTGTTCAACTTAGGGATGGGTACTATGACGATTTTGACGAGGTATAGACGTGAGATACAAGCCAAAGCATCCTAAAAACTAAATAATCATTATCAAATCGAGCCTGACGTAGAATGCGGTAAGGAGAAACTTCTAAACTTATACCTATGTATTTCTTTATACACAAGGTTTCAATTGCAAGAATTACACCTTTTGTTTGATAATTCAAGCCAAAGATAGGAAACAAGACAAAGAATTGTGCCATTAAACTAGTTTTTTCTCGGTGTAGTCTTTATCTGACCGTGTTTGCACTACGAGATAATTAGATGATACCACGGAGATTCTATTTTCATGTAATAACAGACAACTATGGAATGTTTTAACCTTACGTAACGTTTTTTAATATTCTGGCTTTTTAATAGCTGGTGCATTGCGCAATTTTCGTCCATTCAATCCTTACCAATATTCTTATACTATTTAGTTGTACTAGCATCCCTACGGAGCTAGACGTCTAGAACTATTAAAATAAGTTATAGGACGTACGAACGGACCTACTTTACGGTCCCTAAATCATTGGGCGTTAACACTCAAATAACGACGCAACTAAACATAAACAGAGAATAAAGTTGGGTACTTCAGGCAGCCCTAGGTATAACGGTCGTGTCGGTCGTGCATAGAGACCGACGATGCACGATTTTCATATGGCAATTCGTTGACAGGACGAGTGTTGGCACCACGTTACACTGTGTAACATGTTACATAACGACCAGTTGCCGGGCTGGTGTAACATGTAGCAATAAACCGCAGTGGGCCGTGAACAATATCGTGAATCAATAAAACTTACCACTTTTCATGTCAAGAGCCAAGGAAAATGTGTAATTATAAGTGGATTACGAGCATTCACTGTAAGTAGCTACTGCGTAACGTAGGTACCGTTAAGCGAGAAGTTCCACGATAGCGCAAGGTATCAATTTGTGGCATCGGATTGTATGTAAATAGAGTGTTAAATATGAGCTCGTATCTTTACACGCAATTCTGCTAGTTGTTAGCTTTATTTCTGCAGTTATTATGAAAGGTAAACGAATCGTAATTGAACTACAAAATACAAATATCATTGTCTGTCCTCTGTTGGAGATCCTATTAAATTAAATAAATAAATAAGTCTCTTCTTATTCTCAAGTTGTCCGAAAAACAAAATATATTACAACTGCAATTTCAGTCAACTACAACCCAATCGAAAGAGAAATGGAAAATACCTTCCGGAGTTCTCACTGAGATTTTAAATATTGTTCTTATAAATCGACGATGGAAAGCACATATATAAAGACTACACATATGTTTTTGACAGTCTTCCTGATTTTACCGCCAAACACATTCAGCTAATACGACAATTACGCTTTCGATTTACCTCAAAGATGCACCCCTACCTCGGATACCCGTCTACCAAGTGTATTATTAAAAAGAGCACATTACCGGTGATACCATCCGAACCAGCCGTTAAGTGTTGCTTAACCGTCAGTTTTTGCGATAATAAAACCAACATTACTGACGATTCGCGAGTGTACATAATTTAACGACTTAATCGTGTAATAATAGAGGGCTGAGTCCGACGTGTTATCATTTTAGACCACACCGGTAATTAGGGTCACAAGCAACACAATACGGCCCGAAGGTGCCATACTGTTGACATTAAGATTAACATTTATAAGTATATTAAAGTGGTAATGCATGCCTACATTTAGCCGTTGATGGTGTACATTTTTATATAAAAGGCACCATTACTGAAGAACCGCCAGACATTACAATTTGACCCTAATTATAATAATATACGCCTCTACCTCAATATTATTTCGTATTACGCAACTTTAAATCTTCAAAAATACGACAAATCAAGTAGCTTCTGTAAATATTCATGTATTTTAAGTTTGGTACCTAATTATGGTGAAATCTTGGCCATCCGTTGATAAATAGCAGATCAGAAATGTTAGTTATTTGTCAAAGTTACGACAACGATATAATTTGAGATTCAAATAAAATAATCAACATGCCATACAATATTTCACATTGACATTCAGTGGGTCTGGGCCTCGATAAATAAATAATTTTATTTAACGCCGCAATAAAATATTCCACGTCATGATGAATAAGTGTCCTATCAATTGAAGCCACTAATGGAAGCTGAAGATGTTTTACTTCTTTAATTGACTGAACAAGTACATGAATCAGAAAACTAATTATAGTGTAAACATTTCAAACTAAAATACAGACAATAAAATGATGTGAAAGACCTCATAAAACTGAATAAAATTTATGATCGCTAAATGGCTTGGCTTGTCCTTTGGCACTGTCGCCAGCACTTAATATTTATGCATTATAATTGTGTGGGCAAGTGGCGCATGCGCCAATTAAGCAAATCGATCTATCATAATCATATCTAACGTATTAATAGAGAGCGGTGAGCGGCTGCGCCCGCGCCATGCAAATGCTTCGCGAAACGTGTCAGGGAGACTCAAGTGCTGTAGTTCAGCTTAACGATTGTCGCAAGCGCTTATTTCGACCTCAAGCCATAGATAATTATTGCCCTTTTAATGCAAAGTGAGAATGGAAATTAATAAAATTTAAATTATAGTTTGCAGTATCCGTTATGTATTGTACAACACAAACAGCTTAACCAAAGCTTTCCCTTTCAACAACGACGCGTACAACGTTCAGAAACTCGTCTAAACCATAACTAATAATGACAACATAAACTAGTTCAACAGTATCATAGAGCGCCATTCCAATTTCCTTCCTTTGTTTCTGTTCTCTCTGGTTCCCAACGAAATTTTCCTCAGTAGTATTATGAAATGCCGGACAGTATTAATCACGGTGGAGCACTAATGTACCGCAGCGAATTGCAAGCTAAGAGAAAATAAATACATCGTGTGAACGATAGACGCCATAGAGATCGGAGAAACACTTTCCATTTCCATGTTACGCAATATTTTTTAGGCATAAAGGGCACGTACTTTTATGTAAGCAAAATTGGATATGGAAAGCTAAGGACTGGGCGTTGTACTTTCATAGCAGTATCTTCGCAGATGATCGTGAGAGGTCACTATGATGATACGATAGAAAAAGAAATTTCTTTTGACGTAGGTACATTTTTTGGGCAACCAAAATTATTTATGCTTGTTTTACTCACTTATATATTCGGGAATGCCCGACTAGTTTTAGATAATATGGATAACACTCACGAAAGTTATTATAGTAAACCAAATCTTATTGATGTAATTTATTGGACACAACGCTAAGTATATTTAGAACATTAATCGCTCTAAATATCACACATAATTATTATTTATCTAGGTAAATCAATCTTCAGCATTTTTATTTGTTCCATCAATGATAATAATCACAATCGTGAAATCGTGAATGTCTCTGACGAACACCTCAACTTTCGACCAGAAACAGACTTAATAATACTTGTAAAACATTTGAATACAAGAACTATTTAACTTATCACCATCGTAACATCGATTAATGATACAAACAAAGAGAATTTAAGTGGTTTCTAGAATATAAAGCGTGTACCAACATGTGCTGTGGTCACTTCATATTCAAGTGTAGAAAGGTACGTGTTTAGTGCGCATGTCAAAGTGAATAGACAAAGTATCATTTATATTCCGATCATAGAAAGACCGAAGCTAGATGTCATACTTACCAATTATAAGTTAATGCTTTGGATATAAATTTAGACGTACGCAACATAGTTAACATTACCAATAAGTATGGAAAAGCAATAAATATTTAACTAGGCATATGTGAAAATAATATTAGCATCGGAAATCATAAAAATGAATCAATGAAACTATGCAAAAATTAGGTAATTTAAAACACCTCTAAGTATAAAACTAGCTGGCGCTTTCCATCTGACAAGAAACGCCGAAACAAACTCGATACCAAACTAAACCTTAGACAGTAGAAATTGTGAATTACCTAGCTGAAAGACATAAATTAGACTTTAAGTAAGTACTTGAATGAAATAGAGAACAATGTAGCAAATACAACCCACTTCCACTCCGATCGGTTCTTTCCCATGGATCTAGATCCGACGATTACCATTACGCAACAACTATAACTCGACAATTTTGAATAGACAAGCTCACGTATAAGAAGTATTCTACATCGGTGTTTATTCATCGTGGCCGGTTTGCAATTCTAACTGAACTGTAGCGTCGCCGTCTATAGTATAGTAGTTAAGTACTACTGTAATTAAATGAAATGGTATTTATTTAATGTGCATTTATATAATTTGGCTTTGATTCCGTTCTAATGTAGGTTGTTTATCCATAGAGTTTACATCCAATTTACTAATTGCATTAAGACCCTATACCTGAAAATTCTCAAAGCAATTCACTTTACGTTGTTGTGAACAAAGAAAGCCAAAAGGAAGACAAAATAAATGAAAACCACAATATTTTATTACCATTCATTCCTGAATCAATCACTCTATCTATAAACCTTTCAAGCCCATTGTAATGCTATAACTGATTCGATAAATAACTGGTTGGTTTTTGCGCAGCACCCTTCCACCACGTAGGGACGTGACTTGGTGTTCAATCGTGGCACAAAGCAAAAGCTCCGGTTTGCCCAATATTTTTTAAACATAAGTTTCTGTGTTGAAAGAGTCCCCAGAACATTAAAAGCTTTGTAGATCTTGCACTAATAAGTACTTCGAATGGTATTTATATAGCCAAGATGTAAAGAATGCAAGCGATGCATGAGCATGGGATAGGATAGGATGGAAGTTACTTCAGCGACAAGAGACAAGAAGAAGTTACATACGTCATACACTGGTTACGATACTGAAATGTTTTTTTTTTGTGGATATTTGTAATCATTCGCAATGAAGGGATTAAATGGTATACGTAATCAGAAAGGTACTTATACAGTAGATTACTTTTCAGTAAAGCTAATAAACTTTTGGCACAAGCACAATCTAAAAGATTATTTTGAAATCTTTACACCTTACAAATCCGAAAGTGTTTTTATAACAGCTAATAATAATATAACTACAGTAGGTAATGCAAGCAACGAAAATAAAAATACTTACAATTGCATCACGATAAAAGGTCTCATAGGAACAATATTTCGTCAACACGGTTACAGAGAAGGAAACGTGGCGAACTAATTAAATCGAAATGCAGGCAAGTCGCAACAGGTGGACATAGCCGACAGAAACAATGCCACTGAGGAGAAGGTAAACATTCTGCAAATGTGTAACTAATGAAGTATTTCTATTATATACTAAACATAATTAATCACTAGGGGTTATTGTTCCAAGCAACGATGTTGAAATTGAAGTAAGAAAAAATGTAGAAAGTGTGCTTTTGGGTTGCGGGAACTGTTTCATATCTTATGTGTTTGTCTTCATAATAAATATAACATATTTTGAGCTTATTAAAACTGCTTCTACGATTAACGACTTTATAACTAAAGGTCGTAGTCATATAACGCTTTTTACAATTTCATTTTAATTTCCTTTGCTCCTAGAGCTGAACATGTTACCCACTTAAGCTAAATTACGCGTAATTTATAAATAAAATTGAGTGTTTAATTTCTCTCTGAGGACTAATAGCTAAGCGAATGTTCCAATGTCAGAGAAAGTGGTGTTTGCGATGTGCAAGTGCATTTTCTAATCCGCACTTCCGAAGACACCATTAAAAGCTCGTTTGGAAATCCTTCAATTCCCGATTTAGAGCAACAAAAAAACTTCTTCGTAATAGAGGTTCAGAATTATGTTTACCACTGCGAAACTACTATCGAAAAGATTTGTACACCGATATTACTAACAAATACTAAACGATGAAAAGGTACACGGCGCCTACGGCTATGGCACCTACGCATAATAATTGATAACAAATGCACGAGTAGTTTTAACCAATAACGGTAAGCTATAGGAACCGGGGAAAAGCAATTAGTTATGTAAAGCCAATGGGAAATTACAGCGTTATAGTGTTACTGTGCGACATGCAACGTAGCAATGTAAGTTGCCCTGAATTGAAGCAAAGGTTTTGTTCGATTAGCTACATTTTGCTGCGGCAGTTAAGAAGTACTCGACTCGCATTAACCCCGTTATGGTAACACAATCCTACGAGAACGACTAGACCTGTCAACGTATTATAAAACACTTTAAACTCATTGACAGGTTTTCTGCGAAGTGTGAATTAAAGCATTTCGCCGTCAATGTCAGCGTTACATTTCTTCACAACACGTTTATTTACATAAAAAGTTTCACTAATGAATTCAATATCTATCGATTCGCGACTCCATTAGATCGTAAACACATCTTGACATTCACCTTTCTTTGGCGATCGTTTATGAGTTTCCGGTTGGCCACCGCGAAAGCTGGTGTCGTGACGATGACACGCTCGATATCAACATGGGATCCCAAACACCCGAATACAGGTTCAAGATCAAGATACTTTCGTGAAAGAAATCGCCATCGGATGTGTCGTAACCGTCGACTTCTGACCTGCGTGGTTATAAAACAACAACGTAACCAAAACATGTCGAAAGTTTGCTAAATCGTTGAATTCTAATGGCCTTTATGGGATTATATTAACTTCATCGCACATTAGAAACTCCGTATACAGCGAGGCGTTTTTATTTTATGGGTTTTGAATAGGCATAGCGAATTATTTTCCTTGTGTATACGTAATTTTGATATTTATTGTGTGTTTATACAGCCGATACGATATCTGATCTAAATATTAAACTGGGTTATGCATACAGCTGCAGAGATAAAAATTTTCAAATGATCAAATATATGATCCAGTTGCAGTAGACAATTGCTCTTACATTTTTTGATCTATCATTAATATTGAATACGAATTCTGTAAGTTTTCTAAATGAGTGAGAGGCCCTGAGTCATCAAACGTAACGATAGCTGACCGCGTACATGTTTATTCTTGACACATTAAAACACCGCTTTACAACGGCGATTAAATAAAACACGGAATATTTATGGGTTAACATATAACCGACGATGGTTAAGATCAAAACGTTAAACTATAGTATCAGACATCGTAAAGGGAAAACCTTGTTTATGGTTTGTAAACACACGTGTAAAAGTTTCAACTTTCGAGTTGTCTATAGAGTCCTGGTCGCATAAATCTTGCACGAGTAGTCAGGTGGAGCGGCGCCGGCGCACCGTGTCACCCACTAGTCGAGACTGAATCTGTTATGAATATGGATGCTAAGTACTAAATACTTAGTTTGTAATTAATACAACTTCACTAGTGCGTACTCCAACAAATTCTTTTGACAATAGTTCTTATGTAAGTATACAGATAAGTTAAAAAGATGAGTACGATAAATTGGCGACAATTGCGATTTGATTGAAAGTCTGATGACTGAAAATTGAATCTGAACCTTCGATAAATCATAAAACACTCAGTTCAACGTCCTCCAAAACCGATCCAAAAAGAGAAAGAAAGATATATTTACATGGTGATTATTTTTCTGAACCGCAAGGAAACTCCGTTTACGTCGACCGTATGGAAACTAGAACAGACACATTCCGAGCGATTCGTGGCGCTAGCAATTTGTTAAATGGATCAACAGGTTTATTGGATGCGGTGACGTCATGCACAATGGAGGCGCCCGGAAGGCCGAAGTTTGTTTTACTGGTTATTTTTTACTGAAAATTGGCAGAAGATTAATAAATCACTGAATGTATTTTTTCTTAGGAGTAGCCATTTGAATTTAGATACATAATATTTGTTAAGTGTTTGACTGAATTTGATGATGAATAAAATAGTTTTATAAACATATGCGGATATTAGAGATTGAAATAAAAATTCATTTAATTGTGTATAGTGAATCGTCTGCTATTGCTTCTTGCTACAATACCTCTTTTATTTTAGACATTGGTGGTGTTAGTCGTCATAACTATCAATCATAGTCATCGCCTAAATGAACTTATGTAGGTACCTACATGTGTATGGTTAGAATAGATACCTAATTATGTTAATTGGAATTAGTCAGAGATGTAGAGTCGCACACCTACACACTACACTGCCAATTACCAGTATTCCCATGTGATAATAAGATAGGAACTTCACACAATTAACCCTGTGCTACTCTGAACTTAACTTGGTATAAGTTAACATGATAACTTAATTCTAAGACTTCAGAGATAGCCATCAAGTACAAGAACATTTCTGGTACAACTAGTCAAAAAAGGAATGTTGCAAAAGATAAATCTGTACATATATGAAAAACAAATGAAGTAATGTTCGTCGTATTAACTAGAAGTGCGAGTGGCCAGTCAATAACGATAGCCAAGGGTTCTAGGGTGCCACAGCCGTAGTAACTCACCATCATCAGCCGGAAGACGTCCACTGTTAAACAAAGGCTTCTTCCTTAGAACCCACAATGAACGACAACTTGCCATTTGCATCCACCGGTTGCTTATCGCCACTCGAGAAGACTCCCCATACTCGCACACATACTATAAATAAAAGCTGGTAAAATAATGAGATACAATTTCGACACAGTATACCATAGAAATTGGTTTAAAAATCAATATTCAGGTATATAAGAGCAAAACTGCATTTGTTTGAAATTGAATTCTTTGATAACGGAATTTAATGTCGTGGTTCAAGCTTAACCAGATTTAACGTGACGAAATGTTTTAGATTCATATTATAACGGGAATGTGACCAGACATTTTCGAGTTTTATGGAAGAACTATCAAACTTTTGTACCTCTATATATATAAGGAGTCTTCATATGTGGCATTGTCCGCTTTTGCAATAGATTGCGTCATCTCATGACTCATGAGATTTCTTTAGTTTTATGCCAGCGTTTATCCCTTCCTCTCAAAAAGTTAAATATACAGAAAACTTTCTGCCAGATAACATAAACGTACCTAATCTATTTAGCTTCCTAAGTAGGTAATCAGCATTCCTTCTTGGAAGGGGTGGTCGTGATTCTTGTTAAATTTATATTTACACGTTAAAGTTTCCATTCATATCTAGCACCAATCTATTCATTTTCTATTGCTACTTGGCATTCAGTATTCTATTGTGTTAGTATCAGTTGGCAGTTGGAGATACATGTATAGATACGAACTACGCTTGTTTGTCTGTTTACATCGCACCTAAGGTTAACACCCTAAGCTACGCGATAATAAATAAAACAAACTTATTTATCAATACATATGTACACATGTAACCCAATTTTATGTATATTTGATCAGTAGATAATGATAATGAGAGCTATAATGCAGTATTATTGCAGTACCTATATGCATTATTCATTATTAAACTGGTATCTGATTACGTCTAGTCACGTTTGTTCCCGAGGGATTGGCAGAGGTGACCTATTGCATATTTATATTGCCAAATAATAATAATAATAAATCATTTTTATGGGGTATTTAGATACATGACGTAACTAATAACGCATTATCTTTAAACAAAGAAAGATTAAGGCATTGTCACCTTTATGACAATTGATTTACCTAAAACAGTTTATTTTATACATCATAATATTCGTTTTTACTGTCCTACAATATAAACTCAGAAACGCTAAGGTCTCGCCTTATGTAAGGCCAAAATACATTCAGTAAATAAGCTTCTAATAAATTGAGGAAAAACCCAAACGTTGGTTCAAAACTTACTTCAACTACCGTTAGGTAACATCGATTTATTTATCGATATTTTTATAACTTTATCGATTATAAATTAACGACAACCACGCAAACTAATACCAGTTAATTGCTACGATAAGATTGTTCTACGATCGTAAAATATTATCGTAATTTGTTAGTGTTGTGATCAAATCTAGACTTATGTAAGAATGGATGTAGCCCCTAAGCGTTTGCCGAGATATCCCTGTCAATTTATTTGATTATAACGATAGTTTATTTTCTAGTTGTGTTTGATAGTAGCAGAAGTATGGGGAGGCTTATACATAGCAGGCTGCTCAAAAATTCAAGCCAATGATAAGTGACTTAACGCTGAACTCAGAGACTTAAATGGTTACTTAAATTGTCACTAATTAAGGATTTCACAAATAAAACCTTTACTAAGTGACCGTTTAAGTAATAATTAAATGTCTCTGAGATCGGCGGTTAGTGATGTCGTTTACCAAATGAACATATTAGGCATAAGTTCTATTAAGCAATGGCTTGTCAGTCAGTCATTTCTGATGTAGGTAACGTTATCACAAATTCAAGCCTTGGTGACATCAAAACAAATGTTACGTAATCCAAGTAAACGTTCAATTTGTTATGATTAAAACACATCGAAGGTCTTAACAGCTCAAAAGGTCGATATTCTTAGAAAACGAATAAATTGTAATGGCGCAGCACTATGTCAATGCTTCCAACACTATCATAATGACGTCATTCTATATAATATGTACTGATTGTGTGGCAAAAACAAACAACTTCGTTTTGTTATGTTGGCAAAACGCATGATATAAAAGTATTTTTGGAAAAAGCAAATCGAAGTTCTTATCAGTTTTCTTCCAGCCACGCTATAAAGGTCAAAGGCGATCAAATGTATCAGTCAATTAAAATTCCAAAATTAACACGCATTAGGTATAATCATTATCAAACAATGACATGCAGTTATATCTGTTCAGCATGGTATTTAGTGTCATGAATTGTTTTGGGTCGAAGAGATTAAAAATCGATTAAATCAGAGCACAATGCACATACCAAGCAGGATTATATTATGCATAACAATCGATAAAATGAAGTGTAGCAGTGAAGATCGTAAGAAACAGTGAGATATGCCAACCATTCCTGGACCCTTGCTCCGCCCTAATCCTATCAGTACTAATTACACGCTAATCGGATAAGCCAATTGATAAATGAACCATAAGCTGTGTAAGATGTGTGTCAAGTGATAATTAACTAACACAGGACGGTAATTAGGCTTGAGATGTTGCAACATTTAGGCACCGTGTCAAAAACCTTGTCCCATTCTGAAGACAGTTTGACGTAATCGTGTCTAGTTGTTCACTAGATGAGTAATTGGTGAGATGCAGCTAGATAAATCACACTTATTTTACCGCTAAGACGACGTTAAACGAACGCAATAAGACATCAGCATTTATTTCTAGTAAGGAATCTAAAAACAATTTAAAAATACAGATAGTAGCCGGGTCAGGATATTAATGTATTTTGGATTAAATTTAAGAACTATCATTACCTTTTTTGCCAACACTCGATGAAACTATGATGTTTTAAGGAAGGATTGTGGAAATTACCTGAAACGAGACATAAAACAATTTAGAATGTGTTATCTTATCATAAACATTAACTATGTCATACTCAACCATGATAAAGCAAGATATAGAGCAACTTAATCATAAATCTGCATAAATATTACTACCTATATACGAGGTTTGGAATGAAAAAACTGTTTACGTATGATTTGAAATACAAACAAAATCTAAAAAATACATGGTACAAAATTTAAGGATCAACGTTTTTTAAAATCGTATCAACGAAAGATATGACTTTCGCATACTAAAATTCAATTTGTATCCAATATCACGTCGATCGGGCTTTCCGATAAATATTCGGTTACGAAAATATCGAATATGTGTTGGGCTAGTGATGCGATAAATCGATTGTGTGACACTACGTGTCGTACATCTGTAATCGATATAATCGCCGGATCGAATTATTGCCGGCTACGTCATCGTGATGTTTTCAATGAACCCGGGCTGTATATTTAACGGTATATTATTCTAATATAATACTGAATTACATGATGTTTGTAAAAAAATAAAAATAAAATAGCAACTACTTTCTGCTTTCATTTCCTAAAACCAACACAATTGACGAATTCCGTATCGATTAATTTATCCCCAGAAGTCCATGAGATAATCGAGTAAAATAACGATTACACGTATAACCGTGATCACATCGCAATTTTAATCATTGACATTATCTCGATACAAAGAAACTGAACAATCGCAACACAAGAAAACAATATAATTATAATTATTGCTACTGCTACTGAAGATACAAAACAAATTAATAATGCAAGTATCGTGGCAAATAGCTCAATAGCAATTGTCGTATCTGAACAATTGGCGTGACGGGTTGACCCGCGACTGCCGCAAGCCAATCACAGCTAATAAACACAAATTAACTACTGATCAAACAGATGGACAGACGGACTACTTCTAGCATGTGAGGAATAAATAGGCCAATCGTTCGTGACTGAAATTCGTCTGTTATTTTAATTGGTCTACGAACGTGCCTAACTTGTTTGACAACATTTGTGTTGAATGTATAACATAATAAACTTAATTAAATTAAATATAATTTGCCATATAAATCAATAATTGAATAGGAAGTCATGAGTTTTTATTGAAGTAGATACTATGTATAAAAAAGGAAGACATTGCTCTTAGAATTTATTAACGTTGTATAATACATATCAATCTATGCGCTGTCCTTGAGTGCTCACAATAGACCAGTAATAATTACAATTCATCATCGTCAACGTAGGGCTCTGTAGTTTCGCAATAAGACAGATCGATTGACACGGGAGGAGCCAAGTGGGCCGAATCGATTCTGATTCGGTTCGGCACTGTATCGGCCAGCGCTTGCACAACTATTAAGGTTAATACCGTTCAAGGACTCCATTCGGAATAATGAACCGATTCGATCCTATACTGTCATGGTACTCGATTAATAACAAATGATTTAATAGCGCTCATTGTGCACTGTCAACACGCTACTCCTAAGTTCACGGCTGCATTGAATCGAGCTCTCGATACACTCGATTTCATAACGATATTAAAGCGAGAGAATTGGATCGTGTGTAGGAATATTCATCATAATTGTTGACAGGCGTTGCGTTAGAATGGAGTGCGAATGATTGATTGGACACGCAGAAGTAGACATTGCATACGGAGTATTACGGACGTATTTTTATTAAAAAAGACACGTGAATAGAACTACATTATTCAAAGAATTTGCAAGGTCAGTTGGACATCAATCAAAACATTACAAAGAGTAGCAGACTTGCGCTTTCTTTTCATAATACACTGCAACGTCGCAAACGGATTTCTACAAGCACGATAAAAAGTAAATCTACTACTCATTTCGTTCTAAGACTCATCTTCATGTAGACTCATGAATAAGACAAGACACGAAATTGCCTTTTATGCTCGAGTCCATTCGAATTTAATTCCGATGCGATGTCGCGCAATCTTTTCCCATCACTCACACAATCGAGAATTCAGTAATCGATTATAATGATATCGATGTTAAGGACAAAACTGATACTTACCGACGCTAATAACGAGATCGTTGTCCCTTATCGATACTATTTATCGCAAAATGAAACCACAATATTTCGTCATATTGAGAGGTTTGTATCGAATTAATTGGGGCATAGACTTTAATTATAGACTACGATGATATGCTCTTGCATCTTAATTGTGTAGTAGTGGGCTTCAAGTGTTTCGATTGAGGTGTATTGACATGAATTAGTGCCGACCTTGATGCTTTCATCTTTGGTTTTGGTTATAATTGCACAATGAGTCGAGTGCACAAATCGTGCGCGGGAGTCGATAGGTGTTCGTGTCCGCCGCGTCACATGTCGACGTGACCTCTACGCCCTTGGAGTCAGCTAGCTAACACTGGACCATGACTCAAGGGTCCATTTTGTTTTGAAACCGATCAACGGTGACGTTTTAATTACATCGGAACCGTGTCAATGTTACGCATATTATGTGACAATTAAGCAACCGAAGACACGAAAAAAAAATGGTTTGGAAGACTGATGCATGACCACAACATAAAATCACCCAATCATTATATTATAGTACCTACCTTATCAACGTATCAACACAAAGTATAATTTTATTTCAAATAGTACAAAGTTACATACTCAACAAATACAAAGTTAAGAGTACATAATTATTATGTATGCACGTGTGTGTGCGCACTAGTCAAGTGCGCTCAATAAACAATTAAGACAACGTATTCCTTGATCCTCAGCCAACGCGGAAACCAACAAACAAATGCATAAAACATTCCAGTATGAATTGTTAATTGTTAAAACATATGTAATGAGCAAACGTACCGCGGCGTCGCGACGCCTGCGCCTGCACTCGAAGAATTAGGTCGTTGGAGCGCAGTACGAGCGCCGGCGCCGCGCAAATCGTGCGTGAACTGTTTACCTAAGCTCACTCATATATACTCACGTTCCTGCTTTATAGCTCCTGAACGGTTAAAAGCATGACTAATTAATTGACGAGCATTGAGTGGGCGGACTCACATTCATAGCTAATGCGATGCGATAATGGTGGTTTAATTGTTTATAAAATAGAAAGTGTTACGGAAAGTAACTACATAAGTACATACAATGTCCAAATATGTAAGGACGAAATGATACTCTAAAACACGGATGTGAAATGTCGCATTTTCCAGAAGGACATGCATGCAATGAAAACGAAACAAACATTGTAGGAGAAGTCTTTAAAGGGCCATTTAGTCAAACAGATGACAAAGATAACACTTTTAACGTACACAAACAGGTACAGGCGGCAGGCAGGGTCTACTTCCGCAATTATGCGCCGACGCCGGAGGGGTACATCTGTTCTTACTAAAAGGTTAACGAGCGACATTAAGCACATTTTTGTCTGCACAAACGGCAAAAACGTTGATGGGAAGCGAGCGGGGAAATTGAACATCTCACTGCCATAAGACATTACTGTCACTGACATGGGGGGTTATGTAACTAAGATTGTTCTAGGCACCACGAACGTGAAGGTTAATGATTTCTTTGCACGATGCTTTTTGTATTGTTACCAATAACAGCTGCGCTATATAACGTACAATTATACATACATACTCGCTACGAATCGTTGTTTATTCCGACACATCTGTCGTGCTGCGTGTGTTCCATGCTTTATAGAGCGATATGTAAGAGGAGATCAAGTTTACCGTAAGGCCCGATTACGTCGGTTATAAATCGAATCCGGACCGGACAGACGACACGTTGCGAATTAACTGTAACGCGCCGAATTCGGTCGCGTGCGATTCTTCGATCGGTGGCTAAAGTTCAGGTAGGATAAAGACTATCCGACGCTCGTAAATATCGGATGGTTTAATTAACGCTTGTTCGGAGTCCGAATAAGGTCACCGTTTCAAGGGTGTCGTTGTTTAACGGGAGATTATATATGCCGAAAGGAAGCCGACTTCACAGAATTTGAAGTATGCAATGATACTTATCAAGTTTGCGGTCTGTGTGGAACAGCTAGTAATTTAAAACAAAAATTAAGTAACAAACAGTTAAGTCAATTAGCATGCGGTGTAACGGGACCAACACAGATCTGTCAAGAGGCTCACGAAGTAACAACAATATTATGTCAACTTTATTGAAGCTCCGACATGGTACAGTGAAAGCAACGCTATACTTTAAATAGCTGCGCTTTTTACGATTTATAGAAATAATTGTTTAGGTACTGCGAGAAGTAGCTTATTGGCATTAATTTTAGCTACCTACTTAATACTTTAAATGCTCTTTTTACGATTTATAGAAATAATTATTTACTTCAAGAAGAAGCTTTTCGCAATTTTAAATACTTACTAGTTGTCATTTATTACCATTTGCAGGGACATTAATATTGCATAAAAATAATCAACTGACTGCTAAGAGTATTCTATTTTTGTCTTATTCTCTAATAATTTTAAGAGTTTAATTTTTTCGGTAGGTATGATAAAAACAGATGTATAAATTCTTTTGCCATAGCATCGCTGTAGCTTTGCTCCTTGTGTGTAAGCATCTAACGCGACCACAAACTAACTGGGCACCATTACATTTTACATTTCATGAGCACAAATAAACTCGTGGGAAACGTCAACTGAGCTACACGGAGCCTACTAAGCTCACTGTTCATACCATAGAGCGTAGGAGGTTGTTTGTTTTTTTTTTATTCCTAGTCCAACGACTAAAGTAGGTAGGTAGTTGTGGACAATTTTATGTAAACCTCAATTTATAGAATAAACGGAAAATTTATTAATTCTAATGTAGTCGTACAATAGGGTTTTATTTAAATACAATAGGGTTTTATTTAAATACAATATTAGTATTATTTATAATATGTTATGTTTTATTGTTTTATTATCCTGTAACGCAATGCAGGTTTATATTTAAAGACCAAAGCGTGGATACACAATTTTCCGTATTTCAGAAACGCAGTGAAGTGTTTAAAACCTAGACTTTATAACAGTATTTACATTTAATTGTTAACAGTAATTACGTGACGGAACCGTTTAATTACACTTGACAGTGAATAGCTATTAGCGCATTAAGATATTAGAACCGCGTCTAATTACTTTATGTCACACTTGAGAAACGGTACAGTAGCGCGAAAGAACCTACGTTTCACTCCTTCTAACAAGGAGGTAGGTGGGTTAGGTTAATTATGGAACTCTTTTATGTAGGTCTAGGAAAAGTGTCGTCGTGTCGATGCAAAAAACATAGAAAAATGTTGTATTTATTCGTTATTTTGAGTCTTAATTTGTGCCCGGTTGATGGCAATAGGCTCGCCTCCCAATACATTAGAACCTACAGTAGTTAACTATAAAATAATACATCTCTGCCCACCCCTTCGGGGAATACAGGCATGATGTTATGTTAGTTATTTGAGTCTGTAATGTTCTTACAAAGGAACAAGTCTCGTCTCATATAGGAACATACAAGCGATCAAAAATGCTACGTAAATTTAACCAACTAATGTTTTCAAGTGTCACCGAGCCTTATTTCTGTAACGTCAATGTCTAACAAGATTAAGGTAAAAAGTTTGTGTAACATTTTAAAATGTAATATTCTGAAATTGTCAGTCAAGTGAATGTTTAGCCCAATAAACTGCCCCTTTATCTCGATCAATTAAAGTTGCAACACATCTTACATACTTAAATACCACAAGTGTGTACTTAGTTGTACAATTTCACTTAACTATCATTACAAGAAAAAATATGAAACCTCTTTAAGCGGTCATAAAAATATTTATTTAAAAATACTTTACATAGTCAAATGGAGTATAAATGGTATTTTAATACGTTATTTATCTGGTAATGGTCGCCGCAGATGGGCTTGAACAACCGCACACATACAAAGATCATTTTACGACATCATTTATTCAATTGATAGTAAAAATTTCATCAATATTCATTGATATCATAAAACCACAGGAAACATTACGAAAATGATGACGCGGTTCGAATTTCGTGGTCACAGTCCATTACGATACTTACGAGAGCGTCGTCGATATGATGCATTGGAAATAGCTTTGTATCGTAAAATTATCGGCTGCAGGATTGCATAATAATATACTGTAGGTATGTCATGTCAGCGAGGTCGCCTGTGTCAACGATTGCTAGATCTACCAAGCTATTATACCAGCACAATTATACATTAGATTAGATCTCACAATAACTGTAATAGGTTAGTTGACACCATCAACCAACAATTCCAAGACACTACTTCTCTAAAATAAATGCTTGAGCCCTAAAAACACCATACATTTTTAATATTAAATTCGATTTTAATTCACTTTAAAATCTATAAATAGTAAGTCAATTCTGTTTGCAAATTAGTGACGTCACAGGTTCTTATTTCTATATTAAATCTATGGAGGAATATCGATTTGACAGCTCATAAAAACTATGCCAATTGATTGGTGGTGTCAGATAAACAATCCCAGACACGTTGCTAATGAACTTCTCATAAATGTAGACATGTATTATCTAATTACTGTAGTCCAATTACCAGACACTAGCACTTGTCCCATATTTAGGGTAGACGGACGCATTATCGTTCTCAACACGTTTCAAGTATTCAGGTAATTCACCTGAAGGAATCCGTACAAATTGCGGGGGATTATAATTAAAATTCCGTCAGCTCAATCGAAGCGGAATGTCGGAATCCATAAGTATCGATTATAAAGTTAAAGCAATGACAGTAAACATGATATGATCAGTATATAATAAAGCCGAGAAAGCATAAATCTCACTCAAATTACTGTAACCACATCGAACGTACGTTTTTGGGTATTTTATTAATGGACACGTTATTAATAATCAATTTGGGTTTCATGAGCCGTAATAAATATACAATGTTGCTACTTCTGTGACCAGTGGTTCACTTCTTTACCCTTCCGTCATGCAACGCGCTATTAAATTTATTTTACTCATGAAAAATTGCGCGCCGATAATAAACAACATTGTTTCCATTCCATAAAATGGTTATATTTTTAAATATGCATTTCATTGTATATAATTTTTACATTAATATAAAATATACAATTTATTGCCAGGAGAATGCTTATGTCGAAAAACAGCAGAATGGCGGCAGTAGGAGGGATTTCAACATTTTATTTCCAATCCGAAAGCATATTATTTCAATCCACTCAATGATAATAAAGAGGACCTGTTTCATGTGCCTAAATTATTAGCATGTAGGTACTAAAATAAATCAAACGTAAATTAAACACGGTTAACAATATAACGAACGTATATTGTAGTTATTCAGCGGTGCAACGCGACCCAACACCTTAAAATAAATTTATTCTGTTACAGTCAACAACTGCAATCGATGCTAAGCTAGCAAAATAAATACAAAAGAGCGGCCGCCATATTGAACACATCAACTAACGATGGGAACCCGACACCGAGACAGAGCCGTAACGAGACACGCTCATTTCTTTAACAATGCACAACCAAAATAGGAAAACCACGCTCGTCAAGAAATCCGCACCTGCCGATGACCTCCAGTCTAACGGGCATCCCTCCCGGCGGCCAGCCACACGGAAGCTATCAGACGTGTGAGGCTCAGTGCCCGGTGTTAGCGAGCCAGGGCTCCACTTGAGCTGGAGGTTTTATCCCCAGCACTTTGAATAAAGGTCGCGAGGTCGAGAGCACTACAACGGCTAGTTTGCAGCGTCAAAAGTCTCACAGGTTATGTGTGCCGAATAACTGTACAAATAAACATTGGCAAGTACGTCAAATTAAAGTTACATGTGACTCATGAATTAGCGATCTCACCGATAACCTTGCGTCGTCATCTAAGAGTTACATTAAACGATCGTTCGCTAAGTATGAAGTTGGAACACTGTCTGATTCTGGGTTTACCTGAGTTTTGCAACTTCGTCTGCTATTAACTGTTACTCATTAGCTTAGATACATACTGTGTTTATACGTATAATGAGCCAAGTTTTCCCACGGTGAATACCCACAAATGACTAAATTACACTACAATAACTGTCTGCATTCCGCAACACGTAAGCATTGTTTCGCTTGCAATATGAACTTTCATCCAAAATATTATCTTGGCCAATTCACGTATAAATAAAGATTACGTTCAATTGTTTATATAACATTTTCAAGTGTGATGGGCATCTCAATTTTAGGTGGCTTGTAAGTAATCTAGTTTTTGCAGACAGAACTTAAGCTATATAATGAGTGTGCATAGGTATGTATAAACAATATAATACATAAACACTAGCTATGACATAAAGGTATAGTGACAATTGCCTTATAGATAGGTACTCGAATTAGTTTAACTGAACCAGCAATGAATTATCGTCATCAAACACTCACAATCCAATGAAAGGTGTTACAAATTCGCATCTCTAAACTTCGTTAATAGGATACTTCAGTAGCGCTGCCATAAGTTCAGCTGTCCTTCATCCAGCCCACTGCCACTCCTGATTTCTAACAAACATACCAAAGAGATGGCAAAACAGATCGACGGACGAGACAAAATAGGAAAGAAACAAAACAATTCCGCAACGCAGCAGGATCAATTAATATTGAAATAGGCAGACACCCACCTGCTCTGCCATGGTGGAGATAAAACGCGGCCGCCAGACAATATTATGATAAATGGCACGTAGGATATGGACGCAATAATTTATGACTTATATCCAACGATAGAAACGCTTCCTTACACTTTACGAAGCTCCATTAGATTATCAATTAACCTCTTAACACGGTGTTTTCTATTACAATTATTAATGAGCTTTCGTTCGTAATGGCGTAAAGTTCGATTGAACACTTGATTTGCGTAAATTAGCAAGAAATTATTATGTTTGGATTCGTTAATACATCTTAAGTGAAGGTGTTATCTAAAGTGTTTCTGATGACGGAGGTCTGAAGTGAGTGCAGCCGCCGTATCCAATTTGTTATAAAGTCGCTACAACATTGTTTCTAGCAATAAATTTCCACCACCACCCGTGTTGAAAGGAACGTTGATTTATTGAAATGTTGTTTGTACAGGATCCACGAGAACGTGTTAAGTTGTCGGTTAATGTAAAGCCTCCCAGTTGATCTTCGTTAACGGGGCCTAGCTATATTAAGTATGGATGTTATTGAGCGACATCCGCTAACACCCGCTGGCTTAAAGCCGGATGAAATAGAAGTTTCAGTCAGGATAAAAAACGTTGCTGATGTTAATTCAACCAGTTTATAAAACAGCTGACCGTGAAATTTGCCACGGTAAAGATGGGAAATAAAGATACAGACGGAATGCCAAAATAGTGACTGCAACATGGCGCCAAAGTGACACTCGCGGCCGCCTCACTCAGACATAATCTATATTATTGCACATAATCTTATCAACGTGACGTATCCCACAAAGAACCAGGCGGAAGGAGAAAAATAATATTAAAATAAACATTCTGTAAATGGCGAAAAACGATTTAGCCGAGTGCGTACGTTCCATGCAGAAACAAAATAGCACTATTGAGATAAAATTAAGTCACAAAGAAGCCTGGCCGGAGGTCACACTTGTCGCCCCATTAATTCCGTGTTAAACGGCAATAACTTAGCCGTTTTACGAGTCGAATATCTACTGAAATTAATTAACAATACGAGCTTCCGTAGTTGATGCTGTGCGAGTAATCGCAATGTTTATTTAAATCGGCAGTGGTTAAATTTAATTTCAAGATGAACAATGATTATTGGTTAACACGATTTCACGCACTCGACCATATCATATTTTATACCTTTTATGGGATTAAAAAAGAAATAATTTTATGTGGTTACTGAAATTACTGGCGAGTGTTTGCCGAAGTTATAACCATATCGACGAATTTTATTTCATAAGTATAGACAGTTGGCATATAATTACATCATTTGTTGGATTCGTTTGATGACTCAGAGGTTAGCATTTAGTTGTGGAATGGTTTTGCATATTGTGCACGTTGTTTTAATTCACTTTCAATGGGCATATGTAACGGAAACGGCGGGTCAAGCCCTGCTAAATGCGTGGATATGACCTTTCTTGGTGTCGTAGCCACAATTGTAATAGAATTAGTTAGATACGACTATTAATGCGTTATTTTGTGACGATACTTAGAACTATGTATATCGAAACTATCAAAGTTACAGAGAATTTATTAGTTTATATTCCCTGTTAGTGGTTACAGATGACGTGTGCCATCAATATTTTCTGGTTGGCTATGTATGTAATAATTGATTATGTATGTTTTAATTTGTATTTGTATGTCAGATTTATGTTACGATTGGCTGTATTTGTGCACCAATATATTGGTGTATAAATGCGGTTAATGGATATGGACACAAATGAATGAAGCAGCGCAAAGCGGATTTCACTTATTTAGATAGATCTGAATGGGTGAGATCTGTTTTGAAACTGCACTTTTCTTTCTCCTATGTAAATTTAATGCATGCCATGGCAGCCTTTAATTAAGGCTACACTATAAAATGTTATATTCAACACGACTCCTTAAAGATGTATTTTTGGTGTATGCTTTGTTGGTTGTCCCTTAAATAAATAAATAAATAAATATGTAGGTGTGTATAGTGTTTACCTATGTAATGTAGGTATCTATACAGACATATACTATGTATAAATACTGAATTATAATTTCCTTATCACGCGGCGCATTGTAACTCTTAAATATTTAGAAGAGTTCACTTGTTTAATCCTCGTAAGGCCAAAGACTAAAGAGTCAACTAAGCAGAATAGACGGTGCATCAGGGAGAAGAATAATTCAACAACCAGATAAAACAGCTGGTTGTACGTTTCCACTCCTGTTCTGGACTAAATTAATCAACTCCCTAAGTTCTCTATGAGAGGCAAAAACATGCCGGCCGGCATAACGGAGCCGGATAACTCCTAAGCCGGTCATCACTGTCCGAGTGTCCGGTTTTCGTAACCTTAAACGGGCTTAACATACAACTGAACCCTAACATAATCCCTATTAGTTTCACAGCGACACTATCGATCCGCTCGATCTCCAAGCAACGGTTTGATCAATAAGCGGTAATATAAACTGTCATCAGTACGAGGAAAACGATCAGGTATGTGTTGACACAGCCGTAAAGATAATTAAAGAGCTATATACTTACCAACGAGGTATTGCGTTAGACTGTTCACGGTACATAGATATTTTATTAATAGTTTGCTTTTTGTGGTAGATACCCTAATTATTAATTCAATTCAATTTCAGATACCCTGCTCGCGACTTGGTTTACTTGTTGAAATTTATTACATTTTTTCTGGACAAAAAGTAGCCTAAATGGGGTTCAATCTACATCCATTAAAATTTGGTTTACAATAAGTTAAGTAAGAATTAGTTCCGTACTCATTGTAATGATAGTTTTTCCACAAAACCTACACCCTCTTATTCATAAACGAGGATCATACCGGGATTAACTAAACACCGTATTAAGACTATTGACATCTCTATTCTTTAATATGCACGACAGTGACAGATATAATTTAATCCTTGGTTTAAAATTGTATTTTTTATGAATAAGGGGGACAGAGTACCTCTCGTCATATCTTAGTTCAATCTTATCATATCAGCAACCTTCAGCGGATAGGCATTTATTTAAGCAAGATGCCAAGATGGATCGGCGCGCGCATTCCTTAGTTAACCAATCGTTCATTCTTATGTAACACCTCGTGACTAGGTAAACTCTAAAGTAACTCTAATGTTGTGTACGCGATTAGATACTAAATTCTAGGGAGCCAAAGATTAAAGTTCCACAAGACAGAAGACTACATTCTATCTATAAGGTAAAAATATTTGATCATTATTAACATGAACCAACATAATATAATAAGTATGTACCTACAGTCTACACCTACCTATTATAAGTTGGTTCATAATGAATAAATATGTTATATTATTATTATGACATAGTACCCCTATAATAATATATAATACAAAACCCGTATTTTAACCAGACTGAAACCAACACATCGATCACTTTAAAATTACTTAATACATCCTTCATTATTTTCTACTGTTACTTTTACCTCTTCTACATTAAATATAGTTTATACAAAATCTACCTCGATATAAAATCCAATAAATTCGTATATTTGCTCATCGCTCTTATTTAACCTTTTATGGACATTGTATACAAACCTCAACGTCGTCGACTAATAAAAAACAAAAATAGGAAACAATTAAATCGATCGATGTAACGTAGGTTACAATATCCTATGTACAAAAAAGGTTATGTATGCCTATGTATAAATGAATCACAGCCTAAAAATATACAAAAATTATTGGTGTAGCAAGATATTTTTCATTGATTTTGTTTTGTCGAATTTTCGGACGTTTGTAGTTTGTGGCATTAGGTGTTTGTTCTAAAATGTTGCAGAAAGGTGTTATCTGCTGATGCCTGATAGAGGCCAATAAACAACTTATCTTCGATACACGATAAAACTAATGCTATTGATACTAAATCTACTAAAGTTCCGTGTTCGTTTTATTAAATGACAAGTTATGAGTAATATCATAAAACGGTATATTAACTTTGAAGTCTCTTGTTTCATAGGACCATTTAAATGTCAAGTAAAATGGGAAGGAAGGTCCTGACGATCGTAAATCTCTGTAAATTTAACGTTTACACGAACAAAACCCTTGTGATTAGGACAAACACGGATGAACGATACCTGGTAAAGTCCCCACACAGTGAGAAAAACAACTTGTACTCTGACTTAGAATTAATCATATCTCATCAAACACATTTGTCACGGATGGTGATTAAAACTTATCTCACTAGATCTACTACGCAGGAGGTCTGAATCATCACAGTATATTTGGACGTAAAACGTTCCCGTGTGTGCCAGTAACTAATTCTACCACCCACATGGCGTACTAATTGGTTCTCACCAAAAACAAATTTGTGCGAAAACATGTGCCCGATCTACTACACGCGGAAGTTAGCCGCCGTAATGTTTCAACATTGCTGACTTAGTAAAACAATTCAGAGAATTCAGCTTTAAAATACGAAATCCGTAAACCTGGCCACTTAAAAAACTGTAAAAAAATAAACAGCTTCTCGGTATAAATATGTAATTTCGGTGTACTTAAGGTCCTCAAGGCAAGTGCTTGGCATAGTTTAAAATGGTGCTGTTCTGAATTTGAACTTTTACTTTTTTATTTGCTCGCGAGGTCTTACAACGCTTAAGCATTAACCTTTTTTTTTTCGGAGTGCGAATCTACGTATGGATTACTGATCTATGATATAGAGTCGATTGAGCCGACTACCAAACAGATACACATGTAGAATTATGCAAATCCCTTGCAAATCTTTCCTTGTATCAAATATGGCAGCCATGTCGATATCACATAAGGAGCTTACAACCAACATCGGTTATGTGACGTACGGGGATTAATGTTCCACGGTCAAGTTTAAGATCAATGTATTACATTATTATTAGAATCCTTCAACATAATAAAGCAAATCTGCTTCTATCTTGATCCTCATAGTTATACCGCATAATATTTCTGGACGTGCATTTACATATTATGTTCTTATTAGTTTGTTTGGCATTTGCTTAGTGTTATTTTTTACTAGAGTTGCAAGTTTGTAAAGCAGCTGAGCGTTAATTGCAGTGTTCGCCAAATTTTGGCTTCTAAACAATATGCATCTTCCCTTAAACATCTACCCCCTAACTTATAAAAATTGTCATTGTTAAACAATCGGTTAAATTATACCTGTCACTGTCGTTTGCACGTCAATAAATAGAGATGCCAATAGACTTAACTAGTGGTTATCTTAAAACACATGTTAGCATTGTTTATAACTAAGAAGGCTAATTTCAAGAACACTACAAGTAATCGTAACTTGCAATTGACAAAAAAACGAACTCCATTTAAAACTAATTGTTTAACAAAGTCATAAAGAGTAAGTGATCTCATTTGTGCCATGTAAATGAGTTTTATAACAACATAATTGTCTCATAAAGTTGATTACTTATAGTTTTAAAATGTATGCATGGAATACATCTGGTCTGTGAACGGAATGGCTAGCAAACTGAATCATAGCACCATTTCTATGCAGAGCAGTCTAGTGACACGGCACAGAATGCCTCCTATCGAACTTGGCTGCGTTCCCAACCACCTAATAAGATCCAACCGATAAATCAACCAGTAATTTAATACTTTGTTGTTATAGCTTCCTTTTTTCTATTTACGTTAACTTTGACCTTACTTTTCCTTTTGGGTTTAATCTCGTCGATTGAATATTCATATTCTTGTTCTGTATTTATTATGAGAAACATTACCAACCGTTTTAAGGACATAATTATTAAAATTAATGTCGTGTAAACCGCCATTTTTGATATAATGAAGCTATTTATCTTATCAACGATAAATATTTGATAGATTTAACGATTTTACACGTTGAATATTGCGGAAAGGTCGTGGACGCCACACGTCTCTATAATTCATCGATCTCAATGTGCGTAGGCGCAGCCCACATGCCATTAGCTTAAATAACGATGTAGGTACATTCGGTTCTATACTAATTCGTTTTCGCATACCTAATCCAGACTTAATTAATGTGGCAGTGAACTATTTCATATTTATTAACGTGTACAACAAAAAATTGCTCAAACAATTTATTTGTATGATTCGCATACACTTTATAATTTGCCATACAATTAAATTATATAAAAGATATAATCTAGTGCACAACCTAGCTCATACCATATAAGATGAATAGGTATTGTTACCTAAATTATAATTAATCTCATAATAGCTCTATCTAATACGACAGTCTAAGTTAAAGAAACAAGTCCCAAGAAGGCAAATCAAATTAGATGTAATACACAAAAAAGGACAAAAAAAAATGTTGTAATAACACACTTTAAACATACAATAACTAGCATTTGAGCACAGCAACACGTCGGCAGCCAAGCAAGACAACAAAACGTGCTCCCAATCAAGCTTTAACGACCAGCGGAAAAAGGAGCAATTGAAACATTCTTCATTAATGTTCTTTCTTCAATTCCCAGCGGAATAAAACAAAATAGTACAGGTAACATCAAAGCACCGGGGGCCATAACATTAAATAACACGTTACACTAACAGGGGCAATTAACAGGAATGTTTACAGGAATTAATCACTATGCGAACATCACATCCATCCAGCCGAACGGACGAACACATGCAATTAATAACAGATAATGTTGTACATACAGTATTCCTAATAAAACCTGCTATCGTTGGATCTATGCTGTAAAAACGCATGTAAAGTAATAAATCTTGTCAATGTGGCCTGAAGAGCGGAACTTGTATTACTGGTTTAAAACGGGGACGTTATTATGATGAGCAACGGATATTCGGGGTCTAATCCTGTTTTTGCAACCCTCATACTTTTTTAGACATTGTTATACTTTGCATTCTACGTTTAATCTTCAGAAATAACTCCTAACATGGCTTCCTCGACTACGATAAGAGCTTCTGCATTGATATATCCGCAGTCGACACCAAATTAAGAAAAGGAGCTTACGTACGAGAATTTACAAAACATATCTAAATTCTGAACAAATTACACGCTCCAGGCTCCAGTAAATCTTACCGGCCAATAAGCTTATGTTACACGCGAGGAGGAAGAGATGTTTTATAGATGCGAGCCAGGACAAAATGCCGCATACCAATTATGGGGGACCCAGCACTGGCGTGAAATATGGCCGGCGCGGCCGCAGATACGGGTAAGATTTGCCCTAGGAGTAACATACTACGCGGTGTTGAATTACATGATTTACATCCTTCAATACGTGAGAAATATGTGATACACACATAAGATAAAATGTCTGCAGTAAAGATTAACAATAGAGATGTTTGTTGATAACCAGCGACAATCCGTATAGGACAACACAACAGTAAACATAGTAAGAAAGAAAGCTAAAAAGATAGCATGCTGTCGCACGACGTACTTAAACAAAGCAGAGCAATAGGCCGGGAAATTGTAAAGATGAAGTCTAAAGATAAAGGTAACGACGGCAGCACAGGTCGACCTTGAGACGAGAAAACACTTAAACAAAGAGTGATCACAGACACGACAATTGTCTACCGCTCGTATGTATGTGACAAGCTGCGACCGTTGCCACACCGGCCATGATGTGCGAACGCATTCCTGATTCGATACAGAGAACGCTGCGCCAGCGACGGTGCAAGTGTACAAACACATTCACACACGCGCAAAATGAATATTTACACGACCGTTTGCACGGATAACGAACACATTTTGAAAGTACTGTCGAAGCAAATAAAAATTCCACCACAATAAACACAGAACCAATTAGCAACAGAAAAATGAGTAAAAAGAGAAATCAGTTCCATTATATTGAACGTTCACGAATCCGTAAAAAGATCTGCCGCTGTTACAGTTTAGGGTGGCAATAAACGTTTTGTCCGTCCTTGTTGTTCACTGTTCAGTTCATTTTCGTGTAATGGCCGTGACCTCTTCACCGGGAGATATCAGAGAGTGACCAGCCGCTCTCGCCCCTCTATCGCTTTCTTCTGACCCGCTTTTCATAAACAATACTTCGACAACGGCGCACCGCTCGCTCGGACTCGAGAAAGTAGCCGATAACATGCAAGAGGCGATGTCTGTATCAATTTTACCAATAGCCATAACATAGGCCTGCCGAACAACACTGTCGATGCATGTTGCAAGGAGAATCCAAATACCCAATTGGTCACGGAAAAGCAGTATCCGATTGCAAATGCAGT
This sequence comes from Abrostola tripartita, assembly GCA_905340225.1. Taxonomy (NCBI): domain Eukaryota; kingdom Metazoa; phylum Arthropoda; class Insecta; order Lepidoptera; family Noctuidae; genus Abrostola; species Abrostola tripartita. The sequence continues at coordinate 2,616,661 of HG996491.1, forward strand.
TTAATTTACCGTGTGAACTATTACGATAAACAATTCATATGAACTGATTTCCAATTCGACTAGATAGATTTTCTAAACAAACTTTGGTTTAACTATAACAATAGCACACACTCGTGTTTTATGCGACACACTACCCTAATTAAGACAAATTATCTTCTTTTGAGTGGAGCATATATTGGGGGAAGCATGGAGCAGATGTTACATTAATTGTATTAAAGTTGACGTTGATAGGTTCCAAATTATAGTAAGCACGTTAACAAAGTAAACAAATAATTCTATAGGTTTTAATTTAACTTTTATATCTTAAAAGGCTAGCTTACGTGGAATTTAAATGGTTCGCAAAATTAAAGGGTTCACATAATACATGATTATGAATATCTAATAAGTAGGCAACCATCGTTCAATAAAATGAGGATGCGGAGTAAGAGATCTCGGCCACAAAACAATGAAGGTCATAAATCACAGTTTCCTCCGTACAACAGTTGCATCCTACGGCAGAAGCTTCGCGGCGGCAATCCGGCGCACTATCTAAATTGATGGTTTCCGGCGCACATTAGAGCCGAGTCTATCGCGCAGCTGTCTGCGTACGCGACACACTTCATTTGCCGCTGCGCGTGCGCCCCGTAGAAAGTGACGCTTTGTCATCCACACTCGCCCAAAATCGAACAAACTGACGATAGAAGAAGACGGGTAAATACACACGGCTTTAAGGCAAAACGAGAGGGTCGTGCATTGTGTGAGGACATTGAAGTCGCACATTTAGCGTGTTGGCATCCGCACACTCCGTTTCACGGGTTGTTTGATCTCGCACATTGGTCGGATTCTGCGCCGACAACATTATCCGGACGCCAACTGAACACCAATTTATCGGAGCGTACCATGTTGGTTTCTCAACTAGCTGATAGCAATCGAGGCATCTCGTTGCGGTCATCATCTATGTTTACCATAATAATCGGTCACCGAACCGTGCTAGTACATAATTGAATGTAATTTCCGGTGATTTAATCATTACAATTCCATCAGCTGACGTACAGTTACAGATTAAATTAAATATATTAACAGTGAAGCTCATCTGAACGTGAATGGCTATTTTCGCTTTGGGTTCGATTGACAGTAATTATTTAAGTGGGTTTGTTACCATTGGCGTATTTTTTGTTGGTCACAATTGATTTACACTTATTCGACATCATTAAATTCTTGTTACTACAAGCGTCCGTATTAGTCTCAGGCGTGGGTGTGTATCAGCGTTTGAATTAATTTATTCATGTGGGCCGAACGGTAGGAGAGACCGAAAACACACTAGATCGGGTTACGGTCGTTAATCAAAGCGACCGACTAGGAAGAAGATAACTAGTCGTCTTTGGCGACAAAAAACCGAGAGTTGAGTGACGACATGCAGCCGACGGCGACGGCCCTCACTCCCTCCTAATGGCCTTTTTAGACACGTTAACAACGTTCCACGAGGCTGTTTTCAGTTCATCACTCCTAGAACATTGAACTCACTCGCATAGGTGAACCATTCAAAGTTTTAATAAAACACCGGATCATGCGGTGACGAACGTTTCGCCAGTCGACCCGCAGTCTTGAAGAAATGCTAATACAAATTCTCGTTTTATTAGTCATCAGAAAAAGGTTAATTAAAACCGAATATTTCGTATCTCCCACAGGTCTGTGGCACAGTCGGATGACTCAGCGTTCGAAAGGATGATCGTTTAGATCGGTCATCAATTACGTCAGCGCCGCGGTAAATAAGTACCTATTTTTTGTCTAAAGAAGTTACTAAACAAAGAAGGTTGTCGAAGGATATCGACATGATAAAAAGTAAACAAACTTACGTTGTATGGTAATATTCACTCACCTGAAACAAAATAAGCCAACATTAGATAAGTTAAGTTCTACAAAGCGTAGGGCAGGCGAAGAACAATGGGCATAGGGAAAGGCCAAAATAAAGGTCAGGGCTGCGGCCAGTGTCCCATTAAATATTCATGGGTGTATTCGCGTATTGTATGACAAAGAAAATATTTTTAATGCGCTTGGTGCAATAAGAGAGGACAATAACGCTTCAACAGTGAACTCGCATCATAAAATGGTACAAGGTGACATTGAGAATACGTGATTTGACCGGACCGACAGGCTCTCAAGTTTTTAGCTTTGCGGATTACGTTTCCTTGCGTTCTTATATTTAAAGTACGTTAAATATTTGCAAGAAAATCATCTGGGTATAAAAAGATTTAACTGATGTTGTTTGGCTTTGTCCGCTTTAACTCAAAAGCTTCTTTACTTACTCAAAGCTTAGTACAACAATCCTATGCTTGAAATATTCGCAATTTTTATATTACATTAAGTATAAGAACATTTTAAAGTGGCTGTGGCCATAGCAGGCACTTATCGGTAATCATTTTATTGAAATTACTAAATGAAACAAGAATACTTATACTTTTGCATAAGATATTTTAAAATATTCCCTCGATTATTTCCCCACTTGCACCACATGCATCGTGGTTGTGCCGCGGGGCGGCGCACGAGTCGGCTCGGAGTATGCTAATGTTCAGCTGCGCCTGAGCATGACCACCCCGCAAGAGTTCGCGCACACCATCTACCTACCCAACAAATAGCAACTTTGTTTTCCTTAGATAAAGATCTTGCCTGCTATTCTCGAAGGAATAGGTAGAGAAGTGTTTACTGCCGTACAGTTGGCCAATGTCAGATTTAGTTTTTAAATTTTATTAAGCGGAACGTAATGCTTAGATCATGCAAAGCTGGTTTGGATTTCATCTAATATGAAATTTGAAAACCAACAACGACTAACCAGTCGTCAGTGACCTTAAAACGTTACTTTATAATTATTCAAACATTATGAAATAAATGAATCACCATACAGCATAATATTATTTCTACGTTGATTTATAAACTTGTTGTTGTTTATATCAAATAAATTATAAATATCAGTGATATTTATCGTATGGAACACATTTTGTGTCGGCAAGTGCGATGTGCGTGGACTAGTGGAGTCGGCGCGGCCGGCGACGGCTCCAATTACCCGCCCCGCTGCGCACGCGCTGCTGACGACGCTGCCCTTGGACTAGCTGCTTACTTCACACACGATATAACCAAAACAGAATATCTACAGTACCAGCTAATACAATGAAAACCAGCAGAATAAAATATTTCTTCGATATAATTTAGAATAAGCATAGATCTGTTTATCTGAATAGTGAACACATGCTGTTTCGCGCGGCTCGTCTTCGTCTACGCAAATAGGCAGCGTGCGGTGGTCGTTATCCCAGCTGATTGTAACCTATGGGGCTAGCAAGAGGACCCGCGCGGTTACCGGTCAAATTCGCGCGCCCTCACCGTCGCGGTTAGCATGACATTCCATTTCTTCGCCGGATTGAGCCGTCAGAGGCTGCCGGAGATTTACGGCGGCGATAGCGAGCTCCCTTCCGCCGTGCTGATAAATAGCCTCTCTAATTATATTTACGCAGCGCCGGTCGACGCGCTATAAATCCCCGGAGTGGTATGCTGGAATAACACCGCCGTATACAGCCAATACGGGCCGAACCGAACTAGTAGGATCCATCACCGCTGACACAAGTATTAGCTTGAAATTAGTAAACTGCCCATAAAATGTGTACATTTCAACATTACTGTATGCATCACTTACAGAGGTTTAGTTAACGGCGCGCTCCACAAATCACGTGGTATAAATAGAACACATTCTTGGGCAGGATGCACGTGAACGTGACGCCCGATACCGTAGGTCCCGGCTGGATGGAAATACTCCGGAAGTGTACAATTAAAGACAAGCGAGATGCGTATGACGGACGAGTCAGTGAACTCGGCCCAAGGTTATGAAGGGAGTGCACACAGCATCCCAGCGGACCTTATCCATCAAGCGTGCAAACAGTGTAACCGAGACATGTCAATATTAGTGCGAGGCTCCGCACTGCTGAGTGCTGATATTACCAGCTTATTGCATTTGCGGTAGATAACAATGATAAGAGTACTTGGATATATTTAATTTCAGTAACTGGATGACGCACGAGAACTTATGGGTTATTGATAAAAAGGAAAATGCAGAAGCTTTTCAACTAACTGCGGTTGGTGTCTCCAGATTTAATTCAAATATCCTCTTCATAAAATCTGATAAACAAGAATCAGTTTTGGACCTAAGCTTGCAATGGTTGATATTGTTAATAATATAGGGATTTTATTTGCATTTCAATATTGCAGTACAATTAAAACATTTGCATATTTTAATCATGACCAAACTCCTTGTTTTGGGAAAGTCCACACGTTACATCACAAAATCTCGTAACTTTGTGATTCATGCGAACATGGCTGACTCAGGTCAACAGCAATTGAGCTCACTGGGCCATCGATCTAGACTAACACACCTAACGCCCACATAATCTATCAAATCAGATATTTATTTTTACAGCTTGAATAACTGACGCTACACAAGCAAACGTAGCAAGCTGAAGCAACAGTTTGTTTACTACAGGTCACTAACAACCGCAGATATAAGAACAATATATACTCCACAACATTCCACTACGGCGTATTCTAAAGTTAGCGCGTGACACACGGCAGAATACTCGACATTGTTATTACTAAAAATATTGTCAACGATAGACAAGACAGCGCCGTCGCCGAGCCGATCATATCTCGGGAATAATCTAGGCATGCGATCCATCCAACTATTCCGAGACTCGATCTTCGAGCTCAGTCAAACGTTTGCATAGAACAAGCTACCCTCATGAACAAGCAATAAGGACGTACTAATCATTTCATCAAGTGCAGATCACGTTACTAAACGCGATAAAGACGACCAGCGAGCGTATCATAATCAGTCAACATTTAATTCATACAACTTGTCAACTAACCGATTTCTTAGTGGATTCGTAATTAGGTATATCGAGATCTGTGGTACTTATTACTGGCCATATCTAGGCGCCGAAGGTCGGCCAGACTTTCGCTGCGCAGCAGCGCTGCGTGGCCACATTATGCCAAGTGGCCCAACCCGAGTGTCGGAAAATCTAGTCGCCTACACGATTGCGCGGCTAATACGCGATGCAGACACCGCGCGGCGGCGATCGTATTAACATACAGACAATCTAAAAGTCAATACAGGAGCCGTGTTGACATTGGCCCACCGTTACTGTTGGTTTTGTAACGATATCAAAAGCCGGCATTCCAGCAGGCGTGTTGTTGAATGAGAGGCTCGATTGTTCTCGGGCGGCGGCGGGCGATCGCCCACGTGCGCCGAGGTGTCGCACTGATTGCACAACTGGCGGTCGGCGCGCGCCCGCTCGATCCCGGCGCAGGTGACCATTCGTGCGGCGGCCTTGCGAATGAAGGGCATGACCGCCGCCGACCACAGGACGGGACGTCCGCGGAGCGAGACGACTGCGCGCACTAACGAGGCTGCAGCGCCTCCCTATGAAGTTGTATTTTTATAACAGAGAACCGGCGAGACCGGATACGTCGTACTCGTACCTACACGCATAGGAAAGGTAGGTGCAGCGAGGCGGCTCGCGGGTGAAGAAAAATAGTTGTTTGGCCCAACGGTAGATAAGGTATGGTATATGTGCGGCAGGCGACGGCGGACGCGCTGGCCTCGCTCGCGTGCCGCTGCATACGGATCGGGTTTCGTTCCGCAAACTCGAGATAACTGCAGCACGCCGTCGAGACTCGCTGCATACTAGGAGCCGACTTTGAAACGTAGCTCTAGCCTTATTGTGTCCTCTTTTAGCTACTGTCGTCTTATTTGAATAAGAAATGCGAGGTTACGCTTATAGTAAAATAATTAATTGAGTTTCCTGAGCGTTTTACGAGTTAGTCACGTTACCGGAGCGTTCATAGTGTCTAACGGGTCACTACGGCTAAAAACAGCGTTCTAATAATCGACACTCGATCTAAAATAGCCGCATGACAAACGAAACCGAAAGTGATGCGTGATGCAACGGGCCCGAATTTAGCTGGTGCGGCCCAGGGCGGTGCATCGGCCGCGAGGGAACGCTGAGGCCGGCGCCGCGGGTGCCAAACGGCTGGCATTTCGCACTAATGACACGAATAAGATATTAGCACGGATAGCTCGCCAGTCGGCGCCGGCATCCAACTCAGGTATTCGGGCCGCTAGTAGAATCAAAATTAACCCGTGACCGATTACATGCAATACGTGAACGCTAGCGACGGCAAATGACGGAATCGGGTCTGGTCGCAGGCGATGATCGTGTACGAGAGAACCGTTACAGCGGCCGCATGAAAGTTATTCAATAATCCAACTGTATAATACGATTGGCTCGATGGTCGTTGATATGCAAAGCTTGTTGGTCATGATCGCCGGTGTTCATATGCATAGGGCGTAGGGTAAGGGCGCGTGAGGCTCGTGCGGGGGAGGCCGGGAGGTGTCGCGGTGACACGGCAGGCGGGGGTCGGAGGTCCGGCCGCATTCCGCCGCCGCATGAAAGTGAAACCGCTTCGGCGACCAACCGCTCAGCTGTAGAAAGTCCACGATTACATCTCGCCAGCGCCGGCGTCGCCGGACGAGCAAAAACTGCTATCGCGGCGAGTCGCGTCGGGCTCCCGGGAAACGAGGCGCCCCGGGCGACGTCGCACGGAGAAATTGCCAATAACCGCTGGCGGCCGCTAAACGATTCCTTTCATTTACTCAAACGCCAGCCGGCCATGGCTTGTTGAAATGTTAAATTTCACTTAAACTAGCCGTAACCGAGTGACCGGAGGCTATTTCCGATGGTTGACTTTGTAATGTACAAAATAAATCACTACAACGGTTAATCTAAGAAATTATCTCACGTTACTTTAATGTATCGTCATTTGTATGAGAATATTAGAAAGAACTTGCATATCAGGTTTGTGTGACGTCCAGCCTTTTACTGCAAACAAGTTTTTATTAATAACAAAAAATATTTTTCAACCGATCATATGGACATTTGCTTCAACCTAGATATCTGGTAAATTGTCTAGTGATTATAAATCCGGAGTTAAATTACGACACATCAGTTAAAACGGACAGTGATTTGCAAAAAATGGAGCAGATCTAGATAAGCAGATCCCGTTAACGATGCATGAACTTGAACTAAAACGCATAAACAAGTATACATTCATATCTGTAAGAACCTTAATCTACTTGGTATACTAAATCTATTGTAAGAACCCTGGCTGATGTCTGTCAGTCAAAAACTCGCCCATAAGTTGTCAAGCATTTTGGAGGGAGCACGCACGCAAGTGACGTCACGATATGGCAATAGGCAGTCAGGATCGTTAGTCGTAATCTACGTGAATGGTGCGAGTTTGCTTCCTCGGACTGGTTCCAACGCTAACTAAGTTTGTTTCCACTAATATCCTTTTGCGGACTCATATGATGACCACTCCTTTATTGGCGTAGCAGTTTCGTGGTTCGGCTGCAACGGAAACCTACTAAGTAAATACGTGAATCTAATGAGCGATACTAAACGATGACTTTGTGTATTGTAATTACAGTTCTGCGTACTAATTTCATACGAACTAATAAGAATTGTGAATAGGCAACTGCCTACTGACACCACGTCAATGTTTATTTTCGTAATGATTACATATGCACAGGCCACAGTGGGAATTAAACTTAGTTCTTTTACTTCAGTTATATAGCTACTGCGTCCTCCTATACTCTAGTTTGCAATACAAACTACATTGATTGAATATAAGGACGCGGTAGCCACATGAGCAAAACAAAACGAAACAGTGTAGCCTGCGAGTCATTGTTTCAGATTTCCCTTGCTAGTGGAACGTTAGAAGGCACCCACGAAGTGTGATTCGTACACACGACTTCTTAATGATCATACCAACACTCAAACCGTTAGACTAGCAGCTTAAATAACCACAAACACCTGTTACGTATATCTTTGACCACAGAATCGCCTGACAGCCTGCGAAAACGTGGATAATGATTATTTACAATGATATAATCCTACAGTACAATATTTTACAGTAAGTATAGATTTAGCTACAATTAATTAAATACATTAAATCATGCTACCAATTGTTGAGTTGCATTATTTTGATGCTACTAGCTAAACAATGCGTTGCTTCGTCGATTCCAAGATTATTGAAAAAGGTATGCACTGACTATACTATACTATTGTTAACGCAGGTGTTATAACGTTATTGTCTCGAGTCAAATACATTATATATAACGTAAAGGTTTAATCAACAAGCGGCAGTCTTCGTCGTCGGCAGCGGAATATCAAGCAGACAGGTAGTTTATGAAATGAAATGTGTGTTCTAACCATTTATCGGTTGAATTCTGATATTATCATGATACGTTTACAAGGAATCTACTTTTATGTTTTCCTTGAAATGGTAGAAAAACAGGTTGTTTCTATTAATTATAAGCGCTGCATTTTAATCTACTTTGATATATGCTATTGACGTATTTCTTAGCACTAAGACTAAAAAAAGGTCGTACCGCACTACAGAGTTGCCAATTGCCTGAATACTCCGGAACTTCCGATCATACAACCCTGACTCATAATAGTCATGATTTTATCATTACCTAGACCTCTATGGTCTCACACTAAAGAAGTTGTCTTTAACAAAATAAATAGGTACAAACTGTTTTTCGGAAATTCAAAATAAAAACAGTGTCGCATTAGGGTAAGGGAGGTTGGTACTGTAGGGTCGTAGGACTTGTTGCTTCCATGTCTCAGTCCAATGGGGAGTAAGAGAATAGCAAAGATTTAACAAACAGTACAATTGACAGGCCAACTAGAATTGACAGAACATGACTACAGACTTGACAGTACCTACCTTGCAAAAATCATTAGGCTGACCGTGACCAAAAGTAGGTTTCAAGTGTTCTCATTTACCGGAATTAAGCCTTCATTAGCTAGAATTTGCTACAAGCTACAATCGTAATCATGACGAGCATTATTCGTATCACTTGTGTTTTATCATACGCACGTTTTGTGTACATAGACGTACATACTAGGTAGGTACATACTGATTACCGAAGTATGCAGAATAGAGTACTTGAAACAGTACGACTGAACGACGCTAGATAACGTACTTACTAATAATCTATTTAAACATTAACGATAAACACTATCAGCAAAAAAAATTAACAGGTTATTAAGGTATTACATATATTCATATAAACGTAACATCACGTCTGTATTAAAAAAAAAGGCAAAGATGCACATGTAGTACATACAAATTTCGCTAGTTATGTTATAGGTCCCAATGTAATAGGGGGCGAGCCTAGTGCCATCAACCGGGAACAAATCCAGACTCCATGCTGCTACTGAGAATTACCTAAAGGAAACACCCAATAACATTTTGCCGGGCCCAGGATTCAAAACCAGGACCTAGTAATGTAATGTAATGTAATGTAATGTAATGTAATGTTAGTAATGTAATGTTTATTTAAGGAAACTTAGACATAGATTACAAAATATTTTAACAGGCTAATTTAGGTCAGATTAAGTGGTGTAGTCATCTGTAGCCGAACTAGGCAGAGCCTGTATTTCGGCTATCAGCGCCAAACCCCTCGATTATTATACATATATAATAGCTATTTACATGATTTCGTTTGTATCTTGTACATAATCAATTTAACAATTTATAATGTATTAACTTTACTTAGGTATTAAAGAGAGAAAAATAAAAAATAAAATGTATATAATAGTTTGTGTAGTGTTTGCACTCACGCTTAGCAACCACTAGATTAACTATAGTCTGTTTAAATATGTTGCACTTATTCTTCTTCTTATACTTCTTATACTTATTACTTATAAAAATTGTCAATGTAAAACAATCGGTTAAATTATACCTGTCGCTGCCGTTTGCTTGTCAAAATATAGAGATGGCAATAGACTTGACAAGTGGTTATCTTAAAATACATGTTAGCATCGTTTATAAGTAAAACGGAATATGTCTTATAGTAGGTAAGTACCTATATTGAAAGTCTTTAAACCTTTAAAACCTGAACATGTCCCGAGCGAGCATCCAGCACTTGATGTTATAAATTAACATTTAATTTGTACGTACTGTTACAGTAACTGATTTATTATTCCAATTAGGAGCGCTGTCATAATAAAATTATCTTAGCTAAATAATTCCGCTTATACAATTCATTTCCCGAACTAGGTCGGATAATAAACTTGTTACGTTGAACAATACTGTGTAATATGACTAATAATATAATTAGTTATTCAATTAAACCAATAACATAGCACGTATCTAATGACGTAAACCATTATAACTTTATCTTGACCCAGCCCTTAATTAACTAATTTGACACCTGTGAAATAATTAGGAAATTCTGTTTTATTAGTCTTTGGAAGGATGTGGGATTCCACTGGATTCTGCCCCCTTACCATGACCTTTTGCAGCAGCAGCACGACTTTTTCTGTTGTGGAAGAGAAACGCCGCGCCCCGCTATGAGCCATATAGTAAGGCATCTCGCTTCCAATGTCCTTTTTTAAAAGTTCATTGGTACAAGGGCTGGAGTTAAAGAAAATTCTTAACGAGTGTCTTCGCAAAATCATTGACAGGACAATGCATGTCCATTAATATCAATCGAAAGGAGTATCATCTAGAATATTGTAAATTGTAGATCTAAGGGTATATAAACCGAAATAAGGTTATATTAGAAAATATATTCGCTGAAGGCAAAGTAAATATACACCATACAGTACACGATTGTATTTCGGCGTAAACTATGGTGTTACAGGTACCTACATACATATAAACACAACAAAGAAGTTCTAATAAGCCTACGCTACCTGACCCACAGATAAGATAATCTGCTAGTATTTTGTAATCTTAATCCTTGTTTACACTGTATAGCTTTAACACTTGACCACTTTTTAGTCTACATTTCTACGTACACGGACAATTGAAAGATCACAATAGAATTCTCGTGCAAAGCAGTTTAGCGCATAAAATGTAATCAATAATGTAATTTTCGGATCATGCAACCCGAGCGAATGTGATAATTCAAGACCGTGACAGCTATATTGTTACACGCATTTTCAAATTCAATTTTGTAAGAGAAACATTTCTAGTGAGCCACGTCTTTATAGTTTTGTAGAGGTACAGCTATAAAGATTAAATGTTATGTAGCTAGCTATAGTAGCTATTCATATTTATTTTGATTACGTTTTGAGTAAAGTTGGATATAACCGTTTTTTTCTAATTCCCTATTAACCATTATATGTAGGCAATTGAACTAGGTATGCAGTAATGGTTTTCAGTCAGTCAGTACTTAGTATAAGTTGCTTAGAAAATAGTTCATTTTGGATACGGCTGCTGATTGTATAACATCTAGTACAGAGCGCTAAGATCGCTACAAAAGCCTTGTATACACCAAGTTGACAAATGATAGAAACATGAATGAGTTTAATAACATTAAACACAAAACTGATGCATCAAAGGGCCCAGCTGCGCCAGAGCAGGCGGCCGCACAGGAAGATGGCGGGCAACGACGCGACGGGAAAAGTTGTCGGACATGTAGCGGCGACGCGACGCCGTACCACGACATTTGAGCACAATGCCGACATACTTTCGCATGCGGTGCGCATACGACTCGGCAAGCAGATTGATTCGCTAATTATGTCACGTTGGACGCGGGCGCGGGTCGGCTGTATTACGGTTTACTACGTATGTAGTACCTATCTACATCATAATAATAAGCGAAGACTTGTCACCGACTCTCTGTTGTTGCGTTATTCTAGGTTATTTAGCTGTAAGTCTTCTATGAATCTCAAATAAATATGTAAAAATGTATGTTGTTTCTGTGATTCTGTATATATATACCATGTATAGTTTTAAAAGAAGGTAGGTAGCTACACGATCAGGTATGTTACGAATTCAAAAGATATTATGCCATTCTAAGAATCTGAGTCTACAAGTAAGTAAGTTGTATACAATCTACAAGTTCAGTAATTAGGTCTTTGTACTGCAGTGGGACAGTAACAAGTTATTATTAATACTTTGAGTGTTTTATTGATTTTTAAGGAACTATTCATGTTAGACAATTTTATTACTTTGTATACCTACATGGTATGAAGAAGTAGGACCTACCAGCAAACCAAAATAAACAATAAAAAATTAATGAATGAGGTGTATAAAAAAAGCATTTAACTATTTATTTTTTAAAATACTTGGAAAAAAAATTGAATTTTGTTAAATTTATTGACTGGCTCATTATTATTTATAATGTGGTATACATTAAGTCTTCTTCAAGAAGGTAGATAAGTTCTATATATAATAATATTATGATTTTCTATATAAACACTTCCTACATACTACACACAGTTTTACTATACAAGCAAAGAGTAGGTAGTTACAGATAAAATGTAATAATCATGTAGGTACTTTTATATTATGTTATCTGAGACAAAATAACATAAAATTATAATATTAAGTCATATGTACACAAGATATTTTTATTACATCAACATAACCTTCTAGAAATCATTATGTGTTAAAACAAGATTAATCAATGTTTTCTTAAAGATATTTTGATAGTAAAACATTGTGACCTTGTAATTTTTTTAAATTATTATTCTCTTTAGCACACATATTAGTTTTCGTGTACGGCAAAAATAAGACTTATTATCACAGCTATCTTGGTCCTACACACATCAGTCATCTTTATCTAGAATGTCTTGATAAACTTTGTAACTCTACTGTTTTGCAACCATATTGAAAACAATATGAATAGCATTAGACACAGGTATCTACAATTCTGCCAAGTTATAATTCTATTGTATTACTCTATGCAACACAGAAATGATAAATATGAGATTACTGACTGCCAGACAGTCTATACTATCATTAATGTCCAAGAAATATCTTATTTTATAGTACATTTATAAACTTAGTACACAACAAACTTTATAGATAATGTAAAAGTTATATCCTTGATATCTTTCTTGAATAATTATTTAAACGAATACTACTGAGGAAGCAAAATAAAAAGTTCGCAAATAGTTTCACCAACTTTGACAACTGTGTGTGTGTGGGTAGTGTGGGACCAATCTATCAAGACGAAGTATGCAGGCAAAAAAATACAACGCGGTTTTTTGCTCACAGTTCCTTTGCTTGACATAGAATCTACATAATGTTTAACATTTGCTACAAAAAAAGTTATTGTCTACTCTTGGCAGGTAGTTCACAGAGTTTAGAAGTTAGTTTACCTTGCAAAGGGTGTCTGTTCGACGTGGTAGACGGAGGTGATGGGCTCCTTGCGCATGATGCTTTTGAGCCGCTCCTCGGGCAGCTCCAGCAGTCCATCACTTGCTGTTTTGAAGTCCGCCTTGCTCAAACCACTCAAAACACTCATTTTTAAAACGTGTAAACGACTTCCGACCGAGTCGAAACGACGGTTATAAACTTCAAAGCGTCACTAAACGATTCACTATAGTCCTTAAAATCAACGAATACACTTATTTATGTAAAAAATGGCATCAATTAGACCACATGAAACATTTTAATGCCTCCGGTTTCTCAAAAGGTAACTGAGTGCTCTCCCTTGTCATTGCGAGAAGCGGTTACGGATTCATTCAAAACGCTCCACTTTGAATCGGCACGATAATTAAACAAACATTAGTATCACTTCATCATAAATCGCAATGAAAAGTAATAATTTGTTTATTTACACTCGCGTTCCGGAAAAACTAAAAATTGACAAGCGCGGCGGGACAGCTGCGCATCGACGAGTCGACCGCACTTCGCCGTACACGTTTCTGCCGTTGCGTTGAGACTCGAGCCGAGCCTGCCCATACCATTCAAATTCCGATTCCAGCGAATGTCGTTGTTCCAACGTTCTAAGTTCGAAAGTTGCAAAGCAAGGTCAACGCGTAAATAACTTAAGAGTTTTATAGCGTAGAGAGAGATGGCGCTTGTTTGAGTTCGTATGTAAACTAAGTTATTTATGCATGACAGATGTCACTACCATTAAATACGTATTTATTTATAAAATAAAATATTTACTAGTATTCATACTTCTTTGATCTTAAAATATTGTTAAACAAAAATAACATCATAAAATAAAATAATAAAAATAAAATATCTAAATCTTTTTAGTTATGAGTAATTCGTGGCTTTAGGTGTCATCTAGCGGTCATTACTCATGTAACTCATAACGGAGTACTAAAACGGTAGGCTAGATGGCGCTGAGCTATAGCACTGTAGAATATAGTGAACATAAGTACATATCTAAAATTCTACACGATAACCCAAAATTGTTATTTAATCAGTTTTTTGGATTGAAGATCTTCTATAATTTATGAAATCGCAAACAGTTACAGTTAGAGCTTTATTATTTTAGGTATTCGGATACCAATTTCTTGAAAGTAAGGACCATTAAAATATGGCAGGTGTGGAAGACAGAAAGGTGTGAAAATATTTAAATAAATAGTTTTTTTTAGAATTTGTCTCTTCCTATTTTTAGCTTAAAATAGTAGCTATACTGGTCTCTATACTAGCAGCGCCCCTGGCGAAACTTGGAGACACTTCTTACTGTCCTGTGTGTGTACTGTCAGTGATAGTAGTATGCTAATTTAACGAATGTGTTACACACTTACACTTACCAATTACCGAATTGATGATAAAAGAGATACTATCTCACTGCAGGACAAAGGTTTCTTTTCATTTTCTCATAAAGAGCAGATTTAAAGCATTAAACTTCACGCGTGCTTTACTCGTTGCGAGTTTACGATTTCAAAAATAATGATCCATTATTAATCACTTTTTCCTTTCACATATCCACTAATTTTCATTTAAAGTTTGTATTGTAGCGTTAGCAGGCTAAGCATAGCTAAAGCTCCCGCTATGACCAGAAAACCATAACAATTATGGTAGGTAGATACAAAATTTTAAAACAAAATTAAACGAATTTTTGATTCGGTATTCCATTTATTTACTTCTTATTTTTCTGCCAGCACATATTGAGAATCTGGCCGATAAGTTCTGCTCCGGGAACTATGATCTTCTTGAAAGACGGCTCTTCTAGCAATCTGGAGAGCCACTCAGCTGTGCGGGGGAATCTGAAAATGAGAACAAACACTCTGTTTAATATGTTTAAAGTGTTGCAAAAGTTATTTTACATTTGAAAGAAAAAGACAAAGCATTGTGTAATTTGATTGTAAGGGGTTCTGAATATTTCTAGAAATGACCAATATGAAGAAGGCAAATTACCGTTTATTGTGGCGTTCTAAAGGGGAGGCCTTTGTTCAACAGTGGACTGGCTGCAGATTATGATGTAGTACTATCTTTAAAACAGACAGACACTGATGGATTTTCATGTGCTTCATTTCTACCTGCCAAAACTATATACAGAACAAAAATTTACTTGGCAGCGTCCAGCTCATGCATAGGCTGCAGCGAGGCGGTTGTGGCTCCTACGCTGATGTCAGCCAGGGTCAGCGTGTCAGCCGCGAGGTACTTCTTGCTGCCCAGGTACGCCTCCAGCACTCCGTAAGCCTCGTCGATCTCCACTCGGAGGTGGTCGGGCGTACCAGCCAAGTCCGCAAATAAAGATGGTAGCTAGAACATAGGAAGTAAGACTTACTTTGAAAAATCTAGGCAAGTGACTAAACGCTTGACGAATATAAATCGAATAGAATGATAAATATATGGGGATGACATAATGTTTCGACTATGTTTTTGATGACGTAATATGTCAAACCCGTATATTTTTTCAGACTACATCTGACCCCCTAGGTCAGATGTAGTCTTCGCCCCTTTTGGTTAGATATAATCATTCAGTTACACCATGTTTAAGAAACTTACAGCAACCAGTTTAAGCTTGATGAACAAAACACCAGTGTCAAAGAACAGGCACTGGTCGATCAAGGCGCGCGTGCGCACGTCGCTCGGGTACAACGACTCACTCTTGTCACTGCCGTACTTCGATAGCAAGTACTTCATAATACTGTGGCTGAAAAATTAAGGGAAAATGTGCATTTAATGTTTAGGTATAACTACTATAGCATCCCACCAATTAAAAAACAAGGATAACACCAGTATTAACTTAAACCCGTCTTAAAACTTTGACAGTGCGCGAAGCAACACAATAGTTAAACAATCACATGTGCAAGCACCATAGGTGAGTCATTACACTAGGAAAGGGTTAAGTCTATCATCATTTCTATTCCTGGACATGTAAACGATATGATGCGGACCGTATAATTTAATCCAGGGTAAAAATTGACATTTTTATGAATAAGTGGTAAGAGGTTATAAAAAAACAATTAATTGATAAAATTTCTGTTGCCAAGTTATAAAGATTGTTTACCTTTCTGCGATAATAAAATCATCATCTTGCAAAGTTGGTACGGTGCCCACAGGATTTAACTGTGAAAAGAAAATGAGGATTAAAATCAGTTGATTTTAGAACAGGATTAGCAAGAATATCATATAAATAATGCTTTTGTGTATTGTCACCCAACTCCTCCTAAACTGCTGGACCGATTTGGATGAAATTTTGTGTGTATATTTCAATGGATTTCTGGGTGGCTTGAAATCTGGGTGGTTAGACTGCGTCTGCCGGGTTCGCTAGTATTATATAAATGTGTATATGTATATAATGTCAATTATGTAAATAAAAATGTATGACCTTATTTGTTGGATTAGCAAGATACATATTATTATAATGAGCAAGGAGCTACTTCATACTCATACTTCACCAACTATTAGCCTCTTATTCAGAAACAAGGATCATACCGGGATAACTAAACCCCATATTACGTCTATTGACATCTCTATTCTTTGATATGCAAACGACAGAGACAGGTATAATTTAATCCTTTGTTTGAAATTGTATTTTTATGAATAAGGGGTAATAGTATTGACAGATAGAATGATGATCACCTCTTAAGAATAGATAGTGCATAAGAAAACATAACAATATTTATTACCCATAAGAATTTACATATAATATTATTATATTAGGACAATACACACGGTCATCTAATCCCAAACTAGGCAGAGCCTGTATTATGGCAACCATACAACTGATAAGACAACTCTTACACGGTCATCTGATCCCAAACTAGGCAGAGCCTGCATTACGGAAACCAGACAACTGATAAACATACTTATATATTTCTAAATACATACATCATTATAATCAGCCTATCTTAGTCCACTGCTGGACATAGGCCTCTCCTATACATATGTACATAATATAGATAAATTTCACCCAGACACAGAACAAATGATTATGCTCATCACACAAAGATATGTCCTGGGTGGGAATAGAACAATAATTCACTTACATGAGAAAACAATTTAGAAAACTTAAGCGTACAGATTAGTTAATTATCTAAATGTATGGTTTTTTCTTAAATACCTACCTTCATATATTCCGGAGTCTTATGTTCTTTAGCGAGGAAGTTGACGTCTTTGAACTCGAGTTCGAGGCCGATCATGTCAGCGAGGATCCTGACCGCGTTCGCAGGCGGACTCGCGTCTATCTTGTACAGCAGTGGCGCCATTGTAGATGGAAATTATATTCTGTAAATTACGGGCTGATTATTATTATTATTTAGAATGTCGTTTTTCCTTTTTTTGAAAATCGACGCAACACGCTAGGTATTTCTCCTGGATTGTGGGTGCGTTTCACAAACATGAAATATCATACACAAACACCCAGACTTGGGACAAACATCTGCGGATCACACAAATTTTCGTCTCACGCAGGGATCGAACCCGCAAACCTCTATCGCAGCAGTCCAATCGCTTAACCACTGCTCCAATAAAGTCGCGGATTTCTACAAAACTATAGGTAGGTAGGTATTTGTACTTTTATCACTTACTTTACCTGTTTTTATTTGGTATATTTTAATCATGTTGTAAGCATACTTATAAATAACTGCGATATTGATATCTACGATACAATTATGAACCTATCTCGGTAAGCAATCATAATTGAAAGAGTTCATATCACAAGTACCTATTATTTAGCCCAATTTAATTTTTCATGTGTATAATGATTTTACAGAAATTCAGTTCCTGCTAAACGCTTCACTAATTAATATTTCCTTGTATTCAAGTTTATTTATACAGATTAAATAAATATTATATACCTGATCTTCAGCTGTGAAAGCAAAAAAATTATCAGTTGAATTCATGGATGAGTGACTTACCTACTAAAATTAAATTATTATAGTACGTATTAATTAAAACGTCAATTACACGAGCTTAGTAAAAAAAAAAACCTACCTAAAGTACCTACCTAAGTATGTATTTGCCTTTTAAAGTCATTTAACTAAGATATTGTGCCATGTCAATTCATACGATAAATGATAAGGTCAGTAAAAATATTCTTCTTATCGTTTGGTTGATGAACAACCTGGTGTCAGAGTTTAAACCGCCTGTAGACCACTGGCACGGCTGTACACACCGTTGAAAAATCTCTCAGGTGTGCTGGTTTCTTCACGATGTTTTCCTTCACCGTTTTTAGCAACTGATAACTAATTTATAATATGCACATGAATTAGAAAAGACTTTGGTGCGTGCCGGTGTTTGCGAACTTTGACTTGGCAGTTCAACAGTCATACCACTCAGCTATCAGTGATAGTACAAAATAGTCTATAGTAAAAACAACAGATAAGAAAATAATGCTATAAAATACGCAAAAAATAAATATCTCACATTTATCAGCAGAGGCGACACACGATACGCGACTGGTATCTACAAGCGCCGGATAAAGACTAAACTATGTTATGTTATATTCGGAAAGTTGATTATCTTCTGTACGATTGTACGATACAAGGTCACCACCGCTAACCGCGAAACTTTACACACGCCTTATAAGATAATCTTGTTGCTCAGTAGACTAGGTTTTTGTTGTAGGTACCTGAGATGCATACAAATAAGTATTTAATAACCAATATGTTTTTTAAATGGTTTTTTTACTAGGTAATATTATTACGACATACGTAAGTGATACGTAATACGAAGAAAATTGTGTCAGATCCATGACTTTTGCCATGAAAGTAAAGTAAAATTTATTCACAAAAAAATATAAATAAACTTACAAGTATACTTTTTTCCGCATAGTGAATAGCCCGAGTAAAAAAGAAAGAGACACATAATAATAATAATATCTTGGGACTACTCACACATGGTCATTTGATCCCAAACTAGGCAGAGCCTGTATTATGTTAGCTAGACAACTGATACTTAAATATTTCTAAATAAATACATAATATAGAAAAATACACCCAGACAGAGAACAAATGATTATGCTCATCACACAAATATTTGTCCTGGGTGGAAATCGAACCCACGACCTCCGGTTTAGCAGTCAGGGTCACTAACCACTAAACCAACAGGCCAGTCTAATAAAATAATTATGACTTAACTATGGCTATCACGAGTTAGGAAGATCCCTTGCCCTTAATCTATGTGCCTCTGCCATGTATCTACACCTTGTACAATTTGCTTTGGGCGAAACGCTTTGACAAAATATGAGTGCACAGCTGCACAAGACTGCCTACAGTAACTGCCTATTGCAGAAATGCAGGCGTCGTATTTTAAAAAATGCAGTCATGCTGTATTGTATTTTAATCAGTTTTTACAGTAAAACAATTCAATATTACGTTTATTTTGAAGAAATGTTGTAAGTATTTCGTACAATTTTTTATGTTAAAGATATTTCTTTAAAATACAAAAAGTGTATAACGAAATTTTCCCTAGCATCGACATTAATTAATAGGGAATAAGCCGAAAGAAAACAACAAGATATATCTATACCATTTATTAGTTGTCCACAGCCCCCTTAGACAAGTGGCAAAACGCTTGACGAATAGAAATGGTATAGAATGAAAAATGTATGGGGATGACACATGTCATCGATAACTTAATCGAAACATACCAGGTACAGGAACTACTGCAATAATCTAATAAAAAAATTGAAAAGAAAATATGAAAGAGAATTACTTGCACAATCAGTATCGAACAACAAATTACTATGGAAAAACATAAAAACCATCACATACACTAATAGATCAACAACTCAAAACATAGAATTACTAAACATAAAAGCAACCCCCATGGAGTCAATAAACCACGTTAATGATTATTTTGCTAATATTGGAAAACAACTTGCTCAAAAAATTTACCCGGAATTAAATAATATTACTCATAACCAAACGAATACAGTGCGTTCACAACTTAATTCCTTTGTATTACTAGATACGGACGATACTGAAGTAGATCGTATTCTGATGAACTTGAAAACTGATAGTGCCCCTGGATGGGATAATGTCTCGACAAAATTCTTAAAATACATAAGAAAGGAAGCTGTTCCTATTTTAACTCATCTTACTAATCTTTGTTTCCAAGAGGGTGTCTTCCCGGCTCCACTGAAACAGTCTGTGATAACCCCAGTTTACAAGGGAGGGGACAGTGACGATGTCAGCAACTACAGGCCTATTTCCGTTTTGCCATCGATATCTAAGGTGCTTGAAAAAATTATAAATATCAGACTGACTAATTACTTCAACAAATTTAATATTCTATCAAATTCACAGTTTGGCTTTAGGCAAGGTGTATGTACTGAAGATGCGGTAACTGCTTTAAGCTCTCTTGTAGCTGAGCACCTTGACAAGGGAAACAGATGCCTGTCTGTTTTCCTAGACCTCAAAAAAGCATTCGACACCGTCTCTGTCCCAATCCTTGTGAACAAGCTGGAAACAGCCGGAATAAGAGGGACGGCCCTCAGTTTAATCAAAGACTACCTCTCCGGCAGGAAACAAAGAGTAAAAATAGGACAGTACTCCAGTGACGAAGTAGATGTATCATACGGCGTCCCACAGGGTAGTGTTTTAGGGCCTACCCTATTTCTTCTGTACATTAATGACCTTTGTAATATGGAAATTAAAAATGCCAAAGTATTCTCATATGCCGATGATACATCTGTTGTGTTTTCTGGTTTATCCTGGCACGAAGTTAAACTGAATGCTGAAATAGGAATGGCTCGGGTTGCTGAATGGCTGAAATGTAACCTACTTTCCCTTAACACTAATAAAACAAACTATATGTGCTTTAGCATTAGTAACCGAACACAGCCTGTTGAAGACTTAGATTTAAAAGTACACATATGTGGAGACATGCCTACTACAAGCTGTAATTGTCCGTGCATTGAGAAGGTTGCCAAAACTAAATATCTTGGTGTTGTGGTAGATCAAGCACTTTCTTGGTACCCTCACCTTGAGCAAGTTGCCGGGAGAATACGAAAACTCAGTTGGATCTTTAAAACTCTCAGACATATTGTTCCAACTAAAACAGAGAGCTGCAAGAGCCGTCCTAGAAATCTCCTAAATGAAATCTATGTAGCACTTGTCCAGTCTGTATTATTGTATTGTATCCCAATATGGGGCGGGGCGGCAAAAACTAATTTTATAGGCTTGGAACGAGCACAGCGAGCATTAATAAAAATAATGTATTTTAAAAATAAAAGATTCTCCACCGTTAGCTTGTACCAAATAAGTGATTTACTGTCTGTAAGGAAACTGTATGTAACTCAAACCATTCTCAAAATACACAAAACCCTACCATATAAAGAAAAATTTAAAAGGAGAAAAGATTTAGTTGTACAAGTTCCCCAAACTAAAACTAGATTTGCCTGCAAACAATTTAAGAAACGCTCATTTCAGCTCTATAACAAAATTAACAAGCATGTTTATGTATATAATAAAAGCTACCACGACTGTAAGAAAAGTATAATAGAATGGATAAAACCACTTACCTATGATGACACCGAGGCACTTCTGCAACAGGTTGCGTAGCCGAAACATACTACATATACACTTATGACCCTAACCATACACACCATACACCTCATCACAAACATTACACGCACAACACCACACCACACCAAACCACACACCACATCACACATCACCACACACCATACCACACCACACCACATCACACACCAAATACCATACCATACGCCGCACTACTTACCACACCAAACTATACACTACCTCACATACATTAACTAGTAATATGTTTCTTCTTTTTTTTTTTCTTTCTTTACCTTTATTATTACCTTAATTATATTATCCTTACTGTTAATAATGAAATTGCAACCTTTTTTTCTTTTTTTAATATTTTAATTTGTTTAATTTCTCAAGATTAGTTTATATAAGCTAAATACATGAAAATGTATGTACTTACATCACATATTTACCCCTAAGGTCACAGTACACTGTATTGACTCAAGTTAGTACAGTGTACGACAATGATGTGAAAGAGCGGAGCCTTCTAATACAGGCATTGTTTGCTTAAAAGGAGGCTCCAAACACGTTTAAATGTATGTAATTTTCTTTTGGCACAATAAACTATTTTGTATTTTGTATTTGTATTTGTATGATGCCAGCCCCATACATTTTTCATTCTATTCCATTTCTATTCGTCAAGCGTTTTTCCACTTGTATGCGGATTGTAGACGAAATCAAGAATACAATTCCATTCCGTCGCCAGAAAAGACAGTCGTGAGAGACAACCGTGCGTTTGCGCGCTCACGGTCTCCTCTCTCGACTGTCTATCAGATGCTATGATTATTATTATTCTGCTATGAGTGTATGATTATGCTGTGATTTGTGTGTGACAGGTTACATACCCGATTTCAAAAAGGAAGAGGTTTTCTATTTTGTTGTAGGGTACAGTCAGCATCATAAGTAGCTGAACATTTAATTTTATAAACATACATATAATTGAAGAACAACTAATTACACACTAAAAAGTATTAAATATTTTAAGATCATCCATTGGACGCTCCTATAATTTGAAACAAAAACTTGAATTGGTTTTTGTTTCATTCCATTATTTGACATAAGGTTTCGTAATATGTTAATATACTTATGATGCTGACCAAGCTACAGAGGCAGTTTGTGCGACGTACGTGCGCGGTTGAGCCGGCCTAACTTCAGATGGCTCAAGATTTTCGCGCACTATTCTTGTGAGTTTATTGGTTGTTCTTCTTCCAGTAGTACTGCATAGTTTTGTTAAATATGGCGGCGCCAGGCAACGTGATCTTCTTGAAGTATGGCTCTTCTTTCATCTTGGTGTACCACGCTGCGGTGAGAGGAAACCTGATGATAAGGAGGTATTTGATAAGATAGTATAGTACACCCATACTTCACTTCAGTTATGATTTAGGTCCCAATGTAATAGGGGTCAAGGATATTGCCATTAACCGAGCAAATATCCTGCTACTGCTAACTTCGAAGTTCATAGTGAAAATACCATAATAATATCCATTTGCACGCAACGGGAATCAAACCCAGAATTCACGCTGATCGTACGCACATAGCGACCAGTAGACGAGAAAGACAGTCAAAGTAAATATATATCTACTTTTTATTTTACTTAACTCCAATTTGCACATAATTAAATTCGCTTACGTCTTAGCTGAGAAATTAAAACAACTGTTAAATTAATAATAATGTGATAAATCTTGCTGACAACTTTGTTTTATTTTTTTCTTTTTTATAAGTTCACAGTCCGTCTGAAAAAGATCGTCAAGAGTGATAATAATAATGAAATATTGTATACTCTATACTAATATTGAGAATAAACCTTCAGGGTAGACAATTGGACATAGATCCCGCCGTGAAGAGGCCGCGGGTCGGGATCTGTCGAGGGCTGCGGTGCAGGGTACGCAGAGCCTGCGTCCCTCGACCTAAGGTAGTTAGCAGGACACCCTGGGGTTTCAGCCGGTAACAGGTGCCTTACTATGAGCTAGCATTGCAGGTTATTTTCCTCCGTGGAAGCGAGACGCCGCTGCATGCAGTGTAATGCACCGTCACCGCCATGGATTTGCATGGGTATGCCCTATGCAAATCCATGAGGATTTATATACAAAAAAAAGGGTGGACAATTGGACATAGGCTCCTTTTAACCGAAAAAAAAATCTACGTATGCGAAGTCGCTCATTAATCATTGAAGTGTAAATTACTATGGTACTGATACTTAAAAAACGGTGAAAGAAAACATCGTGAGGAAACCGGCACACCTGAGAGATTTTCAACGGTGTGTCAAACTATGTCAGAGGCCTACGGGCGGTTTAAACTCTGACACCAGGTTGTTCGTCAACCATACGATAAGGAGGTACTGACTTGTCAGCATTTAGCTTGACTATGGCCTCGGCGGCCGTGAGCGTGGAGGCGACGGACAGGTCGGCGAGGGTGACGTGCTCGGCCGCCACGAACCGCTGGCGCGACAGGAAGGCCTCCAGCATGCCGTACGCCTGCTCCAGGTCCGCCAGCTGCCGCGCCGGCGGGGCCTTCAGACCCTCCATTATTGTGGGGAGCTGGAACCATAGAATTCACATTAGGAGAAATATTTTTTACAAATACAAGAGACAGGCCGAAAAAGAGATTAATTAATTAGAAAAGGATTATTAACATATAATTTCAACTAGTTTCCGCCTGCAACTCTGTCCGCGTTGATTTACTGACTATCCAACACAAAAATAATTTTCCAATTCGAACACTGGTTTGAGAGTTTGTTTGTTTGTTTGTTTGAACGCGCTAATCTCAGGAACTACTAAGCTCCTGAGATTAGCGCATTGTATTACCATTATAAGCAATCACCTAAATGGTCGTAGACACTACTCGCTTGACAGACTCTATAATCATCCTTATTTTTACTTTATATGAAACCTAAAAATGGTTTTTTCAAAATCTGTAACTGAATCAATTGCAATGATTTTCACACCGTGTTATATTTTACCGAAATGTACCGCACGCGCCGCGAACGTATTATTTCACGAACAACGAGGCAACTCAACAAGCATGTAACTATAGTATGCACATTATGAGATTCTTTTCATTTCATGAATATATTTGACACGTGTCTCGGCTAAAAAAGTTATATAAACAAGACATCTCCAAACATGTCTCACTTACGGCAATCACTTTGATCCTGACGAACAGCACTCCAGTGTCGAAGAACATGACTTGATTGATCGTGGCGCGCGTGCGCACGTCGCTCGGGTAGAGGGACTCGGCCTTGTCGCCGCCGTACTTTGATAGTAGGTAGATCATTATCGCGTGGCTGGAAACGAAAAGTATTTTTAATATTACATAGACATCTTAATTTCAAATAATTTTACGTTACGCAGAAATCAAATCGTTAATTTGCCACTAAGGTATACAGCCCCCCTAGACAATTGACAAAACGCTTGACGGATGGAAATCGAATAGAATGATAAATGTATGGCGATGACATAATTATGTCAAGCCCATATATTTATTCTATTCGTCAAGCGTTTTGCCACTTGTCTAGGGGGGCTGAAAGCTCTTATAATAAAGAAAATAGGTGCACTTTATTCCTTTTTTCCAGTGCCTTTTTTAAGCGATGCAAAATTTGCCGACATTACAAATCTATACTAATATTATAAAGCTCGAAGAGTTTGTTTGTTTACTTGAACGCGCTAATCTCAGGAACAACTGGTCGAATTTGAAAAATTCTTTCTGTGTTAGATAGCCCATTTATCGAGGAAGTTTATAGGCTATTATACATTTGAAATCCACGCGGGCGAAATCGCGGTAGTAAAGGTAGTGTTTAGATAGAACTTCTCTATTCCGGTGGAGAAATAGTCCATCAAGTAACTTATTAGGCATGGAGGGTTTTCGGTAGTGTTGTAAAAAACTCAAGTCTTTTAGTCTTCATTTCGAGACTTAAGTCGATTTTCAAGACTAGGACTCGTTAGTCACATGAGTCCGAGTCCTTTGAGTTCTTTGAGTCTTTTGAGTCCTTTCGAGTCTTTTAAGTTATTTGAGCTAGACTGAGTCATGAACTTGAGTTGTTGTATTTAATACACCTAACCTAACCTAATCAATTGTATCCACCTGAAGACTGACGATTTGCTGAATCAAAATTATAAATATATAAATATTTTGGGACTTTCTATTTTTACTTTTATTTACTCCAACCAAACTATGGATTTAGAGGACTCAGTCATTAGTCTTTTAAAAAGACTCAGTCTTTGGGTTCTTTTTGGCAGGACGCAAGTCTTTTTACAAAAGACTCCAAATTCTGAAGGACTTGAGCTTTAAGTACTATTTGTAAGACTCGAGTCTTCAAAAAAAAGCTCTAGCTTTATTAAATAAGACTCCAAGACTTGAGTCTTTGACAACACTAGTTTTCGGTAAGGTAAATGATACCACCACTGCCATAGCTTATTATCAGCTGCGTTAATGTGCTTGCTACCTTCAATGTAGCAATTTCTTACAAATAGAGGTCGATTTGCGGCCGAAATTTGACCGTTATTATGATACAAATATTTTATTGTTCTTCTCAATTTAAAATATAACTACGCCTAGTCTCTCACTCCTCCATCATCATCAGCCGGAAGACATTCACTCCTGAACAAAGGCCTGCCCCTTAGAACGCCACAATGAAGGACAACTTGCCATTTGCAGCAACTCTGACGATATCGTCGGTCCACCTGGTGGGAGGCCTGCCAACCCTGCGTCTTCCAGTTCGTGGTCACCACTCGAGAAACTTTCTTCCCCAGCGGTTATCGGTTCTTCGAGCGATATGACCTGCCCATTGCCACTTCAACTTGCATATTCTTTGAGCTATGTCGTCGACTCTAGTTCTTTGGCGAATTTCCGTCGGATTCTGTCGCGGAAAGAAACTCCGAGCATAGTTCTCTCCATAGCTTGTTTAGCTCACACTCCTCCGTGCGCGCAATATTTTAAGTGCGTATCCGAAGTTTTTGCTTCACGTTATAAATAGATTATAAGATATTTTTAGGTACCTGTCAGCCAAAGCAAATCCGTCGTCGACCAGAACAGGTATCGTTCCCAGCGGGTTCAACTGTAACAGAGGAAGATAGTTCATTATAATGTGTGATCTGCAAATATCCCTGAAAGGTATTTTAAGCCAAAAATAATCCTTACGTTGGCAAACTCAAGTATTTTGAAACTAAGCCAGGACTCAGGATTATGTTTGTTTGAAGAAAGAGTGGAGAATGCCAAAATCCATACAAAAATCTTAGTTTATAAAAAGTTACTGTGGCATTTAGACTTTTACAATTAGAACACTTATACAATCTTATACACAGTTAGCTTAGTTCTCAAGTATTCATAAGGACATAGACAACCCTCCACCCAGAAAACGCCTTAAAAAATCTTAATCACACGAAGTCGCGAGCCAAATTGAGTGTATAATTGTACCTATATGTATATAATTTCGATCAAATTTCAATTATCTTATTTGAAGACCACACCGGTGGTCACCATCTGCAGTCTACACGAACAAGGGAAATCCCGAGACCTCTAAAAAGACTAACTTCGCAATCTCCCCATGCGACGCCTATTAGGCTCATCCCTTGGGAGACTGTAAAAGGGTCTTCCCTAAGCACTGCTCTACACAGTGCACAGCGGCAGGTGACGAGTGCCGCTGCCTTCTCAGCCCCTTAGACAAGTGGCAAAACGCTTGACGAATATAAAGCAAATAGAATGATATACATATGTATGATTGCATGGGTATGTCATAATGTTTCGACTATGTTATCACACTAATATTATAAAAACGAAAGTTTGTGAGTGTGTTTGTATGTTTGTTACCTCTTCACTATCATACGGCTGGACTGGTTTTGCTAAAATTTGGTATGAAGGTAGCTGACACCCCGGATTAACACATAGCCTACTTTTTATCCCGAAAAATGCAGCGGGTAATGCCGCGAGGCGGAGATAGTCGATGATACATGTCAAGCCCATATATTTATCATTCTATTCGATTTCTAAACGTCAAGCGTTTTGCCACTTGTCTAGGGGGACTATTTACAAAATAGGCTAACAGAGTCCCCTTGTCTGTGCGCCCGCACTCCACAGGTTTTAAGACCTACCTTAACATAGTCCGGGGACTTATGCTCGAGGGCCAAGATGTCGGGCTCCTTGAAATCGAGCTCGAGCCCGATGATGTCGGCCACCATCCGCACGGCGCACGCCGGCGGGCTCGCGTCCAGCTTGTACAGGAGTGGCGCCATCTTAGCTCCTGAAACACAATTTATGTATAGATAATAAATAAAGAAAAAGTATATTTAAATTTCTGAACTGTCGCATTAGAACCACTTCTGTAAAAATAGTTTGGAAAGCCTCCTGTAAAAAGTGGATGATAAATAAATAAATATTTATTTTGTTCTTGATGTTTCCCAAGAATAAGGCGAAAGAAGTATGTCAGGACCGAAGCAAATAGAAATCCGTGGTCTCTGCCTACCCCTTTGGGAAATAGGCTTGACTTTAAGTATGTATGCTCCCCGTTTCCTCTATTCGCTGTATGTTTAAAATTTACGTCAGAGTTTAAATAACTACAATAGATCTCACAGAGGTAAATAATAATAATATCCATTTATTTCTGGCATCAAGGCCCATATCTATACATATAGGTAAGACTATATAATTTTTATAAGCCTGGTGACCTTTTTTTTTTGTTATCGGGGGGAAACCTTCAAAAGGTACCCGGCCCGGGTAGGGACCGGGTAGTGTGGAATTTCTACCTCACTAAAACCACCCCGGTAGTCACCATCTGCACGAACAAGGGAAGTCCCGGGACCTCTAAAAAGACCGACTCCGGAAAGCCTGGTGACCTGCGATACAGATTCTTCTTACTGCAGACACAAGTCTCTATTCATTATCAATTACTCGTATCACACCAATATTATAACGGCGAAAGTTTGTGAGTGTGTTTGTATGCTTGTTACCTCCTCACTCTCAAACGGCTGAACCGATTTTGATAATATTTGGTATGGAGGTAGCTGACACACTGGATTAACCCATAGGTTTTTTTATCACGAAAAAATGTAGGCCGCAGCTAGTGTTACATAAAGCCACAATTCGATTCAATCATCTGTGTTAAATCTCACTTCTTGTGAATCATTAAGACAGTCCAGCATAAATATATATTATACTAAATCATCTAGACGGTAAGTTAAAAATACTAAGTTCATCATCATCATCAGCCGATAGTCGTCCAATGTTGAACAAAGGCCTCCCCCTTTTAGAAGGGGGGGGGGGGGCATAATCCTCACGCTTGTCAAGCGACTTGGGGATCGCTGTGTTGGTGGTCAAGTAACAGAAGACGCTGCTGCCCATCTTCATCTTCTGGATTTTGCCTTACTCGCCTCTTACGACACCCACGGGAAGAAAGGGGGTGGTCAATTCTAGGCCGGATACTACGCGGCACTAAAAACTAGCTTGAAGGTTTAAAGCAAGTCCAACTCCTTATTATAGTTTATTATAGAAAATTAAAATAAAGTCGAATTGGTTTTACTGAATAATACACTAAAGAACATAGTTCTCGAAAGCAACAAAACTAGCAATAATGACAAGTCTTACCACAAAACAACCACCGTAATTGAATCAACGATAACGATTGGCTTACAAAATCGAAATTAAAAAAATTATCAAAAATTAAAAAAATATATATAACATTTTACTAAATACACAATATGTTATGCAATCTAATGTCACTATCATTCGTGATTATAATACCCATATATTCATGAACTTCAGTGTTGATAATGCTGATAATAAATCTATTTGCGATTATATTATATTATGTATTCATTTCTGATATGGAGTTGACACACATTTTTATTACTACATAATATTATGTACCATCTAAAAACGATAAATATCTACTATATCTACATACATCGCTTTACAGTACGGCCGACGTATCTTGGCGGTCCTGAAGTTAGCCGATTAGCTGCGCAATAGATCTATTAGGAACGAAATGGTCTACTGCGCAGCTAATATGCTAACATCAGGATCGCCAAGATAATAGAGAAGATCGGCCGTACTATACTTATTACGACGATAAAACTTCTCGAAAATTAAGCACGCTAGTCTCTCTAGTGGGCAAACAGCACGAATGCTAAGCGTAAGGTCCAAGGTTCGACGCCCAGGCTGGGAAAGAGTTGTTGGGTTTGTGCGCACTGCTCGGTTAATAGCAATAGGCTCGCCTGCCTCCTATAACATTGGGATCTATAACATTACTGACTGTTTTAAATGTGGGTGTATTTTACTGATTTTACCCTACCACTATAGGCGGGTCGACGATATTACAAAGATCGCAGGGCGCACCTGGATAAGATTGGCACAGGACCGCGGCAGATGGCTTTGTTTAAGGGAGGCTTATACCCAGCAGTGGGATATTGAAGGCTGTGGATGATGATGACTATAGGTAGGTACAGTCAGCATCATAAGTAGCTGATCATTGAATTTTTTTAACAGACCATTAATAAAAGAACAACCTTTTACATAGTAAAAAGTATTATATAGTCTCAGATCATCATTTGGACGCTCCTATAATTTGAAACAATAACTTGAATTGATGTTTGTTTTTTTCAATTATTTCACTTGTTAAGCTACTTATGATGCTGACTGTACTATACCCCACTCGCAGGATGTTCTACATGGTATAGTAACCGATGTAATAAAATACATAGATCACCTTCATTGAACTTTGATGCTGAAGCGTGACGTAGATGGTGTTGGTGGGGTGTCAGCTTGTCGGGGCGCACCACGACGGTGCATGCGCGGGCTATCAGGCCCGATCCCAGGATAGCACGCGACATTGTCACTGCAGATTAATCTGACGAAATAACATTATACATTAGAAGTAAAAAAAAAAAATTGTGGGAGGCAATATTAATATTTTATTTAAAATTAGCATTTAAATTATTTTTTACATTACGAAAATCAACTTACCGATTTACTTTTATCGTAATATTATTTTAAAGCAAGGCGGGAGGTAGAGAACTTTCACTGTGTAAATAAAACATTAGTATTATTCTTATTTTATTTAAGGGGCTTAATGTTTACAAGCCTATGTAAGCAGACCAAGATAAAAAGATTAAATAGAGCTCGCAATTAAAATATCTAACTTAAAAGACTGGTATTCGAGCTATAATATACTTAAAAAAACCCCCAAATTGTAAAGCAACTCAAATTTCTTAATGAAAAATAAATAATAAAAACATTTTTATTGAATTATTATAGTTAACTTACATACAAAATGTGTTGTATTTTTTTTAAATTAGCTCTGGCAACACGTGAAAACGCGCCAAAATTTAAAAAAACTTATTGTTTGTTTATTGAATTCATAACCTAACTAAACGTTCACCTTATGCACGCACATACTCGTCCAACTAAAACACTATCTAATACCTATTTATCTAATCACTTTAATTACATGAATACTACAATGTCAATGAATACACAACGCACGTGGTTGTAACTACATAACCTTAAATGTAGATAGCAACTGGCGACCTTGATCTTCGTTACGGTTGATGCCTCGTACCGGTTGCGCACACGATCGTTAAAAGTGTGCGAAAACGAAACATGTTGGTTTAACCATTAATGTACGTGACGTAAGAAATACGCAGGGTACCGTTGCTACCTTTTTAAATGCCTATTTTAGTATTTGTTTACATGCTGACGGCCGGCGTTTACCATACAATTTTTAAGACAACCACTTCCAATATAAATGATACCAATTTTTATTACGATAATAAAAATTACATTACGTAAACATTTGTAAATTAGTTATAAAGTATTTATGTAGGTAGATACTTCCCAGGTGCAGACTTCACTATCACTACATAGTATAAAACAAAGTCACTTTCTCTGTCCCTATATCCCTATGTATGCTTAAATCTTTAAAACTACGCTACGGATTTTGATGCGGTTTTTGTTATAGATAGAGTGATTGAAGAAGAAGGTTTATATGTATAATAACATCCATTAAATAGTAGAGAAATACTTATAATATATATTTTATACCCGTGCGAAGCCGGAGCGAGCCGCTAGTCGAATTATAAATAGATAACCAAATGAGGTTAAGTGAGTTAGCTGTAAACCATTTAATTTTATCAATCAATTAAATTATTCACTTAATTTTAATAGGTTTATTTTAAGTACAAGGTGCAGCATATAGTTTGTGGCGCATTCACACATAGGTATTCCACACCAGAGACAATTAAAAAAACAAAATTATTTACAACTTGTATTACCTTTAGAATAAGTATAAAGAATTGAAGACATTTACAAAGTTATCTCTGGGTCTTTATTATTGTGTAGGTTTCTTCAAAATGTCCTTTTGTTAAGAGGTTTCACTCAGAGGAAAGAGTTCATTGACAATCTCTATTACTTTACGCACATCTTCCTCTGACAAACGCTCTTCACTTTCTTGTACAATCTGCAAATAATATTCAGTCTTTATTACAGTGTACAAAACAAAAACAATTGATTTCTTAAACCTACACCAAATTGGAACCTTTTTTTGTATTGTGGGTGTGTTGTATGTACAAAAACTGCACAGACAGCTATATAATATATCACTTGCACAATTAACCAGACCTGGAAAAGATATCTAAGACCTACTCGAGGCTAGACTTAGACAAATATCTCTGAGACACATTTATGCTCAACCTCTGCCCCCTAAACAAGTGGCAAAACGCTTGACAAATAGAAATCAAATAGAATGAAAAATGACATATAATTTGTCATAGATAACATTGTCGAAACATTATGTTATCCCCATAATTATGTTAATCATTCTATTCACCAAGAGTTTTGCCTCTTGTCTAGGGCAGGGCAGAACATTTGTATTAAGAAATTAGTTACATCAGCAGATAACTTACCAACTGAATCTCAAGCTCTGTCCTTGGTGGGGTATTAACCATCATGAGTTTCTCAGTCTTTGTAAGTTTAAACTTCTTCACAGCTTCTAGAAACTTCTGTATTGACTGTGCATTTTGATTCTTACACTCTGTATCTTGCAGATAGTGGACAGTCTAGAAGTTAACACATAAAATGGTAAACACATCATGGTCAGATTCTTACTTACTTCATCACTT
The DNA here is from genome assembly GCA_905340225.1 of Abrostola tripartita. Classification (NCBI taxonomy): domain Eukaryota; kingdom Metazoa; phylum Arthropoda; class Insecta; order Lepidoptera; family Noctuidae; genus Abrostola; species Abrostola tripartita. Next base: position 2,649,566 of record HG996491.1, read on the forward strand.
ACACTAGTTAACATAAACAGGCAGGGAACATGGCCCAATTTTCATATCAAGGCTGGTGGCAATTGAAAAAATGCATCATTTTAATAATTTAAGATTCATATTTTCTACTCATCAGTGAAGTGTAGGGAACAAGCAATCACATCACTTAAATTATTCTCTTATACTCATTGTACAACGGTAGGACTGCCAAGTCAAGAGTCATAGGTTTAAACCCCAGCACACAATGTCTTTTTGGATTGTTATGTGTACTATAAATTAGTTATCAGTAGCTAAAAATGGTGAAGGAAAACCTGAGAGATATTTCAACAGTGTGCAAAGCAGTGTCAGTGGCCTACAGGCGGGTTAAACTCTGACACCAAGTTCTTCATCAACCATATGATAAGAAGATTGTTTGATAGGTTGCACACCAGCATGAGAACCGAGGGGCAGGAATTAACATACCTCGTATGTTACAGTTGCTAATGAAGCTTCCCGTTTGTGTTTCTTTTGAGTGCTATCTTTGAGCTCTTGTAAAATCTGCATTACTTCATAGTTGCATAAGAATGCTGCATGCACTTTAGTGCTGTAAAATAACAAGTATTTTTTATCTACGATTTAAATAAATCTTCCCTTGATCAACACCTGTCACACTGGTCTCACACAAAGCATTTTAGGACCAGACATTTTATCATTATGTATTTAACATTAACACTAAAACTTTTGAATATAGAAAATTATTATTAGTTAAGCAGTAGGTATTGGTCCCAAGAAAGAGAAAGTGGGTTAATCTGAGTCAAAATTCTTAGAATTATTACTAAGATATATGAGTGAAAACTTCACTATGCTTATGAGCCGTAAATATTAGATTTCTATTTGTTTTTTATCGAATTAATCTCTTTAGCAGTGGACTGCAACGGACTGATGAAGATGATGAACCTCTTTTAATAATAATATCAAATCAAGGAAACAGAAACACTGCCAAATAGCTTGAATGTATATATTGTCATAGTGGGTACGTACGTCTCCATCAGTAAGTATTATAGTTATATTAACGGTTGATTATTGTCGAATATCTTTTTCAATAGCCTAACGGATTCTTCTCTAGTATTGGCACTCGCCGCACATGTTTCATTCGCTATTACAATCTTTTATTACAATAAATATAGTTATCGCATTGGCCGTATGCAATCTAGCATTTGTTAATTATTGCGTTAAAAGCTTTATGCATTATATCTGTTCCATCAGATAATATTTATGTAAGTGTTTGACGTTTCATTCACTGATGTGGGATGTCATGTCAAAAAAATATGCTATTCTGGCTTCTCGCAAATTGACATTTATAAGAATAGACAATTTATGCAGCCTGGAACTGAACTCTCGACTTAAAATATAAATAGGACTAATACTATTTTCATTGCAATCTGTTTGCAATACATACTGAGACAATTGAGTGAACTGGAATGTTATGAGAAGTATAATTTTATCAAATAAATGTCTTTATAATGCCAAAGGGCATGCCACTGTCTTAGGATGGGTGCAAATGAAATTGCGAGACTCGGGTCAGCGTATCCTTCTGGCGAAAAAAAAATATATATTTGGTTTGTAAGAACATCAATCTTACATCTATGAGCTTCTGTATTTACAAGTTTCTTTTTTTGTCATGGCTGCCTAGTTTTATATGAAAGATTCCACGGCCCCACCCTTTTTTACACGACAGTAGTTTTCAAATACATTCATAATGAATTTTTACAAAACGTTTTCTGCAAGAACATTAAAATCAAGATGTTTAGGTCTTCAAATGGTTTTATTAAATCAAAGGCAAATCAATAGAAAGATCAGTCAAGATATGACGTGTGGCCTTACTAAAAGTGATGCACCAATAAATGCTTATTATTATCATTATACAAATTTAAGGTTACCGCAAGATAAAATATTCGCCACGTACGTTTGGATTGATGGCAGTGGTATTAATTTACGCTGCAAAGATCGTATTTTAGATAAAATTCCTTGTGACTTAAGTATGGTTCCGAAATGGTCGTTCGATGGTAGTTCAACTGGTCAAGCCAAGACTAATGATTCAGATACCATTTTACTGCCCGTTGCTTTGTATAAAGATCCTTTTCGCAAGTACCCTAATGTAATTGTTTTATGCGAAACCTATTACGGTGATGGAACTCCCACTAGTACAAATTTTAGAGCTCACTGTGCAAACGTTTTAAGTAAAATATCAGATCAGAATCCTTGGTTCGGGATTGAACAGGAATATACAATGTTTGATTCGGATTTGTGGCCATTAGGTTGGCCTAAAGTAAGAGGGTACCCTGTTACAAAAGCGAAATTTTCTTACTGTGGCATGGGCGAACACGTGGCAGGCAGAGAACTAGTTGAATGTCATGCTCGCGCGTGTCTATATTCTGGTATGGACTACGGTGGCTCTAATGCAGAAGTAATGAAGGGGTCTTGGGAATATCAAGTGGGAACCACTATGGGAATCAAAGCTGCCGATGATTTATGGGTTGGACGATATTTGCTTGGGAGAATCGCTGAAAACTTTGGAATCATTATAAGCTACCATCCAAAACCTATGGGAAAAAATCAGCCTGGAATTGGGTGCCATCATAACTTTAGCACGGATAAAATGCGTAATGAAGGTGGTCTAACAGAAATTGAAAGAGTTTGTAAGGTATTGTGCGATAAACATGACAAGTATATGCAAAATTACGGGCTTGGAAACGGTCAAGAAAACCGAAAAAGGCTAACAGGTAAATTTGAAACTGCGTCCTTTGAAACATGTAAGTGGGGAGTGGCAGATCGAAGTGCTTCTATCAGATTACAAAGAAGTGTTAAGGCTGAAAAAAAAGGCTTTTTAGAAGATCGTCGTCCTGCCGGTGACTGTGATCCGTATAGAGTTTGTGCTCTTTTGGCAGAAACATGCCTATAATAAAAAAAAAAATCATAATGTTCAACATTTTTAACAAAAGGCTTTTACTGTAGCTACGTAAAAATTGACATTAAAATCATTTTACGTTATTATGAGACTTGTATGATTGTATTTATAGTATACTAGCGGCCCGCTCCGGCTTTGCACGGGTATAAAATATATATTATAAGTATTTCTCCACTATTTAATGTTATTATACATATAAACCTTCCTCTTCAATCACTCTATCTATTAAAAAAAACCGCATCAAAATCCGTTGCGTAGTTTTAAAGATTAAAGCATACATAGGGATATAGGGACAGAGAAAGCGACTTTGTTTTATACTATGTAGTGAGTAGTGATATCTGTTTGTCTATTAGTTACCTCATCATTGCTACGCACAAAGAGTATAAAACGACTACGTTATAGTCCTGATTGTTAATAATATCATAATAATATCCATGCTAATGTGCTCTGAGCATCCGAGCAAAAAACAAAAAAAAAAATCAATATCCGTGCGCCGAGGTCGTGCTAAGAACGAACCAAACCTTTTATTTATATGTGGGACTGGCAGCTATAAGAAGAAATTCAAAATGAATTGAAAACAGAAGAATCACATTATTGGAATCATTTGAATTTTTTTAGGCACAGCACATTCTTGAGTGCAAGCTAAAACATTTTACACTAAATTTACAAGTGAATATACGAAAAAATATTGAAAATATACAAAATGCAGAGCTTCATAAAGTGTTTTGTAGGAATCCGTAGACCCAGTAATGCGTTAATTGTAGCCAAACGAAATTTAATGGCTCATAATATCAATCATATATTGAATAAGAAAGTAATGGATCGATATATGAGACTGCCTTTGCCATGTAATAAAATATTAGCAACTTACGTCTGGATAGATGGCTCTGGTATTAATCTTAGATGCAAGGATCGTATCCTGGATTGTGTACCATACAGTGCAGATGCTGCACCCGGCTGGGCCTTCGATGGCAGTTCTACAGGCCAAGCTTCAACCGACAATTCCGATACAAGTTTAAAACCAGCTGCCGTTTATAGGGACCCTTTCCGAGCGGACCCGCATGTTCTCGTCCTATGTGAAGTATACCAAGGCGAGGCTCAGACACCAGTTGCAACGAACCACAGAAAGTTCTGCAATGATTTGTGTGAAATGCATAAGGCAGAAGAACCTTGGTTTGGACTTGAACAGGAGTACACCATGTTAGACGTCGATGGGTGGGGTCTGGGATGGCCCAAAGGCGGGGGATTTCCTGCAGTTAAGTATCAGTACTCATATTGTGGGGTAGGAGCAAAATATATTTCAGGAAGAGACGTAGCTGAAGCGCACACTAAAGCATGTCTTTTTGCTGGCTGCGATTTTGAAGGTACCAACGCAGAAGTGATGTATGCCTGTTGGGAATGGCAAGTTGGAACAACTCTTGGCATAAAAGCTCCAGATGATATGTGGATGTCACGTTATATAATGTCACGGGTTGGTGAAGATTACGGCGTGGATATAACGTATCACCCGAAGCCCTTTGGTCACTTACATCCAGGTGTAGGTATGCATCATAACTTTAGTACAAAGAAGATGCGATCGGATGGTGGATACGCCTTCATAGAAGAATGCATTAAACGGTTAGAAAAGAACCACATGAAACACATGAAGGTGTACGGAAATGATGAGATGACAAACAGAATGAGGCTGTCAGGAAAATTTGAAACTTCACCATTTGATAAATTTTCATGGGGTATTGCTAACAGAAAGGCATCTATCCGTCTTCAAAGAAACATAAAGAAGAAGGGTAAAGGTTTTATGGAGGACAGGCGGCCAGGTGGTGACTGCGACCCTTATCTTGTTTGTGGACTATTAATGGAAACGTGCTTGGGTGGAACAGGCGGTAGCAGTGGTGGTGGTTCGGGATCAAAGGACCCTTGCAAGAGGAAATAAGATTTATATTGTATTTTTTATTGATATGCCGCATTTTGGAGTTGGTTAGGTTCTACGAATTATGTAAACATGCTTAATGTCCTAAGATTCCAGTGTTAAAAAAAATAAAAATAATAAAGGTCTGCGTAACAGAACATATTATTTAACAGTTGTTTTCATTGATTCGTTAATAAAATTGGATGATGAATGTATGCGTATAATATATAATGTATGCGGGCAGGGGGCGCCCTCGGTAGCATCGCTTAAAGTCTCGCTTAGTCTTAACTAACTTGCAAAAACAACAAGGGACTGCTGGATCTGATTTATTATTTAGGGACTGTTTTAAAAGCTAGAGCTCGGCCCCGGGCGGGCTGTACTAGGGACGGGAGGGCTATTTACGTTAACAGGTAACGATCGCGGCGGACCTCGACGGCGAGATCTTAGTATACGACGGCGTCGGTCGTGTAGTGTGTTGATAGTATCTGGATTCAACCGTTGCTGGAACAAGGTTGTGCTATCATCGGGCTCATTGTTTCTGACACATCACTGTGAACTTATTTATACTATTATCCGCGGTACGTAGAGCGCGCTCTATGCCGCGCGGTTAAGTTGACAAGAAACAATATTTATTTTAATGTTGTATCGCGTGGTAGAAATGTTTGGCAACTGCCATCGTAAGCCAGATCGGAGATAGCCAAATCTGCAGTTGTAGCGTCTAGATGAGGCAACTTCAGAAATTAAAATAGGTGTCCTTCTGAAGCGGCTACACATCTATCCATCGAAATATTCAAAGATATCAGACTTAATTGATAGCTATTTACCTAATTTTGCATACATAACGCGCAGATATATTAAAAGAACATATCACTCGGTTTACAGTTTACACCAGGTTTACACAATTATTTTTATCAATATCCATTTTTTTTTATTTATGATGTTTTTCCATATCATTAGCCGTAAAGAGAATGTCAGTAGTATAAAGTCTTTGGTTTACCATTATAAACTATAGAAAACCATAGACAATTAATTAAAAAGCTAACTGTGCCGCCATTTTCATTCTTTTCTCTATTCCTTTCGTCATATGGCGTATTAGGTGCGTTCGCTTACGTCCGCCATATTAAATGAAATCAATAAAATAAGACAAAATGTCGCCTTACTAAAGTGCGTGATAATAATCCACCAACATCCAGTTATTGTGTGATTAAATCATCAAGAGGATCACAATGGAGAATTCCTACGGTGTGGGGGTTGTTAACAGATACGCTCTTTTCTTGGACGATGAGTCCGATCCTCTTGATGCGTTAAAAGCGCGAGAGCAAGCGAAGGAGCTCAAAAAGAAGACCAAAGAAGCCGAAAAGGAGAATAAGGGTAAACCTGAGACCAAACCTAAAGGTGGCGCTCCCGCTACCAGGAAAGGTATCAAGGAAACCCAAAATGTGAAGTCTCAAGAAAACAGGAGCGGTGAGCAACAAAAGGCCAAGGGTCCTGCTAGACCTAACGAGCGTAATTCCGAACGTCCTCCTCCTCCGCGTCGCCGCGAGGATCGGCCGCAGAACGGCGCCGTCGAGAATAAGGATGGTGCCCCACGGCCACCACGGCGCGAGTTTGGCGACCGCAGGCCTAACTTTGAGCGGCGCAATTTTAGCGACAATCCTGATGGAGCAGAGCGTCGCGGTCCTAGACCGCCGCGTGAACCTCGCGAAGGACCGCGCGGGCCGCGTCCTTACGACAATAGAGGCAAGCGTGAATTTGACAGGAGATCCGGCTCTGACAAAACCGGTGTTAAGCCGGTGGACAAGCGCGAGGGTGCCGGACCACACAACTGGGGCACGCTCAAGGATGAGATCGACGAGCTCAATAAGACCGGCTCTGAAGGTGAGGTCGCCGAGGAGAAGCCGGCTGATACAGCTGCTGCCGGCGACGGACAGCAGCCGGAGGCCGAGCGCGCCGTTCCTACTGAAGAGGAGCCGCGCGAACTCACGCTCGATGAGTACAAGGCGCTCCGAAATGCCCAGCGCACGCAGCCGCAGTATAACCTGCGGAAGGCCGGCGAGGGCGAGGACCTCAGCCAGTGGAAGAACCTGGTAATGCTCGAGAAGAAGAAAGAAGGCGAGCGAGGTGAGGACGATGACAGCGACGACGAGTACGACATGGCTGACTACCCGCAGCGCGTGGGGCGCCAGAAGCGCGTGCTCGGTATCGAGTTCACGTTCAACGACACGGCGCGGCGCGGCGGCACGGGCGGGCGCGGGCGCGGGCGCGGGCGCGGCCGGGGCCGGGGCCCGCCGCGCGAGCCCGAGCCCGTGGAGGAGCGCCCGCCGCTGCGTGCGCCGGCCGCACCGCCTAAGGTTGATGACAGCAAGGACTTCCCCTCTCTTGGCTAGACTCACAGTGAGCCTTCGCTCTTCTCCCTTTCGATAGAGTTACAAATTAAAATATTGTATGTACCGTTATTTTTGAAGTAAATATACAAAATATTTACACGAGCGTGTATTATATTACATTAAAATTTAGCCGATTTCTTCGGAAACCGCCTTTCAATCTAATAATTGACTTGATCGGGTTCAATTTAAAGTTATTGATTCGGGGGTTGACTAGTCGTGCTCGCAGATCACATAGGATGTTTTAGAGGGGGAGGATATTTTTAAGAGTTTTAATTTTGGATTCACATAGCTATACAGTATGCATACGGAACTATAATAACAGTAGCTTTTACCATATTGTAATCACATCAGCTTATGATTTAACTTTGATGAGTTTTATGGATTAAGGATTTTAAAACTTACAGACTGTGACAAGCTATGAATTAACTCCGTCACAATTTAGAGTAGAATGTGAAAAGTAACCCTTGTTGCATTTTTTATCATAAGTTTGTGTTGACAAATGCAGACTTTGGGAACTGTAAATAGTTGATATATGTTAAAAGATAAGGTCTTAAAATAACAAGGTTGATTTTTGTTGTTACACAACTTCAGAAAAATAAACATTTTGTATGTGTGATATTTTTCTTAATTATTTTCCTTTTTATCTATATTCCTCCCCCAGCTTCTCGATATAACTTTACTGTTGTGTTTAAATATTAGATATTGCATGTGGTTAACACAAGTCTGGAGTAAATGAAAACAAGTATGTTATTTAAGTTGTATATTGACACATTTTATCACTTTCACACAAAACAATTTACTTAAAATTTACAGATAATAAAACAATACACAATTTAAGTTAAATATTCAACATAATATAATTATTACTTACAAAAATAAACATCAATTTACACACTAGTGTACAGTTGATAAGCACAATAAATAAGTTATTTACATTATGAGACATGCCACTGTCTGCACTTGTTGTGGAGACAGCGACAACTTAAGTATCATCATCTGCAGTTAACTACAGAAATGTTTTATATTCATAGTAATAATGTAACAAAGGAACACATAGTAACTTCATGTAACTTGCACATTCATGACTTAATTATCTTACAATACTTTAGTTTGTATAATAATCTGTAACAGCAGGCTAGCATAGACCGCAGACAGCTGCGGTATAATGTCAGGACTAAGAGAATGTAAGATGTAGTTAAACAATATGATTGTTTACTAATTGTTGTAGCTGACTAGTGTTGCTTGTAATTGAAGATACAAAAAACTTGCCTTAAAGCAATTAAAATATTTATATTAGTTTGGTGTATTTCAAATTATACCTTAGTAAATTTGTAGCACGCAATATAATACTAGTGTTTGCAACAATTTAAATTAATCGTTCTTATCAAGGGTGAGATAGGTTACATTTATAATATTATAAATTAGTGACGTAAAAGCGTAATTCCTAAACACAGGACTTTAGTCCCGTTTCACAGCCACAATATACGTTCACTTATAATACAAGCGTCCACCAAGTACAAACCTCGTAGGCTAAGTGGCTAGCTAGTTATAATAATAAATACCTAGGCACATCTACATTATGGTTTATTCAACTCCTAACATATCCCTATCTTTGTTTGTCCATTACACTATCAATTGACTATTATTTACATTGACGACAATACTTGTAATTAGTCACAATTATTTACAGCTGCAAATGTATTTTCAATACTTCATACAGTAAACACGAACTCTCAGATGCGGTCGAATGAACTTATTTATTATATTACACATTCATTTTAACCCCTTGCTAATAAACGTTCAGCGGTTGTATACATAATGTAGTCTTTAGAATTTTAAATTACTTGTGATAGAAAGAGAAATAATTGTCGTGTAGCATTCTTTCATCCACGTTTATTAGTAAGGCTGTTAATATTAGGTTACCATACAGAAATGTGTTTTTTTTTCACAACAATGAAAATAACCTTGTAGTTTTAGACTGAGGTCTATCATGGGTATCGAAAAGATAACATCGTACCGCAATAAAAGGTGGCCAACGGTATATGGCCTTAAGTCTGATAAGAATCCTTATCGACCCTATCGCAGTTTCCATGGTCAAACTAAGTACGCTACTTGCGACCTCTATGTTACAAAATCTCCCTAGGATCAGTTCATAGTCCGAGCCGACCGGAGCGTCGTGGGTAAAGCGTGTTACAACGAGCGAGTCCGTCGCCCTCCGGAGCGCTGCGTCGGACTCACTCGATGCCGAAGGTGTTGGTCTCCTCGACGGCGAGCAGCAGCTTCTCGTACAGCAGCAGCGGCGTGGGGTAGGGCGGCAGGTCGAGGCGGTTGAAGCACGTGTGCGCGCGCGGCAGGGACTCCACGCGGCCCCAGCGCTCGATGCAGAAGCGGCGCGGGCCCGTGGAGCCGCGCAGCGCCGAGAAGCCTTCGTACGGGATGGACGACGTGCCCGTCACGAACTGCACCAGCCGCAGGCGCTGCTCGTTCGTGAATCTAGAACCGATGCACGCGTGTTAAGTAGGTCAGTGATACGAGTGACCCCGTGACGGGATGTGTAACACTTCCGCGTTCTGGTATTACGTATAAGAATATCAGGAAGTGTGGAATAGCAACCGTCGCGCCGGTTATAAATAAGAATTGCTCATAATTTCTATAGGTACATGTATAGTATATAAATGGAAAGCTAAGGGGTGGGACAAAGTGACAAACAGTCAGAAGGGTGGATAATAACAGCGTAACAGTGATTTGTACCTGTCGATAGCCTGCCAGAACCAGATGATGACGGGGTGCGCATCGTGGTAGCCGCCGCGGTACTCGGTGTTGTTCCTCCAGTCGGCCACGTCCAGCTCGGGCGCGCCGGCTATCACCAGCTCCAGCTCTCGCGCGTCAAACGCCGCCACCAGCCGCGGGTCCACCACCTGACGACAAATTATACAATTATAATAGGCACAACATATCATTTAAATTTTACACTAATATTATAAAAGCGAAAGTTTGTGTGTTTGTATGTTTGTTACTTCTTCACGCTTAAACGGATAGACCAATTTTGTAAAATTTGGTACTGGCTACTTTTAATCCTGAAAAAATGCTTGAAATAAAGCACTTGTTCAAAAGTACTTAACAAAGCAATTATTCCTATGATATAATAACAGTCAGCACAGAATAAAAAATGAATGATCTATATAATATGATGATTATAGAAAATGATCAGTTCGTGAGTGCATTCATATTTAAATAAATGCGTAACTAATCTAATTACAATCAAGTGTATCCAAAAACTTGGACTAATTTGGAGCAACATACCGAATTACCGACTAATACATAATAAATATTTTACGTATGTAGGTATAGATTAACTGGTAATTCGGTCACTAGATTATTCTAAATATAACTGCCGTAAATGAGGACTATGAAGTAAAATTATGTATGTTTATAAAACAAGTTATCACAAGGTCACGCACATTAGAAACTCATTTGATTACTGTTTAGCTAAAGCTTCTTAATTATTATTTTATTACCTTTATCATGAGGCTACTACGCGTGTTGTGTTTAGTACCTAAAACCACGTGTGATATAGATATTAAGAATATCGTTTAAAAATGTATTAAGATTGTGTACTTAAATCCGACAAGATACTTAGTCACACTATGACACCAGGCTGCTAATTGATGCATAACTTTTATAATTAAAGTTACTTTTTGAAGGCCACGGTCGGACAGCTATGGCGGCTATCGTCAAATGAAAATGTGCCAAAAGCATGAATATGAAATAGAATTACCGGAAAATAAAAACGCAGTTGTGTGCAAGGAATCGGGACGCATTATCGCAATAATGCATCCGTTATTATCGACCCCTGTGTGGGGAAGCCTATATAATCGAATGCATGCTAGAGCCCGTAGCTCCGGTAACGCCCGCCTCACCTCGTGGAAGCCGCGCACGAGCCACTCGGTCTGCTCGGCCACGCCGCGCTCGACCCGCCAGCGCACGACGCGCTCGAGGTACTCCTTCTTGTTGCGCTCGGTGACGGGCACGTCGCGCCCGCCCGGCTTCAGCTCGCGCTCCAGCACGCGCCCGTCCGCCAGCCGCTCCGACACGGCGAACGTCAGCTCCAGCGACGACACGCAGCGAGCTGACTGGAATGGAACGACATCGACTTTAGATTTTTTCATTAAATTTACTAGTTTTACAGGAGTTAAAAAGGTAAGCTAAAAGATTAGATACTTAAAAGATAAGAACACTTGGACAATATTCGCTCAAGACCGAAAAGAATGGCAAAAGAAAAGGGAAGTAGTGAATGATACCAGGTTGAAATGATAATAATGGAAAAAAGATTCCTTAAGTACTTATGTAAAGTACCACAAAATAAAGTCCGTTTGCTTTACAACAATTTTAAACCTAACGATAATAAATAAAGACATGAAATCGCCACCAGATGTCCTCACCTGTAGCCATCGTAGCGAGGCAGCGTACTGCGCGTCGAGGGCGTCTACGTCTTCAAGCGCGGGAGGTAGCCGCAGCAGCGCCCGGTAGAGGGCGCGCGTGAACCACGCCTCCAGCAGGTAGCCGTGCACCAGAGCCAGGCCCAGCACGCGACCGGAGAAACGGAACCTGGTGACAATTAACATACACAACTTGTAATAGTGTTGTATTGTAGTGTTACTTTGGTTGCTCGAAGACTATCTAGATGGCGACTACAATATAAACAAAAAGGAAAAAACAAGTTCCATCGCAGTCGGGGAACCTCTTAGATAAGACAGTGTTCCACAGAACGGTCCCCCGACTGCTTTTTAGTTCGTTTTTAACATTGCAGTCGTGTTTTTTAATTATATTTTTTATTTGTTTAATTGTTTTATAGCATGCGTTACTCGCGATGGTGTAAGGATTCTAACGACACTCCATACGTCAAAATCGGTTCAGGCATTCAGAAGTTATGGTGGAATAAAGAAACTCACATACATACATGAACGTACGTAATAAGTAGTACCCTGGAAACATTACACCCCTTTTTTTGGGCAGGCTTTAGTAATTATTCAACGTCATATTATAGTCGTTCACAACCTAGATTACTGTACCCCAATGTAAGTTATTCAGGGTGAGGAAGATACAAGTATTACCTAAGTTTTTTGTGATTCTAAGAAAACACTGACTACTTTGAAATTTGTGCCGTAAATGGCAATCGACTCCTGTCTGGTGCGTGCGATAACAACTCTCTCCACTCTTTCGGGGAATAGGCGTATTATCTAGTTTTTCAAGTTTCTGTAAACATAAATATCTATATCAAGAAACTATAGTAACAAACAATGAGGTCATTGATTAGATACAACTTAAGTGGGATGTGCGAAGGTCTCTTGCCACTTGCCAAATTAGGACCTACCTAGTATTTTATGTAACTATTGATGGAAAAACCGTTAAAAGCCACACGATACAGTCAAATGTCTTTAATAAACAGCTTTTACGTTTAAACTGTATCATGTGTTTCCTAACCTATTCAATCAGAAGTAACGTCGATTGTATTTCATTATAGTTAGCAGCGAGGTTGGTGGCCATTTCAACAGACCTTAACACGTGGTGTTAAATACACGGAAGTCAGCATCAATAACACGCGGAAAAACTAATAGTGTATCTATTTACAACTATATAACATCGTGGCGTTTCAGCTGAAGCATAAATATAGATTATTTGATATTCTAGATTCTCCTGACCAACTCTGAACCTAAAAATATACTTGTGACCTAAATAATACATCTCAACTATGTAGATAATGTCGTAACCTCTACCGAGTATGTATTATTATAAACCAGAGACAACCAACGGCGCGTAGAAATCGTTACACATCACTAAAATTAAGTAACGTGATATTTATAAGATTTAAAAAAGTTACGTTACTCCGGTTCGTGCACAAAAACTGTACATACATCATTGTATCTCTGTTTGTTTGTAACCAAATACATGGTGTTTGTTGTAATTCGAGACGCGAACGGTTTGGGTGCGTACGCGCCGAACGCCGCGGAGTAAAAATAAACATAGAGGGCGCGCTTCGCAGAGTATAAATAAATCATAATAACGGAAAGATCTGTTCCTGTTTGTAGGAGGCATGTCTTGGAGATGCGTTTAGAGTAAAATAAATAATTATATTGTAACTACCTTACATAGATAGATAGATAGATAAATAGAATATTCTTTATTGTACACCAAAATACATATTTATTAATAATTTAATTAAATAGTGAACATTTACAAAATTACCCGTTGGTAATCATAAGGCTTTACATGTAGATATTGCATAGCCAAGTATTTATACATTATTTAGGTAGTCTAGACTTTTGCCAGCGTATTTGATTTATAGTTTATTTCATACATTTCATCTTAGGCCTTATTAGGTTTCAGTAAATATCTAGTTCCAAATCATTTTACTGTTGATTTAAAGCTGCCAGTGTAACATTTTCCTGTCCATATTTTGCCTAGGCATGTGCGTCCTTCAATAAACTAACATCATAACCAATCAATATGCTATAACGTGAGTTATCGGTACCTATATTAGGGCTGGTTCATACATAATTCAAGGTAACCTATGTTAATGGTTACTCACTAGGTATATTGTTTTACAAAAATAGCCTATATCGTGTATAAAATCAATAGATGGGCATCGGCCGATAACCCGACTGCCGCGTGTCACCACTGTGTACGATGTACAAAGGAAAGTTAAATGTATTTATATCTTTATGTGGTTTATTTCTCAGTTTATTTATTTAGGAAGAGAATAGTAGGTAGCTACTGGAAGTGTTGCATCCATTCACATGTCTTTTTTTCTTTCTTTGTACAGAGGAATTGTGAGGAGCATAGTTAAGAATCTGATTAGAACTAGTTCACCCCTATATGAATTAAAATCAATACTAGTTTAGACTGACGATCAAAATAAAATGCACTAGTTACAATATAAATGAATAATTAAGTAGCAAAACGCCGTTCGAATTGGGTCGTTCTTTAGACTGATAGATTTTGCATCATAGCAGGGTTCTAGAGTTAGCCATAGGGTTTTAACCCGGGAGATCGGCGGTAGAGTTCTAGAGCGCATCCAGCCTACCCGCCATCGAAGGTGCCAGTAGAAGGCATGTGTGTAGATAATACTGGGCGTAACTTCGTGGGCCTGCCTTTTTTGGTTTACGGCGGAGTCTCACATAACCCTGTCGTCTCTCAGCAGCAGGGTATGTGTAGTACATTTTCCACGCCATAAAAAAGGACCCGGGACCTTCCTTGTTCCCTTGTTTATGCAGGTGGTGATGCCTACAGTGGTACCTATTAGTGAGTAGACCCAGTCAACTCACTCACCTCCGGGGGCCGGTGACCTTTTGAAGGTTTGCTCCATATCTATAATAACTTACTTTAAGTTGATAATACTTAATTAGTTTAAGCCGTTAATAGGTCCCGCACCTATAAATACAATTTCCGTGGCGCATCGTTCTGTAGGCTAGTCGTAAATGGCGACAAACACTTTGCGGGCCCGGTTGTCCGCATTATAATGAGCGGCAGCCGGTGGATGTAATGTTCCATATAACGGAATGCTTCCTCAGGAGTCATTTCTTTTCTATAGTCTAATTAGTGACCCACACCTGAGCAAAGGCCTCTCCTCTAAGCTTACAAATCCCTCTATTCTCGGTCAGTTCTGGACAATTGCTTTGAAAGGCGTCCAATTCGTCTCGCCATCTTCGCCTGGGCCTTCCGCATCTCCGGCGACCGTCTTGTGGCAACTAATTCTTTATGTTAGCCCACCTCTCAGCTCAGGTGCATGCGACAGACGTGGCCGGTCTAGTCCTACTTCAGCCTGACAGTCTTACTTACTACGTCAGCAATGTGTATTTTGGACAGTGTGGTGTGCAAATTATCTTATTCGGATAAACGTGAATGTTGAGTGAGGGAATAAATTGTTTATATAGCATTTATCATCATACCTGCCCTTGTCTTTATTGGTATTCCGTCAATGCAAAGAAAAGAAAGATTAAACCCAGGATCTCGGCGAACGGCAAAGTTAAAGGGACGACTTTGCCCAGCAGAGGGAGAGTGAAGGCTGTGGATGATGAAGGATCCGGCTGTCTGATCTATTTGAACATGATTGAATGAATTTCATTTTTCAAATAGGTTTTCAGGCAACACTTTTACACGAAATTCTGTTTTTTAAACTAGATGGCGTTGGCATTTCCTAAATGACTACCGCTGAGAAGAAATGCCTAAACAAACTCAGGGGTCAAGGTCTCTTTCAAAGTCCAGACAAGTACCTACAATAATTTTATGTGAGAACAGTGTCAAGTGGTAATATGGTGGAACAATATATTATGTAAGTATATCTTTATTATATAGCTAGCAACCAGCATATGTAATTACAAATCACTGTCAACATAAGACCAATTACGTAAACAACTACCGTAACTATGTTTAACAAATAAATAGATAATACTAGTTGTATTGATTAAGTAATCTATAATAATGCACGGTGTTCATCACAGGCCAGGAAGCTTGAAACACTAATAACTGTAATTTAAATTGATTGATCTGATACTAAACAATATAGTATCTACTAACCTACCTACTTAGTGTTCGTTTGTATGGCACTCTATGGAGTAGGTCAGGGGTGTCGAACTTTTACGGATCACTGTGCCATTTTTCTAAATAAATGTTTATTGCGGCTGTAGATGCGCTATCAAATTAATAATTCTGACTTAGTGATTGGCGACTGACGGCATTTCAACTGCAATTGCAGTTTAATTGCAGTCGGCGAGCAATCGTGTGAAAGTTTGGTTTGCAGTTCTGTTGCAGTCGTGTCAACTGCATTTAAACTGCATCCGAACTGCAATTTGCGGTTGGATTGCAGTTGAAATGCGGTCCGTCTGTCTAGAGCCTAACTGATTGGCGACTGACGGCACTGGCACTTGACGACTTGACCCCTTAGACAAGTAGCGAAACGCTTGACGAATAGAATGATAAACATATGGGTTTGACATATGTCATCGATAACATAGTCGAAACATTATGTCATCCCCATACGTTTATCATTCTATTCGATAGCTATTCGTCAAGCGTTTTGCCACTTGTCTAGGGGGGCTGATTGGCGCAGTAGCTAAGCGCTTGTACTGCTACACAGACTGACTGACTATGGGCTGCGGTTTCGATTCTCGCGTGTTTGTGTATGTGATATTTCATGTTTGTGAAACGTACCCACGATACAGGTGAATTTCCTAATATGGGGCCACATTTTCATAAACAAAAACGGCAAAAAAAGTCACGTTTGTTGTATGGGAGACACCAAACGTGATTTTTTTGCCGTTTTTATAGATAATGGTACGGAACCCATCATCATTGCTGAGGTGCGACGTTCGAATCCTGGACTTACTCATTCTTTATGTTTTTGAGAGGTTTATTTAACAACCTAAAATGTTGAATGTTAAAAATGAAATTAAACAAATTTACTATACTATGAAACTGTGGTGTTTGGACTCCTACACGTTCATTAATAATAATAACAAATATGGCGTATTCCAAGACTCTTAATACACAAGGTGCTTAAGCAATTATCAGAAAATAGGCTTATCATAAAAGCTAAATATAACCGTATTAATGAAATTATAAATAAATGCCACTAAGCAGTGGGTACCTACGAAGGTACGAACTATAGAAAAGTTAGTACGTTATCGACCCTTCGTGCTCTACCTAGACATTATGAAGCTTCAAGCAACTGTATATCGGAGACCAATTGTCCCAATTCAGGCTACGACTACCTGTGTTTTAACGTAGTATCCCTTTTCTTTTTTATTGCATACTAGCGGCCCGCTCCGGCTTCGCACGGGTATAAAATATATATTATAAGTATTTCTCAACTATTTAATGGATGTTATTATACATATAAACCTTCTTCTTCAATCACTCTATCTATTTAAAAAACCGCATCAAAATCCGTTGTGTAGTTTAAAAGATTTAAGCATACATCATAGGGACAGAGAAAGCGACTTTGAGAAACTGTCTTATAATATGTCGGACAAAAAGTGTTATCTTTAAAACAAAGTCGGGTTTGTTAGAACACTTATAACTCGAGAACTGCTGGACCGATTTTATTGATCTCTGATTTGTTGGATTCTTCTTTTCCCCGATTAGCAGAATAACTATTAAAAATTCACGATAAAAAATTAAACACGTAGGTAATTAATTTTAAATAAATTAGGTTAATTAATTAGCCGAAGATCGGGCTCAGTGGCATGCCATAGGAGAGGCCTATGTCCAGCAGTGATGACTACCTATGACTAAGCTAGGCTGATGATGATGATGAAATTAGGTTTGCTACTCCGCCATCTTCCGCAATTGACAGGTCGCTTCACGCTACTTTTCCGGGCAGGACGAAGTCAGCCGGGTCCGCTAGTTTTAAATATTATCTTTCTAAAATAGATTTTTATTATTTTTAACATATTTTACTTCAATATATATTTAGATTAAAAGACGTTAAGTTAAGCGTGCAGGTACCTAGCTAATTATATCTGTTAAAATTCACAAGATTTGTGACCGAATTATTATAATGTTCTCATAACAGCGTGGTAACTATTGTTTGTGTAGAATACACTCATTTGCAATTTAATGGCTGCCAAAATGGAAACAAAAGAGTTATAGCATATTAGGTACTTGATGTTTAATTGGCCGTGTCGTATCCGGCCTAGAATTGACCACCCCCTTTCCTCCCGTGGGTGTCGTAAGAGGCGACTAAGGGAAAATCCAGAAGATGGGCAGCAGCGTCTTCTGTAACTCCACCACCAACACTGCGATCCCCAAGCCGCTTGCTAAACGTGGGGATTATGGCAAACCCCCTTCTAAAACAGGGAGGCCTATGTTCAACAGTGGACGTATTTTGGCTGATGATGATGATGTTTAATTAATAAAGGCGACCCGGATAACGACAACTGGTTCAGTGAGTGAGAGGTTGGATTTGTGCAGTGTTTTAGGTACGATTTTATCTGGTACTCTCACTGAAGATATGTGATGTTCAGCCAAATAGACTAAAACAGAATTACGCTTCAAAATGACTAGTCTTTTGTAGTAATTATGGAGAGAGAAACTTGATAAAAAGAGAAGAAAATAAAGGAGGAAATTTTGAAACCCTTAATGTTAATGTGTCTGATAAATGCTGCCCTTTACAAGATACATACATTTTCTGATAGAAAACTGCAGTTTACTTTACGTACCTATATATGGGACCTTCTGGTGTGACGCAAGGAAGCAAATTGTAAAGTCTTTTCCCAGTAGTGGGAAACTAAAATCTTACAATAATAAGTTCACCAACACTCACCATTCGTGATGATTGTCGACAAAGGCGGACATAGGCGACACATGGACGGTGTACGTATCGTTCGCTGAGTATTCGAACAGTCCGTAGTAAGGGTTGAACAGTTCCCTCGACAGCAAGAAGAAGAACTCTCTGCTGGGCCCGCCGTAGTCCAGACCCTCCTCTCCGTCCCACAGCACGCACAGCTTGCCCTTCTGAAGCTCCTTCTTGCCGCAAGACATGATTCTTCTGAAGGCATCCTCTAGAAGATGCTCTCGGCGGATGTGCAGTCTGGAAGGAGGATAGGTTGAAATTAGTTTCTTGTTTAAAGCGGAATTTTGAGGATGTAGAAGATCAGAAAATAAATAGAAGAGAACCAAAGAGTCCTGAAAAGACTAAACACCTAATTATCCCTTGCTTTGTGAGCTAAGAACTAAGAGATATTTGTTCAACTATTATGTTAAGCCCGTAGATAGAACTATCTAACCAGAAGATGGTATAGATTACTTCCTTAAATAGTCAAGGACGCTGAAAGCGTTGATCTAAGACCAAGACGTGATGAATGGAGTCCACAAAACTATTTTCCCTTTAGCTTCGTAGGTATTAACCCTTTCACTGTCAAGCGCACTACGTATGGTTCACATCGATTGTTAAACTATTTCCATATTTTGTCTACTTAGCGGACAGTCAACTAGTTAAATAAAATATACTTAAAGATACAAATATCAATGGATAACATATAACACTTACTTTAACTTGCCAGGCCCCTGTCCGTAGCCCTTGCTCTCCAGCTTCCTGTAGAAGGCACGGAGCTTGGCCTCGAAGTCGCGGCGCTGCGGCGCAGGCGCACGGGTGCTGCGCGCGGCGGCCGGCGACGCGGCGGGAGAGGGCGAAGCGCCCGTGCTGGCGGCGGCCACGGAGCACCCGCCTGCCGGCACGTAGCTCATGATCTCCTGCTCGAACAGGCTGCAGAGGAAGAGAACGAAGAGTTGAGAATGGAGTTTAACTTATAAAGCAGAGAGATAGTGCATCTCTCTTTAAGGAATACAAGTGTGAATATCAGGGCAATAGAGTCGTATATAAGAAATAGTGGAGAATTGATTGAAGCTTCCTAACATATTACATAATTATCGAAAGTAAGTATCTTTATAGCCTATGTTTTGTCGTCGTTTCAGCTGGACATACACTGCTGGACATAGGCGTCCTACATCAATGTATGTTTGTATCGGTCTTCTAAACAGGACCGGGCGCACTTACGACACAAAAAGTACCTACATCCCAAACAGGCGACCGACTAGGTATATAAACAGAGAGCCAACTAAATGAGTAGTTAATTATGGTAAGTTCTTGGCTTAATGTAAGCTTGTGGCCAGCTGTGGTCGTTAGCTACCAACCGACGTGTAGCCACAGCTCGTGGTGACGCGGTAGCATTCCCCAACTGCGGCTGGCTTTACGAACGAGCTTTGATATTCCAACAATAATAAACGTTAGCCAAGATCAACGATCTAGTATTTTCGTAGGGAAGCATTTATTCGGAGTCTCTGTAAGTGGGGTGTTTGTTTTGGCAGTCAAAACTGCAGGTGGATAAGTAATCCAAAAACATAATACTTGATGTATTGGACGTTAAGGTAAGGGGAGATTCAGCGTTCACTAGGCTTCATATATAATACCAGTATCACCAACATTGGATGCAGTTTGTGGGTCGATCTCCAGACCGTGCAAATATTTGTACATTCGTTTAATGTGTCACTCCAGTACAAGGTAAGTTTGCGATAAATATCTGTTCATCGACTTTAAAGAAATTAAACCACTCATTTATAGAATAACGTTCGAAAGGAAATATAATTCCATTTTTTTTAAACTTCGCCTCACGCTAGGAATTTCTTCTGTATGCTCCTCCTAGGTGCGTTCCACAAACATGAAATATCACAGACACAAACACCCGGACTCTGGACAAACATCTGCGGATCACACAATGTTTTGTCCCGTGCTGGAATCGAAGCGCAGCAGTTCAATCGCTTAGCCACTGCGCCGATGAGGTCGTTATTGTCAATTTAAGTTTAAAACATTTTAAATCAGAGATTTTAATGTCCTAAAGTTAATGCCAAAAAAGCATTAAACTAAACGCGGTAGGTAGTATAAATAAACTTTATTTACCACACAATGAAACATTGCTATAATTCAATGAGATAAATAATGAAAAATTATCAATTTAAATTATGTTTTTATTCGCTGCATGATTATTATTAACCTTATACAAATTCCTTTATTTACACACAAGGAAATAAATTATAATAAGTGTTTATTTCTGATTCTAAAACTTCGATGTAGGTCATTTTCAAGGTTTTGTAATTGCACTATAACTTATTACAGTGGCCATAATATCGTTTATAATATACTAATAGAGAAACGATGAATGATATAATGTTTGAAAGATATTATAGAACATTGCATGGCGTGGCAACCATTAGTAGGTACACCTATGTGTCATGATAATATTAAATGCACACAGCCAAGTTATCGCACATGAAATCTTTTTCAAAGGTCGGACAAAACAATTTGAAGCGTTTATTTGCTTTCAACATTTTCGTAATTACAACCTTGTTACACGCAAAAAGGTAAAATGTAAACACTGTACTTATGAGTACTCTTTATCATTGTTCTCGTGTCCCTCACAAATACTTTAAAATCTTTAAAGATCGTCTAAATCCGCCAAAAGCAATGTGACCGGTCTTGTTACAACAATTAAATCAGACACAACATGTGAAAGTGAGACTCCTTCGTTATTTACCAGAGCGTGAACTATTAAAAAGTAAAATAATAAAGGTGAGCGGTGTGAAGCTAACTGATACCAAGGCTCATCCATAACAGGCCGGCCAGCACTTGACGCTAATGGGAGGCTGCGGACACGACTGTCTTCTAAAACAATTTTACAACACTAGCCATTATTAAAAACTTCATCAAACAAACGAGATAAGGCCATGTAAGAACATCTCTTCGAGCCCATTCTCTAAGGTCGGCCAAACTGCCCACGGAGCAATGAACCGTGATAGATTATGACCAAAAAGACGAGAGCAAGGCCGGCCCACATAAGACAGAGACAAAACGCTGGGCTCTAGGCCCGTAATACCCGTAATCGATTTAGGAGAGCGGGAGATTTAGAACCGCAACGCCCCCCGCTCGTGATCGACATTCGGTAATTAGTATAATAATTTCATTTGGGCCCGGAGAATTATACGTGAAGACACGCCGTGCGCGCACGCACGCCTCGCTCAGCCTGCCTAGATCAGATATTGCTCTGTGTGCTTAGAATCGTAATCGATATTTTTATTGTTAGGCCAGACGCCAAACAAAATGGGTAGACATAACATAATCGGAGTATTTTCGATGTAATTTGGTGTTGAAACAATGAGTTCGCCGAAACGTCGATCGTTCACAATCACGTACGACTCGACCATATGAAACTACCGAGCCTTTTTACAGAGGAACCTTCGCCTAATGTTTAGTTGATATATTAAAATGGACGTGCGAGAGCCACTTTATGTTAGACACGTGCCCAATATTTTCTATTCATCGGCGCAGCATTGTTTGGTAGATCGAGTCGTGCGACAAAGGCTGTGGTAATTGAGGAAATATTAAGTTTTCTGTTGCACTTGCGTTCGTCCAACGCAAGGCCGTCTCCTGACCGACAGCGTTTTGATGGGAACGACCTAAAATTACTCGCAACAATACACATATTATCTGTTACATGTGCGTACGTGTAAACTGGATGGTTTGTTATAAGATCGGTGAGAAAATAGTTTCCGGCACGCAAAGCTACAGCAAATTAGAATCGTATGTAATATGTAAAGGTAACAAAATGTGTGGTGCCATGCCAAGCTTAGTGATAGCATGATGGCCGGTCATTATATAAGCATCCGGCACGTCGTGGACATATATCATCGAATGCCACCAATCCCCGAAAGTTAATGAGTATCGGAGGCATTCCCCCGGAGGTGGGGCGGCGCACGCGCGGCGCGTCCGCGCCCGGGGCTGCGCGCGCGCCGGTCACGTCCCTCGCCGGCCGGCCGGCAACGGACAGGTGTGCGAGGTGTGTCTCGACCACCGCTCATTGTATACACACAACTGTGATAGCTGAACAGATAACGCGGACGCTACCCGTGCTTGACGTCTTGATTCTGTGTCAGGGTTGAATTGAAGATGACGCTGCGAGATCCTAATCTCGTGTCCGTAGTAGTTATTTAATTAACAGTGACCGTGTCCAGACGATGGTTGATAAGCGACGTCAGAGATGTAATGACGAGGGACTGCTTAGGTAGTCTTGCTACGAGTAGTGCAAGTGAACTCTGACGGCTAGAAGTAAATGAAGGCGTGTGGCGCGGCGATGTTAGCACGTGTGTAGCGTAAAGGCGTACTTTCACCGACCGCGACCGTGGCCTCGCGCTCGGCCGTAACTCATCGACGAACAGCTGTCATTGATGATTCCTAAGAACACTTACATCCGAACCGTTTGGAAACAATGTATAGGCTTTCCAAAATTATTGACTATTACCTACAATACAATTTTGGAAAGTTTGCAAAGCATATGTCGCGACATATGCAATACGCATTTAAAAACGGTTAATAAGGACTCGTAATTCTACTTATATTTTTACGATAATATTTTTTTTTTAATCAAAGCTCCACAACATATTACAGAATAGTTACTGCTTCACATTAGACACTGGAGCTTATAATTAAGGTCCCTAAAGATAATCACCCATGATGAGCTCTCCTCGCCTTAGGCCGCTGCTGCAACGCGTTAGAACACCTCGCAAGGGGAAAGGAAAGCTGATTGCCAGCCTCTGGCCAACTACATTTTCAATGTCATTTACCTGAAGCGTCAAGAAAACGTATTGGAGGAATTCAAACGGAGAGATGGAGTAATTACTAGAGGCAACAGATGCGTACATCTTTGCTGTATCCGTAACTAATTCATAATTGTCATACGGTAGGTAAACGACTTGGAATAGCGTCTCCTTAAAACGTTGTCATAATAATACTCGCGGCAAGTCATTATCTTCTACATCGTAAACTCAGCTTATGGTTACAGGCCTCTCAAACTCTTTAAATGCCCATTGAAATGCAACAAACTATATTTATTCCAAATGCTTTTAAACATTGTCAGACTCTGTTATTCTGTTGACATATGGAGTGGAGCTCGAAAAATATCAAATTACTTCCGAGAATAAAATCTAATATTGACACGTAGATCCGAATCGAATTGCCTCGTAACAAAAGGCACCTTGTTTATAAAATGTTAAGACCCAAATGATATATTTCTAGAAGGCAAATGGAATTATGAAATGGTCGACATTGGTGCGACCTCAGTGGAACTAGAAGCAGATACGTGTCTAATAATTGTGCTAAATTACTTCCTATGATGGATGTGTACCGTGGAGAAACAAAAGGTTGGCGTTGTTTATGTTTGCAGCCAACGACGAGTGTTTTTGTGCTCGGTACTTGAAAACCGATAAGCTTTATTATTGAAGCGTGATGACCTAATATTTCAAGCGTCAAAACCACTAATTAAATTAATATTATTTTATGTGTAAGTACTTTAAAGCGTTTGCTATTGTAACATCATTGGACTCAACATTTTCCCTATTTTTGTCAGGAGGAAAGACCATTCCTGTGGTTGACTATCATAGGTAGTGATAATGTGGTTTTATTTTATCCTGCTTACTTAGTTGTTGTGTAATGATCTGTTCAGCTTATAATTTTATATTACCATAAATTGAAAATGCATTAAACATTTATGTATCGATATAAAGAATTTAAACTTTTTAACTAACTTTTTAAAACTGGTCCTTACGTGGGTTCAAAGGACCAAATAAATTTAAATGCAACGTTTAAACAATGTTTTTGCGTCCTTAATATGCACATTTTAAACTGACGCCTAATATTATTCAGGTAACATAAGATTTTTTTGTTCATAAATCATAGCGATCCTTCCCGTCTCACCTACAAATTAAGTTTCCAAGAATATCATAAATTGATAAATCCCCTGAGATTAAAGCATTATGTGATAATAGGGTCGGGATATAAAAATTAAATTTGCGTTAAATTAACTCTTAACATATTAAAACATTAATGTTCGTGTATCTTTTTTCATGGTACCTACAGTTTGTAGCTGTATGTACCTTCTCAAAGTTGTATAGTTTACCCGTACAAATTAAGCCGCCGATCACGAAAAAAATAATCAAAGTATTTCAAAAGCTTAAAAAGATGTTTAAGTTCGTAATAATAAAACAGCAAAAACTTACAACAGGAATATAACTAGAGCATAACAAAAATATTATTGAAAGCATTGAAGTTTAATTATCACGAACCTAAAAACGCTGCGAAATACATTTGCGGTATATTCGACCCCGCCTGCCAACTGCCACCAATTAGGATATTACGAAGGACTTCCGTTACTGCTGTAGTAACAGACAGACAATTGTCATGATATTAGTGAATAAATGAATAGTATTATTTAACCCTATTCATTCCACGTTTAATTTCATACTTTTATTATTTAGTCCGTTAGTAAGCAGCATGTGTTGAAAACATATCATATCATACATATCACACCTGTTGGTAAAAGATAAATCCTATAATCAGGCATAAAATTAAATAACAATACAATGTAGCATTAAAGTGCAATGGTGACCGGACTTAAACTTAGTGATAAGCTCTGCAGTCTCCAGTAAACCAATAGGAACAAGGGCGAAAACATAATTTTGTTAAAATTTTTACTATTCAAGTAAATTTTCACGCATAAAATTTCAGGCGGATACAAGGACCGGAAATTTTAAGAGAACGTGTTGCACGTTGTTGTTATTTTTGCGTTACTTTTTAATGGTTTGTTTTTGTTAGAAAACTGCCTTGGATGGGAAATTAAAGTTCAAGAAGAGATTGTAAAATATATAGTTTAGTAAACAATACCCAATATTGCCCATATAATTGACGGACAAAAACATGGTTTTAAAATGTATTGGAATTTTTTTCCTTGCAAGGCATCTTATACAAACTTTGTTTTGTAGAACATAATTAAATTAATCTACCTAATGTAAAAAAGCAATTTAAAAGAAACCTAATTATTTTGTTTAACATGTTTAAAAGTATGGGTACAACACTAATGAGACATTGTAATTAACCAAAAACGTATTAACATTACATTAGGTACTTATGTGCGGCGCATGATAAAGTGTTCACCCTTAATTTCTTTGTAATTAATGAACGGTTTATACAAGCGCCGGAGTGGCCGGAAGTCGACACAATGGCGTGGAAGGGTGAGGGGGAACGGGTACCACGGGACTTTGTTAAACTCTGACCTCCTCATCGTTTAGTTTATCGTTTAATTATAGAAGCGTTAAGTACTGTGAGTAAACACAAGTTAACGTTTGATAAACGATAGGAGCGTAGATTTACGTGGTAAATGAATTTTGGCCTTTTGGGTGCAACATCGAGTGAATGTAATAGACTCATGAGAAATAAACATTTTCTTTCGCAAACCTTTACTTTGTGTAACAACTTTCGC
Source organism: Abrostola tripartita (assembly GCA_905340225.1). NCBI lineage: Eukaryota > Metazoa > Arthropoda > Insecta > Lepidoptera > Noctuidae > Abrostola > Abrostola tripartita. Next base: position 2,675,648 of record HG996491.1, read on the forward strand.
AAAAATTGACTAAACAATTATGAGAAAAAATAGCGAAACTGGAACACATTTCATGCACGATAGCGAACATACGATGCTTAGGTTATTTCACCGAAAACATTTAAATTAGAGACCCCGACTCGAAGGACCAAAATGAGAGTAGTGACGAGACACGTCCAAGAATTTTTAAGGCCCTAATTTCCCCTGACAAGTGGATGTTTATGACTCTCATACATGTCATGACATAAAACTGTACTAAAGGGATAGATCTATAAATGAAATGTGGGTAACTCGTGCAATGAGTAATGTTTAATGACAGGAAACGCAAGGACAATGACCGATTGGCGGTAACACTCCCGCGCATTGGCTGAACAGCGGGCCGCCTTTGTTTTGTTTCTTTATTTTCTAATGTAAGCTTGTGTACACAACACGGTAATAGGATTGTTAGTATTTAAAGCTATTATAGCTATAGTATGATTTACAATTACAAAAAAAATATTCTTCTGATTTCGTTAAGGGAAGCCTTTATTTAACGAGTCGTTTCTTATATTTTATATATCTTTAAGTTTAAGGTGTAAGAATGCTTCTTTATAGTACTATAAAGAAGCATTCTTACACCTAAAATTGTTTTCTTTCAATCAATTGTCAAGGTGGTTTAAATACGTAAAAAAAACTGATATGACAAGTTTATTTGTAGGTTGTCAACAATCCAGTCCTTGGGGATCTACTTACATGGCCACACCAGTTAGACTCGTCTTGTGCCACAATGCCATTCCAGCCGACTGCTCCTAGTGTCCAACGGAGCCCTATTGTTGCTCATTATGAGCTTGCAAAAAAACAACGCCTTGGAAACAGTAATCAAATCATTATAGCGTGTTTATATTACAGAAGAAAGTATTCAACTATCAAAATAAACGCTGGTGGCCCTTACCGTCAAACATTTTAAATAGCTAGTTAATAATAAATAAGATCTTTCAACAATTTTATTTATGGACTATTTCCTAAGATGTACCGAAAAAAATATGAAAATAGTGTTATAAAAACAACGAGCATAAGAAACGGAGATTCTCCACACACGCTATAATCTATACCGCGGTGTTTGTCCAAACGAGAGGACCGACGCTAACGCGGCGAAATTCTCAAAACGTCAAAATAACAAGCATGCAACACCAACACTAGTCTACAGACATAAAGTTTAAATTCGCTTAGCCGATGTTGGTTCGATAAATTTGTTTATCTGTATCGCATCGGGTCAATCTAAGAGAATGATAGTTCCCATATCGAGTGGATTACGACCGAAACCATTACGCTTTACGACGATTTGATTGGTACCCCGCAACAAACGATATAGGAGCACGCCAACACCGTATAAAGTATAGTACCGACGCGTAAAAAGCACACGATTTACGACGTCTCGTAAAACTTGTGTCCTATTGTTAATTTAAAAGCGATGAACGCCGATAACTCACATTAACAACGTTTGTTTTGGACATCGATAACGGTGAACGAGTAATTATTTTATGATTTGTTTATTTTACGAAATACTCGATATTTCTTATCGATTAGATACATTGTAAGGAGTGTTTGCTAATATAAACCCTTTTAATGATAACGGATTACCTAAATACCACGACTGTAACCTAATTGGTTTCGAGTTCGAGTCTATCTAAATCTGTATCTTTATGAAATCGTTTATAATACGAATTAGAGATATTCAAGTGTATTTATTAAATGAATGAGTACAAAATAATAGAACGATAACGTTTCTATGGAGTTTGACCTATTCAAATATAATAGAATAGATAAAACACGAAAATTAGAGGTACAAAAGAAAATGAAGGACAATACATCGAAACTATGAATAAGTAATGAACTTAATGATAGAAATAGTAACTACTGAATAAAGGGGCTTGAAATACCCGATGACGTCAAACTGAAATTGATTCAGATAATACGCTATATTGTTCATGAATATCATATAAAGGTATTCTTTGGATCGATATTGTACGAAGAGTTAGAAAAAGACCGAAGATTGCAATGATTCAATTTTTTTATTCATTTTGAGAAATCGTATAGACCTCTTGCAATTTAGATGTAATTCGACAGTAGTACTTTTGCTGTGCAAGTAACCTCTTTGCTACATTTTAATTATAAGATTAAAGAAACATTAAAGGCAGCGAAAATCCAAAGTTTTGGATACGTCTGCATTCAGGAACGGTTATCCGCCGCCAACAAACAGCCTATTCAACATTTAAGAGCGTTTTTTGTCAATTGCCGCGGTTCCCGAAATGTTGAGTACAAAGCGAAGCATACAATTGTGCACCTTTCTAGGGCAACACGACAAAGGACCAGATTATATTGCAAACATCTTTTTGGTCCTTACTGGGGATTTTATTGCGAAGGTATCAAAGAGAAGATTCGTACATCTGAATATGTTGGGAAGGGAGATTACAATTGTAAAGAGTTTCTAACCCTTCGTCGACGGAAGCTTTTATAATGTTAATATTAATGTTTACATTTCCGTCTGTTAACGACCATACTATCATAAAACAGCAAATAGTTTTACGCTCTGCTGTATTGGCGTGTACTTAATAATCTAGATCATAGGGCTGCAAATAAAACAGATAATTCCAGCAATTTGTAGTCCTTAATATACCTTTTACACCCATAAACCTTTTGAAGTTACTTTCTTTTCTATTACTTTGACTTTCAACTTCATAATCTCTATTGAAGTGTCCGTAGAGCATTCAATGATCATTACTTAGTTTTATATATTGATGCAATAAAAAGGACACGGCCGAAAAGTCTAAATTCTGTATTCTCACGACCATTAAGTTAAAGACAGGATGTATATTTCTGGAGATGTCGAGAAAGGAAGTTGTGTGTCATAGAATTACTGAATGATGTTTTAGATCAAAGACAAAACTAGTTGCAGGCAAAACAGTTATTTATTTAAAATAAACGAAATAAGGAACCATGCTTCGATAAATTAAAAGTCAGAACCAGAATGAATGCCAGAATTATAGCAAAAACCTGCAAATTCCATAGATGATAGCACATATCTTAAATGAAACGACAATTACCATTCCTCGAGGTTTCTCAAGCAATACATTCTTTAACAAATGTCTGTTTAATAAAATGTACCGCGGGTAATGATTAACAAGAAAATTAATATAGATCAATCTTAAACATTAAGGTCGAACGAGATTAATACAGGACGTTGCCACATTTACGGAACTTTGCCCTATTAATTTTAGATATAGTCCGATAACTGCAGCCGGGCTCCGGTGTTGGCCAATGCCTTGTGACGTCATAATAATTGGCTATCCCGTGAAATTACACGGTACATGGTGCGGTATTCGCAACTCGCCGATCGGAATCGTGAGTCGCAACGACTTACTATGATCAATGTCCGAGCCAAGTCACTGTTCCGTATTATAAATCGTAAAATAGGCTTTGTGGGCTCCCTTGTTTATGCGAGAAAATAGGTCGTCCGGAAACGAGAACGCCATGTTCTCGTTACATTATTTTTTTTGCGGCTCAAAGGACTGTGAGTCGTAATTCATCATGGTACAGTTACTATGTTTTACTCATATTATTCAATGCAGGGTTATTAAAATGACTAAGATTTTGGGATTTAATTTTCTAAATATTACAATATAAACTTTTATTTAGGGATCGAATTAGGAATTCTTTAAATTATATCCTAAAGGGATTAAATTATGGTACAATGAGTAAGTAAGATGCGGAATCACTTCTAAATTACTTCGAGATAATACTTTTGAATTTGACGAGTGTCGTAGACAATTAATTTATCAGCTCACTCGACACCGGTGATAACAAAAGCATAGTACAAGTATGGTACGCTTACCTGAGGATACTTCTGATCATCAAGCAGCTATGATCACTCAAACAATAAGAGTATTACGTGAATTAGAAGATACATATTTATCTGAACGCACGCAACAGCACGCATGGTGCTAATCTTGTTCGCGTTAAATTGAACATACATCAAACATTATGACGACTAAATTGCCCAAATTATATTTTTAGGGTCATCTTAGATTCACCTGATTCCGTGACTGCGAGGTTTACATCAATTTGTAAAACTTATACAAAGTAATCCACTCCACTAATTATATTGTAATCAACTACAGATATGAATCCTTCAAATATCCTTCACGAGGTAATTACAGAGGACAGAAGGACAATTTCATGGTTCCGATCAATATTGACAGTGTTAATGACTGTGAACAGTTTGTATGTAGTAGATACCATTTGTCCAAATTTACAACAAAATTTTAGTAGTAGAGACATATGGAATATGAAAATAATGAATTAAAAAATGTGTGATAATGAAAACGGTATATTCAAAAAGGAGAAAGTCTGGACAGCACTAAGCCTGTGAGAATTGTCGTCTACAACTAACAATGATGAATGGGAGGAGAGCGGGTAGCAGTTTGACGATATGTCGTAATTTTTGCATAACCTATTGAAGACTACTCCGTGAGACAAAGATAACAGCAGTTTTGAAATGAATGAACACATTAATAAAAGTGTTCGTTCTGTTACGCATGCAGCTGAAAGCGCACGCATCTTTACGACGCTACGAACGTGCGAATAGGAACACTTGCGCAAGCGCATAGAACGACGAACTCACTGCTCCGCTGCCGGGTAAATGGGCTTTTATTGCCTCTATTTATCTACTCTGGTAGCGTTTATGATAAATTGTCATGATAAACGAATTTTCAGATGGCACTTTCTCCCCTCGAAAGTTTAGAAACCAGTACCGGGAAATTCTAATTACAACTAACAACATTTAGGTAGAAATATTTAGATTAATTAGTGCTTTAGTTTACTTACAGACTGAAAACAACGCCAAAGGTTTTAGAGATGACCCCCATGGTCTTCTTCCAACCCTTGATGAATTGGCGGCGGCGCGCCCCCCGGGGCGACACCGCTCGCGCCCCGAGCTCCGTGTAAGAATTAATTTTGCCGGCCTTCGGAGCCCGCAACAAAACTCCTCATCACCGACGCAGTCACTTCACTGATCCAACTAACTACTGCACTGCATAGACTCCATAACTCATCTAAAAAAACTGTACATCTAACTCTTAGAGGGGTCCCACCCTGTGCTGTCGACGTACTGGCCTCCTCATTACAATACAATCCACTCCTGACGACTTATTTTGATTGTCCAATTTGAATATCAAATCGGTGCACAGTCACGGAAGGTTCGATTCACATCGCACTCGTAGTGACGAGTGTTCGGACGATGCGTGCGCTCAGCGTCGTTGCGCGGACTACACTGACTCGTAACGTTACTGCGATCGTATCGTAGAGCCGGCTGTCGGGGGACGCTCTACGGCCGCTACGGGGGTGTTCTTTGACTTCGTAAGCTCGCCTGACTCACGCTGCAATTGCGTTGTTTTACGTTGTTATGTTTGTCCAGGCGGCTGCATAATATTCTGTTAGATGCCGATTCAATTCAACGGAAAATCTGTACGCGGAAGACACCTGCGGGCACGCTGGCGGATTTCGCACGCGACAATTACCTACGCACAATTCAAAAACGGTGCTCGCTTTCATGTAACTCTTTGAGCGCCTAGAGGTGTTTGTTGCGTGGACGGCTGGCTCTCAGAGCGCTGTCAGTGTGCTGGGTAGAACTCGGCTAGTGCATAGTGACGTAATTGTACAGTGAATTGTAGGACACATAATCGCCTACGCATGTTTGAAATCTGCATGGATATTGGAGTGCAAGATTTTCGTGCAACAGTTGATGTCAGAGTGAGCTCAGACTCCTGAGTCATTGTTTTGCGGGATATCAAGGCCTTATATTGCCATCCACATATAGAAGTTACTTAAAATGTTATGGTTATTCATCGATGAAGTAATCCTAAACATAGCTCTTAAAGTTTTATTGAAAATTCATTCTCAATACTGATACTAAGCTGCCTTTAAAAGCAGTTAAGTTACAGAAAAACATTAATATTAAAATACCTATACTAACAGTTACGAGAAGCTATGTATTTAAATATTTAAGGATAATTACGCAAAATATGGTGTTAGTTGTTGTAAATATTTTATATTTATAATATTAGTGCCTACTCGTTACCGGCTGGTTATAACTGGAACAGCAACAGGCCTGCTATTAAGTAAATCCTTTACATCCCAGGCTGAGAACGAATGTGGTCAGAACAAGTACCCATCAGCACGCAACCCCACTTACGATCTTAAGCTCAACCGGTAACATTATTGCTTGTGTTTATAGACTATTTATAAATGCAGTTCTAGCTGCGAGACACATTAAGTACGATGGGAGAATTCTTTGACAATTTATTGAATTGCAAAGAATTTGAGTAAATGTCAACATTCCCTTACGATTGTGTGAGGCTAAGATAATTTCAAGAATGTATTAACAGTTTTTGAGACTTCGATGGCTGAATATAAATATTCGGTTTAATTAAGAGTTTGTGTACTTTCGATGAATATATATTTTAATAATTATCGATCGATGAATATTTAGTCGATAAGTAAGGATCGTGGGATTAACCTGTAGTTTAAGGGAGTCCTATACTCAACAGTGGGATACTGGAAGCGATGATGAACTTGGAACAAAATTTACACGAGAAAATGTAAAGACATTATTATGTTTATAAATACAACGTGATAAATGAAAGAGAGACCTTTGCCCTGCAGTGGGACAATCATGACTGAAATAAATAAACTTAATATGAAGTAGTACTAGGAACAACGAATGTTAATTTAATATCCTGAACTTTAAGTCAACCGTAACGTAACCGACACCCGCGTTATATAACACATTTACAGTATCACCAACCTAAATCTGACACACAGTCACACACGCAGTATCTTTATCCCATCCTATTCAACAAACCCGTATGACACGACCTGTTTGTAAAGTCAGCTCTTTATTTTGCATAATGATTGTTATCGAAAGAGGAATAGCATCAAAGGATTTTAAGAACAACACTGGAACATATTTTTTACCAAACTCAGTGTTAAACAAATGTTATAAATTCGGACCTAAGGACCAAAAAACCACGATGAGTAAATAAAACCTTCTAATCACAATGTTTGTTAGTTTGTAATTTTTTTCGCAGCTAGGGAACCAATGGATACACGTGTTTTTTTGCAGAGATAGAGTTTATGGCCTGAGGGTGATGTAGGCTGGATTTTTTTTTATTTCTGTGAGGTAAAGTACGGGAGCAAGGGCGCAAGAAGAACCACAATACAGTTGATGATCAACATTTTAGTTTAAAAAAATAACTTACTAAATAAATATACTTCTTTATGCCCAAAGCTTTTGATAATATTGGAATGAGCTACTTTCTAATCAGTTTCCTTGACACGCTTATGATTATTTCGTTGCCCTACAGCTCGTCCTCGGACAGACCCTGACAGCCTCATTACAGTATAGGTACAATAAATTAGGTCAGTACACAACTCCCGCAAGGATACAATAACATCATTTATATTTAATTATGATTCACACGCGTCCTTGTAACGCAAATACTTTCGGAGTACGTTATTACCTATACCTACTTACTTATACATTATAGACATGGAAGAAGTGTATAAATATGATAAATTTCAAACACTAGTGAACAAGTAGTCAATGCGCTATTGACCTTAATACTTGTAAATAATATTATCATTATAACTGATCGGTCTTAACCAAAACCATATTCATGCATGTCATATTAAATGTTACAAAATGATGTAATATTGAATCGCGTGTCTAAAGAAATTACAGACAACAAACAGTATGCGGTAATTTTTAAATTTGGAGCGTTCATTAGGTCTATAGTTCTCTATGGTACCTATTAGCATAATAATGTTGTCTTTGGTTATGGCCTTAGAGACGCAAAGTAGCTCCCTATAACGCTCTAGTCATAAACAAATAACGTCAGTTACGTCCTTCAGTCGTAAAGAAACTTAACTTTGTCTCGTTTAATATGAATACCATTGAGTACATAAATAATATGACCAATTTTATGGTAAGCGTACCATAAGATTATTTTGTACTAAGGTGAAAAATTTCAATATATTTTTATACTAATTACCGTTTAACTAAAGTTTCAACACTATTATTTTAAGTTGTACTTAAGCTTTGTAGAATTTACACGTAAATATACATTTTGTTGGATATTTATTAAACTCAAGGGATTCGATCCTCTGCTCTGTAGGTATACGTATTGTTGGCAAGGGGACTGTCGTCCCCACTAAACTTAAATGAGTTAATTAAAGTTCATTTTGTTTGAGACTTTGTACGCGGAAGACTTTTCTCAGTCACGTTTATATTAAATAGGAGCTGGAAACAAGGTTCAAAAGACCAGAGCCAAATAATATTTAACATGAAGACAAAGACAGATGGATTTTTTCGTTTTTTTTTTTTTGGAATTGTCAGCAGCAATGACTGGGTCTCAATGCAGTTGTTGACACGTGTGTCTATAAAACCAATATTTTGTACCTTCGGTACGCGCCGCATGCGACAGTGGTTTTACTTGGAAAACCGCTAATGTAAACAATGACCATCAGCGCCTCTGTTAATTCCTACATATTTCACGCACACAAAAGAAAATCTATTGACGTGTATCTAAGGACTTTCCTTTTACCTAATATAACACTTCTACAGGTATAAATAGAGGCAGGCTATTGGTGATGCTAACGTGACTAAACCTACGTCATCCGATACGCAAAGGGTTAAGCCATACAAATGTAAGCACTGCTAGCAATGTGCTAGACGATCAGTCTAGGTTAGTTGGATTACACATCAATACTACGCGTAATTGTGTAATTAAATGAACGCTGGTATGACTTACAATAATTACAAGTAAGAACAGTACTTATTTACATAAAAATGTAAGGTATTTTTCCTTTTCAGATTTACGTTACGTTAACGATAGTTCTGATTATTTGATATGGTGATCGATTTATAGTTAGCCTTTAAAATATTGTGCTTAAGTCAAAGGACCAATTCAAGTTTTTGAGATTATATAAAAGGACCATTAATTTTCACCGATTGAACCACTACGAATGCCTTACGTTGCCAACTGCCTCATACACTTAGTTAGTTTCGTTACAATCCAATTCAAGTTTATATTAGATTTATAACAAAATAAATAATCAAAAGACCGATATACATTTAATTGCCGCATCCTTGGCTTTGTTTAAATCAAGCCAATTAGATTAAGTAGATTATTATAATCGCAATTGTAAACAAGATACGAAAAATATTTTTTGTTTACAAAAAGCTTGAAATAAAATTCAAAAGCTATAATTTAACATACAAGTAGATTCTATAATTATATCATCATTTTTTTTATCAAATTATATTATTATGATTGTAACACCTAGTAATCTTATATGTACATATATTTAATTGCAACATGACACGATAATGTACAGACTGACTACTTAACTTCATGCGATGAAAATCAAGGATCTGATACAAACGAACCCAATTTACTTAATCAAATATTTTATATATTAACTCTTTTATTTTAAATCATAAGCCGGAAGACGTCCACTGATGAACCAAGATGGCAACGTCCTCCTTCTAAGGGGGAGGCCCTTAGAAGGAGGACGTTGCCATAATCACCATGCTTGGCAAGTGGCATGGGGATCGTAGTATTGGTGTTGAAGTTAAACGCCGCTGCCCATCTTCTGGCTTTTCCCTTAGCTGCCTTCTAAGACACCCACGGGATGGAATAGGGAGGTGCTATTCTGGCCCGACATGGCACGCCACGGGATATTATCTCTTTTATTTTAAATTGTATATTTATAAACAATTTAAAAATACCAATAGTCCCCAACCGTCATAAGGAACAGGGAATATTATTATATCTACCGAGCCCGGATAATTGGAGCTTGAGTAGCTAACTTGACTACAACTCAGTAAGTAATAATTAAATAAAAGAAAAAAACATGTTTTTTAAATTCCTCTGTATTCACACCGCGCCGGAAGTAACTGATAAGTTGTGTTTTTCTTTGATTGCCACGGTTATGAGACATGTTATTATGTCACTTCGACTCGGTATAGTTGCCTACAGTGACAGCTTCTTATTATACAGTACAGTGTAGACTATAAGTGAGGAAAACGCACGTTAAAGAGATGTAGAGTCAGCAAGAAAACCCCTTACGTCTAAATACTTTGATTCATCATCATCAGCTCGTATGAGACCCACTGCTGGGCATAAGCCTGCTCCCTTAATCGCCACTGTTTTCTGTTTTGGGCCCTTTGCATCCAGTTCATTCCCTGTACAGCAACAACAATGTCAACTAACAACTACTTAGATTAATTCAGTTAAGTTTTAATTACGTAAAATGTCTTTGCAGACATACATTTCTAGAGTTTATTCATTTAATCAGTCTCAGTCATCCGTGATTGTTGCAACTTTTTCTAAAGTTTTTGAAAATCTTTCTCAGATATAAATCTATCTAAGAACACAATAACTTTAGGGATTACATTATCTGCGCTCCGGTAGCTAATTTAAATATTTAATGAAGGTATTATAAGCATAAAAAGTTGTATGGTTATAGCTTCTTTACTCACGAAAAACCATCACATGTTTGCGTATATCTTACAATACAGTAAAAAAGTATTATAGTATCTACGACGCATCAAGGGTCCGTTCAGGCCCATCTCTCGAACTCCAGTCACTCCGACATAGTGGATGGGCCATCAACCACGAGGAATGAGAAGACTCCGGCCGCCAGCCAACGCGTGCTAACACTGTCACGTTCTATACCATCAAACGTCGTCATATGGCGGAATAAATCTTATGCTTCTAATACTGGTAGGTGTGTACAGCTTATGTTGTCAGTACGGTACCAAGAGAGGTAATAATTTAGTCATTATTATTGTTGGAATCAACCTATGCAGGTACTCTATATTAAATAATACGCTCTTTTGAATGTATAAAGCAATTGGATCAGTCTTATCATAATTCACAACCATGGAAGCGAAATTGCATTATCCGACTGTGAATTAACACGAGTAATTGCTGGAAAATGTAATTTCGCATAATGTTAGGTACATGTTTTGACGCAAATAAAGTGGCGTACCTCAACTATCCTCATGTTACATTTAACCGGTCCGATGCGCACCAGGAATGGTCCTGGGAGTCGCGCCGCGCCGCTCCTGTGCGCGTGCGCAACGCACTGTATTGTTTTACGTGATACTAAACTATGGTAGTGAAACACGATATTGAAAGGAGCTACATCGCTTCCAATCATTATTAAGGATGTGGATGTGTTTATTGGTAACGAGACACTAGGTGCTAGGAGCCGAGAAGGACCAGTTTCAGGTAAACTAACCACACTATACATTACATCGTGGTTTTTATTTTACTAAGCATAGGTTATTAGTTACTATCTCTGCCAGAAGCAGTAAACAGCAAAACGCGGCGGCATGTTTAAAACGAAAATAACCAAAGAAAGTCGTTACATTACTTTCATCTCAGAACGGTTAAAAGCCAAAATTCTAGTCGTCCATTGAGGACATTTTTAGAAATGATCTCCAAACTATTCTTTAGTTTGCAGTGGTAGTACCATAAACGGGCGCCGTTCATTATACGTACTTTTACTTTCACCGCCGCTGTAACAAAGAGACAAGGGCGCTGGACTCTATTCAAACGCTCAATGTAACGTTATTTCGTTTGTCATCTAATTACTACGCCATTAGGTTGTTGAGAAAAGGATTTTTGTTACATTTGTTATTGTTCGTGACACGCGTCCTTCCGAAGCTCCGCCTACGACTGTGGCCTTATGGTTATAACAATTGAATTAACTTACTAATTTGTGGACATAAATGTTAATGTTTCAATGACTCACTAGTGAAGCGAATATTGGAATTTAAGTACATATTTTCGTTTAATAACAAAAACAGTAACGCGATGACAACATCTTGTTGTTGCTATGACGTAATCACATACAACTTGATAGGCTGATAAGCTAAATTAATACTTAAAAAGGAAGACTTTAAAATAAACATATTTACAAGTGCTCACAATAGGAGCAAACAAACAGTCTCCGTCAAACAAAACACATTGCAGCACAAAGTACTACTTGCATCGCCGATAATTATAGCCTAAGCTCAAGAAAGTTCAAAGAAATGGTAAATCAAAGAATTGAATCCCCAGAAACGGCGGGCGGGTGCGCGGGCGCATCTACCTGCGTCAGGCCACTACTGCGTACCGTTAGATAAAAAAAACGGCCATTGTGGCCCCAAGCTGTTGCCAGGGAAGCAAAGGGTGCAGCGATTAGTGGGCTGACCTTATAGGCAATTATTTTCACAGAGAATAATATGCTGACGAAAGTATTATGTTTAGACGGTGGGTTCTTCCTTATTTTGAAGCATTTTAAAATAGAACTATAATTGACACACGCACAAATCAAAACACGCAAGATTCAGGTAAATATTATTAAAGCCATAATAATCATAGGTTCTTCAATTAGATAAAGCAGTAGTGGTGATAATACTGGTGTAGTAGTTCAACATAATATGACAAAAGCTTCCTCCTGCTTAACATTATACGTAAAAAAAAGGCGATTTGAGCCAATACGCTCCCTTACGTTTCTTTAACATCATGACATTGAATAACCAAAAATAAGCATATGGCATTGCAACAGATGCATTGTTTCATGTCAGGATACAATGCCATATAGTAGTGCTTAACAAACCGATATAAATAGAACTATAATTGTTAAAACACAAAGTAATACTCAAGTTGTTAATTTTTAAGTATAAGAAGCAAATGAGCAGATGTAGACTAATACATTCAAAGCAAAAGGAACCCTAAGGAGAACACACAAATCCGTGAAATTACGACAGCTGCGCGATTCGTTCGTGACATGTGAAAGCATCTTCGAAACTTTTTATAAAATAACAATGTTAAGCTGATAATTAGACGGTTATAAACTCAACTAGAGATTAACGGGAACTCAATATAACAGTCAAATAGACTTCATAAAAGGAAACCGATGTAGTCATGTGCCAATTGAAACTAATGCCAAAAGGAGATTAGATATAGTACTGTTTACACACTTTTAAAAGTAGGACGAACGGTCATTCATGTTGTGTAAACGAAAGACCATAAACCTGTAGCATAGAGGAACCCCACCAAAAAGCAATAAACACCCTAATTTAATTGCTTGCGAGTATTAAAGCCTAAAATGACCCTATAAATTCACGACCGTTCATAGGACAGATTTGTTGCCAAAAACAGACGAAATAAAGTTAGTATTCTTAGAGAAGCAGACAGCGCGCAAGTTTATTCATCCTCGTCAACACACGACATATTTCGCGAACCTATAATTTGGAACTCGACACGTGAAACGAAAAAACCTTACTCCATCAGATTCCGACAGCATTCCGTTACAAGACTCCCGAAACATAATCGACAATACAAGATTCCTGCACAATTGGTGCGTACTGCACATGCGTTCCGATCGCGTCCATTGTCGCGTTTACACCTGCGCGCACGCATCTTACTGTTAGATGTTTTTAGCGCATCTTTTATTTACGTCGTGGGAAATATGTACGGGGTTGAATGAAGCTTTAAATACCATTGATAAGATGATTATTTGGATTTGGAACCCGCTTTGCAAACAGTACAATATAAAAACTAGGTTACCGTAAACTATGCTATATTAAATTATATAGATCACATTTGCAATCCCACATAGTTGTAGGGCCACATTTAAAGGATTGCTCGGCTTATCTTCAGTAAAATAAAATGTTTAGAGATTGTGCGGCCATCCTGACTTTAATTGACTTGCCCCTTGTAATTAAGATTGCGGAGTGCATTCTTTTAGTACTGGGAACTTAGCAACGAGCATGTACGCCGAATCTAATTACCTCCAAGCTTCGCTATCTTGAAGGGTCTGCTTATCTATATCACATTGTCCAAAGAATCCATCGCAGATGTTATCTTCCATTACCCATCCATTGTTTGCGGTGCTAATTATCCCTGATACCTTTAACGAGTGGATTCCTATGGTACTGTTGACATGCGATTAACATTTCAGGTCAGTATCTAGGACAAGGCTGTTTCTTTCGTAGGCTTTGTTCTGTTTTGTATCGCATAATAGTGTTAGATAAGTTTTGGTTACTTTAACATTCTGATGGTAAGATACTGTTTTATTGTCGCCGAGTTGATAATTCTCAGCTCGTTTTGGAAACATTAGCCGGGTAGAAAGAAAAAAAGGTTACTTTTTAGTACAGTTACATTAAATACAAACTTTTTAATTTAAGTCATAGGTACTAAATGGACTGACTGCTCAGCATTAATGTCAAGTAGCAGTGTAACTCAAATCAATACAGATTTTTAGCTGCGGCCCAGGGTGCAGAGTTTCGTTTGTATTATTAGAATAATCATTGTAGTCAATCGTGGAAAGTGCAAAAGGCGAAAATCCTGTCCATCAAGGAAAAGGAAAAAAACGAAACTTCCCAAAAAAGAACCTACTACTGACATGTGGAAGCGGGACGCCGCTACATGCAGTATAATGCGGCGTCTCGCTTCCACATAGTAAACTGTCCTGCTTTAAGAATTCATGGTAAGGGGCCTGATCATTGTAGTCAATCGTGGAAAGTGCAAAAGGCGAAAATCCTGTCCATCAAGGAAAAGGAAAAAGACGAAACTCCCCGAAAAAGAACCTACTACTGAATGACATAAAAAATAGTTGTACTATATTTTTATCATATCCTGGTCTAACACTAAATAGAAACATAGTATGGGTCGGCCTTTAAAATAATGACCTATATATCAACCGGCAGTGTCACCTACTTTATCTTAGTCATACGGTACATGTATCAAAACGGAAAACTTATTTTGCTCTAAACTTCCTAAATTGAATAAAACACATTATTTTGTTCAACGGATACAGTGTTAGTCACTGCGTCTAGACTGGTGGCATTTAGAAAATGTCACAAAGTACGTTCTTATTTTAGCCGCCTCAATAACCGTAATGGCGCCCTAATATTTAATTTCATGACTTTTATGAATTACTTCTTTGTGTAGCGGTAACGAGACCTTATATTTATTCAGCCATTGTAGTACTATAAGGATAATTTTCAATACCTTATATTTAAGTACAGCGATGGGACGAAAACATTTCTGTTATCAACATGATTGTCCAATTGTAAATTGTCTTCTACTAAGTTTTTACGAAAACCTCACTAGACTGGAAACGAACACACCACAGGGGAAGCCTTATAACTCAGTTACTTGCGAATACTAGAGATTTAGATACTTATTCATATTCACTGTAGAAGATACCGAATATTCAAGAAGCAGAAATTGTATAAATCAGTTCGCAATTTAGGGCCTTGCCTTAAAGGAAAATATCATGATTGTTCGTATATAAAACTCCACGGAAAATTTCCAAGCTTCAGTAAAAGTTATTTCCATTATTTTCCATGGCATTTTATAAGCGCCTATAATTAACTAAAAGGGTTGAAGGGTTTCTACGTCACGTTAATACAAACACGCCGTCACGTGAACTGGAAGCCCTCGCGCGTATTGACGTCGCCAGCCATATTAGATTTATTTTCCTGCTCACAGGCACATTATTCCCCTATACTTTAGCAGCAACCCACTCACCGCGTGATTACATGAAAACCCTTACCTGAAACAACAAAAGATTTTTTAAATTACAAATTAAGAACATTTAGCGAACCTCCCCGACGACGTTATTAAAATAATATGGCAAGGATATATTGTTTGTATAATTGTTTTGTGTGAGCACAGGATCAGTGAACGGACTGAAAATAGTCGACGCGGGCGATGCGGCGCCCGCGAAAATAGCAGCCCACGCGGCGAGGACCGCATGCGCACGTTTAGTAAAAACTGTATTTGCGCGATTGTTATTACACTTGCCAGCGTCAAACTCTTGATATAAACAAGTTAGTGGAGAATAAAATCTTATTTTAATAGGTAGGTAGTTAATGTGCCCCAGCATTGTATTTAAAACAAGCGGAATAGTGTTAAATAATGGATGAGCGGAGTATTTAAGTTGCAAGGTCTAAGAAGCCGTTAAGAAGCACTCGGGCTTCTGAGAAACCAATGTAAGAAACGATTACTGAATGATACCGCGAGAGATCGACGCTGACAGGAATATGTCCGTTGTGTATACAAGCTCTCGCTTCATATGACTACCTACGACCTACGTAATGTCGGCTTTACATATAACAACTTTGTAATATAACCCAGTTTCCAAAGATTTGGACCTACTCAGTCTCTACCAAATGGAAATCAGTAACAAACATATTTTGCTTCTTTTTGTTGAGGTGGAAACTGTACTAGGAGTTAAGGTAGCATGTCTTCTACGATTACCATCTGGGCATCTTACACTAGATCTACATTTTGTTGTTAAAAGTCTTTATTGTTGCGCCTCAGACCACAATGCGCAGTTGTTTTAAAACAATGAAACATGCAATTATATTATATAATTTCTGTCATTGATTTTACAATTGACGGTTGTCATGTACACTGATAGGAGAGATTGTATCGAGGTTATGATAGCAGAAAGATACACATGCCATTGGTGCCATAAATTATTTTTCAAACTATTTAATAAGCCACACGATACACTTTGAAATAATGATACTAAATAGCTAAACATTTACATGCCAAAGAAATGTTTATGTAAACTATCGTATTTACAGGTAAACAGCAGTTAAAACCATTTTTTCTCAGTAAAAAAGTTTAATCCAAACAAAGTAAAGGTCAAAGGTTAATAATCCATATCCAAGTCAATCCAAAATCAACCTACAATTTCTATTTACCGAGACTTTAACAAATATTTGCGATAAACATCCTAAACTTGATTAAAGATATATTTTTAAAACACATCTGACGTGCTAGCAGGTGACGTCACGACTGAAACTCAATAAAATCCTGAACAAAGTGGGGCGCTCGTAAACATTGAGAAACAAGACGGTGCAGACGAGTGCTGATGACGGCCAAAAGAGCTTTGTGCAACAAATTAAACTTCAATCTACTTAGCGGGTAAAATTAAACGTAGTTTATATGCTTCTTGTGATTTCGTAGTACGAAACTGAAAACTAATACAGAGTGACAGTAAACTAACACACCCCCTTACTTATAAAAATTGACAGTATTGAACAAATGATTAAATTATACCTGTCACTGTCGTGTGCATGTCAAAAAATGGAGATGCAAATAGTCTTAAGAAGTGGTTAACATAAAACATGTTAGCATCGTTTATAAGTAAGAGAGTAAATTCGTAGATGGCCATATCTTTATTCTATTCCAAGTTTACGACAATTTGCAACATGAGTAAAAAGTTACAGACTCAAAACACTTTCCCCTTCAATTTAACTATTGCCTTTGTTTTCAATAGTGTTCGTCTTTATAAACGCAGAATATAGTTTTTTGCTGCAACCACAAGTGCACTGATTTTCGCAATAATTCATAGCAATTGTTGAAAACATGTTGATTTAAGTCAATGATATGTCAAAGAGTATAGATACGACTTAAGCTAACAAAATGAACGAGAAAAGTGTTCTGAACTCAGAGACCGAACTGTACTACTAGTCTTGTGTCAAATCGGACAATAATTGTACTACAGTACTACCCAAGACTATGATTGTCCCCTTTTCGAGTCTTCAAAATAAAACAAGCAAGTAACATATCTGTTCATTTTCTAAATACCATTGATTTAAGTCCATCATGCAATGAAAATGCCCATTTACCGTAGCTTAAGTACCAAATTCAGACGTTCTAAACAACCTACTCAGTGTCCATGTCAATTAAATTGTTTTTAATCATTCGCCACAAGTGGGTTACGAGAATTAATCTCCTTCTGGGGACGATTGTATGTAAATGCATCGCATGCGCTTGCGCAGCGCAATGACAGGCGATCCCGCATTACTAGCACAGTGTATTTATCTCTGCAGTTGTTTATGGATTTTGTTATCGAAAGATAGTTTTCTAAATTGGTATTTATTTGATAAGTTCTGCCCATTTTTCTTAAAAAGCCTTGCGATTGGTTGTTCTGTAAAGGTACTAGCGCTTACGTTGATTTGTATAGACTAGTTACAAATACATAAGCTTTACTGGAAGCAATTGATTCATATAGTCTTGCGAAACCTTTTGTTATTCCGTGGGTACCGCTTACTAAAGGCAATTTAGTGTTTCAATATTGTTGTTCGTAATTACATCGCAAATCATACTAGTAGATATACACCACCGACTTATCAGGTGCAAGAATGAAACTAAGTAGTAAACAAGTACGTACCTACTTTACAAACACTTCATACAATCGATCTTTTGAATGGCACACTTTAAACAGGCATGGAGCGTTCATTAATTGTGACTAGGTACTTCAGAAAATTTAATATATTTTTAGCGTAGTACCTGTCTTTCAACGAGGCTTAAAATCGCTTTATATATTCAAAAGCCCAACTCACTTTATTTATATACTTATAATACGCTATTGCATATACTTAAAGGCCCTGTTTTCTAAAGGGATAGGCCAAGGATTTTCTACGATCCTAACATACTTTCATAATAATCATTGTTTTACGTGGCCTACCGTGGTTAGCCTCGAGAAGGTCTGCTTCATCAGGCACACATGCGAGACCTCAATACCCTCCAGCCAAGACTTCTTTCGCCTCATTCTCTCTTACCACACTCTTCATACATTATATTTACTGTATTCGAACTAATTCATGAGCAGGTGACGCGGCGGAGTTAAAAACCAATTTTTTATACATGCTCGGTTTTGCAGTGCTTTTAACCAGGCCTACTCCAGAACAGTTTTAAGTGTTTGCTGAGGTAAAGACCTATGGGCAAACGTCCTAGCTATCAAAAGAAGTGTATTAACGTATAGTAAGAGCTTCCTATTACTCAATCCAACGAACGCTACGACAATGCAGTAAAGTGATTGTTGGGAGTGATTAATGAAACAATAGATAATTAAATGTTAAAGTGTGCGCCCGTATCTATTGGAGTAAGTATAGTACCGATGGTGTAGTGCGTGGTGACACCATTTGATTAGTGAAGGATTTTTGTAAGTGTGGCTATGGGACACGGTAAGCAGCAGTCAAACATAAGCGTAAAGTTCTTAATTTAGGCTGAAAAATCTTATACTAGTATCTGTATTTGGATTAGAAGATTAACAAAAAGGCCAAATATTTACTAGAATAATAACTTTCGTGAGTGTTTTCCATATTATTTACTATATATACTACGAAATTACAGGCTACAAGCTGCAGGAGAGTAGGCTGCGAAGGTATGGTCACGTGAAAAGACGGCCATCTGACTATGTAGATAATTTGGCACTACAGCTTTCCATCCCCGGTCGCAGACCTAGGGGAAGACCCAAAACCAGATGGGAAGGTGTAGTGTTAAAGGACATGAAGGAGTATAATGTCCTCCTGAGCGAATTTCGGTTACGGCGGCCTGTCTCAGCAGAGACTAGCCATCTGCGCAGGAGATATTATAGTGCACAAGTATGCGCGCAGACACAGGTGCACTCCCTATTCCCTCACTCTCATAATCCGATGTGACGGTAGACCGACACGACCAGAGATCAGGCGCAGGACCAACAGCTTTACGTGCCTTCCGAAGCACGGTATACATGAAGGAGTGCAAAGTCACCGAAGACTGTAAGGAGAGAGAGAGAAGAATGTAAGGAAAGCTGACCCCACCACCATGTGGGATATGTAGCTTGGAAGAGACAGAGATATACTACGAAACTAGTCGGGCATTCCCGAATATTGACGTGAGTAAAACCAGTATATATAGTAAATAATAAGGTCAAATATGTTTACAGGTTTTCCTAAAACACTTATTGCAAGGTTAATCATCTGCAAACCAAACACCTACATAATATTGAAAAACAATGTAATTAAATTAGCCAAATTATTACCTATAGAACCGTAGGTAGTAAGGTACTTATCATGTGAATAATATTATTGCATTGAGAGGTCAAAAATGTCAAAATAATATTTTTTTCTTCGAGTGGACTTAGGACTTTTAAAACAGTAGATTAGTGTTCTATTTGTCCAATCAAGAGATCACTAAATCAAAATACTTATTCAAGGAGCTTCAGTTCCTACACAATATAATATTTCCCTTTAAAAAAAATGTGCACTACTCCATGAATTAGCTATGATTTTAGATTTATCTGACTGTCTAGTGTTTACCAGCGACTGCTGAGCGATGAGATAAGTGTCTTTTGGTTTTTCCAATAGCAACAGAGAGTCTCGAATTTTGCCCGGTCATAACATAACCGGCAAAATGCCCATTATACCAGTTATGTAATAGCATTGTGTAGTGCACCTCAACATTACGGTGTTATATTATGGTGTCGGAAGAAAACAAATTCATTAGACACAAATCAGACAGATAATGCATAATCTATTATATATTAATTATCAAGGCCAGTGACAATATAATGTTATTGTTTGATAACGGGACATTGTACTACAAACAAATCATTTACCTCACCGCCACTTATTAGTTAATGATCATCAATAGTACTTATTGGCCTGATTAACACAATTAACACGAGTGCAGAACCGTGTGAAATAAACAACTATTTGTGTTTAAGATAACGATATTGTTTATAATATACAACAATAAAACCTCTTTTGAAGAAAAGTATTGACTTCTTCTTATCATATGGTTGATGAACAACCTGGTGTCAGAGTTTAAACTGCCTAAAGGCCTCTAACATGGCTTTACACACCGTTGAAAAATCTGTCAGGTGTGCTGGTTTCCTCACGATGTATTCCTTCACCGTTTTTAGCAACTAATAACTATTTTATAGTACGCACATGAATTCGAAAAGACATTGTTGCGTGCCGGGGTTTGAACTTGCGACCTTTGACTTGGCAATCCAACGGTCATACCACTCAGCTATCAGTGCAGAATTGACTGAATTGAATGATAATAATTTATTTTCTATCTACAAAGTATGAAGATATTGAACACTCTTACAATCTCTTTTCTAAGCTAAAACAAAATATTATATTTAAAAGTCACTAGATTGTTAAAATATCATTTTAAAAGTCTAGTCTTAATGACATTTTAAGTTCACTGCAACAACACTCTTTGCCATCGCAAGTAACCCTCGTTAGTGCAATTCAGCCGAAACTGCAGGAAACGAAAGACATCTTGCCTGATAATCTATAATTACGCTATTTAGGCTCGTATCATACTATCTTAAAAATACACAGTTTGTAAAAGTCTCAAAACATATATTTTTTATTTAGAACACAGGTTTGAAAAACCATCAAACTACGGAATGAATAACAATTATACTATAATTCAAGACGGTGTAATAAAAAAAGTTTTTATTTAATCTTAAAGCTGTGCTTACCAGCATTTAGAATAAGGCAGATTATAATTTAAATCGTCTATTATTCTACAAGTTTATACCTGAAATAAAAGTTTTCTGGAGATTAAAAACCAAATGTAACTGAAATCATAACTGAAGCTTATAAAACGGAAAGTTTTTAAATTCTTGTTTCGCGTCGAGCGAAAAGTAAAGTTCAGTATTTTTTTAACGTGAGTTGTCCTTAGTTAAGACTGCAATTCACAACAATCTAGCAACATCGATTGTTTTAATTGATGTACAAAGGAAAGAGTAGGTACTAAGCACCGGAAATTGTAATGATGCTGAGTGGTGAGTGGTCTGCCCCTATACGAGATCATCAGCATCAGTTTATTGAAGGATATCTAAACTAAAGTGATTGTTAAATTAAACTATTCTAAATAAAACATTGCCCCACACTAGGAATTTCTCCTGTATCGTGGTTGCGTTTCACAAACATGTAATATCACACACGAACACCCAGACACATGACAAACATCTGCGGAACATACAAATTTTTGTTCCATTCGGGAATCAAACTTCTTAAGAGCAGCAGTCCACTCGCTTAGCCACTGCGCTAATCAGGTGATCATAAAAGTTAAAAGCATCCAGTCCTAGAAGTGATACTGATGTTTTGGAACTAACATCTACTTACCAAGATGTACCAGATTTCCAATTAAACGCATCTACTTAGCAAATCACCATTGTAAACGAATGAACATTAATTTTTAAACACAATGTGAAGTAATTTTACGGTTCAATGGCTCACGTTATTGGATTTCGGTTTCGGTCTAAAATTAGAAATAATATCGCGATCATGGTACCAATAAATAGGATGAGCTGGTAGACTCACACACACAGGTTTTTTATTAAAGAGAAACGACTGCCTCGTTGGTCTAGAGACTGCTGTGCATGAGATCCTGGGTGCGAATCCAGGGTCGGACAAAGTGTTATTAGGTTTTTTAATTAGCAGCGATAATTTTCAGTAGCAGCACGGAGTCTGGAATGGTGCCCGGTTGATGGCAATAGGCTCGCCCCCTGTTACAGTGGAACCTATAACTTAATTGGCGAAATGTGGGTGTATACACCTCTGCCTACCCCTTCGGGCAATACAGGCGTGATGTTCTGTTTTTGTGTTAATGTCTTGAATAGAAATTGTGACGTATTGTTTACGCCAGATTCACCAAATTCAAATCAACACCTACGAATCTGGATGAATCACACCAAGAGTACGATTAGAGTCAAAAGTTATTTCAGTCTCTATCTCAAGCTAGTAAGGTAAATTGTTAGTTTTGTTAAACCATTATTATAAAAGAACTTCGAAACGACTGAACCGATTTACTTCTAGATAAAGATTCGTAGCAAATCCTCAAATTAGCTCTGAGAATTATATTAAGCTTCTTATATCGATGAGGTTGTTTTGACAACAAATATTTTTACGTTACTACGGCTACTTGAGGCTCAAATTAAATAGCTGCCTTATATAATTTATGTTTTTGTGTACCACATATAAAGACTCTTCCTTAAAATACTATCTGCCAGATATTACCGTTTAATAACAAAACGGTAACGAATGATGTACAGTGTGAGACCGTTTCAAGCCAAGTCCTAAACAGATACGCACGTCCCAAACACGCACGCAGACGGATGCGCTAAGTTATGAGCGAATACATGCTCAAGTTCAGGTGTAATATTAATAAAGAATAATTGCGCGGATTATCACGCCAATATACTTAAGTTTCACCTTGACATAACGCAGGGTTGGCGACTGCCTTATTTATATCTGTCTGTTTGTTTGGGAGTCTCGGTGTTTGTGTAAGTGGTGATTCATGTTTGTGAAACGCAATCACTGTACAGGAGAAATTCGTAGTGTGGGGAAACGTTATAAAAACAAAAATATGTAAAAAAATATTTTTTAGTGGTTTAAACAAGTTCTTTTAACTTTTTATAAGCATCAAACTCCACTCCAATAATGTTAAAAGTGCTAGCCCACAACAAGACTTCACACTTCAAACACACTGAAGTTTATAAGTGTTAACAATCATGCCTTTAGCAGCCGTCAAGTGTTGAACACATAATTTAGTTACTGCGATTTAAATCCACATCTTTTTATTATGCAGCTGAAGCGGAGCGTGCATTAAAATCCTAACTTTTAAAGATGATCCTTATGATAATCTTTTGTATACAAATCTGTGCAAAGTAAGCAGTAAGTCTGTAAGCGACAACCCTACGAAGAATAGTTACAGCGACTTTAAAAATGACCATTGTTATATTACATTGCAATTACTTGACGTGTGTCTAAATTATATAATAATTAAGGACATTACAGCTAGGTCCATATTACGTCTTAATTACATGCAAAAAATTCATTATTTTAAAAAATATATTTTCATTTTATTGTTATCTTTTAAAATTGTATTATCGTAAGATTGGACACAGTTGTACTGTTGTTGAATGAATGTACGATTTCTGTTAAAGAAAA
Source organism: Abrostola tripartita (assembly GCA_905340225.1). Classification (NCBI taxonomy): domain Eukaryota; kingdom Metazoa; phylum Arthropoda; class Insecta; order Lepidoptera; family Noctuidae; genus Abrostola; species Abrostola tripartita. Next base: position 2,699,481 of record HG996491.1, read on the forward strand.
TCTAGTTTCTCGAAGCTTCTACACACTTTATTAGACGGGTTTCTGTAAGACAAATTTATTTCCTAATTTAATGTGAAGGTCATGCTATTAAGTATAAAATTCCATGACCTTCCCACACAATTGTTCTGGATAATGACAGGATACCATACGATAATTTGTTAGTAAGCACGGCGTAGTTGATGTGTGTGATTATATTGAACTCACCTGGTGAGGCGCTTACAATGTGGGAAATGTATTCCACTGTCTTGTGTTTTACTAATAGTAATAGGTCGAAATGGATGACCAGGACTTCATTGTACAAAAAGAAAAGATGCAATAAAATATGAACATATATACATAGATATCCCAGATACAAATATATCATTATTAACACTACGTGAAGTATCGCCTCATATAGAAGCACTAGTAAACGGTGGAGGGGCGAATTAAGAAGGCTTCCTGTGATGTAACTATATATTTCTATTAGTCAGCAATCACTTACACAAAACAACACAACTTTCGTGTATCTTGCGTATAACAATATGTTTGAATCCATAAAAATATACCTAATTAATACTACTATATTAAAGGTGCAACCCATGAAGGATCCCAATCAAAAGATAAGTTACTACACCATTAGTTGACGGCACTAAATTATTCAACGAGGGGCAACACTAAAATACTTGACGATACCAGAGACGAACAAACATTAGGTTCGGGTTCATCTTCAGCAGAATAACTTAAGAAAATTGAACTTCTTGATAACCTTATTCATTAGCAAGAACGATTTAATGCAAACAATCTTAGAAACTATATCTAGTGATCAGGAAATCTAATTTAAATGAATCATTAACCTTATTGGTGTTAAATGGAAAATCACTAAGAAAATTCGCGAAATATAAGCAAGGAAATGCTTTCATACCGTAATCTTTATGTGTCACCGTTACATATGATTTTTTTTATCTTCCTGTCGTTATTCCAATCCTTATTGGTGTAAGCAATCAATACGAAAAGTTTATAATTTTCATTATTATTCAGAACTCTACCAAAAAATACTTCGGAATGATTCCATTGAAATAAGTTGAACAGACTCAAATCATTGACGATTCATTCGCAAAAAACATAACGAATGGGAACTTCCGTTGATACGTAAAAAATGGTTTCGGATCCTTACGATCCGAACACTATAATCATCTAACAGTATAAGATTTCGTAAAGTTCCGAAGACTAACTCCTGTACCTTTCCGCTTAGGATTCCCGAGCTTAAAAGGCGTCTAAGACATTTTGCGATGCAAACGAATACAGATAATTAACCTTAAGCCATAATTGAACAATGAATCACAGGCCAACCGTATACGTCCGCAGTACGGGTTAAATTATTTCCATATTGGAAAATTTGCTCATGTTTATAGCCGGCTAAGGACATGGAAATTGATAGATATTATATAATTGGTTTATTACATAGAATTATATATTTCCATTCTGAATTGGGAGTGGAAGATAAAGTGATGAATTATTGTATTCATGTGCTAAGTGTTAAGAGGAATCTAAATTATTCATCACAATAATGACTAGAATAGTAGAGTAATTATTGTAACAAATAAATAAGTAGTTAAGTATCTAACATTAATCAAACTGCAATGACTTTATATATTGAATTTACTTATTTACTTCTGGACATGTTTTACATCGGAGTGATCACATTCTAATTCCTTCATCAATACATCACGCTTGTATTTCACGAAGCAGTAGACGGGCGTGTTCTCCTTATTCAGAATTCACCCACATTTCGTCAACAAATCTCATGCAATGAATGGCCAGTCTTTTGTAATTTATTTAGCCCACTATGCTATGTTAGTTCTCTAGCTATACATTTCAGTACTTGTAGTAATCTAAGGCAATATATTATATAAAATCCAGCAGTCGTGTGTAATATCGTTTCAAAATAAAAGTGTTTACGGTCTGACGGACTCTGAATGCAAATGTAAACTAGCACAGCGCAGCGGGTGAAAACGAACAGCTTGAAAGAAAGTAAATCCATTCCAAATGGATTTAATTAACGCATAACGTAGGATTGGAAGATCAGATAACATTTTAGTGGAAGATGTATGATTAAATACTTGATACAGCCAAATATATATACATTGTATTTTTTTATGAATTGAGCCTTAGGATTTTCTCCAGTCAAAGGTGTTTGCAGATACAAAAGCGCCTAGAATCCGAACGAATATCTACAAAACTTTAAAAATACATAAATATCGCCTGTACTATTTTTTTTTAAAGTTTCAAAACTGTTTTTTTCGTTTTTGATTAACGTATACCTTGAATATCCTTTTTTGAATATTAAAATATTCAAAAAAGTTTCAAGGACATTACCTAATTAGGAATACCCATTAAAATCGCTACGGTGTCGTCATTCTAAACTAAGTTTTAGACAAAATTCCCAGAAGCATGTCTAATTAAAAGATGTCAATGGAATATTAGCTGTCAACGAAAATAAAATAAACAGTCTTAAATACAACGCTAACCTTTTCGGAGAAGAACTCGGATTATGAACAGCAAAGTATTATTTTTCTGATACAGTTATATCCAAATGGTTTTAATGATTGTTATAAAATATTTATATTACATCCAAAACCACTAAAAAAGGCGGAAAGGGAGTACTATACTTACCTACTTTTATAGAAACCGAAACTTTAATCAGTTCGGGATTCGAAGCAGTGCTTCAAGAATTACCAATCCCAGCACCAAATGATTAGACCAAATGTTCTACGCTTCATCGCTCGCAAATCTTGGACGAGTTTAATTGTCAGCTTACCAGCCGTAATCGGCATAAATAAACATTTTAATTACAGCAAATGGAAATAAATAATCGTACTGATGAAGATTGGAATACCATACTCATTTCACGCAATCTATTGGCTATGGTCTTCAAACTTCTAAACAACAATGACGAAGACGTTTAGAGGTTTTTAATTGTTATGTATAATGACTGTCGGGAAGACACAATATATATACTATACGACTGTATTGAAAGATGGTTATCAATACTCTGCTTTATCGTCCTCTGTAATAACACCATTTAGAACACGATTGTACACCATACTTTATAAAAAAAAGTTGAACTTGAATTTGGATGAAAATAAGTTTTTGTAAGAGTAACTAAACCATTACAGAAACTCAAATTATTAATTAAGTACACTGAATTTGTGCAGGATGAAGAAAACATTTGTTGAAACCACAGATAACCCGTGGTAGAAACACATAGGTACTTAGTAGTTATAGGATTATGACCTAAACATAATATCAAGTTTCCCCATGTCGACATCCTTATTTTTTTTATTCTATCAAAAATAAAAGCCTTTATTAATTATAATTATTTATATGCTCCAGTTGGTACTGACTTACTGACATCGTGAAATGAGAAAAATATATTTCTCCACGTAAAGTAGTTTGGGGCCGACTGTACGGTAGTACTACAATATTTATGCTCTATAAACGTCGCATCTGAGGCAACCGAATGATAAATATACGAGACACGAACCTCGCATTCTAAGTTCTTGGAAGTCACATAGAATATTAAACTCATCATAGCCATCGGCTTCAAGTGGTGTTTGTCATGGAAAAAATACAGCTTACTGACATAAATAATAACTCTGTATCTGTACAAGTACATCATAAGTCGCAATTTTGAAAGATTATTGCGTAGTTCGAATATAATGACCGACACCATCATTCAAACTAGTATAATATAAAAAACGACGTGTGAAAGTGTTTTCTTAAAACCCTTTTTGCAGAAATAAAATCATTTATCATTTAATGATGGTATTTAGCATAAAATTCTTCAAGAAATCGAACCAAAACCAAAATCATTATTTTATTGCTTTATGTGCAACGCGACGATTTTTTAATATATAATGCTTTTCTTTTTTTTGTAAATCTAGTTGATTATTGAAAAAAGGCATTCATAAAAACAGGTTGCAGAAACTCCACTTTTAAAACCCTATACGACAAATCATTTTAAGTACATTGTTAAGTACACAAGCTAGACCTCTACACGTAAATCGAAAATGCCCGGCTTCAAAGTGACATGCCACATGCAAGCGATAATTACGATACCATTAAAACGGGTAAATCAGGGTGGTCTACTTGTCCAAAGACCACACAGCACTAGCCTAGGTCACGCAACACCTTATTAGTATATATTACTAGACTGAACTTACAAAGTTAACCCTTCGATAACAAGAGTAGAGGTCAGGTTGACACATGCATTTCCTTTATCTCCCTCCACTAGTAGGGAGATAACCCTGAAATGCTCCGTAAGTCGGTAGCTCATTTATCAGACACATTATGCCTCAACAAATGATCTTAGGTGTGATAATGGCATAAATAAATATAACTTAGGTACCTGTTATCTTAAAGGCTTGTCCAGACAAGTGGTAAGTGTAAGCTTCAGATTGAGTTGGAACTTTACTAATGGGTCACTTGTCAAATTATAGGTGACTGTCGTGCGTCTAAGTGAGCATTAATGTGCTTAAAATGTATGTAGAGGAGATAATGTAAACATAACGAGTACATAGCATAGCTAAGGTATCGTTTTATGTGCAGGAAAAGTAAAAATAACTCACCCTGTTATTTAAATGCATTAAACTGAAAACTGCTTTTTCCTTATTTATTTACTCTCAACACTAAAACCATTACTGTATTTGCTATAAGAATCATTATTTGCTACTATGAACTTCAAAGTTTTTATCGACGCATAGTCTGAACGCGGTCTTAATCGATTTGTAGATAAAATATTTATTCTGCCCAAATACATAAGAGCTATGTAACGGGGCCGATACTGCCATTCTATAATTCCATACTATGCAAACCGACACAAGGATATACAAACTAAAACGTTCTGTTAATAACATTTCGTCAATAATTACGCGAGCCGTGACACCACCACTTCGACTGAGGCCACCGTTTACGTCGTAAGCAGCAAGCTACAAAGTAGGACTGTTAGTTTGTTTTTGTAGATTATTTTTGATACTAGACCTCGACTTTATACATAGGAGACTAGTTTTTAAGGCCGATTTATAAAGCTCACTCAGACTTAGCCTCATGGTTAACATAAAAAGTCATACAGCAAGCTAGGTAAGGCGACGATACCATACGCAAAATGGCTGGCAGCGGTCGGAAGCGGAGGGCTGAAGATCGGGCTCAGTGGCGTGCCGTAGAAGAGGACTATGTATAGCAATGTACGAAGATAGGCTGATGATGTGACTTTTATTTAGGTAAGATATTAGTGCTATAAGTGTAAATGTGCTTTAAAGATCGCAGCCGAAGAGTCGGAAGATTAACCCTTTGGCATCGAGAAGTATTTTCATCATAAGTGGCTAGCTTATTTAGGATCGAATTGTAAGTGCTTTTTAAGTTACGTAACATAAATGTAATTAATTTACACTATCTCCTAAGCGCTTCCGAACTTTTAACAAGTTCACATACATGCTTTACAAGCACATGGGTACACAGTATTCCTTATCTCATAGTATGTTGCGAAAGTATTCTATCCGTATCAACATACCTACTAATTAACGCCGGCGTCATCCGTCTGTCTTTACAACTAATGACTTACTATCAGCATTTCGTTTCGTTCCAAAACAATTAGGTTTTTGTGTTCAGCCGGTAGACGATTAATGGTAGAATGTCGACTATTTAAATGGATACCACAAGTTTTTGGGTCAAACCATCATGTATTGAAAACTTAGTATAACCGTTATCCTAACTTCCCTGCTGACTCTTTGGTCTAGTGGGCTCTTAGCGCTTCTGAGCAAGAGGTCCTTGGTCCGAACCTCGGGTCGGCCAAAGTGTTATTGGGATATTCCATTAGGAAATTCTCAGGAGCAGCGAGGAGTCTGGTTTCGTGCTCTGTTGATGGCAATACAATCACCGCCTATTACAATGGGACTAATGTAAGACTAATGTTAAGAATACAATTTTCTCCGTCATCGCCACTAGAAAGGGAGTTGCAAGAGTCGGCGAAAGCCGTGAGGTATATTAATAAGTAGACATCTGTTAAGTGAAAATTGTAATTTTACCTATTAACTTGTAAAAGGGCATGTAGACCTAACGGGGACAAAAGGAATTACCCTAACCCTAGGGATGTCGCGTCAGCCGCACACACGAGTGTAAAGCTAAGTAATATTTTGTTTGTTAATTATTTTGCACTTCTTTCTAAAAGTTCTTTTACTCTGTTACTGGTAGGTAAAGAGAGTCCATATAAAGGGATTCTGATTTTAATTCCGCATAGGTAAAATATTTCATGTATGTGCCACGCACCTTCGATACATAATATAATTATGTAGTGCCGGGCAAGGAGTTACAAAAAACTACTGTCCCACTTACGGACCCGACTTACGAAGTTCCAAGCCAAGTTAAGTAATACGAAAAAAAACAACTACAAAATCTACAAATCAAATTAGTTTAAGCTTTAGTAGAATAAAAAAATTAAAACCGACTCATCACAAAAAACGACAAAGTGCCAGCCCTGACCATAATATTGCAACAATAACGGTGCGAGCGAAATGCACAGTGCATTCTGAGAGCAGCATTACTCCTATAAGAACTTAATTCAACTGTTTTATTCAAACTCGGGAAAATTTACTCCGGACTTGCAAGCTCATATCAAAGCGATCGTTGTCACAAATCATTGTTACTGATGAGCTTGCAGTGAGTTTTTTTACTATATGACTGTTACTGGCTGTTATACGAACGGGTTAGGCTACCATAATTAAGGACTAGAAGAATTGTTTTATATACCTAGTACCTACTATCGTAATTAATTGCGAAGCTTACTCGAGCTTTGAGTGAGATATTATCGAGTTCCGTATATAGGTATATTTATTTTGTTTTAAACTTCGTCTGCACTAAGAATTTCTCCTGTATTGTGGGTGCGTTTCACAAACATGAAATATTACATACACAAATACCCAGACTCGGGACAATCAAATGTGGATCGCACAGATTTTTGCCCCGTGCGGGAATCGAGCCCGCAACCTTTAGCGCAGCATTCTAATCGCTTAGCCACTGCGCCAATCAGGTCGTCAATTTATGGTAAGCTGTTAGTTTGTTGAAAGAAAGAAAGAAAGAAACATTTATTTGCATAGAACACAGGTGGTACCAGATTTAACAATGGTGCATAGTTCAAGCTATATCCTGCCTGTATTAGGCATGCAAATATTTATAATTATATAAAGCAATTAAAATAGTTAAAATAGTTGCAGCGAGTTTGCTCAATTCGGTTTTCAATGCCTATTCGTCGTTGTTCAGCGTGAGTAATTCTATTGAATGGAAGCTGATGCCGTGGGGTAGGGAACCAGGCAACGAGTTTGCATCGAGTTAGCTGCTCGGGGTGCGGTGGCATATAGATGTACTTAAGTCGACTGTCGCTCAATGTCGCGTCGTATATCTAATTTGGACGTGGTTTCTTAACCCCTTGTATATTCATGTACTAAAATAGGCTTCCGATCTTCATGCGCATTTATTTCCGATCTCACCGCCGATCTCAGAGACGATAGTGATTACTTAAACTGACAATAAGTAAAGATTTCACAAAGGACACCTATACTTAGTGATAGTTTAAGTAATCATTAAATGTCCCTGAGTGCGGCGGTTAGTGTCGGTGTACAATTAATATCGAACTATAGTCTTTCCTACAATCGCAAAGAACGTAAGCCGCAATACATTTAGACGATGACTTCAAATCTTCCCTACGAAAGTATGACACATACAATTGAAATCTAAAGTGACATCATATAAGTGAGTTAGCGTGGTACTCGCAATCAAACGCAATTAATCGAACATAATGAGGGAACTGCAAAAGAAATGCTGCTAACAAAACGCGTGTCATTCGATAATCGACTTTAGGGTATGCAGAATACGGGTAATTGTTTTAATCTGAGTTGCGTATTTAGTATTGTTGTGGTAAAAAGAATGCATGATACATGCAGGCAAGGGCTCGAGGCGTAAGGATTAATTTGCAATCATTAATAACCGGCCGGTATCGCAGACGGTCGGTAAAAACTGAGCTAGACCTACCATAACACTTTTATTGCTTCCTCGGAAAAAATTGTAGAGGAAACACTTTTAGACTCGACGGACAACAAATGTACTGCAAGAAACAAGCGGTGGAGACGGTAGAGGTTTAAAAAGAAAAAGTATTGGATTTATTTTTTTCTGACAGTTAAATCACACTGGCTGGTCTAAGTACCGTAATTAAATAAAAGAAGTGCTACAATCAGCTTTTTTTAAAGTATTTTGATTTGTATTAGTTTTAATTCTTTTCAAGTCGATTTTCAATTATTATACCTAGAGGTATAAGTTTTTTTTTTAAACAAAAAACGTCGTCCCACACTAGGAATTTCTCTTGTATCGTGTGTGCGTTTCACAAACATGAAATATCACATACTACTCTGACTGAACTGATTCATATAATATTATAAATACAAATAATATAAATGATGTTATTGTATTTATTCAGCCTTCTACCAGTCGTCACAAAACCCAGTTAAATGAGGTTTTAACTTTTTAAGGCTATAGGCCTGAGCTAGAACGAATTGCTTCATAGAAATGACTCATAGTGCCCATACATTCTGCAGATAAAATAATAATTTAACGCCATCCAGTCATCAAATGAAAACGTATAATTTTCATGCTACTGTCATTGCAATAATAACTCCTAATTTATACGTAGAATGGTAATAGTTGTGTTATACGATTCTGAATATATTGTCCCTGTAAATAAGGTTCAAAATGTATTGTTATCGTTATTTATAAGGTGATTTTTATAAATACGCACGTCCGCTGTGCAACCGCAACGCTACGTTTGCGTATTCTAGGAACTATTTTAATATAATATTTCAACTCTTCGAGTTTTGCGTGGTAGCGACTTTAATGCCATGTTATAAGGATAAACAGACTTTATATAGCCTAATATTTATGGTTATACAATTTTAACAAAAAAAATATTCTATTATTTTATAAAATGGTCAATATGGTCAGTAGATAAAGAAATTCTAGCTGTATAGCGATAAAAAACGTTTTATTTTATTTTTAGGGTCTGACCTCACTTAACCATGTACTCGGCTTGAACCCATAGTGTCGGTTAGTAGTCACATCCTTACTTAAACTCATCTTCATAGACTTTCAATCCATGTAAATGAAACAAACATTTTAGAACTTTTTTTCTACCAAACTTATACAATAGCTGTAACACATTGTTTGAACTTAGAGGCAGAATATGAGCATGTTCTGTGCCATGAATTAAGCAACGTTATGTTGCATACAATCATATTTATCAATTATGCTAGACGTCGCATCATTGCATCATGCAGCACAGTGATTCATTTCATAATTGCACTAACATAATTCAATATTATTATATTTTATCGCTGAACGCGTGACCTAACTTGCTGGCGAATGGCTCGGTATATTATAAAAGCTTTTACTACTTAAATGGTAGTATGCACCTATATTTTCTAGTCAACACAAACTGATTTTTTAATAATGAAAAATAACAATTAACAAAAGAAAATCATAAAGGAACATTTAAATCTGGTTATGTAGCTAAGGAATTGTTAGGATTGAAGATATTACCTAAAATGTGTGTATGTGTGTGTGAAAAATAAAATCGTAGTCAATGATGAGTAGTATAAATATAATTGTATCCAAACGGAACACTAGCAAAAACCACGTAAAATACAATTTTCTGCAATGAATAACAAAACAAAAAACCTATCTAAAGTCATAGCACCTACGTATAGGATGAAATCATTGCACCACACAAGCAAAAAGGTGGAAAATCAAACCTCATACACAAATAATTTTTCAAACAAGTGAATCAGAACACAAAATTTAACTGTTAGTACCTAATAATTGATGACAAATTTAGGCTGCAGAGCAAATAAATAGTACCTATACATTTGACATACCATTAGATATTTAGGAAGCCCCTATTTACAGTTCGAACAAACAATTATGAACTCTATTGCATTAGTAATATGGCCAATGACAACTGCAGTAAACATTTGGTGTTGTTAATACGTTTTTGGTTTAATTTATATCCTTATACCTACGGAATAGAAGTCAAAATTGGCTGGCTAACCTGCAAATAGACTTGTTTGTTTGTCTAATGTTAAAGTACACTGTATGCTTTTAGGACAGACTGAGTGGCACCTAGTACGCTCCATAACGATCTGTGCCAGTGAATTATATAGCATTACATATATATTAGAGGCTGACTAGATGTTTATGCTGTGGAAACTGGGTCATGTTTTGTGATAGAATGTATAATTTTTTGGGTATTATTTTGGACGATAGATAGTGGAGGTAGTGAGGCGAAGTATGTTGAACAAGCTAGTAAGTTTGCAAAGATTGTGTGAGAAAAACGATCAACATTCAAATGGCCAGAAGGGTGTTTGATGATTAATCAATCATTAAATATGTTTATGCGTTTTATGTTTATTGGACTAACTAAATGTCGTACATAAGACAAGACCTAACATCCTTATAATTAGTGGATAATTTCCCGATTAATATTGATTTCGGAAACCATCCAAACCATTCAAAAATAAGAAGCTCTAAATAAGAGTATCACTGGAATAAGGGTTATCAAAAAACCTAAAGGTAAAACATTGGTTTGTTCGTGGCTATGTATTAGATAGATAGCGCTAAAATCAATATTTTCAATTTATTTTACTTGTAATATAATTAGCAATCAGGCTTTTACCTACTGAACAATAAACTACTGTCTTAGGTGTAGTTAGTAGTTATACATAAACATATACATATGTATTATTGTATATGGTAATATATATGTATATGTTAATAACATTAAACTTTAGAAAAATTAGGCATAAAATTGCTATAAATTCGACCCTTTTATTCACCGCCTTCTAAACCGACATTTCAGTCGACAATGAAGTACATACTAACAAGGCCGAAAGCCGACCGTATGTGTCACCTTAAAAGTTTTTATGTTACAAAAGTGTCATAGATTAATTATTTAATATATCCTAGCTTAAGCTTCTTATCTTTCTTAATTACATCTGTTTACCTTGCCAACATTGTATAGTTAGGTCGCGTTCAACCATTAATATGAATAACGACTTAATTCCCTGTTATTTACCTAATAACCGTTACGGTATGATTATGGCTAACGTTATTATTACGGGTTAATGTTGTTGACTTAATGGCGGCACTTATCCTTGTTTTAACGCCTGCGTTGCGCAAATCAGAACAAGCTTTATAGCGGCAGATTTTTGGCACAAAGATAAAGTTAGTACCTACTACTAACTTAGGGCGGGTTGCTTCAAACAGTCTGTTAACGCACATTAAACATACGGCCGTGAAAAAATAACCATTACAGAAGATGTTTAACATACGTAAAATATAAAGCGTTGTTTCATGGCTTAAATAACCCGGTTATCAACGTTATTAGGGCTCATGTAGAAAACAAAATATTTTCGTTATTAAGGCTGCTAGAAGAAAACAAAATTGGTATCGATTTTTTTTACATTTACGTGTGCGTCAAGTGAAGCTGAAGCAACTCCGACTAATACTGGCGTGTTAGCGACATCTATTGACTTTTTTAGAAATTAAAACAGGGTGCAGAATATTTTTATTAATACAGCGTCTCGATTGGCGCAATAGGTAAGTGTGACTTCTCGAACTTATATTACAACTTTGATGTTAAACTACTTAGATGAGTATCTAAACACATATTACCAACTGCAAGCCATACAAAAAAGGTTGATACAAATTTCTGGGCCTCGCTGAGGCAACAAACAATAAGTTTGGAACAATTAATGTTACGAATACGACACGGGCTGACTGAAGTATAGGTCAGGATGGCCTAAAGTATTAGACCGTTCATCGTACATTTAAAAGAATTGAAATTCATTCTATCAACAAAGTAATAATGTTGTAAAGTGGCATTGTTCGTATAGTTCATACATAAAGTCACATCTGTTTTCTAGAGAGGTAAGCAGAGACGAGGAATTTCCCATTTGCCACGTTCCAGTCGCAAATTGAAATGAAAATAATTTTTGTGGAAGTCCATTATACGTGTCAAACTGTCAATACTTATCTAACCTTACAGTAAACGCGCACACCGCGTTTTCACCCGCGTTAAATTAGATTAAAATTATTTCAAAAACACGTAGCGCCATCTAGCGGCAAGAAGCAATTGCGTCCGTCGAATGCTATCGTTCGTTCCCTGGGAAACTGAACTTTTTCCTAGATAAATGTCATAAGTCCACTGCTGTACTCCTGACAACGTATATAAAAAAATTCACGGTGATTGTATCAGAGGTTTGTGGGTTAGAAGGTAACAAACAAACAAACTTATTATTGCATAAATTTTGTGATGACAACCTGATTGGCGTAGTGGCTAAGCGATTGAACTGGTGCGCTAGGAGTGGCGGATTCAATTCTCGCACGGGTCAAAAATGTATATGATCCGCAGATTCTGGGTGTTTATTTGTGATATTTTATGTTTGTGAAAAGCACCCACGATACAAGACAAATTAATAGTGTGACGTTTAAAAAAAAACAAATATAGAAAGTATCGAGCTCAGTGCACGCGCCACAGGAGAGGCCTATGTCCAGCAGTGGACTGAGACAGGCTTCGTATTATCGTATGGTTGACGAACAACCTGGTGTCAGAGTTTAAACCGCCTGTAGGCCTCTGACATGGCTTTACACACCGTTGAAAAATCTCCTAAAATCTCTCCGCCTATCAGTGACAGGCTGATAATGCCGATGCACTGACCTGAGCAAGCAGGTGAGCTGCACGTCGTTCTGGTAGCGGGCGAGCGCGGCCCCGCCCTCCACGCGCACGGTGTTGACCTTCTCCCGCAGCGCGCCGCCGCAGCCGCCGCAGCGCTCGCGCAGGATCGACATTATGTTCGGCTGCCGGAGGAAGGCGACCACCTGTCGGCAATCGACACTTTGTATCAGCTGTATGGTACTGTGGTCGGAATGGAGTCGAATTCATTCTGAGTGAGGAAAAAGTTAGGCGGATTCGAAAAATGTAGCAAGTGAAACCGTGTAAAACACTTAAGTATAAAACTTAATTATACATACAACAAATTTATCAGAATCTTACCTTGTCGTTGTATGCAACAGGTATCTCTTGATGCGTATTCTGCGCTTGCGCATCTGCTGCTGATAGCGGCGGCCGAGGAGGTGGAGTGGGTGCCTGTATAACAATTTACAATATTAATTCTACATGATTCAAGCCTACACGTTTCGCTTAAGTATAAAAAAAAAACATAGTCGAAAAAAATCTTAAAGTAAATAAAAATATAATAAAAATCGTGATGCAGGCAAACCCAAAAAACGACATACAACGAAACACAAGCACAGACAACACAAATAAACATCAGGCTAACGCAAACGTGTACAACGGATAACATGCTCAAACCAAAACGACTTACAAACAAAATCATGCGATGGAAAACAATTAAAATATCGATACGACGTGAAAAAATGGCAATACTGAAAAAAGGAAATTTAAAGCCTCACACTCGTGTAATTTTGACAAAAAAAACAAGTAAGTAGTGATACTGACGGGTACTCGAAATTGAACTAAACTTTTTACCTACTAGTAAAAAACTGTATTTATAACACGTGCAATGTTAATTAAACAGCACTTTTAACGCCAAAACTGTCAAAAAACAGCACATTAGTCTAATCATTACAATTCAGTGCAATAAGATTTGATGTTTAATAGCCAATGGAGTTTCTAGTCGGTTCATTTACATAGAAACAACACTTTTAAACCGAGCCACTTGATTTGACGTTTTATAAGTGCTTTTAGATAGCCTTTAAAAAATAAAAATGACTATGACTAAATGAAAACCTGAGATAGGTCAATTTCACAGCAAAACCACAGACTACAAATGTGAGGATGAGGCAACGACAATGTGAACCAAGCAAGCCTGCACGCACCGGCAGCTCGGCGGGCGGGCGGCGGCGCTGCGGCAGCAGGGGGGAGAAGGCCCCGCCCCCCGCGCACCCCGCGCCCCCCGGGCCCGCGCCCCCCGCCGGGCCGGGCGCGCGCGGCACGCGGGGGTCGATGAACGTGGTGCGCCGCATCACGTGGTCCACGAAGAATCGCTACCACCACACAATCAAACGCTATAGTCTACATCTTCCGCACAGATCGAATAAAGTCCAGTCGCAGCCGCAGAAAACTAAAGTTTAATGTTGCGATTGCTTTATGTTTTGTGTCCAATAAAAAGTTAAGAATAGTTTTTACATTAGAAGTTTTGATCCTCTAAAAGACGGGTCTGTATAAATTATACAGGGTGCTACAAAAGTTATGATCGTATTTTAAAATTGAAAACACAGTCAGTGGTCTAACACAGCACTTCGAGGGCACCATGTAGCGGCGCTTGCTTTTCAAGTAGTACCTAGGTATGTTACCCAACTTCTGACTTCAAAACATATTTTGATTATTTGAAAAAAATACACATTTTTACAAATTCAAATTTATCTTCCGATAATACTACTGACAACAAATCGTTTCGCCGTAGGAAAAAAACAATTACGACTTCACCGTGTATACGTACTTGGACACCATACGCTGAAATTGTAATGGTTTAAGAAGTAATTCTATATCAGTGATATGTCAAAAAGTATAGATACGTCATATACTAACAAAATCAAAGAGAAAAATGTTCCGAACTCTGAGTCTGAACTGCACTAGTCTTACGTCAAATCGGACAACAATTTTGCTGCCCAAGACTACAATTGTCCGCTTTTCGAGTCTTCAAAATGAGCGCGCTAGTAACATACCTGCATTTTTTTTTAAATATTATTGTTCTATATCATCAGTCAGAGTAAAAAAATAATTTCAATTATTCATCTCCATACCTTTCCATTTCGGTCGAGTTTGGTGTCCCATCCAAGCGGCAGGTCGCGGTCCGGCTCGCTGAACATGTTGACGAGCGCGACTAAATCCCGGTTGTGTTGGTAGCGCTCGAAGGATGTCGTGTCGCGACGGATCTTAGAGATCATGTGCTTTAGAGTCGAGTTTCCGTTGTAGAGTAGGGAGGCTTCCTGCAACATTTTTGTGAGGTTTTAGTATGTTTTATAGCGAAGGTATGTGGAGAGCGTGCATTGCATTTTAAATCTTATTGTCACACAGAATAAATACTTTTTTGGCAGTTTTACTGCCTATACAGGGTTGTCGTTTATAGGCTATTATTGCATGCTCGCCCTTTGGAGATAAAAAATCTTTAACTATTTTTTATGAACTTCTTGTATACTAGTTAGTAGATACTACTGATATTAAAGAGCAAGCTAGTGTTTAGAGTAAGTAGTAATAATATAATCTAGCCTACCTGGTTCATGTGCAGTATTGAGTAGAAGTCCGGCCGCGCGAGGAAGAAGGCGGCGGGGTGCGGCGCGTGCGGCTCGTCGTCCGCGCGGGACGTAGACGGGCCGCACGGCGCATGCGCGGGCGGCGACACGCAGCCCTCCTCCTCCCCGCACAGCTGCGTGCGCGTCATCGTGCGCCGGATGGACTGGTACCTGCGGACAAATGGAATATTTATGAGTAATTAGTTAATGCTAAGGCGGTTGGGGCCGTGCCGCTGCCACGTGGTGCTGCGGTAGATGTGGGTGGGTGTATGGTATAGGCAGGGTGTAGTACCTGCGGTCCAGCTGCCTGCGCTGCACCTCGGGCGCGGGCGAGCGAAGCGCGGCGCCGTTGAGGCCGGGCCGCTGCCACGTGGTGCTGCGGTTGATGTGGGTGGGTGTATGGTATAGGCAGGGTGTGGTACCTGCGGTCCAGCTGCCTGCGCTGCACCTCGGGCGCGGGCGAGCGCGGCGCGGCGCCGTTGAGGCCGGGCCGCTGCCACGTGGTGCTGCGGTTGATGTGGGTGGGTGTATGGTATAGGCAGGGTGTAGTACCTGCGGTCCAGCTGCCTGCGCTGCACCTCGGGCGCGGGCGAGCGCGGCGCGGCGCCGTTGAGGCCGGGCCGCTGCCACGTGGTGCTGCGGTAGATGTGGGTGGGTGTATGGTATAGGCAGGGTGTAGTACCTGCGGTCCAGCTGCCTGCGCTGCACCTCGGGCGCGGGCGAGCGCGGCGCGGCGCCGTTGAGGCCGGGCCGCTGCCACGTGGTGCTGCGGTTGATGTGGTCGATGTAGAACACGCGCCCGTGACTGTCCATGCGAGCCTCCCAGCCTGGAACATACACCACATACATACATATGAAAATCTGGCCAATTAACCTTACTAGTGCAAGGTAGCTCTATATAATTTAGGGGTCAAGCTGAGGCTACAATAAAATCCAGCTCGTATAAAAATTCTGGAATTAATTTTGTCTTCATATTTCTCGTTCAAAAAACTAGATGGCGCTAGTTGTTCCTTTTAGAATTATTTTCATAAAATCAAAATAAAGCTCGAACGTAAAAGAGAATTATTTATTACTTAATAAATGAGTAGGTAAGTAATATAATACATACCAGCAGGTAAAGGTTCTTCACACTCAATAATCCCTCCAATCATGTTAGCGGGAAAATCGCCCGTCAAAGCCATCTGCCGTGAGGCTCGCTCCGGTATTGATGGTAGCCTTATTCCAGCCATATGTCTCAACGGCGTTGGTGACGCAACAGCGTTGTCATTATCATCAATATCCTCCACGGGCCGCGGTCTCCTCAACACCACATCCTCGGGAGGCCCCGCGTGCACTATCGTGAAGTGATTGCTATTCACAAACTCCATATTAGGTGACCTAATTTCTGACGTCCTCAGTTCATTCGTAAATTCAACCATTTCAAAGTTCTCATGCAGTCTGTTTTCGGCATTTAGCACAGGCGGCGGGTGCAGGTCGGGCGGCGGCACGGGGCGCGGCCGGCGCGCGTGGTGCGTGGGCGTGGGCGGGCACTGCGGGCCCGCGCCGCCGCCCAGCGCCGCCACGCGGGCCAGCACCCGCGGGTGGGGCCGCACCGGACTCTCTACACTATTCGACTTTTGAGGCGAGTGTTTCGGAGTCCCCTCGCAACCCAGGTTCTTTATCAAATGTCTAGGTAAGCTAGAGTGCTTGGGCGTGGATGAGTCGCAGGAATGTTTCCGATTCATCATCATCGTGCCCACGCTCGGCATCATTTTACTCGACTCTTCGACAGGCGACGTCGAGTGCGAGGAGTTGCAAGAACTTGGAGCATTCGAACTGCTGTTATCAGTCTCTCTTGTTGGAGGCTCTACGTGAGAAGAGTTTAGGAACGCCGTCATCATGGTCGGTGTAGCACGACCCGAGTTCTGCCTCGTTAAAGGTTTGTGTCCCTTCAATATTGTTATTTCTTTCTCCTCAATTTGATTTCTATTATCATCCTCAAACTCAGAATGATTACTAATATCATTTAAAAACGTGTGTTGAGCTTTCTCTTCAGACTTGGCATGGTTTGGCGTTCGGCTAACTGCGTCGACCACATCTTTGGGAGGACTGGGTTTGTCTCTCCGTACAAACGTCGTCGTTATGTAATTATCGGGACCTATATCTTTTATGAACAGTATCTTATTCCTACTAACGCTAGGCGCGCCATCAGGTACATCTTTTGATCTCTTCTCTTCATTTAACCTAGATAATTTCATCGATGAAATAGTTGATTCACATAAGCTGCCATCTGTTTCAGGCGTCGCTAGAGGTGCGACATTTTGACCGATTCTCCAAAAGCTGGCCGATGACGACGTAGCTACCTGGTTGCCGGAGTAAAACTCGCCTGGTTTAAAGTCGTTGAGTTCCCCTTGTAGAACAGCTGAGTTTGTTATGTTATTGTCAGTGAAGAATTGTTCATCCGTGTCTATCAATTCAAAGGTGAACGCGTCTTCGGGCTTTGTTAATTTTTTTGGCTTTCTATGTCTGGGTACCTGTGGCGGGGATAATGCGTGCATTCTCTCGAGCGGTTTGTGTGATTGTCTCGGCGGCAGGGGAGGCACCGGCGATTTTTCAGCTTCACTGGGTACATTCGCACTTTCTACGTCGTATACGAACTTCATTATTTTGCAAGGATTCTTTGGTGACCATATTTTATAATACTCTGTGCCTGGAGAAGTGGGCGAGTCAAAGCCGCTTCCTACTATAGTTTTTTTCTTGACGCCGTTTAGGGCTTGCCCGCCGCCTGTGTCTACGGGCGGAGGGCACTTCTTCTTCACTCCCGATGACGTCGGCCTGCAGTCTGTTACACTCCGAGATTCACTATTTACATTTTGAGATTCTTGGCTTAAATTACTAACTAGAGATTTACTAGGATCACATTTTGTTTGTTCGAGATTATTCCCGTTACTTTCTAAAGCACTAATTGAGCATTTGTTGACGTTCTCGCTGAGATGTTTGATGTCGTGACTGGTGCCGGGCACGAACTCCACGCGCGGCGGGTTCTCCGAGTTCATCTCGAAGCTCTCGTTGTTGTAGGAGAAGGGCGACACGTGGTCGCCGCTGCGCTTCCTGGACATCCCCTCCTTGAGTCGCAGCGGCAGTTTCTTGAGGTCCACCTTGAACCGCGTCGGGAGCGCCGAAGACTCCGCCGCGCACTCCTCGCCCTCGCCATTGTAGTAGCGAAAGCATAGTAGTTGTTCACAGTCTGAAATAAGTAACAACAATTATCAATATACTAACGTTCTATTTTGGGATGATATCACTGACAAAGTTCAATTGTAATGTTTATGATAAAGAACCTCGATGCTATATTGCAGTAGATGTCCGTTGTGCATGTGTGCGTTGCAAACAGTAAATATAATAATTACCTTCATAAGGTTGATTAGGCTCGTCAAGAAGCCACATTATGTCGCCGTTGGCGCATCCGGTAGCCGGCACGCGCCCGACGACGCCGACGTTGCCCGCCGACTCTGCAACCAATAACATTTTTATGAATATAATTGTACGTTATAAGGAGTTTAAAAACATTCGGACACAATAAATTAAGATCGAAATGAGAAAAAGAGAAGGACCGAGCGAACAAGAAACCACTTTATACAATATTAATATGAATGCTTCGAATCAGATGCATATTCAATGAAGTTCATTTGCATACGGGCATAAAATAATAAAAGGAAACCGTCAGGTCGATGTTAGTGAAAAACAAAAGCAAAAATGACGCTTGCAAAATCTCATTTAAAGGTATCGGCCGGCGGGCGGTGCGGCGGCGCGGCCGGTACCAGCATGAAACACAAAACGTGCGCAGGTGCAAACGAGTCGACAATAAAACAAACAACAAATAACACGAGTACACCGAAGTAACAGACCTCAGAGAGCCCCTCACTTTTTATCTAACAAAAATCAAGCAAGAGGCGTAGGCCGGCGCGGCTCGGTTCGGCTGCACAAGCGCATCACAAATTATGCGCCCGACGTAATCACCGGATGCGGGAGTCGCCCGCACATTTTATGCGAAATAATCGAAGCCACCGAATTGCCAGTTAATTGGGGAAACACGACCATAAATTTCACGGGGGTAAATTGATTCCGCAAGTAAATCCAGCAGCCCCTGGCCGGCCATTACCATATTTTGATTGGCATAATATACGAGCGGACGGTTAACATCTTCCTGTCGCTGATTAAGTGTTCGATGCGGTCGTAAATATTGAAACTTAGTGCTACGTTAGCATCGAACATCAAAACTTGACTTTATTTTGAACCGCACCAACGTCCTGTCCAGGAAAACAACGCGATATCTGCACGTAAGGGAAGGGCGCGTCGTGGAGCAAATACTCAGGCGGATACACGTAGGACAGGATAAATCGCAGTATTATCTCGAAACTGTTTCCGTTTGGAAATAATTAGTGGGCTCTACAGGCAGACGCAAGATCGATTGCTGTCATTACTTTTTTGCTTCGAGCCATTTGTTGGGAGCTTTTTTGAGTAAAGACATTAGCAGATAAGCACGTAGCCCTACACGTTAAAGTTTATCGGGTATGAAACCCTCGGAATGGTGATGATTGAGTGTCGTAAAGTCAGAGTTCACATGATGTGTAGATAGCGGTGGACGTGGACAGTGGCGTCACGCGAGCGGTGACACAGAGGGCGTCTATTTCCGGGCGGTGACGCAACATCCGCGTGCTTCCGTCCGCAGGATACAGGAGGAGATACAAACGGCGCGGCACTGCCAGAGATCAACCGCTGCGCTTCCGTGGGATTTGCGATAAACATAATATAATACTACTATGACTACGACTTACTATGTAGGTTGCGGTCATCGTTATCTCCGATGATGATTTATATTCCGCAAACGTTAGAAATACTATAAATGTTTGGAATGTCACTATAAAATAGCATCAGTAGAAGAAGTAAACATAGACATATAATCAAAGGCAGGTTATCATATATGTATTTCAGCTTCCAATGATGGATTTATGGACTTTGATTGATTTCTAGTAAACGCATGTTGCGATGGACGTTAATAGGAAGCCAAATGCAAATAGCATAATAAATACATTAAGCATGCTTTTTAAATTCCCGGAATACGATATAAATAGACTACTTCTTGAAAACATAGTGGATGACAAAAATTCAATTCCTGGATAATTTGAACTTATTTTTATACCACTCAGACTAATACACTCATCAATTTTCTGAGAGGGTGACGAGGGCGAGAAAAATTCACATTAATAGTTGTATCCGCTCATTTTCGGAATAGAGAATCATATAAATATATAATAGTGTTTAAACACCAACATACATGAAAAGGAAACATCTGTTATTCACTTCGCTTCCCGGACTTCAAAAAAATGCCTTCTGATGTATCGGTAGTAATACGTACATATTTACAAGCTTCTTGCAGCGAATACAGGCGATGACGGAATTATAAATATTTGCTACATCGAAACTAAGTGCATTACGGGAGTAGGAAATAATAAACAGTATCCGATACACCTCGCTCAAAGGCAAAACAATTCGAAATCTATACGTCTAAAAGCTAAGACGCAATAAATCAAAACCTATCTAGACTTCAAATGAAAGCTCGCATCAAATTGATGAAATATTTACGTACTTATGTATTGAATAATTCACAGACATCAACAATAGCGACTCGTGACTACACACGTAATATGTACACACACTACAGTGTAAAACCAACGACAACATTACTTCATGTGTATACGCAACTTTATCATCAGAGCTTCATCTAATAGGGATATGCGCAGCGGCATAGCGAGTATGAGTTATTCAAGAGGTACCGTGTGTAAGTACCTTGGGAAAAGCTAAAGGAAATGCAAACAAAAACAAACAGATTAGCATGATTAAATTTAAAATTCATGCAGACAATTACATGAATCACGATTAACGTCATTTAAAGGTATGCATAGATGATTGTAATGTGCGCGTGTAACAAGTGCAAGGGCAGCGGGGACTATGTGTCACCTAACCGACCGTTTGGCGGAAGCCAGCAGTTAAACTAAACGACGGTCATTCCACGACCCCTTGACTACATCTGTCACTTTACGCCCACGCCCCAATGTTTTAAGTGAGTTTTTTACACGTCGTCATGATACGTCTTGAGTGGTGCCATCGGTTTCACACGGTGCGTGTCAGACGCCTCGTATCCTCGATTTGAGTAAACAATACGACTGTCGGTGATGCTGCCAGTTGCGTGTAAGCCATTTCAAGTTTTTTGTTTTGGAAGGCAAGGGTGAAAGGATTTACTAGTAAATGCTGTTATTATTTTATTTTGATGCTTTGGGAACTCTAGCCCATCTGTCATATACAGAAATAGGTAGGTACAATAAAATCTGTTAAAATTGTATACTTATAGAAGTGTACCAAATGCATTAAACTGATTCGATGTTCCTACGGATTTAAATAAGACATAAGCGTTATTAGATGATGATGACTATGAAATAGCTTGTGGCCATGGCTTATAGGCTTAAATTAATTCACAATCGGATCATTTAAGTTAAGACTTTAAGTTAGTTAATTTATAATTCATTTTAGTTTTATATTCTTCTAGCACTTATCACTTATTTTGTGAATGCTGGTTAACCAGTAATTGGCGACTGTGTAAGTCTTAGACATAGTTATTAATATACATAAGCAATACTGTACACAGAAGCTGTTGGTAAACCTTAATAAATAAATAAATAAATAAATAAATTTGTGGTACCGTGATTCACAGCTGTCGCCTAAAACTGATAGTAATCACTATAATTACAATACACCACACTATTTTTTATTCGAACCAAAAATAGACGGGACTCTTACCCGTATCCGTCCTAAAATAAACGAAATTACATTTCGAAGTGAGGAAACGACAGTTTAAAGGGGTCGTCTCGATGACAGAGCCCCATTAGCCAAGTGACGATTTGACAGTTTCACGACTCTGTTTAGAGATGTCGACGTCCAACAGAGCTTTGTTTCCAGTTCACACGAATACCTTTCAACGTATTAACAACTTCTTGTTTGTCGAGAGGATCTTAAATCAGTTTATGTGGATGTGAAGACAATCTTCACATCCTTTAGGACTGTTGAGATGTTGGCATTCTCTGGTCGGACGCCACTCACCGCCTTTTTGTGTGTGTGTGATGAGTCAATACATGACAAATAATGGATAGATAAGCGCGGCTAAGTAAGTCAACGTAAGCTTAAATATATTTAGATTTACATAAAGCCTCCGACAGTAGCAAATTCCTTCTTGTTTCTACGGTCATTCAGAGGGGCCACGCTGACAAAATTCATACAACCTACACTAACGGTGTTCTTGAAATCAAATCACAAACAAACAAACGTAGATTTTTAAAGTAATAACATATTTGTTTTCTTCTACATTCCCACATGCGCAGCGTCGATACTCATGCGTTACTAATAAGTGAAAGTATAGGTGTAAGAACTCATTGCAAAAAATCGAAACCGTAACAATTGAGCCAAATCCGAAGCGAATATTACAAACGAGTGACGAACCTATGCTTGCCATCATAAAATTGGCCGATGGTTTATACTTATTTAAAAATTCCTTTCCGTTCATTCAAAAGGTCCATTAAGGACCGGTTAATTTTACGAGTAAAGACCACTTAAAATTCCGAAGGGTGGGCACAAATCGGCTTGGATATTAAATGGTGCAGACAGAGCCTGTCCGAGTCCATTAGCACCTACACTGATAAGTTACGCTGACATTTACCGTCTACACTGTCAGTAAGATGACAAATGAAGAAAAAACGTATAAGAAGCTAAGAACCATATTTATGTTACACTAGAACTTCTCTTGTATAGTGACTAAACCACCCATCTAATTCTAAAGTTTGCAGAATCATTCACAGGTTTATCTTAATTGACTATACTGTTTCTTGAAAGAACGACCTCAGTTGGCCTTCGTTGATTTTCCGCCGACCATATGTAAATCAGGCGTGACTCATTAGTGTCTAATCGCAATAGTAGAATGCGCGTACGCCGGGCCCCTGGAACACGCTCCCATACTATTGGAACTGATTGTGATTCATTATAATAGAATATTCATTAGCACGTGAATGAGGTCTCGCGATAAAAGTAGTCTGTGATGTCATAAAAGATAGAATAGAAAAAAGATACCAACGTTTTTGAACCCAATAAGAAGTGCTCCCTTAAAAACGGGTGAGTCAAGTTTAAATTCATTAATTAGTCAGCTAAGATACATAAGATACCGAAGATTAGAGTAATGACCTTGACTTGCCCGTCGTAGCAACCTCGCCACCTCACCCGTGCCAAATAAGGTGTGATATTATCTGACCATTTGATATGGCTGTCACCTCATAAGGGCCACTGAATATGGCCGGAAAACACTGCACCCATGCGTTAGCCATGCCTCTCCCACAATGGCTGCGCTAGTTACCCAATAAGGGCTTCAAGTCTTCGAAGCAGTCGCCCGTTATCACCTTCTAAGGTGATATGGATGCGGCGCACCAATAACTCAACGTGTGAATGAAAGAAATCGACATTTATATTGTATTTATATTCATTTAGCTACTTTATTATCATTACAGTTAAGAAAACAAATTCAGATCTCAAAAGATGTAATTGAAGCGATAGAAGGGCGCGTGGGCGGCGCGGCGCGGCGCGGGCGTTACTCCGACTGTATCATTGCAATCGCCGGCCACTCAATTATGGTGGCCAGGTCTAATAGGGCATTTAGCCGTCAATTACGAGTGATCGACTCGACCGCTAGATAAGTGTTCCAGATTGATACCATTGTTAACGAGCGCCAGACGATTGGAATATATTGACATAGGTAGGTACAATTTTTTCACGAAATATATGTAACTAATGGTGACAATAGATCTCTAAAGAATCATAAAAACCAAATTTATTATACCAAACTTTTGTAATATGATCGTAAAATACCCATAAAAACCCGGTTTAGACAAACTGTTGTTTAAAATCTATATTCTATACCCCATACCCTCCGCAAACACAACTCGACCCACAAATTAAGATACTAAATATAACATAAAGATATGTAGTTTAGTTTAGATTAGCGCATTATCGATCGCCACGTGCGGTCCATTGATCGTGCGGATGGTGCGGAGTGGGGGGATTCATTCATTCATATTGCGCACGTTCATCGATCGCGACCTCGCCGCGACCGGCGCATGCCGCCCGCACCGCGCGCTCTCCTCGCACTTACCGCAAAATGCATGGTTCACATTACTCGTGTCATAATGATAAATTATTCCGACGTCTTGTCATTTCATACTCAACTATAATGAAGCCAATGAACTCTAGCGACGTTATTGTTATGAAAGATGGCGTTATCTCTAATCCTCGATCGAGACTATCTCTAATTCTGTTGACAGTCGCAGTTGTCCCATTCAATAATAACCACTTCTTGTCAGTGGGATGTCGTATGACTACGCCTACACCGCAATTAAGTAACGAAGTATGTTGATCCTAAAGGTGAGTGTAGGTGACAACGAAAATATTAAATTAACCAGTCGATTAGGTAATAAAGTAAACGCACGTTTGGCTGGTGAATTGGGCAAGTGCTAATATTTGCGGACACCTACATCCGCCAACCTGCCGCATGCCAGGCGGCCGTGCGGCGCAGCTCGCCGGTGACGAGTCAATAAACTCCCACTATGTTTTACTAGCTAACACTACGAAATGGAGTAACTAGAAAGTGCATGGGGGCGAAATCAATTTGCTTTCCGCGGTACAGCTGCGGATGGAACGTAAATATTGGACATACTAAAGCTCCTTACCTAGTTATATGTATATTACTAGACAAAATAAACAACTAATTGCAATAGCATGTTGAATCTTGAAGAGTCTTATTGAGAGTATTAAGAACATATGTATACATTCAACTTGTTTATGCCAATCCCATACAACTTGGAGGTAAACCACTACAACTAAACAAATAACAAGTAATGTAACGTTTATATGCGGCATGCGCACAAAATTGTTAGAAGTAAATACATAACACAAAAACTAAGGATAACTTATTCGAGAATCGATCATAACGGAATATTGATCAACGAATCGGTGTCCTCGTACCTAGTTATCTCAAAATAAATACTTCTTTTATCACTTTTTGTCACCAATTAGAGAAGGTTTAGCACCGTACCTTATAGGGGACAATACTAATCGATATGACAACAGAGTGTGACAGGCTGGCGAGCGGGGGCGGTGCCTCGGTGCCGCGGTGGTGTGTGACTATCAGGAGTGTCGCGTCACGTAGGCGCGTGCGCTCGGCATGCGCGTCGCGCCCACCGTTACGCCGCCGCCATTATAAATCTCGTACGATTCCGCGGAATTTATGGGAACGTTGCCAGCGACATCCTTGCCCATCGACATCGACCGGTTATCGACTGGGCACTTGCCTACTCCCATTCCCGACACGTAATGGTGTCTTAAATTTGACTGCCTTTTTTGGGAACACAATACCAATTCAGTTTTTAAGGACCTCTACATAGTACGTTTAGGTTACGATGCTAACCTGCTCCACGTTATACTTCCGCGTGTTGGAAAGTTGAATAAGGTAAATGAACCAATTGTGTGCAATGGGGATTTCCAAGTCTAAACTACATGAAATAAAATATTCAATAAACGTAATGCTTTCAACGTGTTAATACAAATACGCAAGCGGAATCGGAATTCAGATTGCGGCATGCAAAAGAATAAGCGACATCAGACGAGAACCGGGACGAACGACCTCCACATCTGCAAAACGAATACAAATGTCCTAATCGGGTAGTCGACTAATGTGGCCAGTCAGCACAGAAGTGTAATAAATCATGGGAAAATAACGAGAATAAACTTATTTGCATTCAGTGCAAGATTGCAATAAAAGTGCACAAGACGACCACAGCAAATATAAGATCGTTAAATCAATAATGTGCGCCGAAGGAATTTTTTCTTTCTATCAATGACATCACTGTGCCTAAAGGTACTACAAATTAGGTTGTTGATTAGCATATTCATACGTCAGCCGCTGGCAAAAGTTATAACAGTTATTATAATTTGAACGTCGAGCCACCTTCACCGAATTGCGGCGGTATTGTCGCGCGGCCTTTTAACGAGCCGAATACTTACACGCACTTCCTGTATGTACTACGAGTATTCAATTGGCAAAAAACAACGAACGCGCGTATGTTATCATCTTGTAACAAGATGATAACATACGCGCTCGACCAACATGCCATGGATACCATTGCGTGCTATTGACCGTGATCCGCCGATCCGCGTCCAAATGTCAAAGGTCGTTGCTGACTAGGATTTCCGCCCATAACTACACGTTAGCGAATATATTCTGTTCGCGCTAACAATATAATTATCATAATCGCTTGTTCGTACCTACGTCTTCGGAGCAATCTCCACAATTTCGGAATATAATGTGAGAACTAATTCTTGCATATTTGCAAACAATGGTTGCGCAAAAACATGATTCGCAGACAGGTAGCGTGTGATTGTGCAGTCTCATTATCTGGGTTTTTAAATTTGTTTTATATTGTGAGAAAGAAATTAACAAAGGCTTTTGAAATATTTATATGTGTATTTTAAGAGGAGATTGGGTGAGTGCAAATGAAATAATTGCATCACGAACATATCAAGGTGTTGAGCGGCTATTGTGAGGATATCAACTATAGCAATTTAGAAAATAATTACTTACACTGTTGTAATTGTAGAGATACTCCGCTAATTAACAAGACGTTTATTAAGGCTTGTCTTCCTGTGCCGTGTGGCGTCAGAGCTCAGTCGCCGTGTTTGTTACATTAGAGATGGTTCTATTTTTTCTGAGAAAGGGAAGTGGAAGGCAGACAGGTGAGCCGTTAACGGTGGAATGGCGACGAACGAGCCGACCACGTCCCGCGCGTCCACATTCCAGGATAAATCTTTATCTAACCGATGCCATGCCATCGGGCAACTTGTATCGTTTACCAAACCCCAAACATTCTTGTGTTCCAACGAATTGTCCCGTCTCAGAATTCACGCAATAAGGACATTAGTTCTTGGGTTATTTTTTTAAATTCGTTTAATATAATTTATATAATAAAATTAATATAATTTATATAATAAAATTAATATAATTTATATAAATTTAATATAATTTATATAATAATAATTTATACATCCAAAATTATCGTCTGATATGCTATAAATGATTGATAACATTTTTGCCATTGTAGGGAAGGAGATTTTTTACTTTTGAAAATTTGAAAAATAGCAATACTGGAAAATGAAGAAATCGCGAGATTTTTGAGGCAAGATGTAGGTACGCCTAAAACATTTTCTGCAGTTTGTCGCAGTTTGCCGTCAGAAATAAAATAACGTTTTTTTGCGTGCAGCTAGCATGCTAGCGTGCAATTTCATCATCTGTCACAAGACGGATAATTTACTTATTTGGTAATAAACAAACACGCAGCTTGAATTCTAATAAATAAACAAAAGTGCACTACAGTATACTTATAACAGTTGATAACCCTTGCACAGTGTAGTGCAGATAATTTTAGTGTCATATTCACAGAAGCTCATATAACGAGTGCATTGGTAAGTAGAGCGTTGCATTCCCACATGATAAGTACCGCTGTTTGAAGCCTTGTCTACGCGGGGAACAGATTTATCTTTGTGCAATTCGCTTCCGTTCAATTGTTGCAGTGACTTGTGTGAAATTTGCGAAGCATTACTGTTAAAACAGTAAAAGAAACTGTTTGAGGAGCAGACTGTCATCATGTAACAGTCTTACAGTGTACAAATGCTCTTTGTTGACCGTGGTACGTCTGCTACGAAGCAATAACCTCGGAAGTAGTGTTTCCATAAAACACTTTACTGAACAACTAATGCACAGATAAAAGATGTTGCCAAAAATGTATTTACACGAGTAGTAGTTACTTGAGAATCAATTTATAAAAGACTTTATAATTTATAACTAAATCAATTAAATATGGTTGAAAACAATTCTTTCGTTATTCAAAATCTTAATAACAAATCAAGGTATTCAGATCTCTTGGAAGAACAAAATAAGTTAATTAAAAAATGCAACACCTCATACACTGTTGTAGGCGTCCCATAGCTACAAGCACCGTTAGCACTCATTAACCTTAGTTGACTTGTTCTTAACTGGTGCAAAAACTGTGTTGATTATTATTAAACCAGAGACTAACAAACACCGGTCAAATATGTAAAAGAAAATAAGGCTTTATTACGACATCAGATCAAAGCCTGACCTATCTAAGCAATTAAAGGCGCACCGTCGTCCTTCATACAGACATCAGATCTATTTCTGTTACAAAACGACCATTAACGGGACAACCACGCAGTACCACTTTCTTCGTTTACAACCTAGGAACAAAGTCGTAAACATGCAAAGTGACTAGTACTAGCGCTCGGCACTGATACAATCGATATCCTGCATGTTCCCACGCGAACGTCACGGAAGTCCATATCGTTCTGTCGATGCTGGGCTGGTCGTGCCTGCTAACTGGCCAGCACGACGTTCCCACGCGGACCCGGCCGGATTCTTGCAATTATACACCTCGAAATTAACAATAAATACGGAACATATAAAGCCCTCTTCTAATTTAATTAAAAAATCAAACAAAACATCGTACTGTTTTTAACCACGTTGAAACCGACGCCGAGGGGAACGTATTTAGCGTGATTATTCGGCTGTGTTCCGGTGCTCTACGGAAGCGCTTTTGCAGTTTCAAGTTCCATTTTTAACATACCAATAGTTGCTTGTGTTTCGATGACATGACGACGTTCCAGTTATAGCGCGAACGACACACGAAACTTCCTGTTTCCCTTACGTGCTAAACCACTACATCTTCATATTTAATAACATGCATTTTAAATATGGCGTCGCATAGAGTCCGCATTCAGAGCCGCAATATTTCGCACACATAAATGTCACATTAATGGGCAATTTGAAAAAATATTTGGTTTTAAATATTCATTTTATGAAAGGTACGGCGATGCAACAAAGTTACAAGGTAATTTTTTCATCGTAATCCGATTTATTTGGGTCCTGGAGTGGTTATGGTGGGCAATGCGGTCGTTAATATTAATTAATCCGTCATTGGCCAAGCCGTGTCACCAGAGCCCTTCTTGCCACGAACGAGGTGCTTTCTCATGTTACCGACACCCTACACTCAATATCTCACCTTATCTGGGGAGCTTATGGCCATAAGCAGATCAAACACATCATAATATAAAGCTATTTGATGCGCGCTAATCTCGTAAATATAAGCGGATAAACAAGACAGGTACAATATTAAACGCGGTCAGCAAAAAATATTGAATAAATTATTAATTTTATGGTCCGAGCAGATGTTTACAACAAATAAAACACCACGGGCAATAAACTAGCCTACTAAGGAGTTCAGAACGTTGTACAATCCTGTCAGCCTTTTCAACAACGAGTAAAAAGTAGTCGGGTAGAAGAGAGAGAGAAGCTCAATAAATAATCGAAACAAATAAAAACAATATTCCAACATTATATTCCAGGCACAGCGGGCCGCTGTTTTGCGACATAATTTTATTTCATTGTTTTTACACCGGTGTCTCTACCCTTTAATCCCATCAGTGTCGAATACTTAAGGATTTTAAGCTTGACTGACTATCACTAAACAACTAAGCACCAAAATCGTTTCTAAGCCGTTTTAAAGATAATGTGCCCGTAAGCCGATAAACCGTCCATTGTCGTTGTTTAGTGCACTACCCTAATTATGTCAGAAAGCTTCTCGAACTTTCTATACTTTCCTACTAATTAAACTCATTCACACGTCCGTGGATGCCTTTCACGACACAACTAAATAAATGTCGTGACAGACCTAATAATGCTTTGTGTAAATGATTGAATTACTGGCTATGTGAGGTTTATGGACGTTTGGGTGCTTAATTCTGTTGGGTAACGAAATCAAAACTTGGCTCATTACTCACCAAATGAAGTAGAAGCCTCGCATCTTTATGATAATATAGACGGCAACTTATTAACAATTCATTTTGTTCATCGTCCTCCTAAGCTACAGATTAGCAAGATTCCTCACTTCACGAGACACTTTAAACTCGGCCGCGATCGACGACGTGCTTTATCAAAAACCCCATTTGCAAGGCGGTAACTAAGCCGCTTAGTCGTTGGAGCATCGAATAAGAACCACTAGACAATGTGGAGATAGAAGCTTTAAACACGAACTTCCACTAAGCCATCATAGATTAAAACACTTAGTATGAACTGCTTACCTCAAAAGGTATTTGGTAAACGGATGACACGTTTTGATGATTTCGAGGTCAAACTTGCACTACACAATTTCTCCCTATGAATTATTGGCAGATGACGTCCGCTATCACTACGCATGTATTTCGTATCAGTGGAGTACTGCGCAGATTGCACTCCGCGAGGAAGACGAGCGTAAGCGACACACATCCAGGCAAGTCAAGCAACCACACGCAATTTTGTTTACGAGGATTTTATTAGCTATTGAAAGCATCCTTAGTTACAGCACAATACAATTACATTAGATTACATTGTAGTGTTGCACAAACGAATATGTACCGATGAACTGAGTTAGACCGCTCGACTGGCGGGCGGGATGCGAGACTCAACTATCGATCTCAGTTAGATAAGTGCAGTTCTTCAGACTGCAGCGTTGTGGGATTCGCAGTTAATAAATGTTATTTATTACTTGGGTAGGCTTAAGTTTAACATTCATTACTATGTTTGGTAATGCGTGCTTATTATATGGAAAAACCTCATGTTTATTGCTTTTAAAGTTCTCAATTCTCAATTCCGGGAAATTTTCTCAGTTTTTTATGTTCTTGTCTGAGTCGTCGACTAGTCAAGTTTTCGGGCATTAGGTATAACGAAACACTCTAGGTCAATCAGTTGCACTGAAAGTATGTAACCTTAACGGGGTTTTGAGATGTGTAATTCAACTTAAACTTGCCTTTACATCATTGTGTAATAATAATTAATTGATAGCACTGAAGGCTCCATTATTTCTTGGCTAACACGAGATGCATTCACGTGTCGGCAGTTCAACATCCCCACGAGACGTCTCGATGCTTCACGGACAATTTTCTCATTAAAGAATCATGCCAATTAAAACTTATATTAACTAGTATAAGTAATTAACCGGCGTAAATGTCGTCGTTAGTTAAAGACCGGCCCCACAGTAAATACCAAACGTCCTTATGATATCCGCACTTTATTTAATTAACTTTTTTCGTGGTTTAGCTATAGAAATTACAAACCGGAAAGTATAACTACAAATAGGTATCAAGCAAAATAACATGTGTTATACGTTGTCATATCCGTATTAATTTACGCCAGAAAAAAAAACAGTTTAAGCGTAGAGGATGACACAGCAAATAAAATGAATCCCTCATTGAAACAGTACCAAGGACAATTGTACAATCATGTGTCCAAGTGTGACACTAATTTACATAGCTTGTGACCGGATGTCAGGCACCGGCATCGTTTGTCCGTGCGGTGCATGTTCGCGCTTGTTCAGATGCAGCCGGTCAGGGCTGACCTTGGTGAGACCACCCGCGACTGCTATGCTAGACGGCCTATACATGGCTAGACTAATTGCCTTATCGCACTAATAGATGATAGCCGAAGCGGCTAAGCGCCTGCCGTAGCTAGATGGTTAGATTGGTTATAAGGTTTTTAATCATCACAAGATTTTATGCCCCTTACGAGCAATAGATTCTAGTATATATTTAGTGTATTAAATAAGATTTGTTGTATCACAGCAGCAATAATTTTGGTATATTATCCTGGTCATCGTTTCAGAAGTGTGTTTGCAGTAGTTTCGTGTAAATTTTCATAACTAAGCAGTGTATATATTTTTAGTTTTAATAATAGAAGTATAGTATAGAAGGTAGTATAAAAACAATCGTGTGTGTATATAATGTAAATTATACTAAGCAGTAGTACTTTTACAAATACGAGAATAACGCAATAGAGCCGTAAAACTGCTCTCACGCACGACCATGATATACAAATAAATAGTTTCATAAAATTCAGTTGCAAAACTCCTCGATAAAATTTTATGCATGCTGAAATACTTTTGGCTATATTTATTCGCCGGGTCGTTTTTGTCCGAACAAAAAACAATTCCAACGGTAAACTTCATCCAAATTGGTAGAGTGCTTTTCGAGGTTACAGAAAACATTTTAAGTAAATCAAGATATATTTTTAATGTGAACGCAGAAAGCATAGTATATTCGGTTCTCATAGTCAACACAATAGCAACCAATTAGGTACTTATTATCAGCGTTTTGTTGGAAAAAGTCTGCCTAACTAATACACTGACAGCAATGGCGGATGCAAATGATTGCAATTTTTAGGTTACTTTAATATCAACGGTGCGGGTCACAATGATAATGCTGAGCGAGTCACGAACCGAATGCTAAATAGGTTATTATGTATTTTTAATATAGTTTAACATTTAATTTTAAAAGTAAATTATCCATTGCTAACTTCTCTCTAACTTAATAACAACCGTAGTAGTTATTCGATATTGGAAACTGATCGATTGACAATATACAACCTGCCGTGTCCACTTGTGTAGGGTACACGGCTCACTTAAATTTTATATTTAAGGCTGGTTGAATATTTGAAACTCGTTATCGTAAACTTAATTTTGATATAGCAATTCTACGGTTATTATATTTGCTTATTAATTCATCGAAAACCTTTTAAATTTTAATGTCTTTTTAATTCTACCACAATTTGTGAGACATCGAACCTTCTTGGGCAGACATCTTGGCATATTGTTAACGATATACTCGGTGTATATTAAACTTTCAGATATGGGATATTGAAAGCTTGTGGCAATCCTTACTCAAACTGATGTATCTCTATTCTCTAGAGCAAAAACCTATCTAGTAGATGCAGGCACAATTTGGCACATTATCCAAAGCCAGATAACTCGAAGACATCGTAAGGCTATCTAGCCCAGATTTATGTAGGCACAATTTGGCACGGGCTGCGCTGCGGCGTCACATCCGGCCCGATGACCGCCGAGTTGCGCAAGCGCACCAACATGGGCATTGTATGCAAAACGTTCGCGCACCACTCGCCAAATACCGAATGTTAACGGTACTTAAACTAATAGGGATTTAGTATTTCGGAACTTATTCAGATTCTGTTTTTCAGACATGATTTGATTTTATTACATTTTGACTTTCCGAGGCTGTGTAACGAGCTGTTATCATGAGTTAAACTATAATTTGCATTATAGGCACGACAAAAACTTCTACAACTAATTTCAAAAAATAAAACCGCAACCTTTAATGTTATGTTAATGTAAGAGCTGGTTAAACGATGAGAGGAAATCTCCAACAAGAGCAATTAAAAGGAAAAAGTAGGATCAAGTCGAAACAAGAGATAAAAATTATAGCAACACAGGAAATCTTAGAGATAGTTACACTGACACGAGCTGAGCTCTTAAATCAAAGAAGAAGATTTACAATTCAACAATAAAAACTAAATTGGTCATAACCGTCTCCATCAAACATCTCTGAAAATATTTTTTGTTCCAACACTAGCGAACTTCCGGAAGTGCATACATAATGAGATTAAATTGTACCCCAGCCGACAAATGTACAGTAAAAACACAAAAGACTAAAATCACACACCCGTTCAACGAATGATGTTTACCCAAGCTTCGTCGGACAAACACACTGGCCCTTTGAAATGCGCGTACGCCGCTTATCCGCGATATCAAAAGGACCGGAAGGATTTTAAGAAGCTTCTTTCCTCCGTTCAAGTCACTAACTAATGTTAATTTTTAAAGCAAACACCGTATATTTCCATTCAGCAGTAGATTAAAACTTTTCGATATATTTTTGACAGCTCATGATAAATGGACGTAGAATTTTAAACAAACAAACAAGCTTCTTTTTAAGCTCGTTTTTGTTAAATATTTAGTTTTCACGTGAGGCTACTTCCTGTTTCGGCGAAAAATGATTATTATACTTTAAGGTTACTACTTCAGGTTTACTTGGAACGGATAAACATATAATAACAATGCTTTTCCATCGAAATCATCATTAGCTAACTATTTCAGGACTGATTTATGAAAATACCTACTGTCAATGAACTAATCCCGTTTGCAATGTAGGAGAACTCCAAAAATAACAACGAATAAACACGATGAAAAAACAGATTATGAGAATTTATGAGTTTAAATAATACATTTCATATACGCTCAAGTTCTTCATCTTGACGAAGCAGAAGAGGCGCAACATTCATGTGAAACAAATCCTGACCGGCACCGGACATCCGTCTTTGTCGATATTCCCGTTCTACATCAAAGGGAACCACTGAATTTTAAATACAAACAAGTTTCAACCTTAAAATTGTGGATAAAGAGATTACACTGGCACTCCTAATAACAGCCACCGTGAAACTGGTCCAATACATCTTGTCACTCTTAGAGATAATTAAATTGCAGTGGACAGCGTTACAATAGAGGATGCGGAAATAAGTCGTAGTGTTACACATTGTGATGCCGTCCACGCCCAGAGAGAGCACGGCCACAATATCCTATTGTATGATTAAGATATATCCTACTCTGTATTCACCAACATTGACATATTAGAGTTCAATTGATTAAAGTGAACACGTGTTTAACATCGTAATAACCATAAGAGGGGCGAGTAAATAAGGATAAATATAATCCATTAATATCCATACATTACCATTAAGTGTAATTGATTGATGAAGTATTTGACCTTCAGCGGATCGTGGCGCTGATTACGAAGCACTTACCTGGAACAAACGAGCAGAAAATAATTTTAACGAGGCGAGATGAGGAGTTACAGAAATAGATAATGATATTAAATTTGTCACTTTGTGTGCCGAGAGTGGTCACTCGCGCACTCCGTAGGTGTCGCCCACGTCCAATCCATTTCCGTTGGGGCTCCGGAGACGAGA
This sequence comes from Abrostola tripartita, assembly GCA_905340225.1. Classification (NCBI taxonomy): domain Eukaryota; kingdom Metazoa; phylum Arthropoda; class Insecta; order Lepidoptera; family Noctuidae; genus Abrostola; species Abrostola tripartita. The sequence goes on from HG996491.1 coordinate 2,734,858, forward strand.
CACGTTCGTCCCTTGAAATTCTTGCGAACGTTTTACACTTTTTGATCTTATCAGCCCTTCATGATTCAAGATTGCTAATTAATGTTATCGAGAAAATAAATATCTGAGCCTGATTGCAAATGGGACCGATTAATGCGCAGGTCGATTGGTTATACGAACCATCGACCTTGTCGGAGGACTCGCGCGGCGGACGTGGATGGTCGTAAAATAAAAACGGCTCTCGCAGCCGCACAGACAAACAGACAGACTATAATATAATATGGCGAGACGCTCACACGATTGACGGCCGATAGCTTCTCCGACAGTACGCCGGCATCCGGCATTCAAGGTGACACTGCCCATCCTTGCAGATCCGGCCCCGACAAAATTAATATTATCAAACACAAAAGACATCATAATTATCATGAGAAAATGTTCAAAACTATTTCCCATTATCATAAATCAATAGCCGTGGTAATCTTGACAGTGCATTTGTAGAATAAATGCTTGCAGTTAATAGTGTAGTCTCCATAAATCCTAAGAAATATGAAACCTTTAACATAAAACGCCACTTACTGTATGGTTTAATGTCCAACATTATTATGGTAAGCATTCAACATTAAGCGTTAAATCAAAATGATGGTCAATAGAATACCGAGTCATTACTCAACGTGTGTTTTGAAATTAAAGTCCGTAATATAATCCGCGGCTATCAGCACTCAGCAGGGCCAAGGCAACGGTCATATAGAAGCAGTTGAGTAATTCAACTAATGGATGGGTGGCATCGAGGCGGAATGTTAGCCTAGTGCGCAATGGATTGTCGTTAAATTGAATTAGAGCGCACCACTGGCTTGCGCCCGCGCAGTTCGACGACCGATCGCCCACCACATTCACCATACTTATTGATCCCATTCAGCCGATCCTTTTTGATTGATCCATCTCAATGTGGGAGTGACACCGTTCCAAACATGTGACAAAATTTATGATTTTTGCTTGTAAAGAGATTATTGATGCAACGCCCTAGTGACGACAATACGTTGCATAAGTAGGTACATATTTCTAAAGATTCTTTATGTACCTGTGGGTGGATGGAAAGTATATAGATATACGCAGGCGTGCGTGGGAGTTAGTCGGGGGCGGCGACATTTCTCCCTCTAGCGACAGTATAGTTATTGCTGAAATGGGCTGGTTCTTATTAATGTGTGATAGTGACGCGCGATGCAGTGCCTTGCATAATACAATGCAACTAGAATAAACGCAGACGGGAAGCTGACAGACACAGAATATGTTATGCAAACGCGGAATACTGCACATAATACTCGTTTTAACGTAAACCATGCGGGAGACAGTCGTTCGTGATTAGCGAATTTATACACGATCGACGGCTGACCACAATACCTGAATTAATTTCCTCATTGTAAACTAAATGCTTTAGGAATTTTATGAAGTTTGTATGCCAAAGCCGCTAGTTTAATTTTTTTTTTGTTCGCCTTACCTTCTGTTATAGGCGAAGAAATAAAAAAAGTATACAAAAAATACCATACGAGGCCTATTCATAATTAGGTTTTTAAATTGTTATGATACGACTGGTATTCTAATATACAACAGTAATGGCCACGGACGTTCACAATTTTTATATATACATAATAATTACCATCAAATTAAAGATGGGGAAATACCTTTTATGAACAAATACGATAAAAGTGAAAGGGACAAATACTTAAAACGTTAAAGCAATTGGATACAATTAATTATTGTATTAGTTGCTTTTACCCTTTTGCTTTCGGAGTTCATTAATTTTTTAACATTTAAAGGATTTGCGCCTAAAATTATTGTTACTAACACGACCATAACAGTATGACAAAATTAACAAGACAGAAATTTGACTAGTGATCATTCTTAAACTACTAGTTCAAATGTGAAATATACCGTGTTTATACAATGCCTGATTGGTTACTGAAAATTCAGGCTTCTAGTTTTATTCACAACGAAGTTATAGGGGGTCGAAAATGGCCTGAACTGCTTCGAGAAAAGGATGGTACGGCCATGCCGCTTTTTTGCTCGACTTGGCGGGGGTACGGCCGTGCCCCCAGATTAAATAAAGTTAGAGTGCATAAACAAAATAAATTTTCGCAGTCAGATCCGTTATCATACTAAGTTTGTTCCACGTGAAAAGCTAGATCTAAGCAAAACCGCATCTCGCAGATGAAATATCTCGCGTGTAACCGGCCTCGCCTGCGGCATAAGCGTTTAGCCGGGTCCAAACTAACGGAATAGCCTTGCGTGGCTGTTTTACGCACATAGAAGACAAACTTCACGAAAGATAACACACTAAGCTTACCTTTACCCACTCAATCATCATCATATAACTGATAGCCGAGTGGTATGACCGTTGGACTGCCAAGTCAAAAGTCGGAAGTTCAAATTCTGGTACACGCCAATGACTTTTGGGTTTATGTGCGTACTATAAAGTACTTAGCAGCTGCTGAAAACGGTGAAGGAAAACTTCGTGAGGAAACCGGAACACCTAAGAGATTTTTCAACGGTGTGTGAAGGTATATCAGATGTTTGAACTCTGACACCAGGTTGTTCATCAACCATATAATAAGAAGACGATTATCATCATCAGCTGGAAGACGTCCTCTGTTAAACAAAGGCCTTCCCCTTAGAACTCCACAATGAACGATAACTTGCCATTTGCATCCACCGGTTGCCCGCAACTCTGACGATATTGTCAGTCCAACTGGTAGGAGACCTGCCAACGCTGCATCTTCGCAGCCTACCTACTCTGTCATAAGAAAAAAAAGCTTTTCAGAGTGTTCCGATGAGTCCTGCTTTCACCTTTAACCAAAAACCCGTTTGCCAATACCAAAGGGCTTCGATCCGTTCTTGCATATATGTTTGGCACCAATTGATATTCATAAGATAGATAATAGGCAACGCACAACTATTACTTTCACCGCACCATATTAGTTACAGCATTTGTCATATCTGACGTCTGTGACATGTTACCTTATTTTCATCGCTAGCTCAGTCTAAGTGTTGTACATTTCAATGATGAAATAAAGAAAAAATATCATTAAAAATCTTTAATGTCATAAACAACAACGATAAAAATATTAGTATTAGTTTTAAGAAAATGCAAACATTTCTTCAATAGATAGCCGCACATTCCTATACGCGGTAAGAAACCGCAAACCAGATAACTAGATCTTTCTTGCTCGTTCATTATATACAGTGACTCGACTGGATATTATGTTTATTACTGTTTCATGAATAGGATTAACATTAGAATAAATTAAACTGGACACTCTTTATTATGTCATAAAAGTTGTGACAACAATTTTTTTGGCGCAAAGCCCTTATAAATGTTAGGCAGAATTATTTATGTTGCCATAAAAAAAACCTACCTAATATCTAGCATAACGTAGACAATCAATAAATCTGACAGAATCGATACAATTAATAAATCGTTTATAAAAGCGGATTATTAAACGATTTTGCTGGTAAACGTCATCGCGTAGCTAACAAATGACTGCCCAAATATTTCTATATCGAATTCAATAAAAATTCTAGCTGCATATTCTAGCAACCATTAAGTACGGTCGAAGAGGGTGCGAGGGTAACACTAATCCGTCAACCAACTGTATGAGCACGTGCTGTATCGACAACATTCGACCTTCCCAAAATATTTGAGAAGATTAACTGGCGAACAACGCATGTCATCAACGAATTTGTTAAACAAAAGCGCAATAGGTACGCCGCGATAGAAACACTACTGAAAGTGTGTTTATAGCGTCCGCCTTCCTGCTGTGGACCGACGAAAATACCGTTACGTCCGCACAACCAAACTCCATTGATTTACATACGCAAATCATGACGAATTGCCCACAATGCGCTGCCGAAATACGCCGATGTTCCTTCAACACAGCGCAAAGTGATTCATTGCCCACTTCCACCCACCTAGGGACCATATTCGTATGAATGAAGATGTTATCCTTTGACCATTTCCGAAATAGTTACGCGTTCTCGAAGGTTGTTTGTGAACTCATTATTCAAGGGCACTGCCTGGAATGCAGTGGGTATAAAACACTGTTCAAGTGACTGTTATGATTATTGTGTGCTGCGAATGTCAACGACGAGCTTTGTGTCCATGTGTCTAGAAGCAGCACATTTCTATTCAGATCAAAAGCCTCGTCTCCTGTTTATTAAAGTCTATTCAACGTCTTTACCAGTAGGAAATTGCATACAAGATGTAGCACGGTAGCAGGGTATAGATACATTATACTGCGTCGTCACGTGAATGGAATGTCCGACAGGGAGACAGTTTCATTTGTTATGGATTCTTTTAATAGAATCTAATAAGCACTAATGATTACCGCATACTATATGTACCGGTTGAGTTATGGATTAAGTCATGGCGGAAACGGCCTTCAACAAAAACAAACTAATGCTACACGGTGAGGTTTAAAAAATTTAACACTCGTTAGTGCATCCGGTGAATTACGAGTGCGCGTGGTGTCTTTTTGCTCCAAGTTCGATTTAAAAAAATAAACCGATCAATCGGCCAGCATAGCACACAGCGAGGGAGAATATCCTGTCGCCGCGGGAGAGTGGGGAGGAGGTTGCGCGCAGGCATCCATGAATGGCCATAACGAACTCGCTGGCCTTGGCAGGACGGCCCTGTGGCCCTAAAGCCGCGGCTAGCTACGGACACATACTTACCACCGCCTAACGCTACACTTCATTAAAGCACCTTTATAAAAAGCTTTCTTTTGAATCGCCTACTTGTTACTAAACACATGTTCAACGCGTAAGATATGCATAAGAGCCTATTAAAAGATGATTATATTTCCTTCCAATGACGAAACTAGAAAATCGAGAATCAATATTGAAAAGGTGTTTAATTGCGAAACATTATCGGCTGATATACCTATGATGTTCTACATTATAAAACAGGAAACGCTTCAAGTGTTGCACACATGCGTGTGTATATGCGCGGTAAACATCTCATTCACGATCCTTTGATTGAGTCTGAATGAGTGACGTGCACAGCGTTTACAATTCGCCTCGTAACAGGAAGTGAAACGAGTCCAAGTATATCAAGGACGCTAATATTGGAACATGATTTGTAACTCCATTCATCAAGCTAACTATTACAAACTTAATTTCTATCCTCGTTTGATGGCATCGACGTAACCTCAACACACATGTGACGCTAGTTTAATCTTGTGCCATAATATGTTTATTGATGGTATAGTGTAGTGCAGGTAATTGATTTGTGACCTTGAACAGGCCAGGATCGACATGCTAACCCACTTAACGCGGCGTGCCTGCGCGTGCCGTCAAGGGATTACGGCTCGGGCTAATGACGCCGCCATTTACAACATCTGGTGATTTGCCTCTAGTTGTTCAGTGCTATTAACATAAACAAAGTCAACATATTCCTCACCATTCTAAATTTCATATCGTATCGGGCAATATTGAAAATTATTTTTAGAAGAAACGAAAGACTATAGACAATATTTAATGTTATCTAGTTTTTGGCTCCGAGGTCAATAACAAAAACAAAATGGAAGCTTACAAAAGTAAATAGTACTATTACTTAGTAGCCTCCCATGAGCTTTCGGAAGCCGGTGCTGCGGACGAATGATCAAGTAAACATTTAGAAGTTCCGTTCCAATGATGACGCTGGTTCTCAGGCAGGCCGCGGAACGCGCGGAAGAACGCTACGCTATGAAGTCTAACGTCTTGTCAAATAAACATTTAAAAAATGGTTCTCATTGGTTCATTCACCAACCTTTACGTCACTCACAACCAAACGAAGCGACGCCTTCAGAACTTGCCAATAAAGACACGCCCTCACTTCAATTACTCATTCATAAACGATTCGCACGTTTATGTGAATATGTTACTTTGGTTTTTTACATGTTGTATTGTTATAGATACACTGTTGTTTATGTTGAAATTTTGATCGTTCTAAATTAACAGAATCCCCAAACTTTAAAAACTTTACCTGTGTGATTTACCTACAAAAAATATTAAGAATGGACGGCGTGAAAAGGCAGAGGGTCAATTCGTGATTGATGATTGACTACGGTACGTAGTAATAAGCTCCTAACGCAAGCACGATTTCTGAATCACGGTGCACTGTGGAGTAAATGCCAGATCCATTATCATTTGGTGTCAGTTAAAATTGCCGTTGCAGATCCGTGAAGGAAAGTTGACCTGGATTTGTGAACGGCCGTCCAGGATACTGCACTGCACTCATGTTCAATGCACAAATTACCAGTTTAGCAATCGGTTCACAGCCCGGATCTGCGTCTTGAAAACAGAATAAGATGTGAACAATGCCTCATTATAGACCGGTGTTGTTACCATCACGGTCTGAACTAAGGAAGTCAATATCTATTAGCTCGTCACAATAGGTGAGCGACATCCGAAGCTCATTACTGGCATACGTTTCCGTTGGCGATTCGCAACACGCAAATAAATTGCGGCCTATTGGAATATCAGTAGCCTTATAACGTTACAAGTGAGTTAGGTCTATAGTCCAATTAGAACTTAACCTTAGGTCACACAGTATAATTATTTTGGTAATTTTTTGAAGTCATCTTCATTGATTATGGAACTTTAAATAAACCCAAGGATAGTTTTCCTATTAATCTTAGATGCTTCCAAAGATTTGTTTATTTATCTTAATCTATATGACACTTATATCCTTATAACTCACTAAAAATTCGATCAAATGAATTTAAATAAATAATCTCACATCTGATGTCAGACAAATATTGCCTTTTATATTAAACAGTCGATGTATTCGTGTTATTAGCGTTAGAAGATTCGTAAACATACGCGGCCTTGGCCAATGCTTGTTTACGGATACAAATACGTTGGCAAATGAACTCGAATTCGTAGTTAATTTTGTAAGAGTATGGCACCAATGTGTTGTTTAAGTAGTTTTATTTAGTGTTTGAATAATTACATACCAATGCCAATAAAACCAATTAAGAAAAACAAATGTTATACTTACTTTTAAACAAATTAACAGTGAAGTAATTGTGTATGATGTTTATTTTCATTGACTCTGGCAAAATCTATCCTGCGTCGACAGTAAATGCATATCCATAAAGCAATGCAAATAGAACGTGAGGACGCATAACATTCAAGCGCTAGTGATCCGTGCCAGCAATGCTCAGGACATAAAGTAAGCAAACATGATTTGTTTTGTGCAAACATCGTGCGTTATCTCGGCGGTTTACAGGCGTATTATCTGTGCGCACCACCGCACCACCTATGGTGAACATAGTAGTCACAAGAGATGTACGTGCTTTTTCTACTACACAAACATTTGTCATGTCAATATTAGTCTCATGCCTCTGCGAGTGTTGCAGAGGCCGCCCTTTACCGACGTCATCCTACTAACTTTGATGGGCGCAAACAAATGCAGGGATCCAAAAGAAAAAGTAGTACTAAAAACAAACACAAGCAATTGCTAAAGAGACGATTTGAAATCGCTGAAATCATCTGATCAACGTGAGCTTAATCGCAAAGAAACTAACGTGATGTTGACGTCAAACAATGATCTTGTGAGAAGAAATACGTCGAGTAGAGCCATGATCGCTGATTAAATGAATACATTTTACAGGGCAGCAGTACAACGTACAACGGAAAGCGCATAATGACTTCCGTTCGTCGGACAACAAGAAACATCGAAAATAAAACGATGTGCCAATTCAACGGACTCGGAATCGCAAAGATCGAAGAATCCGATACAAAAAGTAGTATTAGGAGTATGTTTAATGTGGAGATTGGAATCTTGAAAACGATACGTAAAACGGCTATTATAATCTTCAATGTGTTTTAACATACAGTAAGTAAATTGGCAGTCCAAGCTACATAAACGATGATTCAGGAAATCTGTGTACGTTTTACGATTTAAAGGGACTTTGATAAACGGATATGGGAAGTGCGGTCGACATAGCGCAAGTGCCCCACCGTTCATCGGCTCGCGATTCTAATTTTGATATATCCTGCGGGTTTCCTGCGCAAGCACCGACCGGAACCGGCCCACTCTCCGCTGGTAATAAATAAACCATACGGGTTTCCAACGTCGCTTATAATACTATAAACAGCTAGAAAATATAGTTCGGATATCTAACTAATGATCGTCATAAAACGCAACCAAAACATTTGTAGTTTTAATCAAACAACATTAAGATAGCTAATGTTTTTTTGTAAAACCATATGTTTTTCAAACTAATTATAATGAAACTTCAATACAAACACTACAGCTAACAATCGACCTATTACTAAGCTGGTCGCGCACAATGAAGGTCCAACAGCATCAATCACCCATTCACGAGTCCATCGTTATTGTCTATTCGTGTGAGCGGTGAATGATAACAATACGGTCTACTAACAAAAACAAACTGTTTCATATCGGCACCGATACACGCCGTATATTTGCATACGATACAGACTATAAACACGCGTACCTATGGCGGCTCGCTCATCTGTCGTCCGACACATTCATCGCAAATTATTACTATAAATAAACCATAACATGTTTACAATACACTGTAATTCTATTTAAGCTCCTGCTACAGCGTACTAAACAATCTCAAAGAAGACGCTAAAATATGCGATGAGAAAGAACGTAAGATGTTGGTTAGGTCAAAATTTTCACATTGATCTCGTCAGTAATCAGTTCACATCCTCTTTAGACGCGTACTAAATGTGCAAGTTAACACCTATTGTTTCCGTCGATGAGTACTCTTTCCATTCACTACACCTAACGAGCCCATTGACCGTTTCTAGGAACTACTTCGATTGTTTAGTTCTCAGGACGGCACCTTTGGCCACTGCAACTGGGAATATCTGCATCGGAGTGTTTCTTTGAAACAACAATATGAATTTTATTAGCCTCTAAATTAAAGGAAATAATAAGGAAAACTACTTAAAGAGCCATATCATTTATGTATGCAGTTTAATTCAACATCACGTAAACTGCATGCAAGGATGAGCACGGAAGTAAATGATGGTACGAAGTCAGTCACAGTCCAGAAAGTCGTCATGGGAAAACGAGTCGCTTCAGACTTATAAACCCTAATGACGATATATAATCAAGTCCCACTTCTTACCGTTCCATACAATGAATAAACTTGAATCCTGATGAGAATACTAAATACTTGAATAAAGTACAGAGTAATTCATATGGAACATAAATGATACACAATTTGTCTCTTAAAATGTTGTTGCTCCATCGAGTTAATCATTAATAACACTGATCTTGGTAACAAGCTCGTAACAATCCTTTAATGACTTACACCTACACTATAAAACATCGATAGAACAAAAAAGAAAATAATCATTGCAAAGATAATTGAAGTGGACCTGTTCATTAACCAAGAAAAAACGTTAAAGCATTGACGTTCACGAACACGACACAAAAACATTCGGAGAGCAAGTTAACTGCTGTAAATGCAAACCATAGCACGACTGTCGCAAGATAATGTTCCAGACGGCACTCATTAGCGATTTAGATTGTAACATATTAAAAACAATAACATCCGTGATATTGAACGGCAGAACATTAATTCATGACCATAATATAAAAGACATCGTATAATCGTGACTGCAGACCGAAAGAAGACAAAACTCGGCAGGGGGTGATATCCCGACGCTTAATTGGACAAGCGGCCTTTTAAGGCGGATTTTCTTCGACGGAACAGAGACTCACGATCTCGGCTGTCGTTGCCTGATGTCGCGAGACAGGAAGCCGGGGCAAGGGGCGCGGGGGCACGCTACACGATATCCCTTTTACGCGGACCAATTAACGGACCCCGTCGGACCGGATGTGCGTATACACAAGCATTAGCACCTCCACCCTTCACTAATCTTTTTATGGGAACCAAAAAAACGTCTTGAGAAAATATACAGCAACGCGAAATGCTAGGTGTGAAGAATATTTTATTGTCAATCATATCGTCACATACACAGCAGAGACGTGACTTCATTGACCGGATTTTACACCACGGGCAATCGTCCTTGGTTGAGCTACTTAGGCTATGGTACAGGACAATAAAACTTGCTAAGCATACAATTACATCCATAAGTGGAGGACACGAGAGTAATTTTATTCAATGCGCGTCTCATGTGAGCACAGTGCGGCCGAAGTAGACGGAACGTTTCTTCATGAGAGCTCCATTTATTTTTGAAACGCAACGCATTGCGGAGTGGCCAAATCTGTCCAAGTATTTACAGCTGGAGTAAATCCACGTGTCAGAATTCTGACATTGTTGTGAACTCAAAATAGGTCAAGAGCTTGTGGGAGTTTACGAATACCGAAATATTGAAACATTCAATATGAGTGTGGCAAGTTCGGAGAAACGTGAATTCATTTGGCTCTGATCAAGGTATGATATGATGGTAAATTCCAAAAAAGAAATGCTGAAATTATATATCATAAATGATACAATGAGATTGTTTTGTAATCAAATTTTCCCATGATTTTGTTTGTGTTCAGCTCATTTCGACTAACCATAAGGCAAAGGTACTAAAAATATAGTCAAAGGCCTCATTCAATATTATAAAAAATCTGCAATTTTGATCAAGTCTATGAGATAATTGTTTTACATGCATTAGAGGTATTCCACCAAACTAAACACTTAGCCTATAAATAACGATTCCTAAATGAAACCGGAAGTAAGCCCGTGCCGCCAATTACAGAGCCAAGGTATAGCGGGCGTCTGTTACTTCCGTTTTGACATGTACCGATAACCACCCTTGCAGGAGGGCTGTTCCGGAAGGGACACGTATTAATAAGTGCTTAAAAGTCAACCAAACTTTTGTTCTGATTCTAAGAACTTCCGCTTTTTTGTTAGTTACTGAAATTGTGGATGTTTTGTTAATATATAGATTTGAAACAAAATATAGTTAACAGTTCCTAACTGATATGGAACAGTATTTTGAATTCAAATAAGTGCTTTATTTTATATGACACTTTTGTGTCATTTTTGCATGTTGCCCATGCTAAGCTTAAATCTAAATTATTAAGGGAAATTTGAAAAATGATGGACACGATCAGGACTTGAACCTGCGACCTTCGCCGTACCGTAGCGCTGCTCTAACCAACTGAGCCATCGTGCTTTATTTTATCTTAACCACAGCATCTAATAGTAAGGTTTTCTTGGAAAGATCATATTGATGGATTTGCAAAAGATCTCTACTTAACTGACCCTTCGAAAAAACAAACATGATATTAAACATATGCTTGTGTTTTATTACCTATTCTCATAATAATAAGTGTTTGAACATAATTAAAACGAATACTGAACAATTCCTTCGGGAGGGTTTGTATGATGCTGCGCGAGCGCAGAGATCGCGAGCTCATAGCCCATTACCGGCCGATGGTATAAACTTCGAACATAATTTATCGCTTCCTCTCTGTGTTTTTCACTCGGCAACAATGCTCGCCTCTCCAAGTGTGAAGTTAATGGCTTTACGACGTGTCGAGGTGTAATTTGCTTTAACGAGTATGTGGATACAGCATGATAGCATAACGTATTATCAATGTAATGTTAGAATACTTAGGATCAATCGAATCACACACCACAAGAACTTAATATTTACCTTATTCATTGCTCTCGAAGCTCCCCGCGGTTTAAATACAAGGAAACAATGCTCAAAAAACAATCTAATTGAAAGTCCAAGATTCGAGCGAAGCAGCAGGATCCCGAGTCGTTTCTTAGCGAGCTCGCCTCGTGAGAAATTCTCTCACAATTTCTTTCATGTATCGCAACACACTACTTGACAGTTAGCTGTATCTTTTGCTCCATGAGAATCATTTGACAACCGTACATAATAACGCCAGCGCAAAGTTCAATGATATATGTATTTGCATGTATGACTTATTATCTGGCTGGAAGCTGAGCAGTTTAATCTTCTCGCAAGATTTATTTCCTGTAAGACAATGTATCTGGGCGCCAGAGTTTAACGTACTTTCCGACCCGAATTATTTTTTGTTACACATAATTTTCATCAAATACAATGGTGGGAAATACTTGTAGGATGTGTATAATGAGACACGAGTAGATAATCATTAGACGAAGGAAATTATATTAAAATTGAGCAGCATTAATTAAACTCGATTCTGTAATGAGGAAAGGGGGCAAATTGTTAAGGTTCATGGAAATGATACAGCCTATTTCAGATATAGGAGGAAATAAACACCGTTCTCGCCTTCAAAATAGAATATACTCCATTGAGAAAAAGCACAGTGAAAAGTGTTGATAACTCGTGTGTCCTCCATTTGCGGCGATGCAACAGCGAATGGAGTCCATTTATTATACTCTGGCTACGAACCGAAGATATCAAAGCTCGAATGTAATATTAGAAGTTTAAAATTTCATACTAGAAAGATGGACGGACATTAAAAAATAAACTACATAGGCGCAGATTCTTAACTGTCGTAATTATATGGATGTTACACTCACACCAACAAGTTGCCTTGTATCAGCGACTGATATTAAAAGACAGTAAGTTAATTATGTGACAACATTCACTACAAAAATTCTCGTATACGTTTAAGATAAGATACTTGATTATTCTCTGAGATAACACGCTGGCTGCTGTCAATCAATTTCCTGTTCAATTGAAACATAATTACGGAGTTGATCTCGGTTCATCCATAAAATAAGAATATCTTACTTCATGTATTTGAACTAGATGTAATTTCCGTAATAAACATTTCTTGGACCTGTTTGTTATAAGCAACAAGAACTCCCCACAAGCGACTAGTTAGAAACGTATTTAGTAATAACGTCGTAATGGGATGAAATGAAGGAGTGTTGGGAGCGAGGCGTGTCAATTTAATATCCGCTGGTGGGCTCTTGATGGATGGCTGTTTTATTAGCCCCCGACCGGCGAGTTTACGTGCTTACACGACACATCAACCGATATTATCAAGAAAGCCTCTGCATGCTGTGTTCTAACTTTCTTACATTCGAAATCACGTAAAAACACCCATGTACAAATTGACAATTTATGGTGTTAAAAGAATCTGCGGCCCCAATCGAAACGTCTAATTGACATCCATGGAATGGAAATAGCAAAACGGTGTCGTACCAAAACCGATCGATATCGCGCCGCAAACAATAGGGGCTCATCAATTTCGAGACGACGTGAGACGCGAGAAAAAATTGGCGAGAATCAAGTCCAGGTAGAGTTTGCTTAGCGCCTTATTAAACGCTCTATTGTGTTGTAACGGCGCCTACTCGGACCATTTTTTGCGGACAATTTATAAACAAAAATGGAACGCATCTGTCGTAGAGGTACCCCGCTATTGCCTTGACTATTTTGAGTTTAACTATTTTAGGACAGTGGTTCAAAGTTTGCATCACATTGATACATTATTAGGTACTGTTTATAAAATGAAATTGGAACAAAATTTCCCTAGACCCAAGAGAAGTATATGCTCCGGACGTATCTAAATGTTCATGATAAGTGAGTACTTAATTACAGGAAAGCTATTAGAGGCGAGGTCTAGTCGGAATACATAGATAACGAATATGAATGAATAATTACTGTTTATTAAATGAATAAACATATCGAGCGTGTATCAAGTAAACTGTAGTTTTTAATCCATTAATGTACAAACGAATTGTGCTAGATATCAAGAAGACACAGGCGTACTACACCTACAAATATTAGAAGTACGTGGGCACCCCACCTACAAGGCGGCCCACAACCTTATTTTTCGTTCAATAAGCCTAGCCTACGTGTCACCTTTGCTCGGTTACCTAGCATTAATAGTGAATGAAAGAAAAATTGGTAACGACTTACTCACCGTATATGTCAAACTATGTCTGCCGTTGGCGGCTTTCCCGAAGGCTGGTTTTCTGTAGCAATAGCGTCCTGCGTCTCACTGCGTATATCGCATCGCAACAAAAACAACAGAAGATCAATTATCACTTAAAAGTTAACTGTCAATCAAACTTTAGCACAGTCGAACACGTACGAATTTAAATTTGAAAACGTCAAAATGTAAGCACGAGCATGCGCTCGCGTGTTGGCGCGTTCATCGAGGGCGCACGGCGCGACTGAGCGTGAGCGGCGAGAGCGCGGCACGCGCCGGTGGGGGCTTCATTCACAAATCGAGTGGCGGGGACCGGAGCGCGGGGCCTGACCCATGGGCTCATTCATGCGATTACCAAGTCGGTGAGGTGACCTGCGGCTCGCGGCCCGCGGCCTAGCGTTACGTGCACCGTCCGATTCATCGCACCGAACCCACACCCTTGACTAACCGTTTCAAATTAACTACAACGCAAAAAAGCATGTCACCTTCCTGTATTTTGTTACGACACCATGCATGCTATTTAGAGAATTGTATTGCACACAACAAATGATACACAATAAAGTATTTAGCAATACGACCGGTCATACGTGCGTGCAATTGCGACAGCAGCGGCCTGACACAATTATTGCAAGTACGGACCCGGCGAAAGTCAGGAGAAATTCGAGAGTCGTATTATGGAGGACATCTGTGTATAACTCAGATAACGCTGAATAAAAGATATGAGGGACACTTATGATGGGCGACACTGCAGGCAGTCACGTCATAATAAATGACAACAATTCGATCATTGTATCACGATTAAAACCGCTACGTATAAAACGGTGAGTTGAAATCAGATCCCGTTGCGCCACCGACGGATTTACAGCAATAATGGCTTTGCAAGCAAGAAAATGACAAGCAACACAGCCAGTGAAAGGCAAGTACAGGGCACGAGCGGTTTATATAACAAAGTCGCTTGCATCGCACGTGCCCTGCGTCGCTACGTTTTATTGGGATGCAATATTGCTTTTTTTATGCCGAAGACCCTATTAACATTCGCACGGCGTGTGATGATCTCACAATATTCGGCGTAGAACTTTGGTTAAAAATAACGTATCATGATTCTTGGAGGGTGTACTGTCTTGGTAACATTATGGAAGCGGCGTTCTTTATTGCACTCAACAAATGAATACGTAATGATACAGCTTTGCCCTTGACCTTTGTTTTAGGTGTCAATCCCGGCTAACACAACTGTAAATAATGTTGCTGGCATAGAAGAGACAGCATGGCGCCCTCGAAACTGTTACAACGTGAGCTAGGAAATGACCTCAGGTGAGACACGTCATTTTATTCGGCACTAATGTTTGTCGTAGCGTGACGTGACTAGTATGGAACTCAAGACGCGATAAAGTGGAATGTAAAGCCGATGACTATTAAAATAGCTTGAAGAGTGTGAGTGTTTTATGGAAAAACGTCCAGTGCGAGTGTTTTATGGAAAAACGTTCAGTGCACATTTTATGACGCTGTCTTTAATTTTATAAAAATAAAGTTATGGTTTTAGCCAGTTATAGTTCTCCGTCTGTTGAAGCGGAACTTTTTCTGAGGTTTAGTAAGTAGATCTTAGAATCTAAGAAGAACCCGTATAACCTAAGTAACCTAAGATTTACTGCTGATTACGGCATCTAAGACTTAGATGCTGTAGTCATCAGTAAATCTTAGTTTCAGTTCTCATATAGGTTTTAGCCATAATTACATAAGCTAATGCAATTAATTGTGTAATCATCGGCATACTCCTTTATATACTACTGAAAACCTAAAAGGTTCATAAACAAAGGCCTTAAAACACACCTATCATAGTTATATTAAAAAAGATCGAAGAGATTCAGCCACTACCTTAGCGACTAACGGAAACCGGATTACTTAATGATGCTACAACGATGGCCAAGTTCGTCATGATTGCTAACTTTGAATCAACAACGTTAATACGCAGCTCAAATGGCAATCCCAGGCAATCCTACCTTATACGGATAAGCATCGGGTTTGAAAAGTTGAAAAATAAAACTTCTAACACTTACCAGTAGTTAAATAGTTTAGCTAATTACATTTAAATAAACAGCAAATGGCATACGAAGGGCCACAGCTTTATGGACTGGCCAATAACCGGTTGCGGTAATGTCCTCTAATTAACAGTGGACTGTACTAGCAGGGTTTCATAGAGGCCGCCCTTAAACGATGTTATCGCTTTCTAAATCGGGTAATGTAGCCTCGCAGTGTCGGGATTATAAGTTCATTTAATAATACACGACGCAATCATTTTGTGCCGAGTGCTGAGACATGTGTAAATTATTATTGGTGTTAAAGGTGAGCATTACCGGTTTGAAAATGTAATTATAGGATATGGAGAAAATCCCTTTACAGAACTTTTTAAATCATCAGTTATTAATAAGTGGTACACGAAATAGTTATATTAATTTAATAGTTTGAGTTTTATTATAGCTTTACCATATCCAAATAAAAAAGGGATTTTGACACAACAAGATTACAATACGCACCAACCACCAACCTGTAGATAACCTGTTGATTGGTCAACATGAAACTCAACGATAAGTTCTCAGCTAAAGGGCAATGAAACAAGTCAAACATACTCCAGAAGCTGGCACAGACATGGAGTCATACCACCATTCTCACAATTTCTAAGACTACAACAACCTTCTTTCATTGGTCTAAGAGATACTTAAAAGCGAAGAGTCATTAATAACGTCACACTGCTATCATCAATTCGGATTTCAAGTTGAATTAGAGTATATGGGGACAAGATTATTTGGTGTATGAGGGGAGAGTGAAATTCATCAGTGTAGCTGTAGGCACTCAGGGTAATATAGATAGATAGAAATGCAATTCATTATTGTACACCGACTAAACGCAGTTATCACCTATGTATAGTAAAATATCTAAAACAAATAATGCTATCATGAACGAAGTACAGTAAGACATGAATGCAAAAAATCTTATGGCAATCGAGGAATCTGCACAATGTTTGAATGGGCTTGTATGGTATGGCAAATATTTTCGAAGATTTTTGTCCAAATTTATACACAGTTCTTACATTTCAATCCTGTATTTAGTACCTTATTATTAAGCATACTGCTCTGCCAACCAAGTAGAGTTCAAGCGCAATGTTACCTAATCCAGCCTACTCGCCAATATACAAATGTTTTATATGTCCACCGCATTCGTTTACAAAATATAATCAAAGAAACGAATAAATCAATCAACGGCTTTGAGGGCCAACAAGCAGTATAATAAGGGACATAATAATGATAACAACAACTCAATAAGTTTTTCTTTACAAGCCAACATAAATTGACAGAAAGCCATAAACGTTGAATCCTTTGAATGCAAAAATAATTTAACTACATCTGTCGTGAAAGCTAAGCTAAAACAAATGAAGGGACAATAGTCTCCAAGCTTATGCGATGACTAGTGATTGAAAGATCGTAAATTAAATATTGATATCCATATAGGTATCTTGAATTGTGGTAGGTTAGTCATCATGCCGTAACAAGTAAGTCCATAAAGACTTGATGTTGCTGGGTAGACACCTGATAATATTGACCTTTCTAGAAAGTTTTGTGGGTAACCTTATCAAATTCAGTTTAATGAGTTTCATTAAAAGCATCATTAATAACTTCAACGTTCTTACTAAAGCTTCGCTCGAGATTATCAAACTGAACTTCGCCGATCATAATTACAGAAGAAACAACTTGCGCTCGTTAGTCCGTTACACCGCGGATACATACAGCCGATAGCATCTACGAGAGGGTAGCTCGATTGCTCACGCCGCTTCCTGTTGTCAATTAATGCAATGACCGGTCCCGGCGTACAGTTATAACACCAATCCACACCATTCATGGAGTAATACAACACTGTCTCAACATGCCGGCTGGTTAACGACAGCCAATTACAAACAGATACAGAGGTGCTAACTGCAAATAGAGCCGCCTCATTGGTCCAGCGGTTACGCAGTATTGATCAGATCAGAATGTTATTAAGATTTTCTGGCGGCTATTCTAGGAGACATCATAATAGTTTCACGTGATATTGCAATAATATTTATACATATCGGGAAACTGTATGCCACGGTTTCTTCTGTACCTACTTAAAATTTGCAAGGAAACTGTAAGGTTTCCTTCTAATTAAAAAGGGAGCAGTCTATTGGTGACTACAGTAAAAAGACATGAAGATATATTTTATCGGCTTTAGTGGAAAAGAAGAACTGCAAGTACATCAGTGTAAGGAGAAAAGCTGGAGTAAGATTAATTAATCACAATGTTCATGACATAGCAGTGTTATAATTAACGAATACCTATAACTAAAATCTACGTCAGAAGCCAGATCACAAACTTATAAAATATGTTATTATTATAGAGTTTATAGAACTGACCCAATATTAGTCTGGTCCTTTGTTATTGTACTTAGCGCTCGCTGTGCACATAAAACAGTACTTCTTGGCTCGTAACCGCACCTCACCAATTAACCAAATGTATTGCTTTCAAATTAGCGAGAATTGTTTGCAGGAATTTCACGATTCTGTTGACGCACTAGCTCGGTGTTTTAATAACCACCAAGGGTAGCGAGGTGGGATCTTTTTCGAATAAAATATTTTTATGGGATACATAGATATATTTTTACTTTGGATGACTTCAAGAAAATTAATATTTAAATGGAAATGTGCTTTTTCCTGCATCCCAATAGTAGTAGTCCAATCAGCCGGTAAATGTGCCATATTTAAAAGCTCTTTTAAAAGCAATTCTAATTTTTTAATCCAATAGCTGTTATATTAATCTCGCCGGGGCAGAGGTACATATTACCATAATCGGTCGTCAAACCTGCATATTTCCATAAACATGAATATAAGTATTGCTGTCTCCTTGTCCTGGCTAATCCTGGTTTCTAGCCACCAGATTAATATCAGTAACTTACTAACCAACTGACCTCTGACCTCAGCGACCCACATAGGGCGGACTGCTAAAACATAAATATTCTAAAAAGGTATTCTAAAGTTAGATATATCGGCAGAGTTCATTGCTTCAAGACTTAAATTATAACTTATTCCAATGACGTAAGCATTAAATAAGGCTGTAATTATATTGTGTGCTAATATAGACGCGTTTTAAGGCTTCTCTAGTCAACCCTACATCAGTCCACATGTTAAACTAATTATAAAATTAGCTTGGCATTTGAGTATCGAATCTGCGATAAAAAGCCAAAAAAGTTTGAATTCAAATCGCTAATTTCGGCAGGCTAGATGAGCTCTAAGTAACGATGCCAAAACTGCAACTTCTTATAGATTGACGTAGTTTGACTGAAGTTGAAGAAGATTACGTAGTTAACATAATCCATTATGATAAGAAAAGTTTAGTCGGAAGATTCGGCCACGTTTCATCCCGGAACACTTCTCAGAGGTCAAACACCGGTTATGCAACGCTCGCCGCCAACTACTTCTAGAAAAGTTACGTGTTCATTGAAACACCTATTTCTACAGGCGATGGTTCTAAGGAATCATATAAGCTATCAATAATTTATGCTTACTAAAGCTGTTCCTTCGAACTCGCCCTTGTTTACTTAGAACTCGAAGCAGTAACTCGGCAGCATATTATGATATCCTGCGGATTCCGGACATTATTGAAAGTTGGAGCCTTTGAGGCACCGCAGTTGTCACGAACTGTCGTAATTTTGACGGGCGCGTCCGCTTCTTGCATGTCTGAGGCTCGTAGTTCCCATAACGGATAGTATTCAAACTGAATGGAATTTGTAGTTTGCCTAAACGAAAACAGAATTATGCCGATCGGCACAGTTGCTAGCCTAGCTTTTTATATAAAAGCTCGCGCGTCTAGCTTTTATATGGGATCTGTAATTGATGCTGTGCAGTTTATGAGTATTTAAGTTTATTTAGATTATTATAATACATATATTTAATGAATTATAATTTGATGAGGAAGAATACTTTGATGCTTTTTAATTTTATATTTAGTTGTAAATAGTTTAAAAGTAGGTAGAATTTAAATGTGTATAAGTATATAATTATAGAGAAAAAAATTATAATTTCAATCCAATTAAGCGACGGCTATCTGCGACTGCTATTGGCGGTCAAAGAATGGGAAATAGTTTCCCACACAATCTATGTACCTACCATTAGAAGTTCTTTCTAACATAACTGGCGGGAATGTGGGTGTTTTACACTCCTCTGCCTACCCCTTCGGGAAATACAGGCATGATTACATGTATATGCGTATAAGTTCATGCCAGACTGGCTTGGTTTTTATAATACCGCGCTAGTAGTACGAACGTCGTAAAGTTAGTATTATTACGCGCTAGTATTACTTTTAAGCACAATGCGTGAAAAAACGAAAACTAAATATGAACTTAAAACTTATCTGACCTGTATAACATAGCGCGATGTAGTCGCTCCCAGTGGCAGCCCCTTCTGGAAGACTCCATGACACTTTGAACTCGTTCCCTTCCGCCGTCCAGCTGAGCGTCGCTTTGTCATTGGCACCGTATAAATCCTTCTTCTCATCCACCTCACTACTCAACGTCTCCTTATCTATGGCACTGTCTTCTTTGGATGTGTTGGCACTTGGTTCTGGTTCCACCATAGGACAGTCCTCAGCATTGTCGGCAACTGTCTCGTCCTTCTCTTTAGGCGTGTCGTCTTTCACAGGACAAACCGCGTCATGTTCCTCAGACATGACTCCTCAATCACTATTTAGTTACACATTCTTTTTGTTTTAATTTACTGAAAATATTACGGAAAAAAATAAGGTTCCGGTATCATGCAAATTGTACGAACTTAATTGCAAATGATACGAAGAGGAATAAACAGTCCCAACAAACGCGCAAATCTACAAAAGTACGCGAAAGTTCTAAGATGCAGGAGCAAGAACATAAGGGTAGTTGGTGCGAAGGAACAATAAGACTGACACGTAGGGGGTGAGGGGTAGCGAGACGAGCGCGGGGTGGGGGCAGACGGCGACGTCGCGACGCCAGCCCGACCGGCGCCGCCGCCGCCGCCGCCAACCTACTGTCGGCTAATGCGGCCTATTCAACTCTGAGCAAATCACTACAAGGGTACTTCACTGATTCTGTTATCATAAGGATTCTTGCACAGATTTATCTTGTTCCTTTAGATCAGGGATGGCGAACCAATGGCACGCGTGTTATTGATGGCCCACGACAAAATATGAAAGGCACGCCATTTTATTAATTTCCCAATATTCAAAATTATTTACTGGCTTCTATGGCTTCCTTAAAGATTTATTTAGAAAAAAAAAATGGCATGTTGGTCCACTGAAGTTCGTCATCACTGCATAGTGTCTAATGCTCAAACTTCAATGTTTTTTTTTACATAACTTTTAACACTTAGAAAAGTATGTTATTACTCCTTAACAAAATTGAACTCTAAACTTATCATGCGCACTTGAGCGTTAGATTTTTTATAAGACAATTGATAAATAAAAATAAAATTAAGTTATGTTTTATTCATTACCAAGCTTTGTATAAAATAGAATATATGTATTGTTTGTATGAATAAATACTAGATACATATGAATTATTTTTAAGGGTATCACAATCACACAAAGTATACTTGAAGCCGATATTCAAAAATGCAATTTGTTTTAATTATTTATATGGCATCATATCTCATACTTGCTTACAACCATACAAAGACTTCAAATTGTACAGAATGACAAAATTAGCATAGCATTACCCAAAATTTGTAAGGATTAGACATGGAATAAACAGTGCATGCAAAGTAGAAAGTCTGTCTTATAAGTAAAGCAAAGCTTTTCTCAACCCGCACATAGATTGATAAACATAAAGCACATAATAAAGCACAACTACTAATATTTTTATAAGATATCTAGATAAAATTAAGGACCTAAATGTTTTATATATTATTATAACTAGACTTTAATCACCGAAGAACTTTGTGTTTTAATTTTATATTCAACCATTTTAATTATGCCACCAATCAAACCGGATAGTCCTTTTTTTACTATCTTCTTATAATCAATAACTGTGCAATAAAAACAAAATCTGCCAGACGGATACTAAAGGGTATAAAAGGGAGGAAATGATAAATCTGCACCACATACACTTGGGAAAAAAATATTTTGAGTTTTTCACACAAAAATCACTGTCAATGATTTTTTATTCGGGATTTTCGAAAAATTTGGCTTTTTTCCAATGCAGGCGATTCTGTCCGCAGCGGATGACATTGACATTTTGATAAGTTCAGAAATAAATATAATGTTAATGTGATTCACATTTATCACAGTATATTTAAAGCTTTTGTTAGTCAGCCTCTCTTCTCATTCTCAATAAGATTATATCAGGGATCAAATCTACTAAACATTGTTAATTCCACTTTTAAAATATGTACTCGTTGAATTAATATGGATATGGATATCTACCGTGTTGATTCTATTTATAAACGTACGCTTGAATGTCAATTATTGCGCTCCAAAACACACCAGATTAAAAATTTTACCATTAATGAAAATCAAGGAAGAGAGGGACCACACCATACCACAACAAGTAAACCTTGAAAAGAGACAGAAGAATAAGACATAACAATGCTAGTAGTCGAATTGGTCTTTACCATGTACATTTCATGTTACGTCAAATTTAAATCCTTCAACAAGCCAACAGCAACAAAGTTTAATTTATTGAATATTCTTATAGAATATATCTAAATATTGAACGTTCTTTCATAAAGTTTGAGTCTTATTTTGCTCTGATATTATTACTCGGTGCAGTGCAATCTTAGCTTTTTTTCATACGATATGGCTTCGATTGCACCATCGGATTCTGAATCAAATGTGAGCGGTTTTATTCGCTATAGTGATAAAGATATAAAGTATTTGTATACTTCTATGCTAGAGGTATGTATTTAAACATCAACTCATTCTCTCTCGTAAACTTTGTTTCAATAACTACATGAAAACTTGTACTTTTTAAATTAACATACAATAACTGTCGTAATTCGTGATTTCAGAACATGGAAACAATAAATCAAGACATAATAAAAGTAGAGAACAACGTCAAAAACTTGATACATCAAGCTGGCCCTCTTGAAGGTCAAATAACTGCTTTACTTCAGTCGCTGCCAAAACCTATCTTAAACTTACCTATGGAAATGGACTGACCACATGATATGGTTAAACTTGAATAATAAAGTAGTAAAGAGTAACAGCTATACTAGCAGTGTGTATTTGAAAAGTTACCCAAAACTTGACTTTTAACCGGAGCATATGTTTTAAGATTGACAATGTTGTGTGTCACTGTTTATCTATTGTTAACTTAATTGACTGTGGTTAAGTTACTGTTAAGTATTCAGTCATTGTTACCATCTCAAATTAAAGCAGTTACAAAAAATATATTTGTATCATTTGAATATCCTTCATAGGTTCAAAATTATTGTACATCAGAACACAAGTCTTGTTGCTGGTAAATCATTATATTGAAACAATGGGCTGGACAATTAAGCACACCTGTTATTTAAATATAACTTGAGCATGACATGACCTATAGTCCCATATCCTAAAAATATTATTTTTGCTTGATTTTATAATAATAATACCATAGACCAAAGAAAATATACTGACCAATACCCAAGTAATACAAACTTTTTACACCATAGTAGATATAAAGCAAAGCTCATTGAAGAAATAAAAGAAAAATAATGTCAATGATTTGCAGACATTCTGTGAGCTTAATGTTGTAGCAAATTATATAAATAATAATTATATAAACAGCAGAACAAATCAATAAATGGCCTGTGAAGTAAATACTAGGCCGAAATCGCCGAGTCGCACGCAGGCAATCGCCAAAGCCTTGGTGAACCGCCCCATATACGGCAGCGGCGTTCTGATAGGCTAGTATCACAAGATCCAGACCATCCCACCACCCTCTGAACACCAACCGCACCCATCATGGAAAGCCGGAGAGGTTTGCTTGCAGGTAAGGAGTCTGTTAGAAACTACTGGTGTAAACAGCGATCATGCGGCCCATCGCGCTGTGTGGTAGATTGTTTTACAGTAGTGGTAGACCTCTCCGGTGAAGTGGTAAACATAGGTAGTGACCACACTCTTTGACACCCTAAGCCAGTCAAAAATACCATTTTATGTCCATGCAATAGAAGCGAAAAAGTTAGCCATTCCTTGCTGTCCCTAATGGTAATTTTATAAGTGTGGTCACTCCCATATGTAAGCATTCTTATTAAACTTAGAACGCCTAGCTTTCATTTGTACTTTCCTTTTTTTTTTTCATTTTAAGGAGGCTTTTGTCCATAAGGACACGCCAGCCTCATCGTTCCTTAATCTTCATGACACTAACTGTATGTAATTAAATAATCGAGCACAATATTTTCAAATTAGTCAGCGATGTCTTAGAATAATTACTAAGAAAGTGTACGTGTAAGAATATGAAAAATTGGTAATGGTTTAGGTATGGGTTTTACCCCCAACTTAGTATACCTACTATAGAATTTTATACTCCTAAATGTAGAACGTAATATTGCTATGCGGATTTATCCAGGTAATTGGGTTGAAGATCGGATAGAATGTCCAAAAGGCGGCACTCTCTACTTTCCTCCAAAAGAAGAAATCGATTATGTGAAAATGAAACCTGAATCACGGCAACCCGATTTTAGACAGAATAAATTAAATAGTGCACAGGTCAGGCGCCCATTACATACTATTATTTACATATAAACGCTACAATTTGTGTTTAAGATTAAGCAACTAAAGATAATTTTAACATTGGAAAATGCTCACACACAACTCTGCTTAGTGCGCATATCTTACTTACTTACGAATGCGGCTACCATGTTTATAAAAAAGGAATTGTTTACATACTTTAATTGGTTTACCATTTAACTTCTCAGAGTAATATACAGTCTATAATACGGCACGATAGCCACGACACGTGTCCGAATTATGCGACGACTAACGACCTTGTGTTCAACCATCTACCGAAGCCCCTGTGCGGGCCTAGTCAACGGCATTATCAGAGGGCGAAGCACCAGTTTTATCCTCAACCGGACCTCATGAAATGTTTTGTATGTTATTTTTATTATTTGTAACACCACAATATATCACAGTCAGGGTGTTTAAATACCTATATCATAACGCCTGTAATCCCAACTCCTAATATGCTACGAACCTATTGCCATATATATTATAACAGGCACAAATAAATACTTAAGTCAAGATTAGCTTAGATTTTAAGGTCCAATATAATTCGTCAGATGCTTATATATATTTTAAATCTATTTATAAACAACTTGTAACAGTGCCTACCTTGTTACGCACTTTATTTTAGGGAAACGTGACCGAGTGGGGATTAAGGAAGCACATGGAATACGAGTGGAAGTGCACTGATGTGTCAGACTACATATCAACGTTGTACGAAGACACCTTCGTACCTCCACAGCCCCACCAGTACTTGCCAAGAAATGAGAGATTGGCGCGGAATTCGTTAGTAGTTATACCATTATTTGGGCTTAATAGTAGCAGAACTACCTTGACGGCTTAAAGCAAAACAACATAATATATTTTTACATTTTTTATTGCAGGAGTTTCACAAAAAGTTTTCGTTTTAAGATGACGAAATCAAAACGATGATAACATCAAGAATCATTTTCTACCCTTTGCAAAAAATTATTTAGTCTTTACAATATCACATTTTGTTCAAGATTAGGACAGTGACGTCCATATAAAAATTGTTAACAATACAATAATTCTTAATGCTTTCATATCGCCAACACCTGGCACCAACACGAGATCAGCAAATACGTCTTACACACTAAGTTTAGTCTCAAACTTTACAACTAACAATCGCTTACAACTAACATGATATAACTTAACAAAATGTTCTTAACATAATGGCAGTTCACGGAACTTCATAAAAATGTATAAAATTAAAGAGGTAAGAGCAAGAAAAATACGTACGATTTAAAGAAAATATAGTTATAAACGTCAAGGCTGTTGACTGTTGACTAGTAGTCAAGCATTAGCGAGGTGAGAAGGAATTGACCGGTGGCAGCTTGATGAGGCCCGAGCCGCCGGGCGGCGGCTTGAACAGGCTGCCCGGGACGTACTGCTGGTGCTGAGCGAACACGCTCGGAGACATCGTGCTTTGTTGAGCAAATTGGGGCTGAGGTATGTGGACGTGCCCATTATACTGCATTTGAGGATATACTGGCGAACTCACTCGACTAAAGTTTTGTGGCGACTGCAGACCGCCAAGATTGCTCATAGTATGAAAGCGATCCAGCACCATTGGTTCACCACAGATGGACTCTTCGCGCGAAGGAGGTTGCGAAAACAAATTGCGTTGGTTGCTAGACGTTTGAGACTCGAAACCCGAACTCTGGCTCGAAGATCGACTCCCGTCTACACAGAATATCTGGCGCTCGCCTTCAGAGCCCCAGTAACCGCCCGCCACCCAAGACGTGCTGTGTCCAAGCTTGCTCGGCGATATCAGCGGCCGAGAACGAGTTAAAGGCGACGGAGCCACAAAACTAGGAGTAGCAGTAAACTTTCTTAAAGAGAAAATTGAATTTGTTTTCTTTTTCGTCTTAGTAGGACTACCTATGCACAAGGAACTTATACTCTCGTCTAGTTCGGAGTCAGAATCGTCTTTCATAAGTTTCTGATATTTATTGAAAGAAGGTTTGACAAATATTGTATCAGAGACTGAACTTGGACTTTTGCTTGTCACAGAATTTACACAAAACGTCGAGTTCAGTTTGGGTTTTGTCCATATACCATCAATTCTCGGTGTGAATGATCTGCCATTTATCATGCTGGCATTAAGTTGTCCAATAGTTTCATTTGATGACTCTGAGAAGTTATGTAGTCCGAATTTGCTCAGGGACACATCATCATCAGTGTCTATATGCATAGGGTCGTCGTCATCATCTATTAGCGAGCTCGCAGACGAGCTAGCAAGGTTCTTCATTCGTTTCGCCGACGCTGGGGACCTCAATAAAGTCTTCTTTGTCTCTGTCTTGATCGATTTGTACATCAATAATGCTATCAAAGTACATAATGTCTGCAACAAATAATTTTATAATTAGTTTTTATTTTTATAGCTTTTTTAATTTAGCTCTTAGATTATGCTGCACTCTATTTTAGAACATACTAGTTTACTTATTTTATGAATTATAACATTCTTTTTAATCTATTATAGTAAAACTTCAAAAATATTTGGTGTATTATTTAGCTAAGAGCAATTTGGTTTACTACTATTACATACTTAAGTTAGAAATAAATAAATATGCTACCAACCTTAATTAAACTCAAATACATAGGTTCCACAGCCACATAGTGTTGTCCTAATGTAGCAATGACAAACACCAACCATTGCAAGTCAATTATAATAGTATTCTTCAGACTGTTTACATTCCAAATGAGTCCAATAATTTGTAAAAAGCATACAAAACTTCCTAGAGCTTTCTGTGTCGTCAAATTAACTTGGTCTATAGGTATTTGTCTAAAATTAAAACTTTTTGGCATCATGTTCACAATATTTATGTCATAGAAATAATTTTCTAATGTAGGGAATGTCATAGTAGTCTTCATTTCAATGATAGAGTATATTCTTTGTAGAAGACCTATTATTATCTCCTTTATATTAGTTATTGTACTAAGTAAATTCTTGTATCTTAATGATAAGTTTGTGTAAAGTTCAAAAGAAACCAGTATAAAAAGTATAACTGCAATAAGCATTGAGGTATTGTTTATAAGTTTTGTCAACAGTTGTTTATCATTCTTTAAATTTCTCTTGTCTGATGTCCTTTTCTCTAATAGTTTAGACCCCAGAAGGGTTTCTTTCTCTTTGTGCAATTTCATTTGAAGGACCTTTCGGCAAGGGTTGCATAGTTTGTATGCCTTGTCCAACCGCAACCTATAAAAGAGAAACACTTGTACAACACAAAAAAAGTAAAGTTTAATTTATGAATGGATTTAAAGTACAAAACTGTTGTTCCACACTTAATTGACATGGTAATTAATTCCATTGAATAGAATTTAAGTAGTTTACCAATTCCAAATAATAGCAGTCATTATTCACACTAACAGATATCACAAGAGGAAAGTTAGTAGTGGTTCACAATTAAGATTAAGATGGTTAACTAGATGCTAATTTAGCAAAGACTATTATCAAATGGGATCAGCAAACATGACTTCTTGTGTGACTGATAACATGAGGATACTAAACAATTAGAGGCTACTGATAAGTGTGCTAAATACTGTGACCTCACTCAGTGTGATAGGTATGGCCATGAAAATAACAACCTTCATTTAGCTTGTTGATAAATTACTTGTAGACAAGTTTTCATTCAATTCAAATGTTTTCCCCTATATGAGCCGCATGTTTCTTTTTTGAGTTTTGAAATGGGATTATCAATTTTTTTTTTGTAAAATCATAATTGCTTTACCTAGCAGTGGGACATAGAATAGGCTAATATATAAAAATATACAAAAAGTTAGATGTAGATAAAGTGAGAAATAGAGCTCTGATGATAGGCTGATGATATTATTGATTATTGTGCTTGCACTGTGTAAATTTCGAATGACAAAATTTGAAGTTTATACTGGTTTTGGGGTGATTTGACATGAGCCATTGATTGAGGATAAACCAATGTAAAGTGAAAGCAATAGGCTTCATACAGTTTCTAGTACCTAGTAAACAAGTGGTTAGAATATTAAAATGCTAAAGATAATTTAGAGAGGTTCTTACCTGTATGATTCTATTTCATTATCAAAATTCTTCTCATTCATAGGAACAAAATTGGCCAGCTGTGCCACTTTAAGCTGCTGGTTTATATTACACATCTTACAGAGACCATTCTTAGGAGGACTGTTTTGGAATACCTTTGGTGTCTTCATAGCTTGGTCATTGAATGCTGTTACTGGTTTATTGTAGTCACCATCCTGCAAATGAGATATAAACTGATCAATCTCTTGTAGAATGATTCTATATCTGTAAAAATATATCTCAAGAGACAAGCATGATAACAGGTAAATATAACTATATCCGGATAACTCTCTTTAGCCAATATTATTCTAGAAAAGTATTTGGCAGAGGGGGAAACTTGTCAGTGTATTTTTACGGAATCAGTACAGTTTTATGGTATTATAAATGGCCTACAAACCTGAAACATTGCCAATTTTTATTGAAAAAGTTGAGGAACTAACGTGAAAAAGTACTCACAATAACTAATAATTACATAAGTATTAAGGCATTATATTAAGCTAATAATTGGTTTTAATTATGTAAGACATAATCGCATTACTAGTTAATTTATTAATTAGCGATAAGCTTACCTTGGTAAATCCATTGTACTGTTCACATTGTAGGCAAGTCCAGCTATTGCGATCTGGATATTTTACCCAGAAATTATTATTACAGAACCAACAGTTTACGCGCCAAGGTAAAGCTGACCTGGAAAACCAATAAAAATATATTTTTTAGAGTTTGTCGGGCGGGAAAGCGTTATCTATAACCTCAACTACTCACCGTAGTTTGTAGAGTAATTTAATAAGCAACACAGTACATAAAACGACGGCTATACTTATAAGGACTGACTCCATTTTATAAATATATTTCATTTTTGTCAAGCTAAATTTTCTAAAAATCTTAAATTCCCTAACCTAAAAGTACACCCATTTTGTTTGCCATAGACATGTGTATAAATTGTCATAGACTCACTGATTCATAGACTGTACTTATCCTATCGATAGACAATGTTCATTTCATTGACTCATTGTTGGTGGTTATGAAGATTGATGAAAAGCCCATAGGCCAATCTCACAGAATAACATTAACATTTATTTTGACAAAACAACTTTTAGGTTATCTATACAAGTGTCAAAAACACGAGAATCGAGATAAACATTGCTAGAAAACAAATTAATTCTCACACTATTTTGCTTTAGAATTAATACGCGATGAGCCCTGAATCAATATTACTTTTATGCAATTACGACGACCAAATCAATACCGGTAAGTTTATTCTTAAAGTAATACCAATAACCAATTTCATTCATATTCAGAGAAACTTAAGTAAATAACCTGTATTTTTAGATAATGAAGCAATCAAAAGGTTATGGATGGACAAATGGTCAGTTAAAGACGTTGAAATATGTAAAGAATTGATGGCCACAGGTCTTGAGGCAGAAAGTCTAAAGGAATTTTTAATACAGTATCGTGGTGATAACAGTGCTTTAGAAAACATACTATTTGTAGCGGTGAGTTCGTTCCTAACATTTTGTGATCGTAATTGGAACCCACACCCTGATGAATTCAACTTTCAAGAATTTTATGGCATGAAATGGCCAGATATTGATGCTACTACGAAATTACAGCGGGATTCAGAGCCAATTTATGTTAACATTATACATCCGGAACTTCTGTACTTCTCAACACAAGTTTTTAATGCACTTTGCAATGCTGATCAAAGTTTGGTAAGAACCCTATACATAACATTTGAAATTTTCTTGTATTTCTTAAGTATTAAAATTGTTTTCTAAGTAAACAAGCAAGTGAGTGAATAAGGCGAATGTAAGTATTCAAGTATATATAAATACTGACCTTATGTACTAGGTATATTTATTTAATTAAAAACTACTAACTACACATCTGTAACAACCAAATTAAAAAAAAAAAAAAACATTTTACACTTTTCAGCAGCACCTTTAAAAAAAATATTACACAAAATTTTATATTTTTCAGCTGCACCTATGGTGGAACTTTAGATGTAAAGTAGTCCACCAAAGAGCTTTAGAAGACACAAGTGCAACTCTTTACTCAGAGCTAGAGATTATCATTGCTAAGCTGACTAACTTCTTGCATGACATTCAGAATAAGCCAAGGCTTCAAATCCTCTTGTGTTTAGAGATAGCCCAAGCTTACCTCATGTATGGCAGGGTACAGAGGACTGAAGAGTATCTGAAAAGGGCCAGGGATCTTGCAGGCCTAAAATTGGAGTTAACAGGTAATATTTGATGTGAAGAATTAACTTTGCTTGTAATGAGATTTTTTGATAGAATTTAGGTTCTTAAATGATTGCAACATTTGTACTAAATCTTTTAAACTTTGCTGTGCTATTTTATTTACTTATGACAAAGGGAAAGCTACCCAACATTTGCCAATTTATCAAGCAATCAAAAATTATCCAAAGTGTAGGTTTTTGTGATCTATATTTTTATTCTTCAGTTATGATTAGAAATAAGACAAAATTAACATTTACCACATTTTTAGGTATTCTCGGTAAAAGAACAAAATTTCAACAGACTATTTTGCCACAGCTTGCTCTGTCAAGTGCTCTAGACTCTAATATAGAGAGACCATCAGCTGAAGACAGTCACGGCAGTGCTGAGTTGCCTCCTAACTTGGAACTGCAAGATGATGTCAGGTTGAATAAAATAGAATACATAGAGAGCATCAGCCAAGCTGACCTGCCTAGCTTAGAGCAGATATTGTGTTTATTGACTGTGTAAGTATATTATGACCATTCATATGTTTTTAGTTTTCTGAAGTAAAAACATATGAATAGTCTTTATATAACATTAACATTGAAATAAACATTGCCAATGATTTTTTATTTTTTATCTCAAATTGATGGCTACAAATGTTTAAAAGATTTTATTTTATATTATTGAGTGTCGCGTACAATGCATGAACATTGAACATAGTAAATTATAGTAGTCGAAACCTGAAACTATATTTTTCAGTCAATACTTAATGAAGGCTCAAGCCAGGGATGCTTTAATGAATGAAGAGATAGCTCCGTACATCGAAGCAGTTCTTACGCAGAAGAAGGGTGCCTGGCCCACGAGGGTCGCTGCCTTACTCATCAGGTGCAAGCTGGAGGCCACTCACAAGAGGACAGTGGAGCGAGCCATGCTGCAGTGTGAGACCATTGTCAATGATAAGACAGGAGCCAGTTCTACAACTAGGTGTGTGCTAAAATAGTAAAAAAGCTACTTTTTCTAAAATAGAATAACAATAATTTGGAATCATTATTTTATCTCAAGACTTAACCAGAATTAAATACCACAATTTGTCTCGCATCAAATAAGAATTAACAGTTAAACCTTGTCTTTGAGCTGTAAACTCACAGACATAGCTGAAACACGCAGCTTCTGAAACTAATTACATTGATTTATCCATTTTAGATTATCGTACCTGTGGGCTACTGGTCTCCAACCTGCATGGGTGTGGCGACAGCAGCTAGCCGACCTCTACCTAAGCCTGGGGTTGGTTAAAGCTGCTCTCGAAGACTATCTGAAGTTACAACTTTGGGAAGATGTCATAGTGTGTTATACTACACTGCAGTTGAGGCATAAGGTATGTTACATGTTTAAAGACATATTCAACACTGATAAATCTTTTTAGTAAATAAGGTCTCCCACCAGGTGAACCGACGATATTGGTACAGTTGCGGGCAACCGGTGGATGCAAATGGTAAGTTGTCGTTCATTGTGGCGTTCTATGGGGGAAGCCTCTGTTGAATAGTAGACGTCTTCCACCTGATGATAATGAAATGAGAACTAATAAATGGATCAGCTTTCATATAGGTTGTAATTGTAATATTTATTATTTGAATTGTTATTTTCAGGCAGCAGAAGTGATACAGCAACAAATAGATGTAAATCCCACAGTAAAACTGTACTGCTTGCTTGGTGATGCGACAGGTAATTATTACAGCCAGTCATAATAAAACAAATTAAGGATTAGTTGAGAAAACTCGCAAACGTATAATTTATTAAGTTATGAGGACAGGCGAAGTGCTGTTAATGTTGAACATTTTTATAAGAAAATAATTTAATCAACCACCATGCATATACTTTCAGATGATATAAAATGCTTTGAAAAAGCATGGGAGTTCTCCAACTATAAGAGCAGTAGAGCCCAGAGGCATTGGGGTAACTTCTTGTTCGATCACAAGAACTATGAAGAATGTATACCACATTTCGAGAAATCGGTAGAAATTAACTCGATACAAGAAAAAGTTTGGCTCAGATTAGGGTAAGTTATTAATTTAATTGTTTTTTTTTAAGCATAAAGCAGCAGGCCGGGCTCTATGGCATACCTTGGGATAGGCTCAGGTCCAGCGGTGGACTGTAACGGGCCGATGATAAAGAATTTAATTTTTGCATATGTTTTTATGATAATGATATTTTAATTTTTGTGTTATTGAATTACTAACATGTGGTGAAATTATGACACTGTAATACTTTAATGGTTTCTCTGCAAGTCAAATTCATAGTCCATACTAAGAAATGAATATAATAAATAAATTAACATTTCAGTTACGCAGCCTTAATGATGGAGAATTGGGAGTTATCCGCTAAAGCGTACCGCCGCTACACGTACCTCCAACCGAACTCGTTCGAAGCATGGAACAATCTCGCCAAAGTTTACGTGAATATGGGAGACAAGAACAGAGCTCATAGGTCCCTGATGGAGGCACTAAGATTTAATTACGATAATTGGAAGGTAAGGCTTAATAGTTGACATATTTGTATCTCACTTTGTAGTGTGTACGTCACTATTTAATTTGCTGCCCGACTCTAAAAAACGAGCCCTTGCCTTTGGTTTTCAAACACCTGGGTTTGAAACAATACGTGATTGAATGATTGCATTCTCATCTTTTATCTCAGAATTTCAATTACTTAGCCTCCGCGCCGATCGGGATTCTAATACCACCAATATATACATAATATTGCGGTCGGCTAATTAAACCTAACGACATTTTCAATTCCTGATACTTTAAAAAGTGTATGGTAAATTTTAAACTAAAATTCAATACAATTTCAGTTATGGGAGAATGTGATAATGATAAGCATGGACACGGGCCACTTTGAGGACGTGATCCGTGGCATTCATCGTCTCCTTGACATCCAGCACAAGTTCGAAGACGTGGAAGTACTGACTCTACTGGTCCGCGCTATTGTGCAGGATTGTAAGGATGCCGACGGAAATAGTGCTGGCAGGTGAGACAATATTATCTATTATTAATAACATGTGTGTGTATTACCTAATGCTGAATAGCAGTATCTAATTGTCTAGCGCACCTAGGTGCGCTGTGATACGATCTTGCATACTGAATCTACACATCACAGCACCAGCTATTTCTATATGATATTATAGCACACGCCGACATGCCCATGGTTTTGTGGTACATGGTTTTGTTACTGTTAAGTAAATAGTAATAATCATTAAAACCTGTATTTTTCAGATTACGAAAACGTGTTCTAGAGTTGTTCGGAAGGATAACTTCAATACATCAAAATAAACCAGAAATTTGGCAGCTGTACTCAGATTTGAGTCCTACTAATTTGCTGAGAGCACAACGGTTGTTAAAAGCTTACAAAGGTTTTACCCAGGTAAATAAAAATGCACTTCTTATTAAGTATTTCTTTACGACTTCCTCTTACCTCACAGTTTATCCAATACATTTATTTGGAATTCATTATCTTTAGCAACTATTTTTCCTGTTCTTTCAGAGTGGAATCTGGGCCAACAATCCTGATACATGCAAACAAGTCGTCGAATTGGCTAAATCTCTTCTCGAACTTAGCAAAGGAGCTAGAGAAAATGCGGAAGAGAAGGATATACTTCAAGCGAATCAACAACTGTCATCGGCGCGATTAACAGGGCAGGCTGTTTTAAGAGCAGCTGAGAAACAAGACTGGCCCGAAATTAAAAGCGGCCTTGAAGAATTGAAAACAATTTTTTCCGATGTAACAGAATATATGAAATCTATCATGTAAATGTTCCTTTTATTGTCTATTCTAGCTTATAAATCTTAAAATTGCTTAACATAACATAACGCCTGTATTCCCCGAAGGGGTAGGCACAGCTGCACCTGTATACCCACATTTCGCCAGTTACGTTACAAGTCCAAATGTGATAGGAGGCGAGCCTATTGTCATCAATCGGGCACATATCTAGACTCCGTGCGGCTACCTTAGAATTATCTAAGGGGAAAACCAGTAACACTGCCCAACGCAGGTTTGAACCCAGGATCTCATGCTCAGCAGTTGCGCCTAGCGGCCACTAGACCAACTTAGCAGGTTCCTTAAATTCAAAGATACAAAAAGATAGTGGTCACCTATCTCTATATTTAATCTATGCTTTAATGAACGTCCGGTGACGATGTCTTACGATTATGCCAAATGTAATCCAACTATCCTGAGCAAATAGATTTTAAATCTAGGTGGCAGCGAATTAGTCTAGTACTTAACAAACTTGACCAATCAAGCCACCTTGAATAAAAAGGTCAGGCCCACATCAGATGATATTTCGATACCTAACTACCTAAATGTACACTTAAAAATGTACATGATCTTGCTGAGGATTGAAATTGCCTGATAAAGGCTTGCCTCAGTGGACTCGTATTCCTATCAACAATTCTGCCTTTGGTGTGATTTAATTATCTGACGCACTACTTACACTTTTGTCTCAGAACACAAAATTTTATATAAACATTTAAATAAATCTTCAATAATATCATGTATGAATTCTAAAATAGTAGAATTTATGGCAAACTAGCAACATTTTTCTGTCAAATCGACGTTTTAATACGTTTAGTTTAGAATTAAGATTATTGAAGAAATCGAACCAAGAATAAATTATTGACTTGTTTTACACGCTTTATGAATGAATCCGTATATATTTTGTGTTAATCTTAGTAATTTCCAGAGTTTTATAAAATGAGCCTCTGATTTATTATAATATTTTTTGTTGGGAATCTTTGTAGCTATCCAATAAAACAAAACGTAAATGTCTTAATTTGTGCGAAGACTGAAGTAAAGGGGTGTTACACAGTCTCCAGAAACTATAATTAATTACTGTGCATTTATAATGTCGCACTAATTGAAACTACTACAATGGCCACGGCTAACGACGACGAAATATTGGAAGGTTTCCTTTGTCCAATATGTAAGGCAGACTTGAAATCTGCTTCGCAACTAACGAGTCACTTCGAGAGTTTACATTCTGAAGAGCAGGATGTACTTAGGTCTTTGAAGGAAATATTTGGTAAAGCGAAGAAGATAATACTAAACAATGAGGAGTCGGACCTAAAAGAGACGTTCGATCGCGCGTTAAAGTTCAGTTACCAGGACCATAGATACTTGGATGAGGAGCAAGTGATAGGTGTCTCGCGGAGTTCTACGGACTACCTGAAGGCCGTGAGGTCTGCGCGGCTGGAGAGGTACGCGACGGAGACCAACAAGCTGCTGATAAGACTGGACAAGCTGGTGTGCAACATGCCCACTGAACCTAATCAGAGGAAACAACATGAACAGGAAGTAAGTTTTGTTTGTGTTCTCTCAGCTATCTGCATTACTGCTGTGCTGTGGTCTTGGTTATTCAAGCCACAACCAATAAGATTTGGTAGCAAGGTGAAATACATATCTAGTTCATGTGGTGTAAGTACATAAGGTAAATATTAGAAGCCCTATACCACACAAATTCTTAGATTTATGATTCAGTATTTGCACACACAATAGTAAAGTCCGGTCTAATACAATATAATAATATGATGTAGTAAAAGTGGATAATATTTTATTCACTGTAATTGTTCTTCTTTGCATGTGTTAATAGAATTATATAACAAGCGGCTAAATGATTAGACTGCTGCACTAGTAGTTGTGGGTTTAACACACACAGGACAAATAAATGTGTGATCCATGTGTTTCATAATAATTCTTTATTGTACACACAAAACATACATTTAGATAAAAAAAATACACATGAAGATAGATGTACAGAGGGCTTAACTCAAACTTGAGTTTTATATGTGTTTATATATGTTTGCCCTGAGTCATACAACAATCACACTCACATTAATATTATAAAGGCAAAGTTGTGAGTGTCTGTTTGTATGTTTGTTACTTCTTCACCCTCAACACCTCCATCAATTTTGATAAAATTTGGTATGGAGGTAGTTGACACCCTGGATTAGCGCATAGGTTACATTTTATCCCAAAAAAATGCGTAATGGTAACACTGTGGGGTGCAGCTTGAATGAAATATTCCTCACACTACTACTGTTACTATCTAATATTTAATACATCAAAACGATTTAATTTGCTATTATTGTTAATGACTCATTAGTGATAAGAAATATTGCAAACATGCGTGATATTATTCTTATTCTTTAGTGCATAAAATGTTGACAATATTCTCAGATAGATTATTTGTTCTTTGATTTGGTCACATTGTATTTTTTTTAAACTTCGCCCCTCACTGGGTATTTCTCTTGTATCGTGGGTGTGTTTCACAAACATGAAATATCGCATATAAACACCCAGAATTGGGACAAACCTCTTTGAATTACACAATTTTTTGTTCCACGTGAGAATTGAACCCTCAGCACAGGATCCAATCACTTATTCACTGCGCCAATCCAGTCATCAATAGAATTTATTTAAGTCTACATGTTGTATATACCGAAGCGGTTGCCCGGTGGATGCAAATCTTCTTCTTATCGTATGGTTGATGAACAAACGTATGGTTGGTGGATGCAAATGGCAAGTGTTGTTTATTGTGGCGTTCTAAGGGAGGCCTCTGTTCAACAGTGGTCGTCTTCCGGCTGATGATGATGTACGTAACTAATTTGACAACCTGATTAGCGTAGTGGCTAAGTGATTAGACTGCTGCGCTAAGGGTTGCGGGTTCGTTTTCCGCACAATGCAAAAATTTGTGCGATCCACATTTCTTTGTCCCGAGTCTAGATATGTCATGTTTGTGAAACGCACCTACGATACAAGAGATATTACAAGTGTGGGCCAACCATTAAAAAAAAACATTTTTGACTCTGTCCTCCTAACTTGTCAACCAATTTCTCTTTGCAGGTTGTGCCCTGGTTGGACGGTTCATCGGTGAAGTTGTGCCCCAACTGTGCAAGGGCGTTCAACCTGACGCGGCGGAAGCACCACTGCCGGCTGTGCGGCTCCATCCTCTGTCACGACTGCTCCATGTTCCTAGATATTAATGTAGCTAGTATGTGTTTACTCATTTTGATGCGGTTGCTTAGAATAGCTTGTCTTACAATAATAGTCTAGACACACAGAGTACAAATGTAAATCATCTGCAGATATTAGCCCACATGTCAAGGATTGTTTACTTTACTTTAGGAAATACTGTTTGCTTTGTCATCTACATCATCATCAGCCGGAAGGCGTTCACTGTTGAACGAAGGCCTCCTCCTTTTAGAAGGGGGGTGTTGCCATAATCCCCACGCTTGGCAAGCGGCTTGGGGATCGCAGTGTTGGTGGTTAAGTTACAGAAGATGCTGCTGCCCATCTTCTGGATTTTCCCTTAGTCGCCTCTTATGACACCCACGGGGGTGGTCGGTTCTAGGGCGGATACCACACGGTAAGTTTGCTTTGTACTAACAAGCAATTACGTAAGTAGATATATAAAGTATCCCAAATATCAAGATAAATAACAATTTAATGCAGTTTTCTGATTTCTTGTCAATTGATTGAATATTGCAAACTGAACTCTGTTTCTCTGCCATGTATAACATGATTTATATAGTATGATTCAACACAATCATTTGAACACACCATATTTTCCTCATAACTTTGCTTTTCCCACAGGAGCAATAGTAGACCCCTCAGTGCCGCAGACATCACAACCCGACCATGAGATAACAGAGAAGAACGGTCTCCGGCTGTGTGAGCACTGCTACAACCTGATAGAGTTAAGGAAACAAGTGCAGGAGACTCGGAACGCGAAGACCGTGCTGGTGACCGCCTACGAGCAGATGAGGAGTCTCATGGACCAGGCCAGGCCGGACGTCGCTATGTATGAAAAGGTAACTTTGTAGGTAGTTTGATTTGTATAACAGTGAGTCAATGTCAGTGATATATGAATATGAATTTAATATGGTTATTATGTATATTATTGAAATTCTTATTGTTAAAATTTTTATATATTATTCTAAGAATGTCTTAGAATAATATATAAAAATTTAGTTCTTGTTATGAATAGTGTAATTGGTTAACCGTTATATTCAAATAAATAAATAAAATAAAATAAATATGTTTAACTTTCTAAGGATTCTATTGAATGGCACGTATTCACAGATAATTAGTAAAACTGTCTACTTACTTAACCCATTAAATGCGGCAACAAATTTTGCTCTCGCTACCCAGATGCGGCATAGTTTTTAACTTTAACCCTATATTACGCCAATCGGCGTGGTCCGAATCTGAGTATGAAAATATATACGCCGATCGGCGTGTGCCGCATTGAATGGGTTAATTTTGGTCAAAGAAATCAATCTTAAGTCGTTGACTGCCACGCAGTAGACACAATAGAAATACTATTGTTCGCGGTCACCGGTGACCGGACGTCCTCCCTTCCTGACGACACAGCCAAAAAAAGATCTCTTTATGCAGAAAGATCCTTTAGTTTTAAATACTTGCAAATGGTTTTGAATTATATAATTTATTCCCTTAGTCTTCATATTACCTCATTATGTCTCTACAGATGTGTCAAAGCCTGTTTGACGGCGAGACGACGTACAACCTGACAGATGTCAACAAGATGCGCGGGCGCATCGGCAAGCTGGCGGAGGGCATTGACTTGCTGAGCAAGCAGATCGCGGCCTTCCCGGCTGAACCCGGGACCCGCCAGGCGCGGCTACAGAGCTCCATCAGACATGCGGCGGCTCATTATATTAAGGTTACCTTTTTAAATATCTTTCATTTATTCATTCAATCATTTCATTCAGACGTCATATTGGAATGAATTCAGTCTAATGGCGGTAAATACTATAGCCAGATGAACGAATACAGATGAATGTTAGTAATAATATAGGTGTTTTTTCAGAAACTTTTACGCGGCTCACTATAAGCTACTACACCCATGTAGTAGGTTGCTAACCTTTCTGTTCGTCGGTCATCTAAATTCAGTAGTCAGATTTAAGAAAAACCTTAAGCGATAAAGAACTCTTGCCCGCTTATTCATAAAAAATTACAATTTTAAACCAAGGATTAAACTATACCTGTCACTGTCGTTTGCATATCAGAGAATGGAGATGTAAATAGAATTAATATGGGGTTTAGTTACTCGTTTATATGTTTTGCAGAAAAATCAAATCAGAGTACCTACACTAAACCGACAAACGCGTATGAAAAACATACTGTATAAACTGAACGCAACCGATGTCAGGGTAACTGTTCTACTGCTTATAAAAAAAAACAGTATATAAACTTATAATATATATATATATATACATTCTATATACATACATAAACGTATAGGTACCTACCTACTTACATACAAGCATATAAAAAATATAATAAATCTGTTTTATATAATAACATTAAAAAAATATTTTGATGATATTATAATTATTAAAAACTTACTTAAATATATAAATACAATATCTTAGATTACTTATTAGAATAAGTTCCATAGATGTTTATAATTCTAATGTTGTAAATAACTAGGTTAACCCTCCACCTCTCTCTGCTTTTGCTGTGCCCAACAGGGTCCATAATCCATAATCATCTGTAATATATTATAAGTCCACCTATGTACTATTAAGGAATCCAATAAAGTATTGAGTCATAACCTTCATTTCTCCACAGGAGGACCTGATATCCCTAAGAAAGTTACCAACAGAGGCTCAAATAGAAGAAGTCCGTCGGCAGCGGTACGAGCGCGCCGAGAAGCAGATACAGATGGAGCGAGAGAGAATGGAGCGCCAGAGGGAGAGGAAAGAGGAGCTGGCCGGACCCAGCGCCGCCAGGGTCTCCGCCAGCCTCGACGACGACAGCCCGCTGCTGGAGCAGATGAACATCATCCGGGAGTACATCAGGGATGCGCGCAGGGACATGAAGTTCGAGGAGGTTGGTTCAGTGGATACAGTTCGTGTAGCATCACTGATATGTTAAAGAGTATAGATACGACATACACTAAAAAAATGAACGGGAAAAGTGTTCTGAACTGCACTTATAACTATACCACTTGACAAAGACGTAAAAGACATAGCATAATAGGATGATGACTAAGATTTTTTTTACATTAATATTCTGATATTCTGAAATATGGTGTAGAATTTTTCAGTTTTCCAATCTCTAAAGGCTTTTTTGGATTTTAATTAATTACTACGAATTCTGTAATGTAGTCATCATCCCTGTTATAAAATAAGAATAAACATGTTTGACACTTGCGCGCGCATGTCTAACGTCACTCAGGCCAGCCAGTCACTACTAGACAAAATATCCCAATGAGGACATTTTCGATTCTCAAAATGAGAGCGCTAGTAACATATCTGTACTTTTTGAAATATCATTGTGTACCGTGCTGCGGTTGCATGCTTGGTTATGTGCCTGTGACGCGTCACACAGCGGGAGCTGGAACAACATGGTTAGTCGGTTAGATTGCTTCATAGCCCGCGGGCTTTCCTCTTAGCGGGCGGGTATACATCAGGATTTCCCAGGAATAAAAATAAAGTCAATATAGTTTTGATCCTTGGTCCTTGGTGGCATACATACTGCCTATAACTGTCCTGTTAGATAATATAGAGAGCCTCTTAAACCGGTTATATCTAAAGACGTCTAAGTCACCGTGAACAGTCAACGTTGCCTTGTTGCCACCGTCCTTGTCGACAGGCAATGTCTACAACACGGTATGAACAGTTTCCATATGATAATGCCAATACGAAAAAGACTACTGCAGACAGCCAAGATATACAACGTGTATGCGAAATGCGTCTAAATATTTAAGGGTGACCATCAAGCTAAATAACTTTCTCTATGGGACAGAGTCCTGTCCATTACAACGATTGGAGCATGAAAAAATATATCCTAATGCTTTGCACATGACACTAATATAAATTAAACATTTTTCGCAGGTGGAAATATTAGAGAAGAACTTGAAAGAACTGAAAAAGGAGTATCATTTACAAAAACTATCAAACAAGTCCTAGTCATTCCAAACATAGCATAATGTATAGTACCTATGTATATCACTGTTTTGTATTATTTATTTATCTTGAGAAGATACACTCCGTTGTTTATTATATTTTGTACCTTATGACACGTAAGAATAAAATTCATAATTTATTTGCGAGCCTTTTATTTTCAGTACCTACACTCGAATAACAATAACTAATGTTAAAAATAAGATTATCACGATTAAATAATCAATTACAATAAGATTATAAAGAAATTATGCAAAAGAAAATAGATTAATTATCGTAACAAATATTTGTATCAACTGTGCTAAATAATTATATTTAAATGGTTTAATAAATTTCACGGGTAACGGAAACACCCACCCATGCCCCCTTGGACATGCGGCAAAACGCTAGACGAATAGAATGATAAATGTATGAAGATGACATAATGTTTCGACTGTGACTTAAGTCAAGGCTATACATTAATCATTCTAGTTTCGACTGTGACTGAACGACTTGACTTAAGTCTATACATTTATCATTCTAGACAGGCAAAATAATATAAAATTGTAGCGGCAACCGGTTTTTTTCAATCTTTATTTTTCATTATATCGATTAAATAAAAATAGACCCACAAAAATTTCTAACGACAAACGTTGCAATCTTTACTCGAATCTGCCAGAAAAGTTGGAAGCCCGACAAAATTGCCACGAGAAAAAAAAAGTAATAAGATTTGTATTCGACCAGCGTTTTGCCACTTGTCTAAGGGGGAAGTTTTCAAATAGCGTAGTAGTATTATACGACAATGGGAAAGAAAGTTATATTCAGCTTTAACTAGTATTTCCCTCACAATTAGATCTTCATTTTCCGCTCTTTGAACTTCAGCAGCTTATCAAGTTGCCTCAACATCTTCGGCCGAGTGCACAGAGCTTTCCTGATGGCCTCGTCCAGCAGTTGCTTTTGGTAATACGGCGGGATTGGCGTGTCCTCTAAGTGGAACGTGTGGATCCTACCCAACGTGTCTCCAACGAACACGTTGTGCCCGCACCCCGCAAACCGTATATACGTCAATATTACATTACCTGGAAATGTGTACTCGGCACACGGCATATGAATCTTCCTCCGAAGATCCCACACTGACAAGACAGGCCCGCTCACCGATAATAGGATAGTCGCATTTATAGGACAGAATGTTATCCCGTTTACCGCCGTCGGACAAACCAATGTCATGATGACGTCATCCATACCCTCTATCCACAGTCTGATAGCGTTGTCCGCGCCGCTCGATGCTATCAGATACTTCATGAAAGGAGAGTTCGTTATGTCCGTGACGGGTCCGGCGTGAGCTCGATATACATCTATATGTTGGTTCAGATAGTGTGTAGAGCATTTGTGGATACAGCCCTCGTCAGTTCCAACCATATAATAGTGGCTGATGCACGCGTGCCACATCATGCACAACACGGCTGGGTACCTTGTGATGGGGACGTCCGCTTTTAAACACGTCTTGGCTGTTTCCAGCCCCTTCAACTTGCCCTCCACAGTAGATATTCGCATCATGGGTGCGCATATAAACTCATGAGTTTTCGTACTTTGAAATCTGTTAATCCTGCCATCTTGACATGATGCCACGACGCATTCGCTATCTTTATCTGTAAGCGCGCGCCAATTGACTGCCCATATAGGCTCAAAGCAAGGATTTGTATCGCGTTTGCTTTTAGCGATTGTTTTTATCGCAAACGATGTGACATCTAATATTAAAACATCTCCATTAAAGAATCCACATGCTAGCCAATTGGGATTCTTTTCTGAGAAACCCACGGATGTCAAGGGATTCTCAAAGCGATACATCCTCTCTGGTTTGCATGGATTTTTGGTACACCAAACGCAAACGATTCCCTTACAGACATCTGCAAAGCCGTATTTTCCGTGACCGACCGCCAATATATTGGGGTTTTTTGGATTAAATGATATACCAATGATTGGCTTACCAGCGGTCTCTTCGCAATCGAAGGTCCACAAAGGTCTCAAAGTGTAAATATACACTAAGTCTAATGAAAGTGGGTCTACTTTTATAAGCCCTCGGAACCTCTTTTGAGCATTGCCATATTGTAACGATGCAAGCACTCGTTCTGTTAGAAGAACAGCATCTAAATATTGTGGCGTCGACGCTATTTCTTGGAAAGTTTTACCTTTGGCCAATCTCTCTAATTCTGAGAAAGTTTTTTTTTTCTTCCTTCGCAACAGATGCGGCGCGGCAGACTGGTACATGACCATCTCATCCGGCTCCTCCTCTTCCATGGACATCGCGATCTGCGCGTACGTGTCGTGCATGTCCCACAGCGAAGCAAACGCTATGGCATTCTTCTTCTGCGGCCGCGTGGCCAGCGTGTGTCTACTCTGCGTGATACATTCCTTGGTCTGAGTTTCTTCAGTAACCATCTTCCGATTTCTTCCTTTTCCGACAGTGATGTATTCATAGTAAGCATTTTCTTCTTCAATAACAGTCCCTTCGGCAGTTC
This sequence comes from Abrostola tripartita, assembly GCA_905340225.1. Classification (NCBI taxonomy): domain Eukaryota; kingdom Metazoa; phylum Arthropoda; class Insecta; order Lepidoptera; family Noctuidae; genus Abrostola; species Abrostola tripartita. The sequence continues at coordinate 2,779,202 of HG996491.1, forward strand.
CTTTGTCATAGGATATACACGGTAATTCAAATAAAAAAACGGTTTCAGTTTCTTTGAGTGCGATAAATATATCAGGAGGGTAGGAGGTAACGGGGTTCATTTTCGGTAAATAGAATGCGGACGGCGCTATGGACAAGTCGCCGTCCTCGGCCACGAAACCTTCCTCAGTGTTGAGTGTGTGATCGATATGAATGTCGTCAAGGTTGATAGTGGTGGCGTACACTTTGGCCCCCTCCATACCGGTGCGGGACTTTGACCTTGAAAACTTGAGGACTGCTTCACTTTTGGTGCGGGATTTAACTTCGAAGGCGGCATGTGTAAACATTTCATCGAACGTGACAAACTCCGCGTCGACGATGTCGTCCGGGGTGACATCGACACCGTTGACGATGACGCGGTACATCCTCCGCTTGTCCATGACGGACGATGTGGGCTTGCAGGTCCTGCTCGGAGTGTCCTCCGTGAGGGTGAACAGAGAAGGTTCCACAGATGACGGTGCATGGTGGATGCTGCGCTCCGTGGCGGGCGGCGTACTGCTCTCGCTTTCTACCATTTCCACCATGACGACAATATATATGGATAAGTTTAGATTTCAATATTTTAGACGTAAATAATATTTTAATAATTATTGTACACAACACTAAAACTGACTTATAAATTGACAATAGTATGACACTTTAGAAAAAGTAATCGTGGGTCAACTATGGTTCATTAAAAGCATTTTTAATCATTTAATGCCTCATTGCTTAGATAGTGGTTTTAAAAATTCCGATATGACTCGTATAGCGAAATGTGCTCATATCAGTAGGTATATAATATACAGTAGGTATATGTTATTTACAAAAATGGGGAATAAATCTCCTTTGATTTACTAGCCTATTCCAGCTAGTTAAATTGGGATCGACGTCCAGTCAAACTGGATACAGCCATACAGCTGAATACCAGCATCACGGACCGATTATATCTGAGCCGTACCACCAGTTACCTTTTGCGTAGTAATTAAGACTCCGTAGAATCCGGAGTAAAACTTTCGGGCTTCTGACGAATGCTTATAAGTGATTTCCGGGTTGGAAAATAAGTTTGTATAGGAAAATGGATGATCATCAGTCCACGGAGCGACCGCAGCTAACTTAGCTTAACCTTAATCGATCAACTGCGGCTTTCATTTAGCCACGAGCCTCTCATAAGTATGTGCATCATCACAGGTGAGTTAAACACATGTTATTTAACCCTAGTCTACACAACAGACAACAGTCTATCAATTATAAGACTTAAGGCGGCTTGCTTCATCTTCACTTGACGCACACGTTAATGTTAAAAATGGCATTACCAATTTTGTTTTCTTCTGGCAGCCCTAATAACGAAAAGGTTTTATTTCTTCGAGCGGCCCTAATAACGTTAATAACCGGGTTTTTTTATGACAGGAAACAACGCTTCATGTTTTACATACGTTAAACATCTTCTGTAATCGTATGTAACGTTAACAGACAGTTTGATACAACCCACCCTTATTCAGAACACTGAAATATACTTTTGCATTAGTATGGATCGTAATATAACATTAGACATAGGTACTAGGTACTTTAAATATTAAAAAATAATAATAATAATAATATATTTATTTGGAACATAAACAGTATAAAACAGAAACGAAATCGAAACTATGGCAACTGCAAAAGTAACAAAACTGTGGCGCAGCTACCAACGCCCCTCTCATATAACATATCTCAAAAAAACATATATAATTTATTTGTAAGCACAATCTTTATTTTAAACCATCACTTTCATACAATTTCACCGTCTTATCACCGCTACAAGAACATCAAGCTTGTTCTCGCACGTGTAATATGGGTTCCGCAGAGCATATCGCACGGTGCGCAGGCGCATGCGCCGATGTGCTTTGCCGAGCGTGATTCCGCTTGTAGTATGCACCCCATCCTCTGTCTGCCGTCTTAATCGCTTGTCTTGGGTCACTGGTTTTGATTTGTTATTATGTGCCATTACTTTTATTGCGAAAAGTACGAAGTTATATAGTCGGCAACAGAAGAAGCTACTTTTTAAGCATTCCAACATGGAAGAACATTTTTCTGTGAAATAAAGACTAAAAATCTGCATTAGGACTTTGTTCTAATTTATAGTAGGCAAGTATAGGACTGCAACGGGCTGATGATGATGAAGTATGGATTTCTTAAATCCACCGCCTTACATATAAAAATTGCCAAATAAACAAATAATAAAGACTCATTAATGTTTAAAGATAATTAATTAACCATCGTTTATTCAAGTAAGTGGGTAAGTTGTTAAACTATGTATGTATGTTGCTGACTGTACTTTATTAATAATATAGGTACTTATATTATACGATGCTGTAAAGTTTGAAGCTAAAAAAATCTTTCCATTTCCTCATTATTTTGTTAGTCAACTTACTGTACGATTGATAGTTGCAAAAATATTGGTCGCAGCAAATGTAGATCTGTGTTGCTGCTCACTGCTCTATGAAACAGCTGCGTGATATACTTCTACCTATTGTTTCTGAAAACCGTTATCAATCATGGTACGGTATACGGTACATTCGGTACCTATTTTCAATAACCACCAACACTACACAATACAGTGCAATCCAAAATGGTTTAAAGAGGTCTGTATACCTATTTACCAAACTACCGTTCTGCCTACCCCACAGAGAACCCAGGCATGATATAAATAAACAAACCCACTCACCTATAACCTACTATACGTATGTAGTATGTTCAATGTTTTGTTTCAAAACAAAAGCCAGCCACAAAGACTTCGAAAAACAAAAGCTTAGTCATTCGCAAATTACACGATACCTCCATATCAGGAAGCCCTATATTAAGATGTAGAGTTTATCCACCCCGCGACGCTACCGGCGCCGGCGCAGCCAGCCGTGACGGTGGCCAGCTCGGTGCACAGCATTAGTGTCGCGGGCGCGTGCGGGAAAACACCTGGCCAAGGAATACAGTAACTGCAGTAAAATCCCCATCTTACCCCAATCAGAAACATAAGCTGGTGAATCAACCGACTGCATCATGAAGAGAATTTTCAATAAATTCAGAGAGAGTAAGTTGTAGCATAGCTTGCGTAATGTCAGTTATCCAACATTATGATATAATTGTAACATGTGGGCTAATTGATGTTGGTTGTGGTGAGCGTTTGCAAATCGTTCCGGTGCATCTGAATCACTTTTGGTCACAGTTGGTAACTTTAGATGTGATTATCACCAGCATTTCACTTAGATATTTTACATAAATACATTTATCACTTAACCAGTATCATTTTAGCTAGTTTGCATTTAAGAATAATCAATCATATACTATTCGGAACTATATCATTAGTTTAATTCAGATCAGCATTCAATTAATGTGTCGTAAACATCAAATTGTGACATTTTAGAGATTGAAGCTGAACTGAAGTATAATCATATTTTGATTATTTTTAAATTACTAGTTGCCACAGCCAGCTGAGTGGAATACCGCGAATAGTGTATACTTGTATCATGTTACACTGGCACATAATACGCGAGGCTTGCATGTAGGGCGTAAATTAATCGGCTTCAGATCGGCTAGTCCCCGTCGCTCCCATCATCACAAACAAAAGCATAACGCAGCTAAAGAGCAACATGCTTCGTATCAGATACTAGAGTCAAGTTAATTTCTACTTGCGCCGCCTACATTTCGTCGGCGCGCTGTGCCGATGAGCGCATGCGTGCGCGTGCGTCCGTCGATACACGCTGTATCGGTAATTGCATCTCCTTTTAAGAATGTTATAATAAAACTGAAGGCGACCCGTGGCATATGGACATCTAGAGCATGTAGAGGCTTTGAGTTCATTATTGATTAACTGTTCATATTGTGCAACTTTGAGTTCATTGTCTGCCTTTTATTTTGAAAACATGTTTATAATGACTATACTTAAAAGTTAAAACAATTACCTTTATCGTTCAACTATACGGGCAATTTGGACGTCTTGCGCACGAAAAATGCGAAAATGTTAAACATATTTCACGAAAGTAGGTGAGATCGTGCTGCAGAGTGAATGCAATTTCGAAATTGTTTCGCTGGGCCGTCACCGTGACAGGACGAGTGTCCACAGGCGGCTGCGCGGGCGCGGGCCGAGGGTCGAGAGGTCGTGCGCGCAGACGCGCTCCGCCCCCCTAATTGCCGCGCCCCACGCAAATAAATAATTTTTATCCACTGCGTCGAGATCACGCTCCTTCTTGACCTTAAATTATTGTACGTAAAGCTCTTTTTTGTGAGGTTTTAATCGGTTTCCCGAATGCCAGCGTAGCAGGAATTCCATGTGGATGCCGAAAAGCAGCCGAGCGATGATCGCGCATTTATGATACCATCGCTACGTCGAATTGTTAATGATACGCTTGGAACTGGCCATAGATAAGTATAATATAATAATTAAACGTTTTGTGATGTAAGTCGTTTTTTTCGTGTAATCTATGGTTACAGATGATTAAAAAAATTGCGTTTAACTAGTCCCGATTGTTTATAAGTTGAGACAAATGCGGGGCTGTGTTTAGGCGCTGTAAAACAAATGATACTTATAATAAACAAATCATAGAGCATTGTCCGAAGCCCGTCGACCACTTTGCGTCAGTATAAACAAATTGCATTCCCTGTTAAGATAAATTATGCTAGATTTTGTAATCCGAGATGAATTGGAATGTGACCAGTGAGTTAGACGCGAGTGGAAAGGACAGGCCCTTCCTTGACGATGTCGCGTCGTTACGGATAACGCACCGACCACCGGCATGTGACGGAACTCAGGCGGATCGACTTTCGTGTAATGAACGGCATGTTACATACACTTTTAAAATAGAGTAGAATGACATTTATTCGACAAAGCACATTTAGTAAACTAGGTAACAATAAAAGTTAAAAGAGCTTGATCAGTAGATTGCAATTATGAATATCTAGTGATTAACCCCCTTACTTATAAAAATTGTCATCGTTGAACAATCAGTTAAATTATAGGTACCTGTCACTGTCGTTTGCATGTCAAAAAATAGAGATGCCAATAGACTTAACAAGTAGTTATCTTAAAACACATGTTAGCATCGTTTATAAGTAAGAGGGTAAATGTGCAAGTAAATCCAAATTGGCTACGCCAGATTTGGCGTAGATCATTTCTGTGTTATGAGTATTGAAGAAAATATTTTTTTTATTAGCTTGTTCGGTGTCCCACTGTTAGGCAAAGGCCTCTCCTTCATTTCTCCACAAATCCTAACGCCATTTTGCCATATATTGCTCGCAAAGGTGTCCAAATCGTCACGCCATTGAAAAAATAATACAAAGTTCCACACGATATCCAGTCGCTCTTGATCCATGGTGGATCTATGTTAGATGCAGTTCTATTGTGATCAACGCAACATTGTTTCTTACAATGTTCAACAAACGTTCACATATTGTATCCTCTTCCGAACCTTTACTTTTATCAAGACTATTGTTATTCTTACTACCAGAACTTATCCCATTAATTCCTATCATCTGATGTTTGTTTATACAATAGTCAATAAGCTTTGATTGATAGGATGTATTAACATTTAACCTGCCTTTTTAAAAAGATTCTTAATTCTTTTATTCGATAGCAGAAAACAAGTTAATTAAATTGTTTGTTATCTTATGAATGCAGTAATGGAATTGATTGTTGTCAAATGATCATGCTACCGAACTTGAATCTTGCAGCTGATCAACAATTATTTATATTGAAGCTGTATTTTATCTTTTTAATTATTTTTAAGAAAGTAGTGGAATACGAATTTGAATCAGAGGTTATTTATAAACTACATCACATGTTAGAAATATGTGTTAGAATAATTATAATCGATTGCTACATACATTTCGCTAAATAATTCATCGGCTTTTTTATTCTAAGCAAATTGCTACTATCATTTGCAATAATTGCTAATAGATATACTTTCGATATATAATGAGGTAGATATAAACTTGTCACATTATAAATACGAAAGTTACGTTTGGGTTTGATATTTAGACGTTAGTTACACAATCATGCGCCGGAACGAATAACGTAAAGGAATTTGGAAGAAATTTGGTTCCGAGGTAGAATGTGTCCATTAAGCTTGGCACCCCTTGGGATGTATCCAGTTTTGCAACTGCAATGTTGTACGCAGGATGCTCATGTAGAACCCTTCAGAAAATTCCAAAGAAATGTTAAGATGGGTTTTTACCCTGGGGGAGCCCATAAGAATAAATGAAACCGAAAGCGTTAGATAGTTCAATTCAGTTCAATTTTAGAAACTGCAATTATGTTCCTTCCCAAATAACTTTGATTTGAAAGATGGGGTTGACATTCTTGGTGTATTTATTTTTTTGAACTCTTGACTGACTCTCGAAGAAACTGCAACGCGTCTATGATTTCGTGTTTTTGTACATTATAATCTTTTTTTGTTAAAATTGTCCTCTTGATAGGTTTATTAGGTTCAAACATCGCATTCTCTTTTATATTAACAAACCAAAATATGCACACACAGCTACAACCTACGTTCAGCACAATGATGCGTAATACGCAAATCGCCACCGCACATAGCGATGCGCCATTACTTTTGACTTAGATGGTAATCTGCGTAATAAAGGATAAGTAAACATAATTGCATGTCCATTCTCTAAAGATGTCAACAGCCGTCAGGTGTCGCGACGGGTGGCCGCGACGAATCGCGCAGCCGCGTAGCCAGCACTACTGATTACCAATTGGTCACAGACATACCATGTTTTGCGACATTAGGAAAGCGTTCCACTAACCTCTACCAATTTCGCTTTCTATTGTACGTAAATTCACTATTATTTGGACGTCAAATACTAATATTAGTTGTGATAATAGAGCCACTTTCTTTAGCAAAAACCTGTTTGCTCTCGACTACATAAATTTTGGGTTCAGTTCGTCTGCTGCTTGGAATTGGTTTTATTTGAGCGATATACTGTTATAATTTATGCTCAACTTTGCATGTTAGCTTGACGAATAAACTTCAAGTTATTTGTTATGACTGCCTTGCCAACCTACTTTTAAGAGCGTCGTTGGTCCTGCATTCACATTTTTTCCTCTATGCAACGTAACTCGAAAGATCTAGGAATATACGGAGTCATTACGAGATGCTCTGTGATGCACACAATGCATGATTCGTGCAGGTGTGCATCGTATGCGCCCGCGCCGCCTTCTCGGACCAGCTATTTGTAAATAAAAAATATACAGAATGCTTACTCTTCACAGCGCCCGAAATGGTTTTTGTATTAGATAAAACTACCATAATAAACTTTCGGTATCATAATTTTTTTAAATGGTCCGCGATTTTTTTTATATGTGTAACATTAAAATTATGCAAATGTCATATTCTTATGAGCATAGTATGGTGTGCACCTTCTGTACCCACCAACGGCGTGGTCTGGCGCGCTCGGGACGCAATAATGCGCCTGCGCAGCAATTTTACCTTTTCGCCGATTGTGGCGTGCAATGCGATGTAGGTGCATAGGGGAAGTAAGGTTAGCAGAATCATCTTAATGCTAATTACTGGATCACCGATTTTATTATTATTTTTAATCGATACTTTACTGATATCGATAAAGCTTTTAGACTACTTCCATTACTTATTGCCAGTGTATCGAATCAGTATTAACGCTACTCACTCAATCAGTTACATAAAATGGTCAGATATAAACGCAATAATACGTATCGGTGCCAAACTGGCTAACAAATTGCGAAACTGCAGTGGGTTACGTCTTCTTCCGTATCTTATTAAAATACATATTATTACACAACGGTAGAATATCTTCTAATATATTGACGTCACATATTCTTACAAAAACTTCCACAGATATAGAATATATTGAAGCATCAGGTATAATCCTTGATAATGTTCTCTGACTGAATATCGGTCATGGCGGCTATCTCAGCTGAGACTAGCCAACTACGCAGGAGATATTATATTGCACAAATATGCGCGCAAACGCAGATGCACTCCCTATTCCCTCATTCTCATAGTCCGAGGGGACGGTAGACCAACTCGACCGGAGAGAGATCAGGCGCAGGACTAACAGCTTAACGTGCCCTTCGAAGCACGGAAAGCATTATAATTGAAAGATCAACTCTTTCGTGTCTCTTTTGTTTGTTACGTTTTAACGGCTAAAACGCTGAAACTGTTTTTGATGAAATTGGAGAACAAGAAAGCACGAACTTTAGAAAACATCCAAGCTACTATTCACCTCGAAAAGTACGGTACTTTGCTACGTGAACGAAGTCGCAGACGGAATCTAATATAGAATATCCAATTCCATTTAATTTATCTTTATTTGTTGTAGATTTATTTTATTGTTATTGCTTGCTTATAATAAAATTGGGAATATTTTTGTGCTATCGGCGCACGCGGCGGGCGCGTTCCCACGCCGCAATTATCGGTTGCCTACACTTACCCTTAATTCCCTCTTGCCCTCCTACCAGTTCCAACAACGATCCCTCACTGACGCGTTCACGAATTTGAGTCACGGACGCAAAACTTGAGGTGTGCAATATAGAGGTGCACTTCATTTTTTACTGACCACAAAGTTGTAATTTTCAGCCAAAAGATATCTAGTTCTAAATTCAAAACGTACTTTCTTGTCTGGTTTATGGTTTGTGAACTTTTTAATGTTTATTCCATCTTTAAAACTGTGCGGTATCGAGTCACGATCTTAACTTCTAGTATCCATGATCGATAGAAATCTTTGAAATATTTAGGTACGTAGGTATCAGCCTAATTGGGAACTGTGGGAAGTAAGTATTATCAGAATCATTAACGAATCACCATTCACTGCCTTCTTATGGCCGCGAAGGCGTCGGCTAAGATAGTTTGATTGTTATCGGTATTTGTGTGAGCATTTTTTAATACCGTGCCAGGATTCAGGATAAATCCATTAAATGGTACTAGGCTCTCATATCTTCTTCACACTTCTCATTATTACCCTTTTGGGGCTCTCGTAAAGAGTAAAGCACCACTCGATCACTACGTTCGTACGTAGGTAGTACACCTCCGGTGATTACGCCCGTCCCGCCCAATTTCGATAATAACTCAAGTTTTAGTACGACCCGCACCATTACACTCAGGTGTCAACCAGTTACTTAACCAAACGACCAATTAGAATTCCTTATGATTTGCTGTTACATATTATCCCAAACTTGTCAGCGGGGACATCACACACAAGGTACAGTCACGTGTGAAAAGAGTATAAATATAATAATACCAGACTCACTTGTCGTACTATTGTACTTCAGCCCCCTTAGACAAGTGGCAAAACGCTTGACGAATAGAAATCGAATAGAATGATAAATGTACGGGAATGACATAATGTTTCGACTATGTAATCGATGATATATGTCAATCCCATACATTTTTCATTCTATTCGATGTCTATTCGTCATGTGTTTTTGCACTTGACCAAGGAGGCAGGACAGAGGTCGTTCTGTACACAGTAGAAAATGGTAATCAATAAAGGCACTTAGCATAGCCTAGATTATTAGGCCACACTAATGAAAGAACACATAATGTCCGTTAATGAAAGGACATACGAACAGAGACAACCCTGACGCCAAAACTAGCTGATCCTATGACGAACATAGGTTCATAATTATACGTTTTGTTTTCGATGCAATTCACAATGTTATTTACTAGCCTAAGCAATAAACGGAAACCTCATTTTTGTGAAAATTTCTCCGTTTCGTCTTCGTTAGTGAGCGAAGGGCTCTTAAAATTCTATCAAAGTTATTTTCACACGACTGTACACATGTTACGTTACCACAAACAGAATACATTATAACAGCTTGGCACCTTTAATACAAACTTATTACATTAGATTTCTGCGAGATAACGTTAATATTAAGTTTATTATCTAATACGATCGTAGGCGTGCCTAAAAAATATTTCGTGGACCAACATAATGACCGGCCGATAATCATCTCTTTAATAACACGTTCACAGTAATGGCTAGTCCATATTGTTTATATGTGAATTTTTAATGTTATTATCGAACATCTATAATTTCTTTTGAAATAAGTAATTCTAATAAATGAGCAACCGATGCCTATAAAAGCAATAAATGTTAAAATTATTGGTGTTGGCGTAACTTAATTACAGAAAAGGCCATTATGTCACAGTAACACATATAATACCAGATATTACTTAATTTATAAGTTATAAATTCGTATGTCAATAACAACAATATAAATTCAAAACCAACCATTGGCTTATATTGGAAATTCCAAATTAACAACATTTATATGGATATTAAAACAGTTTGAGGTAACGATCACAAGTCCTTTTGAACTTTTCGGCTTGGAAGTTGAAAGTAAAAGAATATTATTGAATAATATGTTTTAAGAGGCTTCGAAGAAAGACGCGAGGCGATAAGCCCTATCAAAGCCACGAACAGAAAAAAATCCCGAAAATCGACGACCAACACCATCATTTCTGAACACAAAGCTTTTGCCCGTACTCAGGACCGAAAACGCAAAAAATGCGTAAAACTCAATGTAAGTATAAAACGTAAACTACCAATAAAAACGCAAGAAATATATTGTGATACTAGTACATCATTCTGAATAACTGCGAGACCGCCTCGAAAGTAGTCCACCTAAGACTATAAACAATTTAATGTATTTGAGCGGATCGCTGTTATTTATCGGCCATTAAGACCAAGATATAAGTGAAACATAAACGTCTATTTAACGTCAAATATTAATCGTCCTCAGTATTTTTTGTAAAAAGGTCATTACAGACACTTACATAGCTGATTCTTCTAACATAGCAGGTAAAACCTATTTCTTTTTTAAATACTAAAAATCCATAATTTGTTTTATAAGGGCCGTTGCACGCTTGCGCGGCGGGACGCCTGGCGGGATGCGTGTGCGCACGTTTTCGGCAGTCGTCGTGATCTGCGCGGCATTCCGTCTCATTGTGGGGACACATTCCTCACATAGCGATATGCTCGTGATTTGGGCTTAAACGCATTGTCTTCCGTTTTCATGCCTCTTAAGCCATGAAAAGAATTATAAGTACGGAAAAAATGGACAAAATATTTTCAGAAATACGTGACCATCGATAACAGTTACCTGTTGTTAAAGTATTCATTTAAGTTGTACATAAATATTCGTGCCCGGCGCGCTAGTTGACAAACAAAATAATCATGTCTTAAAATTTTATGGTATTTTTTTACATACATAATTATGCTTTAAGAATCGGTAATTTTCGGTAAAACGACTTGATTGTTAACGAAACTAAGTTGATTTTTTTATAAACTAAGCATAATGTTAATACAAGTTACAACTTGTGCCTACTAACCGCACGAACGTTAGACAAAAATAATGGTGAATGTTTGGGGACTTATGGGGTTGACACGAATAGGAATTAGTCGTAACATTATGTCAACCCTATACACAACATGAGACGTGCAATGTAAGAAACACATCTCCATTTTAGAGGAAATGGAGATGCTAATAATTTACATCGCTTTTATGAAACATCAAACTATTCTAAATAACAGCCTATCACCATAATTAATAACAAAAAATACCGACCAGTCGTGGGTGGTCAGTATAGTCAAATGAAAGTAATTAATTTCGTCAAATAAACGATAATAGCGGCGGACATAAATACGTTTTCTTGCGGAACCATACCCAATGTTTGTTGGGAGGCCAGTGCCTATATGTTGTAACGAATTGTATAATTACGTGCGTATTTCAAGTATGTAATAACAATTATTATGTGAGAGCGGTAAAGTAATATTGGACGCAATAAAACCGTGAAATTGGCGGCGGAGTAACGTACGCGACACAGCCTCACCACTGTCTCACTTTCCAATTTCGTGGAATGTAAAACACGTAAATGTTATAGCTGTCGCATTTATTTTATGGTGTTCGTAAATAAAGAATGTAATAAAATTGTCACCATTCGGGGTAAACAAAAATCGCCAACGACGCGCCGCGGCGTAGGCGGCAAATATTCTGAATTTGGAGATGCGTATGTCACGAACTCACGACCGCTTGCAGTAAAGATGCAGTTGAAGAAAATTTTTAGCGAATTTAACCACGAAGTTTATATCCAAAACCATTGAGTACCTTATTATCTACGGACCAATAATCGCCAACATAGCTTACTGAAACCCATTTCTTTTTCATTTACGTCACTTTTCTTCCAGTGTTAGTTACTTTCTCAGCATATTGCAATCATTGAACTAACGACAGATACTTGCGTATATAAACTACCTATACTTAGCTATAGATACTAAAACCAACAAGAAACTCACATTATAAAATATTCCTCTCGTCCAATGCAAAGAAAAGTATAGATACAGGCATCGCAGATTTGCATTTGCAAATACGCATTGCGTGCATAGTCCATCTAAGAAATCCGTGATGGTATAACACCACACGAAGGAAATGTTAAGTACTATTTATTCAATGGCACAGGCATTCTACGTTAGTATTATATTTTAGAGCTAGATGTGGCCAATCTCTCATTTATAATGTGAGTGCTTACGTCTGTCACGTCACGGTAAGTTAAACAGAACTCAATTGGAGAGGAATTTCAAGTCAATTACGGAAAAAATACAAATCAACGAAACAAGATAACGAAACACAAACACAGGTGTTGATTCTGTACAGTCGGAACCGTTCAAAAGCGTGAGAAGTGTTAAAACGCTTCCTTTAAAGCTCATTGTTTGACTCTTAGCACCTGACAATTAGTGGCTCGTGACTGCTGCATTTCCACAATTTCACCCGATTTTATTAGACACCAACCGCGAACCATAGCTTGTCTGTTGCCTTATGCAAATGAGCACTTGACGGATGACGCTGACTACATGTTCGCGGCGGCTGCAAATCGTGTCCCGAGGCGAATTTGAAGTCTTCCACTACGCTCACACGAGTGCGCCCACTTTGAACTGTGAGAATGTGCCGAGATTTTTTAGAGGAGGGCGATGTCGATAGTGTATCAGTACGAGAAGCCAGTGTTGGGCGCGAGGCCGCGGACGGTGGGCGGCGCGCGCATCGGGGATTTATGCCGAGCGACGAGCGCGGCGCGAGAGTCGGCGGTGCGCGTGCGCGGACGGGAGCCCGGGTAGTCCGGGAGCGCGCATCCCCCCGGGAGGGCATTGTTTCGCGCACTCGCCCACTTTCATTGTTATGACTGCGACTTGATTATTTATGCCCAATAATCCGCTCAGCTGACTATGGTATAAATCTCGTTATTAATAGTATCCGGTGAGGCATTAAGCACGACCGATTGTGATTTTTAATCGTTTATTATTTAACTTCCAGAAATCACGTTTAAAGAGTTACCGCCGCCGTATAGTGAACGAGTGAACGATTGTGATGCTAATCAAAATCAGAGTTATAATAATACGGTACGGACATACAAAACAATATGCATAAACAATAATACATTTGTTAGGTAAATTTCTGAATTACAAGTTATTTAAGATTCGTTTAACTTTCAGAGTAATGCTACCTCAGCATGCGAAGTCCTAGATTTGCTAGCAAATTGCAAAATATCTTCTATAGGTGACAATCCTGACGATAGTGTTGAATACGCAGAAATTCAGGAAATGGGTCTCTGGCACTCGACGCCTTTAGCTCATAGACATAAATCTAAGATATCACTCACATGGGTGTTGAAAGAAAATTTGGAAAATGCGAAACTTACTACTGAAAAGTTCCAAGCTGAAGATAGATTAAAAAGTACAATTATCAGGAATGATGTCGACCAGAACCACAACCAGAAGTTAAATGAAAACGAACGTTACAGAAAGTGCAAGTCTAGAGATGTGAAAGATAGGGTCGTGGGACGCAACGAGTATTATCATAATCTTAGGTTTAGAAACGCGTGCGAAGAGTTCGCTAACGTGCAGGACACGTACTCTGACACCAGTGTGGGCACGGAGGAGCATGTGAGGAAGAAACACAGGCATCGGCACAGGAGAAAGAAGAAGGCCCAGACTGAGAAGTTTGGATACGACATTCGGGATTTGGACAGCTTCCTCACCGAGGTAAGAAATTGATAAATTATATAATTAATTAACAATTATGCCTTAAAAGACTTACAGGGCATGAACTCTTAAAACAAAATATTAATAAGGTATAATATATTTTGGATTTTTTTAAAGTCATTCATCATATTTTGGCATTCGTTATTGCGGATATTAACGGATCTTTTTTACAAAAGAATTTAAATGCACCTGTAAATCTCGATCATTATTCATTTCTTCGGTATTATTATGACGTTACGCTGTACATACGGTTTTTGTGCGTTACCTCAGACCATAAACCCGATTGTACATCGTAAGCCGCGAAATTGGCGCAAAATTGGACAACGCATAAATTGCAAGTCATTTAAAAATTCTTCTGAAGTTTTTAATATTTTGGGCGAACAGTTTTGGACTGGCAGGTTTTGAGCAATTTGATTTTGTGGTGTGTATTCACGATAATGGACCCCATTGAATGTTTTTAGCGTTGTAGTAATGTGGGGCTACGAGATAATCTCGAGTGGAGGGCCATTCATCAATGCGGTTTATTTAAAACAACAATATATCTTTGTTGGAGCTAAACGTGGCGGTGTTAATTGCGCCAGCTCAGCCGCTCGGCAATACGATATATCATGAGAGACTTGTAAAAATCGACGTACGAGGTCGCTGTAATTTGTAATTGACCTTTGTGGAACATTATATTTAAAGCTGGGTCGTAAATTATTTTATTGTTTTTTTAATTAATTTGCTTTTGCTATTCTGAAGTATCTTCGCGCTTAGCATCGTTTTACCACTGCTATTATCAATAACATTTTGCAAAAGCGAGTTATCTTATCTTCTTAATACAATTTATAGCTCTATATTCAACTCACAGTTTATTAGTCTAGTAAGATGCTGTTAATTAGATACTAGAATATTGTTATCAAAAATGGGTAGGCAGTTAGGTACATGTATAATTGCGTAGGTTATATAATAAAATGGGGCCCAAGCAGGTATATCTACAAAAAGGCATCAGTGTGATCCTGATAGGTATCCATTTCCCTGAAATTAGATTTTAGAAGCTTATTATTTTTGGTACCAGACACTTAAAATATGGCTATCATCTAGCCTCTATTCCGCGTATGGGTATTAAAAAAGCATGCTCTTAAACACCTACATGTCGCATGTAATGGGGAAGAGACGATTAGGTACCATCGGACACAATTTTTAGACCTAGATATAATAACTTATACTGTCTTATACATTGGAAATGTAACATTGGGTAGTAATTCCCCAAGTCCAAACTCACAGTCGTGTACCTATAAATCCCGTCACAGGTAAACGGTAGTCTGTCACGGTATAAAACAGTACAGAAACAATATGTTAAAAGTAATAAAATCCACCGGAGTCTATAAACTAGTATACTATATACAGTACATTATGTATATTTATAAAAATTAATCCCTGTCTCCCTTGGTCATGCAATAACTGGAGAACTTAAAAGTTAACTTAACTTAAAATTATTTTGCGAAAGGAAATTACAATTGAAAATCCCTACTCCTAAAATCAGAGCGCCACATTTGCATAACGGTTGCCAAACCGCAGATGATTTGTCAGGTCGAGTGGCCAACTGCACAATTTCATATGTAGACTAGTCACACAGTAGATGAATCTCTTATTATACTGTTTTTTGTGCGCGAGTAAGGCCTTAGTACAGCGGATACGATACTTGTGAGATCTGCGATGAACGAACGACTAAATCGATGCTGTATCGCGTTTTCCCGATTTGCTACGTTCGATCACGGTATGGAACAACTTGATCGTCGCGACTGGAGCTTCGGAATAGCTATTTAGTCGATGATCGCGGATGCTAAAAGTCAGCAAAGCAAAGCAAATAAATGTTCGGCCAAAGCCCGAGGGCCAAAACTCCTAGCCTTGCTTGAGATGATTACCTACCTAAGCAATAAGCTACGAACACGAACTCTATAGCTATGTACATTTTTTTAATAATAAAGGCATACCTACCTGAATGTATTTATCTATAAGCTAGAAAAATTGCAACAAACAAACATTTATCCAGCCACACAAACTTTCACGTATATAATAAGATTTGTAGAAACTGATCCATTTTTTCTTTTTTCCAGGCTACAATAGACCGTCCGGGCAACATTCCCGTTGTCATAGCATACCCCAGTGTGTTGTACCAGACGCAGAAGGAGGCCCAGCAGGAGTTAGCACTGCCACTCGGTACAGTCGTCAACGCAGTGTTTAAGAACGAGCAGTGGCTGTATGCGCAGACTCCGCACGGCGACGAGGGATATGTGCTGTATAGCGCGTGCCTGCCGCTAGGAATATTACCCAATAGGTACGTAGATAAAGATTTTGACTAATAGATACATAATTGTGCTTGATAAATGACCTATTGTCTTTTACAATTTTACATGGGACATTTGCCTGCCTCTTCGGGAAATGGAGTCGTTATGATATTTTGATATTTGAGTAATTAACTTTTTGGATATGTTTACTAGCTATAATACAGAAATAATTTAGAATTCAAACAAGCTAAGCTGGTTCAAAATATGGATGCCGACATAATGAGCAGAAATATCAACTCATTTGATTCTCACTTGATTCTTCAGCTAGGTATTCATTGCGTGTTCGTAGGAGACGCGGGACGAAGATTTTAATTTTATTCGTTTTAGTTAAATAATGCACCCTAAAAATAATTTTCACTTATGCATCGTACTTAAAATATTCCAGAACATCACCACAAAAGAAGACGCCATGTTGGGAAAGCAGCACGGACATCTACCCACGCCCCTGCGGCAACCTCACCGACAACGAGAAGGAACAACTGCGGGGAAGAACGCGCTCCGAGTGCCGCTACACTGCGCGCACCAAACGGAGGTCCAAAACAGCGTGCGCCGAAAAGGACTTTGACACCTTATACTTAAAGACCAAATCCGTATGCTCCAATTTGGACAAGATACACGAAAAGGAGAATAAAGACTTGAAACAAGTGAAGAGACAGACTCTGTTAGTAGTGAATAGTGATTATACAGGGAGTGTTTTAAATAAGACGTTGACGGTTCAGAAAGGTGATGTCGTGGTGTTGGTGCAAGGTGGTGCAGTAGAGACTGATGTGGACGCTGAGTGGTTCTATGTGAAGAAGAGGGATGGGAGCCAAGGGTTCATACCCGCTGTAGTGGCGGGACACGGATATATTTAAGTTTCTAGTTTATATTAAACGGTTAGGGAACTTTTAGTTCCGCTTTGATTGACATTTGAAAATTGAAATTTTATCAGGAAGATGAAGAGATAAATATTCTGCATTTGAACGTACGAACGTACGTGCAGCGAATAATGTTGAATACTAAAAATACTGCTAAATTATAGAATGCCTTGCTAAAACATTATTTCTACTGATGCGTCAGACGCTTCTTATACAATTAAGAAATAAAACTGTTAATAAAAACATTTTGTTACTGCATTCATTCATTTATTGTCGGAAATATACGAAAAAACGTTAATTTCACAGATAATTGTCCCAATTAAATACACTATACTATTTACTTACCTATCGAAAATGCAGGACTTGGTCTCTGTAGTTGAAGGTAGTACACAGGTCTATTTCGGGGCTCGATCCTGCTATAGTGAGTACTCTGTTGGGGGTTGTCCTGAGCGCCACTGAGTAGACGGTGGTGGCCGACACTGGGAGCTCCACCTTCACTTCTCCGGAGTACGTGAGCTGGTAGAGGTGCTTGGCTGCCCCCCCGGCTATCACACAGTCGTCGTGGAAGAGCGACACGTGGATCCCGTGGTCGGGGATGTCGAATACTGTCACGGCGTCCAAAGAGCGCAGGTGCCAAAGAGCTACGCGAGGTCCTCCGCCGCACACCTAGCACAATAGTATTTGCTGTAAAAGTTTTCTAGGCAAACAGTACTGTAGTTGTGAATGATCAATTATTTTGTAGTAACAACATAAACAAAATAACTTTATACCTCTTGATCCAAAAGTTAAGAAAGTAAAATATTACATATGTATAAATAATTTTTATACTTACAATCCAGTCGTCTCCCAAGGCAGCGGCGCCCATCCACTTGCCGACGTCGGGGCGGCTCACCTTGCTGTTGGTGTGTGGCTCCAGCTTGTTGTGGCTGCTGCCAGTCCGCGTGTCCCACAGCTTGACGGTACCATCCTCGCTGGCCGTGATTAGCTGTTGATTCCTGTAATTAATGTATTACTAGATTGTGCCCGTACCAATACACCTGTGGTCAAATTCACTAGAAATCAATGTAAACTAGGGATGTTACGGAGCTTCGGTTTCGATTCCGAATGGTCGGAACGTCCGATTGATTTTACACTTTCGGTTACGGAAGTTTTCAATCGGATTTTCTATCGGAGCTTGAAAGAATTACGCAGTGACTACGAACGTCGAGCGAGAAGAAACAGCAGTGCAAAATATCTTTTATCACATTCTTCAAAAATATCTTTTATCAATAATGTTTTTTGTTGTGTCCAATTCTAATTGTTTTTATAATACAACTGCCCTTAACAATCCGATCGAACTGATTTCGACCCCGGTATCAGTTTTGATTCCCATTCCGATTAAACCACTTCCGTAACATCCCTAATGTAAATATAGCAAGACACTCACTCTTGAAATATTTTACGTAGGACAAAAAACACAAATATGTAAAATATCATCATCATAAATATAATATGTAATATTGTTAAATTATTTGATTCTGGCTCTTAAACTATTTAAAATGTGGCATGCCATAGAATTGGTAAGCCTATTGCCATTAATCTGTCACAAATGGGACCACAATAGGCCCTCTCAGGACATGCATTTATGTTCTTATTTATAAATAATCAACTTCCATGGATGTCTAAATATTATACTCACTTCCCATCAATAGAATGTATAAAATCATTATGTCCCTTCAACGTTGACACCAGTTTCCCATCTTCCAAGTTATACACATAAACATTATTGTCACCGCAACCAGCGTAAAGCCTGGCTTTATCATCTGATAACCACATACTATTTACATCAGTCTGTTCCATAGATGACTTGGAAGGGATCCTCAACACCCATGATGGTTTGCTCAGTTTAGAACTGACCGCATTCTTCCAATCCCATCCAGCAATTTCATTGACTGTACCAACAATCAAAAACTTTTCGGTGCTTGCCAAGCTACATATTTGGTGGTTAGATTCAAGAGTGTGGATGTGTTTCGGTTTATTGTAATCAGATGTGAGGAGCTCCACAACAGGATTGAGGATTCGATCGAGACTGTAAGCGGAAAGTATATTGATTAGGTAAAAGTATAAGCCCAAGTTAGGAACCTTTAAAATACTGGATTGTGGGCATAAGTCATTACAAATTGAAAGTATAATATAATACTTTTTAAGGTAACAAAGCCAAACTAGTAGCATAAGTATACTGTTTGGGCCCGTGGCAATCAGATGGGGCCCTTATTTATGGCCTTGTGGAAATCTTTATGGACTAACCCTATCAAGCTAGTGACCCCGTCCGGCAAGGGGCCCCGTCCTGTCGGGGGCCCGTGACACTATATAGTTATGCCACTGGGCCAAACCTTTGCTAAGGAAATTTTTTGTCACAATTACAAACTGCAACAAGACTACTGGCAACTACTCAGTAGTCAAGTTATATTTTATAATGCATAGAAGAATTTGTGCACTGTTATTCAAGTGTCATGAAATCTTTGCTTTGGTTTTATTCTAACTATAAACTTGATTTGTGAAAGTAGAGAACATATTCTTTAATTTATTACTTTTCAGACAATCCCTATAGACACAGAGATTTAATTTTAGAGGTCTACAATATAATACTTACTCAAAGACAGCAATTTGACTGTAAATATTACCAGCAATCAAGTATTTTCCACAGGGTGATAATGTTTGAGAGAGAACCGTATTATACAACACCTTGTCAAGCATGATTAAATTTTAGCCTCAAAAATTATTTAAACTGATGGTATATTCAATTGTTACTTCTTATTCTAACTTTTAATCCGGTGTGTTGTGTAAACAAAACATAACCTCAAATTAAACATCAATAGTCAGTCATCTGTCATTTTATGAACTTTACCTTTTTTATATACATATAATTCGATATCAAGTCTTTTAAGTTCGGGGTGCAATGTAAGTTTATGAATTTATTCATATAAACACTGCAAATTAAATTAAAGAAATAAATTGTAGGTCGTACTTTCTTTCAAATTCGTTCATATCTACTAATAAAATTATTTAAACGTATATATTTCACAATAGTTACAACATACATCTCTAAAACCTATTTCTTGATAGGGTAACATTGTTAAAGTCAACCATAAAAAAAATTAGAACGAGCTAAGATGGACGTGTGTCGAATAAAAATTAAATAACGAGGTGCTTGTTAATGGTGAGATATTTGCATTGGTAATCGATTTACGTCATATTACGAGTGTTTTTTTTTAATATAACAGTGGATTTCCTCAACTTTTAATACTAAGATTGTGTTCGTGTCAAGCTGCGTCTTGCCCCTGGTACAGCATGCCATAAATTGATTTATTCTTTTTAGGTAAATAAACCGGCAAAATGTATAATGGAATTGGTTTAACGACGCCGCGAGGCTCCGGTACAAATGGCTATGTGCAAAGAAACTGGGCATCCGTGCGAAAGACCAAAGACTCGGTGAATTATCGTACTGAAGAAGAAATAGCCAAGTTGGACTCAGCTTCAAATAAACAACCAAACCAGGAGATTCTCGACCATGAGAGGAAAAGAAAAATTGAGGTGAAATGTGCTGAACTGGAAGACAGTCTCGAGGAACAGGGGTGAGTGACTGAAAATACTTTTACTTGCTGTATAGTAACTTCGTTTTCACTTTACGTGACGTAATAGGTTCTCAGTATAAATATCGTATAGAAATATTGATTAATCAACAATATTTTCGTATTTCTGTTACTTTTATACCATGTAGTCACACAAGAATATGTTTTATTATGACCAGTCATCTTTAAACTAACCCTATTTACAGATACTTTAAACTGTACATGACTATAGACCCCGGCTTTATTACTTTACTCAAATAAGCTCATAATAATTAACTTGCCAATATGGTATTTGCTATATATGATAATTTATTTATCAAACTTAATGAATGCAATGTCAGTTGTTGACAAAATTATTATGATGTTACATGTTACTAAATACTACTTGAAATCCTTGTAGTATTGTTATTATCAAATAATTTTGAACTTTTATTAATACGAAGACCATGCTTCTATTATTCTGTTTATGTCTCAGATCATAAATATTAATGAGATTTGCTTAATGAAATTATGTATATTAATAATTAATTAATTATTATGGAGTAGGCAGTTTGACAGTTTTTTTATGACAATATTTTCTATTTTTCATATTAGTGAAAATTCTTATTTATCAAATACTTTTACATGTGTTGTGTAGATGTGATACTGCGGAAGACTTGCTGCTTTATTTCACAACTGTTTCATGCCTAAATATTGTCTATTGTTTTATTAATTTTATAATCCTTTATGTAATGGAAACTATGTAGTACAAAATTAATTTAAATAGCTACTAGACCGAGGGGTCTAGTATTTTATTTAAGTTACTGACCTAATATATTATAACCTAAAAGAAGAATTTGGATTCACAAATATTTTTTAATGAAACTTTGCTTCACTGTTAAAACTTTGACTCTAGCTGAAAAATGGTTTTCTTCTTGTAATAAAAAGCAGTTAAAGTACATACTTACCATAAACTCAACATTAAGGAAATTGCCAGGATAAATTAAGTTTTAAGAATAATGAAATAGTAGTGATGTATATATTACACACATGTGTATATGTATACATGTTTCATAATATATATGAAAAACAACAGAATTTTGTTGTGGGTATGACACAAAAGACAATCTTGTAAATGTAATGATACCATGTTTTATCAGGTGCACAATTTAGTGCAAACAACTTTTATTATTTCAGCCATGTGCTGTCTAAATGAATTATGTTGTTACATTTTAATTTACCTTTATTTAATTGAACCCTCAGTATACAAAGTGACCTTGAAAAATAAAAATGGCTGACGCAGTGGCTAAGCAATTGGATTGCTGCGCTAAGGGTTGTGGGTTTGATTCCCTACTACTATGAAAAAAGTATCTGTGCTGACAACTAATTTGACATTCTTGCCTTGATAATGAAAATAATAGATTATTTTATAAATGCCCTGTATAGTCCTTCACCAAGATGTATAAACTATCAAATTGGAATGGTATAATTTATAAATGCCTTTATCACCATGCTTGCATAATATATCGCAATAATGTTAATTATATTAGAGATAAGAATTTTACGCATTTTAAACAGTATTCCTTTCACCCTGTTAGGCTTTAAGCGAAGAGCAATGTTTCGCGAAAAACCTCACCTGAAGACTACTTCGTTTAAAAAACGATGTTAAATCACAAATAGCACTTGCTCAAATATCTGTAGCTCATAGCAAATTAGTTCCATGCAAGTGTCGAATCGATTAATGAAGTAATAGAGTGCTAATACTCGTTGTCGTATTGCTGCAAATATTTAACGCGGTAAAGCCTGGCCGTAGATAGTAGTTGAATACAGCTCGTAAATGGTCTACGTCGTCCGAGTAAGTACTGCGTTCCAACTAAATGTCTGTATTTCCCGACATCGCTTACAAGTCCTCAGTACACTGGAGTCATTTTTGTTTTAGCCACTTTTGTTTAGTAAACGTCTAAGGTTGACTGCATATTGTATACGCATTCGCTTAACTGGTTCACTGACCGACATTATTACGGTTTTTTGCAGCGAACTATTATTCAATGGAAAAATGCTCGTCTATTAAGGCAGACGAAATTGCCGCGATGACCTACGCAGTTGTATTACGTAGTTTTACTGGGAAATCAAAACAACATCAACAATTATAATAGGTTGGATCCGGCATTTCATTATGAGGCCAGATAAAATCTCGTTGGTCTAGTGGTCGCTAAGCGCGACTGCTGAACAAGAGGTCCTGGGTTCAAATTCCGGGTCGGGCAAAGTGTTATGTGTGAGTTTTCCATTAGGTAATTCTCAGTAGCAGCACGGAGTCTGGAATTGTGCCCGGTTGATGGCAATAGGCTCGCCCCCTATTACATTGGGACTTACAACATAACTGGCGAAATGTGGGTGCACTATATGTTCACCTCTGCCTACCCCTTCGGGGAATACAGGCGTGATGTTATGTTATAAAATCTCATTCCGTCGCAGTTAAAGCGAGTTTTGAGGCAACGAATTCGGTTCAGATGAGCCGTAAGGATCTTAGTACTGTAGTTGCGTCGAATAATTCTGAATCCAGAAATCCTTTTACACTTTGCCTGCTATTTTATTGATGTTTATACGGACGCAAAACGCGGATATCCTCGCAATAAGGCACTCCATTTTATTGCCAATCTGTGTCCACGCGAGATCTATAAACTCGAAATATCGCCAGTTGCGCCGGAGTCAGATCAATATTTAACGCCGTAGTGTAGAGTGCCGACCTTATAACACCAATAATAGAGAGTTTTCCTCCGGCTTTCCATTTCTTCCTCCTGTGCCGTGTAATGAAAGACACGCTTGCTGTGGCCGCTATTGCCACTTAACCTGCTATCGTTGCCAGCTGAAACTATAGTACATATTCTAAACCTTACGTTACCGGATTACTTGTTTATGAGTTGTTCGTAGTATTCAGAATTGAAAGGTATCATTGCTTGATCGATGTATTGATTATGAAATATGTAACAGTAGTATTGCTGAAATACCAGCTCATTAAATTAATTCAATACAAACATTTCTGAATCTTATTTCTAATGCAACTGTTCTTCTGCTGACCTTACTAAATAGCATTTTTGACCGCATATTTATATCGTATCCTTCTATTGGTAAAGTTCTTTCATAATGTATAAGTTACTTTATCTGTCTACTGATTCTAAATTAGGTGTCTCGTAGTCTAATAAAAAGCCAACATTATAGAGTGAGTATCCCAAAGGGTTTCAGCGTTCAATGACGTACTTGAAATTGAGATTTGTTCTCAACTTTAAATATGATTCAATTGAAGTGTGAATGTGGGAATCACTCCCAATTCATCGAGTCTAACAGGAATCTTAGAATTCTAACTTATAATCTTGTTAGGCGGTTTGTATTAATATGCGGTTTTATAAATGCAAATAATTCTAATTTTTACTTTGATTGATTACACCAGCCGATCAATCGGCCGAGACTGTGAAATGGCACTTAACGAGAAAGTCGCATTTATGACCGGTTATGTTTTTCCTTACATGTAAAAACATCCATGATACTGTACACAAAATCGCATCTCAGACCGTTTACTCCTTGCTACGCAAACCTGCAGTAGCATAACACCAGTTCTGCTTTCACCAAGAGCTGATATAGTCAAGTGGAAACAGGTCGAAGATAGAGATGTCCCGAACCAGCGAGTGCCTGGCAACCCAAATATTTATTATATCAAGAGCGAAAAAATATATGATTTGTGAAGTAGCTTTCTTCCTGGTAACAGGCATTTGGAATATTGCAGTCATGAATTTGAAAAAAATGAAAAAAATCAATGAAAAAAAAAAATCTTAGGTGGAAAATATTTTAGGTAGATACTATTTTCTAATACGCGATTTCTAGTGAGAATAACCTATATACACAGAGAATTTAAATACACAAAACTCGACTCAACAATTACAAACGTATTTTGTACACAGGTACACTTTTATACGAGTTACGTAAATATTTATAGCAGCTCCGGCATTTCGTTTTTCCGTCAAACTTGAATTAATTGGAAGATTCCACCTGTTCGTTGAAATATGCACTTACGCGCTCTGTGGATATTTAATAAACCTTTCGTTTTCAAATCATTGATACGTAAGTCGACGGCGATGAGATCTTGGACGTTACGTTCCAAGTAATTAAAATCTGTTCGTTTGATAACATTGATGGAGTAATAAACGTACAAACACAGTGTCGAATTTGTAGTATTCGTCAGTCTCCACTTGTAACAAGGCTTCTATTAGCTTTACATACATTTTGAACATGTTCACTTAGGTCACGTGGCCTTATCGATTTATTACTCAATAAAATCCTTGTTTTTGTTTTGTTCAATAGAAACTACCCCCTCTAGTATGTCCGTATAGATTGCACCCTCGTTCAGGGGCGATGGCCGTTGCGCCGGAGTGAGATCAATAATTCACCAGTGCGAGACTAGGCCACCCTTCATGTTATATATTATTCAATAACCAGTCCCCGTTGCATTCAGTTTACAGCCGCGCAACGAGAACGTCTTATCGGGTTTTATCGTTTTCAAAAAGTAATTCTATGCCGTTATAGCGGCTCAGCGTATCATGCACTGGTAGGTATTACATTGAGAAATTTATTATAAGATTTTCATTTACGCTTGTCGGTACGCGGTCGCTCAGTGAGACATTCGTGAATCCATTGGCTGCAAGTAACCGTTCAGGCGTGTACGGCGGCGCGCGCGTTTTATTTTGTTTGTACATTTATTCTGTTATATATTTACTTATGTGAATAATGAGTGTGTCGCTGGTATGGTTGCGTAGGTTGCCGAAGGAGGAGATCGCGGCGCGCGTGGCCGCCTTCAGAGCGAAGTTATCGACGACCGGCGCTGGAGAAAAGGACCTACCTAAGGACGAATTCGGGAGAGTTATGTGAGTAACAACCTCATTATTTTCTTGTCCAAAACACTTAATTTATTTTCAATATTTTACAAATACTTATTTATTCTATCAGTAAAGTATTTTGAAGAGGTATTTATATCATGATATACCTACCTAGATTTCCAATTAACTGTAACAATTTATGAATTAATTTGTAATAATATATATGGTAACATTAAATTGATTGTTTAACATAAATCGAGACGAGCAAAAACAATCTTGCATACCGGCTAATAAGATCACTTGCGCACGCGCATACGATTGTATTGAAGTGATTGTGTGTATTTATTACAGTATTATAATTTAGCAAGAAGGAAAATACGGTAAACATAATGTGCGATTATCGAGCGTTCAATTTAACGCATTATGTTTTACCTGTATCGGATTTTATTTAGCAAAAACGTGATTAATTTTGTACTTGGAATTTACTGTTAATAAGCATTGCAAAACCCGGTACTCTTGACAAACTATTAAGTTTTATTCATGTCGTCATATGTAGTACAGTCAGCATCATAAGTAGCTGAACATTTAATTTTATAAACATACCATTAATTGAAGAACAACTAATTACACACTAAAAAGTCTTAAATATTTAAGATCATCCATTGGACGCTCCTATAATTTGAAACAAAAACTTGAATTGGTTTTTGTTTCTTTCCATTATTTGACATAAGGTTTCGTAATATGTTAATCTACTTATGATGCTGACCGTACACTTTTCAGAACCTAACTTTGAAAAGAGTGTGATGAAAAACAAACAAGCATAAGCTAAACCGATACCGATATCAGTATTACTCTAATTTAACTACCGTAGTAAAATTGGAGTAGGTAGGAACACTATCGGTATTGCAACTGCTAAAGGCTTCAGATAAACTTGATTATTTTGGTCCTAACAGTCGCATATCTGTTGTTTAGAAATCTTCCGTCTTTGCTTTCTTATCACTATACAGAAGAATTACACGGATTCTCTTTATTATTGAATCAATCTTTCGTCTTTCTAAAGACTTATTTGCACGGTTTCCCTGTTCTACTGAACACACTAAATATCTTTAGTTTTCTTCTTTTTTTTTTCATAATAGACAAGCGTTTGAAAAAAAAAATACCAATTTAAATACAGTTAGAATTAAATTGTATTCAGCCAGTACTCACATAAACACTTGGTTTGTTCAGTTTTAAAATTGTACGTCTCACTAGTGGTTCTTAGTAATTTCGGTCTGCAGACGTTTTTAACACGTGCACATACATCTCGCGATACAAATATCAATATATTTGACTGCGGAAATCGATCTTGAGTGAACAGTCGAACAGAACATGTGCAGAAGCCAACATAACTTCCATAAGCTAGGAGGAAAAGTAATGTAACGTTTTACTTCTCATAGAATGATTGGGTTTTTACAGGATCATTATTACTAAATAATCCACAAAATCAAAATCCTAGATTATTAAAACTTCGACGAGGTCCTGTAATACCCAAAGGCAAAGCAGAGGTCTATACCCCCTTATATCATCGCACACCATAAGCCAAATAGGTGGAGTATTCATCGGGCACACTAGTAAAAAATGTGTCATACTTTCATTTACCAAAAAAATACAATCGTTTCGTGAAAGCATACCTATTACTCATATTATATAGCATATCCATCTAACCCCTAAATCCCTAACGACAGGATCCAATTAGCCAAGATCCCAGCATAAAATTAATCAAACGCGGTCGCACATAAACCAATTCGTAGGCAAAATCCAGTTTATGTGGGAGAAATAATCGCGACTTTAATTAATTTGATTGGCAATTTACCACCGTTAAATTAATTTTCACCGGCTATTACCCGTTTAATTAGAGAGCCGTAGCTGCTTGTAATTCGTAAAATTTATATTTAAAGATGTGACCCTGAGTTTAGGGAAATAAATAATTGATTCTGACCTCTTTTGTGCTTGGCGTGAGGATGTTGACTTGGACTCCCGGGGGTGTCGAAGTGTTATGTTGCGTTGACCTTTTAGGAAAGTCTCCGTATTACCCTAGGATTAAAAAGGCCTCAGGTAAACAGTATAAGTTCGTCTTTATTGCATAGACATTAATTCTGTAATTGCGGAGAGTGTTTAGGTTTATTCTCTAACTAGAGAAGAAAAGTCGTCTTCAAAAATGAAAGTACCAAAACTATCGAATCTGTTTAATCCAGTGATTGTTGATGTCCGAAAACTTAAAGTAGGAGAGACTGAAGAGGTCTGATTAGAGAGATAGAAAATCGAAATCTAAGAAAGTATTAAACTTTTTCTGCTACAGTTAAGCCTACAAGTAAAACATACAAATACATCATAACGAAGACGTTCTATTTACGTTAGTCTGCCGATCTATTTCAGTTGTCCTACATCGATAACATAATTTATAACCATCGCGGCGAACGCATTGTGTCGTAAATGTCAGGTAAACCTTTGTCTCGAATAACCGATGGACGTAAACCAAGACCGACCACGTTATGTGTTATGATCGGATGATTGTGATCTAATTTACCCTATATGAACGTTTTGTAGGTCCTCGGGAAATATCTCTGTTGACGAGAGATAAGCCTCCATCGTAGCTTCAATTTTTGTATCCTTCTCTAAATATAAAGGATCAAGTCATCTTCAGTCGTTGAAGAATTAATAATACAACATGCAATGGTATCGAAGTTCAATCATAAAGATGGCCAAGATGCGTTGGACGTAGCCAGTAGATACAATCCACATTACGTTTAGGAATATGTCTGCAAAGCTGTTTTTTATAAATTTTACGAAGCCTAAAGGCATAGAGAATAGCCTCCTTCTCGCTCCTCATACTAAGCTTTCTCATAAATAGGCCTCAGACCTAAAGTGCAAAAAGAATAAAGGGTTCCTTTACATATTCTAATTAGAAATTTAGGAAGACAAATAAGTTCTTGCCGTTCACCATGCAAAAGGCTATTCTACTCGTCGGTCGTCGTCGTCGGTATACTGTTTGCTGCATATCGTCCATGTAAATAAATAAATACAAAGTTACCTTGATAATACCCCTTGGAACAAGCCCATTTACGAGTTGAAATCTTAGTAGACGTGGCTTTATGTAGGTCCTACAATCGTACATTGTATAATGGTTACCTTATCAAATTACTTACTCTAAATGTTATTCGAATTGCGTTTTTATGCTTAAATATCGTGTATGTACCTAAGAATGTATATGCTTGAAGAATTTTCCTTGATAGAATCTGAGTTTTATTAGGATTGGAATTGAATTAAGACTGATAAGATTTCTGTCCAACTGCCATGTCTAAAATTCATATGAGGAACTCGGCTACATCATTCCAGAACCCCGTTTACCAGCTATGATATATTGCTGATGTTGTCTTCACTCTGATCTTCTTCTACCATGTTCATATGAGCTACACAATAGGCATAGCTCATACTGTGGTAAAAAGAGCACCTAGTCAACAGGTTGTTGAGGGGTTCACTTCCCAGCGGGTGCACTGTACGATCTATTAATCTCTTGTGAAGGCCTTTCATTGCACCCCAATTTATATATCCATTGTACTTGTATTGTACAACAGCTGGTGATAAATACTATTGATTTTTTTCCATAAACGCGTCGAGAGGAAATGCTAATCTATTTAAAAACTATTGGAGAGAAATAAACTTGTAGTAATATAGATAGCCTAGATAGAGTGCGCTAAATACGTAAAATAAGAACTGTCTGTGTTTACAAAAACAAATGAAGATAACAAATTTAAGTTACGTCCATTAATGACTTTACTAAATACGTAAATAGTCATTACATTTTTATGGTGTTATGGGCGTTATAACGCGACGGATGGCTAGTATGCGCGTTTTGTTACAGACTTAACTATTTATTTATTTATTTAACTAGGAGACATGGAAGACTTACAGCTAAATACACTTAGGATAACACAAATTTAGTAAACAGAAAGCCAATGACAAGTCTTCGCTTATAGGAGACTCTATGTTATTCGCTATGTTACTCTTTCTTGCTACCGTGCTTCTACCGATCATTTTTTTCTATCTTATTTATTTATATTATATGTTATACGGAAAGCTTACAGACTAATGTTATTTTGTAAATTAGAAACTAGTTAACGACAGTTGCTAATGACAAGTTTTCACGCGTATTTAATCCCGAATAATAGGTACTTACAACTCTTTTTCTAATGTCTTAATTCTGCTCTCCAATAAGTTAACTTTAAAAGTGAATGTTGAACGTTTTCGTGCCGAGAATAAATAATACCTATATTTAATTAAAAACAGTAGGTACTAAGTAAAGGCAGTTTTACCTATTCAACTGTTGCATGTTTGTGTACGCTGTTGATGTTGAAACAGCTGCCGTTTACAAGATAATAGAATATGCAGTTGATGTCTATTTTTATAATTTACAGCAGACATTTGCAAATATCGTGACGTTTTTCAAGATTTACATTTTATATAAAACAATCATAAAACACACACAAATTAAAATGTTGTAATTTCAAAGCTTCAAAATTAAACATTCAGTTTATTGCATAAACTACCCTACATTTAAATACGGTAGCAGATTCCCAATCTTCCGCACCTGGCCTAATTAAATCAAGACAATTTATGCCTATCCATCAACCTACAAATGTCAGTACCCTCGGTTTAAACTTCCGAACGCAACCGATGGAAGGGTCCTTGTGTATCGATCGCGGTGCATGACGTCTGTACTCTGTACCTAGCCTGCCACGCCCCTCTAGTGAAACAGGAGGTTTACATGACGTAGACACCCTTCCCACCAATAAACAACAACATGATATACAAAGCATTAAGCCTGTATTCCCCTAAACGGTAGGCAGACGTTTCGCCAGTTATGTTAGTCCCAATGTATTCGAGAGCTGTTGTGATTAATCGGGCACAATATCCAGACTCCGTGCTGCTACTGAGAATTACCTAATAGGAAAACCCAATAACATTTTGCCCTACCCGAAAATCGAACCCAGGAATCGCTCAGCAGTCGCTCTTTGCGTCCAATGGACCAACGAGGCAGTCAACAACATAATATACTCGAAAAATGTAAGTAGGTACTTGCAAACTACATACGTACGATTTTTGAGTCGTTCTTTCGACCGTTAACTTGGTTTATATTTCTAAATATAAACTTCCCTGACCTTACTTATGATCCAAAAATAATAGTTTTGTTTTCAATAGACTTTCTGTAGCCGCGTGGGATTTTGTTTCATTGAAATTGAAGTGCGTCATGTTGTCTCATATTATTTCTGGTTGGTACAGTCGTAGTCATGTCTAGCCTTTTCCCAACCACGTTGGGGTTGGTTTCCAGTCTTACTGACTGCTGATTAGTCACTTGGTAATGCCGTACCCGCGAGTAAGACTGTTTGACAGACTTTCAGGCTTGCTTGCCGTTACGACTGTCTAAGATGTATAAAACCCTGGGTCGGTACGGCTTTAAGTTCTGTTCGAGGCGCCTAGATTTCTCGGTGAGGATGAAATGTAATTTTTTTGTGTAGGTGTTACCCGCTAAATTTTTCAGGATAAAACGTAGCCTAGGTATGTAATTTGGTATCGAGGTATCCGACACCCTGGATTTACATCCAGGGTGTCGGATACCTCGATACCAAATTTTATCAAAATTGGTCCAGCCGTCTGAGCATGAAGAAGTAACAAACATTCAAACACACACTCACAAACTGTCGTCTTTATAATATTATTGTGATGTGATATTGGAACGTTATAATGATGTGATAACCTCTTTGGAAATAATAAAGTCACTCTCGGAAACAAGCGGAAACCTTGCTTTGTGCGATGCACTGTTGCGTGTCGTTTTAGCCTTTGACTGTGTATGTACTTGTATTGCATCGTGTGAAACATTTCAAAAAGTATGCGTGAATGATGTGATTCCATAGATGCCACCACCGAAATGCGGCTATTGTAACGTATTGGTTTATTTTTCCGTAACGAATGTGACCACATTATTACATATTTAGTCAGTGTTTAATTATATTTACTCGTCTTCCATACAGTTTATAGTTATTTTCTTTAAAGTTGCTCCAAATAGTGCGCTGAAATAATTATTTTCATACATAATAATATGTCTAAAGTAATGAGTATACTCACGACCGGCGCCGGCGTCCCGTACTAGTTACAAAAAGCCCACACAGAACACGAACATAAATCTGGCAAAAATTAAACAAATCAGAACGTGGCTATAATATCATCTCGCACATAAAATGTTGACACTTTAATTTACTAGTCACGCGATCGCAAAACAAATGAACTGTTAGACGGACAGACGTATATCGTAATTAAAAGGAGCGGCCGCGGGATAGGCATAGTGCGTGCCAGAAACCGCACCTCCGTGATTATGTACCAACGGCTAAAGATAGTGATACATGGGTATTTGGCACGAGATGAGACTCGCCTGCCAGGATCAACACTACGGCCACTGAGCGATTAAGCACAGGTGCGCATTGTACAGCCAATGATAATTCTCATTGCAAATGTTAGCGCCCGACACTGACAATTATTACTCAATAAAAATAAGTTCCTCGAATCGCTGATTTTTACGTTACATTTTGGCATCGTTAGTATTTCAGTGTATCGTGCATTTCCTAAATTAAATGTTTGTAATTAGGCTCATAATTTCACGCTAGGGTGGCAATAAATAATATAAAAACGTAAATATAAAGAAAATTATTCCAAAGTTCGTAAATACATATTACTTATATGCTATACGGTATTATTTGTTACAATTCTATAACGATAGCGTGCCAGCCACCTATGTTCATTACCATATTTATTTTAACTACCCTTAACAATAATTTTAAACAGCAATGTATACTTGGTTCTCCAAATATTTCCCTAATGATCCAATTATGGTTCTTTGTGTGAAACTAATTGCTTGCACTCATTCACGAAGAATAGAGACCACTTTAAAACCACTAGACCGACCTCACGTTGCACTGTGTCCCTTGCCCTGAATGCGGGAATACCATTATTTTATGTCCAAGATTTTTTGGTTTACAAAAATGGGCTTTCTATCAACAGTGAGAATGTTTACATGCTTTTATGCAATTTTTGTTAGTTTGGTTAGGTCGAATCTTGGAAGCTGAATTACTGGTTCAGCGTAAAAAACAATGCACATCTATACATTAATATATAAAAATGAATTGCTTTTCGTTAGTCTTGCTAAAATTCGAAAACAGCTGGACCGTTTTGGCTAATTTTGTTTTTGAAATATTTGTGGAAGTCCAGGGAAGGTTTAAATGTTGTGAAGGCGTTACGAAGCTCGCTGGCTATTTCTAATAAACACGACCTGGTACGTAGGTTTCAGGTCATGCTTATTTATATTACTGGGTGTAGACCCAAGATTGGCTTCAGAAGATGAAACTGCTCAATGGTCAACATTACAGGCACGCCCAAATTGACCTTAAAGCTAGTTTATGCTATAGCTAATTTCTAGCCAAGTAAAAGTGTTGCTTGGCTACAAAATAGTGTCACACATCAAGTTCTTTAGTTAATACTGTGTCCGATGAACCATTTATTGTTAAATATATTATTTTCTTTATCGCAACACGGGAACTAAACGGCTACATGTTTTATTAATGTTTATTGTACCGACTGAAACTCTGAGACTTACGACTTTGTTCACAGCCTCTTCTTAATTTTCATTAATTTAAGACGCTACTAATCTATTTAATTGTATCCTTGGCTACCTTTCTCTGTACCCACATTTATTAGGAAAATTACTATATACAAATTCACCCATTACATCAAAATTAATAACTTTCTTTGCCTTTACTTCGTATACCACGTGTACCACGAATAATTAAATAATTCACGCATGGAATTTGTATATAAAATATTAGTATGAATATTAAATACATTTCTTAGACACGCACGACACGTCTAATGATAAAATTACAAACAAGATTAATTTACTGTTATGATTCAAATGAGTTTAGATGACATGTTTGTTACAATGACAGCCATTAATTACAGCAAACAGCCCGGCATTAGCAGAGCAAATAAAATAATTAACGGGAAAATTAAATAGAACTGTTGAAGAGGAAGAATGTGAACTATTTCAGCCGTAAAAATAGTACTATCGATCCCAAAATATACTTTTACATGTTCGAAGAGTTTATTCAATAACACGTAGTGCATGCGCGGCTTATTAATAGAACTAAAGAAAAAACGGAGCGATTTTTTGTCGTCTGTAAACAGGCAAGACTGCGGATAATCTGATTTGACACAATACTAATAAGATGGCTTTATTTGTAACACAATCATGTTTAACTTGAGTACATTCTGAATAACGTTTTTCAATGCTCGAACTGTGACTTTACAGTCGCAGAACAATTACAATGATTCAATCTGTTTCATTTCACCTAGGTAGGGAATTCAACTCTATTTTCGCAAATGAAACTAAATTGTTTGAGGGTTGCATAAAAGGGTGTGGGGGTAACAAGCCCTTTGTGTAGGGGCGCCGCGACACGGCGCGTATCCGATGTTTGCGCAGGCTGCGCGCGTCGGCGTATTTCCTGTTATGGCGCCGCTCCGGCCGCAGTAGCGCCGCCGGCCCGCTGCCGGCCGCTCCACCATGTAGCCCACGGCTCCGCTGCTCAAACAAGTCTTCCACGGCTTAGCCGACATGCACTAGTCTAAGCAAAAAATAACATAGGTTTAAGAAAACAAGTCTTCCATTAGTTAAGTAAGTAGCTTAAGATGCAAAGGGGCAGGGCTCCGCGACGCGAACAAAACAATAGGGTCGTGTTCGAGCGCCTGTGGCGCGGCACGTTCCAAGCCGTGCTGGCAGGCCCGCAGCGCCGCGCGCGCGCCTCCTCGCACGAGCCCAACTCGCTCGCGGACGCGGCGCTGCCGCTCGCCATGCCGCAGCCCGCGCCCTCCGTGGCCGACTCGCTCGAGCCCGCGCTGCGCACCATCCTCGCGGGCCTGCGGCACACGTGCTGCTGTCGGTGTAACTGTTCCAACACAGAACGAAACAACTTTAACGACAATTTGCAGGTCTGTCTCTCCAACGATGAGGAGAGGAAGTCCATGCGATCCGTGATAAGGTGTGCACTGAGTTTTATCGATTAGTTTATAGGCTATTGTACTTATTTGGGTCAGTGCCCGTCGAGCGATATGCATTCCACATTTAATTAAAAGTTACATATTCGCAGTACTAACAGGTATTAATTGAAATATACAAGATTTCACACGATTTAGACATAGTACGTATATGCGTAGAATATTGATTGTATGCAATGTCAAGATTTATTTTATTTAAAGAATTGGTTTTAGTCGAGATTATTATGCTAAAATTTTACTATTTCCCTATTTTTAGCGCACTTAGGTGCTGCACAGGTAAATATGAGTTAGAAGGATTTTTATTTGATTCTTACGATACAAAATTAAGTAGTAGTAGAATGAGTCTTTGTTTTGATAATAAATGTGATGTACCCAGGCGTGTACGAACGCGGTCGGCCATGTTGTATTGTGTGTTGTTTGGCAGCGTTCGCGAGACGCACGCGGTCGCCGAGGCGCAGCAGGAGAAGAACGCGCGCCTGCGCGACGCGTTCGGCATCTCGCCGCGCTTCGTGGAGGGCTCCAGCTTGGACCCCGAGCGGCGCGCGCGCGAGCACGCGCACCGGTACCCGCTCGTGCGCACGCCCAGCCATGAGCGCGACGAGCGGGACGGGCACGTCGCCAAGAAGAAGAAGAAGAGAAGGTACTAACTAACAACACTAACAGAGGACACTAAATACACAAATATCCACTTGCTAATTGCCCTGATTGTACAGCTGTATTGTAAATCTAGTATCTGTCTTAAGAGTATATGATTATATCGTTACCTCGACTGTCGAACATCAGGTTTTGGTTTCGAATTTCGATACCATAAATTCAATACAAAGGTATTTCATCAAGGTAAAAAAATCTCGGTTTAGGTTAACCGAAGGTTAAGAAATCCTGATAGGGTCGATAACTGGCACAATATGCTAGTCCCTTATGTATCACATAAGATTAAACTCACCTAGTGAATAGTTGATGTGCACCCTACTACACCAGAGCAGGCAGGGGTTAATTAAACATTGAACACCAAATAATTATTATTATTATAGGTATATGTGTGTATATTAACTATTTTTTCTTAACGTGACCTTTTGTTATTATAGTGCTTCACCAGAAGCCAAGAAGTTGAAGAAGAAAAAGTCGAAAAAGAATAAAAAGGAGAAGTAAGTTTCCGCCCGACATCGTAGTTGTAATTTATTTTTTATTTATTGAATCTTATATATTTTTGTAAATGTTGACGTAAATTTCATAGATTACATTTGAACCCAGACAGGTGACACTACGGTTGTCCAAAAGGCAAGTATGGAACCTTTTTACTTTAGCCTTTATTTATTTTTTTAAGAATACAAATATGAAATATGT
Organism: Abrostola tripartita; assembly: GCA_905340225.1. Lineage (NCBI taxonomy): Eukaryota > Metazoa > Arthropoda > Insecta > Lepidoptera > Noctuidae > Abrostola > Abrostola tripartita. The sequence continues at coordinate 2,815,386 of HG996491.1, forward strand.
CTGGTGATCATTTCAGTGAAAGAAAGATGTTATGGAACTTCATAAATAGGTATGGTATGAGGTGTAGTATGTACTATCCTTGACTATCCCAGACTATCCCATAATACACCGTAACGTATCTAAATAATATATAGGTATATCCTTGGATGTTAAATGCTTAATATGTGTTCAGGAATTTAAGACAAGTTAATCCATGGTACTACTTCTTTAAGCACCTTTTTTATTTATTTTCAATTACTATTCCTTGTGTTATACAAATATAACTAAACTAACGCTATTTTTCTTTAAATATAAGTTTTTATAATATAAAAAAATGATCCGTTTTCACAGTAATTTATTACATTATTTTGGCTTAGGCAGACAATCTCTAAGTCACCGAACATCTCCATTCTTTGGGCAGATGGAAACAGATACAATTGTTCGGTGTTGGCTTTAAAGTACCTACTCCTTAGCAATTATACAGGATACTTAGATGATACGCGTTAGATACTATAGATATATCAGTATAGGAAACTTTTTTGATCTAGCTTTAAGAGGCAGTTGATTATTTGTTGTGGCAAATCTTTGTTGTCAATGTGCCTTATTGCTGAATAAACACAATAAATTAGGCGATATAGTAGGCAAATATTCAACAATCTGATGCATGACCCAAGGATAAAATAAAATTATTAGAATAGAAAAGCTTAAAGTATTTACACTATAAACCCAATTTAATGATCTGGTATACTAAAGGTAATGTTTAATCCAATAAAATAACAGCAAAACTACAAATAAATCATTCAAACTATTTTCTAAAACACTTCTAAATATACTTCGCAGTAGATTCTGTAGGGGTTAGCACGCCTACACTTGGGTGATAAGATGATATAATGATAATGACTGTTTGTCTATGATATAGGTAGGCAAATTGTGTAATAAAAATGATAAACCACACAACCTTCTGCAATGACTGCTTTATTGATACCTAATGTGCAAAATTAATTACAATACATAAAAGTGCTGACATGCGCCGCGTCGCTAACTATGTATATACATAAAAATAAACCTGTACAGTTTTCTGTACATGCTGCCGAGAGCGCAAAAAAGGACAAAAATACATAGGTAAATGATAAACATAAAATACAAATCCCAATTTAAAATTAGCCTTAAATTAATAAATACAATTTAACACTTTCTAAAAAACTAGTCACTTTCACGTAAAGGAATATTAAACTTAATCGAATGCAAATTCGGTGTTGATGTGCTCTTGCTAATACTAGGTGCAGGAATAGACTGTGGCTTGAGAGTAGGTTGTACTACTGCTAATTCCAATTCAGTCTCCGATGCTGACTGCTGTCTCCGCCTCCGTCTGATCCACATGATAATCATGATAAGGCCCGTCATGATCGCTCCGCACACCAGCGAGTAGAGCACGCCATATTGATGTACGTCATGGACACTGAGTGGTTGTGTCGATCGTTGCTTGAGATCCTCTATTACAGATTTCATCTGTTTCCACATAGTATGATGATCTTCTGGTAAAAAATGCTCATCAGTAGGAATGCTGGTATTGATAATTTCATTGACTACAGACATCTGTGGGAGCTCAATCCCTTCTGTATAATGGTCCACATGATTGATAAAATTCTTATGAGAGTAAATCTTGAAAGAATCTCCTTTGAGTGTGCAACCCGGACATAGATTGATTATGCCATTACCTGATAAAGTCCTTACTTCCGTGTTATGTGTGCTAAAAATAAGGACAGTGCATTGCTCACAACATTGATACAGCCAGTCGTTGGGGCGCCGTAACTTGATCCATTTATTTTCGCCGCACTGCGATTGTTTGTGCATACAGGCCGATGTTATTATATCATTTATTTTAACATCACAAATTGATTGTTTGTCTCGGATTTCATTAATCGGTTTATCAATGGGACATAATATCTTCTGTGGATTTGCATGAAGACATAGTTGTAGGTCATTTTCAGTGAAGAATAAAACTAAATCCTTTTTCAAATTAAATGCCAAATATGGATAAGTTGATATAATTTGATAGTGTCCTAAGTCCTTCTGATTCCTTTCTTTGTAGAGGGATAACCTTATCCAGCTCATATTTTTCCGTAGAAATCAGGGGAATCTTGATCTCCATAATAAGATAGTTATCATAAACCCGAGCGAACACTCGCAATAACTTATAAAGATTCCTGATGCTTGATTTTTCCAATGGCACATTGAGATCATCCTGTATCTCGCGCGTTATGATATTTATTTGAGCCTCTAATTCTTCGGGCGGGAACAGGTGAGTATCTATGCGTCCATGGTAAATGTCGGTGACCGCATCGATTAAAGTTTGCTGCATACGTCTTAAATTTGACAAAACGACATACGCTGTTAACGCTGATGAGGTTAGATAGAGACCTTGCGCGGTATCCGATTGTACGTTGTTTAATTCGTGTATTAATGCCTTCATTTGTTTGTCCATATGAGTAAATTGCTGATTCATTATAGCCTCATTTCTGCGTATAACGTTGTATTCCGATTCTATAACAAGAGTTTGGTTTTTGATAAGTTTCTGTAAGTGATTTTCGTTCCGTGATATTTGCTCAATATCTAGTTTATATTGCTCTGCAAACTTGTCGTCTAGAACTCCAAAAAGATAACTAGCCAGGTTGCCAACGCCGTTTACTAATCCTCTCTTGTATCTTTTGTTGGGTTTCCGCAGTAAAGAATTGGAATGTTGAAGTTCGTTCAACTCATGTTGCAGTTGTAATATGATAGCTCCGTACGGCATTCTTGATAGTTGTAAACACGTATTCTGACATATTTTATTTAAATGTCGGATATATGTTTCCATGTTATTGAATCCAGACCAATAGGTAGACATGTTATAGTAAACTATTAACTTCCATTCGTCTTTGATAAGTTGTAGTTCTGATATCTTGTCGAAAAACAAATTTTGTTTACTGTCGAGCGACGTAATGTTGCATGTTATTGATGATTCCTGTACGCTTGGTGATATCGTCATCGTTAAGAGTAGGAGAACGGAGGTAAATAATGTTTTCATGCTGAGTGTTGACCGATTGCGACTACTGCGGGATACTCCTTGATGGGGGCCGTTTGAGGCGGAATTTCCTTTTGTATCCTTTTCTTGTACTGGTAAAGGAATTAGTTTGTTGACCGGGCGTTGGATAATGTTACTTGCGGTTTTCAGCGTCACAACTCTTACGCACCCATCTTGCCCGGGATGCACAGCTTGAACTCGCGCCATCGCCCACTTGCCAGGTGGCATGTTATCTTCCTTAATAAGGACCACGTCATCCAATTTCAGATTTTGCTTAGTAGTGCGCCATTTTGTTCTTGACTGGAGTTGTTGAAGATACTCCGAGGACCACTTTTTCCAGAACTGTTTGTTCATTGCCTGAATCAATTGCCAGCGTATAGTCAGATTCATATGATCAGGATCTGTCTGAGGTCGTGATAATAAGGATCCACCCACTAGGAAGTGCCCTGGAGTGAGATAGGTGTCATCTGGATTTTCTGTGAGTGCGCAGAGGGGTCTCGAATTGAGACAGGCTTCTATTTGACAGAGCAGCGTGCTGAACTCCTCAAAGGTTAATTTTTGTGTACCAATAACACGCTTTAAATGATACTTCAGACTTTTTACTGCTGCCTCCCATAACCCTCCAGCGTTTGGCCAAACAGGAGCATTGAAATGCCAACGTATTTGCATATTGGTGACGTCATTGATAGCATTGGAGTTAATTGAGGCCATGATCTCTCTATACTCTTGTTTAAGAAGTCGTGAAGCGCCCACAAAATTGGTACCATTATCACTGTAGATATTCATGGGTACTCCGCGTCTGGAGCACATTCTTCTTAATGATGCTAAAAAGGATGCTGTACTAAGATCAGACACCAATTCTATATGCACGGCCTTGGTTGCTAAGCAGACGAATACTGCAACGTATCCCTTGGTAGTCTTTATGCCTCGTCCCTTATTGGATTTTATATCCACATGCCCTGTGAAATCAATACCCACATTAGTAAAGGGCCGCGATGGCGTAATTCTAGGCCTTGGGAGGTCAGCCATGAGTTGTTGATACGATTCTTGGCTATATCTTCGACACCTTACGCACCGTCTTAGCTGTTTCTTGACACTGCTGATGCCACTAATCAACCAATATTTCTCACGGATGTATGATAATGTAAGTCGCGGCCCGCCGTGAAGCGTACAGATGTGCGCCTCTTGAATGATTAACTCTGCTAAGCGACTTACAGGTGATATTATGATAGGATGCTTTGCCGCATATGTGATATTTGCTTGCTCAAGGCGTCCGCCGACTCTTAGTACTCCGTGATCGTCTAAGAATGGTCTTAAACAGGACAATTTGCTGCTGCTGCGCACGAACCCCTGTTTCTTCAGATGGTTTATATCTTCGTTAAAATCTATACTTTGCGAATGTTTAATAACAAAGTATAATGCACACTGTATTTCGACACCGGTCAATGTACGTTTCGCTGCACGTGATGTATTTTTGCGTAGACTGGCGATGTAACGTGAGATCCATGCCACTGTTCGTATAACCTTTGTTAATGAGTTGAATTTATTTAATAATTCCGTTATAAGTGTCGACTGTGTTTGGCATAAGGCAGTATGCACATAGGCCTTTTTCATTTCTGCTGTCGGACTTTGATATTCAGTTGTAATGATTTGGTTAGAGTTGACACTAAGAAGCCATTCTGGTCCTTTCCACCACAAGCGATCTCGTGATAAGGTTTCAGATGTCAGTCCACGTGTGGCACAGTCTGCTGCATTGTCACAAGACCTTACATGACGCCAACTCAATGCTGGAATGACGACAGTAATTTTTTGCACACGATTTGCCACAAATTGTTTCCATTTGGATAGGTCCCCATGTAACCAGCCGAGTACAACCATTGAGTCGGTCCAGGCAAAGATCTCTACTTGCTCTGAAGAAAATGTCTGAAGAAATTTCTCCATCAATTGTGATAACAATAATGCACCTAGTAGTTCCAACCTAGGTAATGTGATCGATTTATTAATCGGTGCAACTTTTGTTTTGGCAGTCACAAGCTTCGATGTACGCTCGCCCTTATGATTGTTTGTTACTATATAAATTGCACATGCGTAAGCCTTTTCCGAGGCGTCACTGAACCCATGTATTTGCACACCTTTTTCTATTTGACCCAGATATCGCGGAATCGAATAAATGTTAATATTTCTAAGGTCCTCTCGCAACTTTTGCCACTCTTGTGATATGTTAGGCGGTAACCTTTCATCCCAAGCTAATTGTGTAGTCCAAGTGGTCTGGAATAGGATTTTAGCTCTAATAGTGAGCGGTGATAGCCAGCCAAGAGGGTCAAATATTTTAGAAATATCTGACAATAATTGACGTTTTGTGTATGGCGCATTGCTGTCTTGAGGATCGATTTTAGTGTCAAAAACAAACATGTCGCTTGAAGGATTCCATCTTAGACCTAATGTTTTGCGCGATTCGGTGTCCTTGAACTCAAACGGAGCGCTTATTTGTTCTGGTTGTAGGTTTTCAATGAGCTTGCGTTCATTGCTGGACCATTTTCTTAAGTTCATGCCGGCGTTTTTTAATACCGCTATTAATTCGTGTTGTAACTGCCTGGCGTGCTCGATAGTATTGCTTCCTCCTAAATAATCGTCCATATAAAACGACGACTCCAGAGCAGAAGCTGCTAATTGATATTGTTTGGCGTGATCGATGCCAATTTGTTTTAATGTTCTCATCGCCAAAAACGGGGCCGCCTTTGTTCCATATGTCACGGTAGTGAGATTATATTCCTGGAGTAGTTCACGTGGATTTCTTCTCCACAATATAGATTGTAGAGGCTGATCTTGAGGTCTTAACAGGATTGCTCGAAACATTTTTTCTACATCCGCAGTGACCACATACTTATATTGTCGCCACTTTAGAATGAGATTTTGAAGATCTTGTTGTAGATTCGGTCCGCTATACATCAAGTCATTTAGACTACGCCCAGATGACATCTTAGATGATGCGTTGAATACAACCCGAAGTGCTGTTGTAGTCGAGTCTAACTTCAACACGCCGTGATGCGGCAAATAGCATGCCGTAGGACCTTGTTGCCCGACCTTTTTCATGTGTCCTAGCTCTTCGTACTCGCGCATGAAATTGCGATAAGATTCCGCTAATGACGGATCCTTGCTCCTCCTCTTTTCCTGTTGAATAAATTGAGCAGTAGCCCTTGATTTAGAGGCGCCCATCTCTTGCTCGAAATTAGGTTTCATGGGTAACGCCACTTCATACAGGCCCGAATCCAGCCTTCTAGTTGTAGATTCATAGTATTCCTCACAATATTGATCTGCAGATGATAATGATGAAGGCTCGTATATGTCTTCGACCTCCCAAAACTTGGAAATGCTATCTACCTCGTTGATGACAACATGACATGCAAACGTCTTCACGTTGCCTGATAATATCCAGCCAAGTTTCGTTTGTTGGGCGATGGGCGCTTGAACTGGACCCTTGATAAGACCACTCATGATAATATCTGAGTAGACACTGGCATCCAAAAGCAAGTCAATTGGCTTCGAAATGTTATATTCAGGATCTGCCAGTCTGCTATGTGATAAATGCGGCCAAGTTTGTTTTCTAAACGATGCATTAGGTAAGTTATTTATAACTCGTGACACAATTAGAGCCTCTGTTGTAAAATGATAGTCGCCGTAAATTGATACGCATTCGAGTGACACTAAGCCTTTGCTTTGTTTTGGTGTCGATCCAATTCCCGAAACAGCTGCTTGATAATGTTTTCTTTTTAATCCTAATAGTTGAGCGGCGTTTTCCGATATAAGAGATATTTGGGACCCTTGATCTAGTAAGGTTCGGAATTGTATATAGCTGCCATCCGAAGCCTTGATATTCAATGCTACAGTAGTCAAAAGGACTTCTTCATTTTCGCTCGCAACGTAGTTCACATTGTGCCTATTATGTGACGTTGAAGCTGAGTCCGATGACGCCTGAGAGGGCTGAGAATCACTCCGTTCTTGTAATTCACATCGCATCATAGAAATTGCATCATGAATTATTGAATTGTGATCGCCGCTGCATTCCTTGCACCTTTTTGTCGAAATGCATTTATTATCGTTATGTGGATACAGGCAATTTCGACAAATATTATATTTTGTAAGAGTCTTCATTTTCGTGCTCGATGATTGTGCAAGGAAGCGTTTGCATTGAAACAAATCATGCGGTGCCTTGCATATTGGACAAAATCTCTTGTTGTTGGTGGCATTTGATTGATATTTCTTGGAAGCCCATGCATTCTTGGAAGAGTGGTTGTAATTATTAGGCTTGTAATGATTTGTGTTCGGTTTAGAAGACTCTTGAGCAGGCTTCTCCTTCTTATTTATAGGTTCGCGGGACATAAACTTGGTTTCAATAAAATGCAGGAACTCTGAGTACGATGCCAGGTCTCGAGGCGACTCACGCGACTCCATAAAGTCAGTACGCGTCTCTTCATCGAGCTTCTTTGTTAAAAGATGAACTAATATTGGATCCCAGGTAGAGATATCAATGCCCAGGTTCCTAATGCTGTTTATACACTGCATCGTAGTATCATGTAACTTCTTAAAAGCGTGATACGACGATTGCTTATTGATCGGCGGTTGATTGAGAAAGAAATCCATTTGTGTTGAAAACAGTATCTGCGGGTTATTATAACGATGAGTTAAAATATCCCAGGCCGTCTCGTAGTTTTCTGCTGATATATGGAGATGCTGAATTAAACCTTCCGCTTCACCCTTGACCTTCCCTTTCAGATGTTGCATTTTTTGCGCCTTACTGAGACATTTGTTATTGTGTATCGTCTCCACGAACAAATCAAAGAAGGTCGGCCACTGCGTGTATTTTCCAAAAAATGTAGGAACTTCTAATTTAGGTGTGGCTTGCTCAAGATGCGCAGTAGAGTTTAATTTTCTATTCAACTCCTTTTTTATAGCGAGGTAGCGCTCTTCAATTTGCAGAAATTTCGCTTCATATGCGTCGTTGCTCCCCCTTAACTGATTATCGAGTCGCAGGTGGACAGTATCAATAATCTTCCAGAGATTTTGAAGATTCTTTAATTCATCCTGAAGCTCCCATTTTTCCTCCAACTCGTCAATGTGAATTCTATTAATGAGTCGATCTAATGCTCTAAAATTAGTTTCCTGCTGGCCAAGTAGGTCTTCCCCTTGGTAGGAATATTCTTCAAAGGTAGGTAGAGAAAATGTCGGAAATTTAGGTTCCTTATACGATGATATCATTTCCTTGGTCTTGGAATAATAATCCTTCATGTACCCATAAATGCCTTTCGAGAAATATTCGTACTGATCATCTTCAAACTCCAACAACTTCTTGTGATTTTCTTCAAACTCCTTCCAACATTTATCCAGCGCGGCTAAACGGCTGAGAAGATATTCAGATGTCTTCCTACTTGCACTATCCTTTCGGAAGTTATTATTTATTCGCTCAATTTCCTTGCTCAAAACGCTCTGACGTTCGAACATAAAATGTAAGCCCTCCATGTTAATTGATAAAAATTAAATGAAAAGGGTTAACAACACACAATAAATACCTGAGTATCCACTGAAGCTTGCTAAATGATTATTTCTTGACGATAGTTGATATAGTAGCTCACTGCTTCTGAGATTTCCAGTACGATTTATGCTTCTTCACAGTCCTACTGGTGAGACCCGCTTGTGGGAGGCCAGCGGACCGTTTTGCTACCGTACTAGAAATCGATCCGGCTCGAAGGACCAAAAAATGTAGGGGTTAGCACGCCTACACTTGGGTGATAAGATGATATAATGATAATGACTGTTTGTCTATGATATAGGTAGGCAAATTGTGTAATAAAAATGATAAACCACACAACCTTCTGCAATGACTGCTTTATTGATACCTAATGTGCAAAATTAATTACAATACATAAAAGTGCTGACATGCGCCGCGTCGCTAACTATGTATATACATAAAAATAAACCTGTACAGTTTTCTGTACAGATTCAATATAGTTTAAATAAATTGTATCATAATATTTTACCTACCACTTATATTTATCTCGGTTCCTATAACTTAATAATTTGTCATCAGACAAGAGTCCAGTAAGAAGAAAAAGAAGCGCTCCAAGTCACCGGACACGGACAGCTCGAGTAGCTCCGAGGGACAACAAGACAGCGACTCTGGCAGCTCGGAAGATGAGCGGCAGAAGAAGAAAAAAAAGGTAATTCAACCTTTTTGTTCGTATGTTGCAATGTCGATGCCATACTCTAGCTATTGAGATAGGAGTGCTGCAGTTCAAAGATTATGTTTGGTTTGCTTGGAGAAGGAAACTATGCTTTGAATTCATATTTACAGATTTCTAAACAAAATATTCCCTAAACATTCGTTTCTGTTTTTATGTAAGAAATATTACCAAGCAATTATGTCGGCCAAATCGGAATTAGAATCTCTTTCCAGTCAGAGCTGTGATCGCTTGTATTCAACTCTTTATTAATCTTAGAGTATTTAAAACATAATCTTTGATGAAGAGGTCTAACGTTACTACTCCATGTGTGGGGGGCTTGGGGCCTACAGATGACAGTATATGCCACACGACGCCTCCAAAAGATCTAACTCGGGCTTCTTCCGCGTGCCTACAACTACACTCGACTTCCATTCACCTTCCAGTTATCTAGAGTCTTCAATTATGTTTCGCAACCGGTTACCTGAAGTAGCACCTTGCTTTATTTATTTTATGTTAATGTGTACAAAACACATTAGCCTGATACAATGAATATGACATTCGGCACTCTCCTACGCATAAATTGGCTTCACGAATTTTGGTTCATGTATGATTTCCTCACACGACCCTCTCTCCATCCCTCTGTCAGCATTAGTCAAGTACCGAACTAACTGTAGCCGCCTCGAGTTTGTTTCCTTTCTCTTCATAGAGTACCGAGCTTCAGATGTGTTAGCTGGTCGTGCCCACTCGACAAATGTTTGCGCCCCCTTGTGGCCTAACGATACGTATTATTTAAATGTTATTGTCTTCTTACCTCATTTTATTTTATTTTTCTGTAAATACAAGAAATAGCCAGTAAAAATTATCTGTTTAACTGTGCATCATTTCATAGGATAGCCATCTTTATCTGAAGAAATAACGTATACTGTAAGTATATCACAAAACAATAACACTCAGTAAGAACACTATGTTAGGTGAATACTAAAATAATGTACTCCGTGATAAGTTTGTCATGCATTGTTAACTATCACATTTGTGACTAACACAGAGATCTTGAGATAATCAATGGGCGATCGTGGGTCCAAGTGTGCACAGTTATATGAATGCATGGTTTTTGTAGTAACTTATGACAGTTGGTGGTTTAAACTTGTTCGTGTTGAGCGGCCTGTGTGTGTTTCGAAAACGTGCCCTAATTAATGTAACCTGGCGTGCTAGCCTTGCCGCTTCACAGCTGCTCCGATAACAATATCACTTGATTTACATGCGACAGCATTGTACTGTCGTGACAATTCTCTACGATCTCAATATTCAGCCGTAGCCACGTTTTCACAGCACACACACGTCATTAATATCCAAACTGTCTGATTATTAAAATGTAACTAATCCATAACATTCTCCCTCTTCTCATTTACCCAAAACTAATTAAGGATGCTCCACATGTTTAAATGGTATACAATACCACCACCGTTTGTTAAATAAGGTACGTTATCGAAGTGTTATATTTACATTTGATTTTTGTGTATTACATGTATTTATGTAAATAATTAATTATGTTGAACCGTATTGTGTTACTAACAGTATTATAAGCGAGTAACCCACCGGTGCCAACCAGTACGATATACTGTATTCTGTTCCCAAACTATCTATATATTTATCTGTTTATTTTTTGTTTACACAATGAGAATGTTATGGATACGCTCTAATATAACATTCTAAAATTAAACCCTAAATAACACTTCCAAACGAATTACATGTTTATCTATACTTGCTTCCATCGATAGCTTTAAGTATAATTTTGTTTTCTACTATAATCTTTCGTTAAATGCCTCTATTTATAAATTCCTTATTAGAATGCATGTGTAAAAGTGATTTTTTTTCCTTTATCGAAATTCTTCATCCGGCTAATTGTATGCCCCTGAAGAATTTCTTGTATCATTTTTAGTGGAATATGTTTATTTGCCATTACCACCATAGTCTATTGTATTGGCACTGGTGTTGTATTCCCGTCTATTTGGACTTTAATCTTTACGCTTCTTGTACAATTTTTAAACAGAAAAAGTCCAGCAGCCGTCGACGCGGCAGCAGCGAACCCTCGAGCCGGGAGAGGTAAGAATATCTTATTTATCTTAAAAAGTTTACGCAACAATGTGCTGTAAAAACAAGTATTAAAAAACTAATTCCTGTACCTTAGTTCCCCAGTGAAATACACAAAAGAGAAGCAACGGGATCGCACAGTTGAAGAAAGGACCAACGATGTTCAATACAGAAAAGCAGATCGGGAGCGAGAGGACCGGAACAGGAAATACGACAGGCGCGACGAGCCGCCTGCGAGGGAGTCGCGGCCGAACGACAGGAGGCGCGAGCGCAGCACGTCGCGGGAGGAGCGCGACACCTCGCCCGAATACCGCCAGAGATCCTACATCACCAAGATAGAAAACAAGAAACGTGAACCCTCCGTAGAATCCGAGAAACGAAAAAGTTCTAAACGATCCAAACGCGACCGGCAGCGCTCCTCCCCCGAGTCAGACTCCGAGGCCCCGCCCCCTAAAGCCAGGCCAGAGAAGAGAAGCAAGAAGAACTACGCCAGAGAATCCAGCTCCTCCCCACCACCGGAAAAGAGGAGACGTAAGAGCTCCTCCCCAGAGTACAGAAAGCGAGAAGACACTTATTACAACAGGAAAGAGACAATAAAAGAAAGCAGCAGAAATCATAGAGAAGAGAGAGACGACCGAAGGAATAAGAGAAGTGAATCTCCAAGTTATAGACACAGCAGGCGCGAAGATTCGCATCCCAGGAGAGAAAGAGACAACAAATATGAAAAGAATAATAAAAATAACCACGACCGTTACGAAGAAGCACCCACTAAGCGGAAAGATAGAGAAACAAATGATGACAAGTCGCGTAAAAAGAAGGACAGAAGTGTGTCTAAAGAAAAACGAGACACGTCCTCTGAATACAAAGAACGCTCGCCAGTCAACAAAGGTTACAAGAACAGGGACTCTAGAAAAGAAGCTGAAAAGCCACACAAAAATTCTAAATCCGACAAAAAGTATTCTTCTTCTGAATCAGAGTCCGAACCACAACCAAAACACAAATCAGAAAAGAGTTCCAAAAATAAAGCTCGTTATTACAAAGAGAGGAGCGCGTCGCCGCCACAAAGAGAACAGCGGAAACGGAGCCCCTCGCCTGAACCCAAGCGGAGAGAATCACCTCCCAAAAGTAAAGCCGATAAATACAAATTAAGTCGAAAATCTGTAGAAAGCAAACGTGAATCCAGTAGACCAAGAAAGAAATCCCCTTCACCAGAAGATAAACGACGTAGAGCGTCACCAAGTCGATCGAAGTCTCCTACTCCACGAAAAAGCTCTAAGAAGGAGAAAAGGAAGAGCGAAACACCCAACGTGAAGAGCAAAAAGTCATCTGATCGACGTACTGCGGAGCGACGTACTTCATCCCCTAAGGGCGAGCACAGAGACAGGAACGATAAGGACAGGCACCAGGCACGCAAGGACTCTCACAAAGATAGGTCACGGTCTCGGTCTGCGCGGAAAAGTCGGAGCACCTCTAGTCTTAGCTACTCTCCGGCACGACGCAGCCCAGAGCGATACCGTGATATCATAGAGAAATTACCTGAAAAAGACAAACGCAAATACATCAAATCACCATCAGATCTACAACCCAAGAAGAAGAAAAGTAAAGAGGTGACAGAAAACTACAAACCCAAAGCTGTTTGCATGCGCAGTTCCTCCAGCGAACACGATGATTCTGAAGAGGACTTCTTGAGGTTAGACGATAGGGACCGGCAGGAAGAATTGGATATCAAAGAGCTGAATAGACTGAAAGAAAGACTGGCTCAGTTAGCGAAGTCGTCGATGGAGCGCAAGAGGGCCGAGGAGACGAACGGGCCGTCGACGTCGCAGGCGCGGTCTGACTCCAAGCCGAAGGAGATCGAAGCGAGTCTGACCGAGAAAGTTAAGCGGGCGAGTCTGAGTCCTATAGTAGAGAAAGTGAAGGAGAAATCTCCGGTCCCAGTGGAGGTGAAAAAGAGTCCGGATGTAGTGAAACTTGCAACGCCTAAGAAAGATAAGAGTCCGACAGTGAATGTGGAGAGTTCGCCGGAGACGAAGAAGCCGGAGTGCGACGCGGGGCGGCGGCGCTGGTCGCGGTCGTCATCACGTCGCTCGCGGTCGCGCTCGCGCTCGTCCAAGTCGCGCTCGCGCAACAAGTCATCGCGCTCCCGCTCGAGGTCGCGCTCGCGCTCCCGGTCTTCGAGGTCCAGATCACGCTCATACTCTTCTTCAAGGTAAGATCATTTTTGACTTTCTCCCTTTTTTCTGACTCTGCTGCTTATACATCAAATTATTCCGATATATTCCGAGTAGGAACATAACTGCTTTTTTTTTAAACGTGGCCCCACTAAGATTTTCTCCTGTATCGAGCGTGCGTTAATTTTTGTCCCGTGCGAGAATCGAACCCGCAACCCTTAGCGCAGCAGTCCAATCGCTTAGCCACTTCGACAATCGGGTCTTCAATGACAAACTCTTTATAAACCATAAGCCATTTATTTTGCCACACATAATATAGAAAGAAACGTACAAGACAATAACATAATTCATATGTGTGGCAAGGAATCCAGCTCAGTATACACTGTGCGAAGGGCACAGCACTGAATTTCAGCTAGTCCCTGCCATTAGAGCAACAAAAAAAATTTCGACGCACACAAGAAAAAAACCAAGTGAAATATAAAAAACAAAATACTAAAACATACAAGTTTCTCCACTCAGTTTAAAACATAGTACATACATTTTCACACTCCTTGTATTTTAGGGTTTAGTCCACGCTCCTACAAGTATGCTTGTTTGTGTTCCAGACGGTCTCGGTCCAGTCGTTCGAGCTCCTACAGCAGCCGGAGCTCGTCCCGCTCGTCGCGCAGTTCGTCGCGCTCCACCCGCTCATCTAGGTAAACATAATGTTCACGCTGTTGATATTGTTAAGGAAAACTTCTGACAATAAAGCTGTGTCATTTACTTCAAGAATTGAATATGCTTAGATTACGACTGACATTAAATTTAAAGTTTTTAAGCTATAATTTTATTATATACAAGCTTTATTGTTAGAAAAACAAGAAATGAGTTGTTTCCATTATCAATATCTTCGAGAAACAATGACTTGAAGATTATTTGTTATTGGCAACAGCAATTATTTAAGCGTAAACAAATCGAAAAGCGCCACGAGAACCTAAAGAGAAACGACTCATTCCTCCCCACGAATTAACAAAAATATTAACAGGCAATTTCTCTTTCCGCTAAATGAAACTCGAAAAACAAACAATGCATGCATGCGACATTGGTAACGATCAGAACAATGACCGGCGTATACGCCGATTACCGTAGATCGAGTGAGTCGCGCGCGCGCACGCGGTCACGCTCGACCTCCATACCGCGTCGCGCTGGCTCGCCCAGCTTCTTGGATAGGCGGCGGATCACAAGGTATCATTGATACGGGAATATGCTGCTTTTAAGACGATATATTACCCTGGAACGACTGAAATCTACCTCAACGTTTGCTATGATTTTGAAAACTAAACATAGTAACATTACTGCTAAAAGCACTGTATTCTCGCCTAGTAGGGGTTCATGTACAGTCAATGATAACATTCGATTTGATAAGTAAGAACTAATCAAGATGAGTCTGAAATACAAACAAATCTAGATGAGTTGCAAGTTTATATTGTCAAATGAATGTCACATTGATTGCACAGTGTGTTTTAACATTTTCTGTGTGTCGCTTTTTATCCTGTTTGATAGGTGTGCTTGATAATTTATTTTGCGTTTGTTGTGTCATATCATGGTAGCTCTACACCTAACGCAAACTTCTGTTCAAACTTTAATATTTGTGTTAAATCTGTCCCAAAATAAAATCTAAAAATAAGCTGACAAAATATATTTTTTTTCACATTTTTATGACAACTGTTTTTAATATTAGTTGCAACTTAAATATTATAAACAATGCTTGATATCAATAAGACAATGGAGTCAAACATTCGGTAAAATGTAGTGGGGCACGTACGTACTAAGTACTAACATACACGCTTATTATACGTATGTGGGTCCAATGCACCAGTAACTCCATGATACGACACCCTTTTTCTTATTGTTTCCAATTATCTATTTTGTTTTTGTTTTCTTTATAGAAAAAAGTCACGAAAATATAGCACGAGTTCTGAAGACACAAGTAGTAGCTCCAATTAGTGAAGATTGTGCTAGTGTGAATTAGTTTAAGTAATATTATGTATTGTATTAAAATATTAAGCCCTATTTTCACTTAATATATGGCTAAAGTCTTTTATCATCTTTCTTATTCTATCTGGGTATCCATAAATAGAGACTGACTGGGTTTAACATTTTTGTATTGACATATTCCTATTGGCTGTGAACAATATTTGAAGTTAGAACACTCATTAATTGGTCAGTCTCTTACGTATAACAACTTCAGATGTGTGCGTGCGTCTAACACTGATCATGCTAACAGGGTGTGCTACTAGATATAAGATTTGTTAAGAATTCACTTGTATCAATTAATATTTAATTGTATACTAATAACTTTTTAATGGAGTATTAACCTGGTACGTTTATAAGAATTTAACTCAATAAAATACACTAAGTCCTTGGCTTAAGAATGTGAGAGGCTACAACGTAAATGGTAATCATATAATTTAATAGTTGTTTTTCCTCCGTAGCGCACCCATATTAGATCTATCATACGCTCCAAACAAATTCAAGTATAGAAGAAGATAACGTGTACCAAATGAAATATTCACATAGTGGAAGTTAACAGTGACGGCCGCCAGATGTAGACAGTGTGCTATTCATACAAAACATGCTGCAAGTGTGTTTTCTGTTTCAAGATTATTCATTTTGTTTTATCACATTAAAGTTTATTGTGAAATGTTGTTGTTTTTTTTTAATATTATTGCTGCATGGTAGAGATGCCTGAAAAGTTGTACACAATGACATTTTTTTTTTAATTTTGTAGATTACACAAAGCTTCTCGTTGTTGTAGATGTAGTATTTGTCTTGAATATTGAAGGTAAGTTAAAGTTCTCGATAACTATTCATCGCCATTATAAATGTTATTTTTTTGTGGTATGTCATCATACAATAATAAAATATAAAAATCTTTACTATTTAACTTTTTTTTAACTAATGTAAAACTTTGTTTCTTTACATCTAGTCTGCTTTCCTCAACACATCATATGTTGCATGTTCATCTAACTGTACTAATATCATGAGTTCATGACCATGCGTACTAACACAATAACAATGGCAGCGCGCGCAAGCGCCCCATCCCGTATCGGAGGCCGACGCCGTCGACGCCCACGTCCAGCTACAGCAGCCGTTCGTCGCAGCGCAGCTGGTCGCGCTCCCCCCGCATCAACAGAGAATAGCAGGAGACTCCTAAATACTACAAACAAGATACTGACCACGCTCATTATGATACATTCCAAATTAATCCCAACGTTGCACCGATATTATTTTTCTATCAATCTTTTTGTCCCACTTGAAACGAAGTTTTGAATATAAAAATCGTATATTTGGTCAACAATGTAAATATGTACCGCGCGAGAGGTAGCTATAGGCCAAATCGACTTTTTGATTGATGTTTTATCAAATAGATTAAGACAATATTTTATCTAGTCCAATGTGCTTAATCTATAATTCCTTTTTGGAAACTACTTCTTGATCTCTGAAGTAATAATTTATTATTTAATTGTTGATAATTTTATTTTGTTTTTATTTATTTTTGTAAGTTTAAAAATACTCTAGTCTAAAATCAAGTACCTACTTTATTATTGTAAAGTGCAATATATTTATTGACATCTAATATTTACACTAATTTATTTAAATAATTTAATTTTACTAGTCATTTTACAACTTATTTAATTTTATTAATTCCCTGATGGATTAGCTAGTAAGATATATTAGTATTTAAACGAACGTGTTGTAAACAATTGAAACTGTCTATTCGTTTCAATAACTAAGCAATAAAATATTATATTGATGAAGGATGATACTCAATAATACTCAAGTTTAACAGTAAACAGTTTATTATAAATATCAAAATATACAAAGAATCAATACATACTTCATTTGTATAGAGGAATCTCATCTTACATGCACTGCATAAGAATTGATTTTGCTGATTTGACTTTAGTGAAATAGTGTTAGATAATTTCACAACATAATGTATATTTAGGTAAAAACCTATTGGTACATAGGTAACGGATCAAATTGCTGTTGTCAAATAAAGTACCCTGATACAATTATATACATTTTTCATTACCATACTCCTTAAAAAATAATATCTTCTAGATATATAAAAGTTTTCCTTACATTCACATACAATTTTTTAAAATTGTATAGAATACCTCATAAGTCTGATAAATGCCATATCAAAAAAGATAAGATTATGGTCCCACCTCACACAATCAATATGTAAATCTATTATTTATCTATAATGTAATAATTATGAAATGCTTATTTTAACCTTGAACATCTTTACATAATAATATTTTTTGTGCTAGTATTCACTGATCCTTGTGATCATAGTCTTTATAAATTAAATGCATTATAAGATAGCATAAAGTGAAGAGTATTTGTGGAGATACAGATTTATCTACAGAAAATATTTGACGAAGTTATAAATATACTTTCCTTATCAGTAAAATAACAAAGTAGTAAATAGTCCAAATGGATGAGTAACTAGAGGTCATCAAAATAGTGTTAGAAACTTTGATCCCACTGACAACCATACAGTATCAGCTTGTAAATATGTAGAAAAGTTGTGTTCATCACTATCCATCACAGAAATATATTAGCTTCCACCACCTAGTGTAGAGTATTAGTTTTCTGGCTTCATCTTCAGTTCTTTTTCTGGCTCTGTTGGCGTCTCTTAGTGGCTAGGAACATAGCCCACCCAAATCCTACCAGATTCATAAAGAGAACCCGCAACTGTAACAATAATTAAGATTTAGTCGAAGAAGTATTCACAACAAATAAGACTATTATTATCTGATACAAAGAATTGGATGTAAAGTATAAGATTAGAAGTGAAATCAATATGTGTAGTTTATCACTCACAATATGTGTTCTGTTATTTGTTTGTCTTTACAACTGCTGAACAAAAAATTGTGTATGTTTCAGGCATATCATAAAAACTAACACCAATGCATAGTTACTAATTATATGGGTCATGTATATTTTTATACCAAGCAAATCTATGCAACTAAACTAAAGCATAGAAATATTTATATAGACAATTACTTTGATAACACCATCCTTATCTGTGGGTCACAAAATCTGTTGGATCTTGTATACTAAATATTCAATTTTCAAAAAAGACCATGTTAGATAATGAAGTCATGCAATAACACACTTAAAATTATTCATACCGCTGGAAGAAGTAAGCAGTTTTCTGAACACTTACCATGGGTGGCACTAATGCTAAGTTTATCACTTGGAACAGAGTCAGCCATTTCCAATTAGCTTGTAGTATAGGTAGGTATAATGCTATCAGCTGTTTAAAGGCAGCACTGTGGTTTTTGCCCTCAAATCTTGCCAATGTGTACAGTGAGAAGGCTTGAATGAAGGGAGCAAATAATAATCTTTCAAATAAAAGCTTCTTTGCTAATGGGAATGCAACAACTTCTTCAGGGAACAGTCTCTCAATGAATTCATAGAAGTAATGTGGAATAGTGCCACCAAACAGCAATCTGAAACAAGATGGCAATTATTAAGTGTTGGTTTAAATAGCTACTCTTTTGAAGTTACTAAAAATATCAATTTTGATCATTTGAATAGTATGTGGCCAGTGGCCAGTACATTTCGAGTCTGAACTGTGTCTTTGTTAAAAGTTATCAACATAAGCTGGTCTTAGGGCACAAAGGTCACACTAATACACTACACACACATTTCAAACGAATGTTGTTCCATTCAGTAATGGAATAAATTAACACATTACAAAACTTGCTTACCCATATAGGCCAAAGGCTAAGACAGGATCAAGTCTAATTCTTTCACCGGCTACCAACTGTGACGCGATGCTGCCTGCTGTGCCCACCACGCAGCTGAAATATGACATTAATTTTAAATATACAATAAATATTAATCATGGCTACAGGTATGAAAACAAAAACTTAATTCAACTTCGGAATCAAACTTTGCACAACTGCGTAATCTGAACATATAAGGTTGATGACTCGTAAATTAAGTAATTGTAAGTACAACCAGTGATAACTTACCTTGTTATTGACTTAGTTTTAATGGGATTTAAATATAAATTTTGTAAATAAGATGCCATTAAATTCATGATTGGTTTAGATAAGGCCATTTTTCTTTACAATTACACGTCCAATATTACTTAAAGATATCACAGAAAGTTAGCTTATGATCTAATTCGATTATTTCAAGCGTAATTACAGAATAACTGATAATGAAAGTTCTGATAGCAGTTATCAACAAACGTACGGGTACCAACAGCTACGTACTCGTATCTTCTGTAGCAGTGGTGCCATAGACAAAAAAGTAAAATTATACGTCTATTCCTCAAAAGTGGAACGGTAGCAACTTAAAAAATCGAACGCTTAAAATGGCCGGTTGTAACTTCAGAGAGCAACATGCTGTGTCGATAACAACATTGAAACGACAGAATATATTTGTTTAGGTTTAATTTTATTCTTAGGACAGTTAAATAAAATAAAAAAAATTGGTAGTGTGTCACTATTGAGCAATTTCCTTTTTCTTAAGGTCTTTTATAATATTAGAAAACTTAGCTAACTTTTGATTCTGTCTCCAGACCATTTGATTTAAGCTTTTTACTTTTCGCTTTAGCGAAGTACATTTCCTTTCGAGTAACTTAATTTTAATATTTGCATCTTGGTTTTGAAACTGAAACATTAATATAATTGAAAAACAAAAATATCCAGCAACCCATTTTGAGACTGTACTAGATTATTAAATAAAGATGAATCCAATTGGGTACTAAGAAAACAGGCGTAAGATTATAAGACGTGAAACATACATTTGTGGTATACTTTTCTTGCGACTTCTTTTCACAGGTCGACTTTGATTCTGTTTGTTTTTTATGCAAAACAACTTCAGCAGTTTTATTGGGAATCTGTAACAAGGAATAAGGGATTAAATATTAAAATAAGCCTATACAGCTCATACGTTTATACATAATTTTAAACTAATAAAATGCGTAAGTATACATTTACAGTTAATTTTTCATCTGGCGGTTCTGACTTTATTGGACAGATTGACTCTGTTTCCGTGTCTTGTTCATGCAAAAAAACAGCTTCAATTGTTCTGTCGGAAATCTGAAATAGTTAGAAAAGCTTTTTTAATTATTAGCACAATTCAAATATATGTAATAAATATAACTTATTGTTTTGGTATAGATACTGATTTGGTTCAATAAAGTATGACATTACGAGGTAGTCTTATTAGAACATTTTTTTTTTGTTCTTTAAAGTATTTAGTTTGTAGTAAATAAAATAATAACCTGTTCAGAACATAAGGGCATTGCGCCATCATGTAACCTACACACATCGAGTCTTGTTAAAGCTTGATTTGTCAAAATGCTGAGAACAAATGTACTTACCAAGTTTAAATTTTATGTCGAGTGTTAATGTTCTGAAGGCCAACATTGTTTATCCATTTATTCCTTATTTTTGCGTTAGCGGGAAATCTGTCGAATCAAACATTTCGAATACAGATTTTGTAATATGTTTAATATTATAATATAAAAATAAATATACATATTTATTAGGTACTCCTTAAAATATTATCGATACTTTTGAGATCGCCGATCGCATGCATCCAACACTAACCTTAAGACTCTCAATGTATTTATAAAAACACTGTACGAACGAAATTCTAAACTATTAAAATTGGTTATATCTACCTATGTAGGGTCAATTCAGGCAGATTTTTTGTTTTTCTCGCACCACACTGTAATACGCAACACGCAGGCATGATTTCACCATTTAGAAAGAACAATAGTACACCAGAAACCGTAGTTATTAAGCTAGTTTATCAAGAAAATAACAAAAATGGTTAAAAGCAATATTTGTAATATTAGTAAACAATAGTTTGACAGCCAATGTCACAGACTAGTCTGGGCTAGACTAAAGAGCTATACTCTTTAGTCTAGCCCAGACTAGTCTGTGACATATATATAGGGAACTTACCTATATATTTTAAACAAACAAATTAGATTTTGTCGTATTTTAGTCGTAAGTAGAGATGTGCCGTGTTCCGAACTACCTACACAAAACTAGATACAACCATAATTATAGTCATCATCAAGGTTATAATATCCGGAGACGTAGGCAGAGATGTTCTACTTTATCTAGGGCTACACCAAATATTTCGAAGCTTATCTTAAGGCCAGCCTTTATTCATTAATTCGAGCCCATAGATCATATTCCTGATCAAATAATATTTTAATTCATGTTTTTCGTTACATATTTCAGATAATGATATAACTTTGTATTAAAATAAAATTTATTATATTTAGGTACGTATTGTAGGCCATCCTAATCGACCATGAATGTCATGAATGTGCAAGCCAAGCAATGTTATAAGCCAAGTGCCTGGTGGCGAAATGAGTCGACAATATCGCAAAGATCGCCGCGCGAACCTGAATGTGATTATCAATATAACCATAGGGACTTAATATTATAGCATATTATTAAACCATGCATAGGGATATATACTCGGTCCTGTGGTAATACCTTTCTGTGTTATAAAAAAGTACTCTGGAAATGTAACATTTTATTAAGGCCAAATTTAAGGAAGGTTTAGAAGTATTATTCTCAAGATAAATATTTTGTAAATAATTATGAACCCCTAATGGAAGAAAAATATTATATTTACAAAATACTCTTTATTTTTACAAAAAATATTACATACCTAATGCAATTTATTATATTATATATTACTACAAGCTAAAATTTGTAATTAAAATGTTTACAATTTTCAGTCACACATATTTATTAGTTAATTACTTTATTAGTTTTAGTAAATATTAATTTAATTATCAAAACGTGATTATTTCATTGCATAGCCAACCTGTAGCTCTATCCAAATTATACAAACATGGTTAATTATCTTACAATTTCATCTAATGTTAGATACAACAATATAATCTCTCTACAAAATTATTCTATAATATGAACATTTTAAATGTTTTCCTAATTTTCATCATAAAGTTTATCAAGCTGCTTTTGTAAATTATGGGAGGTAACGGCTGGTGTGTCAGGAACATCCATATGTCGTTTTGCCACAGGAGTGCTCAAGAAGTTCATATGTTCCTTCATTTTCATGTACATACTAAGAGCTCTGTTCCCCATATCGGCCTTTATTGGCGATATTGCTTCGCTGGAAACATTTGGCATTGATTTATGAAAAACCTTTTTTCTTAAACACAAATTCTTTTTCGGTATCTTGTAAGATGGTGATTTCGCACAAGACTTGATAACAGAACATGGTTTGCTAATGGCAGGTTCACGTAATGGACTTGTTTTCTCAGTTTTAATAGCTTTGGGAGTTTCTTTGGTTGATGTTAAAGTTCTATTACCTACTTCAAAGGGATTTTTCTCCTTGATTAATTTCCTTACGTACTTCAGAGAAGTTAACTGTGACTCTTTAATTTTATTCAGGGCAGCAATGCTGTTATCGATCATACTAAGGTTCCGTTCTGTCTGTTTCTCAATCTGTAATAAATCTTCTAGTTCGGTGCTTATTTTGTTTGAGTTTGTCACTGTAGCTTTATTGAGTAAATCACATAATGAGACAATGACGCTCTCCTCTCTCTGGTTCTCTTTGCTGAGTGAGGGTTTATCAAAACACATGATGGTGTCGTCATGGCAGGCCGCAGAGGTCTCTATCTCGCTGGAGTTGTTGAAGTATTCTTTAACACTGCGGTACTCTTGGAAAGGTGTGGACACAGGTGGAGTTACTTCAGCGATGTTTTCTAGTGTTTTTTCTTCTGATATTGCTTCAGTTTTGTTTTCAGCATCATTAATCTCCTTTTCGTTTTGTAAGAAGCTGGCGTCACAGCTAGACTTCCATGATTCGTTGGACAGAGGGGTGTCTGGCACATCAGGGATTAGTCTCTTGTGAGTCAAGGGTTTTGGTAATGGGAACTTTTTGATGTTAGACTGGTTGGACATGTTTTCTTTATTTGCCAGTGTCATCCGGCTTCTGATTGGCTTATTTATTGCTGGTGTTTCAGATATGTGGCATATACCACTTATTCTTACATTGTTGCGTGCTGAAATCAAGTAATAAATATTTTTATATTTATTCTCAGAAAAATTATCACACACTTTAGGATCATAATAAATCTTATGGTTTATTTCTTTTATCTTTTGTAATACTAATAAACATGATCAAGGAAGCTTGATGTAAGTCCTAATGCTGCTATATATTGTAAGATTTAAAAATACTGCATACCTTGTAGAAGTAGAGATTTCTTTGCTCTGAATTCAGGTCTTGGAAACTTTGGTGATTCAGGAGCCATTGTCTTTCTTGATAAAACACTTGAAACAGCCTGGAAACATATTCAAAATAATTAACTCTCGTAGAAGGTGGTTATAATCCATTTTAATTATTTAATAAGCAATGACTAACAGTTCATACATGTGTATATAAATAATTTACATAAAAATATTGATAAAAAAATATTATGACATATCACTGAAAAGCAGAGTTATGAAAATCTATTAAAACTAAAAGTTCAAAGATTTAAAAAGAGTTTCTAAGAATAGACAAGAAACTCCTTGTTTACTTTTCATAGCATTAAGTATTTATTCAGAATATATTAATTTGTCAATGTAAATCATTGTACTATTTACAGCATATTGCATATTATGGAGTAGGAGTATAAAAGTGCATTAAAATTGCAAATTTAATATCTATAACACCAGTCTAGTAAGTAAATAGAAACCCTTACTTTTGGTTTGGGTTGAAAGTTGAGAACTTTTCTAACAGGGTTATTTTTCATTTGCCCATTAGCTGTGTGGCTCACAGTCTTATCAACTTTGACTGAAGAATTCCAGTTCTTTTTCTTAGATGTTGTGGCTCCTTGGGCATACCTCCTTGGTGATTGTACTCTGAGTGCTGGAAAAAAGGTTTGAATAAGGAGGTTTAGACTAGAATGATGATTTAAAACTAAGATCTTGAATGGTTCATAAAGATTAATAGTACAAAGCACAAAGGATATAATATAATAAATGCCATTGTACTCCCATGATTGGGTATGCGTGACTAGTTTCAGACAAGAATTGAGTTTGTAATTAGTAAATCTGGTATCATAGTTAATATTAAACAGATAACACTAAAGAAAGTACACTAAAAAGGTTACAACATAAGCAGATACAAGATATGGATGCTGTTAGTACCAGCTTACAGGTTCTTACAGGAACTACCAGTGACATAATATACTGGATATAATTAACAATGTTATTCAATCCGCCACTCACTCAGTATAGCTACATAGTGTGATTATGAAAGACAGCAGCCTATGCACTCTACTTCGCAAGTCTTATAAAAATAAAATAATAAATTGATTAGTTGGGCACTACATTATAACAGTTTATTAAAGCTTGTTTACTTACCTAGGATGTCAGCCCTCATTTCCGCTATCGTCAAGGGTTTGATAACCTTCTCAGCAGTACGAGATTGTACCATCGTCTGTCGGGGCTGTTTTTTCGCAGTCAGAGTCTGCATACAGTCTTTGGACAGGATCCCTATTAAAAATAATTTTAACATTAATTACCTTCATTATAACTTCTTAGTTGATAAAATAGATTTCACTAGGAAATGTTAGAACACTGTTTATTGAGTAATTCACTGTACAAAGGGCAAATAAGTTTCTGTATGAAGATTTGTCAAGTAAACAAACTTTATAACTCACCGCTTAGTCCGGGCAACAATTCGGCCATCGTCTTAGGTTTTATACTTGTCGTTGTATCCATCGTGATGATAATTATCACTCACACTGTAGATATTACACAAAAACAAGTTAAATACACATGAAGTCATTCAAATTATTTCTATTGTCAACCGTATAAACTGTCAAAACCGTTTTTATTTGGCTTGAATTTTATACTCCTGATCACGCATAGTCCATAACTTTTCTATACAGCACTATACGGCTTTACTTCGGTTTCCTTGTAAAAAGGAATGTAATCCTAGATATTTATGTCTGTGGTCTATGGGGTTATTACATGGGGTTATTACGGTGTTTCAAGTATAGATTTATTTTATTGGATAAAGTTATTTTTAATTACATTCTGTAACTGTACAAAAATTACTGTACATTGTTGATCGAAGGTTTTTATGCAAAATCTAGCATCCAATCAGTGATGTTTATGACACATCAATGAATCCAATTATAAAAAATGCGTGGCGATATGTTGCGTGCGTGGGATCAGTTTGTTTCTACCTTTACTGTAAAATAACTTTATTCTCTTTGGACATGTCAATGTCACAAGTTCGTTGTATTGTTGACATTTGTACGCTAATACGCTATAAATGTCTTGTCATTGTGTCGCTCATTGGAGTAGCCGGTTCTGTTACTTGTTGTTTTGAAAATATTATTGTAAAATGGTGACTCTTGTCGAATTAAAGGGTTTTGAACAGTTCCAAAACTATGCCGAATCTATAGATCCTAAAGGACCTCCGGTATTATTCTATTTTAGTGGTTCAAAGCTTCCGAGCGGCGGAAGTTGGTGTTCCGATTGTGTTGAAGGTAAATATTGTTAATTTTATTTTTAAGCTTAGAATAAATGGAATTTATAAGTACCTAACTGATTAGCAAGCATAAATACCTCAATTGACGTCTTTTTCAAGGGTTAGGCTTATAGACCTTGGATTTCCATTTGCTTACGATCTTTGCATACCTCTTTCGTCTTATTCACTCGCATACGCATCATATTCTATAAATGTTTTCGTCTAATAAGACAGTATGGGTACTGATCCTCTATTATAGTAGAATTATGTATAACTTTAATCAACACAGTATATAACAACTATATATCACATCCTCATGAATAAATGTCTTTGTCTTACGCTTTTAATTGATTAACTATAAAAGTATAGTGTCATAAATATTAGTCTACAAACTATTCATCGATATGGGTGCAATATTAGTCTGGCCTCTAACTGCTGGTCTCTCGATTATTTGGTTACAATCAAGTCTATTGTGGGTGCACTATATGTTCACCTCTGCCTACCTCTTCGGGGAATACAGGCGTGATGTTATGTTAATCAAGTCATGTGCTGTAGCTGTATCCTGCTTACAATATGTCTTGTCACAGAAAAAATATCAGGCAGATGCTCCCGACGCTCTTTTAATACACTCTAAAAAAAGTTATGTACACACAAAGGGGTAAGTGGGTCATCTTAGGGGCGAAGTATAAACCATGGATGGATTTTTGTGTATTGCATCCAGTAGTCAATAATCATACACTTTAATATAAGTATGTAATAAGAAGAGAAACTGTGATTTGTTGTTATTACATTCATAAACATGATGTTTGCTTGCCAAGTATTTAATAACATGTTTGTGTAATGTGATTTGGTGAGTGTACTATTGTTAAATATTTTCTTGATGTTATTGTCAACCTCTTTGCATTAATAAAGGTTGTTAAACCTTATTATACTTATACTATTTTTATAACACTGACAAGATACAAAGACAGAACATCCTGTCAGTGTCCAAGATGAGTAATGTAAAAATAGAAAATATCAGCAATTACGCACATTTTACTGAATTTGTTAATAAATTACCAGAAAAAGGGCCTAAAGTGGCATTCCTTTTCACTGGTAAAAGGAAGGATAATGGGCACAGTTGGTGTATATACTGCCAAATGGGTGAGATAAGCTTTATCTGTATTTAACATATGCCTGTGATGTTTATTCTGTATTCTGAGCCTGTGATGATAATAGTTATTATGTACTTTCCACTACTCACACCACAAATGTTCATGTCCAGTCAAGAAGTTTATAAAAGTGTAACAGACAGTTATAGGGAGATTTTCCTACTTACTAAATAATATGCATAGTTGAACCTGATCAATAGGTTACAAATAATATAAAAATAGCAGTGATGTTTACATGACATATTTTTTCCTGTAGTCTACACTGTTCACTTACCTTACATTGTACGAAAATTACTATTGAACATGTTTGTGGTAAAATGCCAATACTAAATATAAGTAATTATTGTTTTCAGCTGAACCTGTGGTGAAAGCATTCTTGAGCGAAGTAACGAAAAATGTAATATTCGGTTACGTAGACGTTGGTGACAGAGATACGTGAGTATATTGAGTAGCTATTTATATTTTATTGCTCGTTTCTGATTATTGCTAACGCTAGGTGCGAATAATAAGTATGTAGCTTATGTGTTAATCCAGGGTGTGGCTGTGTGGCTACCTCCATACCAAATTTTATCAAAATTTGTTCAGCCGTTTTAGCGTGAAGAAGTAAAAACATACAAATGCATAAACTCATAAACATTCTTTTTATTATTAGCGTGATGTGGAAATGTAACCACACATTGGCTTAAGCAGTACGCTCAAAGTTTCGCAAGTTATTTTATAGGTCCCATGTAACAGAGTGCAAGCTTCTTGCCATTATTCAGACTCCATGCAGCTACTGTGAATTACCTAATGCCTTAATTATTCCATTTGGTCCAAAAGTTGTTAAACCTAAAAAGTACCTAATTAATATTATTTTGTTGTAGCTGGAAGGACCTCAATTGCCCGTTCAGAACAGATTCCCGATTGAAGCTCATGGTGATCCCCACCATCATCGTTTGGAAGGGGGTGCAGAGGCTAGAAGGCAGCCAGTGCAACAAAAGAGAACTCCTTCAAATGCTGTTGGAAGATGAGGAATAGGTGATAGCACGTAGATGCTGTCCCGTCTTGTACATAACGAGTAATTATAAGAAGTGGCATTTATCGCGTAATAAATGTTTATAGATATTATTTATTTTTCATTTATACCCTTCTACCTGTGTCAAAAATGTGTGGTCTCCTTTTTCTGTGGGACCAAGTTAGTAATTGCAAATAAATTAATAGCTGCCCCCTTTGATTATATGCTGCCTCACACATTTCATTCGAGAAGTTGAGCCTTATTAGGTACTTGTTGAAATTTTGTACATGATTTAAAAAAACTGCTAATAAACGTTTTAACTAAACGTTTGAGGATTTACGTACTTTTCTATAGTTGGCAATTCAAAAGTATCTAATTTGAAGCCAGTATCATTGTTTTTTTATCTGGTCCCAATATAACAACGACAACGGATAAAAGTGATAAGTAGTTACCTTGATAATAAAACTCCTCTGTTTTCAATCAACATATTTTTATTGTTCATCCATTTTAATAGTATCTGCTGACATACATAGCAATATCAGAGATTATAATTGAGCAAATTATCTTTAAAGTAGGTATCTAATTAAACAACTGTAGGTACCTACCTAATTAAGCCTTGAAAGGTTTCTTAAGTTAATTATTTGTATATCGTAAGCGCTACACTGTTGTACTAATTTCTAAATAATCACAGGTTTATATCGAAACACGTGTAGGTATTGGAGTAGTAAAAATATAAACTCACCTATCTGTTTTATTTTATTTCAACTACGGTATTGAACGCATAAAATCCTTAATTTAATGTCACACCTCGTAGAAAGCTAAATGTAGGTCGGTAAGCAAAATAGGCAACACGTACAAATTTAACAATATGTATAGGTAAGTACTCTGATAAAACGCAACATGAATTGACAGAGTGCGATATGGATCGATAATAGCGGTAAATGAACTCGTTTGAAATATGTAATGTTATTGCTTTATACCTACCCTCAGTACCTACCTATATGGAATAAGCAGGAATAAGCTTATTTAACAAGCGACAGTAGTCCGGATTATATCTATATTTTCGTATCATTATTAATTTGTACAGCTAGGTTTTTAAAAATAGCTGCGTATAATATAACAAAAATTACCAGGCGTTTTATTGGAAACTATCACAGAAATGCTTTATAAAACGTTTCAATTATTGTTTGTAAATGCATAGCATTTGTTGTCATTTTTTTTCTCCCATATCCGTAAAAAATATTAAAACTATAAAGGCTTAATTAATGCTTATCTTATTACATACATAAACTTACAGTCTTACATGCTAATTAAATCTACAAAAGCAAATCACTTGATCTATGTACCGTAAATTTTGCAGTTTTTTTTGTTTTATAACTTTAAAAAATATATATACAACCTGTTAAGAAGTTTCGTTTGTGGAGTAGGTAAAGATAAAATTTAATAGAAAAACGACTGTGGGAGATTTATGTTAATGTGAAACAATCTTCCTTCATTGATGAAAACAATACCTAATATTTATTTTAGGAATTGTAGCAAAGTCTATTCCATAATTTCCATATTCATATGCGTTAGCATCTCCAAGTATTCTTTTTTTTTTTTTTTTTTTTTTTCGAAATTGTCTCTCGCAGTTAGCTCTGAGGGAGCTGTTACTGCTTAACCGGACGATTGGCGAGACCTAATACAAGGCCTCCAGCCAGGCTTATAAACTAAAAACTACAAAACTAAGCGACAGCGCCTGAGGGCACCCCCGCGAGGGGTTCGGACCTCGGCTCAGGACGTCGCTGGGGGAGGGAGCTGCTACTGGGGAGTAACTGCTGGAACGGATTATTTGGGGTTTTAGGGGACATGGGCGAGTTTTCTCGCACGGCACGAGCCGGCGGCGCGGGAGGAACTCTAGAGGGGCGTCGCGACGGACCTCGCCGGCGAGGTCGGTACGATGGTCGGGTGAGGCGGCGTTGGGTGTTGTCGATATGAGCTTGCCGACGAGCGGCGTCGAGTCTAGCTTTCATCTCCATCTGAAGGATGGTGATGGGATCGTCCGGATCCGCTAGTACGTGTCTGGGACGGCGCCGTTTGGCGCGGACTAGAGCAGTGTATCGGGCGGCCGATACGATCAGGGGGTTGGGGTGGGCGGAGGCGGACTTGAAGTAGCGTACGGACGCTAGCTTCAAGTATTGCGCTATGGTGGGCATTTTAAGATCAACATGGAGTTGTTCGTTGCGAACGAACCACGGGGCTCCCGTGGCACGACGCATGAAGCGGTTTTGGAGAGATTGAAACTTTTTCAATCTGTAGGGGGGGACGTGAGCGAACACTACGCTCGCAAAGGTCATGATAGGGCGGACACAAGTGAGGAAGAGAGTCACTTTGAGTCGGAGGTTCAACTTACTGCGTTGATTTACGAGAGGATGGAGACGATTGAGGGCGAACGCGGCGCGGGAGCGCACTCTCTTAATGTGGTCGGTGAAAGAGAGATTCTTATCTAGGATCACACCCAAATATTTGGCCGACTCCTCCCAGGGGATCGGACGGTCGAACATTTGGACGGGTCGGGCGGTGGAGTGAGCCTCGCCTTTCCTCGTGAAAAGAACGGCTGCGCTCTTGGAGGGATTAACCTCGATTCTCCACTTCCTAAACCAGGCGCCTAGTGCGTCTGCCGCGGATTGGAGGGTCGTAACGATCCAAGTATTCTGCGATAATCATTGAAGATATAGGTGGAGTATAATACTATACAATGCATTGAAACAAGACAATAAATAAAACTATAGTATTGTCTATGATATTTCGTAATGAAGTTTACAGAAAAAAGTTCCGGCTCGGGTATGAATATGGCATAGACAATGACTAAAGTTCACTTAACTTTCTTGGAAATGTTTCGCATTTATTTAATCATCTGCAGCCTCTGCAGTTGATTTGTTTTCGGCACCAGATGTATTTAAGGGCTAAGGCTTTAGACAAAAATATTACTTATTTGTTCTTTGAAAAATAGGTGATAGTAGGTTCATATGTTAGTGCTGCAAGCGGCAACAGGCTTGTCATCACTCAGGTCATCGCTTATGTTCAGGTCTCGTTTCGGGACGGATATCAGGACGTCGTAGAACACCTTCTTACTGCGGAGGTACGCACTCTTGTTGTCGAATATGAACGAATCTGAGAAATAAACAATTTGTTGAGGTCTTAATAAAGCTTAAACTGATTAGAATAATTTTAAGGCATAATCGATTCAAGAAAAAAGAATTTTGCACTCTTCCACTTCTTTAAACACCATGGCCCTTGTTGGAAAACTCCAACTCCGAAGCCGCCATAATTACATTATCGAGGCTCATATAAAGCTGTAAGTATTACTTTTAAACACTTATTTATTCTGGGAAGGTTTAATTTCGCCCGTCCGTAAGGTGGTTTAGGGTAGCATACTTGTAGACTGGCCAATCTAACCACGGCATGACCAGTTTCCATGTAACTTTTAGTGCAAGCAGATACAGAAACTAAGTAAATCTAAAAATAATATGTATCAGTAAGTGTCTCACAAGTGGCGGGTCCAGAAGCTTCCAGTACTCCGATATCCGCGGGCCCTTCAGACACCTTCTTGGGCCCGTATACGATGGTCTCGTTGCCGTCCTCATCGCGACGCTTTATAACGAACTTTATATCGTGTTGGTCCACTCCGCATTCCCACCTGTAAAAATGGCAGTTCGTTATCAAAATAATTAACTGCCTTGTTAGCTAAATAATCGCAAAGTGCGACTGCTAAGCGTGACGTTCTGGGATCGATTCCGGGGTCGGACAAAGTGATATTGTGGTATTTCTTTAGTTTTTTCTCAGTAGCAGCACTGAGTTTGGATTTGTGCCCGGTTAAGGGCAATAGGTTTGCCCCATATTACATGGTACATACCTATAACATAACTGTTAAAATGTTTGGTTCACCAACATCACAAGGTGTATGGGAAAATTGAAAACACTTACTTTAAGACGCTATCGTCTTCCATACACAGTAGGTCAACGACATGTTTCTCTCCCGTCTTGATAGTGACTCGCTTGAAATCCTTATCCGTCTCATCAGTAGGATTGCTTTTGTAGTAACTCTTAGGAACTTTCCCTCCTTGCTTCACCTGCAATATAAAGCCAGCATCAGATCTAATGACTCTTTAATAGCATCCATAACGCTACATAGTCTTCTTGAGATACCAAAAGATGGCATCATTTTATTATTTTGCCTGTGTGATGATAAAACGGTATTTGTTTGAATGGAGCCCCCGAATTAAGCGAATTATGCTGTTGGTACGAAGATTTCAGATATATGAATCAGGTAACTAATCACTACTTGGCGCCAAAACATAAATGATAGGTATTCCTAACATTACGATTAAAAAAGGTTTCAAATTAGGACTTTTTATTGAACTCACAATCAATCCGCACTTTGGGTCCCCATTATCGTCCACCATGGTACCTCCGTAGTGTTGCGGCAGCTGGTCCTTCTCTATCATGCTGAGGATCTGCGGCTGCCACTTCTTAGGGTCCGAGCTGTAGATCTTTATCTTTGAGATCGTGTACTCGTGCATGAACTTCTTGATCACTGAGAACGCTAGAGAGAATACCTTTGGTGCTGAAAGAACAAATATTTATACATTTTCGGGTATTGTAATTATTTCAGGTAGGTCAAGAGTTCGTTTTCATCGTAAAAAGTTCATTAGTTGTTTCCAGACTGTCTTAATAACAGCCTATAATGTTCCACTGCTGGGCAAAGACCTCTTCTCGTATAGAGAAGGATGGATTAAGCATTGATCACCACGCTAGCTCACTGCGGGTTGGCGCGGGTATGTAGGTACTATTATATATACTTATATTGAAGTAAAAATTACTAGAGTATCTAATTAAGTACCTAGCTTAAGAGTTAGTATATAGACTGAGTGCCTCCTCTCCTGCCTATAGATTGAGTCTTAATGCATTGGTCTTTAAAAACTGCCACAAATTGTGGTCCACCTTACTTGTTCCTGTTTTTATTTTGTCCGTGGGTCTATATATATTCTCGTATTTCATAATCGACATACCGTTGATGATGTAGCACACCTTCAGTATCTCAGGGTAGTTAGCCTCATACAGCTGCAGCAGAGTGAACACCATCTCGGCGGCTGGCTTCCACGCGTACTGCTTTATGTTGAAGCCTTCTAGATCGAATACCACCGTCACCTGGGGATGTAGAGACATTATTAGTTCTGTAGATACTTATTACGTACCTAGTTCTTACAGTATGGCAAGACAAGGTTAACCTCTTCCCAGCCCGATGAGCCATATATGGTAGGTACATGTCGATTGTTTACCTATTTTCGTCAAAGTCAAAGTGTTAAAATAAAGTATGTACAGCATAAGTTTTTTTAAAGCATTTGCGCTTAAAATTTTGTCCATATCTACAGATCCTTACCGAGGTATCTCTGAGACTTATATGTTTTTGATCAAGCCTTGCCCAATGATCTGGCTATCGTTTACAAGAGTAAGTACCTTATTAAAGTAAAGGGCAGTTTTAATATAAGTAAAACACAAATTAAATACTAATAGTAATATATTCCCAAGTAGGAAAATTTGTCCTTAGACAATAGACACGTTTAAAATGGTCGTGATTCAAACGTAATTACTGTTTACGGGTTACTAGCTGCTGAAGTCTATACAATTATCCTCAATTTTGTCTTACATCGTAAGTAAATAGGCGGTCATTACTAACCTACTGATGTAGGTATTTAATCCATAATTTCCTCTAGATATAGTTAATACTTAATGGGTGGGTAGTTGAGCGTGATCATACATACAACAAAATAATAGGATACTATCTGGACGCTGGCAACACTGCGATAGCGTTATTTAGGTCATGTTGACAGTAGTTTTTTTTTTATTTCTTTTGTAATAGACTAAAAGATCCTAGGTGCGAAATATGCATTACATATAGGTTCCGGAGTTAGCTTGTTCGTGCAGATGGTGACCACCGGGGTGGTTTTAGTGAGGTAGAAATACCACACTCTCCGGTCCCTACCCCCATAGGGGCCAGGTGTCTTTTGAAGGATGCCCCCCAAAAAAAGCTAACTTTATCAGTTTTTTTAATACCTACCTACTGACAAGCTTCAAAATATGTAGGTAGGCGCCAAAATCCATGAAATAATATTCCAAAATATTACGCGCTCAATTGTAGTCTTGGGCAGTAAAATTGTTATCCCATTTGACATAAGACTAGTGAAGTTCGGACTCAGTGTTCGGAACGCTTTTCTCGTTAATTTTGTTAGCTTATGACGTATCTATACTTTTTGTCATATCATTGCCAAAGAGCTTTTCTTTGATTTGATTGAATTTGGCACTTACCTTCAAGGCAGCAGGACCGTGTTCCACAGCTTGCGCTCTTCCTACCGCGAGGTAGTTCTCCAGATGCTTCAGGATCATGCGGATCACGTCTGTCTTGGTCAAGGAGTGCAGCAGGCCCCATATGTCTAGCCCCACGAATGGGACGATAATTACTGAAAAAAAACCATAAAATAATATAAAAATGGAACTAATGTAAGGCAGACTTAGATGATACGAGTATGTCATGCGCCGCCCATCTAAACACATGACCCGACAAGTGCTTAAAATGCTGCCGGCTCCAAAAAGGCGTGGAAGACCCCACCTCACATGGATAGCCACCAGAAACAGAGACATGAAAGATGCAAATGTCACATCTGAGACGACCCGGGACAGAACCTCTTGGCGAAGAAAGACTAGGAGAGCCGACCCCAAATGATGGGGTAAGGCTAGGTGGAGAGAGACACTAGGAAGATGATACTACTAGGTTTTTATGCTAGATTTCCGAGCTAAAGATAATCATAATCTAAGGATGTATATTTTCTTGTCTGTATTATTGACTGTTGAGAAGTTTTCTAGTGTGGAGCCAATTTTGGATGAAGAATCAGGCCACGCTTATAATTTAAAGCATTGTCTTCAGAATTCAACCAACATTTATAATATCAACTTCGTAGGAGTAGACGAAGTGGGTCCAATTCAGCTTGCAAGATTCGAACAAAATTGTTAGTAGGTACCTACGCAAAATCTTGTAAAGAATAAACCCTCTTGCATCACTCTCGCTAGACATAGTAAACGATTATTCTATAGAATGTATGTTAGTATGTATTTGTGTACTAATGCTGTATTTACATCGTTTCATAATTGTTAATTGCGTGTCAGGGCCAAGGTAGGATAATGTGAATGACAGTGACAATGACCCATGTCTTTCGAAATTTGTGGCTGTGCGAAATATAAACGCATGGATGGAACATGGTACATCAACTTTAACCATTTTGTATGTATCTATACGGTATTATATATACACGGGTACTATATCTATACGGGACAGGCCAGAGTGTTTTATACTACGAATTTAGGTATAGGTACATATTATATACAAAAATCCCTTCGCACGGTTTTGTAAACGCGGCCCTATGTATGTAGGTATTTAGGTAAGTATATTATATGAGCACTTTTTTTTTATTATCTTTATTTTATTTAGAGGCTTGAGGTTATAACAATAACCATGTCAGCCCCATCATAACTTTTACATAATTCTAATTCATCGTTACATACCTTTACCTACTATTTATTTGTATTGCTAACCTAACAAACTATAGAGACCCTTCGTTGACTTAAACATTTATTTACGAATTTATAAATTTTTAATGCACTGTCACTGTTTGGATTGGCTATATGTGCACTTGTATAATATATCAATATCAGCCTCCTTACCATGGTCTCTTAAAGCAGGACAGTTTACGTTGTGGAAGCGAGGCGCCGCATTACACTGTACGTAGCGGTGTCTCGCTTCCACATCTTAAACTGTCCTGCTTTAAGAGTTCATGGTAAGGGGTCAGTAGTCAGTACACACAGGTAAGTGGAACTTTACATTATCTATGATACTACCAAATTAACGACAGGTCGTAGTAGCGCCATGATCGGAACTCGGAAAGGCCATTGACGTAATTTAATCTAAATGATAATTACCTAACCAGTTGATCACTAGATGCTAAAAGATTGATGAGCTTTGTAGGTACCACAGCTGTACCTACGAAGCATAATTATCTTTGGTCATTAACCTTTGCATTTACATATAAACATATAATTGCATATTTAAGTTGTTCTTTAGTCTAAGATATTTGGGTACTGTCGCAAGTGCCTTGTTTAATAGTAGCTCCTCAGTTTATGGCTATTTTGCACTGAATGGCGGACCGAGAAGGTTGGAGACATAAATTAGGAGAGAACCATAATCAATAGCGATGGTAGAATAAATCTCATTACTATAAAATAGGTTCTTTTTCGTCGCATTTTCAGAGATGGACGAGTCAAGAAGTAAAGTTAACTCTAGTCTACTCACTCGGTGATCCTTCTTTGTCGAAGCCGGTACTTCCACTGGGGAAATGTTTTTCTAAAACTTCAGGTGCCTGCCATGTTGGAAGGGTGGTGTCGATGCCCCACTTTTCACGCCATTTTAGGGACTAAAAACAAAACAAAAATCCGTTAGTATTAACTAATTACGTACAATAAAACAATACTAGTACTATCACAATAATATTATATAGGCGAAAGTTTGTGAGTGTGACTAATTTTGTAATTTTGTTAGTTTAAGTTTGGGATTAATTTTGATAAAGTTTGGTATGGAGGTAACTGACACCTTGGCACGCTTAGGTTTTTATCCCGAAAAAATGTACCGGTTAACACTGCGGGGCGCAGCTAGTCTATGCATGAAGTTGATCGACGAGACACCAGAGATCAGCCTTATTGGTCTAGTGGTTTGTTTAAACGGCTGCGTATCATGAATTCGGGCTTCGAGTCGCATCAAAATAAAATATTGGGTCTAATAAAAAAACAAGTATTCAGCGTGGACGGGGATTATGTTTGCAACCCCAGCGTATACTACAATATGAAATGCACAGACCCTAATGCTCAATAATGGAAAGCACTTGATTAGTTGACTAAGCGCCTAACTATTTCAACAGGTTAGACCGGTTTGCTGCCTGCACACTTTTGGTCACCAAACCAGTGGCCATGCCATTGACCATATAACAGTGTTTATTGCATTAGGTAAGTGGAACTACACGATCATGTCTTCAAAGATGATTGTAGAAATCATCTGGTACATCAGTTATAAGTATTTATATCATTCTAACCATTAGAATTGTGATACAAAAAAACGAACGTTATTATTTTTAAATTAGAGCTAGCGTTTCCATTCGATAGTTAATAGCGCGACATTAATAAAAACAAGAACGGAATATTCTTGAATCGTTAAGCATCAAAATTTTCCAATCAATCTGCCATTCATATGAAGTACGTGAACAACAAAACACCATACAATAATTTAGAGAACGTAAGTATTTGACCTATTCTGTTTTAATTAACTCATAATTAGGTAACCAGGATATTATTATAGCCCGAGTAATAAGCGTTACGTTTTTAAATCGAGCTCCTAGGTTGTAAATTGTGTTGTAGTTACAACTTACAACTTTACAAGTATGATTATTTGATTAATTTAATTAAAATGTGTGAGGTACCTATTTACGATAGATAAATAAGTAAAACTCTTTCTTTTTATCCATGCTAGTAACTAATACCTATTGCCGTGTGGTACCCGGCCTAGAATTGACCTCCCCCTTTCCTCCCGTGGGTGTCGTAAGAGGTAACTAGGGGAACATCCAGAAAATGGGCAGCAGCGTCTTTGTAACTTAACCACCAATACTGCGATCCCCAAGCCGCTTGCCAAGCGTGGGGATTATGGCATACATGGCCACATCTATATACACCTACGTACTTGTATTTACAATATCAAGAATTATAAATTTGTTGCTGTTGTTGTAGCAAGTAATTAGGTAGGTACTCACAT
Source organism: Abrostola tripartita (assembly GCA_905340225.1). NCBI lineage: Eukaryota > Metazoa > Arthropoda > Insecta > Lepidoptera > Noctuidae > Abrostola > Abrostola tripartita. The sequence goes on from HG996491.1 coordinate 2,853,477, forward strand.
ACTTAAATTAATTGACTAAGTTCAGCTTCAAAGCAACAAAAAATCTACATCTAAGAAGTTCGCGAGTACCTACCTAATATTTAAAAAAATACTTTTTTACAATAACAAACCTCTGATTTAATTCCGGCTCGATGACTACAGAACCGGTTAGATCAACGCTCAGAATATTTAGAGATCATAAATAATTATTCGTTGTTGCAGTAATTCATTACACAGATTTGTCAAATCGAGTGTCAGAAAAAAGTGTGAATTTGTCTCAGACCAAATATAGGTATATCTGAAATTATTGTTAACGAAGTTAAAATTAATTTTTATTACAGCGTAGTTTTAAATGAGTACCTATTTTATTAATACGCTTTTCACACATACCTAATGCACAGTAAACAAATATCTACCAATCACAAAAAAAAATATTGGTCGGTCCCAAACCCGACATCTTGACATCTACAAAATCATTATAATTTAGGAGATTAAAACAAGATATTCTCTGCTAACTAAATTACGATTACAATTTATTATAATTAACAAATTCATTTTAGTTTTAAGACGTGTTTAATAAACAATTTAATGCACCAAACTCTTCAACGTAACTATGCGTACAAGTTATACAATTTATCAATCAGTAAGTTCTTCGCTATGTATCCGCCTTGTAACCATCAATCTTGTTTTTTTGGCGCAAAAACAGGTGTGCTAAAACTGGTCTGAGTTTGTTTTTATTTGAAAACGTGTGTAGAAAAATAGTATTGAGATTTACAGTTGCTAATGCTAGATATCTTCGAGCTTAGCTGTATTTGGATATCGGATAACTAGATATGTGATTTCTACGGATTTGTGTACAATTGTATCTAATTTAAATTAAATACTTATTTCTAATTAAGTTTGCCCTACACGTGCAATGTATATACAGATTATGGTTGGAGTTCAGAGGATGTTATTAGCCCTCAAACGGTCAAATTAGGTTCATAAAATAAAATACCAAATTACCTACACTTTAGGTAGGTACACGTTTAGAAATGGAAAATTGCTGCAGACAAGCGAAGTACCGTTCTACAACGTAACAATTTAAAGATAATTATGTCGTTCTAAAATTATGTTTAGAACACCGGTAGAACACCAAAAATATGTCACATAATAGGTACAAGTTTTTTAAGTCTATTTTTTAAGAACCGAACATATTATATAGGTATATTTTGAATCTATTTTTTAGGAACCATAATAGAGGTTCTATATAATATCTATACAATATGTATAATAGCAATGATAATAGTTAGATACCTACTTTATGCCTTTTTTATCATTATCAGACCGTTTATCCTAACCAAAAATAATTGATGTAAAAGCTATTGTTTAGTAACTACACTCACTAATAAATAGCCGGAACACGTTACATAGTCACGGCCTTGAATTTTTTATGTAAAATTTAGCATAAGTATGTAGTAGGTAACTGTAGTAAAAAACTTGTTATGTTATAATATTAACAGGTTAACTGTAAACTGTAGATTATGTTAGTAGAGTAACTAACAATTTATTTACAAAAATATACGTAAGGATATTGAGTTATATTGCCTTCACTTATATCATATCGTGTCCTTGTAAAAGTTTTAATCAATGATCTGTGAGCTTACTCTAGAATTGACCTCCAACCAAATTGCATTGAAATTGTAAAGTTTCGGTATTAATAACGCTCAATGTCAATGTCTTTCAAATATATTCCTATTTTGTGTCTAAAATTAATAAAAAGGAACTTACGTCTCTGAGCATTTTTTCAGCTGCTACTGGCTCCCATTGCCTTGCTGGAAAAATAAGAAAAATAATTTAACTCATCTAAAACCCCTTTATTATTGGAGCACTGACTATTATCGGATTGCCTTCTGTGAAACCCGAAAAAAATGTCTATACCTACATATCATTTGGTTGGTAAATAAAAACCGTAGCCTTCTTACTTTGGGTGCTTTGGGTAAAGTTTACCTAAATATGCCTAAATGAAACTGCTTGACTCAAATGACCTTTGTAGCAATTAACTTTTTTATTCTTATATTATGTACTACCATATACTACATAGTAAGTATTTGCCCTTCAGTTGCGATGTTACTTACATCTTAACTGAAGACTTGTCCTATTTGCCCTTATTGTTAAAGGTGTAGTGTACTCAATAATAAAGAGCCAAATAAATAAATAAAATGAATTTTAGTTACTATTAATTTTATTTAATAAGTATACTACCACAAAAGTCCACAGACATGGATATTATTAAGTTTGGAATTCTTATTTATAAAGAATTAGCATAGATACATTATGTATAGTAATTAATATGCCCACTCTCCATGGAATTCAAAAACGAATAATTGTTATCAACATACCTCGAAGCCATCGCAGGAGATAATGATCGTTATGTTCCGGTCTGAGCACATCCTTTACACTCCTTCGGAACTGAAACAAACAGAAAAATCCTTTTAAAAGATACTCAAACTTTTTGTGCCAACGCTGCATAAAAACTTTGTACATGTGTTTATGGTATTTACACGATCAGACTGGCGTGGCGGGAGAAAAGAAAACGCGTATAAAATAAGAAAGATACGTTGCTAAGTAACCGTATTGACAATACTGTTGCTTGTCAACACGACCAAACGAAATCAGTGCTTTTATAAACGACTTTTTTTTCAGATTATCTAATTTTATTTAACAATCATGGAGGCTGATAATATATCGACATTTAGTACAGATGGGGGACAAGACACTGTCGGGCTACCCCGGATTGTTATGGTGACAGAGGGGTCCGACACGTCGGCTTCATCGCCCTCCTCTACGTCCCCGGATGAAGACAACTGGGCAGACCTAATCAAGTCGTCCGAGATACCCCCAGAATACTGGCACATACAGAAGCTAGTCAAGTATATGAAGGCTGGCAACCAGACTGCTACTATGGTAGCCCTATCTTGTCTAAAAGACCACGATTTAACAATCGAAGTCAATCAAAGAGCAATCCAAGAAATCGGAGGATTAGAACTCTTGGTTAATTTACTTGAAACCCGAGATTTGTGTTGTATTTTAGGAGGATTGGCTGTTCTTAAAGATATAACTGCAAACATTGAAATAAGGAAAAAAGTAACTGATTTAGGAGCGATCCCTTTGTTGGTCGGGCTATTATCGGACCCGGCAAGGGACGTTCAGATACTTGCAGCGGAAACTATTGCAAATTTAGGAAGAATTAGGAAAAGTAGAAAGTTTTGCAGAAAGTTTGGTGGAATACCAAAATTAATAGATTTACTAGACATTAGAGACAAGTTAGTTCATATCACCGTTACATTAATGTTTCTATGCTGTAATGTGCTCTTTTTAATATGTACATTTCTTATTTTTAGAGCTCTAAAAACACCTCGCGAAGAATTAAATCAACATGAAGTGCAATTTTTGAACATCGCAAGAGCCGGAGCTAAGGCCCTTTGGTCGATGTCTGCTTCTCAAAGAAATCGAGAAGCAATGAGAAAGTATGGAATGATACCGTTAATAGCTAGAATGCTTAAAACTATTCATCTTGATGTGGCAGTACCAGCTGTAGGTCTGTTGCAAATGTGTGCTAATGAAACCTCATTTCAACTGGCAATACAAACGGAGAGGATGGTTGATGACTTGATCCAACATTTGGGCAACGAAGATAAAGATTTGAAGGTACGTAATGTTTCAAGGCCGATCGAGGTCACTATTCTTGAGACTGTCGAAAATACATTCAAGAATTCAAGCCATTGCTTTCAAAATAAACTTGTCATGCAAAGAATTGTGTAACTATTTAATCCGTTTGCGATATTTTTAGACATACTGTAGCTTAGCCATCTACAAGTGCGCGAGCGACGCTGCGACCCGCGACATGATCCGCGATGCTGGAGGTCTGGAACTGTTGGTAGAAGCGGCTTCTGATAGCACCAACAGGCCCAACAAGCCTCTCCTAGCTGCGGCTACCGGTGCCATATGGAAATGTGCTAGCAGTGATGCTAGTGTCAAAAAACTTGACAATCTTGGAACAGTTCCGATATTGGTCAGACTGTTGGACGATGAGAACGATGGAGTACTGACTAACGTGGCTGGTGCACTAGCAGAGTGTGCTAAGTACCCACCGAATAGGGATAAAATAAGAGTTGCTGGTGGAATTCCGATGCTGAGTAAGTCTATCGATTTAGTTGCCTTAGAATTACTGCTTTACTTTTTAGTCTTTTTGGATGATGATAAAGTATTTTAGTGTTGGTTTGTATAGTGATTTCAGCGTTAACCTAATTATACGAATACTATTTGGTAAATTTTATATTACAGTTCACCATCTCAACAACACACATAAGCCACTATTAGAAAACGTCCCACTAGTTCTCATGGAGTGCGCTAAAGAGCAAAACTGTATGTTACAAATTGATGAACTGGACGGCGTCAGGTTGATCTGGTCTTTGCTGAAAAACGATTCTAAGAAGGTCCAAACGAATGCTGCTCTAGCACTGAGTCCTTGTGTCCAGAATGCTGCGGACTCTGGCGAGATGGTTCGGTCCTTTGTGGGTGCTTTGGAACTAACGGTTGACTTATTGGACTCCGATGATCGTAACGTGCTGTCGGCTGTCTGCGCTGCGATCGCAACGATTGCTAGAGACCATGAGAACTTGGCTGTTATTTCCGATCATGGTGTGGTGGCTAAACTGTCAAAGCTTGGTAAGTTGCCAGTTTTAATGGGTCATAAAGGTAACTTGTATAGATTGTCTTATATATTGCCTACAAAAGCCTAACATTAAAATAAATTATTTTATACATAAATGCTCTAAAGCACTGATTAAAATTAAATAAGTAGTAGACATTTTTTTCGTTCACACTTATTTCTTCATTTGATTTGTGGCCCTTCTGACTCGTCTTAAAAAAGAGACCCAAATGTTTCGAATTCTATTTGTGTGTAGTTCCCAAAGAGTAACTCAGTAATTTTCTTTCCGCAGTGAACACAACGGACGACTACCTTAGAGCTAACCTCGGTGTAGCGATAGCGTACTGCTGCGAGTGGGCGCAGAACCGCCAGGAGTTTGGCAAGCGCGGGGCCATCACACCGCTGGTCAACTACATGACGTCACGCGACCCCAACGTGCACAGGTCCACTGCGCTTGCGTTGTACCACCTCTCCTTCTATTCTCTCAATTGCGTCACCATGCATGCCGTAAGTGGAATATTTGACAATTACTATGTTAGCTTTGTCAACCACATAAGGATCACCACACACATAAGGGGAGCCACCTTATAAGGGCTGCTAACATGTAGTATCCTTCCTAAAGCACTGCTCGATCTTCAAGCAAACAAAGTTGTTTATTTTTCAATATTAGATACTAAAGCTATCATAATCATTCTAAGTATACCTAATAGTTTTCGTTGTGACCAGCATTTTAAACTGATCTCTATCTTACCCTCTGGGATGCGAAACGTATGACAAATTGGTATCGTTCTGAAATTCTTCTTTTAAATGGTTTGAGAATTGAGACCAACGTTAAAGACGAGACGTGACATGATAAAATTAAAAAGTAAGCCCTAGAACCGATATATTCTGAAAATGGCATACCTAAAACGGAACGTGGAAAACGTGTTTTAAATTGACAGGGCCTTTTAGACGCACATGTGTTTATGAAAAAAGAAAATAAGCTCTTTATCTTCAAACTCGAGCTATGGATTAACCGGTTCGACCAAGGTCAGACTTGTTCATCCTGTTTTGTCAGCAACATTATATTCGTATATGAATTATATTTTTTAAGTTGTCTATTCTTAGTCATGTTTTTACCTAACATATAAATTAGCAACTTCTTATAGTTCTTTGGTAAAAAACATTGTACTTTTTTATAATCGCTCGCGTTATATCCCTCCACTGATTACCTCATAGATTTTAAAACTATGGTGTAAAAAAGCTTAAATATTTCCATCGTAAAACTTTATTTTATGAAACAAAATATTGATTCCAATATAATTAGCTTTCGTATACCTAAATACGCTTACAGAGGAGCTCGTAGCTACGTAGCTACCGTGCTCGCCGCAGACAGTCTTCCGGGGTTCGGAAGGCACTTTAAGCCGTTGGTCCTGCGCCTGTTCTCTCTTCGGTTGTGTCGGTCTTCCTTCCTATCGAACTATGAGAGTGAGGGAATAGGGAGTAGGTACACGGTGCACCTGTGTCTGCGCGCATACTTGTGCACTATAATATCTTCTGCGTAGTTGGCTCGTCTCATGTGAGGAGAATATTAATAAATAGGCTCACCAAGGTGGTGGGTCGGTCATGGGGCTACGACGGCAGCAGCAGCGAAATATAGGTATACACTTGTACAAACTCCTAATGAAAGAGAACATCTGCTGACCACTTCGAGGATTATAGGCGTGATTGTGTACATCTGTTCATTTCTAGAGCGGGCAAATAGCTAACCTGCCCCCTTACCACGAACTCTTAAAGCAGGACAGTTTAAGGCCGTTTCCTGACTTGTCGGTGCGGTAGTGGCGCGGCATCGGTATGCTCTGTATCGAAACGCTACTGCATCGCTTTCATCTACGAACCTATCGGTATATTCTCGGTATAAAATCCTGCAGTACCGCTTGTATCGTCGCGAGATAATGTCGTCTTCGAGTGATGATGATATGGACGGATGCTTTTAAATTTCTAATACTAAAGTTAAATGTATGTCTGCCATTTTGACGTGCGCTGTTGTAAATCCCGAGCGGCGACTGGGCGAGCGTACCGAGACGCGGTAAACTGAACCGATCCCTTCCCGCTCCCGCACATACCGCGCCTATCAGGAAACACTCATTGAAATATAGAGGCTCGTTAAGTTTTCTGTACAGCGTATACAGAGCATACCGATGCCACGCCGCTACCGCACCGACAAGTCAGGAAACGGCCTAACATGTGGGAACGTGATGCCGCTACGTGCAGTGTAATGCGGCGTCTCATTTCCACAACGTAAACAGTCCTGCTTTAAGAGTTCACGGTAATGGGGCTAGTGATATGAATTAATCCTAATAAGTAACTCGTAATTACTTGACATTTTGGGTAGTTCTTATTGTGATAGGTAAAAAATCTAAATTGCTCAGTACTTCAAAATGAGGTATGTTTTGAAGGCCGTTCAAATTGTAAACGATGTTGTTTAAGCCTTATTTAATTGTATGTTAATAGGGATACTAACTTGTATAAAAAAGTGTTGTTTTATGAAATATGTTATTGAATTATCTATATGATTATAAAAGGCCACGGCCTCTTCTAACGATTCTGAAGACACGCTACTTCATAGTTTGAATTAAAGTATACTGGATAAACAGGCTTAATATTTTAATTGTGCGTAGATGGCCTATTCCAAAAGTAGGTATGAGGATCACCGAGAATCACTAAAAATCACACAAAAAGTGTATAACACAGAGTAGGTAGGTATTTTATACATGTATTGTAGGTAGTCCATTTGAGTATTTTTTGTATAGATAATAACATTTATTATGTTTTTCACCATCATAAAGACGGCAGTGTTTTCAATTAGCTTGATGGTAGATATCTTAAGTTTTATTTACGAGAAATAGTAAACGCCGCAAAGCGTTACTTCGCCACGCGATTTTGTTTCTGATGCATTTTAAGTAACACTTTCTAATTGTCATAATTATAATTCCTGTAACAAAATGCAATAAGCACCTAAAGTTTTTTAAATTGAACTTACGCATTGCAGATGATAAAAGATAGCATTACACCTGTTCGAGTTAATAAATTTTGAAATATAAGTTGGCATTTGGCTTTATTTAATTTTATTCTTTAAGAACTTATTGCGAGGCATATTCTGCACAGAAACTGGATTTCGTAGCATACATTTTTAAATCTGAAGGTTAAATTAAACTTTAAGGCCATATTTTCACAAACATGTTTTTGTAAACGACGAAGTAAGTAATCAGTGTGCAAAGGCTATATAAAACATTAACCACACACCGACCAAAAAAAAAAACCTAAGTAGATAAAAATAACCTGAGTCCGACGCAAAAACATTAAAAACAAAGTGTTCAAAGGGACAAACATAAATATTCTAGATATAAAAAGTTTTCGCGTAAAATTCGATCTTAAATTTTGCACATACCGCGTGTTATGTAGATCTTTAACTAACAGTAATTAGGTCTTTAATGCCTACCACTGAGTACGTGATAGTAGTCAGGAAAGAGAAAATTATGATTTATTAATCCCTGAGCTAGCTGTGCCATGGGTTCAACGTTGATTATTCGGAATAAACATAAGTTCAATGCCAGGCTTGTGACACCCAAAGTGAAAAAGAGATCTATGAGGATTTCAAACATAGGTATGATCTTCTTCGTAAAGACATGAGACAAATTTCATATAGACACAGGTTATTCCGTGGTGTAGAGATTGGTCAACAAGGATGGTAGCGAGGTTGACCGTCCAGGGAGCACCAGACATACTTAGGTATGATATAATGAACCAATAAGAGTTATCTTTGTTTCAGGCTGGAGTGGTACAGTTCCTTTTGGAAACCATTGGGTCTAAAGACCCGATCCTGCAAGAGGCGTCAGCTGGATGCCTCTGCAACATACGGAAACTAGCACTTGCGACTGAGAAGGTTAAATTAAAACAGTAGATCTAATAGATGTCGAATTAAATGTTGGCATATAGTATACTGGTTATTTTGTTGTCCTTCAAAGCTGTCATAAAATGAATAATTAATTAAGTGATGACCAGATTGGCGTAGTGGCATTTGGTTGCTTGCTTAGGTGATATTTCGATATTTATCGGATTTTCAGGTAGCCTAAGAATTAACCCGCTTAGAATTAAGCCTCTACTGTCTCTTATGTACCGGGCATTCCACAAGGATCTTTCTATTACCGAATTATGTTTAAAAAAACGAAGCATTAAGGTCCGTTTTCAAAGATAATTAGTATTAAAAAAATACTCATATTATTAATATGCTAATGACGAGTAACAGTCGTGGTGGCCTAGTGGTTGACATACCGGATTTCTATGCACGAGGTTGCAGGTTCAAACCCAGGCAAGCATCAATGTGACTTTTTCAATGTCATAAATACTTTCTTAGATATTCTAAGACACCACTGACTGACGGTGACGGAAAACATCGTAAGGAAACCTGGATTTAATTATCTGAAATCGCCAACCCGCAGTGAGCTAGCGTCGTGATCAGTGCTCAATCCTTCTCTATACGAGAAGAGGCCTTTGCCCTGCAGTGGGACAGTTATAGGCTGTTATTATTATTATTTAATGACGAGTAGTTAACGAAACTTTGAGTATCCTTAATGCTAATTAGTAATAACATAAACAAGCGGTGGTTATAATTATCTATGGTACAAAAACGTGTAAAACAAACAACACAGATGGGGAAACAATAGATTGTGTTCGCAGTGTTTGATCTTTGACATTGAACTGTATCCAGCTGTACCCAGATATTTATCATAACATTAAAGATTAATAATAGTGATGATTCTGTAGTTAGAAACAAATTATTCAAATACTAAATTTAGGCTAAGTAAGTATTGTGTAATTTAAAAAAACAATCACCTAGGAACTATATCCGGCATCCTACTAGTCGTAGTCGGCAATGCTCGTCGTCGTCGGCTTATAGTATTATTTATTCTTAACTAATAAAACACAGTGTCTTCATCCTCTCTTACGGTTAAGATTCTTTATTTCCCAAAAGAATAAAATATTCACTTACATGAGAAACACACAATTTTACACTTTAGTGTCAGTTAAACGCACGCCGGCGAACACGAATAGAAACACTACCATTACACACAATCATACAATTTCTTTTTTTTTTGTTTTTTTGTCACCATTATTAGTTACACCTATAACCTTTTTTTAAGTAGGTAGTAGCACATAAACCGACGAACCGGGTGACCGACTGGTTCCGCGAAGATATGAATTTACTAGAAGTGGCAATGATTGCTTCACAAGATAATATACATATTACTTTTCCCTCAATAATAAGTCGATCTTTGATTTTTAAAGTTCATTTTTATTATGATCTACCTAACAACAAATGCAAAGAAGAAATCGTTGCAAACAAATGAGAACTACGGAATGCAATCTCGCGAGATTTTAGACCTAGCCGAGATCTCGCAAGAACATAATACGAATTTGTGGCCTAAACCCGTAAACGCCCGAGCCTTTAGTAATTATTTTGTGTTAAGCTAACATAATAGCGTTACGAACCTACAACGCGGTTCTCGCATTTGCACTTTCCTATTGAATAGTTGAGTAACAAATGAAAAACGCGAAGCCGGTAGTTAAAGTTTCTGCAACAAACTTACGCATAAGCAAGCACTGCCAGTGTGCAGCGGTGCCAGTCTAATTATATTATGATTTTACAGTCTATGGTGCCAGTACGTGAGTATAGAAAGAAGAAAATACCCGTACGATGGAACCGGTCGCGATTTGTCACATCTAGGGGAATACAATGTTACATTATACTTATTGGGCTCATAACATCACAAAAGGACACACATTGCAAATTTGGATGCACCATTCATACTCCATAGATTTTCATAAAACTCCGTAGAGAGGGTTTATTTAATTCAATTGACTTCCGCAGCCGCACGTTTTCAATTTCGAAGACTAGTCCTAATGTACGTAACTAGTTAGGTAATTAGGTAAGGTATGCATTTATTAATTGCTTTTAAAAATGAAGTGTTACACTTACGTTTAAAATAAGACCATAGTATTGGCAGAAAGTTTGTGATGCAAAAAGAAACAAAAGCTTATCTCAAGTAATTTTTAATTATAATGTTAGCACCCTTTGTTCAGAATAGACTCCAGAGTTCCAGACATTCACCGTGTCTGTAAAACTATTAGTTACTTCTGTATTAAATATGTAATTGTCTCAAAAGCATATTTACATGCGCGTTAATTACGTCTGTTTTGAAAGATACGTATTGCCCAGCTTAATTATTATTTGATTTCCTTTCAGTGAAAAATAATTACTATTGAGTAAGGCATTAGGCACTCCAAACATATCAAAATATCTACTATCGCCTTTGGCAAATCATTGGCCCCGCCCGGCGCCCCTTCCACATTCTAATGCACTTTGCTCAGTAATCTCGTACATTTATTTTTACGAGTATACTTACCTCAAATAAAGACGGTAAGCAAATAATTTGCTTATGAAATATGCAATGCACCGGCGCTAATTGCAGAAGATCAAGCATTCTTTACAATTCCTCTGACAAGGTCCTCTTATAATTTCAACATGGCTGCCAGTCGTTTTCAAATTAGAACGGAATACGTTGTAATTTATTGCTGTATACAAATTAATTACATTATTCAAATGTAACTAGATTATTACAAGACAATATGAATATCTAGCAACCTTGTTACTATTCTTATATACTTCACTCAGAGAAATATAAATACTTCTACTAGTTTTTACTTACCTGCGACTTTGTCCGCGTGGATTTCGATGTTTTATAGCCTATATCCTTCCCCGATAAAAGGACTATCCAACACAAAAAGAATTTTCAAAATCGGTTCAGTAGTACCGGAGATTACCGCGAACATTCAAACTCAAAAACTTTTCCTTTTTATAATATTGGTAGTAGATAACTAAGTAAACTTAATTTCACATTTTGAGTATCTGGACAATCATTTAAAACCACTGACAACGATGACTATATGTGCAACACACCTTTTCATAATCTGAAAATGTTATTATGAAACAATACTTTTTAATAATTTAATATAATAATATATTTTATTAAATAAATTTAATAATACTTTTAGGAAAATTATTACAACAGTCTTTTTACCAAATATAATATAATAGTCAGCGACATACAAAGTATATACTCTGTAACTGTATGAATAACTTTTTTGCATGTCATTGACTGGTACTAGGTAGGTACCAACTATAGAAGTGGATGGGCACGCTACAAGTTTCTTAATTAACACTATGCCGCTAATGGTTGGGAGTGTTTTATATTTGGCGTCCAACAAACCGTCGTAATTTTGGGTTTAACTCTTTCTCAATAATTAATTGACATTGATAATACTGTTGATTTGTTCATTTAGAATATCACTGCGAAGTTGAAAGTACAAAACAATGCAAGTATGTGTTTTTATTTTCGATGTGATGTATTCATGTATCGTAGTTGAATTCTAACCTTACCTAGGATTAGGATCGTGGTAAATCGTAGATGCAAATTTTGGAAACAGCAACGTTATCAATGATAGTGTCATCGCTGAATGAGAAAGATGCCCTACACTAGTGGGGATATTACAGAGAAGCATCGCTCCTTAATGCCTAGAAAGGGTAAGCATAGGTGCACTAAAATGAACTGTTACACCCATAGATTTTAAAAATACCAACTACCAAGTAGTTCATAGTTACACCACTCATTTAGCCAGACTATGTTTAATTCATCAACCTACCACCTACCAAGAATAATAATATACCTATTGTACTTTTTAAAGACAAGATATTATCATTATTATTACACAAATATTATCAAGCTAATGACTTATCCAATTTATCAATTGTGGAAATAATTAACAAACGTGACTTTTAATAAAACAACAGATAAATACGGACTGTTTGTACATAATATAAGTAATTACCTACTATTTATTTTATGCTCAATGATTAACTTAGAGAGTAGGTATTTATATATATATATATATATATATCTTTTTTAAAACTTCGCCCCACACTAGGAATATCTCCTGTATCGTGGGTGCGTTTCACAAACATGAATAAATAAATATCACATACACAAACACCCAGACTCGGGACAAACATCTGTGGATCACACAAATTTTTGTCCCGTGCGGGTTCGAACCCACAACCCCTAGGGCAGCAGTCCAATCGCTTAGCCACTACGCCAATCAGGTCGTCAGGTTTATTATAATTTATATTCACCATAAATTACCTTAGGGCAAACATAGTTAGTATGTAGTAGTACCTATTTAAGGTTTTCGATCTGATTAGCGTTGGCACTTCCTTGTACAATAAGTAAGTCGGTTAATAAAGCAAATTAATTATGTTGTAAAAAGTGGTACAGTCAGCATCATAAGTAGCTAAACATTTAAACGTACCATTATTTGCAGAACAAATTATTATATAGTGAATACTTGAATTGATGTTTGTTTCTTTCAATTATTTGACATAAGGTTTCTTAGCATGTTAAGCTACTTATTATGCTGATGATACCTACCTAGTGGTACGTTCCTTCCAGGTATTTTAAATAGGTAACACTGTAATTTTTTTTTAATTCGTCAACTTGTCTAAAAATTAGTCTAAAAATAATAATAATAAAATATCTTTTTCGTTATTGAACACTTTTTGATCAGTACTGTATTTGGAAATCCTAGCTATTGGCCTGGACCCTGGACCCACATACAGCCTTATTTGTATTCTGTGGCCAGAAGCTTCCCCGTTATTGGCTGTTTGATCAAACATTCATTAAACATCATTACAAATGTTGGACAGAAATAAAGGTGTCATATTTACGAAATAACTTTTATTATTCGCTTAAAAGTCGCATGTTGCGCTGACCTTCACCGATATACTGTCTGTAGAACAACTATTAATCCGTGAATGTATGAACTTTGCAATGAAATACGTGTAAAGATCTACAAGAATCAGCCAAATGACTCGGTTGCGGAAATGTCAGCAGAGTTCGGTTTAAAGTCTAAGTATAGAAAAATTAACGGGATTAGGCCACAGACAATGTCTGTGTGTGTCAATGTCTAATCGCTATTTCCTAAGTCATGACAAAAGGATCAAGTAAAATAAAAAAAAACCTCTGGAAAGGAGGACAATTTAGCTTTTATTAAATTATAAGTCTTGGTCTGTATTCTGACATAACATAACATAACATCACGCCTGTATTCCCCGAAGGGGTAGGCAGAGGTGAACATATAGTGCACCCACATTTCGCCAGTTATGTTGTCAGTCCCAATGTAATAGGGGGCGAGCCTATTGCCAGCAACCGGGCACAATTCCAGACTCCGTGCTGCTACTGAGAATTACCTAATGGAAAACTCAGTAACACTTTGCCCGACCCGGGATTTGAACCCAGGACCTCTTGCTCAGCAGTCGCGCTTAGCGACTTCTAGACCAACGAGGCAGTCTGTATTCTGACCTTACAAAATATTTATTTATGTATAAATGGCGGTTGATTTGTACATCATGTGGAGTCGTTTCGTTTGATTGCAGTCATACAACCTGAGATCTTACAAACTTTTAACAAAAATTCAAAACCTTCATTCTTGCGGAATTCTAAAATAAAACAACATTAGCAGGCATAAGCAACTTAAAAATAAATTTTGATAAGTACGTGTTTTCGCAAGCGCTCATTGAGATTGCGTCCAAGTAGCGGTCCGTGACCTTGGTCAATAAGGTTTTGCAACGTCAACTGGCAAATGTAAACACCGACAGATGCAACAATCGGCCGTCGTACATACATCATGAGCCGTGTGACGTCACACGTCTGTAATTAATTGTTTGTTGACATGACATTACGATTGTTTTTATTCGCTTTAGTTAGGTCAATTGAGTCATTGGTGCGCATGCTCGGAACGACAGTACGACACACAGGTCGGGCGAAGCTGCGTTTTTTTTCGGCGTAAAATTCTCAGTTCTGTATTTTTTTAAGCTTACAGCCTACTAACTATATTTAAAAGCCGCCGACAGTAGGGTACCGCTACTGACCTTACGTGACGGTAAAATTGAGGTCGTGAATCATTTGAATATCGCGGTCGTTACGAACCATCCATAACTTACTTCCTTACATGGATAGAATGAAAGTTATAATAAATGAAAGCAGCTCCTGCTGTCTCAAACAAGGATTAGTTTATCAACAATACATAATTAATTAAATCGTTACGTAAGAACCAACTCTTTTATCTGTTAATCAGAATTCGATTAGATATACAATAAGTATTACAGAATAGATACCTACTTGATTAATACGTGAATTTATTCGTTTATATCATTCTCAGAGTTGTTTTCTATCTATGAAATATACGGGCACTATTCGAATAATTTTAAAAAAGTTACTCGACACAGCACTTATGACAGATGCATGATGCGACGACATGCATGATCAACACGACTTCAGAGTGACGTTTTCAGACATGTTAATAAATAGCTTTATTCAAAAGTCAATAAAAATCAAACAAAGTACTGAAGCGTTGTGTGTAGAACAAAGATGCGTTTTTTACAATATTATTCCAAAGTTTAACATCAACAATACCTACTTAAAGTTCATTTTAATCAAATAAGTAATTTTAAGTTTTCACACTAAGCCAAGATCATAATTCCCTGGTTGGTCTGGATTTTCCCTTAGTCGCCTCTTACGACACCCACGGGAAGAAAGGGGGTGGTCAATTCTAGGCCGGATACAAGACGGCAAAATAATAACTGAATATACTCAAGGAAAATTGTTAGCTTTTGATCTGTTATTAAGTGACAAAGCAAAGCAAGTTTAGTTATATGCAATAAGCCCCTTATATCATAATAGTATGGCATTACGTCGTGGTGGGTTCTTAGGTACTGTATACGGATACACTTACTTGTGTCAATCACTGTGATCAATGTGTGATGATCACGTAACTTCAGCGGTTCCTAGTGTCTTTAATTAATGATCACTACCTCCTTACCATGAACTCTTAAAGCAGGACAGTTTACCATGTGGAAGCGAGACGCCGCTACGTGCTGTGTAATGCAGCGTCTCGCTTCCACATGGGAAACTGTCTGAGAGGGCTGATCAGTTCTTCGCTCACAAACTATAAGACGTTAGTAGAAGAAGGTATTAATTATTTGATAGGATGTTATTAATAAATACAATCAACCGCATTTAGCTACAACACAGTGAAGGAAAAACTGTGTGCTTCCTCATAAAGTTTTAGTAAGTAGTAGCAGTTGTTATAAGTAAAAGGGTAAGACCTAGGGGTATTTAAACAGCTGAATAAGACATGTCGGTCTCAATGAAAATTTAAATGAAAATTCTGACGAAATCAAATTACACAAAGAAAAAAAATACCCATAACTTTTGCCGCTTTTCCACGTATTATGCCTTGTGCTAAGTTTAATGCCTATACAATATCGCTTGTTTACATGAATCATGTAAGTATACATATATTTGCGTATTTTACGAGTGACTACAATACAGATGATTATTATTATTGTCCTGGAAGTTCTCAATTCTCAATTCTTTATTGCATTCCACAATGTAGACTTAGGTGGTAAACATTTAATAGGACACAATCATGGACCCTTTCGGGCACAGCAAAAGTAAGGTATGTGGAGAGGGCTTATCATTTAAGCTATCTTATAATCTAACTTATTCTAAAACAAAGACATTTTACTAACTTTAACATAAACTACTAACTACTAACATAAACATTATTAAATTCCTAACATAAATATAAACATTATTTTTCAAGTTTTAAAGATTTATCATTTAAATATTCGTCGACACTGTAGTAACATTTGCTCAATAATAACTTTTTTAGCTTGTTTGTGAATAAATGTAGTTTTTTTTCTTCTCTTATTGATTTGGGTAACACATTATATATTTTTATTGACATAACAAGAGGACTTGTAGAATGTATTTTTAAACGGGATGTTGGTAAGTTGAGTCGTGTTTTGTGTCGGAGTGTGTATTGTGTTTGTATGTCTTCTCGTTTAGTGTAAAAGTCTTGGTGTTTGTGAGCGAATTTGCATATTTCAAGTAAATATATACAAGGCAGAGTTAAAATATTTAGTTCTATAAAATGGGGCTTGCAGCTATCTGTTTGTTGAATATTTACCAGGGTACGGATAAATTTCTTTTGAACTGTGAACAATGTACGTGCATTTGTACTATATCCCCACATTATAATGCCGTAATTTAGCCAAGCATAGGCATAGGCGTAGTATGTAACTAAAGCAGTTTGTAAATTTGTTGTTTTTTTAATTTCACGAAAAGCATATAAAAACTTTGAAAGTTTTGATTTTATGTTTTGTACGTGTGACTTCCAATTTATATTTTTGTCTATGGTTACGCCTAATAGTTTAAATTCATTGACTGTTTCTATTTTGTTATTATTAAAAGAAAAAACTACATTCAGAGGATTTTTTTGTTGGGGATGGAAAGTTATGAGTTTCGTCTTTGAAAAATTGATCTCAAGATTGTGTTCGTTCATCCAGGTTATTATTTTACTAAGAAGTTGCAAGGCTTAGTTTCCACTCCCGGTTCATTTGCTCCATTCACGAGTTGTCTACGTTGCGTAGGAGGATGCTAGACACGTGTTCGTTAAAATAAATGCCGATCACATGTCAAATTCCCGCTTTCGATTTTGGCGCGAAAAGTATTTAAGTTTACGAGTAATTTTAAAACGATTATCCAATTAACGTCCGCCTATTGGCGGATGCGTGTCTCGTTTATTTTTCGAGCAAAGAGCATGGGTTCTATAAATTAACACCGAAGGATATTGGGATATATTCCAATGCCTCAGACAGTCTTATTGTTTTCTACATGAAAATGGACAATTTAAAATCTAATTCAAAATTCATTTCCCGTAATCTCATGTCATTCCATAAGTTCCTAAGAAGTAAAACGAAGACCACATTCTTAAGGTCAAACGAGGTGACCTCCAAACTATATCTAAGCAATTATTTTTTCTTTTGTCTAACGCAAAAAGACCTAATGAGTTTCAGTAATGTGTAAATAAACAAGATAATTTTGTCGCAATGGACGTCATTCATAAAAAGAAACTATTTATCTCTACCCGACTACGGCAAAGCTAAAAGGAAGGTTTTCGAATTGTAATATTTGAATAGTTAAGTAAAACAAGCATCGCGCTAATGTTATTAAGAATCTCAATCATACTTTAGGACCAAGCGAAATAAAATGGGCCCGAAGATTGGCCCTTTATGAATTCCTCCTATATACGTTATTTAAGTTATTTTATGACTTTCATTTATACAATCATTGGATCTTGATTTTCATAACTTGAATTCGCATTTACATATCAAACATACTACGTAAACAAAGTCCAAGGCACTAGACAGAGACCATGGATTTTCCCCAGTAGATTAGAATACATAGATAAAAAAACCGCATCCAAATCGGTTCACCCGTTTTAGAGCTACGGTGCTACAGACAGACACACATACCGATCAAACTTATAACACCCCTCTTTTTCCGTCGGGGGTTAAAAACATAACTACTCGGGACTGTAACTCGTCTTATGATATTCCTATGTCTAGATAAAGATACGACTATTACGACGATTTTTCTTGCGTATCCTTCTCTAGAATATTTTTTTCACATTTCATTCTCGAACCCCACGAGTATATTAAAAATAGATAAAACAGTTCCATAACATTAATCGTTACATGTTGCCATAATTGAGGCATTTTTCTAAATTTCCCAAACGTCACCTCGATCGCTTTTTAATGCTCACCCGACGATGTCATTACAAGGTTTATGCAACGCTCTAGCAGCAGCCATTAGTTACCACCGCGGTGATATATGTAATAAGGTGTAAGACAGGTAATAATCGACGTGGTGTGTCATCACAATCACAAGTTAAATTATGGCAACATCGCACTTTGACAAGGAGTGTGTGTGTATGAGTGTTTACCATATATAATATGATACGTACATAATATACTTAATCAAAAAAAGAATTTTCCAAATCGGTTAAGAAATGACTGAGATCTGCGGTTACAAACATCAAGACAATTCGAAATAAGAACCACCTCTTTTTTTAAACCGGTTGAAAATTAATTGCTGTCGTCTACAAAAAGATGAGTTACATTACATACTATAAAGCGTGGCCCAACATCCTAGATTATAGTTTTGCAAGTATCCTAGGCTCTGGGACGTCTGGGTGCATCTTATACAATCATCACATGCACTTTTGCCTCAACTCTAGTAAAATGTCCCATGCGGTGAGTGGTCTGTAAGTGTAACTGTAGGTAGGTACTACATTTACCAACAAAGGACAGAACACTAATTAACTCGACTTACTTGAACATTACATCATAATAATAAGTTATGGCGATAATGCTACCTTAAACTTTAAGCTTTGTAGTAACTTAATCATACATTGCAGCATTTACATGAGACAGCCTTTACAATTCTGCACCCACACGCAATACATATCGCATTTTCTCTGAAGTTTGCGGCACGCATTGATATACAAGGTTGCGAGATCGTCACATGACCGTGACATATGTGACTTGTTCAATGTCCTTTTGACTTGCATTTTTATTTTAAGTCACCATGCATCGGCTAACTTGGAATTATTGTGGTTGAACATTTTTAAAGCTTCTTTCTTTGCTTTTGCTATAATGTTGTTCGAATTTTAAACGTAGCGAAAAGTGGAACGATAATAATTCCATAGGGAAACTGTCATAATTGACAGTTACACGAAGAAAATGGCGCCTCCATTTACATTCACACATCGCACAGTAAATATTTACTATGGGACATTAGATGACTGGGTTTGCATACAAAATCACACTTTTTCTCTAGTGATTTGGCTAGTAATCCTATGATGTGGTCTACGGGTCTACCCCATACAGTTATCTTTTACCTTCACGCGAAACGCTACCAAATCATCGTTTTTAACTATTCTGCACTAACCTCAAACCCTGTTACACTACAGTCCACATATTACTTTAGTATTGTATCGCACGCAAGCGCTGCACGGACATGCGTGTGGACGATAATTATAACCATATTCAGTTCTTTGTTTACAAGTTAGGAAGCATAATATGTTTTATTCGTTTTTAATAACCTTATTATTGTGAAGAATTAGGTAAATAAATATTGTTCCTTTTTATGTATTTTTGAATTTAAAAAGATGATAGAGGTATGTAACTTATTGAATAAATACGCGTACCTAACTAAATGGTATATTTTTATCTGGCTGGATTACATGGGCTCTTTGATAATTTCGAATTGAAATAAAAGTTTATTTTTAGTAGCCGCGAGCACAACCAGTCTATCATACAATTCAGTGGCAAGCGGCTTCTAATTAATGCAATTAGCAGTGTGGTCGGCCACAAATATATTTATGCACGCATTGAGTTATAATGTACCTAGAGAAGACGCCTCAACTCGATTGTTTGTAACACAAGTTAGAGCGCGCGCACTCCAACTCACTTAGTATGTGCCGAGCGCTTGCTGCAACGTGACACGTTTGAGTGAAGTTTTGTTTTTTTAATTATGCCTTCGTGTGCATTGAGATACTGTTCAAACAACTCCAGAAACATAAGTAAAAGTCAAGGAGTGACTTTTCACCAGTAAGTTCATTTATTATCTTTAAAACACGCTTAATTTAATTATAATTTTTCAATTGCAACGCGTCACCGCGGCGGCGGCCATGTTTACGTGAATGTCAAAGAGTAAATAAGTATGCGCAGACTTGACACTATCGACGTAGGTATAAGTTTACATAATTAAGGGCAGTAAAATATTAATTTTAAATCACGATAATAATGTTAATGCAATAACATTAATATTTTTATATTAATGTTATTACATTAAGATTATACGTAATTTAATACGGCAAAGCGGTGGAAGTCTTGCCTCGAAATATGATTTTAATTATAGAACCGTGAACACCCTAAAGCATTTCATTGGAAAAGATGTATTTGCAAATTTGAATAAACATTCACTGAATCAGCCATCAACATTCAATCCCAGAATCCATTTAATTCGAGCCATAATAAATCAGTACACAAAAATTAGATTGCATCACAAAGCAAAAACTGATCAAACTGTGGATTACTATACCAAACGGCAGAAACTAACTAAACTTATATTACTTAGAGAAAATTAAAATATTATTACAGCATAAATACTTTTTTATTTATTCTTTGAGTAAGTACACTCATACAATATCAAGTAGGCAGAATAATAAAATTATGTCGCATCTGCACGCATTGATTGTTATCTATGAGAACATAACACCCCCCGCTTGTCCCGCGCATACCCCGCCGTCATCAAGTGCGCGCCCTATTTTCTGTTTGAGATAGCTTCTCTAGTACGTAGTACATTATAACTCAATGTATGCACGTCAGATTAACATCTTACTCAGATATGTCTGTCATTAGCAGGTGACGCGACAGTGACTTGTATAGTAAATTGTAGTTATTAAACATTGCTCCACCAAGGCTCCACCATTAGATTTTCAATTGACATTATTGCAAAATCGCACATCGACATTGATAGAAAGGCCCTCTATCAAACTTATACGGTTTTAACTTTTTGATGATGTAGCTGTTGCGGTTTTGGCCATTCACTGTGAAAAGGCATCGTGAATGACTGTCATAATTAACGAGCGTAAAAGTAACTCTATAAACTTTAAGTACAATATGCAAATAAAATATTTTGTTACGCTGCTTTAGAATATTGCGAAAGTAAACTTTCTGCGTTCGGTAACCTGTTAAAGGAATATAGAGGAATTCGTCACGTATTTTTGAGTCTAAAGCTTTTGTTACTATATACCTAGAAATTCGTTTTCAATTTTCGACACTAGCATGAAGCTTTTGTTAACAACCGAGACGTTGAATCAACAGTCTTGGGATCCATTCACACATCTCGATTCATGCATTTTCATAACATTTTTAATTGTCCGTGAGAAGGATCGTAAATATAATTATAAGTTAAAATTTGCAACTACAGACATAACAATAACCTGTAATTTTTGCCGTAACAATAGAGTAAAAAAATATTTAGGCATTCAACTATTTAGCTTGCTCTATAGACTTGATTAGCTACGTCTTTATAGCGATTCGTCAGGTGTAAGTTGAAATCATAATACAAGGAGTGTGAAATACATCACTACATAGTACAAAACAAAGTCGCTTTCTCTGTCCCTATATCCCTATGTATGCTTAAATCTTTAAAACTACGCAACGGATTTTGATGCGGTTTTTTTAATAGATAGAGTGATTGAAGTGGATCGTTTATATGTAAAATAACATCCATTAAATAGTGGAGAAATACTTATAATATATATTTTATACCCGTGCAAAGCCGGAGCGGGCCGCTAGTAAAATATAACTAGGTATTCAAGAAGTTCGTAACATCTCTCAAACCACCTACAACAAAACCTTCTTTGTAGGAAACATTCTACTTTAGCCGCTTTCGGTTAGATTGGAGAACTGGAAGCCAAGCCTACATTAGGAAGCTAGATATTTATTTATTGATGGTAAGTATAGGGGGCCGCTGTGTATAAACTTGAACAGGGAAAAAGACAATCTGTATCAAATATTTCGAATTTGAGAGCGCAATGCATTTAACTTGACGGTGACACGCACCAGTGCGCTTATTCAAGCTCGAGACAAAATAATTACTATTTGTGTGGACTGTGGACCACGGATATTTGTTCCGGGCCTTGGAGATATTAAAACGTAACGTGCAGTACATTCTAATGCAGTTTTAGTTTTGTTGCGTTGCCGGCGAGGACAGTGAATGGCTGAACATAGTGTTGTCTTTTACTTCGGTCAAAGTATTAAATATCTCATACTCCTCTCTCGGCTGTCTTTAGGATTTTGTTTCGAAGTTTTGTGATTTAGGTAAGTTGAGACCTTTGCCGTGTGATATCCGGCCTAGAATTGACCAACCCTTTCTTACCGTGGGTGTCGTAACAGGCGACTAAGGGAAAAACAAATAGATGGGCAGCAGCTTCTTCTTGACCACCAATGCTGCGATCCCCAAGCCGCTTGCCAAGCGTGGGGATGACGTGGGGGTGACGTGGAGTTTGCAGAGTTATCTTTAGTAACAACGTATGTGTAATAAAACCTTTTATTTTCATGTAGGATATTTGATATGAGCCTTCATAGCTCAATGTTGGCGATGGCCCACTAAGTCCAGGTTACATCTAGATATTTTCTTTCGCAGTTACTCAATAGTTTCTTAGAATGAACTCAGAAAGTACCAACATATTATAACATTGAACCTTGTGCTTCAGTATTAGGGGCCATAAACCCGGGCCACACTTGATCTTAAGAAAACAAACTTGAAATATTTCTTAATGATATTTGTTTGAATACAGTACCTTTAGAACTGTCAAACATCAATATCCATCTAAAATACGTAATACAAAAATAAAGAACTATTTCCCAACTGCGAAAGTGAAGGTAAAAAGTAACAAAATGTACAATTGACAAGGTTTTAAGTGTCGCACCGATCGACAAGTGTGTCGACACTGCAATGATCACACCCATTCGATCGCATTGCACTTAGGTGTCCCGACACCGCGTGCGTGACGCAAGCAAGCTGTGCGATATGGAAATCGAGGAATATACTACAAACAAGTAAGTATACTCGTCGTAACTTTCCTACCACTTTTCCGCTTAGTCCTAACAGTTTGTTATTTTGTGTAGTGGGACCACAAGAAACGACCCTTTTAAGCCTTCCAAACGACTGAGAAGTTTCTTGAAATCCTGCTAAAAGATACCAGATAGAATATATTAATAGGTGTACCTACAGTCAATTACAAAATACAACTGTACAACAAACTTCAGGACATACCTAGCACATACAAAAATTTGCTAATGTGGCATGCTAGTCTCCGAGCAACTTTACGACGTCGTTATTGGTCGGCTGTTAAATAGATGTGCAGTACATTGACAGTATCTGCTCAGCAAAGCGCGTAATGCAAACATTTTGTAATGTTTACTTGCATCACTCCAGGTTCCGTAACTGAGCTGTGCAACGAGAATGTGCGGAAAATATTTTATCTGTGCGCGTCCGCGGCGGCCATCCATTTCCCAACAATCACAGCTGTTTTCAGGCATGGCTTATTAACTCCGTGGTGGAATGAGGTCAGTACTGGGAAATTCAGAGATTATTTCTTACAAATGAGTAATTAGATGACAGATGTTACATTTTCTTTTAGTTTTGTCAATAGCCTTTCATACCTGAGTAATGTAATACTTATGGCATTTATATGCGATCATGGTCAAGGTTTTAAAACGGTTAATCTGATGTATATCGAAGTTCAAATTTTGAATGCGACTTATGAGGTTAAGACTGATGACAAAATATAAAACGGAATAAGTGGTGTTATGTATAATAATAGTATTAGGTACTACCTACTAGGTAACTACTATACTTAATCCACTTCCAATTTTTTGAAATAAATAAAACAGGCATTTGCACCAAGCGATGCCAACGGTACGAAAAGAACTTACCTACTTAGCCTTCAATCTTGTTACTACAATTAAAAAATCCAAGTATAATAAAAGAAACTTCAAAATTAACTCATGTGTCTGTGAATTGTTTCGAAATTCTCATTTCAAACTAACCGAATAATTTACCAATTTACGGTCTTAAGTTAATTAAAAAATGTTTTCAATGTCGCTTTTTATTAATATCATTATTTTATTGACCTCGCGAGGTCGAATAATAACCAAATAATGTTTAGTTAGCAGTAGTTTTTCTGGTCAAGATTAACTAGAAAAAACAGAGTGAATATAAAAAAGGCCAGAATACATAAAAAAAGTATCAGGCTAAGAAAATGTTAGGTTGTACCTCAGAATACAGAACAAACGGTTGTACGTTGTTACTATAATAGTCGCAAAATATGATGGAGTTTGAGCTCAAGACATAAGTGATGCCGCATAATTTAGATAAACAAGATTGTGACAGAAAATAAACCAACCTTTCCACTTCAGTTCCGATTTAGAATAATAAAACTATGAAGACAGATTTGGTAATACATCACTAAGTACCGCGATTTAGTAAGGCTGAATAGTATTATTCCTATGCATATAAAAAAAAATCCTACAAGAACCCCACATTGTCACACAATCGCACAGAATTGGAACATTGTACCCAGAATAAACGACATTTAAAAAGTGAATTGATTTGACATTCCTTGACTTTAAACTGAAGGAATTCCTGTACCAAACTGTAACCTCCTCATATTTCGTGGAGCTCTGGCACACACTCAGCTTTTGAATACTTATGTTTGTAATAAGGTAGGCAAGGTATAGGAATTTGGAACATCACCGTCTAAGGCCTCACACATTACAAGTAGTGTCCTCATCCAGTGCCGTAAATAGGGCGGTGCCAGCGGTGTCCAGGCACAGGGCGCAGAAATGACCAGACCAGGACCAGAGACAATTAAAAAAATACGCTGTTATAGAAGCTTGCAGCTAAAAAGACTAGTTACAGCGTAGACTATGACCTATGGCACAGTATTAACGCTAATAATTACTTGCTGATATCACTATATTTCCATACTACTGATAAGTACAGCTGCATAACTTATTAAACAGCTGGTTGCGTGAGTTCATCAACCTCTAATACAATTGTAGCGTGCATTATTGTTTATTAATTCGTAAATACTGACGATAGAATTCGAAGATGCGCATAAAATGAATACATCACGACCTTGCTTTAGTATTTTGCCTCTCTAGCGGCAGAAGGTCGGGTCATCCTGTTTATTGACCTTCTATTTAGAGCATGGAATTAGAATATTGTACCTACGCCGGTTGCGTTTAGTTTCAACTCCTAGTGAGTCTTGTGAGCTAAAATTTATCAAATGTTACCTCATACTAATGAGGAAGTATTCAGTTCTTCTATATTAATAGAAGCAAAATCTGTAGGTACATAATACTAGCATTTTATTCATATTTTTGATTGGCTCTTGCCCGTAACTTGAACCGTTCATATAGCACGGCTGCCGTGCTGAATAGCACGGGCGCTTTCCCAAGATAAAAAGCAGTTCTTACCCTTCTTTAGGATCCTAGCTATTTGCATACCAATTTTATGGAATCAGCAGTTTACTTCTTGTGGTAAAATACAGAAAAACTTACTTTTGCATTTGTTTGAAATGTTTTAGCGAGACAAAGTTGCCCTTTCCAGTTTTAAAATTTAATTATTAAAAAGAATGTTGTGCTTTTATTTAAATCACAGATCAATTACAATATACTAAAATGTACTTATAATAGTTGTTATCTGAACAGATAATATGGACCAATTTCCTGTCTACCAAATGAATGAACAATATTGCTTTGATAGATAATTTGTGTATATTTGTTTCTTAACAGGTGTAAACTATATCACTAGGTTGCAACAACTAGCAAAAGCTGAATCATCAATGATTACTTACATAGCTAAGACAAGCTCTTTATCAATTGCCCCGATTTCCTTTCTAGGTCTGAATAGTTGAATACTTGATAGTTAAGTATGTATGCACTTTGTGCTTACTGCTTGTCTAGGTCGGAATAATGGTTACTACCTGTATTAGCATTTGAAAAGTAGAACAAGATCTCGCACTTATCATTGTGAGTTGAATAATTTAATAAAACATTAGGTAAGTACCTATATTTATCTGATTGCAAAAAGCAGGGGTGCCCCAGCACACCTAGGTAAACAGGGATTAGCATTAATTTTTAATTAAGTAAATAATGACGATAGATCTTTATGAGTACCTACTTACATGTTTCCTACTTCATAAATAATAAGCAAAATAAAAGATTACAAACTTGATTATATATTCAAATCAAAGAATAAATCAAAGGCTTATGCATGATCTTTATACATATAGGCAGGCATACTCTTTTTTGTGAAACTTCAGTACAATGGTTACAAGATTCAATGACGGCTTAGAATCACGTCCGCTCAGTGTGAGAACAAATATCGCTGAGTTGGCGAGTTCGTAAAGCGGTTTATGCCAAAGCCATTGTTTGCGTGAGTTTCCTGGTGAAGAAATCGGCTCATATCGTAAGTGTTAAATCTCGGAAAACAGATCTTTTGCTTGTATACAATATGCAGGCAAATGTGCTTGCATTGTTAAGCTGTACCTACTTTAAATACATCCAACAATATTATTTTCACAAATAGGTACCAATACTCTCTGACAAATAAAGATTTCCACTTGATCATAATCACGAAACTGTCATGTGCACTACTTATGGTAGGTACACATCGATTGGTTAATTAAAGTGTCTACTTAGCGGACAGGGTGCGTAGAACTTCTCATTTTCAACGAGTTTCTTTTTCAATTACTTAATTTTACCTGATTGCTCGTAAGTACGATTTTCTAAGTAGGTATTTAATGCAAAGATAATCTAGATAAAACTGCTACAGTTTGTAATAAAAATAATTAAACAGCAGCACAACAGATTAATTTATATTAAAATGGTCTGACACAGATGAACTGACTTAACAATTAACATGTACCTATCTACTTAAATATAATTAGAATTATATATAGTTATGTATATTGCCATTGTAAGAACGTACGGTAATTTATCATAAAGGCAATCTCAATAAACACTTGGTCAATAATAAATGGATAATACCTTTTATGCATGTTGCATAAATGACAGGAACTAAAAAATCTTGGCCGAAATCAAATCTAATCTAACCTATTTCATGGGACTCAGTTCCCAGCCCCCTTACCATAAACTATTAAAGCAGGACATTTTACGTTGTGGAAGCAAGACGTCACATTAGACTGCATTTAGCGTTATCTCGCTTCCACATCTTAAACTGTTTAAATCCTGCTTTAAGAGTGCATGGTAAGAGGGCAGGTCACCTAGGTTGTCCAGGTACACCTGCCTAAAACCATGACATTTTTGTATTTTTTTTAAAATAATGATCTTTTATTTCATCGTTTCGTGGGTAAGTTTTACAGTTTTACCTAAACATTAACAGAGGGCACAAAAGAATCTAAATTACACCTCCTGCAATGACAGCGACTGCGACTGGATGGCACAGTAGCTATATACTATGTAGCTATGGCACTAATCGCAGTCCGGAACAGGGGTTCCGTGATTAATTAAATAAATGTAGAATTGTGTTGTTGGGTCTTTTTCGTAGAATTTAGAAGCTACGTAATATTGGCGGTAAGTCTAGATTGGTATCAAGGTACTATCTATCGTACGTCATGTCAAATGAATATTGATAGGTAAATGTGTGGTACCTACAAACAATCAAGACTTAATATTATCAAGGTAATTAAATAATTATCGTTAAATAATTTTAGCACTTAATCTTCCTAGATACTAAATCACTTACGAAGTAGTAACGCTGTTATGTTCAAGTATTAGGTATAAAGTGGAAGAAAAGTCTTTGCAAGGTATAAGGTGAATACCAGGAGGAATGGAGGAAGTAAAGGGGGGCTTTTGCCTTGCAATGGGACGAACATGGCTGAAATAATAATAATTTGGGGACATCAGAGAATAAATAATGACTTATATTGTAAGTTCGACATGTCACTGACTCCCTTGAGTCTAGGGCAGGGTCCTGTGCATAAATATACATGTAAAATACTGTGACAAGTCTTCGGGATTGGAGACTATGGATAAATACATAGAGTCACGCCTCTTTCCCAGAGGGGTAGGCATCACGGATTTTTATTTGCTGACATTCTGACATACTTCTTTCGCCTCATTCCCGCATCACATTCCTCGTACAAGCTCCTCGGTTAAGGACACTCCTAACCTGATCATTTTAGAGAACATTCGACATTCAACTTCTTCTGAGTATGTTCGCCGGCGTCTTTTCCACCATAGACCATACCTACCAAAGAGGCTAAGTAAAGAAAAAGCTATCCCCAAGGTAATGTAAAATTGCTAAACATGTTGAAACTTGTGTCAATCACTATAAAAGTAACAACTCATGCATCAATAACATCGAACCTACTTACAATAAACATAAAAACCGTTTAGTGAATTAATGGATGCTAACCCATGATAATATTTATGAACGACATTGTACGAGCGATGAACCTAATGGAAACTTCACTTTCATCCGATAAATACCTTTTAGAAACTCGTTTTTATACCATACGACAGCTATAGTAGTTAACCACTAACCACTAGATGAATTTTCTCTTCTTAATTGCTAAAATCTAACGCAAACCAACATATCTAACAGGTATGATTCTTTATTCTGGTTTTCTAAATTACCTAGGTATTTATTTAAATCTAACATAACTACCTACACTGGTTTTTGCGTGTCCAACCTGGAATCTTTGGCGCGAGAATAAATTCATTATAATTACGTTATTATTAAATAAAGTTAAGCTAGTTTACATTTTTGAATTGTTTAAAATAATTTCGAGAATGGCTTAAAAATGTAAATAGCATTTTATTAAATTGAAATAAACGCATTTTTTTTTAAATTTAATTAAACGCAATAACTAAACGAACCAGTAACTTCGGTTTTATTTCCTGCTCGGTATAAATATTTAGATAATTCCTGTCTTCGCGGATAACAATGTGTGATAACTTTGCCAGTTCTGTCAGAATACGGTAGGTGCTAATAAAACAGATTTCGATCACTGCAACTTTTATACATTTACGTAGTTAGTAGTATAAATTCTAGGAGGCATGTATTTACCTATCAACAAAAA
Organism: Abrostola tripartita; assembly: GCA_905340225.1. Classification (NCBI taxonomy): domain Eukaryota; kingdom Metazoa; phylum Arthropoda; class Insecta; order Lepidoptera; family Noctuidae; genus Abrostola; species Abrostola tripartita. Next base: position 2,882,839 of record HG996491.1, read on the forward strand.
TATCTGCGTAAACAAATAAACAACAAAAGACACCAATGATGTTAACAATGAAATACTAAATAAACCACATACCTTCATTAACGCAAAACGTTGATCATCGTCAATCCCGACAACAGTGTTAGCAGACGGAGCCATTTCACAAACAAATACGAAATATAATAAGTTTTTGATTTAGGTACAGTTGAAACACAGATAAGAAAGAATGTGGGCGCGTGTATCACTCGCGAGCGCTCGCGCACAAGTGCCCAATGAAAACAGAAAACGTAAAATGACTCGTCACGTCAGCCGTCATCGTTAGTGTCATTCATCACGCTGAACGATGAAACCGAAACACTTTATTTTAGCAGGGGCACAGACACAGATATGGTGTTCATCAACAGATAGATATTACTTAACCGGTAGGCGCGTTGAATTTATGCTGCGCGGTTTATAACTTACCATCACGCCTGTACTCCCCGAAGGGGTAGGCAGCGGTGCACATACAGTACAACGTACACCCAAATTTTGGCAGTTATGTTGTTAGTCCCAATGTAATAGGGGGCGAGCCTATTGCCATTAACCAAAACCAAAAAAGGCAAATAATGCAAAAACTCAGTAATACTGCTCGACCCGGGATTCGAACCCCGAACCTCATGTTCTCAACTTGAGGTTCGTAAACCCGTCATAATATGTATATTTCGGGGGTCCGCGAGAAAAACAATAATTAATATCGAGAAGCAGTTTTATTTTTCGGGGTCCACGTATATTTGAGAAGTATGATGTGCTGTGCTAGCTTATTATTCGATTTGAATGACAGGGTATTGTTATGGGGCAGTTGTGTAGCAGTACCAGACCAAACTCACCAAACTCTTAGCAAGGCCAGATTACAAGATTTTTACAAGTTACAACACTAGTCAATGGGTTCAGCCTTCTTAGGCCCCCCCCTGCCCGTAAAGGGGCAGGTGTAGCTATGGTACTACTTAGTTTCGAATTTTTAGATACTATTTTGTATCCATGATTAAAGGTTTTGATTGCAGTTTTTTTTACCTGTCAATCAATGTACTCTAAAATTTCAAAATATTTTCTAACAACTTAAAACACTACAGGCATGATATGAAAATACTATATTGTCCAAAAATTGGTATATTTCTTAATTACACTTATTGATTATTACATAAACAAGACAATGCTTTGAGCAGAATTCCACACCCCAAGGATGTACAATTGTCCTTACATAAAATTATCAACAATTTAAAATGTGTTCATAAAAAAGTTATTTCATGACAGTAAACACAACTCCCCCTCTCTCTGGCTCTTCATCATGGACCTCCTTATCACTACCTTCAGAATCAGACGCATCGGAGTCATCACTGTCAGCATCTCTATACTTTCCGAAATTACTTCTATCAACTGGTAAATCAGCAATCTTGATTCCAGTCCGAGATAATAATTTCTCAGCGGCATGGTGTGCTTCTATTTCTCTTAAGTGTGCATTATAATCCTTTTGAAGATGTAAAGATTCTTCAATAGACAATATTTTAGCAGCACCATAGACACTGGGTGGAGGTGTAGCCGCAGTCACCTCCCAATGTTTATGCTTTTTTCTATGTATTTCTTTTTCTGGATTAAGAGCATCAGATGTTGTAGTCCTATAAGGTTTGAACTGGCCAGTAGATTTCGGTTCCTGATTGAGTTCAGTCTTTTCAACTATATACTGAACATGGGGTAATTCACCTATTTTCAATAAGTCTTCTGGAGTTATAAGCGGCTTTTCGGGCGGTAAGACTATGACTTGTTTTTCCTGGGCTGTGCTCTGGCTGAGGATATGTAAAACATCTTCAGGTTCGCTATCGTCGTCAGAATCAAGGTAAGGGCCTTTCTTACTGTTGATCTTACCGCCCCACTCGACCTGTTGAACTGTGTTCTTATCGACACCACTTAGCGCCAAGTTACTCAACATACGACAAGACTGTTCCTCATCTTGCTTAACCTTCAATTCACTCACAATTTTATCATAAAAAACTTGAATCTTCGCACCCTTATCAGCTAACTTAGATATAAAATACTTATTATTTAATAGTTTTAATTGTCTGTCTCGTAATTCACAGAGCTCTGAAATAGTTTTCGATGATAAATCGGCGATTTTTCCATCAATTTCGTTTTTTGGCGGGGGTGGTAATATACCTGGAATCTTTTTATTAATTGACTTCATAGTTTGATATTAAATAACAAGCGTGTCATATTGATTCAGGAAAAACAGCTTAATTATTTAGCAATTTCACCACTACTTCGTTTTCTGTTTATTTATTTTATCTCAAGTTCAATTATTATGTTGACGATATTGACATTTTGACACTTCATTAGCTTGTCAGATTCAATAACAATGTCAAATTCGTCATGTAAATCGGAATTCTTTTTTTTTATCGAGATAGCTAGAGACTAGGTAAATAACAGGCATCTACCCTAAAATAAAAATATAACATCTTCGTCTTGGCCTCTTAGAGCAAATGCCGCAACGCAAATCGAATCGATGCGTTATGGCGCTTAGTTCGATAGGACCATAGACTAATGAGAATACACAAGTATTATGAATATACTTATTTTCTCTATGATAGGACTGCTAAACGACACACTGAAGCTGTCCATAAGAATAAGAATCATTTATTTTCTCGAAATAATGGTGTTTACAGATGGAGATAATATAATAGAGAAAGACATTTCCTTTGGTGTATGCCATTATTTTTAAAGAAATTGTTTAAAATAAAACGTGTCGATATACTTGCCATAAACGTTATAGTAAAAAGCAAAATGTATTGTTTGTTAAAGTTTTATTATTCTTTATGGTGCATGTAAATGACACTAATGACAGCAGAGTTAAATTACGGAGTACGGACGTATCAAAGTAAACTCTTCGTGCAGTATTTAATTGATTATTCAAGATCAGGAGTGTCTTGCACTGAACGCCCGATGGCCCATTTATGATGTTCACTCGTGCTCTGTATTTTCTTCACTTATAGTTTCACCTTTGATCTCAGCACTTAGAAGTGTGACCATGGAAGACACTACGGTATGTTGGGTATTTTGTATTGATTTTATGCTCGTTCGCGTCTCATATTAAAGCTTCTTTTCCTATATTTACAAACATTACAAAGACACAGCACTGCTGTGTTTTGGCGCGAAGCATGTGAAGCTGACCTATGAACACTGACCTCGTTTTTTATATTTTAGGTGCCTTTACACCTGGAACCCATCCAGCCCTCCGAGGTGTCAGACAAAAGGATATGGATCGGCAATCTTGACACCAGAGTTAATGAGTATGATTATTTTATCTATTATTAGCAATGTTTTATTTATTTAATATTTAATTCGTTTGTTTATATGGCTCCTTATCTAAAAATAAAAAGTTTTTGGATTATTTTCTTATAAAGCTACACTATCATAATATAGTAATGTACATATTTTTAATAAATTACCTTTTCTAATTACCGGTATCAACTACTGAAAATGGTCCGCGTGTATGGAAACATTGAAAAGTTTGATATGCTGTTTCACCGGAGTGGTCCCTGTGCGGGACAACCCCGGGGTTTCGCCTTCGTCACCTATAAGCTGAGGCAGGATGCTATAAAAGCCATGAACTCACTGAACGGTCAAGTGCTTGGAACAAAAAGAATCAGCGTCAAGTTTGCTAAGAACACAGTAAGTATATATTTTACTGCAACATGATCTGAAGAAATGAGTAATAAAATCTTACTAAATTTTTGTATCCAAATTATGAAAACATTTTTTATTATGTGCTTTTCTTGACTAATATATAAATAACTCACATAAGTTAAATTCATAACGAAAAATACATACCACTTTATAACTGTAATTTATTAATACCCATATTATTTTTTTAAACCTGCCTTTTGATCACAAATTCAAATACCATACATAAAAAATAAAATTGGTAAAGGAAATTTGAAAATTGATGGGGGAACACCACAAGCTAGACTTAACCTGCGGCCTTCACTGTATCGTGGCACAGCTCTAACCAACTGAGCTGTCGCTGGTTCTGGTCTCGCTTGTGTCCATCATTTTTAAAATTTCCTTTATTAACTTAGATTCAAGCTTAGCATGGGCGACATGTTAAAATGACACCAAAAGTCAGATTAAACAAATTGTTTGCAGGATGAACAAGAGAAGCCGAAACCAGAATTAGGTATAGCAGCCCTAGCTGGTGCAAAACCAGAACTGAAATTAAGCAAGAAGACCGCCATCCAATCTATTGAAGCTAAACTCAAGATGATGGAGAACATGAAGGCTGGAGATGACTTCGTTATCAACAAGCTTGCCGCAAACGAGGCCCCGGTCATCACACAGTACCAAACAAAACAATACCAACCACCGAACAAATCAGCCAGTTCATTTAGACGACGACATCCGTACCACAAGAAGAGATAACTAATTACTTTGTACCTCTATTTATTTTACCAGTTGGCGCTACTGTGAAGTTGTTTGTTTTTGTTTTTTATAATCTTTGTAATCTCACACTGTTTCTTATTATAAGCATTGTCTCATAATTTTAAATTATTGCTTAGCTGATACTCATTAATTTTATTCTTGACTAACAATTCTTAATGTGAAAGTACTTAATGCCTTAGGAATAACAAGCTTTATGTGTAAATCACGAATGTATTTCATATCTTTCTTAATTATTTTGTTTGTATGAATGTTAAATAAATTGAAATGTGTGCAGATGAAGTGTCACAGTAGCGCGTAGGGAGTGTTGTTTGCAGTTATGCCGACTTCAACGATGCGTTTTATTACATGTGATTTATTTATAAGTATTGCGATAAATGTTAGATTTTAAGTTACGAAGTGATGTTAATGCAACAAATATAATTGTCAATGATTAAACACACGAATATGTCAATCGGATTAATATTGGAATATATTTTAATATTCTTGTAATTTATAGAATGTTAGCTTTTGACAATGTTGTCTTGTATACAAATGGGTCTTAGGCTGCTATCACGCTGTCGATTTGCGAGCGAGTTCATAGCGAAGCGAGCGCACAGCGGGCCCGGCGCGAACAGCGTCATCGACGACATTTTGTAAGCTCGCATTCAACAGCCTGCGTGTTCAGCGCCCGATCCTTGCGCATTATAAGCGAGCTTGATGCGTTCTCGCCTCGCTTCGCCAGTGTTATAGTAGTCTTATGGTAGAGACATACTGGTCCCACGTACGCAATGTAATGTATTGCGTACGTTGCGTATGTGGGACAGTTTATCTCTACCTGTCTAACCTACTACCATTGATGTGTTCATTTATGTCTGTTAAAGTAATCATCGAATCGCTTATAAGTACAGAATATCAAAAAGCGTGCAAATTATTTTTAATATGAGTAGTTCAGAGTATTTATAGTTGATTGTGTATGTATTACACCATATGTGATTTGTGTGCAGGTTATTATATCAACTGAATAAATTTAGCTTTTAACACAATGAGGCGTGATTTTCATTTATAAGAAACCCAACCCAACTGCCTCGCCAAGGCAAGGCAAAGGACCTGGGTTCGAATTTCGGGCCGGGCAGTGTTTTGGATTTTTCCATTAGGTAATTCTCAGTAGCAGCCCGGACTCTGGATTTGTGCCCGGTCGATGGCAATAGGCTCGCCCCCTATTACATTGGGACCTTGGTTCCTATAACATAACTGGATGCGAAATGTGGGTGTACTATATGTGCACCTCTGTCTACCTCTTCAGAGAAGACATGCGTGATGTTATTATGTTTAGAAACCCTAGTTTTTAAGAGTTTTGATCTAAATGAGTCAGGAATTGATCTTCATAATATAAAAGAATTAAAAAAAACTGAGTATAATTCAATAAATATAATTTATTATGTATTTAAGCTTATCAATGCATTGCTAACGTACATCAGTCGCCTAAACTATGTAAATATACATAACAATCAGATTTCAAGTAGAAACACATTGTACTACTTACAATAAAGTCTTAAAACCGAAATAATAATACGTATGACATACGTAAATTATAAGGCTAGTATGACAAATATTTAATGGTCGATAAAACACTTGTGGAACAAAGAAATTGGTTTATGCGATGGGTTTAAATAATCTCTTTTCATTATTGTCTTATTCAATACTTATTACGTTTGTGCGTGTTAGTTAAAAGCACGACGTAACGAGAGTTGTTAATTAATACCCTACTAATAAAAATATTAAAGGAAATATTTTAATCATTTACTTTTTGATGAAACTAATAACATCAGATTCGTAATTATATTTTTTTTCTAGAATACTTTTATTAGTTAGATGGTAAATTAACCGCAAATATAATTATTTCATTATCTTTTAAAATAATATAGATATTATTTGTCATATTTTTTCCAAAGTAAAGCGATTAAACTTAAAAGCGATTCTCTTACGGACGATAAAATATAACTATGTAACATTCATTAACCTAATAGTGAGAGTAAAATCAGAATGCCAGTCGACTAGCTAGTTCGGCGACACCAAAATAACGCACTCAAACAATTATAATTATCAACTTATTATTGCTTATTACACGTTGAAGCACTTACAATTTTTTAAGAAAATAACTTAGATTTTATTTAGGCGATTATTCGTTAGTCGAATATTTAATCGATTGAAAATCTCGTTTTTATTGAAATCGATTTTTCTAAGTCTGCTATTTTCGTAACTATCTAGTAATGGTTATATTAATATATTTTCACTAGTTCTAAAGCCGGGAGAGATGCCATTGGACAGAGAACTGGCTAATCTTTGCGTCGGGCTGGCCATCACTAGGTAGTCGTCATCGTCAGTCTCTAGTTTCCTCTTCATAGATGTGTACTGGGTTTCATCGTCGCCATCTTTCAGCTCTTTGTACTGTATGCACAGCGGCCATATTATTTTGCCTGATCTGTGGACAAAAAAACCGTTATATTTTGAATATTGAACAATGTCGTCTGTGTGGACAGTGTGGATCTGAGACTCGGAGGTATATAGATCAGATTTAAAAACTACATTATTTAAGTTATAATATTAAATACAGGCAGAAATGGATATTTTCATTGTCATATAGATTTTCGTTCATATTCTGAGGCACTAACTAATTAAAGGCCCTCCTTTTTATACTCATAAGTATAATTCAAGCCATCGTGTTGCATAAAGTATCAAAGGATTATTAGTATGAAAGAGGCCTCAGGTTTATTGGATTCACACACACGTGGACGTAGGCCTCCCCCAGGGTACACTACAAGGGCGCTACAAGGCCCGCTCTCCCGTTTACTTCACCCAGTAAATTGAATTTACACTGTTTGGCAAATAGCAAAGTTCAGCCTATTCTTTTAAGAAATCTAGGGTTAGAAATCGCACCAATATTATAAAGGCGATAGTTGGTGAGTGTGTTTGTATGTTAGTTACTTCTTCACGCATAAACGGCTGGACCAATTTGGATAAAATTTGGTATGGAGGTAGCCTTATAAATATTTATTTATTAGCCCTGGATTATATACCGAAAAAATGCAGCAGTAACACCACGGGGCGCAGCTAGAAACAAATATACTTGAGAAACTTACCTCGGCAAATTATAAGGGTCATAGGGGAACCACTCGTCGTACTGCACCGCGGCGGCCTGCAGCGAGTGGCGCGCGTTCTTCTCGATGATGGCCTGGCAGTACACCACCTGCTGCGCGCGCGTCACGGACGAGAAGGCGCGCGTCACCTGCGCCGGGCACGTGCGCAGCGGGTTCAGCGCGCACGTCACCAGGCGCGGCAGGTTCAGGGACTCCACGAAGTTTACGTCTGGAATTATCCATGTCATTCATAACAGCTTCCACTGTATTGCAGATCATACTAATATTATAAACTTTGCGTGTTTGTATGTTTGTTACTTCTTCACGCTTAAACCGCTGGACCAATTTTCATAAAATTTGGCATGGAGGTAGCTGACACCCTGATTAACACATAGGCTACTTTTTTTCTCCAAATTTTCCGTTTGGGGTATATTTTATGTCAGTCATGTAATTATATTTTACGGTGAATTAAATATATTTGAGTATTTTAGGGATTAATGTTCCACTATCTAATAGTGACGACAGATTTGGCAGTGACCTGCTCAAAGGTAAATTAGCCACATCTTTTTTTATTTTTTTATTCTTCAACGTTAAAACGGACAGGTGATAATTCAACAAAACCACAAATATGTGATAAACATACTCACTTTCTTTATTCATAAACAGCAGGTGATGTTTAAAGGCAATCAAATAGAACACAGCATGACACATCGCATGGAACGCTCCATGCGCCTTCAAGTTATCACTGGCCGTTGTGGACTCCTGCGTTGCCGTTATGTACGAATGACACCAGTCCGCCATATTCTTCAAGTAGGTTATCAGCCTAGAGTTGGGCACTCGCACGCAGCGTGCCAGTAGGCCTGCTAGGTGGCTCGCGGCCGTGCTGCGAGTGGACAGAGCGCCCGGGCCTAGCCCGTGCAAGCCGGCAGCCACCATCCATAGGTTGTTGAGGATGCGGTCCGCGCATTGCTGGTTTATCGATATCGTGTATAGCAGGAGGAATTGGACGTGTCTGGAAAGATTTATTACATGGATATAGGGCGAACTTTTATGACAACATCAAATAAAATGTCTTGGAGATAGTGCTACATAAAAAAACTGTTGCTTGTATCTGATACAACTACAATGCATAGATGTTGTTCTTAATTTTAATTTTAGATTTTAATTTTGGTCTAGTCTCATGACTAGGTAAGGTTGGAAAGGCTGAAAGGTCAGGATTATACAAAGATATTTTTATGAAGATACTTGCTTTATTCTTTGAGAATAATTAACGACATAATAATATCTTGGGACAATCCACACACGGTCATCTGATCCCAAACTAGGCAGGGCCTGTATTATGACAACCAGACAACTGATAAATTCTAAATATAACCAAAAAAATATAAATATATACATAATATAGATAAATTAAACCCAGATACAGAACAAATGATTATATCACACAAACAAAACTTATTTGTGCTCATCACACAAAGATTTGTCCTGGGTGGGAAGCGAACCCACGAACTCCGGTTTAGCAGTCTGGATCACTAACTACTAGACCAACAGGCCAGGCGAACTTTTGTTGCGAGGAAGCGTCAAAAAGTCATCTATAACATAAAAACTACGAAAAATCTAACTCACTGGATCCCATGAGTGGGAAGAATTACTCTCTCGAAGACAGTACACAGTATGTTGAGCGTAGGGTCCCTCTCGTCTTCCAACCACCTCAACACCTCCAGCATGCAGTAGTCTAAGGTCTCGGACACTTCGTCCCGGCCATCTATCTCCATCTCAAACATTGTGTCTGACTGCGGCTTGTTTTTTTCTCTTTCTACTATATTGACATCCATTATTATCAATCTAGAAATATAGAAAATAAATTTTTGTTATTTTAAAGAAAGGATAATTTTTTTAAGGTTTATTTTTAAAAGAATTGATTGTTTGACTTGAAATTTAGTGTCATGAAGCAGATGAATATGCTTAGTTACCAGTTCCAGGCAAATAACTGTCTGGTTATGAACTTATGGTTATTGGATTGTGGAGATCAGATAGGACATACTACTGTTTTCCAGCTGCATACGGTAAGACCATCGACCTCCAAACAGGCTACAATAAGGCTACAGACTGATGATGATAAACTTTCTTAGTAGGTAATACTAAGACTACTTTGAAAGTGTGCCTATTTTGTTTGCTTTGTAATAAATTGCACTTGAAATCTTCATATTGTATGTTAGTGACGTCACAATACTTACTTATTAATGATGGCTGTCATAAGTTGCTCCCGAAGTGATGGTATATACTTGCTCATCCATATCAAGTTGTATATGTACGCCCTGTTGGCGTAGCAGCCGGCCTTGTAATACGGGAACTGTTCTATAACTATGTGGAGGAGTAAATCACTGGTCCTGAAATAAAAATAACAAATGATTCTAGTTTTTAAAAATTACACGGACTTGAGGAATCTCTAAAAAGAAAGAAAACAAAAAGAACGTTGTCGTTCAGTCGCCTTTGTCCGGCAGTGGACGTCTTCCAGCTGATGATGATTAAGGAATCTCTTCTGTATTGCACTTGTACGTGCGTTGATAGATGTAAAATATCATGCACTTGCGACCAAATTCGAAGTACTTAAAATATCGTTGGGAGGAGGATGGTGACTGCGTGTCCTAAAATATTAAGAGACATTATGAAATTGAAAACAAAAATGACATATAGCCAGAGGACACATACAATATCGAGTTAGCACCAAACCTAAACAATTAAACAGGTATATAGCTATTGCATAGATAGCCCCAGAGGAATATACGGAATAGGAATTGATCCCATGATTTTCGAAGTATATTTGGGTACTTAACATCTTGCACTTAATTGATTGCAGCAATATCAAGCCTGTATAAGCAACACTCCATGTACCATCGTTTCAGGTCTAAGTTGATATCGCCAGCTTTTGCCAAGAAACCTGAACCTGAATTGCCAGTTGCATTGGGCTTATAATATGGTATACCGATTACCTACATAAATATCTCTACAAGAAGTAAGAGCATTAAATACGATGCTAAATAGGTACGGATTCTAGTTTTGATGAAAATTAATTTTTGCGTTCACATGTAAAAAGATTTAAAACTGTAGCAATTCATAATTATATTTCTCTCTTTTGATAGATCTTCATGCTTTGCTCATTCTTCATGCAATGCAGACAAAATGTGCTAGTCATCAGCAAGATACAATATAAAGCCACCACTCAGATAGGGCATGGCATTGCGGGACATTTGCATCACAGGCATTGCGGGACATTTGCATCACAGGCATTGCGGGACATTTGCATCACAGGCGTTGCCGATTTCGTATTGTAGTAGACGGCGGCGCACGGTGGGCTGAAAATCGGCCCTCATAGACATAGGGATTTTTTTTTTTAAGTGTCGGTTTTTTTGCCAGATATTGCTTCTGTTAGCTATTACTATACTCAAAAAAATAATCCGAGTTAACTCTGCTCAAAAATGAATGAATTATAATTTTTTTACGAAAAATTTGTATGGAACTAGTATGAAAAATCCGATTATCTCTGAAACCGCAAGGAAAACCGTAATATCCTTACAGATGGCTATAGAACTAATTATTTATGATTTTTTGACATACTCCATATAACGGTTACAGGTGCGGATTTTTTTTTTAAATCATGAAAGATTTTTATTTATTTTTAAATACGAATCGGTTCCTTTTAGTGTCTAAGTAAAGAAATACACATGTTTAACAACACGTAGTATGACATAGTATCATGCTTGTATCCTTGAAGGAGTAGGCAGGGGTATATAGTACACCTAAACTTCGCCAGCTATGATTGAACCAGATATTTATCACGAAAATTGTTTAACACTAAAATATGTCTCAAAACAAGTCATTAAATGCCATTACCAAACTTTCCACACAGTTAAACTACTAAATAACAATTTAGTCTTCTAATAAATCAGAATCAGTGAAATAGTGATTTGCAATATCGCGCAACGTTACCAACTATGGACTACATTAATCTTTCTGGTAAGTTAGCTAATTAGTTACTAGTCTTTTTCGTACTGTTTTATAAATGTATCAATGATTCGGTGGGATATCTGCCACCTCTGTGATGCAGCTCGTGCGAATCTCCGACAAAATTCTTTCAGAGTTACTGGCTGTTCGACACAAAGGAGATTACTGCGCCAAACAATATCTCATGATTAAATGAAGTACCCTAACTTTTTAGAAGATCGAGAAAGTCTCAATCGCTAATTAAACTTTCCATTATAATAATTAAGTCAACAGAACACTGTCAAATTCCGCAGTATCTAAAAACGAAGGTTTTTAACGAGTGTGTGTTACCAGTGATGATGTATCTGAGACGTGGATGATGGCTTTGAGAGGTGGATGCTAATGATTGGCCTTTTGGAGAGGCTCAGGGTCACTCAATGAGGTATGGAGAGATGTATGCTCGAGTTTCATTGCATGACAGGATCCGCAATACAGAAATTCGCCAAAGAACTAGTGTCACCGTTATAGCTCGAAGAATATGCAAGTTGAAGTGGCAATGTCGTCGTCTGTCCACGTGGTGGGAGGCCTGCCAACGCTGCGTCTTCCGGTTCGTGGTCGCCACTCAAGGACCTTCCTATGGGTATGGGTTCTTCGAACGATGTGGCCCGCCCATTGCCACTTCAACTTGCATGTTCTTCGAGCCATAACGGTGACTCTAGTTCTTTGGCGAATTTATGTATTGCAGACCCTGTCGCACAATAAAATTCGAGCATACATCTCTCCATAGCTCATTAAGTGACCCTGAGCCTCTCCAAAAGGCCAATCATTAGCATCCACCTCTCAGAGCCATCATCCACGTCTCAGATACATCATCACTGGTAACACACACTCGTTAAAAACCTTCGTTTTTAGATACTGCGGAATTTGACAGTGTTCTGTTGACTTAATTATTATAATGGAAAGTTTAATTAGCGATTGAGACTTTCTCGATCTTCTAAAAAGTTAGGGTACTTCATTTAATCATGAGATATTGTTTGGCGCAGTAATCTCCTTTGTGTCGAACAGCCAGTAACTCTGAAAGAATTTTGTCGGAGATTCGCACGAGCTGCATCACAGAGGTGGCAGATATCCCACCGAATCATTGATACATTTATAAAACAGTACGAAAAAGACTAGTAACTAATTAGCTAACTTACCAGAAAGATTAATGTAGTCCATAGTTGGTAACGTTGCGCGATATTGCAAATCACTATTTCACTGATTCTGATTTATTAGAAGACTAAATTGTTATTTAGTAGTTTAACTGTGTGGAAAGTTTGGTAATGGCATTTAATGACTTGTTCTGAGACATATTTTAGTGTTAAACAATTTTCGTGATCAATATCTGGTTCAATCATAGCTGGCGAAGTTTAGGTGTACTATATACCCCTCCCTACTCCTTCAAGGATACAAGCATGATACTATGTCATACTACGTGTTGTTAAACATGTGTATTTCTTTACTTAGACACTAAAAGGAACCGATTCGTGTTTAAAAATAAATAAAAATCGTTCATGATTTTTAAAAAAAATTCCGCACCTGTAACCGTTATATGGAGTATGTCAAAAAATCATAAATAATTAGTTCTATAGCCATCTGTAAGGATATTACGGTTTTCCTTGCGGTTTCAGAGATAATCGGATTTTTCATACTAGTTCCATACAAATTTTTCGTAAAAAAATTATAATTCATTCATTTTTGAGCAGAGTTAACTCGGATTATTTTTTTGAGTATAGTAATAGCTAACAGAAGCAATATCTGGCAAAAAAACCGACACTTAAAAAAAATATTCCCTATGTCTATGAGAGCCGATTTTCAGCCCACCGTGCGGCGGTCAGCACTAGAGAAGAGATCTTCTAACAAGCGTAGATTGCTGCAGAACGAGGCGCAGCGAATGACCACATCGGAGGGACTAGCCAGCTAGTGGCAAGCAAGATCTCCAAACGTATGTCATGCCGCCAGGCATAAGATTTGTGTAGCGGAAGGACAACGAAATGTTGACCAGTAAGAATCAGGTAAACCCCTTCCTCAGCATTGGGGAAAGGCAAAAAATAACGACTGTTTTTCCATGAAAATGGCTATTTTCGTATTTTCAAGTGGCATAGTTTCGTGCTGCTTTTTGCTGGTTTTAGACATCCTTTAGGAAATATACATTTCAAACATAAATAGATTTCTCACCATTTATTACCACAGCAGTACACTGCTTCATTTTTTAAAGTAATTGTGGTTGACTTTGGTTGTTTTAAATCCCTGGTTATATTTTTCTCCGAATGCCCAAGTAGATCAGTAAACGTGCCCATAGATATTTCTTTCTATTTTAAGAATTAAAAATTCTTCAAATAGAAAGTATTTCTTCTGAAATGATGAGAAAAATCACACATGAAGGTTGTATTGTGTTGATTATTTCTTAAACCATTTGCAATGTTGATCTTATTTTACCCAGTCTCTGGCCAGACTAAAAAACACTGTAGGATTAGTCTATATGAATAGGCATTCATATCTACGACTACTAAAAATGGCAATTTTTGCAGATATATTCAAACAGGTATTTTATAAATTGTCACAAATACATTAATGGCATGAAATGGCTTTTTCTTTTAAATAGGCATTACTTCTAGAACTCAACTACTGCTTACAAATTAGCAACTTAAAAATATTGAACAAGTTCAAAGTTTTTAAGTCACCCTTTACATGATTCACCTGTGACTCTCAGACAGCTCAGATGTTCAGATGTTGCTCAGATTTTCCTGGGACGAAAAGATCACCCAGGCTCTCGTCATCGCAAGGCAGTAACAAGAACAATGTTTGCCGAACTTAAATTACTTTCTATGTGAAAGTAACTTTGAATTTCTCCTGTAAGGAAGTTCCTTCTGAAAAGAAGCCAATCCTGAAACTGTATCATAAAATTATTTACATTTACTACAGAGTACTGACTCTGTGTAAAAGTAAATTATGATCAAGGAGAAAACCTCTTTACACTGTCCACATAATTTTGGCATTGAAGGAAGTGCCTCAGCATGACCATGTTTTGCCAAAACACATGAGTCATTAATTAAACATTCTGGTTAAAAAATATATCATCTGTTATCCAAATGACAGTAGTTTGATTTAGGTAACATTTGCAGCCATGGTCATGGTTTTTACCTTATCAAAGCATATCTAGAGGCCAACAGTGTTATGTAGGTCAGAGACATGTGTTTATCACATACACAACATTGTTGATATGGAACACATGTTTGTCAACATATGTTACTCAAAACAAGGGTATTTGAAATGCAACCACCACATAGAACGATGTGGGTACAAGGACAACTTTTGTCCTGCCCATCCTGCACCCTCTAGGACATGATGGAGGCCAATGACCAGGCCATCCAGGTGGCCACTTTTTGGTCGAACAGTGTCTAGGTTTATGACACAAGAAGAAGATTATATTATAAGATTACTTTGTATCCTAGAGAGTATCATAATTTGAATAGTCACTGAAAATGAAATTATGTCCAGTAGACTCAGAAGTATAAATAAACAGCCTTGAAAAGTAATACTTATTTAATCTTCTCTATAATTTTGTACCAATCACAAAATTATAAAGAAGTTTGTATGTACTATATAACTACGCTTCATTTAAAAAAAACTTAACATCTGCTATCACAATGCACTGTTTCAAAAATACTTCTTCTTAATTATTAGGGTTTTTAAGTAGGTTTGTTTCATTTGTTGTTTCTTGTTTTAAATTATTATTAGGCTCAAAGGGTGAATGATCTGTAACTAGATCAGACAGATATGCATGAAGTATAGATAATATGTAACTATAAGATAATAATCTAGGTGCTTATAAGAGGTTTTGATAAGTCCATGGGCAGTCTAGGGCCAGGAACCTTTTTCATAGTGATGGAAATTATCACAAATACAAAACATTACAGAAGTATGTTCATTTGGGTACCCCATCAGGAAATGGAGGTGTGATATTTATGTTTAGAATAGAGTAGAATATTTTTATTTTACTCATAAAGCATGGTACAGAAGTTGTCACATACATGAAGTCCAACATGTTTGGATACCGTTATGACATGCAGATGACATATGCAAAGAACTTTTCTCTTTGCCATTAAACAGCTACCAAAATTCAGCTATTGGGAATATAACACAATAAGATTCATAATGAATGAGGAATACTTACATGGGCATAATTGCTACTATGTGTCCTATTATGTCGTGAATGTGGGACCATTTGTTTAGGAGTTCTGCAGGCGGACTGTACTCCCAGTTCTCACCTTCAGCTGAAACCAAAAATTTACCTTTTAGTACAAAAGATAACAATAGCACTTCAAGTAATTGGAACATATTGTGCAATAACACTGAAACTTGTGTTTGCAAGCAAATGTTTTGTGTTGTCTTGGATAATATTTACGAAAAAGCTTTGAGTCTGTTTAGCCTATACATATAACCAAATAATAAAAGTGTATTAATACATAACAATAATAACAGAAGACTATAAAACTTGTTAGGAAATAGTCAGGTGATAGATTGTTTAAGATGGGTATATTACTTTAAAATTGCACAATAAGTTGTTATGGGGTAGAAATATGAAGATATGATGTCTTAAAGATAATATTTACCTTTAAATAGTGTCACTAGGCGCATCATGACGAGAGGACAGTGGTATGTGTGTGCAGTCACCAAATTCAGGACAAACTTCCTGTATAACTCCACCAGCTCCTCACTCCTGCTCAGCCACTCGATGTTACACACCACATCCACGAACTGAGTCAACTCCCTACCCAACAACACAACACACGATAGGCTATCATCGAAAACTATCCTAAAGTTATCCTCGTTCAAAGGAAAGTCGCGTAAAACTTTCACCAATTCAAGATATGGTCCAGTGTTTTTGTTACTAGCGTAATTAACTAATATTTGTTCCACTTGGTTCTTCGTGAACCGCAGTCTCATGCGCGCTATAGCCGCCTGTCGTTCAATAGTTTTTTGCATCAAAGATGCTACACTTTTCGGTGTAACTGCCATTTTTATTTCTTGAGATCCGACGATATTGACTTTAAATACTCTACTATTTCTGGCTGCCGAAGTAATTCGGCTTTCTTGTGGTTTAAAACTTCTCGCAAAATGTTGCTACTGTCGTCGAGTGTCGGTAAACTTTGCGGCGCCTGCTCGTAGCTGGTGCTCGGCTTGTTGTACTCAAGACTAGGATCCGAAGCCTCGGAGGTCCTCTTATCTTTCAGGTAACTTTGCAATCTTTCTAAAACAACTTTATTATCACCTTCTTTCTTCTCCGGACTATAACCTTCTTTGGACATCGCTTTGCGTAAACTTTACATTGTAAAGGATGTATTTTACAAGGCTCAAAACCACATACAGGACAAGTAATAGTTATACGAATTCACAATTTCGCTACTTAAATTAATATGTATCTTAAAATACTTAAAATTAGCTAAAAGAACACGTGCACAACTACGCGGAACATTCACTTGACACTTTGACAGCTGATGAATTTCGCTGATTGCAAAGAGTACTTAACCGCTGCCTGAATGAAATGAAATATGAATTTAGCTAGAGTGTGACGTTTAGTAAATACAATTTTAGTAATACCCACAATGATTTAGTCGATTTTAATCAATTCATTAATTCTGAGACATTAATCAAATGCACTAAGATTAAATTAAAATTATGCTTGAATAATCAGCCTGTTGTTGTTATTACGGCTTTATATTTCCAAACCTATAAAATTAATAAATAAACCAGTAGCATGGGCCAATTAATAAAAGAAAAACAATTTGTGAATGCAATTTATTTGTGGTTAAGTAGCATTGAAAGTAGTAAGCTAATTTTGTTAGGATATCGATGGTCTTGTATTCGACTTCTTATCCGAAATCTCGTATTAATACATTTTGAACGAAATAATTTAACGTGGAACAGAGCGAGTAACTGACAGCCAATTTATGTTTTGATATCTGTGGTTTTTCATTTCTCAATGAGTTTGGGAGGGGTAGAATGCGTGTGTATTTCTGAATTCCGGATTTATGCTTTAATTTATTATGTATTGTCGTTAAATAGTGTGTACGTTGTGCTATTGCGAAAATGAGTGTTGAATAGACATTATAAATATAGTGTAACATACTTTGCTCAGTTTCTTTCTATTCTATGGGCGTTGATAATCATGCAAAATGGCCAACGATTTGTGGTCATGTACCTGTTGTACGGAGGCTCTTACGTGTTGGTTGCGTCTAAAACTATCGCCGGAAGAGATAGAGCAGCGATACAGGAGCAAGGAGATAGATAGAATACTAGAGAAGGAAAAGCAGACACTGCGGCGGCAGGTAAAACTGTTGTTGCTTGGCGCAGGTGAAAGCGGAAAGTCAACATTCCTGAAACAGATGAGGATAATACACAAAGTGAAGTTCGAACCGGAACTGGTGCGGGAGTACCAGCATGTGATATATCAGAATATCGTGAAGGGGATACAGGTGTTGGTGGACGCGAGAGACAAGCTCGCCATACCGTGGGAGAATCCGAGGAACTTGGACATTGGGCAGCAGGCGCTGCACTTCAACAGTACGTCATCGTTAGACAGCCGACTGTTCGTGCATTACGCGCCGCACATACACTCGCTGTGGTTAGACAGAGCCATAAAAAGGGCCTATGACAGGCGGAGAGAATTTCAATTGGTAAGTAACAATGTTAAAATGTTTGCTAAGTATACAATGCTTGAGTACTCATTGTGTGGCCAACGGGGATTCCTGTTGTGGTTTAGCTCAATATTGATTTATCCCTAATGATTGATTTACAGGTTTGTGTACGATTTTAGTTAAATCACCTTGTGTTAACCAAATATTATTGTGATTAATTGTCATTTTATTAAGTAGCAGCTGATAACATTGTTTACGTTGGTATTATATTGCTTTCCTGTGTCAAGTTAGAATTAAAATTAACATTAAAATTAGGAATAGCTGGGATTCTTTGTCATCTTATGCTGAATTTTATTATTATTATTATGTTTAGGGCCTGGTGAATCACACAGCCTTTGTTTGACTTTGTTTATGCAAATATATATTTGTGTAGGTGTATAAGTATAGGTTTATTTTTTGATGGTCTGTGGTTTTTTGGCTAGCCAGTATTTGGTTATCTAGCCAGTATTACAAGAAGTGATTATGTCTGTACTGAACAGAATTCTTGCCTTTTACTTGTTTTTATGTTACAGCTTTTTGTGGTGTAATGTTGTTTACATTTGGTTTTGTCAATTTATTTCATATCTGTTCAAGTCTTATTCTTAAATGAGTTTTTTCGCCGTCCTAGATTTGAATACCTTGTCTTATTTGTTTTTTTTTTAATTTTCAACACATTATTTTTATGCAGTATAGTCTAAATGCTAGTTGTAGTTATCAGTATTCTATTGATTCATACTTGTTATTAATTATATTGGGCCTAAAATGTTATCATTTAATGTTATTGAAATAACTAAATCTAATAATAATGACAATAATTTATTTTAATTTAGACCTTGTTGCAAAAACTTAAGATTCCATGTTTTTACCTGACTGCACTGGGTTCCTACCATTCTATGTTGTAAAAAATATGTTTTTTATGGAAGTTATAGCCAACAGTGCTATATTCTTTTATGAATATCAATCCAATGCAACAAAAAAAAATACCTTCATCATCTATGTATCCTATACTAATAATTTGATTTTGATAACATTTGGGGAACTGTAAGTGCACATAAATTCGGGGGACTAGTTTACATTACTCTCAATAAGAGGCACTGCATGCAAAACATAGTAAATTATTTATCAAACATTCAAAACGTAACACCATACTCAATAAGTGAAATTATTCACACAGTGTTCACAATAAGCCCGTGAAGTTTGGCAACTGATCAAGCAACACATAGGGAATGCTAATTACTTCACTATCATAATGTTAGTAATTTGTATGATGTTTATTCATTGGTTTACACCTGCATGTGTTATGTATGTAACATGCATCCTGCCATACACTATGAAGAACTGTTGATACTTATAAAGAACCTGTTTTACTTTATTTGTTTAATTGGAAGAAGAATCAATTGATAAATACTACTTACTTTTTAGTTAAATAGGAAAGTAATAGTATTTAATACAAGAAACAATTGAAGAAGAATCAATTGATAAATACAACTTACTTTTTAGTTAAATAGGAAAGTAATACAGTATTTTATGCAAGAAACAATTGAAGAATAGATGTAAAGGTAGTTGAACTCTGAAGTATTTTGTTTAGAATTTTATTAGAAGTAACTGAATAGTTAATGAATTAAACGAACCTTCCAACTTTTAGGCATATCATTCTTGATAATGTACTGTTCTAACTTAGTAATTAGTGAATTAATCTTAATTATTTACTAGCAGTAAATAATTTGCTTAGTTCATTGTTTCCTTTTGCCATACACTTCTTTTCTTCTCTACATCTATTCACTCACAATTTTCTCCTTATATACAAGTCACCTCAACTAGAGACTTGCATATTATAAATATGAAGGTTCTTCTAGGGTTGCTCATTTGAATAATAACTAATTATCCATTATTATAGGTACATAAATGGTGAATAAAGAATATTCTATTCTATAAATAAGTGACCCATGAAACAATTAAATTATTAAATCACTACATCAATTAGGCTGCCACACCTGTCAATTCTTTCATCTTTAATTATGTTTTCATTTTAATACTGTGTTTTATTCATCCAATTGGCCATCTGATTGCATGTGAGATAGGACTCCTATAGTATTATACAATAATAATTAACATACAGAAAATGCACTTGCAGGTGGTTAACTGTAAATTTTCAATTAGGTATATTACTATTGCACAATTTGTTATTTATATTTAGCAGATAGTCATAGTTTTGCAATCTGAATCACATGAGTAATCTAATGGGTTTTTTAAGTTATGCATTAGCCCTGTTTTCCACTGACTGTCTTACAAGGAAGAAGTGACTAAAAAGTGATCTTAACTTAATTAATTCTTTTAATTTGGACTCACCTCATACAATATTCATAAATACCTTAAAAATATTTATACTTATCCTTTCTAGTTATCAATTTTTTCTTTTCCTTTTATTACTATTTACCATTGTAAAAGCTCACTTACTTTATATACTATATTATTATTTTAGCCATTTTCGTCTCACTGCAGGGCAAAGGCCTCCCTTTCCTTCGTCCATTGCTTCCGTAAAATAACGCATACTGAAACATTAATATTTTTATTTAGGAACAGCTTAATCCTAGACAAAGGCAAGCTTCGATTAATACCGGAAAAGACGCGCAAATTGCGCTGAAAAACGCGCATGAAATATCGTACCAAAGTACAAAAAATAAGAATATTACCCTATAGTTTCTTTGTTTTACCATAATGATGCAACAAACCTTACACTCTTATTAATCTTGTCAATGATTCACCAACACTACATTTAAGTGTTTTGCTTAGTTTGCATAGTAATACATGATACTTAAAGTCAAGCAGTCATGTAGAAACATGTTTGTCATTGTAACATGAGACACCCTATGTAAAATAATGTAAATTACTCCTTCTACAGTTTCCTACTTCAAGGTTCACTAAATACTTATTTGTTCCAGGTAATGTTTGTTCTAGGACTATTATAATTATCGTATCTATTTATTATGCAATATTTGGTTGCCAATTTTCAAATTCACGTTAAAAGGCTACTTATATTTTTGCCAGCTAGAAATAATGAGTAGTTGGCAGTAAAATTACTAAAATTCTTAACAACTCTCTCTTTCAGCATTAAAATATTGAGGACTTCGACTATCCATCTTCAACAGAGCTATTCTAAAGTATAAAACCCTTAGTATACGATCTAACTATACCGTCCTTCAAGATTCACATTGTCTATCGCCTCGATCTTATTATCTGAAGATTGCCAGCACGTACGTAGTTTGTGGACAAGAATTTGCTAATACAGAGGCACAATCTTCACAGAATCAGGAAAGATCTTAACAGGTTGCCTGTTCAGTCGGATAATTAAACAATCACCATATAATATGTGATTCACTGAATAGGGAAAGGGTTAAGATTCTTGGATCAAGAACTGCTCCAAATATTCCGTAAATGAGGATCCATTTACGGAATATTTGTGTGTTGATAAAGAATCTGTCTTCCATACAGCATTCTGATTTCGGTAGTAGGTTACCTGATTGTATGGTCGAACGAAAGATACTCGTTTTTCTGAACTTTGCAATGATCCAAGGTTTTGAAGTTTTTGTATCTTATACGATAGTTGATTATCTCTTTACTAGCCGTGAGACGTATTTGTTACTTCATAAACACCGTCCTTCTTGTCCTCTAAATGTCTTAGAATTGAATGTTATATAATATTATCTATAGTAATATAAAAGTATGATGTGTTAGCCTCAAAACTATGCCAGCATTACATAAATACAATACTACAAGCTACATTTTTATTACCTTTTTATAGTTGCTGCAGATAAGTGAATGAGTTTGTCTTAATTACGTGTGTGAAACCTGTTTGGTTTGTTGTCTGACATATTTCGTTGGTATGGTATCATTCTTGCTTCGAACACTTTGTTAAAAACATTTTTATTATCCTCCTTCAACGTTTGAATCATCTTTTATTGTGTTTATTTAAACCTCGAATTGAATCATGCGTCTTATAGCAAAAATACAGTACAATATAGTTTTATAAATAAGATGTTTAATTAACTCGTGTCGTACAAAACAAGAATCCCAAAAAGATCAACAACTTTTTTAACTGCTGGAAATCAGAAAAACGGCCTTTTAGTAGTAGTATTTTGTCCATTAAGTCTCAGTAGGTGGTAACGTTACGTAGGTAAAGGGTACGAAACAGTTTAATAAATTATGAATTCATTCTGTTAAGAGTTGCGCCATTGATACAAAAATCAAGTCGATCGTCGTGTGTCTTAAGGGTCTGTTCTCGTGAATTATGGAGATAACCTGTCACTCAATTAACGTAATTTAGTTTCAAAACCTGTTTAGCTGTTTAATTTTTTGTCTGTGCAATCGGTCTGGACTCGATTTATGCCCTAAGGTATATTGAAAGCAGGTTTTAGTCTCGCTGTCATGAAAGTGGTGCGTGTTTAGAGGGCCGAATGAGATTGCGATTAATTGAGGTTTTGTAGGCTGTCGGCAGTTTTGGGAAACAAGATCGTTTCCATATACTGTCGCGTTACATGAAATATGCTGTAATATATTGAAGTGGTTGAATGACGACTACGCTTACGAGGACACAATTTGCGGTATTTCTTGGAATAAATATAATGTTTCCGAATGATTACCGAATATTATACGCATCAGGTTGCTAAATACCTTCAGAGGTAATTGGAAGAAATGCGAATGAATTTATAAAACAAGTTATTAAAGAACATTGGTATTCACCTCTTTGCAGTCACAAAAAACTGTAACAACCGGATACCTGACCTGATTTTTGGAAGTACGATTTTTGAGAAATGTGTATACCTTTAAAAGCCCGCTCGGATTCCAGGTACGGGGTTACTTGTTATGCTTAGCTGGATCTGCGATCGTTTGTTTTTTGGCTTCATATTCCTTGTATAACAAGTATGCAAGTAATGAGAGAAGTGATAAAATCTGAGTACTCTAAGCCGACGAGCATGTTCAAAAATTGCCCTGCAAAGAGCCAAAAGTTGTCAGGATTAAGCAAGTAAAAATCACTGGTCTTGCCTTTCTCTGGGAAGACATGACTTCGTATATAATTATATAAAAGAATAATGATACCAAACGATACCTACAGAGCGCTCACAGCCGTCCCCAGGTTATTAATTAGGGGCAAAGATCAAACTATATATTTAATGACGACGGTTAAGTCTTCGCGTACACATAAATACATAATTATGCCATAAAAATAAAACTGCTCGATATATCAAGCAGACCATTTGACCATCTAAAGACACGAATTTATTCCTTTTGAGTCGTAGGTCGGGCATAAATAAAATAATTGTAATTCCTTATCTCATTAGATTAGTCATGGTTTGATTGCGTCATGCCCTCTGTGGCAATGCGTACGGTTCTTCTCACGCGTTGAAGCTTGTATAGTTATGTGTATTATATTAGCCTATAAATATCCTATTGTAGGGCACAGGCTTCTTCTGATAATCGGACGATATCGACATTTGAATTATCACCTAGCGATCTCACTCCGGCCTTTGCCGTGTGGTATACGGCCTAGAATTGACCACCCCCTTTCCTCTCGTGGGTGTCGTAAGAGGCGACTATGGGAAAATCCAGAAGATGAGCAGCAGCGTCTTCTATAACTTGACCACCAATACTGCGATCCCCAAGCCGCTTACCAAGCGTGGGGATTATAGCAACCACCCCCTCCTAACGAGGACGCCTTTGTTCAACAGTGGACGTCTTCCGGCTGATGATGATAATCTCACTGCGTGATGGTGACCATTCTTTTCTCATCCCTAACGATATTTTTACGTCCATCAATATTACTAAGAACCCATCAAGGATAGAATGCAATTAACGATTGAGTATCGTAGATAATATATAGTTAGGGTTTATCTATATCTAGATTGTGAGTTACGGTTTCGACAATTATAGTACCTATATGCATCTTGGAAATCCCTAGCAATCAATGATACGTGGGCTGTAGTGTGAATAACAATGTATGGTCAGGTTTTTCCTTATTGTTCCTATTTAGGGTGCTTGCAGTTATCAATATTAATTATAATGTTTTGATAAATATGAATGATTTTCAAAGAGGATAGGGAATAAATGATTGTTGCACGTGTCATTTTGTAGTTTTTCCTCCCATTTTAAACATGACAATTATAATTAAGTTTTTATGGCACATTTAAAGAAACTTTTGATTTCAGATTGTCGGTTTGAGATTAGTACATAGATGAATATCGTTTCTAGAGAAAAACAGGACTATTAGTCCGTACGTTGATCTAGAAAAAGTTCAAACCAACGCTTTGACTAGATATGATAGAAAATTGTAATTCAATTCGTCCTAAGTTCAACAGGGGCATGACCTATTTCCCTTATTGCTTATTATCACGCGAATACCGAGAATCGATTGACGTTAGTAAACATTTTTACTTTCCATTTTAGAATGCGGAGTGGTTTATGAGCATAACCTTTTTACACCTCGATATTGTGCATACAACCTTGCAGATAGTTGATTTCGATTTATGATAAACATAAAAGTGTATCAGCTGATTCTTATTTCTGGAATACATCTAGATCGCCAATATTTGTTTTATTTATCGGAAAAACGCTAGCACACAATAACAGTAGTTTTTTAAAAATTATATGAATAATTTAACCTAAACGCGTTCCAAAGAGGTCTTATTTCGAAGTAATTTTAGAGGCAGGTTTAATTCCGTAGTGGTGTCAGGTGATTGTAGCTGTAAGCTTAACACAGGCAGGTTACTGATATAGTTTAGTGCGTCTGTGCGCAGTTAAATACATTAACACGTTTAAGGTGAAACGTAAGCTAACAAACAACAATCCGTAGCCAACACTCTGGCTCATTCACAAAGGAGGTTCTTGATGAAAAGTTGATACTTAAAAAATAATTTCACAATAATAAAAGGTATCTTTAACATTCACCAGGAAGAAATTGTACAATTAACTTCTTTATATAATATTTTGTCTAAAATTTCAACTTTATATATTCTTGTTTTGAAAGCTTAATCACAAGTGTTAGGCGCCGGCGCTTGATTTTTGGTATTTGGAATGAAGTATCATGATAATGAATCATTAAAATAAAGAGAATTATTGATAAAATTGATCCACTATTACCACCTTACTACACTAAATTACAAAATAACTTAGACAACAATTAAGTAACCCGAACCATTACATCCTGGTTGTGCTTTCCCTGTCATTGGCGTCATTTTCGCATTCACAGCCGTCACCGACGCATCGCTTGTCGACCTACATACCAGAACACCTACCATAAACTCGTGTCGCATATTGCGAAATCTTTAACTATCCAAGTTCTTAGCAACTTCAGTTTACTTAGTAATTTATGTATTATTGTTTAGTTTATCGCATAGAAATCATTTGAACATTGTAAATGTTTCTTCCTGATGTTGGTATGACCTGTTGACCTATTAACATGTAATATCAGTTTTCTTATGTTTGGCATGCATCTTAGTTATTGGTATTGCTCAATGCTGGCTTCTGCCCGGAGAATTCCGCTTCAGTACGGCTCTCGACCTACAACCGCTCCACTTTTCCGATAATGCACGCTTTTTCAATGTAGTTGTCCCTGTATTTATTATCAGCCCGTAGTATATTGTTGAACATAGTAAACATGCTTTACTTTTTAATCCGTCACAAAGGTATAATATGACCATACCAGGACGCCGCGTCTGTTAAATGAATGACCGTTTTATTGCGCAAAAATGCTTAGGTCCTTAATCATGACATCTTTATACTTTCAACTAAATATTAGATGAGTAAATTTGGTATTTTATTTGTGTTTTGGTGAATCACTCACTAGTGTCAATAGCTTTAAATACCAAAAATAATGTCTATTATTATTGTGAAAGTTTAGGTATATGAATATTGAGTACCTACTAGTCGTGTCTCGTCCTGTCAATTGACTTGGTTAATGTACCCTGAAGGCCTGAATAAGCTCATGAAAGTAGATTTTCAACCGGAATAATAAATTCAGCTAGAAATCAAGGTAATTTAGATGGGAAATCTATAAACCGCGATACAGCTAGGCTCTTACTTACCCACTAATTCAATATAAGTGCAACAATTTAATTTCCTAGTCTTAATATACGACGTTTCAGTTCGTTCGTTTAGCGATAATTGAAACTGACTGGTTAATGTCTGGCGCGCATTTAGTTGCGTGATCGATGCGATTTTAAGGCGACCGCATATGGCAGTTACACTTGGCAATCTTACTGATGTTTCTGAATGTTTCTTTACGGTTTTGTCCATGTCTTTAAATATGTTTAATTTGCTGTTACGCATGTCATCGTCTTGTATGGTAAATGGTTTGAGTAAGTATGAAAGGTAAAGTGCTATGTTGGATATTGGATAAATGGAAGGAAATAATATAACTCGCTGTCCCCTAATTAGGATGATATTGGAGCTTCGTTTTTCGTGATCTGGTCTTGGATTTTGGATACGTAATAGTAGGCTTATGGCAGTCAGACAGCTAAAGTATCTAGCAAGTTTTTTCTCAGATCTTAGTACGTATCTTCGAGTACCTAATGACATTACATCTATACTGCATATGTAGAGCCCATACTTCGTGTTGTAAAATAGATTTAACCCCCTTAAAGAACCGAGAAGAACGAGCTAGAACGATGTTTTACATAACTTGGAATGGTTATCGGCACAAACCCGCCCAATCCAAAATTAGATATGGAAATCCCAAGCCCTACTCCATATCCTACTTATTAGCAGCTTAAGGTACCTAATATTATAGTTTATTCTTCGACCCTGTTTCATTCGGGTCATGGGTCTCACGCAAATAGAGTTATGACTGCCTTAACGGACTTTTGGCTAGACCTAATAAAGGCCTCTTCCTCCGTGGATCATTATCCTTGTTTCTGAGGGCCCTGACCTCAAGGCTTTCAACCAAAGCCACTTCTGTAGCAGAATAACCAGCAATAAAAGAGGAACATTGTAGTAGGTGAATTAATATAATATTGTTTTTTTAAGGAAAATTTTGCGTGTCTTGTTGTTACTGACTCTTGTTGTCACTGTTCTAACCTAACTGTTCTTGCACACCCATTACACTCCAACCCGTATCTTTTCCGAGATTGAAGTAGCCTTTTCCCGCCCGTCCACTTCCAGTCAGATAGATAATTTCGTAGATTACCGCTTACATCCAAACATATGAATTTTACCTCTTTATACATGGAAATGCTATACGACTTGAGATATCGCCTTGGTTGGTGGTAGTCATTAATAAGAAGGAAATATTTGTTGGGCGTATTATTGATGGGTTGTATTAAAACAGAAGTTAATTAAGTTTGGGCAGTAAATAATATTAGATTTTATTAATTTCTTCCACACATTTTGTATTGAGCTAAATGATGATGGTATCTAGATATGTTATATAGTTAAGAAGTAACTTAAGGAAAAAGCAATTGGCTCTTGATGTGCAGGTTAT
Organism: Abrostola tripartita; assembly: GCA_905340225.1. Classification (NCBI taxonomy): domain Eukaryota; kingdom Metazoa; phylum Arthropoda; class Insecta; order Lepidoptera; family Noctuidae; genus Abrostola; species Abrostola tripartita. The sequence continues at coordinate 2,910,573 of HG996491.1, forward strand.
CATGAATAAAAGTTAGCACAAAGCTTTGAATATTAAAAATATGTAATGCATCCTTAGTGAAGTTATAAAGCGTGTGTCTTGAGACCTCTGCCTACCCCTTCGAGTACGAGCGTTAACATGTAGCTACAATGAAGTGCCAATAAACTAGTGCTTACAACTGTGATAAAACACATCTGTGATGATAAAAACGGCAATTCATACTGACACTGAGCAAAGCGCAGGCGTCATTCTTTTTTTTTTTTTTTTACAACATGCAATGAATCACTGTGCAGCCGCAGCGTAGTAAAACTATTTGCTAACACAAGTGTTTTCATAATCATATGCGATAAATTGATTTCATTAACATGATAGCTGTTATCTTTATCAAACAGCGATGTTTCCTTTTTGTTCGTTAGTTCGGTTCTACGTAACGCAGCGGTGTGAAATAGTAGAACCTTTGTGTAGGGCTTAATTATGACGTGAGGTTATAATGCAGTGGACTTGCTAATATATGATAAATAAACTGTTCCCGTTTTGTTAATATTTTTGGTGTTTTGGTCTCGTTATTTATGTACTGGAAAGAACATGCGTGGTATTTAGTTTTGGACGTTAGGTTATGTTGCCAGCTTTTTAATCATACATCCTAAACCTGAGACCATCTCTCTGGCTTCGTTGTCGCAGTCGCGATTGTAGAGCGTATGGGAGTTCGACTCTTAGCTTAAATAAAAAGTCGAATTGGTATTTTTAAACACTTCCTTTCCTTTATCGGGTTAGACGCTATTTGATGAGACCTACATTCTTTACCGAATGAATAGTGTGCATTGCACGTCTTACAAACCCTTCCAATAATACGGTCGCAGCGTTATACTATCATAGAGTTCTAATTTTATATTTTAACTGATCTGGATGCTCCCTAGGCAACATCTGGGATATCAATTCACAACCTCTATTACTAGCTCGGCGCCATCTACTGCTTATAATACAAAGGCCTTATTCAAAAGATACAAAATCATGTAAATAAAGTCTTGGTTTATTTGAGATTTTTCCTCTCACGAATTCCTGAGTCATGGAATCGCGTAATAAAAAAAAACTTATAAAATATGTTGGTAATCTCTGCAGGTGCATGCCTAGTGTACTTATGACTTTGTGTTTCCTCTTAGACATTAATTCGCGAGCGAGATGTGTAATATAAACAACGGCGCTCCGGAAGAATTCTACAAAACAGAAAAATGGAATGTGTCTGTTTGCATAACTTACTTCTATTATAAATGTTAATTTTATATATTTTCTCACACTATTACGCCATCATGGCTCATATTAACTAGAATTATTTTGATGAGATTGACATACAAGTCTTGCCAATCATCCTAGAAGTGGGAGATTTTCTTGCATAATCCGCCGCTCATTTTAAACCCTATGTAACATAGGGTTGTGACTGTTGTGAGCCATAGCAATGCCATTTATCAATTCTTTCCTTAACCAGGGGACGGGCCCCTGAGCTATAAGGCACGAAAAGATATTTTGCTAGAAGGTATATTTTTGTGGATATAGATTTAAATGTGTAATGAGCATTTTATTTCAGCATTATATGCCTGGATAAAAAAAATTGTCAAATGCGATATTTAGCATGTTTTTATAATTCATCTAGTTTTATATCTGAGGTAGAGCTGTAGTCATTGTATTTTATCGTTGACCATAAAGCATCAGTTTCATTCATGGCGGCCTGACCCAGCACGCTTATCGTGAAAAGTTTCCAGCTAACAGGAATTTGCAATTTTGCATCGTGGATTTGTGGTGTTTCAACACTGATGTATTGAGTGTGTGCAGGTGAAATTAAACATCTAGATCGAGTTCGTATTTCTAGGGTATTCATCCCGATGGTAGGAGTTCGGTGCACCGGGGTAATTTTTAGACTATATTTTTTAGCTTATTCATTCTCTCTTGATAAGTTTGTGTTACTGTTTTTCTTGTTTTGTTCTTTTATAAAATACCAATACATAATCCAAGCTTCAAATGAAGGACTAATGTGGCCAATTTTTAGTCTTAAGTAATTTGGTAAAGTTTGAATTTGGCTACAGAAGATTTGACACATGTAAGTTCGTTCAATTAAGACATCAAACAAACCTTGTGTTATTTCTTGCATTCTTTTTTTTAACACGTCGCCCCACACTAGGCATTTCTCCTGTATCGTGGGTGCGTTTGATGCATGAAATATCACATACACAAACACCCAGACTCGTGACAATCAAATGTGGATCGCACAAATTTTTGCCCCGTGCGGGAATCAAACCCGCAACCCTTAGCGCAGCAGTCTAATCGCTTAGCCACTGCGCCAATCAGGTCGTCAAATTAGGCGTCTACTGTTTTTAGAATTAGTTTATGGTATTTTATAAACATTACCTTCCATTTACCTATCTGTACTGGGACTGTTTCCGTAGTTTATGAGACTGATCGTTTAATATACTTCTGAGCCCCGAGATGCTTGTAGTCGATTTAAATTGTATTGTATAGAAATAGTTCGTGTTCTCGCAAATGTAACAAGTCTTTGCTCTAAGCTTAATATGCTTGTCTATCTCTCGATTGATAAACGTGGATATAAACTAACCTTTTGATCGATGCTCAAATCTTTACAATAATATGCAAAACTGATTGTTTGTTTACGTAGGGGTTTTCGCGAACATGCTATAGTCCATAATATAGGATTTACAGTTTAAGGTGTACGTATATGAGGACTGTATTTTATATGATGTTGCCCCTATATTTTGGGAACGCTCTTGAACTTGTCGCCTAGTAGCTGTGGACTCTATTTTCCGATAGAGCTTAGGTTTAGACGTTTGGTTATTTAGTTTATTCAGTTACTTGAAAGCATAAAATGACATTACGCCTGTATTCCTCAATTTAATATTTCGCCATTAATGTTGTGATTTTTATCAACATTAGCACTTATCTCAAAAGATACAAAGGTATTTATTTTGTGATTCCCTTTCTATATTTTAATGTTAACGAATCAATTTTATTGCACAATAATAACAACAGAATGAATCAAAGCGTGTTATTGGATTTGCTGTTGTGTATCTAAATTGAAGTGGAAAATCATGGAAAATATCGCATTAGATTTGACTACTTTTTATTTGCGCTTTTGAATATTGACGTTCTGGCCTACTGCTGGGATACTGCTGACAATCTTGTCTTTATCCTTTTCTTCTATGTTGGTTTAGAAAAACGCTGCCCTTCCCAACTTGCTTGATACATGGATCCCTATAATCGTTACCTAACCCTACGATTTTAGGATTTTTAGGTTTATGGTTTCAAAATGCAATTTAGCCTGTATAGACTTTCTCAACAAAATAATACTCTTTTTAAATCCAACTTTTGGAAAATAATATATGTTGGGAATGATAGAACACTGCATCGCAACATACTATCGATCTAATATAGGTACGCAACTAAACAGGAGGTAGTGAAGTTTTACAGCTAGAGAAATACGTATTTGACATGACACTAATGCAACTGTCATACGATATGAAATCGAAATGATTCCATACTTTTTGCGGCCGACCACCCAGCACCTAATCATAGACACATACATATATAATCTGTGCAATTACGGACGCAGCTTTTTATTCAGCCAACCACCGGACCCTTACGTCATATAGCGTAATTTGCGCCACGTAAATACTTAGTTCCGGGAAAGACCATTGAATAGAATATCTTTATAATCTACACTCGCGAGCAAAAGTATGGAATCACTTACTTGAAATTTGCTTCGCGCAATCTGAGTACTAAATTATTCTGCTAATATTAATAAAAATGGTACCATTTTAAAGATTAAACTGTTACCTTTAAATTGATACCAAATTCATTAAAATCACACCAGTATTTAAGGAGCTATCCTGGATTAAGTGAAGGAGTTAAGGAAAACCTAAGGATAATGAAAAAATAATGAATGAAGAAAACAACAAAAATTGTGTAACAAAAACTTTAATTGGCTTTAAAATTAATTTTCAATATTTTGTGTTCCCTCCCCTCGCCCTTATAACTGCTCGAAGACGGTTCTTCATTGATCGAATCAGCTTCCGAATTGATTCTTGCGGGATACCTTCCCACTCCTCTATCAAAGCCGATTTCAGCTCATCTACACTTGAAGGAGCAAGATTTCTTGATCGGACCCTCCTCTTCAATTCATCCCACATGTGCTCAATGGGATTTAAGTCCGGGCTGAGCGCTGGCCAGTCCATTGTGGCGATACCGACTTCTTCGAGGTATTCAGTTGTGGCACGGGCAGTGTGACAACGAGCGTTATCGTGCATAAGGAGGAAGTCATCACCGATATATCCCGCGTAAGAAAGGACATGGTCCTGCAGAATATCGGTAATGTAGCGGTCTGAAGTTAGACCGCCTCCTCTTCCCCCGCCAGGCACGAAAACCAGCTCCGTTTTACCGTCGAAGGAAATGCCGGCCCACATCATACAAGAACCACCGCCATACGCCACTGTCTCAGCAAAACAACACTGTGCATATCGTTCCCCAGGCCGCCTGTAGACCCGACCTCTTCGGTCGCTGCCATGCAAACACATTCTGCTCTCGTCGGAGAACAGGACACGCTTCCATTGCTCAACCTCCCAATCAAGATGAGAGCGAGCAAATTGAAGACGTGCTTGTCGGTGGCTTGCCGTCAGTTTCGGGCCTGTGGCTGGCCTTTTTGGAGTTAAATCAGCTTGCTTAAGTCTTCGACGAACTGTCCACTCGCTGGCAGCTACTCCACGAACATTTCGGAGCTCCTGTTGGACGTCGACACCAGTCAAATGTCGATTTCGAAGAGAGGTTGACACGATAAAACGATCATCCCTCTCCGATGTGCACCGGCGCCGTCCAGATCTTGGTCTCGAGATAAAGCCACCAGTCTCCCGAAAGCGTTTATAAACTTTTGAGACACAGGACTGGCTTATGTGGAGCTGTCGTGCGACAGCCCTCTGGCTGAGCCCTTCTCGCAATAGGGCGACGATTTGGGCGGCTTCTGTAGGTGTAGTATCCATTGTCGTCCAAATTCAAGGGTCAAAATTAGCGGAGATGTGTACCGGTCAACGTTTGAAAGCAGACTGATAAAGAAAATCCGATAACACGTGCTTTTATAGGGGGTCAATAGGGCGCAAGTCGTGACCTATCAAACATATCTTTTTCCTTACTTCTTGACATAATCCAGGATAGCTCCTTAAATACTGGTGTGATTTTAATGAATTTGGTATCAATTTAAAGGTGACAGTATAAACTTTAAAATGGTACCATTTTTATTAATATTAGCAGAATAATTTAGTACTCAGATTGCGCGACGCAAATTTCAAGTAAGTGATTCCATACTTTTGCTCGCGAGTGTATATTACATAATACTAGGTACCACACCGAACACCGTACGATCTCCTTTCTCTCACACATTATGACCGTGAAGGTGAATTCAATCGATAATGAATAAACAATTATAATAAAAACGGAAAATCGCAATTCGTTCGCAGTTCGCGTGTAACTTTTTGTAATCTAGATTTTGTCGGTAACTGGCTGGTCGACGCCTTACTTTTTGGCTATTGCAAAAAAAGTAAGCCGTTATCTATTTATATTCTATACTCTTTGAACTTTATAAATTGTTGAGTCTACCTTTTTTGAGATGCTGCGTTAATCTTGAGACTAGATTTAAAACATAATATTATGTTCAAATCACTTCACACAGAGTATCGAAGTCTTGAAACTGACACTATGTTTTCCTGGGTGGAGTAAAACTGTAAAACATCACATGGTTAAATACTAGTTTAGCTTCATTCATAATTCATTTATGCATAATATCTGTACTAACAAGGCCGCTTAGTATCTCTGGGTCCTAGATATGCACCTGAAAGGCCCTAACAAGGTCACTAATTACCAATAAAACTACATTTCCTCGCGCATTCGTGCTCAAATGCATTCTGTTGACCAACTGTCACTAATGACTTAATTCCCGCCACGTGTGTATTCATAAAAGCATTATTTTCTCAATTTTTATTTCGGTAGTTATTTCGTTATCAAGGACAGCACAAAAATTATGAGACGACGACGATCGACGGTTTATGATCTCCAAATATTTATATGCCAAGTAGTCTATAAGGTTTCTAAGCAGCTTTGTTTAAACTATGAGTATCTTGGAAGATGGTTAGTAAATATACATATATTTTGGGTCGGTTAATATGCTCTTTGGTCTAACTCTAATACAATGTTTCGTTTGCATATTTTAGAAATACGAGCGTGAACGTGGTGATTACTGTGCCTGCCCATACACGACTTGCCCCTATTTGCTACTTTGTTAGTGAATTGTTTTGGTAAATTCCACAATAATCGTGTCACTTCATTGTGTGCGTTTATATTTAACGCGGATTGTCGTCGTGACGTGTACCGGCTGTACTGTACTGCCCCACCTGTTAACTGAATACCGCTATTATATATGTACCACGCTATTTTTCTTTACATTTTCTATGGAGATGTTAGGTTGTTGGTTTCTGTCGAATTACTAAGGAGGTTCAGGATAGGCACGTCCAAAGGTCTGAAGGAAGTTCGAGATTCGAATATCGGAGTTCCTTTTAGCTTTTTTCCTTATTCAAATATATTTTTAGTTATTAAGTTTACGTGTTATCATTATTTTCCTCATTTTCAGGGACATTGAATTAATATTGCACAGTTAAATATACCTATTCGATTATTGCGAAGTGATGTAATATTTTTATTTTAATAAAGGAAAGAAATGTTATAAATTATGTCATCAGGTAGGCAGTAGTCATCAAATGACTCTCATTATAGCCTTCTATAAACACAGGAAAAGACCTATTTACTTGAAAGTTAGTTACGAGGAAATATTGGCCACTTACTAATAATGGCTTATTCGTGCTCACATATAACTAAGATAATATTAGGTATCAAGAAAATATTTGGACTAATTTTGACTAAAGCAAGTTGTCGTAACCAAGATCAACGAGCTCAATGATAAGCCATGACTATTTGAAGATAGATTTTAATCGACCTCTTTACTTAAGTGACCTTTTCTCAATTTCAGAGCGACTCAGTGAGTTACTTCTTCGACGAGCTGGAGCGTATAGCGCGGCCGGACTACGTGCCCTCCCACCAAGACATCCTGCACTGCCGGAAAGCGACCAAAGGCATCACGGAGTGCACCATCAACATAAATAATGTGCCATTTGTCTTCGTGGACGTCGGCGGACAGCGGACACAGCGGCAGAAGTGGACGCAATGCTTCGATTCCGTCACCTCGATACTGTTCCTCGTTTCCTCCTCAGAGTTCGACCAAGTCTTGTCTGAAGACAGGTGAGTGTAGAAAGTAGTGTTAATTGATGGTAACGTGAACGACACGCGAAGAGCGCTCTTTGGACTAGATTTGACAGTTCCGACGTCAGAATTTCTAGTGGTCTACCTATTTAAGATAGTTTTCCATCCGTTTGCTAAGTGAGTAATGTTATTAATTTCTTATCACCGCATATTTAGCGATCTTTAAACAGTCAATAATTGCTTTTAGTGACAGGCGAAGTATACGCCATTGCGGAGGCGATCACAACAATTTCCGTTGCTCAAAATGCAGTGAGAACAACACCCACACTTCCAGTATAAATAATTTTAGCGCAACGTAAATGCATATACAAGAAAATAATTATGTTATATATATTGTTAAGAACTAAATTTCTGAAATCTATTTTCTAACCGCACCGTACGAACAACCTAATTAGTTACGTACGTCATTGAAGCCGTCTGCTTATAGTATGAATGAAATTTTCCTGGAGCTAACACGGATTCATCTTCTGAATTCCTGATTCATCGCACCTGGAAAGCAGGTATTAGACGGTAAACAAACCTAATCGGGAGTGTTGTATCTTATCTAATATCCGTAATTTCATACACTGTTTCATAATTCTTGCGTACGAGCTAAAACGTTGACTATCTATGTAAATAAATATTATATGACGTAAGTAGAGTTGCGACTTAATGACTCATAACATGATGATGGCGCGGCGGGTGTTCGGCTGACAGCTAGTGACGAGAAAATCACATTTTATGACAAGCACCCATGGGGCACGTTATATTAAAAAGTATATACGATAATGCTTCAACAGATCATTGTATATAGCTCTGTAAGTCACGCGAACGTTCAACTGATTATATTCTTTATACCTAAACAAATTTCTTGTGCATGTTGAAGAGAATGTTTCTAGAATGATGCCAAAGCTAGCTATTTAACTAAAAAACCCAGTCAAACGTGGATTTAATTCAAGAACTAGGCAACTGGTGTGTTTATATCCTGGGACAGATTACTGGTGCTTTGCTGCTTAGTTGATCAAATCATCGTCTTGTCCAATCGTTTAAATATTTATTAGTCAATACATTTATCGATAATATTGTGTTGATGAGTGTTGCTTGTAGGCTAGGAAGAAGCACCTTAAGATTGCTCGTGACTCATAAGTCATGGGAGTTGTTACCTGGCTTTGTCATAATTATAATGCGATATTTCATATCTGATTGAGGACAACCCACTTAATGAAAACACGTGTAAACTGACTATAATATACTTCGGCAAATACAGAGTGATAGTCCATGACTGGCTAATTTCGGTTCAGAGCCAGTCGTTTAATGACGAGTAATTAATGTGTCACCGTGTCCGGTAATCTAGCTACTTAAGACTCCGGTTGTCGTCCTTTATAAGTGTTGGTATACTACACCCCAACTGTAGGATGTAATATAAGTGTCTTCTAACCGAATTTCGGACGCGGCGGCCAATGTCTACTGAGACTAAACTATGCAGAAGATATAATATAGTGCACAAGAGTATGTATAAACCTAAGTGCACTCACTTCCTTTCCAGTCATACTTTTCAGTACGATATAACCTTAAGGCGTATTTCACCATCGACAAGTAAAGTGTCAAGAAGACGAACCGCCACTTAAAGTCACACGTAACTACTCATACGAAATTCACTATATCTGGGAAGAATTAATCAGAGGATAAACTGGCCTGTAACAAAGATACAATAGAAGATGCTCGTTACTTTTACTTGCCGATTAGCGTTAATCAACAAGTAACTATTCAACACTTTACTTGTACATGGTGAAACAGGCCCTTACCCTCACTGTTCTATGGGACAGAAGACTGGTGACAGATTAGGCGCAGGATCGAAGCCGAGGGACAGAGTGGTTCGGATGTATGAAAATTGGCCACTAGCCCAAGGACTGACTTTAACAAGCAATAAAGCTGCTTGCTAGCAAGCAATATTGCTATGAGCTATATGATGTATGTAGATAGGAGTTTAGAGATTGCCCATTAGTATCGATAATTGCAAATTCCGGCCAGTAAGTCTTCAAGTGATAATGAATTCCCAATACAAATACTACAATAATATGGTCAATATATTATCGTTATTTGAAAGAAAACCACCAGCGAACTCCATAAAGTGAATAAATTAATAAAGTATTTTGTTATCATTCATGATTCACTGTAATTATCAATTCATACATTTATTGCTATAATAAGTGTGCAATCGTAGTTCTTGCGTATTATGCATTCGTTTATTTTTCTTGGTGGTCTTATATTACAAGCTGGGTATTGTGAGGACTACGACTGAATTATCTGAAGTCGACAATAAGCAAAGCATAACCATGGAACTCGCTTCTGTGCAGACTGAACTAAAGAATAGTACTGTTATTGACTGTTTACTTTTATATGCAATGCAGATAATAATAATTACTATGGACACAAAGGATTGACCAATTGATACAGTATTTATCTTAAGTATAAGATTTTATGGTCATTTTGAGTTTTACCAATGCTTTAGACAGTCCTTTTCCCGTGGATGCTACAAGTACCGTGCATTTTTGGGATAGAAAGTGTAGCCTTTGTCAATTTCAGGCTATTCATTATCTCAGTTTAAAATAATAAAAAAATCATATCTATTTGTGCCTTCCTTGCTGATTTATAAAGGACAAACCTGCAAACACATTTTCATCACAATAATATGAAAAGAATACAATACAATAAGTCTTTTTATTGACATGCCACCTAAAAATATAGGATGGAGATAATTAAACTTTTTTGATTGGATCTTAGTGCTTCCAAGAATTTTTATCAACTCGTTCAAAATAATTTCACCGTGTATTTCAGACGTAAAGTAAGTACTAAAAATACATAAATCTTATTTTAGTCGAGTCCCTATCGGTAGCATCACATCGTAAAACATTTGATGGCAATAAAACATGTCTAATTATATATTTTTATATTAACTATGTAATGGATGTTGCGTTAAATGGCGCTCGTGCATTGCGGCTGTGGTTGTATGCCCGTTTGTTTATTTCTACAAACCTCATTAATATTATGTGAAAATATGTGTTGGTTTGTCGACTGAACAGGGTTGTTTGACGAATCTCCCCATTGGGTGGCTTTCATAAACTAAAAAAAGGAAAAGATGATGAAAGTATAATGCTCTGTCTATTAACTATTTATACGATATCGTCATAAAACAGCGAGAGTAAAGCCCTTACGAGTAGGTGGTAAGCCTACCGCTATTCAGGCAGTGTTTTAATAACAGACCGTCACCGTGCAAACCATTTCACCAATGTTTGACTAAAGGATGGAGGGTGAAATAATCCCTTCCTTATTTGCTTCGGCCCTAAAACCACAATTAGACAGGAGATTAAATTGATAAAAACTTTTAAAATAATTATTTTATTATTATAGTAACATTAAGCTTATATATCGCAACACTAGCAACCACAGAGTTATAGAGTAGTTTAACAAGCGTTCCATTTTAGAATCCTGTTTGCAAATGAACGAGCTCCCAAGGGAAATCTTAAACTCGATTTCATCACGAGTAAAACCACATGCAAAGGCTAGTTTGTTCATTAAACTTTTTATAGCGGCCCTATAATATTAGCTGAACATATCTTTGGTTCGCCCAGATGTGTTCTTTTGATGTTGTTGGTACGATTTTTGCGGTATTACGTTAACGTATGGACTTCGGACTGATGTAGGTATATGCTGAAGACGGTATCGTGTTTCTTCTCATAGTTAGTGTGATAGTCATTCATAAAATTTAAATAACTGTATTTTTGCCTTGCGTTTTGAGGTACGAGAATATTTTGATTATTTCTTAATATTTTTCAATCTTAAACTCGTAACCTACTCCATAACCCTGTCGATATTTGCCTTGGTTGGGAAACGTCAGGAAACCCTAAAATAACATTAAGAACGCGAACATAATCGACTGAATAAACTTTTTGAGTTTCATAAAAGACACCAGTTTGTGTTTAGTTACTTAAAACATTTAAAGGATCTGCTTAGATTTTTACTAGATGGGCGAACTAAACGCCTACGTAACGTCTTTTGCGAAAGTACTTTTAGGGTGACAAGAACTCTAATCGTAGGATGCCATAGACGTAGTATCGAAACTAGCCTTTTATGCCCCCGGTGTGAGCTTCTTTAACAGCGCCTTTTTTATTGTTTGTGGTCCTGGTTTGGTCATTTCTGCGCCCGTTTGGGACTGCGCTGTGCCTGAGCACCGCTGGCACCGGCCTAGTTACGGCACTGCATAGAGAAGACAACTGTAAATCTAGCATACCTATATCACTAGAATACTCCCTGATACCATCTGTTTACCACAAATTGCTGCGTGATTATCATCTGATTGAGAGTTATGTTGGTCAACATCCGCATGGCAGATCAAGGCCGCGATTATGTATGTATCATTGTCATCGGCAACTGTAATTATGTGCATTATCGGTGCGTTCAAAAGTATTACATATTTATTGTTTACGTGACACGTGTTAGGTAAGCGGTACTTGTGATTTATCAATGAGTAGTGCGTTCACAGCGAACGTAGTGTTAGAGGTCGCGTTCATTATACAGGGCTGCGTAGTCGCGTGGAATGTTATATACCTACAGGTTAATATAGTTTTATTCAGTTTTCAAGTGAACGATTAATTAGTAGTTTTAGTAGTAGGTGGCGCTAGCCTTCCTCGCTGATAAGGAACGATGACAGGCACTTGGAATTTATGGTCTTCTTAAGAGTGCAGACATACGACAGCGTAGTGACACATTAGACTGATCTGTCTTAGAAAATTACCCCAACAAAAATTCTGACGACCGAAATTAAATAGGTTATGGATCCAAGTAAAACTCTCTATTTATATCAATTACCATACCTAGTTATAGTGTTATCATTGTACTTAGAACTGTACCATAACTAACATGCCTTGCATTAATTTCCAGGAAAACGAACCGCCTAGAAGAGGCACTAAATATCTTCGACACCATCGTGAACAACGTGAACTTCAAGGGTATCTCCATCATCCTGTTCCTCAACAAGTCGGACCTGCTGGCGCGGAAGGTCGCCAGCAAGGAGACCGACATCCGCTGGTTCTACCCACAGTTCGCCGGAGACCCCCACAACCTCAGAGACGTGCAGATGTACTTGCTCAACATGTTCGCGAACGTTCGAAGGGAACCCAAAACGACACTCTACCATCACTTCACCACCGCGATCGATACGCACAATATCGAAGTTGTATTCAACTCCGTCAAAGACACGATCCTCAATCGCAATCTCGAATCACTCATGCTGCAGTGACGCACACTGAAGCATCGATGGAATTGTTAATGTGATATCTGCTGGCAATATTCTCATTTCGTGATACGTTTTCGCGATTTCCATTATGTGTTTCTCCTATCTTGCTACACAGCATAATATTGTAAAGCACATTTGAAAAGACAAAGAATGTGATTTATTTGATGATGGGCCGACAGAAGGCCCAGTAGAGTGGTTCTTGTATAAATGTAATATGACATGTATTTATTTACCAAATGTATGGGATTTGGTAAAAGTGTGTAAAGCTTAGTGTAACGTATTGTAATTATAAAATTTGTATATCAGTATATTTATGACCAAAAATGTAGATTTTGCACGTGATGGACATTATTATGATCACTGAGATATTTTGTTTTGTTTAAACGTCGCTGCACTATCTTTCGTGTTGCGAGTGCGGTTACTGGCACAATTTTAACTTGCATAAACCTCGGAACAGACGTTTTAGGCCATATAAGTATGTTTGATTTGTCTGTAGTCCTTGGCACTAAAGGCAAAGCGATAAGTTTCCTTAAGGAATCTCAACTTATTGTAGTCCACTATTGTTACACACAGAGTGTGCAATATTCAAACTTCGTAAAGCAAACATCCACGCCAGTTATTAAAATTTACGGAGGTTTTCTATACAATTTACAGTTCATTGCAATATTGGTTGGCTCGCGAGCTTTTCGTGTTACAGTCAACATTTGTTGGGGCGAAATGTATGTAATTTACAAAATATTAGAAAATGCCATGTAACCTTTTAATCATGTAAGTTATACTTAAGTACTCTACTTTCACGAAATTTCATGTGTATCTAGTTTTATCACCGCTTGAAACCACTTATCGATAAAGTATACCTAGAGTTAATTAGACACTTTGATATTTTGATATTATATTTCCTCCAATGAATAGGTTTGTTCACGGCTCGCGGGCAGCGTTGGTAAACAGCAGTGCCAGTCGTGTAGCGTACATGTACACGTGACGGCCGGATTCAAGTAAATAGGTGTAGTTACAATGAGATTGCTCTTATAGGGTGCCACGAAGCAAAGGTTCCTTTGCGATGGGAAGACTTTATATAAATCCCTTCAGGGAGTAAAAATGTATATAAATAACCATTGTTAGAAAATCGTTTATAATCTGTGATTAAAGTGTAAAAAGTATTAGGCTGTAAACAGCAACGAAAAGTAAGTGTCTCTTGCAACAAAAATAAAGCTTTTTTTACGTTTTACACGGTTGACGAATGACGCTCAAATGTACGCTGATGTTGGTATCCTCTCAGCCTCGTGTCTCACGAGTATTCCGTCCCTTGGCAGTTGGCACAATTTAATGCAATGACGTGTAATCTCACTATAGCTTTTACCACGTAATATTAATTATAAAAATTTTGTACAATATATAGTTTTGATGGCGGGCACAAAGGTCGAAAACGTTTTTGATAATTTTTAAATGTAAATTTGATTGCACTGGCTTTTGTACGTGCGAGGGAACGATCTGATATAATTTAAACATTAAGTACAACGCATAATTTTCGATCATAATAATTATACTCATTTAGTTTTAAGTCTTGTAAGCTTTAGCATATTTATTTTGAGATCGTCTACAATTATTGTTTATTTACGCGAGAGGTTTAGATAGCAGTTATCTATTTATTATGTGTACATTTTTATGGATGGTTTATTGAGGCTAAATGTGTAAATACCTCTTAATTTTAATATGTATATCGTTTCTTTAGTATTTTAGTTTTAATAATTTGGTTAATGTAATGGTCTGATCGGTTAGAAATGAAATACGGATTCTATTTCCAATATCAGTGATAAAATTGCATTTAGTAGTGCCATTGTGTGGTGCAAACAGTGTTGCCACTGAAAAAAAAAAAACATGCCTAAAAATATAATGTCAACACTGCCGCTGAAATTCGTTCTAAATTTAATTATAATGTGACATTTATTCGTGCCGTTTTATGAAAAATATAAATTGAAATCTGAATAAAACTCAATATTTTATTAGAATCCATTGCTATTCCCATTTTAAGACAGTTTTAAGAATGTTAGAGATTTAGACTGGTTCATTATCGTTTTAAATCAATTAACTTGTATTGATGCCAAAGGTTGACTAACATCTGAACGAGACGCGAAGTCGAAGCGTTTATTGGGTACACAATATTGTCAGGTGCTCAGAATTGGTATCTGGATAAGCGAGCTTTGATGCAAGCCTGGCTTCAAACAAAATTGTCCGCATTTGTCTTATTATGTTATATTTAAACTTCAATTTGTAAAGTAAATTAAAATTTTCAAGAATCTTTACTAGCGAGTAATTGTGTTACTTTTGTAATTTAGGAACTGTAATGCTATTTATTATTATTTTAGTTGAAATACATATTCATCTGTTTGTACGCTTGCTGTAGGAGTGAAACTTTTAGCCATGATAAGTAATAGAAAGCTTTGGAGTAATGGATACAATTGTTTGACCTGAAACCTGTTAGCTATTATGCATTGACGCCGATTGGTTATAGTGCGGTTTAAAATGTTATTGTGTGCGGGAATACAATATTTAGGGATATAGGCCGGGTGTAGCCCAGTTGCTATCTGGTTACGCTACTTCTGCGTTTAGTTATTCTATGCATAATGTATAGAATCAATAACGCTCGAACTAGCGTCAACTCCTTGCAATACATATTACATGACATACACTTGCAATACACATCACATTAAAAATGTATGACTGCCTATTACTATATTACCGCTATAAGTTTCACTCGCTAACATAAAAAGTTAATAATAAAAAGTTGGTTGTCATGGGTCGCCCGGCAGATGTGAAAAATCTAAGTGTAATATACGCGTATAGTATACGCACGCGCACACACAAATGGGTCGTGAGCGGCGGAGTAGTGGGGGCATCACGGCACGGTTTGCCGTCACGGCATTCAATTTTACAGCCAAGGCGCGCTTTAGATGTTTCACATCTAAAACAAAAATTATCTGCGAATTATTTCTCTTGCTTTTCGAAGCCAGGCTTACGTCAAAGCTATGGAAGACAGCGATCCTACTGTTGTATCATTGTACAAGTATGTATTGCAATAATGAACTGATATGAGATGGTAAATGTATTATTAGTGAGGTGAACGTGGGTCTCAAATTGATAGCGACTAAGTCGGGGTGTGATTTATACATTGCTGTTGTAGTAGTACCTTACTTTCAGCTCAAACAGGACGTTTTCCGTCATATAAGCGAGACGCCGCTACGTGCTGTGTAGAACGCCGTCTCGCTTCTAGAACGGCAAATGTCCTGCTTTAAGAGCTCATAGTAAGGTATCTGTTGTGTGGAACGTCTGTTGTTGTAATTTTGAATTGTATAGCGTACATTTTATAGTAGGGTTGAATTTTGAATCGCACATGTATTTTTTATGAGGTAGGGTAGTTTGAATTTTAGTTGTGTTTTGGATTGTTGTATTTTGAAGCTGTTCGCGACCTCAATATGTTGTATGCTTATATTGCTTAAAATACTGTCAATCACAGCGAAGATTTCAGAAAAGTCGTTCACATTAAGTTAGTACGTGATAAGGGGATTGGAAAGATCAACAAACTCTTGTATTCCTGGAACTTAGATACAATTACTTGAGATCGCGAACACATTTTGTCGGTTAGATTCTTTGTAATTTACGATACTATTTATCCTCAGTCATAAATAAACTGTGATGAATTCGGCTCAAGAAACACGTGACGTTCCACGCAACATCTGGGTAGATTAAGCTAAGGGTGCCAATCGTATTGCTCGAAACAAATATCCGCAAATATAATTGTATTGCATCGTTAGGCCTATGGATATTTTTCGGTGTATCGAACAGCCCTATGCCGCAGTGGTTGCTAAGTTAGTTGTATGTTATGAATATTAAACATATGTTAGGATTTACACTCATGTTAATGTATGCTAGAGTGTTGACAATATCTTTTGGAATTCCTCTATATTTTGTATACAGCCCAATATTTATTGTACAGTGTAATAAAACACCATGCATGTATAGCTTTATGTTTCATTTTGATATAACCCCCTTTTGAATATAAGATTGGTTCAGTGGTAGCAAGCGACTGGTGAGCATGAATGAGGATCTGCGTTCGATTTCTAAGTCGGACAGTGATCTTAGTATTTTTTATAAGTTTATCATAGCAACATGGAGTCTGGTTTTGTGTCCGAAGTCCTGGGTTCGATTCCCAGATTGGGTAAAGAATTATTTGGTGATTGGCTGGTTGTAGGTAGATACTGGAGCTAGCGCTGGCCAGACCGGATAGTATCCACTGTTAAAAAATCGACTTGTTGGATTTTGTACTTCTATCTTCTTATCAGTGATTATTTGTGATCTTTGATTTTAAAGTGATGCTATTACGACATGTGCATAAGGGTCAGCGCAGACGAAGAGGAAGAATCATCGCGCGGTCTCGGGCATGCTCGCGTATTCGAAAAAATATATAGAAATAATACTCCGCGGCCTCGAGGCTGCGCGAGTATTTTTTGTCATGTTCAAACATGTTTGCACTTTATAGCAATAGTTTTAAAGTGCATTTTCGAGTGTCTTAAAAAAAATCCTCTCTCCTGCGCTCCTTTTGGTCTGCGCTGACCCTAAGTCATTTATTATATTATTAATAGGTTACCATAAAGAAGTCTATTAAAGAACAAAAGACTTCCGAAATACATAGGTGCGTTTTTATCGGATAAAAATAGGCCTGTAGCCAGTTGGTATGTGGATGCAGTGCTGCGGCTGATGATGATGCCGTCAGCAGATTGGTAGCAGATCTGATCGACCATAGTTACAAGACTAAGTCAATTAATTTGTACATTCGTCCCCGGAGGGCCCTTTAGTAACACCCCTAGCGGTATGCATAAGTCCTATGGTCTTAACTCATATGTAATCAGGTAGGTACCTATTTGAATACCTATGTAATTTCATTGCAAAAATGTTGAACAGATAATAACCTGTGTAATTCGAACAATAAAGTACAATTCGAGTTCGAAACTAGTCTGGCATTCTCAAATATAGGTACACGTAAAACTTGCATTTATGGTGAATAATATGGACAACACACACGAAACTTATTATAGTAAAAAAAGCAGGCTAACCTTTTGAGCGCCACGACTTCTATAGAAGACACGTTTCCGTGCTCTCCACGCCATAACTTTATTATTAGTCAATATCTTGTCTATCAGCCTTGGGTAATGTTAACAAACAATGGTCGTAATAAATGTTAAGATTAGATATAGTCGTTTAATAAAATCGTAGCGTGGAGGGCACGAAACCTTTGTTTTCGATCTATGGCCGTGGCGCTTAAAAGGTTAAAAAAACAGTGCACTCTACTGTCATCTATCATTTCCCGACGCTGTGACGTGACATTAATTCTTATATAACTTCCATTAACTTATACCTACTTCAGACAATTTCTAGATATTAATGACACAAGATTTTCGCTCCAGATGTTTCGTATTCATTAGTTGGAGCGTATAATCTCAACCTCTTCATTTAGTGACTCATAAAATAGTGCGATATCATTCTTCTAGACTCTAGAGTATCTAATTAAACTTAACGGATGTGAGCTGAGGATTTTAGAGCGCCTGCTTAATTTTAACCGACCTTATTAAAAATTATCTTGTTTTTATTCTAGACTATATATTACTATATGTGCTCAATATCTGAGATTAAGCACCGTCGCGTTAGTCAGATAATTTTTTTAATATTTGTGTCAATTTAGCATTTTAAGTACCTAACAAGTACTTAACTATAACTTGCCATTTGCACCCATAGCAAGTTGTCGTTCATTGTGGCGCTCTAAGGGAGGCCTTTGTTCAACAGTGGATGTCTTCCGGCTGATGATGATGATGATTTCAAACTAGAAACCGACAGTGTAGGTCACTCAATTTCAGTTCACTTCAACTTGACAGTTGTACAAGTTTTATATCTGAGATAGGTAAGGCAAAGGGGTTTCCAGGTTATGCCTACATCAGTGAAGCTTCTCCTTTATTCTTATTGGAATGCGGAGTACTGGAATTACGTTTCAACGGTTCGCATTCCACATCGTTATACATTTGCAATTCAAATTGCGAAATCAAAATAGGTACCTATTCACTTAGATACTAACTGTTGCTGAGAACCATGTTTTTTCTTACTATAATAACTTCCGTGAGTGTTATCCATATTATTTACCATATATCCCGGTTATACTCATGCATAAGGGCTCCGTTCGAGTTCGAAACTAGTCGGGCATTCCCGAATACACACGTGAGTATAACCGGGATATATAGTAAATAACATGTTTTTTCTGTTGAAAAAGAAATCTTGAGACGAACTTGTAAGCTATTGAAATACAATACATATTTATTTGAGTAGTGGAAGTCGGAAACTTAAGTACTTACGATAAAGGAAAACATCGTGACGAAACCGGTACGCCTGAGAGATTTCAACGGTGTGTAAAGCCATGTCACAGGCCTACAGGCGGTTTAAACTCTGACACCAGGTTGTTCAACAACCATACGATAAGAAGTAAACTCAGTACTACTTCAATCAAAATTAATCACAATCTAAGATAGTCACTTTCGAAAAAAATACTTGACAAATTTTGTTGTCAAGATTTTAACGTGAAAGAGGTTTAATATCATAAAATATCTAAGCCTTATTTTAACTATAAGTCCCAAGCAGTTATAGCTTGAGCCTTAATGCAATGTTATTCGCAAATAGGCAGTGTAATTTCACTGCAAAGCATAATTTTCAGCGAATCAGTAATAAGCTAGTATTTAACTGTTGTATGTGGGTATTATGTTCATAACAATCCACCGCGTTCATAACCACAGGCTGTGTATAATGGCTTGTTTTGGGAACAAAATACTCCCGCTTAGTATCTTTGTATAGTTCTAAACAATACGCCAGTAATGTTTGTTTGTCAAATAAGCTGGGTGTTAATACAACGATTTGAATAGAACAATTCAAATACAGAATTGTCTGAATCTTCATATTATTTTAGATACGGAAAGCTTTGGCTTTTCCTTGATAACAGTTCTATGGCGATACCGGGAAAATTGATTGCTATCGGTTTAGGTAGATAACGCCAAAGACAGTAAAAAACTTTTGGGTATTTCGAGGGTATTTCCAAAGTTTCCAATCATTCGATATAAAATCGAATCCACGGGACGCAACACGTGCATTTTTTTTTCTATGAGTCACACTATTTTCACCTTCTTATACATTTTCAGGTCAAATCAGTTTAAGAATAGTATAACGGATCGAGAATAACGCTTGGGATTACTACGCGTTCCAATTCCAAAATATTTAAAACGAATGAATAAGAACGAAATTCTTAGGTGCAGCCATAGTTCCTTTCACGTATCATTATAGGTACTTTACTAGATAATTATCACTTTTGAATAGACTGGAATTTGAAAAAAATTGTAACGGTCAAAGTTCTTTTTAACCGACTTCAAAAAAAGGAGGAGGTTATCAATTGATACCTCATAACTTGCGACTGGGTGAACTGATTTTCATGATTCTTTTTTTATTTGAAAGCTGGTGCTTCCCCTGTGGTCCCATTGTCACCATTTCAATGGGATCTTGTAGAAATCGGGGGAACTCTTCAATAAATAACAGCAGATTAACCGCGATTGTTGCTATAGCATATCTAAGCATTGTTTACGCCATCACACAACATAATATCACGCCTGTACTCACTACAAAGGTTATAAAAAAAAAACCGAAAAAAAAATGTTCAAGGTCACTTACAACGTTTTACAAAAAAAACGCAATACTGAAAAATAATTAGATGTTTGTTCTGATGAGATATTCGGTTATATGAACAAAACTCTTCTATTTTTATTTTATTTATTTTTTTTAAATTGAGGAACAGCGAACAGTTACATTATAAAGACTTACAGCTAGTTTAACAATTGAATGTTGTGGTCATAATGTAACCCACAATGCTGTCCACAGGTAGACATACAAATTTAAAAAAGAAGAATTGTAAACGCTAGGAATATTGATAGCAGTACGCGTAACAATTAGTAAGAAAGTTATAAACATGACTGAACATTGTGTGTATATATTATGTATAGAAGTTTAAAGATACTATAGACAGGTAGTAGAAGAAATTACTGTAATAAAGTAGCTTGGGTGCTAAGTAAGGAACTGTGAAGGAGGCTTTTGAACTTATTTATGCTGTAATTAAATATATCTATGTTTACAAAGGTAACGTTATATGTGTCAACCATACGGCGGATAGGTGAACGCAGGCCTGAATTAGTTCGACAGGTGTTCAGTGCAAAAAGTGTACCTGCGCGTACCTGTCGCCTATGAATGGTTCTAGGTACGGCATAACAGATCATGTTGTTCAGGTTAGTGCAGTTAAATTTGTTTCTGACTATATTGTATAAGATCGTCGCTTCAAGGTACTTCCTTCGAGAGCTAAGGGGGAGGAGCTTATATTTACTGAGTAAAACAGGGTATGTACGGTAGGTAAGATTTATGGCATCTATAATGCATGGCACGCAAAAATTTGTATTGAACGTTCTCCACCATTTCAGCGTATTTTTTGTAGAAAGGATTCCATACCGAAACTGCATACTCCAGTTGTGAACGAACAAGGGCTTTATACAAACATAAATAGGATGTGGTTTTTTTGAAGTCAAGGGTGGACCGCATGATAAATCCGAAAAGTTGGAAAGCTTTGCTGACTATTTTGTTAATGTGTGAGTCTAGGCATAGTTTGGTGTCAAGTATAACACCGAGATCGCGAACTGAATTTAGTTGAGGTAAAGGCTCATGACATAGGGTGTAGGTGTACTTAATTATGTGTTTGTTTTTAGTAAATGTGAGGAAGTTGCATTTCGGTAGACTTAGCTTAAGTTTATTTCTATGGCAGTAGCCTGTTAGTCTGTCCAGGTCTTGTTGGAATAAAATAGAGTCGTTCACAGTTTTTATGGGTTTGTAGACCTTCAGATCGTCGGCGTACATTAAAAACTTTGTGTGACGAAAACAGTCACTAATATCATTTACGAATATATTAAATAATAATGGCCCAAGGATAGAGCCTTGTGGGACGCCCGATGTAACCTCGATGACCCTTGAGCTGTATCCATTGATTACTACTCTTTGACAGCGGTTCAAAATATAAGAGGCAAACCACCGTAATAAATTGCCTCGAATCCCATTGAAAGCTATTTTATTAATCTTCAAATTTCATGCGTCCTAATTATGTAAGCTGATCCGTGATCGCGGTACTGTCCCTGGGTAACCGTGACCCTGGAACGTAAAGGGCTATTGAAGGAACACTGTGGATGAGTATGACAGTAGTATGACTGTCAGTACAAGTCTGACAGTCCCTCCACCCAGGGTGGGAGGACTCATTGGATGATTTTGCCTCGTAAATAAAAGGTGTATTATGACTTACTTATGTACTACTGACTTACTTATCTACCTTCATTATCGGAAGACAGATTTCGTAGTCTTGTCATTTCCTGCAACGATCTATCGTCGTGTGGTTTATTATATTTCACTAAATACCCATTTCACAAAACAAAATTTAAATCGCTAAAATGGTCATACACATAGCAAAACCACATTAGCAGAATCTAAAGCTAAAAAATCGTGAAATAAAAAATTTTAAATAAAAAATTATAACCTCCTTCAAAAAACTCAAAAGTGAAAAATAATATTTTATCACTTCACTTTACATAAGCGAAGTGGAAGTCGGCGCCAAATCCCAACATCCATTAAGCGATTCAGTAAAATAGTACTTACTAGATGTGCCCGCGACTCCGTCCGCGTGGAAATTCGGAAACAGCAAAAGTATTTTTAAATTGTTTTCAATATATTAGCTAAGTTTGAGCGAATTCGATTTAGTAGTTTTTACGCCATGCCGTAATATTTTATTACATGTATAGCTGTTGCCCGCGACTTCGTCCGCGTGTATTTCGGATAAAAGACCAGTAGTAAATTGAACTTTTAACAGAAAAAAATACCTACCAGGCAGGCTTTTTTAAGTAGGTTAAAAATCTTTAAACCACTTATTTAACTAAGAATACTTTCCGGTATTTAAAAAAGAACCGCAAAAATTGAACGGTAATTACGGAAGTTACAGAAAGTCTATTGAAAATAATATATAACTGAAGAAGAGAACATAAATAAATCCGTTTTGTGCGTTTCTGAGTTTCTGTACATCGAAACTACTGTAGAAAAAAAAATGCCAAGGATAAAAGACAACCGTGACGACCTGATTGGCGCAGTGTAGCTCCTTGGCATTTTTTTTGAGCGCGAGCGATTGGTTGTGGGTTCGATTCCCGCAAAAAAAGTGTGATCCGTAGATGTTTGTCCAAAAAAAACTAAACAAACTAATTATTATTATTATTTAATAAAACCTACTTTAAACTTATATCTAAAAGCTACGTATCTGTATTTTTCAAATCTATAGTGCGCTTATTCCAAGGAACTTAATGCACTGATAGCCGAGTGGTATGACCGTTAGACTGTTAAGTCAGATGTCGCAAGTTCAAATCCCGGCACACACTAATGTCTTTTCGAAGTCATGTGCTTACTATAATATTACATATAGCGGGTGCAACCAATGCTGCTTATAGAAATCTTGTCAAACTACCCTCCATGCACGCTCCGGGTTGTCGTGTGTTGAGACACTTTGAAGAAATGCCTAACGATCAAACACGTTATTGTGGCTAATTTATAAAAGATAGATATTTACTATTGAAGACTTTTTTGTAGATCTTTTGGAGACCATCATCTTTGTAATACATACTTTTGGTGTATGATCAACGAATGCGAGGATAAGAGCTCGAAAGCGCATTTTCATCCGACTTGCTTCAAATTTATCATTACTGCTCAGCTCCTATGTGTTTTAGCGTTATTTTATATAGCCTATAACCTGCCCAGGAGTATGGACTACAATCGTACCAAGTTTGGTTAAAATCCTTTCAGTAGTTTTTGACCCATGCGTGCACATACAGACAGACAGACAGACAGACAGACGGACAGACAGACAGACAGACAGACAAAAAAATTACTGATTGCATTTTTGGCATCAGTATCGATCACCAGTCATCCTCCAATAATAATTTTGAATATATATTCAATGTACAGAATTGACCTCTCTACAGTTTTATTATAAGTATAGAAGAAGATGAGAATGCTGCCATACGTGCGTGGTTCATAGTTTAAAAGCTAACACTATAAACTAAGCGAACGCATAGGATTTGGCGCCGATTTCCACTTCGCTTATGTAAAGTGAAGTGATAAAATATTATTTTTCACTTTTGAGTTTTTTGAAGGAGGTTATAATTTTTTATTTAAAATTTTTTTTACGTGACAGGAAGTATGTGTAGGTAAGTAGTAGTAGTACCCACCAGTGCCTAAATATTTACCTACTTACCTATAACGTTCGTGGGTGTGCTATAATATTTACTGTTTACCGGCTGTTTATTTGGGAATGTGGCAAATTGGGTTACCTAGTGAATTGAAATATACAATAATAAATGTTGCCTAAGTAAAAATAAAAACAAAAAAATCTTTATTTTGAAGAAGAAAAACATCCAAAAGATAAAACAGTGCGCCCATAGCCAACAAAAAGCCCGGGGCAAGCGCCTCTGAAGGTGGATTTGGTTTTTGAAATTTATTCGCGCCGTATGCCACGAGCATGCCGGAAATTAGTTTGGAGCATTATTTATTTAATGTTTTACTTTCAAAGTGGTCATAAACTGCGCTCTCTTTATTTCTATTGTGGGTGTTAAATTGCATATTATTATAAAGCACCAATTTATTTTCATTTAAAATTAATTTAAAAATTATTTATCTAATCGTAAATACCTAGGTACCTCTTACCTAGAGCCACTTAGATTCTTTTGAAGATTTTTTTGATCATCGATGAAAGTGTTAGGTTTCATTTTTTGTACAGAAATGATCTTTTGAATTATAAGACCGGATTCTCGAGTATGATGAATTATGTTCCACTTTTACACAAATTCAACAGGAATTCATGAAACGAATTTTAGGTAGTGTACCACGTCCTAACCTCTGAAACGACAAGATGGGGATCCATTTGTAGATCAAGACGTCTCGAATGCAGGTTTTGACCAACAACACATCAAACGTTTGGACCTAATCCTTGACAGCTCCAATGACAGTCTTGTTATGTCAGCTTGTACAAAGTACCTCTATAGTCTGCCCACTGCATCTTGGCACTTGCTTTGAAAATAGCAATGGAGGCTTGTAGCAGCAGATGATTTATGAGCAAGCAAAATGAAATGGTATGTATACAACTGAGTTAGCAAATAATGACTACAATAAAATTAGGTTACCAGGAAACTATTGGAGGAAACTATTCACGTTTGAGGTCATTTACTAATTTGTGGGGTACTAAAAAATCTAATGAATATTAAAAATTGGGTGATAATCAAGTGTGTATTTCCAAAAATACGGTAAAGTAATTGAGAAAAATAAGGACAAACTGAAAAATCTCAAACAAATCTCTCTCTTTTGTCCAATGGTGTGGTTATCCCACATGTTGGTGGGGTCAGCTTTCTTTACATTCTTCCTCCACTTTGCTCTATGCTGGAAGTCTTTGGTGAATCTTCGGTGACTTTGCACTGCTTCATGTCTTTTAACACTTACATCTTCCACTCTAGTGATGCCTTCCAAAAATCTCAAAACAATTCCAATCCCGACCGTGTCCATTCGAAGATTCCTTTTAAAATTTCGATCCCCAATATCGCATAAAAACAACTACAGTGTCTCTCTATTCTAATATAATTATTCCATCTTTGAAACATAAAACTTGAAACTGTTTTTAGATCGCCTTGCAACTATGTTTGCTCAAAATATCAAGTATAAGGAAGTCGCTAGCACCTAACAAGCAACGCTATCCGGCACGCCATAACGCAAGATGGCCGGTAAAGTTTTATGAAAACTTTTCATCCAATTAACTGCAACGTCTTTATCTGACACTAAAATAATAAGAAGTTAAGCGTTATTTTATTTTATAAACCTAAATTACAACCTCTATGTATTTGTTTAAGTATTTATATAATTAATTTTGACTGCCGCGTTCGTCTAGTGGTTGCTTAGCGCGACTGCTGATCATAAGGTCCTGGGTTCGAAGTGCGGGTCGGGCAAAGTTTTATTGGGTTTTTCCATTAGGTAATTCTCAACAGCAGTACAGAGTGTAGAAATGGCAACAGGCTCGCCCCCTATTTCATTGGGAACTAACTGGCATAACCTACCTGAGAGTTATAAATAAATAAAATAACTGGCGAAATGTGCATGTTCTATACCTACATCTTTGCTTACCTCTTCAGGAAATACAGACGTGATGTTATGTATGTATATAACTACCACTATAAGTTTTGGAGGGGTAGACAGGTTCTATAGGCAATTAGGCTTGCTATGATACTGTTAGATTTGATATAATAATAATATATATTTATCATGTAGAAACACTGTAGGTACCTCACCGTGTAGGTAGTCACCTCGAGTAGAGAATACGAGACGTTTCAGATTTGACTTAGTTAAATAAGTTTATAAGGAGAAGTGCAGAAACCTATTTTATTTATACCAGTATAGTTTAACATACCTACTAATACTCGTACATACTATAGTTACTACTATTGTTTAACAGCTGAAGCGTCGTCGGTCGTTCTGCCTGTTCAGGGCGAAAGAGAGGTTTCGTTTTCCAGATGTGTTAGAAAGTGGAAGACCGACCTGCTGTGTCATCAGATACGAACGGACCAATAAAGACGTACTCAACAAGTACCGTGTTTAAATAAGTTTTAGTGGAGCGTCGGTTAACCGAACGACCGCTTATCCGAACTACTATGCGTGCCTACCTCCCCCGCGCTGTAGTTGTTATTTGTTAAAGCAGTTGTTTCGAGATTTTTACAAAGGTTGAATATAACTTTTTTCATTTTTTTTATTACAAGACTGCCTACACTTTTTTGTTCTATTTCTGTTTGTCATTAAAGTCTAAAGGTATGCAAATATGGTTTTCATTTACTTTTACCTGTACATTCGATTATTTATCCGAAATAACCGGTTTTCCGAACACCCATGTCTCCCGATTAGTTCGGATAATCGACGCTCTACTGTTTATTGTGTCCATTTGAGTCCGAAAATAATAGGGATTTCCATAAGTATTTGAACGCCGCGAACCAAATATAGAAACAGTCAATCGTCAATTAAAAATTTGACGACCTGATTGGCGTAGTGGCTAAGCGATTAGACTGCTGCGATAAGGGTTGCGGGTTCGATTCCCGTACGGGGCAAAAATTTGTGCGATCCACATTTGATTGTCCCGAGTCTGGGTGTTTGTGTATGTGATATTTCATGTTTGTCAAACGCACCAACGATACAGGAGAAATTCCTAGTGTGGAGCAACATTTTTTTAAAGAAAAAAAAATGTAATAAAAATTGTGTCTGTCTGCGGCATGGCAGTCAAAATGTTAATAAACTCGCGAGTAAACCCGGAAAGTCACACGAATATTATAGAGGCGTGAGTGAGTTTATTTGTGTGTTGGTATGTTTGTTACTTCTTTACGCTCAAACAGCTGGACCAAGTTTAATACAATTTAGTATGGAGGCACCTGGCACCCTGGATTAACATAGGCTACTTTTTATCCTGAAAAGATAAAGCGGGCACCGCCGCGTCACGGAGCTAGCAATTTATAAAAATGCACTAAGTTAAAATAGTTTAACCAACTGTGGCTGTCCAATGAGAATCCACAACGTAGGCAGGCACTGTTTATAATATTCTAACAGAATTCTGTTAAATGATAAATGATTTTATTTCTGCAAATAGGTCTTAAAAAACACTTTTACACGTCATTTTTATTAAAACTAGATAGATGGCGTCGGCATTTCCTAACTGACTACCTCTGAGAAGAAAAACCGAAACAAACTCAGGGGTCAATGTCTCTTTTAAAGTCCGTTGTAACTTGATATAATTTCCATTTCCGCGATAAAATATTAAACTTCGGAAATGAACTCCGCGGGCCTTTTATTTTATGGATTCTTCCAGGAAGCTCTTCGTACATTTCCTGATATTTATTGCATCCCTAATACACCATCATATAGGTACCTATGCCCACTTATATAGAAACAACTTACATATGCAATACTATATATCTACTTGTCTAGTTAGTCTGCTGTCATTATTATAAGTATAGACGTAAGCCCTCTTTTAAACGAGGTAATACCTGTATTAACTTAAACCCGTCCTATGTAATTAAAATTTCTACAAATGACAATGATAGGTATAATTTAATCCATGGTTTAAATTTGATTTTTTTTATAGATATATATATTATGGTAACGGTTTAATCAAAATGTACCTAGTACCCTTATTGAATCTTTTATCGAAATGACTATAAAGAAACTGTTAATTTTAAGTAGCAAAACGAATGTGGTTGGATCTCTTTTATTTCTTTTTTTCTCCGAAAAATATATAATTTTATGATCTATTGCTTCTGCAATTAAATAAATCCCTACCTAATAACTATCTTTTTCCTTCTTCACTTCAAATCCGGTGGTATAAAAAATCCTAAGTGACAAAACTTACTTACCGCCGCACTCAAAGACGTTAATGATGACTTAAAATGACACTAAGTAAAGATTTCACAAACCCCTTTACTTGGTGATAGTTGAAGTAATCATTAAATGTCTCGTGAGTTCGGCGGTTAATACTTTAAACATCCCGTCGCTTAGTTCTTTCAACTGTAAAAAGTAAGTTTCGCGAATCGAATTAGCATAGAGCATTATCGTAAACGAATCCAATAAACATCAACGTGGCACTAAGGCCACAGCTTAAACTTCAATTAGGCACTATTACCGAATTATTCTAAATAACCTTATTAACAGACTAACAGTACATGAACTCAGTAATGAAAACCAATGGAACGAAGCGAGAACGGATGAAACATAATCGCAGGATCGCAACAATTGAAAAGAAATCTATAGTAGCTATGAGAATACAGTCTACTGTCTTTTAATAGAAGAAGATAATGATAGGTACATATTTGTGTATTCCTCTAAGAAGTAAAGGCTTGAATTAAGGCCTGAACGATAAGACAGAGTTGTTCTATTATATTCCCAACCACTCACTCAGTCAGTGGCGGATAAAAGGTTGAAAGGTTGACGGCGCCCTAGGCGAGCACTTCATCGGCGTTCTTCTGACGGCCACTGAAAATTGGTCGTTGCCGTCGCCGCGTTATTTTAAGTAGATAACTAGGTACTGAGTTAGGTTAGTTTTTTGACGTAAATCTGTCGTGCGCGCTTCTTTTACCCTCGTGCGCCCCTTTGTACTCTTGCACGCCCCTTTGTTACCTCGCGCGTCCCTTTGTACCCTCGCGCGTCCCTTTGTACCCTCGCGCATCCCTTTGTACCCTCGCGCGTCCTTTTGTACCCTCGCGCTTCTAGGCGCGTGCCTGGTTTGCCTTTAGGTTAATCCGTCACTGCACTCAATGAAGTTCCTCGTAGTGGAATGATAAGTCGAACTCCAAATAAACTATGATTAAATTAATTATGTCCCACCAATTACGTTACGAGCATTTTAAACATTGATTTTTAATCAAAATATTACTCCCAATGCCCAACGTGATAACAACGCATAAATCCACAACAAAAAAGTAATATTTACACAAAACGCTGGTAACAATTTAACAAATATGTAAAACTCGTTACGGCAAAACTTCCACAAATTATTTTCGGCGGCCCGCCGGCACGCAGGATTGCGGTTCGTCGATACATACAGTTATACGGTTCTACTGAAATTCTGTAATCTGATAGTACATCAGAGTAAATTCGTTTTCCTTTAATAAGAGTAAAGACCCGAAGATCAATCCATATCCATCCATACTAATATTATAAATGTGAAAGTAACTCTGTTTGTCTGTCTGTTACGTTTTCACGTCTAAACCGCTGGACGGATTTTGATTAAATTTAGCAAGTAGAAAGTTTAAGACCCATGAAAGGACATAGGCTTCTTTTTTTACAATTCAACCTTCTAAGGGGTTTAAATCGGGGTTAACGCGGGCGAAGCTGCGGGCAAAGGCTTTAAGCATATATAATTATATAAATAATACTAATCAACAATCTAAATTAACGCGAGCGAAGCCGCGGGCAAAAGCTTTTAATATACATATATACACGCTTTGTTTATTAGGTATAAATGCGATGTTCCTCTATCTGTTACGCTTTTACGGCTAAACCAGAGAACTGATTTTGATGCTTGGTGCGGACAGCGAAGTAAGCCTGAACTCAAAACAGAATTTTACTTGGAAAAGAAGGTGCGTTTAATTGTCCACGTGGATTATGTCGCAGGTGGAAGCTAGTTATGAATAAAGAGATGTAAATAGGTTATTTAGGCTCCAAACATGGCACGTGAAAACTAGGCTAATTGGCACACCTGAACTTACTCATCTGTTTCACTTACGATAATTTTACGACAGGTATCATCGAATGTGACATTTTGTGCCATTTTTGAAGATCGAATGTAACTGTAAGAATCATAGATAACCTCCTAATAATCTATGGTAACATTAAACCTCCTTTACCAACACTCGACAATGGCTCTTGGTCAGAAGACGCTGATTGCCATAACCAAAAAAAAAGGATAAACCTCCTTTACTTATAATATCATCCTCTACCAAAATTCCGTAATCCCATACTACGTCGGAGAAAATTAGTTTTCCTACACACTGGGTGAGGACCAATTTAGTGCAATCTTTGCCGCTACGTCGCCATTTCGTGGTTGGATGTTCGGATGCTCATAGCGGACGTTCGGATGCTCGTAGCGTTATAACATCAATTGATAGAAAGAGTTAGGATGGACCTTCGCGGTAGTGTTGAAGTTTCCGCTTTTTTAAACACGTAGATTGGCTATGGGAAATTGAATGATGTTCGTAAATGGAAATGATAGAGGAAGGTGGAAAGCCTAACATATTTAATTTATGTCAGATTATGTGATGGAACGACAAACATATCACTTGTATTCTGAATTATCTGGTGATGCGTAAAACTCGCTAAAAGTAAAACATTATCACATAAGTCACGTACGTAAGAACAAAATGTACGCGGACGGTAATGGCGGAGCTACTTGTATGGCACTCTAGCTAGTTAGCTCCTACTGACAGTAAAAGGATCTATTTTTATTCCTTTGTAAGCCTAACACCGCAGACATTCCCCACACATGTTCACTGAGTTATTTACAGAATTTCCTGCTAAAACGCCTTACTTTTGTAATATAAAACTTTTTACAAGTTTTTTTTCTTAACGTTTACTGGCTTTGTAATGAAAATGAAAATATCCTAAAGAAAGAAAATGTATAGTCTTGTTTGTAAGCGTTAATGGCTTCGGTTTGAGTTTTTGTTACGTAGTGGCCAGTTGTAGGCGATAAATATTCTTTTTAGACCTACTGATTTTAAACAGTGGACGTAAAATCTTTTTTTTTAGGACTGCATACTTCCCAGATTTAAAAAAAGTATAATAGTGCACGGGGTTTAAGGATCATGCACTAAGGTAACATTTTCAACCATATACTTACTTTCATAAATATTCTGAGACACCCGCCTCTACCCTTGCGTATGAAATATTATTTAGGTACTAATGTATATTATGTATAGCGTAATTTTTAAAATACCCCCTGTCCTCCCGTGGGTGTCTTAAGAGGCGACTAAGGGAAAATCCAGAAGATAGGCAGCAACGTCTTCTGTAACTTAACCATAGATAGTGCGATCCCCAAGCCGCTTGCCAAGCGTGGGGATTATAGCAACCCCACCACTCTAAAGGGGGAGGCCTTTGTTCAACAGTGGACGTCTTCCGGCTGATGATGATGATGAATTTTAAATTAAATTATCCTATAACTAAATACATGAACATGAAAAGTCGAATCGACTAGTAAGAAAACTGGGTACTACTAAGACAACTACGAGCGTGCCCATCAGTACACGATACAACTACAACGAGAGGTAAACGTATTTCGTGAGATAGAACACCATAATTTTTACACAACTTACTTACATCTTAAATACCTTTAGCTATGCTATATGAAACACTAACGTCATCTCACACGTCAACACGATATGCGCTAGTGTCTTCGATCAACAATATACTAGAATAAGGATCAAGAACAAAATCATATCGCTTAAGCGGCCGAGAAAGCAGGCACTGCGGCATGTTAACGTCTCAATGTTGGCTACGATTGGAGCATACTAACTTCAAATCATACCCCAAAATTATTTGTACTCTTATATCTCGGGTCGTTTTTGAAGCGTTGATTGGTAATCTAGTACATTGTTGATCGAAGGCTAGTGTCGAATCTCACCACAATTTAGAAGTGAGTTCGTAAGATGTCTTTAGTTTTAGCACGGCAGTACCGGAAAAATTGCTTTTAAAGTGCCAAATAAAATGAAAGGCTCTCATAAATTGTAGGGTTGTAGGATGTATGTACCGACTGAAAACTACATTTTGGTAACAAAGGTACTTAATTGACACACACAGCAGAAACAGGAAACTTGTGAATTAATAACGATACTGATATCCCGTGTATTGGGCGCTGGTTTTATATTCAGACAATTTATTTCGGTAATATTCCATTTATAAATTGCTAATGGACGGTAATCGGAAATTTTATCGTTTTATATTGTTAACGGTTTATTATGCGTAAACAGAACCTTAACTTGATGCCATTTTAATTTGCCTAGTTTAATTGGTGGTAGTTCATAGGTAAAGTTTATTATTACTATTATTTATTAAAACAATGTTGACTGTCTCGTCGTCAGTGCGTGTATCCGGCCTAGAATTGATCACCCCCTTTCCTCCCGTTGGTGTCGTAAGAGGCGACTAACTGAAAAAAACCGAAAGATGGGCAGCAGCGTTTTCTGTATCTTGACACCAAAACTGCGATCCCAAAGCCGCTTGCTAAGCGTGGGGATTAGGGCAGTCCCCCCTTCCAAGGGAAAGGCCTTTGTCCAACAGTGGACATCTTCCGGCTTATGATGATAATGATGACTGTTTCGTTGGTTTATTGGTTACTAAGCACGACTGCTGAGCATGGAGTCCTGGGTTCGAATCCCGTATCGGGCAAAGTGGTACTGGGTTTTTACAATAGGTAAATCACAAATCCAAACCCCGTGCTGCTACTGAGAATTACCTAATGTGTCCTAATGGAAAAACCCAATAAGAGCTTAGCTTAGCCCGACCCGGGATTCAAATTCAGGACCTCATGCTCCACAGTTGCGTTTAGCGACCGCTTGACCAACGAGGATCAAGATTTTTAATTAAATATGACTTATACCAGAATTCCAAGT
The DNA here is from genome assembly GCA_905340225.1 of Abrostola tripartita. NCBI lineage: Eukaryota > Metazoa > Arthropoda > Insecta > Lepidoptera > Noctuidae > Abrostola > Abrostola tripartita. Next base: position 2,943,519 of record HG996491.1, read on the forward strand.
TCCGTATATGATTGAAATGCAATACTTGTTGTATTTGGTGAGTGGTACGCTCGAGAGCCCTACCGCAATGGGCACTAACTACTGGCGTTTAAGACATCAAGCGTAGTGTGACTGACACTTCATTATCTTCGCTTACCTTGGAATAGAACTTCACATGGAACGTTTGAAGACTAATTACCTACTATAGATACACAAACCTACATACCTACCTATACCTACCTATTAGTCTTTAAACAAGAATTTCAGTTACTAGTCTAAGTTGTTTGTTATTTTGATCCAAGTGCTCGTACTATATAATCCACAACAGTAAAATGTTCCTAAATACTTTGGCTTTGATTGATACTGTACTCTTTCTTAGTTAACTAACACTGTAGGTCTTTAGCTATGTGACTCCAATTTAATTTACTTAAAACATGTTCGATGACGAATACGTGTACCCAGTGTACCTAATTTGCAATATTTTGAATGTAGCTTAGTCGCGGTCCTTGTGGTTCATAGACACGCTCTTATTCTATGTTATATTTATGGTCCAGTATTTAAAAAAAAAAAAAAAAAAACGCCGCCCCACACTAGGAATTTCTCCTGTGTCGTGGGTGCGTTTCACAAACATGAAATATCACATACACAAACACCCGGATTAGGGACAAACATCTGCGATTCGCACAAATTTTTGCCCCGTGCGGGAATCGAATCCACAACCCTTAGCGCAACGGTCCAATCGCTTAGTCACTGCGCCAATCAGGTCGTTAAAATATAGTCACTAGACAATTTTCCCAATAATTTAACTCATTTTAATGAAATATCTTTGTCAAAAATTGGTTCGTTGTATTAAAATAATAAATAAAACAGTACTGTTGTCGACAGGGACCAGCGATTCGCAGTTGGCACATTGATTGCAGGAAATAAATCATTCTTTGCACGAAACCTCAAATTAAACGTCGACCTAAAATTGCTTTTGCACGATTAATTCGCCAAAGGTATTCCGTTAATTATTGGTAGGAATGTATACAATATCGTTGTTTAATCATCGTTGTTAGACTAACGAGAATGTTATTGATACAATTCCTATGTATTACAGAGCCTGCTAGAGTATCTGAGCGGACATTCCTTATTAACATAACATAACATTACGCCTGTATTCCCCGAAGGGGTAGGCAGAGGTGTACATGTAGTACACCCACATATCGCCAGTTATGTTGTAAGTCCCAATGTAATAGGGGGCGAGCCTATTGCCATCAACCGGGCACAGATCCAGACTCCGTGCTGCTACTGAGAATTACCTTATGGAAAACTCAGTCACACTTTGCCCGACCCGGGATTTGAACCTAGGACCTCTTGCTCAGCAGTCGCGCTTAGCGACCACTAGACCAATGAGGCAGTCTTATTGATTTGTATATACCTACCTCTAGAATCGTTTAATGGTTGTCTGGTATGCATTTCAAGTTACTTAGTTAGCTGGCCCAATTATTGGACCTTGGGGGACACACGCCAAAAGTAATTAAAAAAGAAAATTGGGTAGGATTTTTGGCTGGGGTCTTCTATTATTATTTATTTATTAAGTATTTGTACAATAAAACTTATATGCTAATACAATGCCCGACAAAACCGTTTTAACAGTTTGTCTGTGGGTATGAAGGGTTACATGTGTTTTTTGTATGTTTGACGTGTGATGTACGGCAAAATATAGCCATACGACATGCATGGGAGAACAACTCGGCGTAGGTACCAACTACCTACCCTTCTAAAGGATTGTATTTTTGTGGTTGCTAAATCAACGAGTCCTAAACTCGTACGCATTCACATGATAAATTATCGTCTTTCCTTCTGAAAATCTTCAGCTAGTATTTTAAAACAGACGTCGTCAGCCGGGTCTATATTTTGCTGCTATTTGAGTTGAGCAGCTCTTCAATTAGGGACTAGCTGAGTTTGAGACCATTAGGGGCCAAGTCCGAGCTTTCCGAGCTTGATAACAGGGCGAGCTCGTTATATTCCGAAATCGCATCGGGACGCATTGCGCCATTTCGTTTTGCTTTTTGACGCCAACAGCACTTGGTATTTTGGGAGAGAGAAATGACAAAATTTAAGGAGAATTCCGTGTTAAGGACACCTAAACACGTAAAATGTTGTGTAAGACTTGTTGATGGTTCTTGAACGTATTTTCGCATGCTTGGAGTGCTTTTATCGGTCAGTTGATGAAAATAGTGTCGAAAACCACAACTACCAATTCAGAACCTCAACCTATTTAGAAATGCGCCAAAATCTCATATATAATGAAATACTGGTCTCAACAGAGAATTTTAATAACTCAATCTGTCTTCACCCGTTCTGATTAGTTTCTCAGCCACGGCACGTCACCTTGGCTTTATACATTATGCGTGATAATGTGTACCGAGTCCATTAATCAGCGTACACTGTGTGCCTTGCATGAATGTATAATGAAGTAGGCAATGAAAATCAATTTTAAACTCAATTCCGATGCAATTGATCCGGCCGAATAAGTTAAAACTCGATTGAGATTAAATGAGATTTTCTGAATGTTTGTTGAGGCGAGTTTGACTGTCTGCTTTTGTATTGTCAACTTAAAGTTAGTTTGTGCCAGTTGCTGATAGCGGAGGGTTGTGAATAGAGGTCTTTGTTGAAGGTGAGTTGCGAAAAAATTCGGTTTGCAAAGCTCGTGCATTTATTTTCATAAAAATTGGGTAGCGAGCATTGACGGAGAATTGCTTTTTTAGCTCTTAGGGAACGTTGAAAGCATATTGAAATAAGTTCAAGTTAGAGGTGTTTGGTTAAGCCAGTAAATATGTTAGTATGAATGTATATACATTTATGACTGTCAACAAAACACGGATAACTTTAAACATATATTTTTCTTACTTGAACAATGATCTTAAAAGCCTTAAAGTGCTTTATTAGACTTAGGGTGTCCATAAAGCCAAGTCAAGATTGGAAGAATATGATTATCTTTTATCGTTTCAAATAATCAGTATGCATGACGTAGAAGATTCTCACTCACTATCATTTCCACAGTTATAAGCTCCGATATATCCATTTAAATTCACATCAAACCAATTTTATTAAGCAGATTCGCGGGCATGCGTGACGTGCGACCGCAGACTCGCCTCAGCCTCTCCTGGCAGTTACAAATGATCTCGCCACGATTAATGAATGTACTGAACTACCAGCATCTGTGATATTGCTTTGTTGAGTCACGAACTTGCAAACCTTTGACCTTCATCTAAACTTTCTTTGGTAAGTTTTGGGTTTCACTTGTTCGTCGGGTTCCGTTTGGTAATCTTTGCTCTCGATCTACTGCTTGCATCATTGTCTTCAGTTTGACTTGTCAGTGACTCTTCAATTCCTACCTTACCTATTTCTGTATACGATCTATTTTTATTTTTCAAACTAGCTGTAGCCCGCGCCTTCTTCCGCGTGCATTTCGGATAAAAACATCAGTAGACGTTCAATTTATTTAGACAATTATAGCTCAGAACCTTGATGTATATTGATATTTTGGCTTAATTAATTGTATAATACCTACCCGATAAATATCAATAAGCGGGCATATAGTAGTATATAGAACTAAATCACTCAGATATATTCTTATATAAAAGCACAATTTTAAAATCTCCAGGGAACTACAGGCATCGTGACGGTATATATTTACGGCTTTCAATATACAAGAATAAGATTGCAGCAATTTCGTACGAGAGAATTTAACAGATCTGGAGTACATAAATGGGTACAATAAGCATATGCTCATGGCTGCCTTATATTTGTGACCATGCCCTTCTCTTATGTCAGTGCCTTAGCGGATGTTTTTCTCCCTGAAGGATGCCAGGACCTCTAATTTAGTCTAATTTCTATGTAGCATTTCCTTTTGGACCAGACTTAACCGTATAAGCTGGATTTATCCCTGGTTTAGCGATAAAATTGTCTATTTTTTGTTGGCAAAATATCCCTTAGATTTTGTTTTGTATTTGCCTATAAAAATGACGATATACGGAACATATGCACGATATGTTTTTAGACGTTTTGTGTTCCTTGTTTAACGATTGAAATTGTTCATATTTTATTCGGTTGTACTTAAATGAATCTAGAAACGCCAGAGTAGTTTTGGACTCAAACGACCCTAATTTCTGTGTTGGTGGCCCGGTGCGAGGCTCCAGCCCAGAGTTTGGCTCTAACTATAAACTAGTCCGGAATTACAAAACACGTGACGATAATTGACTTCTTCTTCTTATCGTATGGATGACCAAAAACCTGGTGTCAGAGTTTAAGCCGCCGGTAGGCTGATAATTGACTAAATATTATGGATAACACTCACGAAAGTTACAGTCGTAAAACATTCACTTATACTAATAGGGAATGTGCAGTATAGGAACAAACATCAAACAGCTATAATTGACGCGAACATGACCATCAAATCTGTCACGGAGTTACTACGTCACAAATAAAATCCTAACGAACGCGATCTTGTAATATAAACCCTTGCAGCCGTCCAGCTTGTCATGAGCCCATCAATCAGAACAAATGGCGCGCAGCGATCAGCTGTTACGGCTCTACTTCAAGTGGTCACACAGTAATGACACACTGGAATTGGTATCAACGATAGAATGCAAGAAGATTGGATAAGAAATGGATTTTGTTTTGTTAATGTATTTATAACGGCAAGTTGTCGTTCATTATGGCGTTCTAAGGGGGAGGCCTTTGTCCAGCAGTGGACGTCTTCCGGCTGATGATGATGAACGTATTTATTATACGAAACGTGATGAAAGTAATTTCCAACACATGGAACTGAACAGCTTATTGTTATTTTTAGTCTTTCGTAAAGGTTTCTCTTCCTGTACAATATACAATATATGATGCTACAGTATAACACCAAATTTTCAAGACACAACTTTTGTGTGCTGCATTATTAAATAACAATTGAGAAATTAACAATTTACGAATCTCTTAAAACCTTTGATTTTGAAACTTCTGTTTTACATCGGTGCTCTTTTATTGAATCCTCCTTATCCAGATTAGTAAATCCTGGAGCGCAGTGAGTTGATGAGGGTGTAAAAGCTATTCAGCCGGAAAGCTGATAGCAAATATGGCAATAACACGACCCATCTTGTATCTGCGTATGTTTGACATATTAATGTTACGTCACAAGTTTTATACCATCACGTTTAGATAGTGAGAGAGTCTATTGTGCTTTTGACTGCTGTGAAAGGACTTTCAGAATTATATACGTATGACAAAAAAGAGTACTTATACCTCATCTTGGCTGTAAATAATTAGGTAATCTATATATACGTAATAATATATACTATTTAGGTAATCTTTATCCTTTACTAGCTCGTCCGGCGATCGTCGTACCGCAGAACTGTCGTTTTTCCATATTTTCTCAGTATTTAAGCCTTCCCTGGACTTACGCAAATATTTACCACATATTTACCAGTTTTAAAAACCAAAATTAGCCGAATTCGTCCAGCCGGTAGCAAGTTATGGCGTGACTAAGGGAACTAGGGATTCATTTTAATATTATAGATATCTATGTACCTATATTTCGTAGCTTACAAGTCTATATGGTGGTAAGTTTTCCGGCTTGTTGGCAATTGTTTTTTAATCCGTCCCACGTCAAAACGTTGTTACAGGTAACAATTTTTATCAATCTAACGCTGTGTAAAACATTGAACATAACATATTTATACCCTGATGTATATAGCGGTACTAAATATTTAGGATGTTGTAAATCTCGCGTTTTTAATATTTTTTCCGTAAAAAATAAATTTTTTACACTGAGTTTTTACCTAACGATCTGTATAGAGAAAGTTATTTTTATCGAGACTTGGGTTTAGTCAGACACTAGGTACTTAAATCTAATCATTTGATTGAAACGTTTTCTACGTAAACAGTAATCATTGGTTACCATAGTAACGTCGAGCCTGAGGCAGCGACTGTGATGGACCAATCTGTCTGACCAAACGATTAAACTAAAAATAAACGTCAAGAATATAATATAATTAGAAGTCCGTCTAAAATAAGAAAAGTCTATGCCATTTATTTGTTAAACAAAATATATTGAAATAGGCTTGCCTCCTTATTATATTGGGACCTATAATATGGCGAAATGTGGGTGTACTATATGTGCACCTCTGCCTACCTTGTCGGGAAACATAGACGTGATTTTATGTAATTTTGTTATTTATTCGTTTAACAAAATCTATGCGAAGAACAGTTTCAATAGCGCTACCATAACATGACCATAACATAGTTATTAAGCAGTAAAAATTATAATAATTCTGTAATAATTTGTGCACGAATACGACCCTAACAAAATCGAAATCATAAAAAAGCGAGTCTATATAATAATGAAACCTGAACTAAATTATAAAGTGAAGCTTTATTTCTAGTAAACGTCAAACTACTATACCTAGGTAATTGTTCTAGCTTTCTCGAGTTTCCTGGAAATTTCTTAGCCTTTAGAGAAAGTCTTCTGTCTTTAGATTTCTATGAACCTGTAATAGTGCTGACATCGCTTTTACATTCGTCTTGCTAATAATTGACCTAGATAACATTATAAGCTCCTGACATACCTTTTATAAGCTTAAAAAGGAAAAAATACGATGCCGTAACGTCAGTAAACGCTCTAAGGCAAAACAAGATGTTTTTCATTTTACATTCTTAGAACATTTTAAAATTATTTTCATTGACAGGTAGTTTATTGCCTTCAACTCGCATTCTGATGATGGTAGAGAATTCAATTCTTTATTTTTTTAAAGAAGACAAGGAGATTTTTATCATGTGGGATTGAAAGTGTTGTTGGATTTTTCCATTAGAAAATTCTCAGTAGCAGCACGGAGTCTGAATTTGTGCCCGGTTGATGGCAATAGGCTCGCCCCCTATTATATTGGAACCTATAACGTAACTGGCGAATTGTGGGTGTACTATATATGCACCTCTGCCTACCCCTTCGGGCAATACAGGCGTAATGTTATGTTTTATCACGTTAAGTTCTTCAAAGTAATACGTAATAATACTACCTACCTACCCACGCATAAAACGTCGGATAGACCGACCAAATAATATGAGGTTATCAATACCAATGTTGCTAAGTCGACTCCTGTAGAGATGTAGAGGTAACAGTACTTGTAGGTGTCAAGTTTTGAATAGGAAAGGGAAATACATTCGTGAGATGACTCTTTCGTTGTGCTTGAATGGGTGCCGACGTGACCGACTTACTAACTCACATTTTCGAGGATCACACATCTTTGTTATACGATCTTTCGCATATAAACACTCCATTGCGCTGTACGGCCAGTGCTTAAAACACGCATTAAAGTGTAAACGGCAGTGTAAATGTAATGATCAAAGTGGGACAGTAATAATTCGCGAGTGCTGCAAATTGGATGGTGTGCTCGTCTGTCAGTTTGTCAGACAATATTGTTCGGTTTGTCGACGTAGACTATATATACATGTTGTGTAGTAATAAATAAATGGAGCCCGGCTTTTTGTCAAATTAAATATTGACGCTGCGCTGAAAAGATGAAATAATTTTTCTGATGCTTCCCTTTCAAAGCTGTCACGTGAGTTTTGATTATTTTTAAGGGTTCTGTAGGCAAAATATAAAGGAGATATTGAGTGTGCAGTTTTCTATTGAAGCATAATTGTATGTTGGACTTAAAATAATTTAAAAAAGCCATTTAATTTTGTCTATCGACATACTACGAACTAGCAAATAACATAATTCGATAGTTACACTGTTTATGTCAGGATAACAAAAAGAAGAAAAGAAGGCCGAAGATCGGGCTCAGTGGCGTGCCATAGGAGAGGCCTATGTCCAGCAGTGGAGTGAGATAGGCTGATGATGATGATGAACAAAAGAAGAGTAAGGTATGATTATGGTTGAATAATTCCTATCTAATTATGCACACGTTTTACACATACACACCTATAATATAACGTACCCGTTTTAGCTCCTGGAACACGGTACCCTAGTCATGTGAGGACGACGAGCTTATTTTTTACTTACGGCCGTATGAGGGGTATTTTGTCAGCTCAAAATCGGTGTCTCCAAAAATATTTCGACTGTCATCCTTATTTTTCTTATACAAAGAGAAATTTTGCGGGGTAGAACCAGGTGTTGGTATTAACATTCGAATCTTTTGGTTCTTGCATTGAACTGCCACACTGCAGGGCAAGCGCCTCTTCTTATTCAGAGAAGGAATGAGCATTGATCACAAACGTCACTGCAGGTTGGCCGATTTCGGTCTTTAACATACAAATTAATTACAGTATTTTTCCCCTCCGTTAGTCAGTGTATTCAGAAATAATTTTATGTATCTATTTTTTGAATTTTATATTTTTATTTCAGTAATATTATTGTGATTGTTGTAAACTAGTCGGGCATTCCCGAATACACACGTGAGTATAACCGGGATATATAGTAAATAATATTATTGTGTATATTGTGGGGCTCGTAGCTATGCAGCTACCCGGCAGATCAGTCGATCTGCGAGGTTTAGCCGTGCTCGCCGCGGTCAGTCTTGTGATGGGTGACCGTTTTCACATGTCGAGTCCCCACCGTGCTTCGGAAGGCACATTAAGCCGTTGGTCCTGCGCCTGATCTCTCTCCGGTCGTGTCGGTCTGCCGTCCCATCGGACTATAAGAGTAAGGGAATAGGGAGTGCACCTGTGTCTGCGCGCATACTTGTGCACTATAATATCTCCTGCGCAGATGGCTAGTCTCAGCTGAGACAGGCCGCCGTGACCGAAATTCGGTCAGGAGGACATTATTATAATTTATAACATTGAAAAAGTCGCATTACACTTACCTGGGGTTTTGAACATGCAACTTCATGCATGCCAATCCGGTTAATCAGCCACTAGGCCATCATCGTCTATCAATCGGCTTACCAAAAACTCGTCCCTATTCCACAACGACGACAATATAATACGACAATGAAGAAGCGTTTGTGGATAAGAACTTAAGTTCATTACGTTTCCAAACAGTGGAACGAATGAGTGTTTGCTTGAGGAAAATGGTTGGAGAAATGTTTGCTATCTTTTGTACTAACACTAGTTGGATCCTTTGTGGTTAGAACATGTGTCTTTGTGATTTTAATGGCTGTGGTTAAATGAGCAGTAAAAGTATTTGGTTAGGCAACGCCAGTTTAGGTTTGGATTTGGATGGAGTTTTGAAGATAGAAGCTTGCTGCTTGTGATGTGACGCGATTGTGGAGGTTCTTTATGTGCATATAGTGAATATATCCATGTCAAACTAAACTACTTTAAATACAAAATTAAAAGATAAATTTTACCCTGCAAAACGAACTAGGTAATAATCATTCAAAAGGTTGTGAGTTTATTATTGTCATAAGATCTATATTTGAATTCCTGAGATCTTGTTCACTCGTGAACACACTGTCTTGTAAAGCTACCAACATTTTTAAATTAATTTATACTGTCTCATTCTGTCTCGATCATGAATTCGGTAGATATTTCCATTAGATAATTCTCAGTAGCAGCACGGAGTCAGGATTTGTGCCTGGTTGATAGCAATAGCCGTAGCCATAGCCGTGTGGTATCCGGCCTAAAATTGACCACCCCCTTTCCTCCCGTGGGTGTCGTAAGAGGCGACAAAGGGAAAATTCAGAAGATGGGCAGCAGCGTCTTCTGTAACTTGACCACCAACACTGCGATCCCCAAGCCGCTTGCCAAGCGTGGGGATAATGGCACCCCCCCCCCCTTTCTAAAAGGAGGAGGCCTTTGTTCAACAGTGGACGCTTACCGGCTGATGATGATGATAGCAATAGGCTCGCCCCGTATTACTTTGGGACCTATAACATAACTGGCGAAATGAGTTGTTACTATACCCCTCTGCCTACCCCTTAGGGGAATTCAGGTGCGATTTGTTTTGTTTATGTTATGTTTATTAACTGTACATTTTATAGTGAACCTAATAATAGGCAGTGGCGTTTATTGTGTCAGTCCACAACAATTTATAGCAATATTAATATTGCTTATCACGTCGGCCGTGGCGCTGTGATAACGTTTATTATGTCCAAACGTGTTGGAAAACTAAAATATAAAATCGGGATGCAAGTGAACTGTCGATAAGCCGACGTTTTAATCCATTTGTGGATATGTGAAAATATACTGCTATAATTCATTGAATCTACCTATCTATGACATTTGTAGCCCCATGCACGTAATTTTTTGAAACGTTAGGTTCGGGTTTAAGTTTGTTGTTAGATATATCGCTGATTTCGATGCGATAACTCGCAATTTCCAATACCAGGCACATTTTAACTTTTCAATTTTTATGTAATTTATCATATATTCTCAAAAAATTAATATTTGCTTGGTTTTAAACCGACCACGATAAGTTATCTTATTTGCCTACTAAACACTTACTAAAAATACGACACACACAACACGTCATGTTTTCAGTATTATTTAGATCAATCAGTTATCCATGCATCAATATTTTTGTTAACACCACAAAAATATCAGCTGTAAAACATTGGTTTATTCGGAGCTTTTGAATTATTTCGATACCAAATGGTTTGAGGCTAAATTAAATATGAAAAACATAGTGCTTTACGATCACCACGCTCAGTGTTCAACAATGGAGGCCTGAATTATTTGCTACGAACTATATCGCTTGAGGATGTTAGAAATTAATTTGACAAAATTTTACCTCTAGCAAAATATAAGTAAATTTTAGTCTTTCCAACAATGATATGTCTAAAAGTATAGATACGTCATTTGCTAACAAAATGAACGAGAAAAGTGTTCTGAACTCTGAGTCTGAACTGCACTAGTCTTATGACAAATCGGACAACAATATTGTACTTCCCAAGCCTGCAATTGTCCCCTTTCCATCACTAAGCTTATTACTCTAAACACAGCCTCGGCTTTACAAACTAAACCTATCTATTGATATTATCGGACTAAAGCTTGACGCATTAATCGCTCGTGTGTCTAGGATTTAGACGTGTAGGTGGATCGTGGCACGGCTGGGTGTTTAATAAGAGACTATAATGCGAAATGACCGCTCGTGACGCCCTCCGTCCATTGTCCACTGCAGTGCCACCGGATTTAATTAAACTACACAAGTAACTGACGAGACGGACATTCTAGGACGGTAACGCAGTAATTGGAAACTTGATGTATTTGTATTGCTGCTATACACACACAATACAATACTCTTTATTTAATGCTAGAGCCAAGTGTTATAGCTAGCTCCGCGGGATAGCGCTTTTCTTTTGTTTATTTTGTGAACCTGCGCTTTCTCTTGTTCGTTTAATGAACAACAAACGAATCAAAACACTCGTATCCTGTAGCTTAGTGAGCGACGAGCAAAACTTACATAAGGATCTGGTATACAAAAGATGGACCTATATTAAAAATATGATGGGGTTTGATCTATAAATCTGTATTTCTAAATCCTTGAGTTATACGTGAGATATTTTAAGTCAATAGGTCCGTGAAGTACCGGATTAGAATAGCACCTTCTCATTTCGTCCCTTGGGTGTCGTAGGAGACGACTACAGGAAATTCCAGGCAGCAGCGCCTTCTTTAACTTCACCACCAATACTGCGATCCGCAAGCAGCTTGCCAAGTGGGGATTATGGCAAGGCGAGGCCTTTGTTTAACAGTGGATGACTTCCAGCTGATGATAAAAGTCTTCAGCAACTCTTCCATTACTCCTAAGTACCACCATGGATTTCCACGTTAACGACGCTATGTGACACATAAAACTATCACGTACGCACCACATAACAATAACTCCTAACTTTCCTACAAAACTTGTATAAGTTTACTTCCCTCGGGCCCCCTTAGCAGTTTGTTTAACTATATAATTAAGGGTGTGTACATATGTAGTGTGACGTGACGTACGCAAAGCGGTAGTTAAGAAAACGAGCTTCGTACTATCATCGTGGGACTAAAGTGCCGTATTAGGAAACATTGTCGTCTATAACGTACTTGGTTGTTGTTTAGGAGACCCACACCCTTAGAGAAAGGTAATTTAATTTTTGTATGAGTTTCTGAACGCTATTAGGTAAAAGATAGGTAATAAGCTTTGTACTATTTATTTGCTCGTTCTTTATAAGCTGTATATAATTGTTATAGTTTTAAAAATCAGATTAATATGCCATAAAGGTTGTGTTTTCAAAAACTGCTAATTGGAATTTTAACTTTTTCAGTGTTTTTTTAAAGTAGTTATTTTCTTAGTTATTTTAAGACACCGTTGACTTATTTATCAGATTGATCTAATGATAATTTCAGATTTATGTTTTATGTATCTCCTAATTTAACTACCATATTTCAAGCCACGCTCTCAAGAGCTACTAAGCTCCTAAGAGGTACTTAAACTTACTATACAGTAGTAAAATAAAAATACATACAGACAAACATGGAACCTAATCCTATTTTGAAGTCGGTTGACTACTAAAATGCGATGTTTTCAATTATAATAATATTTATTCGGCTCATAAAATTTCTGCAATTCTTATTTTAAGTTCAGCCCTAGAATGATATAGTGAGTGAATATCCAAGGAGATAACAGTCTACAATCATATCTGTCTCCCCGCCTAATATGGATGGCACAATTTGTAGCATAATGATGATAGCTGCGCGGGTTCTTAGCGGGCTCCAGCGGCATTTGGCAGAAGATATGTGCTCTTATAATATTCATGATAGAACGCAGATGTGATACGACCGTTATTGCGCAATGCATTAACCTATTATTGCATGTTTGTGGTACCGGATTAGTTCGGTGACGTCACAGAGAGTGGTGTAATGTTGTGCTGGAGAAGGTTATTGGTAATGGAAATAGTGTCTTGAATTCTTAATGACTTAGTAAGTATCCTAATAATATATTAGTATCCTAATTTTCGTTCGGTTAGGTAATGGAATATAGAGTCATCTCTCTGAGTCCAGCAGTACCACCCTCTGACAATAAAACCACTTCATCAGACTGCCTCGTTGGCCTAGTGGTTGCCAAGCGCGACTGCTGAGCATGAGGTCCTGGTTTCGCATCCCAGGTCGGGTGTTATTGGGTTTTTCCCTTAGGTAATTCTCAGTAGCAGCGCGGAGTCTGGAATTGAACTCGGTTGATGGTAATAAGCTCTCTTCTTTAACATTCGGATAGGCCACATAATTAGCAAACTGTGGGTGTGTTATACACCTCTGCCTACCTCTTAAGGGGGAATACAGGCGTGATGTTATCTATGTAAATAGTTTATCAGATTGCGATGACTTAGTGCAGAGTAAGCTAGCTAAGGAAAAATAATTAAATAGCCTATGATACAAAAAATAACCCTAATTCAAACACTTAAAAGATCTTCATAAATTATATTTAAGAACCATCCCGATCAAGTCAGCTTTCGAACAAAAAAAACCGCATCATTATCGGTCTATTCGCTTAGGAGCTACGATGCCACAGACAGATACACCGAAACGTGAAATTTATAACACCCCTTTTTGCGTTGGAGGTTAAAAAGACACGTTAAAATTATTCACGCGGACTAAGTCGCAGGCGGAAGCTTGTATAAAATAAAAAAGTTAGTTTGAGCTAACTTATTTAAAGTAGTGGTGATATTTAATGGACCCCTTGCAGCAGTGCCACGCCATGATTAGTTTCAGTATCAGTCAGGAATGGAACTAGTCAGCGTTCTACGTGTTTTCATTAACTTCGTGAGTGAATTGGTTGCCAATACATATTCTATGCATTGATTTTATCGTGGCGGATAGGACTGTGATTTTATAGTAGTGCTGAATTAAAATGTGTATTTGAACATTCTCCCTTTTGATAAGTTGCATCGTGTTCCGCTCTAAACTATCAAGTAACGTCAATTAGTCTTCGTCATTTCTTGGCGAGACAAAATGTATCATTGGGTTTTTTTGGCATTTTATTTTTAGTAGCATTCCGGAGTCAGAAATATGGACAGCTGTGCCCCGCGGTGTTAACCGCTACATTTTTTCGGGATAAAAAGTAGCTTATGTGTTAATCCAGGGTGTCAGCTACCTCCATACCAAATTTTATCAAAATTGGTCCAGTCGTTTGACGGTGAAGAGGTAACAAACATGCAAACACACACACCAATTTTCGCATTCTTCTTCTTACCGTATGGTTGATGAACAACCTGGTGTCAGAATTTAAACCGCCTGTAGGCCTCTGACATGGCATAACACACCATTGAAAAATCTCTCTCTCGCATTTATAATAATATTAGTGTGAATAGTACCTAAGTAAGAGCTTCTACGAACTATCTTATCTACTACTACTACTATAGGTAGGTATATACTTCGATCTCTGTGGCCTTTAAAATGAGCTACGATAGTAAAACTTCTCTCAAAGAGACTTCCTGACTTAAGCGGCCCAATTACGGGAGAACATTGATTGATATCTTTAGATTACAACAGTTGTGGTTCATTCGAAAACTGGACACTAGCACTACGATGACAACGATCTGTGTAACTCGTTGCCTCACCTCTGCTTTAACTAATGGCAAATTGTTAATGTTAAAGCAAACCTCTGGAGAATCGCAAATTCGAGCCTTAGATACCCTGTGATTAATTTACTTTAACTTTACTTCTAACATTTATTAATAAAAGATCTATATTTACTTTTAATATTATGAGCCACTTAAAATTAACAGTACTGAGAAAAGAGTCTGGGTGTTCACTTAGTTCTATCGTTAAGAACAAACACAAATTAATTTTACGACTAAAACAATTTTTAATCTCTTGTAGCCTTTACAAAAAGCCTGTATTATTACCTAAAACATTTTATTTCTTCAGTGAACACCAGTTATTCGTCTTCGGTCCCCAATTTTCTGGGACGTCATTACACGAAATGTGTCCAACACTCTCGTGATACAAGATTTCGGAGCAGAGATCCAATCTAAGTAATGGGTTGATCGGAGGTGCCATGTGTCAAGCGCCATGTGCGAGACAACGCGACGTATCGTCTGCAGGCTCTAAAGTTCCACTTCAATCGCGTTTTATAGGAATATTATTGATTTAAAGTTCCATTAGGCGGTATTGAAAGTTTACACGTTTAGAATGGAGTGCTGAAGTAATTGTTTGCATACAGGCGGGCTGCGACATAATGCGGCATTATTTTTATGAAAAATAACTAGGGAAATTTTGTGTTTGACTTGTAATAAGTTAGTGTTTATGTAACACATTGTTTTGTTACATGTGCCTCCATATTACAGTGTAAAATTTGATTTTTAAGACACCTTTCATGAATTTTCTGATTCTAAATTGATTAAAAACCTCAACCTTGAAACCTTTTTGTGCTGACTAAACAGTATAAAAGCTTTGAATATTAAACATGGATAAGATTTACTTGCCAGAGTCATCGAGTCATCGAAATGAATCAAATACATATCTAGGTATGTACATGTGTAGGCAGACCTAGGTAACTTTTTTAAAACCTAAAGTAATTTTATTTCGGAAATTGATATAAATCCGTTGTTAATTCCAAAATGATTAAATATCGCAGACACGACAAAAGTAATAAATACCTACGCAGCGCAAAAATCATTATGATTTGTAGTAAAACAATATTCTTAAAAATAGAACCGTTTTCGACGCAGGGCTGGTCACGTGCGTCTCATACATTTTTCTAAAGCGACGGAACCCGGTGGCGTCCACATGGGCTCGAACGTGACGCGAATCACGAATATGACATTTAGATTTTTTTTTAATACCCAACGAATTTCAATCGGCCATTTTGGTTCCATTAATTGTTTTTCACGTAGAACTTGTAATTGTGTAATTGTTTGCTGAAAGTCCGATTGGTTCTAGTTTAATTAAATTGTTGTTGGGTAGTACCTTTGTCCGGAAAAATGTTTCAGTGTCGCTAGGAAATTAGCGTGAAATGCTAATGTGTTTTAACGACTTAACCTTAACCTGTGACACACGGGGAAATGTCCAAATGTTTTTTGCTCTCAGAATACAAGGGCATACACTCTAGCAATGTCTCCTTGGTCTAGTGGTCGCTAAGCGCGACTGCTGAGCACGAGGTCCTGGGTTCGAATTCCTGGTCGAGGTTTATTGGGTTAGTAGTCTCTGTAGCAGCACGGAGTCGGCTTTGTGCCCAGTTGATAGCAATAGACTCGCCCCCTAATACTTTGGTACCTGTAACAGAACGTGCGAAATGTAGGCGTGATGTTATAAATTTTATGAAACTAGCAAATCTACGCATATAAGCGTGAAGGTATGATTCGTTGCCTAACTTTCCTATAACCTAGTTCACATGCTATTCAAAGCAATTCCAATATGAACTATGTAGCTCCACAATTACACATACTAGTGCGATGAACTGCCATGGTTCTGAGGCGCGCGCGCTCGATACATTTGAGGAATCTTGGAAGTTGCGTTGGAACCCAATATAGTTGATAGAAGCGGTGTCCGCATCACCGAGGCAGTTGTGTGTTAGGTAGAAATATGGTGGGCCTTACTGGAATACCTGTTTGTGGTAGAATTTATCTTTAGTGTTTGTCTTTTATTTTTATGAACGGGAGCTACTTATAAGAGCTATATAAGAATACAATATTTCTTCCTTAAGAGATTTTTTCATATTGTATTTTTTTAAATCTGCGTCTGTGATGGTAATGTTTGACAGACACCGGCAGACATTATGTCGATTGGGTTAAGTTTGTAACGATGCGGTTATGATACATGACTTTTACACTATACTTCTATATAATAATAATAATAACAGCCTATAACTGTCCCACTGCAGGGCAAAGGCCTCTTCTCCTATAGAGAAGGATTGAGCACTGATCACCACGCTAGCTCACTGCGGGTTGGCGATTTCAAATAACTAAATCCAGGTTTCCTTACGATGTTTTCCGTCACCGTCAGTCAGTGGTGTCTTAGAATATCTAAGAAAGTATTTATGACATTGAAAAAGTCACATTGATACTTGCCTGGTTTTGAACCTGCAACCTCGTGCATAGAAATCCGGTATGTCAACCACTAGGCCACCACGACTTATATATTAGATAAGTTATTATGTAGTAGAAAAATTTTACCCTCCATATATCGACTATTTACCACGCGATAAAATAACATTATATTAGATACAATATATAGCATTTAACGATCGACAACCTAAACCACAGATTTAGTACACAAAATATCGTAACAGTATGTTTAAACTAAGGTTAATAGAACCGTCCATTATGGCATACTTGGCAGCCCGCTGGCACAAAAGCCCTGTATTGGCAAGTTAACTCGATAATGACGGCAGTGGTGCCATTAATTGGCGATCTAATTACTGCCAATGGCTGGCATGCTCGTCGCTCAAGCTTGTCAACATAGGTTATAATATGAGCGGGGTTCAATAAGAGTTACGATTATCAGCGATTGAAACTACATAGGACGGTCTTGAGGATAGGTTGTGACGAGAAATGAGTAATTAAGTTTTTTTAATTACATACAACATTAACGCAGGTATATAACTTCATGTGAATGCCTTGTCGGCCTGTGGGAGCGGTCTCGAGTTCGATTCCCGAGTCAGGCAAAGTGTTATTGTGTTTTTCTATTGGGTAATTCTCAGTAGCGCCATGCAGACTATATTTATGCCCGGACAATGGCAATAGGCTCGCTCCCTATTAAGTTAGGACCTACACCACCTGGCACAATGTGCTTTATTTCGTCTACCCTTTCGGGGAATACTGGCTTGATGGCATGTTGTTAATGCAACATACAACCACATCTGGAATCTCAGTGTTTTCTCCTTTATCAAGAGCTTAGATGTACGTATATCTCATTTTACTGCGCTGTTTTTAGATTTTTTATTGTGTGCCTATTGTCATTTATCGGGCCCACACAGGGTCGCTTACACACGCTTTCCGGCATCGAAATAACGGGCTGTAAGTAGAGACTCCACGAGTAATACCTAAGTACGTCCAGCGCACCCTGGACGGTCAACCTCGCTACCATCCTTGTTGACTGACCAATCTTTACACCATGGAATTACCTGTTACCTTGTGATATTTGGCTCATGCCGAAATAGAATTGTATTCCGTATCCGACGGACAAACAGAATCACACTACACACTAATTATAAAGGCGAAAATTTGTGAGTGTATTTGTGTGCTTGTGTGTTTGTTACCTCTAAACGCTCAAACGGCTGGACCAATTTTGATAAAATTTGGTATGGAGGTAGCTGACATCCTGGATTAACACAGGCTACCCAAGGGCTTTTATCCCGAAAAAATGTAGCAGGTAATACCGCGGGGCGCACCTAGTTATTGATAAAATAAGATATCTGAAGTACCTTTGTTAGGGTATTACGAATCGTCTTAAACTGAAACAAGTGTCTATGTTACTCGCTACGTGTTCGTAGTTTGTTTTATTTTAGACACACGTATGTTACTTTCCCTTCTAGAAACAAGACTTTGTTTTCAGTGTAACCGTGTTAATATTCAGTTGTTCGAGATTGTAATAAACAAGTGAAAGTTTATTGTAATGGTTTTTGCACAGAATTATTTTCTTGAGTAACTATCTGCTGTTTGGATTGTTTACTATTTTAGGTATAAAACAGTAATATAACAACTTATAAACGGTAATTAAACTATTTAGGCATTGTTTCAGATGGAATGGGAGTTGATTTTTCAAAAGTCTTAGTCATTAACTTATGTGAAAGTTAAAGTGCTACGTAAAATTTGATCTCATTTTTGTAAAAAAATAGATAGAAAACATTATTTTCAATAACATGATTAATGGCTCGGTTTTTTATACAAGTAGATAATAGCATGATGCTAAGAGGCTCTAAGTAAACATTAACGTTTGTTTTCATTGTAAAAGCCGAAGTAGTAAACATAGGGCTGCCATGCCATCACTTTTGTATTCTACTCAAGTACACCATTAAAATCAGTCAAGGAAATCCTCTGGAGCAACCATAAAAGATAACATAAAGATTTTCCCGAAGCATTATTTTACAGTCTTCTAGTTTGTTTCATAAATTATATGAAAAATCCGTTTTGCAATTCATCGTGCCGTCGTTATACTGTATTTTGGACTTTAGGGGTACTTATTAAGGTTGATTTTAGATTTTGGTGGTTGTATTTATAATTTGGTGGATCTAAAACCCTTGATTTCGCGGCTGAATGCTCGAACACACTAAGAATGGTCAGATGTTGCGGTTACTACGTACCAATATTCATAAATTGTGGCATACTCGTGAAGTTGTCATTATTTCGATTGTATCTTATAGTTGGGTAACTAGAGGTATACCTACGGTAATCTTGATGAATGAAGACGTTTTGCTGCGTCATAGTACGATCGTTTATGATGAAGAGTAATTTAACTTTTCTTCAGTTTCGCGGGCTTAGAATTAAGTCGAGAAAAGAGTGGTCTCACGGTGAGTTGTGTCTTAGGTTCGCGTGGTGTCATTGAGGAAATAAATCGCATTAATAGACAGTGTTGCGGGTTCAGGCCAAGTTTTATGTCATCTGTATTTCAGTATTATTACAACAATTAGTTAGTATCATACAATAAGAGTTAACGGGTCTTAACCACGTACGTAATTAACGGAATAAATACCTATTTTATATTTCCCGACGTTTCGGCCGACTTGCAAAGGCCGTGGTAACGGGTTGACCGTTGATTATATAGTACATACAGGTGAATAAATGTTGTATACAAATAACAAGATTACACTATATACACAAACAATGGCATAATACTAAAAAAAAAAAGATCCCGACGAATTGAGAACCTCCTCCTTTTTTTTGAAGTCGGTTAAAAATAAATGACGCTAGGGCATAGCTTTATAGAGCTTAGACAAAAGAGATCTTTAAGGATAGCTAGGCTTAAACTATAAGTTACCCGTAAGGACTTCAAAGCGCTGGTTTTCATATAAAACCTTTTTTTGCAAACATATAGTATCAGTATTGGTAGGTCCCAAACACTAAGCAATTACAAGAAGCCTCTAAAATTTCTAATTACTTCGAGAGGCGAATGTTAGGTAATGAATTTCACTTATTTCATCACAAAGCTACAGCAAATAATACCATTAATCAAATGCGTTGGAGCGTGTTGTGAATACATCATTAATGATTGGATTACTGAACACCTATTGTGTTATTGACTGCAAATTGAAGTTTCAGAATTCGATTATTGGACAAATTGTGTGAATCATAACCATTCATAACAATTATATTACTAGGCACGCAGTTATATCGTGATTAGGGGTTTTGATTATAGTGACTTTATCCCGTTTGCACGCGAAAATTGTACTACACAACCTTAGGTTTTAGGTACATATTCCATCAAAAATCAGTTCAGTGGGTTACAGTTATAAACAGAGGAGAGCGCGGTTTTTTATTTTATTTTTAACGTTGCCCCACACTAATACATTCTTCTAAATCGGTAAGTTTTATAAATATTTGATGACACAAATGTAGGATTAAAAAGATTGGATATTTGCGCTGTATGTAGTACCTACACCTTGCTCCACCAATCTGTATATATATCTATATCTATATCATCAGTTTAAGCACGTCTATCTACTACTGCGAATGGAAATACAATTAAAATAACACTACAGTTAATAAAGTAAACGCCAATCAACGAATACTGTAACAATCAGTCACCATAAGTTATGCAAAACTATAATTAAGTTAACTGTTAATCAGTGTCCACAAACAGTATGATGGAACTCGTCAGGTTTTCACAGATGCAATTATAAGGCATATAACATGAGTGTGACTTTGTGCGTATGTGAATAGGATAGAATAATGAAATAAACATAGGTATTTTAGATAAGTGGAGTGGTTACCTACTAACAGTTTCAAGGAGTTTTTAAAGGAATTCCGGAGCTAATTGTCTCTGAAATAGTATAGGTAGCAGGAATAGAATAAATAGTATTAATCCATTCGCCCCGTTGTAGAGAATACACGACGTCATGAAGGTTCGCGTCAAATTAAAAATTGCTGTATAGCCTTCAATAAATACATACCTACATACAAGATGACGCTTCTACCATCTGTTCTCTTTAAAGTTCAGTCATTAAGGCCTCTTAAAAAAAGATAAAGGCTAAAATAGTCTACTGAAAAGTGGCTCAAATGACCCGAGTCTTTCAGCATCTACAATTTGAAAGATATAATAACTTAATGACAGTTCTGACCTTCTTAAAATCTTTAATAATACCAACATTAAAGAGAGCCCACACCCTGTGGGCCCTTTTTAATGTTTTAATAATGTTTTTAATTTATATTACCCTCCATTATATATTTTAAGGGCACCCTCAAAGGAGGAAAACGGTAACAAATCGCGTTATAAAACGAAAACCATGTTTTTAAGCTTCATTGAACTTGAAATATTCCTTTGATATTTATTTATGACAGTTATTTATGTTTATAATATTCGTGTAAATGTTAAGGTATTTTTCGTGGAAGTGTGCGAACATCATGTATTTGGAATTGAACAGTCTGATCATCTATGTATGAATAAATATATAATAAAAAATTATATATAATATTACCTACAATTTATCGAAAATATCATAATTTTAGCAAAAATAATATGGATTTTTGTGAATATTTTTGTACTTGTATTTGTGAAACAAATCATTATACATATTAATATCTTATTATGGTAAGTTTTATGAAGTCCATTTCAATTATTATTTTATCTCATCGACATGAACCCTAAGCATTGCCATGCCAAATAATGCAATTTTTTATCTATTAACAATTCAATTAATGTACGGAGAATTGCGATGGAATTTAGTTTAGTTATTATTTATTAAGAAAAAAAGAAAAATATACCACCAAGTATTCACAGCTACAAAAATGTCGTTCTAATATCATATAGCCACTGGCTACGAGTATAACTATATACCCATTTCAACGCCACAAGCCTCTTAGATAACCTTATAAACATTACCACATGCTAACTGGCAACACCTGGCGTAATCCGCTGGCCATATAAGATTAAACCTTAGCCAACGTAGACAATTATGGAAGATAAGTGCCTACTTAAGGGTATTGGTTTGTTTTGGGACTACAAAACAGTAGTACTATTTGTTTTCCATGCGATTTGAATTTATCATATAATTTTCTTCGTATTCTTCTTCTCCGATGACGTGTATAAGACTATTTTTAAGCAGTGTCAAGTATCAGTCAGTCAGTTGGACTGCCAAGTCAAAGCTCGCTAGTTTAAACCCCGGTAAGCACCAATATCTTATTGAATTCATATTATACATTAAAATCAGTTGCTGAAAACGGTGAAGGAAAACATCGTGAGGCAACCGGCACACATAAGAGATTTTTAAGCGGTGTGTAAAGCCATGTCAGCGGCCTACAGGCGGTTTAAACTGACACCATCAACCATACGATAAGAAGAAGAAGCAGTGTGCAGTTCGGTAGGGAGTGTAGGTACTTTTTTTGGTGGTTAAATAACCCAATTCTTGACCGACAGGATCGTTCACACTCGCATACGGTGACATAATATTAAAATTAATTATATTAATTTGAGTTTCTTGTCTGTTTTTCTCCTTAGGAATGACACTGGGATGGTTCAACTAGTGTCTAATTGATGCTTAAGCACTTGTCATCATTATCATCAGCCAAAAGATGTCCACTATTGAACATAGGCCTCCCCGTTTAAGTGGGGGGGTTGCCATAATCCCCACGCTTGGCAAGCGGCTTGGGGATCGCAGCATTGGTGGTGCAAGCAAGATACAGAAGATGCTGCTGCCCATCTTCTGGATTTTCCCTTAGTCGCCTCTTACGACACCCTCGGGAGGAAAGGGGGTGGTCAATTCTAGGCCGGATACCACACCGCACCTTGCAATGTAATGTAATTATTGTCGTACATTTTGAGTTGAAGTAAAGAACTCGACACCTTTACCAAGTAAATTGTTGATGTGCTTGTTTCTATGGGTGCGTCGAACCTTGTTACATTTGTCTGTAACATTGTGCCGTAACACCGTTTCTTCGGGAGCTTGGTAGGGACCAGACACGCCACTTTGTTACCGTCACGTACAGGCTACCTGATTGGCGCAGTGGATAAGCGATTGGTCTGCTGCGCTAGGAGTTGCAGGCTCGATTCCCACACAAGACATAATTTGTGTGATCCGCAGATGTTGGTCCCTTGTGTGTGATGTTTGTGCAACGCACCCACGATACAGGGGAAATTCTTGTGTCGCCTCACACAAGAATTTCCCTTGTATCGTGGGTGCGTACACACAAGAATTTCCCCTGTAACGTTGGAACAAAAAAAAGGATGTTACAACTGGGGACACACCATTGGCTGTTTTTTTTTTACTAATGTCGATCTTTTTGTATCGCAGTAAAGTAAAAGTTTGGTAGCTTTAAAGTATTCTTTATTTGCCGCTTATAGTATAAAGTAAGTACTTAATTACTTCTTATTCAGTAAAATCTTTCCTTTTTTATTTTAATTACTCACAACAAATAAAGTTTGTTTCCGTTCCGCGAATGATTACGAACCTTTTTAAATTGAGTTTAATATTTCCTTATTGCTTCCGTTCATCAGAATTAATTTATTTAAGGCGAATAATAAAAGACTTTTGCCTGAAAACAATTGATTACAATATGAATGAAATGTGTTTTTTTTTAAATCTGTAAACAATATAGTATCAGGGGACAATAATACTTAATTCATTTTAATCAAGAAAAACTCTAGGCCTCACACTGTGAGTTTCTTCTGTGCCTACAATAGGTACACATATGTATCTATAGGTATGTACAAAGGAAAATCAGAGATGTTCCTTTTATCAGGAGTAATGCTCACAATTTTCGCTCATCTCAAGGCCCAAGTAAATTGGAACGCTTCCTTACGGAACATTGTTACTTTATGTCAAAATCACCCGCGACACAGAAGACATTTTTCAAATCGCTACAATCGGTAACACGAGAACAAAGCCAGTATGGTTGCCCTTTAACCCTTTGAGCGCCACTGTCTTGTATAGAAGACAACGTCTTCGAGTCGAGTCTTCTCATGGCACATGGTAACACGGGCCGCACCAGCTCCGAGCTTAGCAACGCGCCGAGTGATGTGGTGGTTCGGGCTCGTCAGTCAATGTACAAATTGGCTTCTGGTGGC
Source organism: Abrostola tripartita (assembly GCA_905340225.1). Taxonomy (NCBI): domain Eukaryota; kingdom Metazoa; phylum Arthropoda; class Insecta; order Lepidoptera; family Noctuidae; genus Abrostola; species Abrostola tripartita. Next base: position 2,967,606 of record HG996491.1, read on the forward strand.
ACGGCCCGTGTATTATGCGCCGTGAGAAGCCACCATAAGGCCCAGTCCGCACTATGATTAAACCGCCGCGGTTTTTAACCGAATACAAACGGCCGCATTTGCGGTTTTTTCCCGCACGGCCGTGTGAAAACCGGGGCGGTTTAACCGTTGTACGGCCTCGGCCTTAGAGACAACTTATATCATAACATCGTCAGCTCCTACACCGTAGCCGAAGGGCCCTCGCCTCTTCCTTAATAATAAGGTTTAATTAAACAAGATTATGATTTATTAACGTTCGTACAACGTAATATAAAAACGTTACTTGTTTCGCCAAGTTATTATATTTAATTTTGTTACGAGCTAGTACAGTCGCTTGCTATATAATTAGCAAAAAATGTAAACAATCTTTCAGAGTTCTTCCCAAAAGTGAATGATGTCAAATTACGAGTTTGTAAGTATGGTGTATCATTTTTTTATTATTATTTTTGGCTTTACTTGAAGGTATTTCACACATAAGTATGTCGTTCACTGAGCCTAATTTTAGCCGACTTCAAAGGAGGAGGTCCTATGTTAGTCCTATTACGTATTTCTTTTAGAGTGTCATTACTTTGTTCTAACTACATCAACTACAATAACCGTCATGGACTTCGCAAACCGAACTCAACAATTTCAAAAGACAGCTGATATCAAAATAGTATTCAATCAATCACAATCTTTAAAATCGAAGATTCTTCAATATTTCGTATTAATCGAAAGTCCTCGACCCAAAACGGAGACACTTGTTATAGTATGCCCGCATAAGTAAACTGCAAGCATGCAGCGGCCTCGATACCGAGCATGGGAACAGCCTTACACGTGTAGCGTAAAACGCTGACACCAACGGCCGATGTTCGTCATTCGATGCTTCTGTTAACCGGATGTGTCTTTTACCTATTCGTAATAAAATTAACTGTAATTCATTCTGTATCAAATATCGATCGGAATAGGTTATCGCATAAAATTAGTTATAAGTTTTAATTGTAACTTTACTTCAATTAAATTAGTTTAAAGAATCATTGTGGTTTTTTTTGGGTCCTCCGACAGCGACGTACATAATTCACTCCAAAACATTAAATTATTTAGTGGAAAAAGTGGGAAAACATTGCTAACTTTTTTACTATACTAACTTTCGTGAGTGTTATCCATATTATTTACTATATATTCCTGTTTTATGCACGTGTATATTCGAGAATGCCTGACTGATTGTTTACATACAGTGCAAAGCTCTTTGAAGCAGAGTATACGCTATATTTCCACTAATTCTATTTAGTAAGTGCGTTGTGTTTTGTTAACCATGTTTTCTACTTTAGCTGTGGCCATATGTTTCTTAGTACTCGTATTTTTCTTTATTTACTATATAACGTCTCCACGACGCTTCTGTAAAAGAAAATATGGAAAGACGCCTTAAAAATCAACATCGAAGAAAAGATCACGCAGTCACTGTAATTTTGACTCGGTATTTAGAAACTTCTTTTTTAGAATACTTAACAAAATATGGATTTAGAATTCAGTTCCTTTCGTTGCCTGGAAAGCGAGTTTAAGAGATCACAAAACCAATGTTGGCTCGATAAATATCAATACCTCTGTATGTTTGCCACCCAACGTGGGGCTAAAGAGTGATCGGCGAAATTTTAAAGACTTCTGATAAAAGAACTCTTTCTGGCCACTCAGGGATTTCTAAGAAAGTCTTTTACGACATAATATTATAAAGTGATCGGCATATATACATAAAGTCACGCCCGTTTCCCGGAGGGTAAACAGAAACCACGGATTTCCATTTGCTACGATCCTGGCATACTTCAGAATTAGAATTTAGAATTATGTTTATTGTTTGTCACAGGTAAAGAAAATATAACATTCAGATGGTTTAAAAAACAAACATTGGTATCACTGTAGGTCTGTAGTATACCCACAGGGTGTTCAATATTATAAGTTGAGAGAAAAGGAGTACAGACTTAAAATATAAATACTTATCTACTTCTTTCGCTTCATTCATTCGCGTCAAATTCCTCATACGCGCTCGTCGGTTAAGAGTCACCTACATAGGTATCGTATGCATAAACACAGCCTTCATTACACAGGTTAGCTTCAGATGATAGATTAAAAACTTGCTAACTAACTACCTGAAAGTTTTTAATCTAAACTTCACGTACCGCGGGGGTACTCGTTATGCAAGTTTTTCAAAAGCGTACTATAAGCTACGTAATCAGGTCTTGGAACTACGTCTAGGACGGGTGGGAAAATTATCCATTAAATTCAATTTATCAGACTAACTTGGTGTGAACTGAATTAATGTTTACAGGGAACTTTACGTCGGGTGCAGTAGACGGACACGCGGAATCTAATGTGAAGGTGTACTTTTCCATTTTCCAGGTAAGGCTTAGTGGTAGTATACCTAGTACCAAGTAGAATCTAAGTACTTTTACACCCTTATTAAAAAAAAAACAATTTTAAACTAAGGATTAATTTATACCTGCCACTGACGTTGGCATATCAAAGAATAAGGATGTCAATAGACTTAATACGGGGTTTAGTTAATGCCGGTATAATCCTAAATAAGAGGGCTAGCTAGGGTTTAAGCAAGCGTAGTGTGTGGCACTGTACTTCACATTCTTCTTCTTCTTCGTATCGGCATGAGCCAATTGCCACATGGAAATAGGTTATGCGGTGGTGTAGAGATTGGTCAGTCAACAAGGATGGCAATGGGGACTCGAGGATGGTCTTTACTTGCAACCCCCAGACTACATCATTAAATCGTTGGACACGTGGGACTAGCGGTTAAATTAGGAAGACTAGCGGATGAATGCTGACGATTTAAAAGATGATAATGTCGATGTGGGCTGAGAAATGTCGATGTGGATGTGGGTCGTGAAAAATTGAGATGGTTAGCGCTCTTCGAGGGAGCCCTATGTTCAGCAGTGATTGGCGATGGGCTGTCTAATGTTTAAATCAATTTCCTTGCTTGTATATGATATTTAAAAAGTGTTTGTTTCCTCACTTTAGCTATTTCTTGAATACGGGTGACATGATTATTGATGGAAGCCCCTTATATTTGACTCTGATTACTTTAAACTCCAACGAATATCCTATTATATACCTACTTACAAAATAAGTGTAATTTAAGTTAGAATCTGTTTACCTGTGTTTTATTACATAATTTATATATAAGAATAAAATAGGCGTAAAATAGCACTACCCCCATACCATCAAAGTATAAAACAGGATTTTTTTCAATGTGAATGCGAATGCAGCGTCTCGCTTCCACAACGAAAAATGTCCTGCTTTAAGAGTTCATGGTTGGGGCTTCTCTTGAGTATTTTTTCATTCCAACAGCCCCCTTGGCTGTTTGAATGAAAAAATACTCAAGAGAAGCAATTCTTGAAACCTGCTAACAATCCTTTATTATTATTATTTTTCTAAAGTGTCCCACTGCTGGGCAAAAGCCTCCCCACTCTCTTTTCACATCTTCCTGTTATGCTGCAAATGACCAGTCTTGCATATACTAGTCGAGTTCGTCGCGCCATCTCCGTCTGGGTCTTCCTCACTGTCGTCTCCCTTGTTGAGGAGTCCAGTTTGATGTTACTTTGGCCCATTGTTCAACAATCCTTTAATAAGTACCTACTAAATCAACAGGCTCTGTCTGTCTGTGCATCACTTACATATTGATCCGTGGAGACTTGGTTGAGTAACAGAGCAATCATATTTCATTCGATCCCCTCAGGGCTACCAACCTCCAGGGATAACCAATACCTAACAACCGTGCCTCTTATGTAAGCTAGCTGACTACGATTACGTAGCTCGTATTCACGGAAATAGGTTTCGACGTAGTCGTTTTAGCCTGTTTTATTTTTAGACTTATGGTAAACGTCTTTTGCGGTCTTTAGACATTTGAATTTACGTTAAAAAACCCTAATCTTACAAGAAATACAAACAATTTTTTTACTGAATTTTAATTCAAACAATATTGTTTTTCTGTAAATAGTTTAGTACGGTAGACTGTTTTATGTCAGTTTGAGTTCAACTTATTTGTTTGAACAATCCTCAGTAATAACAATAATATCAACTTTTTTAACCACACCGATAAATATATACCAAAACATACTTAGGTACTTTCAAAAGTTTTTTTTAAGAACTGTGCCAGTTGATAAAAAATAATTTTCTTTACACCATTTTTAGCAAGCAACATTCACCGTTATGTTAACGTTAGGTACAATAATTTCTTAATGGACAGATACTGAAATATGTTACACTTATTCAAGTTTCCGAAGCCCTTTTAACATAATTCACCCTCCTTTAAAACTTTGTGTCAAACTTAACTCGATTCCGTTTCATTCGAGTTTGTTACCGAGGATGTTTTGAACAAATTTTACAATATATTAAAGTATACGAGTGAACTTAAAGTAATCTTGCGTCTTCAAGTTACGTGGGGTTTATTAACAACCTTTAAGTTGCTTTACTTAAAGCACTGGGAAGTAGGTGAAGTCTGGTATGAGGGTATTACATGGTAATGACATAGGTAAGTATGTTTAATGTTGTTGTAGACGTCTTGTCATGAAACAGCATCTTGTGTACAAGGTTGTGGGCACATACTTACATTACAACAACCGTAATCTGCATAATTATGTGTTCTCCTTTATTAGGAGTCCTTACACCTATTTCGCCGCTCATTATGAGCTTAAAAAAAGATTTAACTTTTTTTGTTTGGATGAGATTCAAATAAGTGCTTCTTCTTCTTCGTATCGGCATATGCCTGATGTTACAAGAAAACAGGTGTTTCCGTGGTGAAGAAGTTGGTCAGTCAACAAGGATGGTAGTGAGGTTGACTGTCCAGGCTGCGCTGGACGTAGGTACCAAGGTATCGTCACTCGTTGAGGCTCACTACGTCCACTCCTGAGTAAACGCTGCAAATCATGTATCATCGTCATCATCAGCTGGAAGACGTCCACTGTTGAACAAATGCCTCCCCCTTAGAACCCCACAATGAACGACAACTTGCCATTTGCAAAACATTTATAGGTTCTGTAGACTATTCAGTTCAATAAACTCAAAAATGTATAAACTAAAGAGTAATATCGTCGATTCGCGAAAAGAAATGTTATGAAATCAAAAAACTGCAACAAAACTTAAAGAACAAAGCATGCAGCAGCAAAATCATTACGTAGCCGTTCGAAAGCATCCGTAGTTACTACAAAATATTCCCGTTCACAACGGAGTGACAATCGTTTGCCGGTTTATATCTCTAACGAAACAAGCATAGAGAAAAAAGAGGTTTTTATCGTGTCAGGTGTCACAGACAGTTCTAGATTGTACGATTTGCGTACCAAACTGCACAGAGATTTGAATATGACCGAATGCAGTTTGAAATTTAAAACTAGGTGGCTGTGAAATAAACGCATGGTTGGACGTTGTAGGTACTCATGTTTTGACAACTGTTACTCGAAAAAGGTCCGCTTTGTGAGTTTTGTAAAATTGTTTGCGATAAATGAATGGCTTACAATAACACGTTCAATGTTCGTGCATACAGTTGTATAGTATAGAATGATAGGGGTTAGATTTATCATTTAGGCGTAAACTTAATTTGAGCCTCAGACCTCACAGAACGCAACTTTTGTCTATTTTCTTGTCTAAGGGTGGGTCGCACCAATTGTCTGTTATCGTTAAGTCCGTACGTCAACGTTAAGTTAGTGGGAAATTCTCATACAAGCGGCCATATTTAACGCTAACCAATATGTCAAAGTTTTTGGTGCAACTCACCCTTAAAGTATATAATTATATTCCTGAGTTTGTTTCGGTGTTTCTTCTCAGAGGTAGTCAGTTAGGAAATGCCGACACCATCGTTCTAACTAGTTTATAAAAAAATGACGTGTAAAAGTGTTTTTTTAAAACCTATTTGCTGAAATAAAATCATTTATCATTTATTAATATTATATTACTGTTTTATTAAACAAAAGCATATTTCTTTTCAAAGGGAGGATATTAGAGAATTGTTTCATCATCATCATCATCAGCCGGAAGACGTCCACTGTTGAACAAAGGCCTTAGAACGACAACTTGCCATTAGGATTACAGACAGACAGAGGATATGTAGTTGTATATTGTCATGAGACAGTACGTATTAAACCTTTGATTATCAATCACAGTATTAAACATACAATAAATAAATAATACACACTTACATTACAAGATTTTATAAAAAAGTTAACACTAATTGTGTATTTATAATAGGTGGGTATGTGTCCGAACAAAAATATATGTAAAATAACGCTTCTCATAAAAATGAGTCAACATGACAATAAACACAAAAGTCATAAAAATTCAAATTTAGTCGCCATATGTGAAAATGTCACTCGGTTATGCCTTACATTACATTTTTGTGGTCCAGGCAAAGATAATACGGTCCTCATCCCGTGCAAATGTGGTGCGGCAAGTGCACTTCTATATGGATAACTTTAAATGTGAACAGACACGGCCGCCATGTTGCTTTTGTGTTATTTTAAGTATTCGTTTTATAGCATTCGTATTACGAACACCTTATTTTGATTTTAGAATGTGTTTTGTTTTTATTTTATTTGATGTCATTTAGAACCATAATGAGAACATAAATCTTCCTTCACATTATTATAGTTTTCCAAAAAAACATTTTTACGTAAAATAGTAAGACATGGATGGTATATATAAACCCTGCTATAAAATATGCCTATCGCAAAAATAGTATCTAAATACCACGAAATCCTTTAAATAGCGTCAATCATAATTTTAATATAACGCCCGTGTTATATTTTCCCTAAAGTAGCGATATTTATACGTGTTTTCTGTGAGCAAAGCTGGGCTCAACGAGATCTCAATTTGTAAAGACAAAGCCCCTATCCATCATCTGAGGGGCGATCTGAAAGAAGCCCGCCTCACCAATTTTTAAGGAGAGATAAAAATTGGGTTCCGTACGCACGTTTTGACTTTTGAACTATATTTATACGCGTTATTATACTCTCAGATATTTTCAGAGTGTAAACGCAATGCTGATTGCGTTTCTATTGGAAGTAGAGCTATAACTCTGGGAAGTATTTGTATAATTGGGTCGGATTTGAGCCTATTTTTTTGCAGAATCTAGGTGTGTTGTTGATTTTAAAATAATATATCTGATGTGGAAAAGTCAAACTGCAGTGCCATACCATTTACGATGTCTAACGGCCTAACGTCGTTTGCAAAGCATGGAGGGGTCTAAAAATCTGTGAAAACAGCCACCTTAAGATCGATTGATATCTGCCAATTCTCATTTATCTCCCATGATATACTGACAAGTACATCAATAAAAAAAACATTGCATACAATTTTACTTTCAAAAGAAAAACTAACCATTTTCATATTGATTATTATGAGTGAAACACCAAATTATTAGACGTCCATCGCCGCGTCGCGTCGCCACGTAATATCAGTAATAAATAATTATCAAACCGTTCGAATAATTTCCGTAATAAATATTCAACCGTTCGATTATCTCTCACTCCAAGATACCATCTACGTTGGACTTTCTAAGCAATTACGAATATAAAGTATACCTAAGTCCTGATATCTACAAGCGGTCCAAGTTACAGTCGTGTTCTGAATAAGTTATGCTAAGTCTAGCGTGCACGTATAACTGAATTGGACTGTGTGTAACAATCAGTTATCCATCTTGTATTCTTGTCTTGTGTGTCTTAAATTAATGTCTCACTGTTCTTGTTATTTAACTATTCAGATTTTCGTGGCTGCTGTAATATTGTAGGAAAGATTTCAGTTTTTGATAATTATAGTGACAATGTGAACTTTATATTATTATTTAAACAGATATAAATTTTGGTTTTAGTTTATTTATTTGGATTTCCAACAAGAAAGGCACAATACAAGCATACTTATATGAATAGCATATTATACAATAACCTATGCTTTCTTATTTATAGGAAATCACATCATGCGTAATAACAGAGTCGAACACCATTTAATTAGGGTTGAAATAAAAAACTTATGTTAGAGTTTACACAAAAAAGAAAAAAAATTAGTAAAACGAAAAAGAAAACCAGAACAATCACACTATTAATTGTATTAGTTGATATTATTGTCGTCAATGTCTACAGAATTACTACTATAATTATATGATAAACACGTGTATTAACAGAAAAATATTTAAGTACATACATATGCCATAAAAACTAAAAAATGTCCCATGCACATACACTCCGCTAATCGATTCGTTCATAAAATCGGACTTCGATAGTGATGTAACTACGATATTCAAATTTCATCTCCATTTTACGGTTATGGCTCTATCGTAAGGCGTTTGCAATGTCAAGGTTAGACGGCATTAGAGGTACAGGATTGTATAAAACACTGCGAATCGGAAGCGACACACATTAAAAGCTTAACATGGACAAATACAATTTAAATCGCTTAGTTTTAAATCAAGGCGTCATTCATCGACCATTTATGTACCTACAAGCAATTTACAATAATAAAGAATAAGACAAATCTCTATTGTGACAACCATAGTAGGAACTACCCATATCTTACATACATTAAATATCAGCACCGTTCACCTATTTAGGTACCAAAATAGGTAAGCGGTGCGGATTGCTATATTAATGAAATATTAAGACAGTTGAATAGTCTTAAAATAAACGCTTGGGGAGAAGAGAATCACGAATAAAACATTTAATGATTCGATTCACTTCACAAGTACGTTACAAGACTAAAAACAATTAAATTTCCCTCGTAGACCTACGATAGCCAGCCTTCGATTCGATAAACAAAAAGCAATCGCAAAAGTATAGGCACCAATTAAATATTCTAAGACAGTCGAACCCATTAATTACGTCCACGGAACCCTAGCGAAAGTATAAAAGGCGTGTTTTGGACAGGGTGAAGATTATCACCGGATAACATTGATCAATACCTTTAGCGGTAACTGCCCGGAATATCCGTCTAAGCTCTATTTTGTTTCTTATTTTTCTTTTTGATTTTTTGTTGGCGGTTTTCGGCCTTGAAAGTTGACTTGATTGAATTGAAATGGACGAAACTGAAATAGGTATACCTATTGGTGTTATGAAGCTTTGATGGTTAAAGTCGCAGGCAAATTTAATATTTTTTATGTGTTTCGAAATTTAAGTTCTGTACTATTTAAGGTCGTACTCGTATGTTGATAAAAATTGGATTCTTGAACTTGGCGGACGCAAGTATATGTAGCAGTTATTATTAGAAATTAATGTAAATGTAAATTCGAGGACCCGATTGGCGAAGTTGCTAAGCGATTGGACTGTTGCGCTAAGAGCTGTGGGTTCGATTTCCGTACGGGACAAAAATTTGTGCGATCCGGATATACTTGTCCAGAGTCGGGGTGTTTGTGTATGTGATATTTTATGTTTGTGAAACGCACCCACTATACAGGAGAAATTCCTAGTGTGGGACGACGTTTTTTAAAAACGTCCTTACCTACTAATATACATTTTAATTAATATCAGGCACTGATCCACATGTATTTAATAACTCCTAAGTAAAATATCGTAAGTGTTTTTTCTTCTTGTATAGAAATAAGGCTTAAATAAAGTAATCAAATATTAAATGAGACAGTTAAGTTAGCGTTCGTGTATTAAATAATATTGTTTGATTTACGAATGTGTGTTCTATGTGCTTGAGTATAGAGCATATATTATTTCTTGGTTATACTAATACTAAGTTAGCTACGTCGAGTCTAATTGAAGCTCTTCAACAGCTGCGGGTCCTCAATTAGCTGGAGTAACTTATACGAGTTTATACGTGTGTATTATTGGTTGCTAGGCAACGTGTAATAATGATTAATACATGTCTAACTAATATTGTAAAGAGGACAGATTTTTTTGTTTGTACCGAATAGGCTCCGCGGTTTAAACTCTGTCACCAGATTGTTTCAGATTGAAGAAAAAGATGGTTGGTTAAAGAATAGCCGAGGATCAAGCCAGATGGCACTTTGCCTTAACTTGTTTATTTTTTATAGTAACATCGCCGGATACTGGCTATTTCTCCTGTATCGTGATTGCGTATCACAAGCATGAAATATGACATACACAAAAACCCAGACTCGAGACAAACATATGCGGATCGCACAATTACTGGACCCGGAACTCGAACCCGCAATCTTAAGCGCAGCAGTCCAATCGCCTTGCGACGGCACCTATCAGGTCATCGATGATACATACATACTAATACCTCTTTACGTTTGCTACTATGCATGTATGTATGTTTAATTACAAAGTGAATTACGTAGAAATAGTCTTGCTATGCTATTCTGAAACACTAATATCATCTTGTAGCGCTAGTGTCAAATAACAGCGCGGATTTAAAAGTGAGTTCGTAAGGGATATCTTAAAATAGTACGGCTAAACTATTTCTTGGTATAAAGTTAATAATAGCAATTCACCTGCACGTCTGATTAGACGTGCAGGTGAATTGCTATTATTAACTAACAGTTTTATACAATAAGCTTGGTGATTACCAAGCTTATTGTATAAAACTGTTAAGCTTTGGACTAACAAATGAAGCTCACTAATTGGATTAGTTTTTATTCAATATATTTTATGAAATCGATGTTAGAAATTAATCCAATCATGAGCGGGGCGCTTAATTAGCTTCAGACAAGTACAGGTTTCTTTTGATTAAGTTAGTACTGCAGTTAGGGAGTTATATGCCATTAAATATTATTATTAATAAGATTACTTTTTATGAAATATATGGTCCGTCAAATTTGAAGTGCTCATAGAACTCAGAACCGTTGTTATGGAAACCGAACATAATACAACCGTTGATTTTGCGCACACCACACTTCTATGTTGGTGTACCCTGCGAACCTATCTCAATTGCCTTATACTTTAATTGCTACGAGTCCTATCAAGCCTCTACGGTACAGGAAAAATAAAAACAGTGTAGAACCGTTTGTTAGTTTAATACAACACAAACAAAAAACACGAACTCAAAAACATAACATAACAACACGCCTGTATTTCCCGAAGGGGTAGGCAGAGGTGTACCTATAGTACACCCACATTTCGCCAGTTATGTTGTAAGTCCTAATGTAATAGGGGGCGAGCCTATTGCCATCAACCGGGCACAAATCCAGACTCCGTGCTGCTACTAAGAATTACCTAATGGAAAACTCAGTAACACTTTTTCCGTCCCGGGATTTGAACCCAGGACCTCATGCTCAGCAGTCACAACGAGGCAGTCAACGAACTCAAAAGTAAAAAATAATAGTATACTTACTTCACTTTACATAAACAAAGTTGAAGTCGGTGCCAAATCCTATGTGTCCGCTTTGTTTATAGTTTTAGCATTAAAACTATTGAGAAAGCAATTACACTTTTTGATAATTAACTACAACAAGGGAATTTACGCGAACACAGTTTTTAAATTTTAGCTTGACTATGTTGTATGTTAATGTGTAGTTAATTATCACCATGCAACCCGATAGTTTAAATATCAGAATTACACTTTTGTCTAAATTAATTAATGAATTTTTGGATTTGAATAACCTCCTTACAAACTTACCTTCTCTTTCAAACAAAAAAACATCAAAAATCGGCTCACAATTGCGTTGAACATATATAAAAAAACATGCAGATTAGCATATAACCTCCGCTTTTTGAATTCGGTTAAAAAAAGTCACTGTAACCAAAAATCACGCAATTATTATTTTACATAAATTTAATAAATACTATACTGTTCCAAAAACCACCGGTACAAACGAACTAATCCAACATCTGATATTCTGATCCCACAGTTTACTTGCGTCCTTGTTATGATTCCTTAGTTATGAAGTGAACATATTTCTCAGCTCTACAATTAGGTACTAACTTAGTGCCAAGCTTTAGAACTCCGGATTTAGTCTCTGAAAGTGTTCCAGCCTGTAATTCACGATAACGCGGAGATTGCACGTGATGTGAGAACAATATACACGCACTGAAGTACGTTAGTACAATGGAAAGTGGATTAGCAGTGAAACAGGTTTGTGACGACTTCGAAGAAATAGTTCATAGCTATTTATTGGTATGATTCCTTATATGTATGATAGAACTTGAATATACCTACATATAATTGAGACAAGAAAAACACATAAAAGTAAAAAACAAGTAAAAATCAAGTGAGTACTAGTAAGGGTCTGGATTATTTTTGGGTCAAAGAATCAGCATTGCCATTCAATGCAATGCTGCCAGTCTTCTGGGCACTTTACCTTTTGACAACGATGAGGAAAAATTCTTTGATGCTTTTTAATTTCAATTTTATATTGAATTTGTAAAAAGTTTTAAAGTAGGTAGAATTTAAATGTGTATATGTATATACCTAATTGTAATGTGTTGTAAATAAAAATATACAATAATTAAGTGAGTACTAATAAATAAACCTTAATTACTAGTAGTCGAAAATGATTTCAAATTTATACATTCGTCAAATGTGTTGAATGCTTGCTCGATAAGCCAGTGCTTTAAGCGTGCGTTAAATCCTGAAAGGGTTGTAGCACTCACGATATTTACAGGCAGTTTATATTATGGTATAACTATAATATGTATAACTGCTGTCTCTTTCTCAAGCATCCACATACTACTTCACCCACGTGGAATGTTCCAACTTCCAGAACAAAATGTAGCTTTTGTGCTTTCCCAAGGTTCGGGTTATCTCTCCTAGGCTGAGGGTTTTTGTTAGGACTCGTCAAATGTCCGGCGGTTACGCAGTCATGCGAGAGACAAAAAAAGGGCTACCGCATCCATTCAAATGACAAACAAACAGATGGCGGGTGCAAAGATTAGAGTTATATAATATAACTAACGGACCCAGCAGACGTCGTCCTGCCCGTGTGTTTTCAAACCATCCAGGAACCCATTGTAATATACAAACAAAATTTCATCCAAATCGGTCCAGCTGTTTAGGAGGATTTAGGTGGCAAACAAACGTACAGAAAAACTATATACATTAGGATAGGTTGGTATAATTATTATTCTTCATTTTAAGTCATTCCTAATACTTTATTCTTATATTCAGGTCTTTGCAGTTGTTCTCGTAAGTTATTTTACTGCAGTTTTCTGTTTAGTGTTGTTCGTATTACTTACCTTTTGCGTTCTGCGGTATCGGGTTTAAGAGCAATAGAAACGAACAATAATGATCATTATCAAATAGTCATTGTATGCCTAGTAATGATATACATTCGCGTTAAAACCAATGTAGGAATAAAAAAACAATTAACAAATTATATAATTATGCTTCATTTAATATTATTACATTCTAGGTACCAAGGTTTTTGAAATTTTTTGTGTAGTTATCCGAAAAGTAGGTCACCTTCGCTGTCTGCAAAGAAAAAACAAATTTAAAACTTGTTGGATATAATATAAAAACTTTAGAAAAAAATTAGGCAGTAAAATTAATTAGATATTAATTACTATGGTGAGACAACTACCATAATACTATGATTGTGTATTCAGAGCGTGACGATGAAGAATTGTGACCGACACAAGGGGTTGCTATAGCTTGCATTGCGGCTCATTTTCAGCTGTAAAAGCGAGCGTCTCGCTTCTATAGCGGAAAATGACTGGGATGAATAGGAGGACGAGTTAAAACTAACAGTGGTCCTAACTGAAGGAGAGTGGCTGTTGATATTCGGGACAAGACTCGTGCCCATCATTGGAACAATATATATTATGATATCCATTCAAAACACTCGAGGCAATGAAGCTCGAAGTTAAAAAAAAGGTTGTAATTGAAACACACTTGTCCGCTAAGTTCTTGGCTGTATACTGGCATGCCAAAGGGGATTATCTATACATAATATTATAATATAATATAAAATGTTATATATAAAGCTGAAGAGTTTCTTTGTTTGTTTGTCTGCTTGAACGCGCTAATCTCAGGAACTACTGGTCCGATTTGAATTTTTTTTAGTGTTAGATAGCCCATTTAACGAGGGAGGCTACAGGCTATAAAACATTCGATATCCACGCGGGCGAAATCGCGGGCGGAAGTTAGTTATTATTATAAAGGGACTTTCTGTTCCTATAGCTAAACAAAAACTCCCTCAGTTTTGCTAGGAATACTTAATCACTAGATATTTTTCTACTTACAGCCATCAGCCTCGTGCAGCTGAGGCAAAGGCTGCACACAACACTCCACGTTCTAACAGACAGAAATAAAATATTTTACTCATTTAGCGCACACTTTTAAGACAGGCCGCTTTTTCAATATTGTTTGAGATGAAAAAAATTGTACAGCATTTTTTGTTGAATTAAACTGAAGTAGTTAACGTTGTATTTGACTAAAGGGTGTATCTTACTAGAGCGAGAGACAGAAAAACATGATTACTCATAATAATATATGTATGTATTAAATAATTGTGTAGAATAAAGCACTTTATTTATGAGAAACATGGAAACAAACATGTCCATAATATTACACAGTATTGCATGTTTCACAATTAAAAAAAACGCCGCCCCACAAACACAAACACCCAGACTCGGGACAATCAAATGTGGATCGCATAAATTTTGGCCCCGTGCGGGAATCGAACCCTTAGCGCAGCAGTCTAATCACGCCAATCAGGTCGTCATCAATTTTAGTATTATATGAAATGATTATATTATATGTAATTATATGAAATGAATTTATGTTAGGTTCTTGTTACATCATATTTTACTTTACATACCAAGTATACTTTATATGAATATAAATAATATTAAAGAGAATTACAGTAGATAACGACTGTTTGACTAGGACGTAACACTCGCATTCTGCTGTTGTTTAGAAAATGAATGTGGTCTTAAAACAGACAAATTATACATTCAAAGTTCGTAAAATTCAAGTTAATTCATGGATATTGAACAAGCTTTTTAAAAAAAATATTTTATAGTTAAGTATTCGTTTTTTTAGCTAAGTTATTAACAAATAAACGACATCTTTCCTGCACAAGCACACATCATACTAAAATGTTACGTAATTATATAAAGCTTACATAAAACACAGAACTAACCATGAGAACAACAGCTAACACAACAAATAAAACAAGTTGGATTAATCGAAACATGTTGTTTTTGCAAAATTCAAAACTTGACTGCGTCAATAACAATTTTTATTTTATTTATATTTTGTGTTCGACTTATTAGGGTTCTTTATTCATCATCAGCCAAATACGTCCACTGTTGAACATAGGCCTCCCCGTTTAAGCGGGGGGGGGTTTTCCATAATCCCCACGCTTGGCAAGCGGCTTGGGGATCGCAGTATTGGTGGTGAAGTTACAGAAGACGCTGCTGCCCATCTTCTGAATTTTCCCTTAGTCGCCTCTTACGACACCCACGGGAGGAAAGGGGGTGGTCAATTCTAGGCCGGATACCACACGGCACTTTATTAAATATAAAGAATTAAATGCGCGGGTTCTTTATTAAATAATTATAAAACCTATTTTGTTATCACATGCTGACAAAATAATGTTAAGAGATCGAATCGGGGAAGTCCCTACAAACGGTAACGTTATAGCATTATTTCGATATAAGCAAAATAATTAACTGAGTTTTTTATTTTACTGTAAAATAAACACTGTAATGCAGCACCTAATTAAGATAATAAATTGCGATATTTATTGGTATTTTAATTGTTTTATTGCTATCCTGATAAAACTTAATCGGACTGCAGATGCCTTTAAGATGGTTAGATATTAAGTACGAAATTGCAGCAAAACGAGCATTTCTTCTTCTTCTTCTTTGTATCGTAGCATGAGCCAATAGCCACACGGAATAGGTCATGCCGTGGTGTAACGATTGGTCAGTCAACAAGGATGGTAGCGAGGTTGACTGTCCAGGGTGCGCCGGACATACTTAGGTCGTCAGGTAGGTAGGACGTCACTCGTGGGAGCTCTCTACTTGCACCCCATTATTATTATTAACTTATGTTCACCACGTATGGTAACGCGGCCATTCATATCGTAGCATGAGCCAATAGCCACATGGTCACCACAATAGGTCATGCCATGGTGTAGAGATTGGTCAGTCAACAAGGATGGTAGCGTGGTTGACTGTCCAGGGTGCGCCGGACATACTTAGGTCGTCAGGTAGGTAGGACGTCACTCGTGGGAGCTCTCTACTTGCACCCCATTATTATTATTAACTTATGTTCACCACGTATGGTAACGCGGCCATTCATATCGTAGCATGAGCCAATAGCCACATGGTCACCACAATAGGTCATGCCATGGTGTAGAGATTGGTCAGTCAACAAGGATGGTAGCGAGGTTGACTGTCCAGGGTGCGCCGGACATACTTAGGTCGTCAGGTAGGTAGGACGTCACTCGTGGGAGCTCTCTACTTGCACCACATTATTATTATTAACTTATGTGGGATACAAAAATAACCAATACTTTGGTAAGCCCACAATTTCACCACGTATGGTAAAGCGGCCATTCAACCCTCATTCAATTTAAAATTGTGTCGCCACTCAGACGAGGATAGTACATTAGCAGTAAATTCTAAATAACTCTAATCCTTCCAAATGGTGATAGATAGCGGCATGTCTCACCGGCGGATAATAAATCGTGCATTCACCGCGTAAATATTATTTACGTTGAGATGATATTCGCAGATGAGTTCTAGAAATTTGATGTAGATTGGATTCTCTATGGTCTTCTTTGACATATTGTACTTTGACGTTTGTGATGTGAGAAGGCGTTATTTTACAGCTAAATAGGTAGGTACATAGTCGCACTGGCACCACATCTCATTTTAGTTTTTTAAAAGGTCGAACAATTTTTTTTATAAATATTAAAAAATTGTATTCTTTTTTTTAATGCTTATGGTTGTGAGAAAGATTGTAGCTTGAATTTTAATTTGATGTGAAGTGTCATTAGTGGTTATATACTCTTTGTGAAGTGTTTTATGTACCTAATTTTTACTTCGTTTTCTGACTTATTCTGATAAACTGCCCCTGTATTTTTTTATAGGTGTAGCTAAAACATTATTAAGTGTGATGTTTGTTAAGCTATTCCTTAATATAAAAGAACATCTAGTATCAGGCGGAACCTTTTTAGTATATTCGAGTATTATTTGACAAGTTATTTACCTTGTTAAACCAGTTTCTACCGCACAATAATTATGTAGGCAAAAACCTGATTTCGTGATAATTAATGACACGCTAATTTCGTTTTATATTTATTTACATATTGGTTGTGTATTAGCGCTAATTCAAAAATAAATTCCAGATCTAGAATTGAGTCTGAATGGCAACAGGCGCTCCTATAGACTACTATAATAATTGACATAAATAAGTCCACTTAAAATCACATCTTTGGGTACTTGTAATCAGTAATACTATTATACATTATCTTATGGTTAACATATTATACATATTCATAAAGTTTCTAAACTGTTTATATATAGATACTAGCTTCCACCCGCGATGATTTTTGCGCGTGAATCCGCGTGAATTTTGAATGTTTTATAGCCTATAGCCTTCCTCGATAAATGGGCTACCTAACACAGAAAGAATTTTTCAAATCAGACCAGTAGTTCCTGAGATTCAAGCGCGTTCAAGTAAACAATCTCTTCAGCTTTATAATATTAAGTATAGATAAATTGTAAGTTGATTATTTCTTTAGCACAATAAAATACAATAAGCAAAAGCCGAGACTTGAAACGTTCCTCAAAATTTCGTTATTTTTATTCGGATAACGTTATTTAGTAACGTCCCAGGTACTAAATAACGTTATCCGTACAAAAATAACGAAGTTTTCGGTAAAGTTTCAAGTCCCTGGCAAAATTAAGTGTACACACAATAAAACACCAGACACGCAAAGAAAAACAAAACAAATTCTATCTAGTTTTCACAGAAACCTTGAGTGTTTTTGTAGACCTCTACAAAAACATGCTACCTACGCTAAATATAGAAAGGCCAATACGAGCTAAGGTCCTATTGTCATAGGGACATCTTGTTGATATCACCTGTAGTCGTAAATGGGACGATAGGTGGCACGTGTCTACGTGGAAAGAATCTAGTCGTGTGATCGTCGCTGATAGTTTTTGACCAGTGCCTACTATTTGTTTGAGAAAGGTACTTAGGTGTTTGCGAAGTGTACATAAGTGAGTTTGTTTGTAGTTTTAAGTTTTTATTGTTAGAATATGCTAGGGGATAATGATATGATTTGGTATAGGTAGGTTTACCCAATGATTGAAAGAACTAAAATAGAAGTTTAAAATCCATTTATTTTTGTTTTTGCAATTCAAATATACCTAGGTATACAATGAAGTAATTAAATAATTATATAAAATAATTTAATTATACAAATTACGATGAAAATCATTGTGACGAAATCTTAGACGCTAATCAAAACAACGGCATTTATAACTTGCATATCGTATGAGGGATTTAAAGCATTCTTTCTTTTAAAAAACATGTCACCCCACTTAAAAATTTTCTCCCGTATCGTGGGTGCGTTACACAAACTAGAAATATCTTACACAAACACATCGACTCGGGGTAAACATCTGTAGATCACGCAAATTTTTGTCCCGTGCGAGAATCGAAACGGCAACCCCAAGCGCAGCAGCCTAATCACTTAGCCACCACGCCAATAAGGTCGTCAAAATAGTGGAAAACAACTTTTTTTATTTTATTTAAAATCAAAATCGACTCAAAATCGTATACAGTTTAATAATATCTCCTTAGTAGGGCCCAAAGTTGTCATTCAAGCATATAGAGCAATAGGCAATGAGCGCAGGTGTTACGAATATTCAATTTAGATAAGAAAGTAGTCGAGGAGTCTCACTGAATACATTGAACTGAATGGTCCATTGGCAGCGAGTGCTTTGGACCTGTTTAATTCCAGTGCAGTGCATGTAGATGGCTCTTGGAACAGTTTGGATATAAATACTCAAGAATACTGATTGTGGTGTGGTGTGTGGTTTTATTGAGTGCTTGTGCTATTCGTTTTAAATTATTCTCTACCCCGTTGTGTGGTTTCGCGTCCTTGGGAAGTTTTTCTATGAATAACAGGTGCGCTAACTACAATCTAATAGACGAATTGAATCAGAATAGACGACCTGATTGGCGCAGTGGCTAAGCGATTAGACTGCTGCGCTAAGGGTTGCGGGTTCGATTCCCGCACGGGACAAAAATTTGTGCGATCCACATTTGATTGTCCCGAGTCTGGGTGTTTGTGTATGTGAAATTTCATGTTTGTGAAACGCACCTACGATACAGGAGAAGTTCCTAGGGTGGGGCGACGTTTTTAAAAAAACAGAATTAGTAAATGCGTGATTGATTTACCCACCGCAAAGTGTCTTTTAAAAAACATGTCACCCCACTTAAAAATTTTCTCCCGTATCGTGGGTGCGTTACACAAACTAGAAATATCTTACACAAACACATCGACTCGGGGTAAACATCTGTAGATCACGCAAATTTTTGTCCCGTGCGAGAATCGAAACGGCAACCCCAAGCGCAGCAGCCTAATCACTTAGCCACCACGCCAATAAGGTCGTCAAAATAGTGGAAAACAACTTTTTTTATTTTATTTAAAATCAAAATCGACTCAAAATCGTATACAGTTTAATAATATCTCCTTAGTAGGGCCCAAAGTTGTCATTCAAGCATATAGAGCAATAGGCAATGAGCGCAGGTGTTACGAATATTCAATTTAGATAAGAAAGTAGTCGAGGAGTCTCACTGAATACATTGAACTGAATGGTCCATTGGCAGCGAGTGCTTTGGACCTGTTTAATTCCAGTGCAGTGCATGTAGATGGCTCTTGGAACAGTTTGGATATAAATACTCAAGAATACTGATTGTGGTGTGGTGTGTGGTTTTATTGAGTGCTTGTGCTATTCGTTTTAAATTATTCTCTACCCCGTTGTGTGGTTTCGCGTCCTTGGGAAGTTTTTCTATGAATAACAGGTGCGCTAACTACAATCTAATAGACGAATTGAATCAGAATAGACGACCTGATTGGCGCAGTGGCTAAGCGATTAGACTGCTGCGCTAAGGGTTGCGGGTTCGATTCCCGCACGGGACAAAAATTTGTGCGATCCACATTTGATTGTCCCGAGTCTGGGTGTTTGTGTATGTGAAATTTCATGTTTGTGAAACGCACCTACGATACAGGAGAAGTTCCTAGGGTGGGGCGACGTTTTTAAAAAAACAGAATTAGTAAATGCGTGATTGATTTACCCACCGCAAAATGTACACTGTTTAAAAGTTTTCACATAAGTAATGATAGCATATTTCTCATAAGTATTAACATACATACCTACATAAAGTCACAAATGCCTCCCAATGGAATAGACTAAGTTTACTGATATTCTTTTGCTACGATCCTGGCATACAAATTCACATGGAACTATTTGAAGGCAATTATTTTAGTATTAGTCCGAACTTCAAAAAGAAAAAGTCTACTCACCCTAGGAATTTCTCCTGTATCGTGGGTGCGTTTCACAAACATGAAATATCACATGCACAAACACCCAGACTGACACACACCCAGACAAACGGACAATCAAATGTGGATCGCACAAATTTTTGCCCCGTTCGGGAATCGAACCTGCAACCCTTAGCGCTGCAGTCTAATCGCTTAACCACTGCGCCACTTAGGTCGTCGATTTCAAGTTATCCGTCCCATTCATGTCAGGCAAACTGCATAAAGCTGCGAACACACTAAAACTTAACTGAACTTTTATTACTTACAAGAGCAAATCCATTTAAAAACGCGAATAACATCGGACGACAAATGTTCTCGTTCGGACGTGCACTGAATTCATCGTATAAGGGCAAACCTTTTGAAAAATGGACGCTATTTTCGAACAACGGAGCGCGCTATTATGTCTTTATATCATATTATTATAGAATGACCTCCTATCGTGTCATGGGCATTACAGAAGATAGCTTATGTTACGAAAATAAGATTAGCCAGTCAGGTTGGTAGGGGGAAGGATATTCCTTGTTTGGTGCGCCACTGGGAAATGATGGCTTGAGTTGAGAACGGTAGAAATTATAGACTAGCTCTTCATTGCATAAAATACTAGCTGCGCCCCGCGGTTTTACCCGCCCGTTACATTTTTTCGGTCCTATGTATTAATCCAGGGTGCCAGTTACCTCCATACCAAATTTTATTAAAATCGGTCCAGCCGTTTGAGCGTTAAGAAGACACAAACATATAAACACACATACACACTCACAAACTTCTGCTTTTATTATATTAGTGCCCGCCCGCGACTTCGTCCGCATGGATTACCAATCCGTCGATCCGTCCCCACTCTAGGAATTCCTCCTGTGTCGTGTTCGTTCCACAAACATAAATTATCACATACACACTCAGACTCGGGACAAACATCTGCGGATCACACAAATTTTTGTCCCAGGGGGGAATCGAACCCGCAACTCTGAGCGCAGCAGTCTAATCGCTTAGCCATTGCGCCAATCAGGTCGTCAAATAATAATAAATTTATACACTTTTGCAAGTTTGCTATAGTAACTACATAAATGGAAAACTTAAAATAAAAGAACACACATAACATCACGGGGTCACGCCTGTGTTCCCCAAAGGGATAGGCAGAGGTGTATACGTACGTACATTCACATTTCGCCAGTTTTTATAGGTCCGAAACAAACGAAGATTATGATTAACTTTATATCCCATTTTAGGTAAACGTTATGGATCTAATATATTTATTCTCCTCCTTGTCGATTTCGATAACGGCGACCCCTGAAATTACCTTCTTTGATGAGTCCTAATGTGGCTCGCTAGACAACATTAGAGCACGTTGGTTTTAAGGATGTGTTCAAAAGACACTTAACTGCTTGTGCTATAGACCCGAAACGTTGGGAGGAGGTTAATGTACAAAGGTCATTTTGTATCCAATATTAACATGAATACCTGTTTACCTAGAATAGAATAAAATGATAGACGTAATAAATCAATACAAGCCTTCTTTGTGAATACCCCCCAAAAATGATGTCTGTGTCTAAATGTCTTTCAATAAACGAAATGAAGATAAAGTAGGGTAGAGGGGACGCTAATAGAAATGCTGGCTTACATCAAAGTAGGGTTTTAGAGATCATCTACGTCACAAGGTCTCGGAACGGCTTGTATTTATGTTTGGGCTTTAAGGTCATAATAACATTAAAGGACCTCTGTATGTCTACATTTCCTCACTGCCTCGTTAGTCTTGGGTTTGATTCCTGGGTCGGGAAGTGTTACAGTGTTCACGCGTACGCTTTTGCCGTGTATTCGCGGGGTCTACGCTCGTATTGCGAAATAACGCCTTTATCAGGTATTGTTTTTAAGAAATAACTAAATAAGTATACCTGCTTATCACAGAAATATTATAAAGGCGACAGTTTGTGAGCGTGTTTGTATCTTTGTTACCTCTTCACGCTCAAACGGCTTAAACAATTTTCATAAAATTTGGTGTGGTGGTAGCTGACACCCTGGATTGACACATAGCTTACTTTTAATCCCGAAAGCGGGTAATACCGTAGGGTGCAGCTAGTGACATTATAAATATTCTATTGTATGATGTACTTGCTCAAGTGGAACTGTAGTGAAATATTGTCAAATCCCGAAAATTATTCTGGTATTTATATAATAAAATTAAAGGAAAACACTGCACTGTATACCCGAATATAATACAGCGTTTTTGTACGTTCACAGGAATGTGGGTTAAAAGATCAAAGTCGACGTAAATACAGGGAAAGTGTGCTACAGGTACACTGGAGTATGAAATATATTTCACGTTCTTACACTTTGATCTTAGGAGTTGGGAGTTTTAACACAAATTCTGTGAATTAAATCAATCGAGAAGGGAGAAAATATTAAAATATTGCTAAGTCTTCTTGGTGAGTTGATACTGTCAGGTATTTTAGCCAAGCTTGGGGATTGAGGCAACCCCCCCCCCTTTTCCTAACGGGGAGGCCTTTGTTCAACAGTGGACGTTTTCCGGCTGATGATGATGAATAACAATCATTGTTGGTCATAGATGTTTTCAGTTTACACGTCTTCTTCTTATCGTATGGTTGATGAACAACCTGGTGTCAGAGTTACACCGCCTGTAGGTCTCTGGCATAGCTTTACACACCGTTGAAAAATCTCTCAGGTGTGCCGGTTTCCTTTCGATGTTTTCATCCACCGTTTTAGCAACTGATAACTAATTTATAGTACGCACGTGAATTCGAAAACTTTGGTGTGTGCCGAGGTTTGAATTTGCGACGTTTGACTTGGCTGTCCAACGGTCATACCACTCGGCTATCACTGTTTTTTATATGTCAATAGGCGTAAACTATATCGTATGTATATGCAGTTGATATACCTATTTGCAAGTAAGTGAGACAAGTAGACAAGAGTGAATGGGAAGAGAAAGAGGGTCTGTGGACCCTGACTCGTTGCCTTTAAAGACTTCAAGCTATCTCCATCATAAGTTCTATTAAAATTGATTTAGCAGAAAAGCTACGACCATGTAACGTACTGACGGAGTTTCTTCTTCCATTTAATGACGACCTGATTGGCGTAGTGGCTAAGCGATTGGACTGCTGCGCTAAGGGACAAAAATTTGTGCGATCCGCAGATATTTGTCCCGAGTCTGGGTGTTTGTGTATATGATATTTCATGTTTGTGAAACAATTCCTAGTGTTGGGCGATTAAAAAAAAGAAAATAAATAAATTTATAATCATAGTCAAAGTCAAGATTTCTTTATCCTTAGTAACCCTCCACAGCCCTCGAGTCCCTAAGACCCTTCACGTCGGCCCCCTTAACCAGAAAACCCTTAAATCATTCCTACGCTTAATTAACTTTTTCATCTTGTTAAAGTCTTGAAGATTCAATATTTTTACAAAAATAATTAAATTTGAATATCCGCTTCGTTTCAAGTGTTTAAGCTGAGAGATTAACATAAATATACTATATATTTAATATCATAAAAGTAAAAGTATCTTTGTCTGTCTGTTTGTTGACCCATTGCTACTAACCTGATTAGCTAAACGTCACCTGAATAGCGCAGTGGCTAAGCGATTAGACTGCTGCGCTAATGGTTGCGGGTTCGATTCCCGCACGGGGCTAAAATTCGAGCGATTCAAATTTGATAGTCCCGAGTCTGGGTGTTTCTGTATGTGATATTTAATGTTTGTGAAACGCACTCAAACAGGAAAAATTCCTAGTGTGGGGCGACGTTATTATAAAAAAAACCACAGAACCGATTGTCATTAAATTTAATGGAGATAGCTTACTCAAGGATAGGTTACTTTTATCGCAAAAAATATATTATACGGTAAAATCATTTTCATGGGGACGAAACCGCTAGCGGCAGAAGGTTCTAAGTCTGATTATTTGAATAACATCTAGTTTATTCAAGATTTTACTTATTAGTTTTAAACCATCTACAGATTGTTATCATTGGTATCATTTTAGGCTATTTGGTAGGCTACGAGCGGTGAACACTTCTCAGAAAGACCTCCGTCGTTAGAAACATTTATAGCCGTAATAATTTCTGAACTAACCTAATAAAACAATTTATTACTGAAAATCTTTATTCAAAACGTTTGGAATATTAATTTTAGTTTCGAATAAAAGCGTCTGACAGCAAATTTGGACTGTTACAGAAATATTTTACTTTAGAAATAGTTATATTTCTGTGTAATAAGTTATTATACAAAGGTAAGCTTTTATCAGTGTGTCAAAAAAAGGAACCGGTTTTTAATTTGAAATTATATAACAGTTTGAACAATTAAGTAATTATATGACTTTTGGTGCCATTTTAGCATGTTGCCCATGCTAAGCTTGAATCTAAATTGATAAAGGAAATTTGAAAAATGATGGACACGAGCGGGATTCGAACCCGCGACCTTCGCCGATCCGTGGCGCTACTTTAACCAACTGAGCCACCGTGTGACGTCACCCTTAAGACGTAAATACTAAAAGGGAACTTGAAATTTCGATGGATGCGAGCAGCGACACGGTGGCTCAGTTGGTTAGAGTAGCGCCACGGATCGGCGAAGGTCGCGGGTTCGAATCCCGCTCGTGTCCATCATTTTTCAAATTTCCTTTATCAATTTAAATTATGTAATTAATTTAGATTTATTAATCAATTTAATTATTTTTTTAAACGTCGCCCCACACTAGGAATTTCTCCTGTGTCGTGGGTGCGTTTCACAAACATGAAATATCACATGCACAAACACCTAGACTCGGGACAAACATCTGCGGTTCGCACACAGTTTTGCCCCGCGCGGGAATCGAACCCGCAACCCTTAGCGCAGCAGTCCAATGGCTTAGCCACTGCGCCAATCAGGTCGACAAATTAATGTATTACCTACACTATAAACATTTCTCCGTACAACGTATTAAAAAAAACTACATAAAAAATTAACATATACTCCTCTAAGGTAATCCTCAAAAAACGAACTTTCTTACATTATTCTGGATTAGATATTTTTGTAAATAAAGGCGAGTTTAAATTGGCAAACAATACGTACGTCTGAACAAAAGACACAATCATCTGCGGCCTTTCTTTCACGCATTTCCCTAAAGAAATTTGATACACATGGTTACTGTCTGTGGAGAACAGCTCGCTTACTATGATCTCTTAAAGCAGCACAGTTTACGTTGTGAAAGCGAGACGCCGCATTACACTATACATAGCGGCGTCTCGTTTCTACAACGTAAACTATCCTACTTCAAAAGTTCAAGGTAAGGGGGCTAGTTTAAAAAAATATTTAATATGCCCGTTATTTCGAACCGGTTGTATACATTCATGCATCAGTCATCATATTAAATATGTGCATATATAACAAATACAATAACTTGACACGGTAACTCTGTTGGTAAGAGTAGCACCATGGATCGGCGAAGGTCTCGGGGTCGAGAAGAGACCCACTCGTGTACATATGTATATCATTTTTAACCGACTTCAAAAAAAGAGTAGGTTCTCAATTTGACTGTTTTTTTTTGTCTCGTGGCACTGACTTCAACTTCGCTTATGTAAATTGAAGTGAATAAAATAAGTATTTCTTTTACTTTTGACTTTGTGTTTTTAAGCGGCATTTTTTTTCCAATATCTTTTGTAAAAAGATTATACTTATTATGTTTTAAAAATACAACGCCCAATAACGTAAGTTGGGCCAAATGTAGCAATCAAAGACGTACGTATTCATTTGTTGCCTAAAAACATTAACATTGAGTTAGAATACAACCTAAAAAAGTACAAACAAATGTTGTTGATCGGGTACCTACTACAAGCATGTTAAAAACGGTTTAACTTGTCGAGACCCTTCCGTGCTTCAGAGGGCACGTTAAGCCGTTGGTCCTGCGCCTGATCTCTCACCAGTCGTGTCGGTCTTCCGTCTCATCGGACTATGAGAGTGTGGGAATAAGGAGTGCACCTGTGTTTGCGCGCATACTTGTGCACTATAATATCTCCTGCGTAGTTGGCTAGTCTAGGATGAGATCGGCCGCCGTGACCGAAATTCGGTCAGGAGAACATTACTACAAGCATTATTTTAGCCTACTTCTTCTATAGTAAGTGACAGTGTAGGGGTTAATTGACGACCAACAATGCGCGTACGACCACGTCGAGTAACCGCATATGTAGATTCTCTTTAGAAAATACTCAGTACTGCAAATAAGCATGACATCTTTCAAACCCGTGTGTATCGAAGGAATCTTCTTATTTTTCAGCGGAAGCTTATCGCTTCAGGTGGCATTTGAATATCTTTAATCTCGTTTATATCAAAAAGAGCATTAAGCGTCATGGACGTCGTTACATTACGGAGTTCCACGAAATTTTATCATCTCAAATATTGTGAGACGATAAGGAAACTCGGGGATGGTGTGTACAATCGTTTTTTATCGATAATTGCCTTTTAGATACCAAAATGAGTATTTAAACTAAGCTTCTGTTTAACTTGTTTGTTGTTTCTCAGTATCAGCACGGAGTCTGGATCTGTGCCCGGTTGATGGCAATAGGCTCGCCCCCTATTACATTGGGACTTACAACATAACTGGCCAAACGTGGGTGTACTATATGTTCACCTCTGCCTACCCCTTCGGAGAATACAGGCGTGTTATGTTATGTTATGTTCTGTTTGGTTTAATCAAATAAGATGAGTAAATTACGAGCATCTCAGATTAGGCATTCCTCAGGGCGCACCCAGATGAAGCGCACCAACGGAAAAACAATGTAGTGAGGAGAATCTCGTGCGCCTCGAGGAATATTCTGAGTGCGCTGCGCGTTGGTGCGCTTCATGTTGGTTCACCTTGAGGAATGCCTCGAAAATAACCGAATTGTTTAGAAAATAATGTGAAAATACTCTGAAAAGTTATTGTAAGAAAAAAAACCTCAATTTCATTGAACTATGATTGTTAAAAATCGTCCCTCCAAACTAGAATGTTTTCTGTTTCGTTGAGCTAACATAAATATTACTTCCACACGTGTATCTGCTAACTGTTAGGGGCAATACTTTTTTCGTGTATGTGTTTTAAGTCCCGCTATTGAGGCGAGCGTAGAGCATGGACTAAAATATAAAACATTTTGTACATGCCGACACATAGGTACCTATATAATGATTAATTTCTTCTCGTGTACAACTTGCGGTACTCGATACAGGCAATTTAATATTTAAATTGATAAAGGAAACTTGAAAAATGATGGACACGAGCAGGACTTGTACCTGCGACCTCCGCCGTACCGTGGCGATGCTCTAACCAACTGAGCAATCGTGTCACTGCTAGCGCCCATCGAATTTCAAGTTCCCTTTTTAGTATTTACGTCTTAAGGGTGACGTCGAATTTAATATTTATTTATTATTATAAACCACTTACAGCTATCATCACAGGTGTATTTTAACCTAATACAATAGCGTAATTACACACTAAAACAAACATAACAATTTATTAAATCAAACAAGCATTAACTACTGAACTAGATATTATGAAATATGCGGCCAGTGTGAATTCATTCAAATATATGTATGTTTTATTTAAACAGATGCCTATAATAGAGACATACCCTAGCCAAGTCTCTAGCCTCTTGGCGCAGTTGGGATATCACGTCTTTATACCGCTTCAACTATGTCCGCTGAAGCACGTACTAGCTTTGCAAGCGAGTTTAAGCTTAAGGCGCTACGTGGTAAAACAGCATCTTAGAGCCAATTGATCCAGAAATCGGTGGTAAATACTGAGGGAAATTCGGCGTAGGTAATTATTCTCATTAAAAAAGGTTGATAGCCTTTTTATATTAAAAGAAAATTTATCTAGCTACCCCAATTGGGTTGCTAAACAATTGAGCCAAAATATTATTTAACTTATCCTTTAAAATTATTTTTACCCACAAAATCTTCCATCTAATTGCACTAAGCTCAAAGCTCGTATTATCACCAAGATTAAAGGTACCCGACCCTACTCTCAAGGCCATAAAAGAACAATATTAAACAAATCCAAACAATTTAACCTTTAACATATAAAAGACTTGGCAAAGCGTTGACCACTTTGTATAACAATATTTACGAGCGAACCCAACATCAAAGAGGTTTGGCTCATGTTACATGTCCCACGGGTACAATATTTTTCATTTTGATATTTCCCCTTAAAAAAACAAAATACAATTACTTCCCGTTTCGCTCAACACGGCCAATTTAAACTTGATATTGTTCCCCGTAGACGGGCTGTGTTGACGACCCCTGACGGCTGCGCTTTGATCTGGTTACCAACCTTTGGTAAAGTAAATTATGCATATAATATGTACAGTCAACAAAAAAAGTTACGGAACATTTAATTTAAACAATAAGAACATTTTGTAAAATAAGCGTCCGATAGATAAAAAAAATATTATAAAACCCGACTGCCGTTAATAATATTTTTTTTTTGATTTATTTTTTTATAGCTTATGTTACTTGCGATGGTGTAAGGATTCTAACGACACTACATACATCACAACAAAATCGGTTTAGGCATTTAGAAGTTTTGGTGGAATAAAGAAACTCTACATACATACATGAACCCTGAAAACATTACACTCCTTTTTTTGGGCAGTCGTGTAACAATACTATGATCACATTTTTGGCATTGCCACTAAACTTTTTAACGGATCTATCCGGCAGAACATCAGTACACATGTCAATAATGCCGTCAGGCTCAGTCCGGTTCGCGGGACACGGTTGCCCGGTGTCGGACCCTCGTCCGGTCCGTCCGTCCGATTGGACACGACCAGATCTGTCAGTAGGCGCGAAAACTATCCGTTTCGGAGAGTAATCATGTTCCTGATGCTTGTTACTGAGTGACGGTTAGAGTAGAAGTATGTTTTTCTTTATTTTTGCGTTGTTTTTTCTTCGTACTAGATTCGTTTATGTTTTGCTATTTATCATCAGGAATACACCTGTATATTCTGAAGAGCGTACCTTTCGTAGTTGTGCTTAATGGTTGTTTTTTATTGTCACTGTGATGCTGCGTATTTTTCGAGAAAAAAGATGGACAGTGTAATTCCTTAGTGTGCTTATTTAATATTGGTTAATATGGTTTTATGGCAGCTGTCTTGTAGTTTGAGGGTACCTCAGTTAACCCGTTCCCAGTCCAATGAGCTATTAAAGTGTACATGTCGATTATTTACCTATTGTGTCTGCTACGCGGACAGCGGACAATCAAAGTGTTAATAACTGAATATTACCGCCGCTTTATGTAGGTATTTGTTAAAAGGGTAAATAAAGTGTTACTTACCATTACGCTGTATTTAAAAATGGTATTAGCCAATTAAAAATAAAACTCTTGCGATTAAACAGCGATGGAAGCGCACCGACTATTTTAACCGTATTTTAATCACAAACTGCCCGACTTCTCAAACCAGCGACTCAACGAGCCGTATTAAGATAAATATCCTAGATGTATCTAGCTTGAGGTCTGGACTCAACAAAAACTAGATTAAGCGTGTCTGTAGACAGGCATGAGCCAGTAAGATGGATTCCCCCGCATTTCCTAACAATTTAGAAATATGTTACATTGTCTATTTATTGTAAGAGTTAGCCGCGATTTTTTGACTACTTGTATGCGATCAAAATAAAGCTACGTAGTACCTAAATAATAATTTTGAGGTACTTTAATGAGGTAACGATAGCCAGTGGCGTGCATTGGTTTTTAGACTAGGTAGGCATTAGACAAATGGAGTTTTTTTTTAACGTAAAACGCGATTATTTAACATACACTGCGGAATTGGCACATAATTATCTTCCCGAATCAATAAAAAGATGTATAGGTATACCCTCTTCAATCACCAAAATATCGATTTTTAAGTACCTACCTAAATATATTGTTGTTTTTTAATACCTACGTTCGGCAAGTTCTGACCTCCGCATTAGTTAAAAAACTTTACAAATAAGTTGATTTACCACTATGAAGGTATCGTGTAAATAGAGAATGTATGAGTGTCCGGCTAGTGGCAATTGGCTTAAAGGACGGTTAATATAACTCGCAATTCCGCTAACACTATCTTGAAATATCTGCACACATGATAGTAATTTTATTGTATTTATGTAACACACTAGATTTGATTTTATACTAAGTAATTACTGTACTGCGATCGTGAATACCTCAATGGGCTTAAAGCTTATACCTACTTACACATTCAGTATTAAAAAAGTGATTTCGAGATTTCGATTACGTCACAATGAATGAAAAGACAGTGTTTTAAAAGGAAATAGGCTTAACTTAATTGATAATATTGAAATAGGTACATTCGTAGTCTCGTGAAGACGTTGTTTACGTAAACAAAACTAAGGTACTTACCTATTCGTCGAAAAACGTTTAAATCAATCATTTACTCACATAATTTTAACTCCACAAAACTCCTCTTGACATTTTTAGGCAAATTTATCGGCACTTGGACTTTTATTTACTTCCACAAACATCTAATTGTTTTGTCAACAAACGAAAACTTACTAAAGTTGTTTGCATGTAATATATCAATACATGTTGCATTTTCACCACAAACAAAACACTGTAATTTATCTAAATTCATGAAAAAGCCATTATTTATGTAACACTTTCTAAAAAATCACTCATAATTAAAGAAATTGTTTACATTGTTTGCACTATTAATATTGTAATATTTATGTTATAGTTATAGTTTTAATGTGTACTTTGATTTGCATGCCGAAAAAAGTAGGCGAAATATGTGAAACTACTATTATAATATTATGTCCATCTGTAAACACCATTATTTCGAGCAAATAAATGATTCTTATTCTTATTCTTATTCTTATTCACTAAAGTAAAAATCGCGCGCGTAAATGACATATAGCAGACTGCAGGGTTACCAGATTTATAAAACCTTTTACCCGTACTGAAACGGTTTAAATCCGTATTTTAATTTGTATAAAAATCTTTTTGTCATAAGAACTATATAACATAACACATAAAAGTTTACTTTACTTAAAAAAAAATAGGAATAGGCTAAAATATGGTACGAATGTAACGAAGAAAAATTTTTTTTAATAAAAATTAGTCTAATATTGTCTAAGAAACATATAAACAGGGAGATTTTTATGAATTTGGCAACATTGCCCGACATTCGACGGAGAAGAAAGTATAAGGAATGCTTGCTCTCTTTCTGATTTGCTTAAGAACTATGAGTCTATAACAGCCAATAAGAGACTCTGAAATGTAATGCATTAGATTGCAGCATGAATGCAGCCAATATTGATCAAAGTAGGCTTGCCTACCTTGGTCGGCTAATTTGCGAATGTCAAATGTCAGTGTAATACGTATAGAAAAAGTGGATTTCTATCTCGGTCGTATTATACTAAAGAAGTGTGTGTGTGTATACGAATACGCAAATTCTTTTCTAGTGTGCGTGGATTTAGTAGGCAGCTCGACGACTGCCTACTATTGCGTCATGCTATGAATGGACGATCGTAGTATATTTTTGTGATGGATAATAGAAGTATTTTATTTATGTAGTATATTTTGAAGTATAATTATTGTTTTATATTAATTGGTATGATGAATTATTTTATTTATTTAGTAAATATAATGTGTTGAATTGTTGAATTTATATGAGGTAGGCACTGCCTAATTGCCTATATGGGATGCACGCCACTGACGATAGCCGAGTGGTATGACCGTAGGACAGCCAAGTCAAAGGTCGCAAGTTCAAACAACGGCACGCACCAATGTCTTTTCGAATTCATTCGCGTATTATAAATTAGTTATCAGTTGCCAAATACGGTGAAGGAAAACATCGTGAGGTAACCGGCACACCTGGGAGATGTATCGACGGTGTGTTTTGCCATGTCAGAGGCCTACAGGCGGTTTAAACTCTGACATCAGGTTGTTGAACAACTATACGATAAGAAGAAGAAGCGAGTCTTTCAAATATTTCTTAAATACGAATAAAACAAATTATAAAATAACAAGAAAAACAATAAACTGTCTTATATTATTCAATAATAATTAATAATTTAACTGATATTTTGTCACTAACAACAACACAGCGATGTGCGTTGTTGTGAAACTTCATCTAACAGTCATATTCATATTGCTAATGTCATTCCTGTTAATAGAGCAGATAAATGCAGAATACTAACTGGGAACAAATATTGGAGTCAAGATTTTTGCCCCTACACATACCATGTGAACAATCCGTTTGTAGCGTTTGCGATAA
Organism: Abrostola tripartita; assembly: GCA_905340225.1. NCBI lineage: Eukaryota > Metazoa > Arthropoda > Insecta > Lepidoptera > Noctuidae > Abrostola > Abrostola tripartita. Next base: position 3,000,282 of record HG996491.1, read on the forward strand.
GGAATTGATAAAAAAATAATCTTTTAAATTAGCTAGGCTCAAAGTACTAGAAAAGCCGTATTAAAGAAGCCTAATTACGATGGGATTGCGTCATATCGTTACAGTATTCCGATGATCACCTTCTGACTCCATCATCAAATCAGCTCAAAGGTACCATAATATTGTATTGTCACCAAACCTGTATAAGTATGCAAAATTTTATTTGAATTGGATCTCAAGAAGTTGTTCAAATTTAGATTTACTATATATCCCGGTTATACTCACGTGTGTATTCGGGAATGCCCGACTAGTTTCGAACTCGAACGGAGCCCTTATTCATGAGCTGGTTACGCGGCGGAGTCGCCAAATTTAGATTGTAAGATTTGACCTAAACAAACTTACACACATACAAACATTGCAAGTTAAATAAAAGCTTGTAAACGACATATATTTTTCTATAATATGCTAAAAAAATAATTTATTTAAACAAACAGGAATAAAAAGGATGAGAAACCCAATAACAGGCTTTTAGTCCCCTTACCATGAACTCTTAAAGCAGGACAGTTTAAGATGTGGAAGCGAGACACCGCTACGTGCAGTGTAATGCGGCGTCTCGCTTCAACATCGTAAACTGTCCTGCTATAAGAGTTCATGGTAAAGGGGGCAGTACTGTGGTAGGCAGAGAGATACTAGATAGATTTATTAAGAAAGCACTCGGTATTGAACGGTTACTTTTATTTACACGTTACAAATGATTCAGTGTTAGTTCCTAAACAGAAGTGTGTTTGTTACAATATAGATTTCTAAAATTCAAATAAGTTTATAATACTTTGTTCATTAAAAATATAAAATAAAGTTACTGAGGTCGTAGCGCGCGACTTGAAATGCTCGTAGCGTGCGCATAAAATGCACAGTTCGCTTGCAAGGCGTCCAGACTATGAAAATTTGTTACAAAGCGTGTTACTTTGCACTAATGTGGACGGCAATTTTTTTACCGAGTTCAAAAAAGGAGGAGTTTATGTGTTCGGCGCGTATTTCTTTAAATGTATGTCACCGATTATTTCATTTCATTTTACGTTGCATGTTAGATTGCGTAATTATGTATGCAGCTTGATAAAGCATATACCTACATAGTTTTAGCGATCCATATTTGTTACGTCCTAACCTTCTGCTTAAATTCGTGTATAGTGACATCCCATGAATTTGATCTGCTAGCTATTGGAATAGTTGGCAGGTCGCGCCCGTTATCAGTAATTTGGTGGCAGTTATTGCCATGCGTTCAAAATTAACATGATATTAACTGTTTATGATAGGTGTAATGAAATATCGCTGTCATTCATGATGATTTGACATGTTGTTATGCGCAGTGGCAGTTTTATCACTGATGTGTTTCAACTATAGAATCAGTAACACTAGTTATAATACTACTAGATCTACAGTCTCAATACTGCCTCGTAGGTGTAGTGGTCGCTAAGCGCGACTGCTGAGCATAGATCCTGGGTTCAAATCCCGGGTCAAGAAGAGTGTTACTGGATTTTTCTCAGTCAGTAGTAGAATTTTCCCCAGTAGCAGCACGGGGCCTGTATTTCTGCTCAGTTGATGGCAAGAGGCTTGCCCCCTATTACAATGAATTATAACATAATTGGTGATATGTGGGTGTACTATATAAAGTTTCTGTCTACCTCTTCGGGGAATACAGGCGTGATAAATATAGCTGAAATCATGAGGAAGCCTAAACACACAGGCTACTTTTTTCTAAAGGACATTATTATTTTCACGCGGGCCAACACGCGGGTGTTAACTAGTAATATTTGACATCAGTGGTGATATTATAATATGAACAACAACATAACCTATGAACAGCAGGCAAGCAATAACAATAACCATCATTCGAAGGTACTACACCAGTATCTGCGCACCTCACTATCACTTACACCCTTTTGACGCAAATCTCCTTTGTGAGTACTCTTTACAGAATTTACGGATTACGCAACTGGCTTTGGATACGACAGGCCCAGCGATATTTCACCTAGTTTTATGACAGGCCGAATATCCTTCTAGAATTATGACGAAATTTACATGTAGATGCTTTAGATATTTGTTTTGCACTTGTAACTTTAACAGAAAAGTATCGTTTTGATTTGTATGAAGTTCAGAAGGTACTATCTTAAACATTCTACTTTGAATAAATGATTAATCATCTTTATCTCCACTTTTTTTATACAAAAGGTATCATATTTCTGAGCTTCCTTGAAATAATAGTTATCAAGCAATTGTAAAGTCGGCCCTCATTTTTTTCATTAAACGTTCATTTTCATGTTCCTTTATAAACTTTGTTATGCAATATAAAAAAAATATAGTAAAAATAAGGCATAGTGTGTCGCATCACACACTATGCCTTATTTTTACTATATTTTTGGGTATGAGGCGAAAATTTCTCTTTTATTTCTTCTTTTAATCTGAAAGGCAAACTAAAAAGCCACACCATTTTTGGCTGTCGGTTGTTGGCATCCGGACGTACAGCCAAGCCTGCCCAACAAAGCAGGATTATTTACGAAAAGTATAAACAAACTCGGGTCTTCATTGCACGTATATTCGAGAACTTACAGTGTACCCCAAACACGTTCCTAAGATCCAATGTCAGCCAGTCATATTATATTCCATTCATGAAACTGCAAGATGAAATATATACCGCGTTTGGCGACGCGTGACATTTACTTTTGTGGGTTAGTGTCCAATTGTGTTTTCTGACAGGTCAGTAGAACCGACCTCCGTGGTCCGAGTGTGGCGGCTTATCTAAAATGTATGCAGTCTTTACTTAATTCTTTTCATTCTTTCATTCATCATTCATTCACTCGGTTGTTTAAGTGTGAATTCTGTCGTCTGTTTTTCCATGATACTCGTACTGTCAATACCCACTGACCAAACATTTTTCTGATTCGTCTGCAATAATATCCAGTTACTATCTCCACTGACTGAATATAATACCCGACTAAAAAACGGGAAGTATCGTATTGCATATTATAATCAAGTCTGTGTGAAATAGTATTTAAATATAATAATATTGTAATTAATTGTGATCACTGTGTACTATAAATATAATTGCCTATTGCCTATTGCGTAGCTTCTACTAGATTCCCCCGTCCCTAGTCCTAGATCCTACCAGCACTGATAGCCAAGTGGTATAACCGTTGGACTGCCAAGTCAGAGATCGCAAGTTTAAACCCCGGCACGCACCAATGTCTTTTCGAATTTATGTGCGCACTCTAAATTAGTTATCAGTTGCTAAAAAACGGTGAAGGAAAACATCGTGAGGAAACCGGCACACCTGAAAGATTTTTCAACGGTGTGTAAAGCCATGTCAGAGGCCTATAACAGGCGGTTTAAACTCTGACACCAGGTTGTTCATCAACCATACGATGAGAAGAGAAGTCCTAGATGCGCCCCCGTATCACGCTAATACCTAAAAATATAATCGTATCATACAAAACAGTGTCATCGTTCCGCTGTCAAACAAACGTCCAAAGCTAAGGAGGTGCGATGTTCTTCTGTTTTCGACTCAATCCTTTGACGTGACGCCATCTCACAAGCCTCTTTACAAAGTCTGTTTCTATAAAACAGATAAGGAAGACCGGCCGATGACATCACTAATCGTTCGCTAATGCTGCCAAGATAGGGGTGTCACGGCGCAAATTTGTTAATCGCGATCCAAGTACCTTTGAGAGCATCCGCTTGTCGTAAGAACTTACCCTCTCACACCCCTACCCGGTTAAGGGGTGGAGTGATTAGATGCTTGAAATAATGACTCACGGCAACGATGATTGAAGCTTGCGTCGCAATCGAGTCTGAATGGATCTGTTTGATGGAGAATTAAGGGTTGTGTTTTGTTTTTTTTTATGAATAAGGTGAAGGCGCTTTGTAGTAATATTTATTTACGATTCTTTTTTGCACAGAAAAGGTTTCATGAAAATTTACTGCATGCAATGGACGGTCTACCGTTTTTTTCCAATTTGGAGTAATAGACTAATATAGGTAAATAATGATCTACTTATATGACTTTTGGTGCCATTTTAGCATGTTGCCCATGCTAAGCTTGAATCTAAATTGATAAAGGAAATTTGAAAAATGATGGACACGAGCGGGATTCGAACCCGCGACCTTCGCCGATCCGTGGCGCTGCTCTAACCAACTAGCGACACGGTGGCTCAGTTGGTTAGAGCAGCGCCACGGATCGGCGAAGGTCGCGGGTTCGAATCCCGCTCGTGTCCATCATTTTTCAAATTTCCTTTATCAATTTTTAATTATCTACTGTTATGAAAAATAATTTTATCATTAATTTATGTCTCTATACAATATTAACATTTAATTTAATTCTGATTATCATTCATATATATATGTATTTCATTTTAAGTTAGTTTCGATATCTGTATAACAGTAATTCCGCATCACATAACGACAATACATTATCGTTCTATACATCTTCGAGATCATTAGAGTAAAGTTTGTCACTCACATTGTTTATTGAGCAACACCGAACATATATCCCCTAGAGGTGCCAGATCGGGAGCAATGCTGGCAACTTACTCCGACATTTTGTAATTTCTTCAGTATGAACAAGAAACTAGAACCTTACGATCTAGTGTAGCTAGCAATTTATTAAAATAACAAAATATATATCGTACATAAAAGTTTAGGTAGGTTTAAATAGGAGCTGTAGTAGTAGGCTTAAGAGTTACTAAATCATCAGCACCACTCTTAGCAGAAAGCCAAAATAGTATCATCAGCCTATCTCAGTCCACTGCTGGACATAGGCGTTTCCTATGGCACGCCACTGAGCTCGATCTTCGGCCTTCCGCTTCCAACTGCTGCCAGTAATTTTGTGTATATCGTCGCACCACCACGCTTTTTAAAATTTGTATACATTAATATTATCATTCTTTCGCCAAATTATGGTCAATACTTTTAAATAAAAAGCTAATGTTACTGCAATCGCGTTGATGTCTTTCCACTCCAGCGTTTCTTGCATTTCCAACACGGAATTATTTTAGTGCAAATATTCAGTAGACGTCTCCAGAGAGTTATATGTTCACTGTTATATCATATCTGACGTTACTCCCAAGTGTAATTTATCTTGTTTAATGCACATTATTAAATCATTTGTTTTGTTTGATGTTCAGTAGTCATGGTGTCACGGGGTTACAATGCCTTGGTTTACAACTGTAGTGGAGTTAAAACAGATAGATAGAATTTACTTAAAATTGTCTGTTCTTATGATTGATAACTCATCTTATCTTAGTATGTGTTCTTAATTATTAAATTTTATGTTATTTACTTTTATATAAAACTTGGTAATATTGCTATGCAAACGTGCAAAAAAAATTGCATGCCTGTTTGGTGAAATGTTGGACTATATATTTTAACATGTAACACCAATGTAACTCATTTCATGCAAATAGTGTAATTGGCTAAGGCCATTCTATTTAAAGTAAATAAATAAATAATTAATAAAAAAGACGTTGGGGTTAATGAAATAGGTTGTGTAAAGTATGCTTTTATCTCAGATAAATGTTTTTAGTTTGGCCGGATAATGTTTAATAGTTATAGTACAGTCAGCATCATAAGTAGCTGAAGGATAACGAGATCTCTACATTACTTTGTTTTCAAACTTCAGCCCAGTAATAATGCAGCCCCCTTACCATGAACTCTTAAAGCAGGACAGTTTAAGATGTGCAAGCAAGATGCTGCTACGTGCAGTGTAATGCGGCGTCTCGCTTCCACATCTTAAACTCTCCTGCTTTAAAAGTTCATGATAAGGGAGCTATAAGATTAAAATGCCGCAAGTAACCAGGTAACTAGTACATTAAATTAAAATGAATGGCCTACTTAATTGGCTAGCAGCTGGCAGAGTGCTGCGACGCTCGAATTACCGAGATAAGATAAGATCCGACTTCAACGGAGTTAATTTTAGAGATGTCGCAAGTAATTATGAATTTTATTTGAGTTCAAGAACATTTTTTTGAAATTGTCTGGTTTTCTTCTGGGTTGTGCTTTTCTTAAGAAATCTTAAGGCTAAGGATTTAAAACGTAGATATGGTAATGGGCAAATAAGTAGTACTGTGCTAAGGTTAGCGTAGCACTATTTATTTAGCTTACCAAATTTGTATGAAGTTAAGAGCTTGCTTTATGCAAAAATCAGTACTGCTTCCAACGAAAGAATATATTTACAGTAGCCTCTTTAATATAGTTAATCCTTAATTCCTTATATTATATTTACCATTGATTAATTAAAACAATAAGTTCATTCTTCTTATCGTATAGTTGACAAACAACGAGCTCCCTTACCATAAACTCTTAAAACAGGACAGTTTACGATGTGGAAGCGAGACGCCGCTACGTGCAGTGTAATGCGGCGTCTCGCTTCCATAATGAAAACTGTCTTGCTTTAAGCATTAGGTCCAGGGTTCGAATCCCGGATCGGGGCAAATGTTATTGGGTTGGGCTACATTTTTATGAAGTTAGTAAGAAAGTGATGAAGTTATTAAATATCATTCATAAAATAAATATGACAAATTAATAAATGAACAATCGAAATAAATTATTTATTATCCGTAAATTGATTTTTACAAACACTTAATATCATACAGCAGACCCTCAATAACTTTTGTTAAAACTTATTCCCATAATATAATTATCATCTTGTTAGTGTAATAATATACAACTCATGGATGCGATATTGCATGCTCAACTAGTCGTCATCCCACCCCTAGCAGGCGATAGGGTTGCGTTTCATTATCGTGCCGGTCCGATGTGTCTAATTGAATTCCTTGCTCGGCCTACAGCCTCTGCCGTGATTAAGACGTGCCAGCGCCGATGTCGGTGTGAATTGCGTGTTTATGTGCAAATCGCCCTGAGGTGTGACAAAGTTATTGACACCCTGATTTTTATAATTCTACTAGCTTCCGCCCGCGACAGCGCCCGCGTGGATTTCGAATGTTTTATATCTTATAGCCTTCCTCGAGAAATGGGCTATGTAACACTGAAATAATTTTTCAAATCCGACTAGTAGTAGTGCCTGAGATTAGAGCGTTCAAGCAAACAAACTCTTCAGTTTTATAATATTAGTATATATGTTATAAGTTTAAGTGAGAGCCGCTGAAAGTTGTGTTAAGTATTATGTCTAAGAATTTTGTTAATATTAGAATCCTCTTTACCATTCGATCAGATACCTCAAATGGGAGGATATGCTGGTAACCTAAATTTAATGTACAACTCCTACCTTAAATGTACCTACGAACCCGACTTAAGTGTGTCAATGACCTGAACCTTAGGTAAGGCATTCAGTATTAAATATAGGTATATTATTATTATCATCAGCCAAAAGACGTCCACTTTTGAACATAGGCCTCCCCGTTTAAGGGGGGGGGGCTGCTATAATTCCCACGCTTGGCAAGCGGCGTGTGGATCGCAGTATTGGTGGTGAATTTACAGAAGACGCTGCTGCCCATATTCTGAATTTTCCCAATTTCTTTTAATTTTCGTATTTCAATTTTATAGATATATGCTCCTAGATAGATCCCCTAGGTATATCAGAAATATACCGTTCTTACCTTCAAAATAACTCATTGACATTTCTTTGTAGTTTTGAGTAATGTATGAAATATAAAGGCTGGTCTGAATCAGGTATGTCGTAAAGCGGTCATTCTGTCCGTCGAGTTAGTGCCTAGACTTTTATAGGTCCAATAAATCGTTCGTCCATTTAACGTGGAAAGGACCAATTTGACATGACTGTTAGAGCCAATAGGCATTCTGTATTGTCACCGTATATTGAAGGTCGGCTGCCTCTCTGATTAGAAAAGCTTTATTTTTCATTTTAGAACATAATGTCAAATATTTTGATCCAAAATGTAGGCTTAAGTTAGCTTTAGGTTTTGAACGAAAGAACAGAGTTTAAATAACATAACATCATCCTTACATTTTCCGAAGAGGTAGGCAGAGGTGCATAACTGCATAATAAGTACACCCGCGTTTCGCCAGATATGTTAAAGGTCCCAATGTAATAGGGGGCGAGCTTATTGCCATAAACCGGACACAAATCCAGACTCCGCTGCTACTGACGATAACCTAATTGAAAAACCCAATAACACTTTACACAGAGTACAGATTAGTACAGAGAATACTTCAATAAACAGGAATAGATCATCGGAGCTAGCTAATGTCTTGCAATTTGAATGTTCATTACAAAAAAGGCTGTTACAATGGTTCTGATTTTTTTTAAACCTAATATAAGTAACGGACTAACTGTATACAACTTAACAAATAAATCAAATCACCTAGATATTTGTGAAATTGAATTCAAATTAAGTGTCCACTCAGATGGCTCCTAGAAAGTTTACCTGCAACTTGAAGTAGTCCTAAAAATGCGGGTTTCCGTAGCTTGCTCTAGTGTTGGCAAGGATCACAAGTTTGAAGGTAAGCCGCGCTGGATGTTGGCACGCCAACTTTACCCACCACAATTAACTGGCCGGAATTCGTGATCTCTTTAGTTCTTACTACGAGTGGGGAAACAAGACACTGGCGACATTTAAATTTGATTTGAAAATAATTCGATTACCAAGTAATGACTAAACCACTTAAATATCTCAAATGCTTTAAAAACAATATATATAAAAATAAAATGGAATTAAAAAGCATCAAAGTGTTCTTCCTCATCGTTGTCCAAAAGTAACGTGCCCGGAAAACTGGTAGCATTGCCACGTTGAATGGCTGATTCTTTGACACAAAAATAGTTTTATAGTAGATAGCATTATAATGTATAAGTTAATATTTAAAATAAAGACAGATAATTAATATAGTAATTACTTATTAATACTTAATAAAAAACTTACTTAAACGGGGAGGCCTATGTTCAGCAGTGGACGTCTTTTGGCTGATGATGATGATGAAAAAACTTACAACAGCGTTATAATTTTTCATTTAATAAATGACAAAGGGACAAAAAGAAAAATAAGTACTGATGTTAAATCATGATCTATTTAATTGAAAATCATTATTCCCTCTGTATTTATCTACAATGAGCAGTATATTCGCTGAGGACTTTGCTAGTCTCATTCTAAATAAATCAGAAAAAACATCACAACTGTTAGATGTAAAAGTAAATTTCACCAATTGCAAAGGCATTTTAAACACCATTTATCCAGTTTAGCGCAAAACTTTCTTGTAAGAAGCTGCAAGAATTCGATTCGAAAAGAAAAATACACTGAAAACCGCAGGAAACTCGCCTAATTTATAGAACATTCTGCTAACAGTCTTTCACGTATGAGAAAATACGCTGGATAAACTGCAAAGTGCTGTGGAGTCAAAATATTGATTCGGAATCGAGTAACCGTCGAGTTAAACTAGTAAAAACTGATAGTAGTTGTTTGGCGACCGGCCAAAGTAAGTTCTCACTGGGCGAGAGGTGAATTCCAACCTGGGCGCCCACTAATGATACCGGGGTAGCCGCACCGCATACTGGTGATGCACCGCGACTAATATTTCGAAGAATAAAATGACGCGACAGACGGTTTATTCGACTGTTACTTCTGTATTTTGTAAACAGTTGTACAGAAGTAGTTACCTACCTTCGTAGGTAGTTATTATTGCTCCAAGATATTGTATGATCGCGCTGCTCTTAAAAATAATGTCTGATAGTTTTGGCAAAGATCATCCTTACTGCCCCCTTACCATAAACTCCTAAAACAGGACGTTTTCCGTTGAGTAAGCGAGATAGCACATTACACTGCACGTAGCGGCGTCTCGCTTCCACAACGATAATTGTCCTCCTTTAAGAGTTCATGGTAAGAGGGCTGGTCGTTGTCGATTAACCACAGCACCAAAATAAATCAAGGCCAATCAATATGTATAAATCAAGTTGTTTCTTCTTAGGTAGTTTATAACCACTAAGTATTAAGTTCCTACTAGTAAAATAACAAAACATCTACTTCCTAAACATATTTTAAAACCGCGTTAGTCGCGCCAAATCGCGCCATGTCCAGTGTCCGCCGCCCCCACAGTGTGTGACTAGCAAGACAAAACAGGGGCAAATGGCTGCATTATTGCTCGTTAAAAATGTATTCGCTATAAAATGGGATAAATTGTTTGTTAAATACGTTGATGTATTGCAGGAATTTATTGTTAGTGAAATATCACTACAATATATGCAATAGCTCTTATGTGCAGTTGCTTTGCTTTGCAGCTGAGTCTATGAAAACTTAAATGTATATCTACCTGCTCGCGTTAGTTGGATTAGAAGATTGATGAGTATTTGAACTATAATTAGTAGTTATAGGTGAGTAAGGTGAGTGGAGAATGATGCAGCTGAGATCATCATTTGAGCCCCGTATCACCCACTGCTTGGTATAGGCCTCCCTTTTTCTCTGCCAATCCTCTCTATCTTGAGTGTTTCTTGTCCAGGTTACGGATTAAAAATAGTGTTCATGTTATATTCCCTGGCGTTTGTTTAGCAAAAAGCGTGTTGACGATACTATGATTATGTACAATGTTTTTGTATTAAGTAGACTTGCTACCTATTACTTAGACGTTATAATGGGCGGGAAATTTGGGTGTATAGACTCTAGATTCCTGATATTAGGAACTTTGCACTCAAAAGCAATTTTCAAAAGAAATATTTAACAATAGGATTTCGTGCAGTACAGTATTTTCCTGCAAAACTAACCCTGCATTACCTGACGTAATCTAATTTCTGCAGGCCAACAAAAACAACAAACAATAAAACTTTGTCCGCACGAATTCCAGCAATGAAGCAAATGACTCGAAGTTTCGAGGGTTACCCTGTAGTACCACGCGCGACCAACGGGTTGAACCGGTTACACAGGCAACTTGATAAAGAGATTGTAAGTGGGACGGGGTTACTAATTTCCCGAACCATTACGTATTTTCTATGAAAACTTTCAAAAACATCCGACTTCGCTTGAATATTAAGTGGTAAAGTTTCTTTGCCCCGATTTTGCGTGAACGTTATCAAGTGCGGCGCTTAATAGTGAATTAAGTTATTGGTGGTTTGGGAGTGTTTGTGGACGTTTTATGCGGCGGAATTATGAAATAATGGCGGGTAATCTCAAGAGTATTGACTAGCTAGAGAGCTGTAGTTTCAATATAAATATTATAGTAGAAAAGTAGATATCAAAACGGTCGACATTTTTAAAATAACAAACATATTTAGATACTTAAGTACTTGAAGTTCAAAACGACGTATTAAAAAGACATAAAGACGAACATACATGGAACATCCGCCTTTTGAAGTCGGTTAAAAATAGGCCTAAAAATTATTACGTATTCAATAAGTTAACAGAAAATTAACCAAACTCTTGAGCGTCCATTTACATGAATAAGGTTATAAAATATTATTAACAATGGTTTAGTGCAACTTGGCAACAGTTTACAAGCCATTCTTCATGCGCTGCGCTACCAGCTGCGGCTCCAGCTTATAAAACTTGCAAACGTTTAGCACGCAGCAATAGTTTCCACGCCTGTATTGCAGTTTTAAAAGCTTTATAGCATTTTGTCACATTATCTCTTGTACGTTTTTACCGCATTTACAAATATGGGATTTTAGGTTATACTTATAATAAAGTTTGACGACTTGATTGGCGCAGTGGCTAAGCGATTAGGCTCCAGCGCAAAGAGTTGCGGGTTCGTTTCCCGCACGGGGTAAAATTTTGTGCGATCCGCAGATGTTTGTCCTTAGTCTTGGTGTTTGTGTATGTGATATTTCATGTTTGTGAGACGCAACCACGATACAGGAGGAGTAGCTAGTGTGGCGACGTTTTATTTTTTATAAGACCAAAGACCAAGGTCAGCTATCGCCAATTTACTAGTAAAGCAAGCAAGATGATAAATTATAGTTTCTAGACGCATCCCAACCCAAGTAAGAACGAGGAAAACAGCTGATACTAGAATGTAGATAAACATTTAGGTTGTATGATGGAAGTAGGTAGCTATGATGATAACTTTGATTCAGATTTTGATTTTCAATACCTATGTTGCCCCCTAGAATTGTCATTAGTTTTTTAAATTTAAGGGATACACTAAGAGTAGCGTAGGTATCCAAACTTAAGATAATCGTTTATGTATTGTAGACAGAAATGTGTAGCATGTTTGTCTCGGACTAATAGAACCCATAACTTTAAGATACAGACGTCAACAGATAACTTATGTATTGAGATGTATTAAAAATAATATTGAATAAAAAATAATAATAGGTTTAATCAAATTTATTGCTTTTAAAAAGTAAAACTTTTTATAGTTGTACAATGGCATTTTATATGCTCGTATTTTGGAAAACAGCAGCTCTCTATAATTTGTGTCTTAATGAATAAATTACTACCAAACAAATGAGTCAGGCCACCTTCTCATATTATACAAGATATTGGTGGAATTTTCATAAGGGCAGCCAGCTTATCGTCACATAATGTTGAAGGGGGCAAAGGTCCCGTCTATTTAGTTAAACAGGTATTTGCCCTTTTTGGAAGAAAAATGAGGGGACGGTATTTGAGACCAGCCCTTAAGGGTTACCCGTAGGGTTGGGTATTTGGTTAGGATGGTCAGGTTAGTGAAAAATATGTAATCTGTACTAAACGGTTTGAGTTGGTGTTAACTTATTAACAGTTTGGGTGTGTCGAAATAGTACTCGTAATAATCTTAGATAACTAAGAAATATGATTCGGTGAATATTAGACTGGTATTGCGATGGGATCCTTCATTCATTCGTTTAGGTATAGATATAGAGGTATAATTTAATATTTTGTAGGTATTCGAATACGAATTTCTGTGTTCGCGTCGTCACTGGTAAAGCTAATCGTTAGAGGTGGAGAAATATGTGACTACGTGCCTAGTTACCTATAAGTGGTTCGATGTCATATATAAATCATACATTTTTAAAGATCATTTTTCGGCTGGTTAATAATGTACCGAAAACGCCAGCAGTGCCAAAATTGTAGTGCCTCGTCTGATTTGAATTTTATTCGCTCCTTATTCAGATAGCGTAAAATTAATTGGATACCCAACTCACTTCATCCTTCCTCATCCATTACTCGTACGCACATAGAAAAATATTTTGCGTCCTACACAAATAATAATAATGTCCTCCAGACCGAATTTCGGTCACGGCGGCCTGTCTCAGCTGAGACTAGCCAACTACGCAAGAGATATTATAGTGCACAAGTATGCGCGCAAACACAGGTGCACTCCGTATTCCCTCACTCTCATAATCCGATGGGACGGTAGACCGACACGACCGGAGAGAGATCAGGCGCAGGACCAACGGCTTAACGTGCCTTCTGAAGCACGGTGGGGACTCGACATGCAAAAACGGTCACCCATCACAAGACTGACCGCGGCGAGCACGGCTTAACCTCACAGATCGACTGATCTGCGGGGTAGCCACATAGCTACGAGCCCCACTCCCACACAAATAATTAGCCCTCAAACCAGTACAACTAATAAAAAGTACAAACGACACAAAATTTAATTACAGTTCCACCATATTAAATTTTATCGTCACCAATTTAATTAGGAGAAAAAAGGAGCAAACTCAATTACTTAAAGTACAGTCGCACACAAAGGCGACAGTAGTCGGTATACGCAATAATCCGTACACCAAGGGTGAAATATCTGCATTTCTTTGGCACGGTGGTGAACAATGCGCCGGCGGGCGGTACGTGATCCGGATTAAACCGGTAAATTGCGTTAAACCCCCACTGTTCGACGCCGATAGAGAGCTATGAGTGCCATGGCTTTTGAGCTTAAATTGCTCACTTTACTGCGCGATTGTACTGTCAGCGTGAAAGGACATCGCTTTGACGCTGCGAGTCATCAAACAGAACGTGAGCCTTGTCAAGGATGCTTGTTTTTAATATTTAGACTTTTGCAGCGTGTAAAAATATTTCAAATAATAAATATAAATAATTCTCTTTGAGACCAATATTTATGTATGTTTACAAAGGAACGCTGAATGGAGTGGTATTCAGAATATTTCCCATATAAAAATGTAGGACAAAACTCGATCGTCGCATAATAGTTTCGCCTACATTTTGCGGTGAGTTTGCGTCACTTTTATAGCGGCTTTCATACTACAAGCATCGCGGAAAAAAGGTATCACAATCATGATGATAGCTGTGAGTTGCGCTGCTATCGCTCCTCCATCGCATTTTAGTTATATCAATCAATCTTCAAACTACATACTTCTAAAGCCCTTGAAAAGTTTGTGAATCAAAAATAACAGTAAGAAAAAAGTTTTGTTCAAATGTGCTTATGTAAACGAAATACCTTCTGTAAAATACACTTGCACTTTGCAGAATCCAATAACCAATGTCTATTATAAAATCGTTGAGCAGAGGATGAAGATGTAGGTAGATCAAACTGCAGTGTAATAAATTAATTGGTCGTACAAAGAATTATGGACTTAATTACTTACATCACACGATAATAATTAGGTAAGAAGTAGAAACTGAAGCTATATTTATCTTCAAGATCCAAGCTTTCTCTGTAATTAATACAATTAATAATTCCCATTTCGAACGAATATTTAGGAGCTGAGCTGATTCCGTTATGCTCCATTAATTTGGATAAGGATTCAATTAAAGTGACACTGGGTATTCCGTCTGTTTTCTTCTTAGGTTCTTATGGAATTTTAGGAACTTGTCGTGTGACACCGTTGAAATCACTTCACATTTTAGTGTGTTTATCGTCAAAGTTAATAATCAAATCAAATCATTGATTCATAAAATTAGTAGGTACAAAACAATATAAACATCTTACAATATAAAATACAGTACAATAAATAAATTTCCCTAAACTAGGTCAATCCTGTGTATCAGGCTGAAAAGTGCTTACAAATCTATATAATGTGACCTAAATTAACTAAAGTAAACAAAGCTATCAGCTGTGGAAGCTGTAGTATTATAATTGATTGATAATGGGTCTTCGTTTAAGATAAAATATCATAGAAAAAGCTGCTCTATGAACATCAAAATCTGTTCGCGGAAAAAGTGAGTTCGTGGTTGGGGCCCTGTAAACCTGTCACCTCATAGGTACCTGAGTTTGTTTCGTCATTCGATTTTAAAAATATATTAAAATTGGATAAATAAGTACATGCTTTTTGTGTTAACAACGTCGCCCTGCTGATAGTTGCTTGATAGTTTTGTGTTTTATTTTCCATTCTTCAAATGCTTTGTGCCCGTTTTTACAAGACAAATACTAAAACCTAAAATTTCAGCTAAAATAGATCATAAATGCTTCAACGAACCGAGTTTATCCGGAAACGTATCATCGAGTTATCGAATTAATGGTTTCAGGAACTGCGCGTTATTTTTTCAGGGTCCATCCTGTCGGACCCTCCAGTTTCGAAGCGACGTGACCAGCTCAAGTGTTAATAAATCAAACAAATCGATAACGAATCGAGATAAACGAATTCGATTTGTATAGCGATGAGGAAGTTTGTCTTTTCTAAACAAGTGTTTCGAGTAGAATATAAATTAATGTAGTGAAACGAAACGGCGTTAGAGAAGTTTTTAATTCTTTGTATTCTTATTAGTCATTTGAAATGTTACTTACTAATTAAATTGGTTTATCAATTTTGATTATGTGGGTAATTAAATTACCAATTGGCTTAATTCCGACTATTAAACTTAACACTGGTGCCAAATTATTTCAAAATTATGTGTCCATTGGGAGGAACTAACTGAAATCAAAATATTGACAGCATTTTTTTATATGAAACAAAATCATGACATAAAGTAAAAATAGTACCAACTGATTGACGGACGGATTATTTATAAAAGGAAATTTGGAATATGGTAGACACGAATGGAATTCCAAACCGCGAACTTGGCGTTGCTCTCCTAACTGAGCTACCGTGTGCTTCAGACTGAAGGACGGTATCGAGGTTGACTGCTTTGGTGCAGGCGTAGGTATATACTTAGGTATCGTCACTCGTGGACTGTACTTGAACTCTACTGTAGAATACCACACTGACATTTATATTATACTAGCGGCCCGCTCCGGCTTTGCACGGGTATAAAATATATATTATAAGTATTTCTCCACTATTTAATGTTATTATACATAATTATAAACCTTCCTCTTCAATCACTCTAAAGATTAAAGCATACATAGGGATATAGGGACAGAGAAAGCGACTTTGTTTTATACTATGTAGTGATAAAAAATAGAGGGTTATATTATAATATTTACAAGCAGGACATTTTTCATTGTGGAAGCGAGACGCCACAATCCACTACACATAGCGGCGTCTCGTTTCTACAACGGAAAATGTCCTGCTTTAAGAGTTCATGGTAAGAGGGCTGACCTACAATTGTAAAGGTTATGTCAACATGATAGAGAAAGAAAAAAAAATAGTATCTTTATTGGACCACGTAGCAATTCAAGGCAAACTCCATGATTTTCAAGTCTTTCTGAAGTTCTAACTTAACTTAAGATAAGTGTAGCGATTTTAAAGTAAGATTTATTTAATGGCCTGTAATAAAATAGATTTAAACGTTAAGGAGCTAATAATTGTGCTTGGGAATTGCCACTAAAGGCCTTAAAAATCTGATTTATATTATAAGTTAAAAACTTATGTTAAACATATAATTATTATTATTCTAATGGCTTATTTCACCATCGATAAGTAAAGTATCAAGTAGACTAACCGCCACTTACCGCCAAACTCAGTGTTTACTTAATCTGTCACTAAGTAAAGGTTTTCTTTGTGATATCTTTACTTAGTGTCAATTTAAGTAATCCTTAACGTGTCACCCGTGACTACTCATACAAATTTCACAATATCTGAGTAGCATTAACCAGGGGATAAATTGGCCTGTACCTGAGATATGATCGAAGATACTCGTAACTTTTACGTGCCGATTAGCGTTAATCAAGAAGTAACTATTCAACGCTTTACTTGTAGATGCTGAAACAGGCTCTAAGCATATTTACCTCCACTATAACATACGACCACGTGGGTCATCATACTAAGGGGTCTTTGGAGGAGAAAAATACCGGTTGTCAAAGTTATTAGGGCTGCTCGTAAAAAACAAAATTGTTAATGGCATTTTAAACATTTACGTGTGCGTCAAGTGAAGCTAAAATAACCTGCCCTTGGATGGTATATGAGAAGATGTACTTAAAACCACTTTAGCATACCCTATTTGGGTATAACGTCGTACATTTTAATAGCAATACCTATTTAGTGTAAATTAAGATAATATTCATTCTAAACACCCTTGCTTATTACCAGCAGTAGTTAGCCACTATTCACGTCACCAGCGGTTGGCAATTCAAAGTAAGTGCGTCCAAACTGACCACATTCAATGGGGAATCTCATTAGCACCATAATATACCAGCTAATGGGGTTGGGGTCTTAATTTCCCGTCGTGTGCGCGGCCATGCGTGGGGACAGATAGTGTGGCCCAACCCTTAGGGTTAGGTCAGACAGCGGGCGGGCGTAACGGAGAAGCGATGGCGACGAGACGTGAGCAGTTGTAATGTACCAAATGAACAGATATGGATATACTTAAACGCGACGGAACCGTGATGTGGCCGGCCAGCCTATTGCAGTCCGTGGGTGCCGAAGGGAAATTCCAAAATAGGGGCAGCAGCATCTTCTGTAACTTCACCACCAATACTGCTGATGATGATGATGATAATAATGACGATCTTTTATTTGACAACCTTCTATGACGTCACAAGCACTGCTTAGTGATGGAAAACCAAATCGATCTAATCCATTTTTCTTTTCTTTATCGATTTTTATTTCAGCTTAACATGGGCAACATGCTAAAAGTACGACAGTAGTTATGTTATGGTATGCGAAGTAGGTGCTCTTGTGTTATCTAGATTTATCTATATTTGTGAGTAGATGTCATATAAGACGTCACGCTCACCGACCGCTAACAGCGACAACGAGCGTGGTGTCTTTTATGACACATTATAACTGCCTCGTTGGTCCAGTGATCTCTAAGCGCGACTGCTAACCATGAGGTGCTGGATCCGACTCCCTCTCCCTAATCGGGCACAGTGTTATTGGGTCTTCCCATTAGGTACGGAGTATAGATTTGTACCCGGTTGATTGAAATGCGCTTGCCCCCTATTACATTAGGACTTATAACATAACTGGCAAACTGTGGGCTTACTATAGGTACACCTCTGTCTACCCCTTCGGGGTATACAGGTGTTCCTGTATGTTTTATACATTACAACCGTTCAAGTTCCATTGTCGTCACGTCGCCGTCACGCCCCGCCCGCTGTCCGACTTAACCCTTACCGTTTCAATTGTTTAATACGGACCTGGACAGTGAGTAAGCGACAATCTATAAATTAAACTTTGGGTATTTTATAAAAACCCTTTTTTGTGGATTGGGTTGTGCATCTGTTAACCCTTCTATTGAAAGGGTTGCTTTAAGTATTCAATTGTTTTTCTGGTAAAACAATGTCGTTAGTCTTTTGTTGTGTGCGTTTAAATGAATAACACATGCAATATCGCGGTTCTGTTGTCGAAAATCAAACGTATTTTATTAATTTAATTTAATTATGAAAATTAATTATTTATTTTAATAACTAGCTATAAGAGACAGCGTTTAGACGAAATACACGTTTGATAGTAACAACAATTTAAAAAGTAGTTAGTTCGCTGCAAAAATAAAAAAATCGTATTTATTAAGTCTCGAGTGGAGAAGTACTTTGAAAACGAGGACAATAAAACCATTTTGACATTTGATATTGTCCTATCAAAGGTAAAATATACCACAAAGTTTCCTCAAACACCGCACAAAAGTGTGAATAAATTGTTAAAATGTATACTGTCTACATCGTTTCAAGATCAAAAATAATTCTCGTAGTCAACACGTTGCGTAGCACACACGTAGCTCGTAGCGTGTAGCACGTAGCGGCGCACATCACAGCTCAAAGAGATTAGCGGTCCGATTTTATTACGTCCGAACCGAAAACTCCAAAAAATATCTACTTTTAAAAGCCGTATCCACCGAGCGATTCTGTTTAAAAACGTGATCATATTGAATTGCATCTCACGTTCCTCTGGCAGCCGGTGTCGCTACGTTTTAAACTTTGTTACTTTTTAAAGTACCAGAGTTTCATTGTAGACAGCTCGTGATTTTATTACCGCGTAAGTGTCGTGCGAACGAGACTTCTGGAACTTTCCGAAAGCCCATTTGGATGTTAATTGTGAGCTCCTGGGCCCGCCGATAGCAGTACATTATCGTTTGTATACGGATTAATTTAAGTTATTGCGCGATAGTGTAAGTGTTATTGTAAAAAGTAATTAACTGTTCGTTAGTGGAATTGGCACTTATTTATAAGGGTTTTATAATGTTATCTTTTGAGCCACAGTTTTGCTCGTGATCTCACCATTTTTGTAATAAACTTGGGTTTTAGTAATCCTATAGGTACATTTAGAGTAATTGCGTTTATCCATGACACGAAATAAAAAAACGTTCTATATCGTCACACATTAGGTGTAGATAAAATAACTACCTATACATCTTCGTTTAGTACAAATTTCTCTAAATAAAAAAATATAATATAAAAAAAAATTAAAAAACACGACTGCCATGACAAAAAACGAACTAAAAAGTTAATAACAAGTTCCATCGCAGTTCGTTTTTTGTCATGGCAGTCGTGTTTTTTAATTATATTTTTGTTTGTTTCAATTTTTTATAGCCTATGTTACTCGCGATAGTATAAGGATTCTAACGACACTCCATACATCAAAATCGGTTCAGCCATTCAGAAGTTATGGTAGAATAAAGAAACTCACATACATAGATACATACTTGAACCCTGAAAACATTACACTCCTTTTCTTGGGCAGTCGTGTAAAAATGCTTTTATTTTAGACCCTATTCTTTAATTAACTGTAAAATTGAATCTTTATTTGCTTTGAAACTAGTGACGTCACAAGTTCATATTGTCATACAAAATCTATGGAGGAATAGTGTTTTGACAGTTTATTAAAAGTATATCAATTGATTGGTGGTGTGAACTACCCAATTGATTAAAAAACTTTTCCTCTGTAGGTATAGATTACATCGTATTCTTTTAGCAGTATCCCCAAAAGTTCTAAAAGAAGGAAAACGAAGCTAATGAAGTGTAAAGGTCATTGCCGCCGGCACTCAATTTCCTTAATCTTTCGCAAAATAACTTCAAAGTCTTCTTACTCCACGAGTTCGTGGTCAAGGTCCGAATTTTATACGCGTGGAACGTTTTACCGCAGTATTCCGGGATTTTAAGGATCCTATGTCTTTACTTGGGGTCCAAGCAATCCGAATACAAATGTTCATTACGAATAGTTCAGTAATTTATTTGTGACGAGGTAATAAATAAACAGACAGGATTCCTGTCGCTTATAAGTAATATTCCTTACGTATAAAATGAGGAATTTCTAGCCGTAGGGAGGTCCCCAAGGAATTTAACCTATATAGTGCAGAGCATTTATTAAAAAAGTCAACGAGACTAAATCTTTCTCAACTATCGGCCGCATTCCTCGCATTCTTTGCTTATAGGGCACGCACTATAATATGCTGTAGAACTAAGTTTAAGGCTGTCTGTAAGTAATAAAAGGGTTTAAGTGTTATTGTTTTATGGTTATTTTATAAATAATATTCTCCTGACCGAATTTAGGTCACGGCAGCCGATCTCATCTGAGACTAGCCAACTACGCAGGAGATATTATAGTGCACAAGTAAGCGCGCAAAACCAAGTGTACTCCTGGATATATGGGACTGTAGACCGACACGACCGGAGAGAGATCAGGCGCAGGACCAACTGGCTTAACGTGCCTTCCGAAGCACGGTGGGGTCTCGACATGTGAAAACGGTCACCCATCGCAAGACAGACCGCGGCGAGCACGGCTTAACCTCGCAAATCGACTGATCTGCGCGGTATCCACGTTGCTACGAGTCCCTCAACTTCTTTTATAAAAAAACTACAAATACGCCTTTGGTGCGTCAGAGATATCGCTAATTTGAAGATAGTAACTAAAAATCTTTAGTTGGTACATGACTGACTGCACGAAAAGTCTATATAAAATATTACTATAAATACTCGTAGCTACCGAGAAACCTAGTTTTAGTCCGATGTAATACCAACCCGATTGGCGCAGTGGCTGCTGCGCTAAGGGTTCGATTCCCGCACTGGACAAAAATTTGTGCGATCTGCAGATATTTGTCCCGAGTCTGGGTGCTTGTGTATGCGATATTTTACTTAAGCGAAACGCACCCACGATACAGGAGAAATTCTTAGTGTAAGGCACGTTGTTTAAAAAGAAATCCTTTTAGTGGCTATGTTAAGAGCATTGTTGACTGCCTCGTTGGTCTAGTGGTCGCTAAGCGCGACTGCTGAGCAAGAGGTCCTGGGTTCGAATCCCGGGTCGGGCAAAGTGTTACTGAGTTTTCCATTAGGTAATTCTCAGTAGCAGCACGGAGTCTGGATTGTGCCCGGTTGATGGCAATAGGGTCGTCCCCTATTACATTGGGACTTACAACATACTGGCGAAATGTGGGTGTACTATATGTTCACCTCTGCCTACCCCTTCGGGGAATACAGGCGTGATGTTATGTTATGTAAGAGCTTTAATCCTTAAAGAGGTTCGTTTAAACTTAATTTCCTTAATAGCCTACTTAAAACTACTTTGAAATCAGTATATAACGATGGGGGTTCTTTAATGGCGTCAAACAAAAACCCTACCCTTATATATCCTTGATGGTCGCATTTATAAACCCTTACGCAGGATTGCATTAGACGCGAACCACTAACTAGGACTTCACGCCAGTAATAGTTAATTAAATTATCATAAATGGCGCACAATTTTCTTACGGAGAATATAATTATGTGATTCTGTATTTGTAATTATGGAGGGTTGGATTAGGAATTCCATTTTATTTCCGAAAATGTGATCGTAAGGCGTTATATTTGTCATTAAAAGTGCCTGTTTAGCCACTTTTAATGGTAAAAGACTCGTAGGTCGTACCTTTAGTGTAGTGCCTCCCTTCCCTCTTTCCACTTATACGTTTTTGCAGTTAGTCGGGGCCAGTTTCTGAAGAATATGATAAGAATCTTATGATGAAAAAAACTCTGCGTTACTTCCGGTAATTTAAGTGTAACTGTAACACAGCAAAATAACGCTTCAAACGTAAAAGTCATACTCATATGGTTTTTCCATAGTCTTTATATCCACTAGTGCCATAAGCACAGTGCTGAATAAGTCTTTAAAAGATCACTAATAAAACGACAAATCCAGATAATCATAAAACGAATATAAAATTACCTAACAAACAAACCAGCTTAAGCACACATACAACAAACTAAGCAAAGACAGAGCCACATGATAAACACATGCCACTTATCACAGCCATGAAGACACGCTCAACATTTGTCTGTGTAATTATGCTCTCCGTTTCGCAGCCAAAACGTACAACGGAATTGAGCCTTCACATATGTGTGCACTAGAATTGTCACTCGGCTTCACCCGCGTTATATTTGAATTTTGATAAAGACGAAGCGCCATTTTGTTGCCAAAAAATTGTGACCGCCGAATTATATTGTTGTTTCCTTCGGGAACAGTTTTTTTCTAGATAACGTATATGCGAACATTCGTATTTCGACGACCTGATTGGCGCAGTGGCTAAGCGATTAGACTGCTGCGCTAAGGGTTGCGGGTTTGATTCACGCGCGGGACAACATTTTTTTGACCCGCTGATGTTTGTCCCGAATCTGGGTATTTGTGTATGTGATATTTCATGTTTGTGAAACGCACCCACGGTACATAAGAAATATTAAGGGGTGGGGCGACGTGTAACTTAAAAAAAATGTGGTTCAGTAATGGTACCTACTAGCAAGGAATGCATTAATAAAATGAGTATACATAGAATCAAATGTTTTGTTGGTTTGTTTTTGAAGATGCTTATTAAGTAGTCTCGTGTAGTTAGCGGACCACAACCTAGTAGCCATAGATTACTTTGTTCCAGTTACCCATCATTATCATCACATCAGTCTATCTCCGTCCACTGCTGGACATAGGCCTCCCTTATGGCACTCGACTACTGATTGATATAACTATCATAATTCCAATAGATCTCTATATTCAGATGTTACAACACTAACGACGCTTCCTGTCACGTATTTTTTAAGTATCGCCATTGGGCAAAATTTAAAAAATTCGCAGCGAATTGCCTTCATAAGATATAATTTATATTAAGTACATTTAAATATAGGTACTTAATGGAAATTAAAACTGACGTAATAAATTTATCTTGACAATTTTAATCATGCTATAATTTATTGGTTCCTTTTAATTTTACATGGGACCCCTCTTAATTTTTACCTTGCTTAAATAAAATGTGTCATTTAGAGATTTTTGTATTTTTTAGGATAGTAGCACTTTACAGTATTATTATAGAGCATCTATGAGCATCGATAACTGGTGTCTAATGTCCTGAGGATATACTCCCAAAGCTTTTGTTTTTTTTAAACAAAAAAGATCAAGCAGGCAAAATATCTACGGCACACCCTAGGCAATAAACCTCGCTACCTCGTAATCCTTTTGTTGGACCAATAGCTACACCACAGCATGACTAGCGTCAGATTTTGGTAAAGCCGGAAACGTCACCAGTTAATACTCGATTAAAGGAAAATAATTTCTTCAATTTCAATCTTTACAAATAAGTAGTAAGTATGTTATACAACGTCATAACCTCAAATGAACTGAACATTGAAAACTTTAAGAACACAAACACAAGATGATCTGAACAGTTCTTTCGGAAAAAAGTACACAGCAACTAGGGCTGCCTCTAACAGCAAACACCGTGCGCTTACATAATGAAATTCTACTGTTCAATTGTTGTGCAAACATGGCGTTCGGGACAACACTTACTGTGAGTGTACAACCCTATTGTGCGATTGTTCTACCTACTCTACATTCACTCGGTCGATGAATAAGACATGCTGTGGAGAACTAATGTCAATAGTCCAACCTTAAGGGTTGACAACTTATAAAATTATATATTTAATTTCGGAACCCTATGTCATGTTTTTTTAACATTTGTTTTTGGATTTTAGAAGGCCTAACTTGTTGTGTGTTTAACCGTGCAAAAGATTTTAAGCTGCGCTAGGAGTTGCGGGTTGGATTCCTGCAAGGGCCAAAAATTTGTGCGCTCCGCAAATCTTTGTCCCAAGTCTGTGTGTTTGTGTTTGTGATATTTCAGTTAGTGAAACGCACTCACGATACAGGAGAAATTTCTAGTGTGGGGCTAGGTTTTTATTTTTAAGCAATAAATATTATCAAACTCAACTTACATCAAATACCTACATTGAAATCACGCTTTAATGCTCCTAACTGCCACTTCTGATAACTCTATACTCTGTGGCATAACAACGTCCCTGTAAAGCGAAATGTACCGCCCGAGGCTCTGCGGTGTTCTATGGGAAAAGGGACGAAGAGTCCTCGTACATATATCATCCCTTGATTAATTTGTAAGGCAATGTTACGAACTTAATTGTGCTGATAGGATTATGATGAATGTCTTTGGAGCTTGACGATAAGGTATTTTGTGATATGAATGTATGTACTCTTCTGAAGTATTTGTATTAACAGTGAGATAGATTTTGTTGACAATAAGGCTACATATTCACGGTAAATTTGGTGCCTATATATGCCATCGTAGTGTGTCAAATTGCAACCAGAAAATTCAAAATAGTTCTCTTGTGAGTCAAGTAACTACCATTGCGATCGTTTTGAGAACTGTTGATCAGCTTTAGTCGATCAATTACAACCTATTTCCCTTATTTTGCTTTCAAAGTGGTGCCGTGTGGTATCCGGCCTAGAATTGACCACCCCTTTCCTCCCGTGAGTGTCGTAAGAGGCGACTAAGGGAAAATTCAGAAGATGGGCAGCAGCGTCTTCTGTAACTTTACCACCAATACTGCGATCCCCAAGCCGCTTGCCAAACGTGGGGATTATGGCAAACCCTCCCGCTTAAACGGGGAGGCCTATGTTCAACAGTGGACGTCTTTGGCTGAGAATGATGATGCTTTCAAAGTTAAAATCAACTAAGTGTCGATTTTTAATTCACCAGATAATTTTGTATCAGTAGAATATAATTGTCATGTGATATATTTTTCATAAACAAACTATCAAAATATCAATTTTATCCGTCAATTATAATTTATCAGACGATTGAAAAATCAGCCTTAACATTCCTAACAATGCAAAACGCAACAATACACTCAAGAATCAATAAACATAACCCACTTACCTACCGACCTACTTCCAAGAGCTTGAATAACATCAACGTGATAGTAGAATTGCAAAAAAAACGAATCATTCAACGTCAAGTTTCGGAGGCATCGGAACTGATTGGATCACGTGATTGATGCAGTCAGGCAACCGGTACTCTAACGAGGCACCATCTATAACCGCTGAGACAAAGAAATGGCACGATACAACCTATTTGAATGTATACAGGTGTCGTTAGATGTTTTGTGGCGAGATTGTGTCACAGATTTTTTGAGTCTAGTAATGGTATGTGTAAATTTCAGTGTACCAAATAATATTTAATCATATTCTACTTCAATGGTATTACTATCGCCCCAGTCGGCTGTATAAGCCACTAATACAAACCACTGCTATTAACGTAACTGTATCTTTAAGGAGGAAAATATTAAATTAAAACCATTAGCACAATATCCTCAAAACAATTTCGTAACGAACAAAGCAAGGAATTAAAGCGTATTTAAAACAACAGGAATTTGTCAGCACATAAAAAGAAAATTGAAAAAATTCCCAATGCGCTCCGGAAGTAATAAGAAAATAATGTTTTGTTCCCAGCATTACAATGAGCGAACGCACCGTTATTATTCGCAAAATATGGCAACCTGTTACATAGTGAATTAGAACCGCCAACCGTGAAATGAGAAAATCACATCGCTCCGCATACATTACCCCAGCCATTCCAAACGCTGTTATTACAGTAACTGCACAATTCCCACCACTAAAGCAAGTTGAGAAAACTCTGATAATATATGTATTAATAACTAGAAGTTGAGCTCCCGAAGACACTCGAACTCTCTCATTAACGTTCGCCTCGCATCCCAACTTTACGGTACGGTGTGCACGCCACCCATCTTAATCAAGTCGAAGTTTTGCGGGCGTATTAACGAACAATGAAACAGAAACGTGTCACCATTGTTGAATGAAACTCCGGCTTATGACTGAGAGAAACTCTTAACAACGATAATTAGAACGGCAAACCGCTCCGCTGCCCTATTGTGTCGAGGAAATCATTATAACACAACCATTTAAGTGTGACCCCCCCGCTTGGCGCATAGTTCTGATGTGTCGAGTAATACCCGATTTATACGGACCAACATTTATCGGATGAGACAGCACTCGGTTAATAACCGAAGAGTTTCCTATAACCGTGCTTATTGCAACACCTTCCGTTTCTGGGGTGCTGGGAATTTTGCCCCCGGTTATTCGTAAATTGAGGGGATGGTGATATAGTTGTACGTGCTTTGTATTAATTAAAATCGCAATTTGCTGTGTGTATGAAGGTTCATATATATACATAGGTACGATCAGTTTACACGAAATGAATATTTAATAATACCATCAGCATGCAAATCTTCAGTCCTTACCCTAAAACTTCTTAATCAAATTTGTTAAAGTTGTGATGCGTTAGATCCCTCTTTAAGTGGTCTTACTTGATGCAGCTGATCAAGTTAGGTCAATTAGATCGTTAAGCTCGTGGGACCGACCTTGACACAAACTATATATAATCGCGACTTAACGCAGATATACTTAACGCGTATATGTATGAGATAATTATAAGGAGAAAAATAATGTTACCCTTTTCTTCTTGAACTGACCCTGACTCCTTGGTCTTATCTTCGGTATTTTCTGTGATTACTCTAATAAGCATTGTTTTGTTAAGATCTTCTTAGTAGTAGTCCAAGATATTCAATTGTATTTTATCAATAGCGATAGGCTTTACATGAGATTTATACTATCTTAGGAAATATTTAGGTAGGTATCAGAACTGATGACCAATCGACGAATACTCATAATCGTGACACACATTTTTCAAATATCTTATTTTACGCTTTTTCCGTACCTTCTATTGTCAGTACAAAACAAAACCCACTCAAAAACAAGAAAAACCTTTACGTCCACACCTTTATAACAGGAAAAAATCGCCATCGAGTCAACAAACCGCTGTCATAACACCATAACTCGTGTTACATCTGCGTGGTCAGCTTCCCCATAGCGTTCATATGACGAGTGATTTGGCCAGTCAGAATGACACCGGTCGCGTTATGAAGGCCCCAATATTCCGACTCAACGCCCGGGTAAGAAGGTTCCACAAAAAAGATAACAAATATGATACTGCAATGGTACGCGAAGGAATGACCGCTTCGTAGAAAACGTGACTGATAAGCGTGATGTATTAGATGCGGTTTCAAGGGTAGACAATGTTTTAGATTTCTGTATCAGCAGACATTATAAGTAGTTAAAAGGTTCAAATTTTACCTGGGAATAGTAGTGGATGGGTGTTTATTTTGTTTGTTTATTTTAAACATCGCCACACTAGGAATATCTCCTGTATCGTGAGTGCGTTTCACAAATATGAAATATCACATACACAAACACCCAGACTGGAGACAAACATCTGCGGAAATCACAAATTTGGTCCGGTGTGGGAATCGAACCCTCCTTACAAGTAGACTGAGGCTACTCATGAATGCAGGAGAATTTTTTTTTTTTTTTTTTTTTTTTTTTTTTAACAGGAGAGAGATCAACAGGACCAACGGCTGAACCAACGTCTGAGGCAGGGAGGAGCTCAATCACCCATCCCACGACTTACCGCGGCAAACACTGCTTTAATAATGAGTTACATATGACGCTTATAAGTTAGCTAACATAAAAACTGTCTATGTTACAAACTTTCTAGCAGTTTCTGTATTACATCAAAACATCTCAAATAGCCTCGAAATAAGCAAACTCCTAACAAAACACGTCGCGTTCTACCCGTATTAAGCTTGAGCATGGAATTAATTAGCCCACCCTCAAGCGGAAATTTCACCGATATTTTGGCATAATCTTTATGTAATTAAGGTCCAAAACTTTTCAAAATTTTGTTAACGTACACAGACGGCCCAGAAATTAAATTGGATCCCTAAAATTGTTAGGAATAGCTTGTTGAGTACTGCGTGCGAGTTTCTATTTAACAACATAAAGGAAATTAGAAGGGTCAAGGGAACTTTACATCTTGCTTCGTCACTAGGATAGTTGAGTAGTGGTTCAATTAAAGGCAGCCCGTCGACTGCTAATGGCAGTGAGGCAATGTTGCGGCTAAGATGAGATTTCGGTGTACTTCCAGAAGGATTCTTGTTTTAACACGTCACAGCTCATTAACTGTCACTTGTATATTGATGCGAACTGTTTTGAGAATGGGAATTAAAATCCTCGGAAATAACGTTAAATTCCAAAGGTCAGCTGGTATCATCTTTCTTTTGTGTATCAATGGAATCAATTCTTTAGTCAAACATTTTATTTTCTACGATACTAAATTGATAAAGGAAATTTGAAAAATGATGGACACGAGCGGGATTCGAACCCGCGACCTTCGCCGATCCGTGGCGCTGCTCTAACCAACTGAGCCACCGTGTCGTTCTACGATACTATTAGGTCGTTCATAAAAAGCAGATTTAATCAAAATAATAACTCAGTCTTTATGCGATAAATATTGCTCGAAAATAGATTTCTCATATTTTATGATTAAATTGAAATTGTTTTTTGACCTATACGTAATGTTCACCAGTTGTTCGTCTCAGACACAGGCAAATATGTTATTAATAAAGATAAGGCCATTTGCATATAACCTCGTCTAATGCGAAACCGAATATTTATTTACATATCTACATAGTTCAGTATTCGAGTTTTGGGTAACCATAAAGTGTAACATTTCACGGTTATGATGTAGGCTTAACATGTCATAACTTCGATCTTTTTAGTTTTCCATCTTAAATGAAAATCAATTAAAATATTTAAATCTAATAAATTATAGATAAGAGGGAAAGAATAATACCTACATAATATTGTTTATAAAATTACGTAAAATATACCAGAGGGAGATATCAGAGAGAAAAGAGAAAGTTCAAAGAAATTAAAGAGACAAAAAAGTTTGAGGATAACTAAATAGCAATCCAATTCTTTTTACAAAAATATCTGTATCATCAAAATGTGACATCTAGCATACACAAGACAGCTGGTCAAAGTTGAGTCTGCATGACGTCATGTAAACTAACTAAAACAAGTGACGTATACACAGCCGAGTGATCGAATGTTAGACAATTGTACACAAGGATTAATATATTGCTAGCCACCGCAATAATCACATAATGGTAATTATCGATCTTGCAATCGATTAGATAATGGTCATTAGTCTTATTATTATTACAGCTTTACTACTGTCTTGTAGCCTCTTATTCGTTTTCGGATCGATTTCTTGGTTATAATTCTGCAGTTTCTATGTGCGAACGACGTGTTACCAATGTATGAATGTCTAGAGTATATAACGCACACCGATTCAAAAAAATATAAATTACTATCTGACCCGGTGAACTTCGAACCGCCTTCTCCACTTCCACTCAACCGTTCTCCTCTATTTAAACCTTCCCTGAACGTACAAAAATCGGTCCAGCCGTACAATAAGTTATGGCGTGACCAAGGGAAACATGGACTGCCAAGGAAGGATATGTTTTATCACTACATAGTATAAAACAAAGTCGCTTTCTCTGTCCCTATATCCCTATGTATGCTTAAATCTTTAAAACTACGCAACGGATTTTGATGCGTTTTTTTTTAATAGATAGAGTGATTGAAGAGGAAGGTTTATATGTATAATAACATCCATTAAATAGTGGTGAAATACTTATAATATATATTTTATACCCGTGCGAAGCCGGAGCGGGCCGCTAGTAATTAATAAGAATCTGGCCCGCTCTGGCACGATCGCGGTTTTTCATATCACATACGTACTACCTAACATTATCTAACTAAAATAAAGTCCTACGTTTTAAAGAGTTAGGCCAGGTTTATCAACAAAGACATGAATAAAATCTGTATTTGAAATAGCTGAATGATAAAAAGTGGGTGATATTTGAACGGCGCGCGCCAAAAGCAAAACAAATATGCATGGAACGGAGGCAAATTGTGTAAAAATTTACTGACGCGGCTGAGTGCTGGTAAATTGTATTTCAAAATATTCCACTATTTTTTTTAATTTAAAAAATTCGTAGTTTCGAATAGGCTTCTAAAAATATTAGATATAATAAACAGTGGTTGAAATTTTTTGTGTGTGCATGAAAAAATAAAATCTTTTTAACATTTTTTTCAATTACTTTTGCTGCCTAATATAAATTTAATGTATAATTTATGATTCAGAAATATAAAACTGTTTTTATGACCTTGTAACTAATATATAGAAATGAATATACATGGACTCTAAATCTAAATTGATAAAGGAAATTCAATTTCCTTTTCAAATTCAAGCTTAAAGCTTAGCATGGGCAACATGCAAAAATGACACAAAAAGTCATATTATATACATGGACTGTTTAAAAAAAAGGTATAGTAAAAATTACATTTTTTTTCATTGAGATTTTTCAAATTCCTACTCGACTAACCCTTTGAAATCCGAGTATTCTGTATCTCAAAGATAAGGAGAGAATTGCCAACGATATTTGCGGAGAGAAATAGTAACGATATTGTAACAGCAACCTTTTATACTGTCCTATTGAGCGATAAAATCTGCGGACACCTTCACAAAAGAGTCCTAACAATAACAAACGGATAATCGCGGCTAGGGCGCGCCACAATAGCAACTTTGAAATCCCTGATCATGATGGATGGCTCAAGTTTGAGTTACAGTTTCTATCGTAAGGGTAGACTGGACTTTTGTCCCGGCTACCGAAGATCTGAATAGATACATGTAATCACTTTGGCGATGTTAAGGTTTGGCAAAGGTGTTCTCCAAGGATCTATGTATCCACATTTTGCCCGTCATCATACGTCTAATCCTCGTCTGATAGTTGGCGCACCTATTGACGTATTGGGGTCTCACCTTGTTGGTCAAAACTCCCTTTTTTATACATAAAACATCGCTTCACACTAGGATTTTCTCCTGTGTCTTGGGTGCGTTTCCCGCACATTTGCATCGCGCGTATGCATCACATATGCAAACACCCAGACTAGGGAAAACATCTGTGGTTCGCAAAATTTTATATTTCGTGCGGGAATCAAGCCCGCAACCCTTAGCGCATCAGTCCAATTGCTTAGCCACTGCGCTAATCAGCCCCATTACCATGAACTCCTAAAACAGGGCAGTTTACCATGTGGAAGCGAGGCGCTGCTATGTGCAGTGTAATGCGGCGTCTCGCTTCCACAACGTGAACTGTCCTGTTTTAAGAGTTCATGGTAAGGTGGCAGGTCGTCAATCAATGTCCCGACATGGAATTTTTATTCTAAATCCATTTCAATAGTTTTATATCTGGCTAGGTTTTTGAGTAGGAATACTAAAAATTGTGCCGACGCTAACAAACGTTTTTGAGAATCCAATCAATTTGATTTACAAACTATGAACGGATACAAATGGTACAAAGAAAGCCTGAAGCGCTGTGAACAGAATACCTTTTTCCAGTGCCATCAAACTGTGGCTGTCTGTCAGACGCTTCTGTTGTCAAATGGCACAGCTGGACAAGAAAATGGCGTACTCAAAGCTTGGTAAATGTAATATTGGTTTTGAAGGAACTAGATTAAATTTTTTAAATAACTTGGTGGAGATTACTAAATGAAATGAGCGCGTTATGGAGGGTGTCTAAATAATAATTGTATTGATATAGATATTTTGAGGGTTTTGCCTAGCAGTAAATACTGAGTTTTTCCATTACGTAATTTGCAGTAGCAGCCCGGAGTCTGGATTTGTGCCCGGTTGATGGCAATGGGACCTATAATATTACACTGGCGAAATATGGGCGTACTACACACCTCTGCCACCCCTTCAGGGAATACAGGCGTGATGTTATGTTTCTCTATGTTTTTTGGATTGTTGATGATAATAAAAAATCATTGATACCTATCAAGAGTAGGCATTTACCAAATTGATAACATTCATACTTAACAGTAATTTACGCAATCAGCTAATTTTGTACCGTTATTATCATCATTAACCGGAAGACGTCCACTGTTGAACAAAGGCCTCCTCCTTTTAGAAGGGGGCGGGGGGTTGCAATAATCCCCACGCTTGGCAAGCGGCTTTGGGATCGCAGTGTTGGTGGTCAACAGAAGACGCTGCTGCCCATCTTCTGGATTTTCCCTTAGTCTTACGACACCCGCGGGAAGAAAGGGGGTGGTCAATTCTAGGCCGGATACCACAAGGCATTAACCGTTTTTATACTTTTTTAAAAACCATCAAAGCCTTACTCATCAAAAGTATATAACCTTTGTAGCAGTCAACTATAGCAGAATAGTTGACCTTAGCATCGTCACAATTTCAGAGGCCCATCGGACCTTGATTGGGAGTTATACAATATCTTAGACCCGTATTTTCGCAAGGTTGGCACTACGATTGCCACGATTTTTGCTCTATGTTGCAATTCTATTGTCATAAGAGAAAATTGCGTGGTGTTTCTTCGGATATTCTTGTTGCCAATTATGTTTCACCCGTCTTTGCACATGATCATCCATGTACGACAGTCGCACGTTACTGTGGAGATAATCGGTACATATGCATTGTACTATCGTTCAGGGCTTCAGGGTATTGGTGGTACTAGCACCAATACCTTCGCAACTAGATTTGAAATTTTGTAAATTCTCTTTTGTTAACCCCTAACGCAAAAAAAGGGCGTTATAAGTTTGACATGTCTGTCTGTGTACATATCTGTTTGTAGCATCGTAGCTCCTAAACGAATGGACCGGTTATGATGCGGTTTGGAAGCTGACGTGATTAAGATGGTTCTTAGTTATAATAATAATTTATGTTGTGTCGGGGGTTGCCTAATTTTGTTTTATAACACATTTGGTATAAAAATCTTATGACTAATGACTTATACATTTGTAAAGATTTTTCAACCGCGGAACTACATTGTTTATATTACATAATTATAAATGTTGTACTCTTGTGCACATATTTTTAAGGCAGGCTGGCAAAAGAAAATATCCAAAGTGAAAATAAATAAAAACAGGGCTGATGGTTCGCGTCAAAAACAGAGTTATGAAAAGTATTAAATTTGCTTCGAGTAAATAATATGTATGGGTACTCTTATTTCCTCGTAGCACATTATTTTAATCTTTTTTATAATAGGAATAGACTATCTATTAATTCCGTAGGTAATGTTAGTTTTTAAATGGCAGAAAAATTAAAAACCATGACGCAAATCCGATAGCCGATAATAACATAATAGTATGTTATTTTTTTAAGTATTTTCTTCATAAATATTTAACACAAACATACAAATAAAGAAGAAAAATACCTTAATTTGTTAAATTTCTAGACATTCCGTCACTTCGCTGACACTTCTCGTTACTCCGTGTGAAGTATTTCAGTACAATATTGATCTAGAAAAGACTCAATCGTCTTGAGAAGGTTCTAAGTAATTTGTCTCTGTATGTTACACCTTCACGAGTACTTTGAATGAATGAATGTGTAAGTCTAAGTATTTTGTAAGATCGACCTAAATGTGAAACGTTTTTCTGTCTCACTGGATGAATTGCTGAGAAATGTCTAAGCTTAGAGAAATAAATAATCTAAAAAAATATACTTAGTATGTAACCATTTTGATGTTGTGTTTAATTTAAAATATCACACTAGTATTATAAAGGTGAAAGTTTGTGTGTTTGTTTGTTACCTCTTCACGCTAAAATGGCTGGACTGATTTTGGTAAAATTTGGTGTGGAGGTAGCTAGCACCCTAGATTAACATAGGCTACTACTATAGGCTTTATACCTAAAAAATGCAGCGGGTAACACGGCGCAGCTAATCTTGTTAATAACTTCAAGTAGGCAACACGCCAATACAACCTTTACGAAAATGACTTAGAGGTTATAATTGCATCGATGAGCTATGAGCAAATCATAGCTTCGTTAGACCTACGTATACATACATATATTATGTACCTCTCTGTAACTATATAATCGGTATTACTCTGTGCAGTATACCAGGTGCTATAATAAAGATTTATTTTACGATCAGCACATTTTTGCAATGAACTCGCCTTTTACGACGGCTCTGTCAATTTGCTCCATCAAATTATTGTATTGCAAGCGATGAGATCTTTTTCGCGCATGAATACTGACTTTGTTATCAGTGAGGACATTCTCGTTGAATTTCTTCGTCTGCTGTCATAAAATAAAAACCATCTGCTCCATTTTACGTATCACCTTGTGAGTGTTGTAGTTAAGACTGATTTCTGAACTAAATGAGAAATTTTAAAACAAAAAATTAAAAATATTGGTTCTAATTCTAGTCTGTACATAGATTTACACCGCACTAACAACAGAAGAATGTACATGACACACACTCTATGTAAGATATTATTTGGAAACCTTTGTGGGAAAGACGGGAAGTAGAGAAAAAGAGGAAGAAGGCATTGAATAGAGGTTTGTGGAGAAATGAAGTGCAGGCCTTTGCCCAGCAGTGGGACATAGAACAGGCTAATTAAAAGAAAATATATTATACCGTATCCCAATTTGAAAAAAACCATGTGATAAATCTGCAAGTTTCGCGTAATTATTAAATGCAAAAGCAACAATGAATATATACGTTTATCAAGCGCTGGAGGCTCGGTCGTGTTGCCAACACATTGAAATGCTTCTAAAAGGTCACAAAGGATATCAATCATAACTTAGATCCCCTTCAAGCTTCAAAGATACCGCTGATTTATGAAATACGTCAGTTATGACAGCTTCCGCCATTCGAGAAGGCTAGTATTTGATTGTGAGAAGTCTGTTTACACAAAACAATGATTAAATTGTTCATTCTTGAATAGGATATAATAGAACCTTCGTCTAAGAAAAGCCTGGTATTTGCTTATTTGCAAATTCTCAGCGGAAATGAAGTATCAAAAGCTTGAAGGTGTTAACATAGTCTTTCAAATCTAGATGACGACCCGATTGGCGCAGTGGCTGAGCGATTGGACTGCTGCGCTAAGGGTTGCGGGTTCCATTCCCGCACGGGACAAAAATTTGTGCGATCCGCAGATATTTGTCCCGAGTCAGGGTGTTTGTGTATGTGATATTACATGTTTGTGAAACGCACCCACGATACAGGAGAAATTCCTAGTGTGGGGCGACGTCTTTAAAAAAAAAAAGAAAAATAAGATGTAAGACAAATATTATATTAATAATACCCACTAAAAAGGACTTGAGAAAAGCTTTTATTTGTATCATTTCCATTAACAATAATAATATAATCAAAAATTCTATATAACAAATACATTTTCGTAAGACATGTTTAGCTCAAAAGGTATTTTAAAATTACAGATGCAAATAACTTATATTCAATATTCATAAATTCTGGTAAACATAGGTAGGTGTATGGAATAAGGCAAAAGTGTAATGAAACCACATAAACATTCTCGCACAGACAAATTCCGTAAAACGAAAGAGAGCAAAAATAAAAAGGGGTGAAATCCCGAAAGCTCTATCTCGTTCTTATTTGTTGTTTTATAAAATTTCAGCTTTAATGAGTTGCGGGGAGGGGCGGGAGGTTGTGCTGAAAATAAACGCTGTGATACAAACCCAGGATTATGTTAAGCACAATCTTTTTTGCAGACATGAGACGCGTTAATCTTCTGTTATCATTCGCTGTTCTTCATTTACATTTCTTTGTTTTATGTTATCTGTGCGCATTAAGCCCTTTGTGCTTACATGGTTTAAAGCAGATATTCCTTTTAAATAAACTAGCTAATACCACCAGTCATGCTTGTGACAATTCTGGAGACGTACCGTTTGCCGTATACATTTTTGTCACACCTTACAACGCTGGAGAAAATTTGTTAGGCTTTCCCAAATGTCAGGTAAGGCAGTCATAACTCTCCTTAGAGTTAGCTGAGAGAGACAACAATTTTTACACGACTGCCAAAAAAAAGGAGTGTTATGTTTTCATGTTCATGAATGCATGTCGTGTGTGCGTTTCTTTATACCACCATAACTTCTGAATGCCTGAACCGATTTTGATCTATGGAGGTTCGTTAGAATCCTTGCAATATTGCGAGTATCATAAAATATAAAAAAAGAAACAAACAAATATAATGTGATTTTTTAATAATACAATATTGTCGCCGCTTTACGCTACTTTTTCTATCATTTAAAAATCAGAAAACAGTAAAAACCTCTATAAGTACTCTAAGCACACTGGAAAAGATAAGGCACTTTATTTCCTTTGCGTAATTTACGAAAAAACTGCGCGAAGATTACCTTCAATCAAATACCAATCTTTTTCGTTGGAACAAAGGGAGGATTTTATCCGTAGAATTTATTTTATCGTTATAAATCACATGGTTTTACTGAACCAAACGTTTTGATACCTTTTTATCTACAATGAATTATGCGATAACAGGATTTAGAGCTTGGGGAATGTAGAAAATTATACTGGAATCACGGATACATTTTAAGCTGATTAACGTTGACTTTGTACAATATATTTTTTATTTGCTTATGCATGACTTTATTGGCCAGGTGACCGTAAAGCGAGATTGCTGCAAAGTGCCATTGGAATTTTCCGTGCAAAAATTCTCAGTAGCAGCACGGAGTTCAGATTAGTCTGCGGTTCATGGCAATAGGTTTGCCTTATTCACCTATAACATATTTGGCGACATTTCGACGATACACGTCTGCCTATCTTTTCTGGGATAATATAATATATATTTATAATATACATATCTTGGGACAACTCACACACGGTCATCTGATCCCAAACTAGACAGAGCCTGTATTATGGTAACCAGACAACCGATAAACATACTTTCATATATCTAAATACATAATATAGATAAATTACACCCAGACACAACAAATAATTATGCTCATCAGACAAAGATTTGTTCTGGGTGGGAATCGAACCCCCGACCTCCGGTTTAGCAGTCAGGGCCACTAACCACTAGACCAACAGGCCAGTCAATAGGAAAGTAATGTTTTATTGACCTTAGACATCGGATATAGTGGATTCGGACCTTCAAATGGATGGAATGAATGTTGTTGTATTTATTTGCTTTGCAATGATTGCCAGGAAAGGCGCTGGCCTTGTGTCTAGGTTTCGGAAGAATGATTGATGGTGTCTTCCTAATATTTGACCCTGTTCAATGGTTGGATAGATTTTGTTGGATATTATAGTTGTTTTTCTTCTTTCGTAAATAGAAATAGAATTCGGATTAACTTGCCATTGGCTTTGACAAGTTTCATTGCTTCTACTTGCTTTTTCGAAAGACGAGA
Source organism: Abrostola tripartita (assembly GCA_905340225.1). Lineage (NCBI taxonomy): Eukaryota > Metazoa > Arthropoda > Insecta > Lepidoptera > Noctuidae > Abrostola > Abrostola tripartita. The sequence goes on from HG996491.1 coordinate 3,037,819, forward strand.
ATTTTTTGCCTGTAAGACAGTTTGAGGTCTATGTCTAGCAGTGGACTAAGATAGGCTGATGCTGATAATGAAGCCAGTTTGTGAGCAAAATCGGTGACAGTGTGAGCTCCGCAATTCAACAAAAGTCAGACACAACATCCAGACTTGGAGTAAACATCTATAATATCATTTACTCACTCACGAAACTCCTCCAGAATCTCCAATTTTTTTTCATAAAGTAAACGTCGCCTAACACTAGGATGAGTAGTAAAGATGCGTTAACAAACATGTTCACAAGTACACAAACACCCAGCCTCGGGACGAACATCCGCAGATCGCACAAATTTTAGCCCTGTGCAGTAATCGAACCCGCAACCCTTAGCACAGCAGTACAATCGCTTAGCCGCTACACAAATCTCTTTTGCATTAAACTGATATTTTTTGCATCGAATTCTCACATGCATAAAACTTTTTTCTTGGCCTAAATACTCCCATCGCTCAGCCATTGCGCAAATCTTCACAAGGTCACGTCAAAATTTTGGGCCCCTCGGACTTGCCATTGAGTTCTACTGAGCCATACATCCTAGCTGGCTTACGAACATACACATTTGTATCCCCTCACTAAGTCGGCACCATCCGTCTTCCCATGGTAAGAGGTCATTTCTCAATTGACCGGGAAGGTCAGTTGGCTGAAAAAGTCGGATAATAAACCCAAAAGAGGTTTTATTTATGTAAAGGGTTCGGGTGAAGCATTGTTGTTATGGCATTCTGCTATGGTAGTGGAATGGCATTGTTCATATTGTATAGAGTTCAAGGTATTGTTAGAAGTGCAAATATAAGTTTGTCTATTCTTTACTAAGCTATTTAGTTTATTGAAGACGGTATTTTTTTTTAAATAAGCCATATAAATTATTGTAACCTTAAACTTTAACATTTACTTAGTTTTTAATAAGTTCTACAAAGGTTTTGCGGTCTTAAATGCGGAATTAGAAGAGTAGCATTCTGAGTAGTTTAGAGCGTTTCTCCTTACTCTTTCAAGGAAAATGGTGATTTCAGAATATCCAACCAATAACATAATTCTATTCTACCTAACGAACATTTCGATTTTAAATTCTGAAGCCTTTTTCCGTAGATTATAAAAAAATAACATGACATCACACTAATATTATAAAGTCGAAAGTTTGTGATTGTGTTTGTATGTTTGTTACCTCTTATATATATAATATTATTAGCTGCGCCCCGCGGTGTTACCCGTTACATTTTTGGGATAAAAAGCCTATGTGTCAATCTAGGGTGTTAGCTGCCTCCATACCAAATTTTATTGAAATCAGTCCAGCCGTTTGAGCGTGAAGAGGTAACAAACATACAAACACACTCACCAACTTTCACCTTAATAATATTAGTGTGATAACAAACACAGAGTCATGCATAGGAATGAATAAAGTTGAACACTGAATCTGGTTACGCTACCTTGTTATTATAGATGTGGAGTTTGTTTGGAACATTGTTGGGCGTAGAATATGTGGTGTAATAAGTAGCGGATGTTCCACCGATATACGGTGTACGGATTGTTCGTGTTTAGCGGCTCTCCAAATTATTGTAATTTATAAGTGGAGAATGAGCTGGAGAATTTAAGTGTTGTGTGGTGCTTTGTTTCGACGTTCTTGTAGTGGTAATTTGTTCAAGGCATTGTTATAAATGGTAGGTTAGTATTTTCATTAGGCAAGGTAATGAATATTTTTAATAGATATTTCAGGATTTCGATTTTTGGCTTGTGTCTCTTTTTTTTAATAAAATAATAATAGCAGCCTAAGACTGTCCCACTGCGGGACAAATGAAAGAAATGAAGCGCGGAAAAAATGGTCATTTTTCTTTTTGTTGTAGTTGTTTTTATTTGGCATTTTATCGACCTTTCGAATTTACAGCAATGTATACTTTCAATTTCTTCAACATGAATACAAATTCCACTTTAATTCCTGAACAAAAAAAAAATCCATCAAGATAAACACAAGAACATTCACCTATACATTTACTAAACCAACATACTTTGTATCGAAAAGCCCTTTCGGATACACAAAAGTATATGATAATAGGTAGTATATATATCTACATCTCAGAGTTCCACAATCGAACCAACCCAATATGATGTAAAAGCCTTGTAACACACAGGGGAGTGCGCTGTATATATACAATATACACTGAAGTATCAAAACACATTAACAAAATAAATATCTCTCGCTAAACGAGTCACATTTCACTAATACAGCATAATATTCTTTATTTATCTTTGATTCGGGAATACACCCCTACTATTGAATTGATGATAAGTATAAAGAATAAGAATAAATTTATTTGTTCCATAGATGTTACTTTATACAACCACTTAATAAGTAATTAAACCTAAATTAATATTAAAGATAATAATTGTGATAGGCGTTGAAAATTATTGTCAGTGATCCCCAAACTAAGCATAGCTTGAATCTTGGCAACCAAAGTTGGGTAAACATTAAACATAGTCTCCTTAAATAGGATAGATTTAGAAATAGAATGGTCTAACCAAATATGAAGAGTACCAACGATAAAGATACAATTTTCTCGCAAAACTTCACACTTTACGACCTGAAACAATTGAAGGTTACGTTTGATTATTGATTTGATTGATTGAATTGGTAAGATAGCATATTAATGTCCCCCTGACCGCTTTCTCAGTAGAGACCAGCCAATTACACGGAAGATATGATAATGAAAAAGCACAGACATAATAGTATAGTGTGGCACCCATATGCGCGTAAACTCAGATGCACTATCCATTCCCTCACTCTCATAGTCCGATAGGACGGTAGACCGACACGACCGGAGAGAGATCAGACGCAGGACCAATGGCTTAATGTGCCTTCTGAAGTACAGACGGGTCTCGATAATAGTAGCTACGAGTTCAAGATAGCATTATGGGTAATGTGTAACCTTAGTAAGGTAAGAAGTGCCGAAGTTAAGGCATTTTTGATTTCGCCTCGCTTTGCCACTTCTTGTCTCGTCAGTAGACAAGCACAAAGGACATTCAAGACAAGGAGGAATGGTCAATAATTCTTCTAAGACCGGTAATTGTCAGTGAATAATTATTTACTCAATTACTAACTATTACCTAATTGTAATTGGTTAAGCGATATGTTATTGAGTGTATACCGTCATTGAATAGGTATTACTTAACTGGTAATTAAACACTACACCAGGACACCAGGTTGTTCATCATACGATAAGAAGAGGAAGGAACTGATAACTAATTCATAGTACGCTCATGAATTCGAAAATACATTGGTTCGTGCGGGGCTTTGAACTTGCAACCTTTAACTTTGCCGTCCAACGGTCATACCACTCGGCTGTCACTGCTGTTAAAATATCATTGTTTATATTATAATACTGAACTTAACTGCGTACTTTAGAATCCTAGTTTTTAAAACCCCAGTTTTGGTGACATATTCTTAAAGATTGTGCTTTTTTACTGCAATGCGGAAACAGTTTCGAATGGATTTTATAGAACACTTACCTTATCCAAATTAGATTTGAGAAGAGAATGATCTAAAGCAAAATAAAATACAACTGTATTTTAATCGTCCGCATTTTTACTCGATTGCGGCGGAGGGTATTGTGCTATGCCGCATAGCAACAACTATAGAGGACTGTTGAACGTCGGCGCGGTCAATACACATTCTATAGCTAATTAATCATTATAAAATAGTTTCGCAAATCTTATATCTTTCCAAACAATATTGCATCATCATTTTCCAACTGAATTGTAGTCAAAACGATTTTTTGCGATTTTTGCGTTTTCAGCACCAAAATACCTTCAAAGATTACAATTCAGCATCAACATTGCACTGTATGAACGTGAAATACTGTCTCCGAAGTAGATATATGAACCATTATTGAAACACATGGTACAGATCCAATATTCATGTTTGTCCGTCAGAATAATTTTATTACTTTTTCATTAGTGAAATATTGAACATTTTCCGAATTTATAGCAGTGTTTTGGATGTGCGGTTGCACGGAAAAATATTGTCAGTTATCGCAAAATGTTAAGGTAAGTTCTGGAAAAAGTGGTAATGGAAAATGCAGGATTAAACTCTAAGAAAAGCTACAGCGATACCTTTTATCATGGAACTAGCTACTCTCAATTTTGAGGCTACAATATTAATTCCAAAAAATTATAATGATTACCAAAATACCGAGAAAGCTGCTATAAATATAAATAAGAAGAAGAGTCATAAAGTCATAGATATTTTGATAAAAATCTTTACCATTACTACGTGTACAAGTACTTACAGGTATAACGAACTTACCTGCAAGATGGTACTAATAAGAACCGCAATAATTTATAATATAAAAACAAACAATATTTGCTCCGGGCAAAATAAATATTACCTAATCTAATAAAACGAAGTAACTAAAGTGTGACGTAACGCAAAGGAAACGTCATTAAATTTAGCCATTATTATTATCTAATATCGTAGATAATCCTATACATTAGGTATATGACAAAGAAAATCTCAGACCTCCCTAAGATTCCGGTCTAAATGTCATGTATAATTAATTATATTTTATGCGTCATACAGTTGACGGTAGATTAGGCTGTCTTAATAAATATGATAATGAAAATAGGATGGCCACAAAAAATAAAAAGGAAAGACCTTCCTTGACATAAAGCTAATAAAGTTTGGTAAAATATTAATGAGGCACAAAATTGAGGATAAAGTTTATAGAAAATTGAAGACGAAGTTCGTGTGCCGCAGTCTATCTGTAGTGGTTTAGAAGTAGCCGGGTGGCCGGGACATTATAAAAGTTTGCTTAATATTGGCGTTAGGAACCAATATTGTATGCTGTCTGTCGCTACGTGAGTAAGGAGGAATTAGTAAGTTGTCAACCTGCCACCTTACCATGAACTCTTAAAACAGGACAGTTTACGTTGTGGAAGCGAGACGCCGCATTACACTGCGCTTAGCGGCGTCCCGCTTCCACAACGTAAACTGTTTTGGTGCAGTGATTTCTGACCTTTGTCCCTAGTCTGGGTGTTTGTGTATGTGATATTTCATGTTTGTGAATCGCACCCAGTAGAAATTCATAGTGTAGGGGACTTTAAAAAAATAATTGTATACTGGAGCAAAAATCACAACGAAACCTATTTCGAAATGCATCAATATTTTGGTGACTATTCATTAAATACTATTTATCATTTATCGGTGCACCCAATTAAAATTTACGTAGATGGGAAGAAAAGATTGTAAATGATAATCCGAAATTTTTATTTAAAAAAACCTTTAATGCAAACATTACATTGTAATGAAAGCCTATTCTCAACCACTCACAACTTACACATTACGAAATCACGATTTTGCTTTCAAAATTATAAAGCGTAGGCACGCATGCGTGAAATCAATTTACCGAGAGCGAGTTTGTTCAAAAAATTATAAAGTTGATCATATTGACAAGCAAAACAACCTCAAAAGTCAATTAAGAAGCGCCGAATTCGAATTCCAAACTCTACTTTTTGTTTCGCTAACTGAATTCCAATCTCTGCGGAGTTTTCTGTTTTACTGGTTAGGGTTTCATGACGAGGATATCAAAACCTTGTTTAATTTATTTAGAAGATCAAACTGTATGTCAATGCTTTTTGTACAGTTTTCCTTTTTATTGCACTATCAAGTAAATGCTTTACGGGTTACGCTTGGTTCAATTTTGATGAAAATAAATCTATATTAGGTATACCATTTTTACTGTACTCTAAAAGATAGATAAAGGATGTATATACAAAACGAATAATGAACGAAAAAGACACCGATCAAGAAACAATATGATCTTAAAAAAGTATTTAAAATCATACATTTTACAAAAGTCATCGGTCGACGGAACCCGAGCCTTCTCCCTTAGTAAATATTAGCTTTATTCAATCCAGCGACGGACGAAGTCGGCTATCGCGGCTATACAATTGTTTATGAGATGATAACAGGGCAGTTGTTGTTTCGTACATGATGGATGGAACCAGCCAGCTCTAACCATGATTTACTTGATTAAGGACAAGCGCTGTTAGCTAGATTATGAAGATGCACGACGGGATATGAACCATTTAGGATAATATCAGAGAGGAAGTTCAACGAAATAGGTGAAATTCAAAAGCTTTTTAGGGCTAGATAAGTGACAAAACGCTAGACGAATAGAATGAAAAATATATTTATGGAATTGATATTATGTCAGAGATAACATCATTGAAACTTTAAGTCATCGTTATCATTTCTATTCATCAAGCGGTTTGTCAATTATCTAGGGCCCATCTTTCATTTGGATATCTAAGCTTAAAATTACATGAAAGAAAGGGGAGATATTTTAAAATGAAAGGCAAAACAATTCGATAAAATATTAAAGAGAAAAGGCTACAGGCTAGCAATAAATGCTCACAAACTTTCGCAATTTGAGCACATTATAAAAACTCTGCGACTCGGGTATAATTCGCCAAAAATATGAAGGTACGATAACTTGAGATTGGATAATTTAACCTTTGCCATCTGCTGTAAATAAATAGAAACCTTGCGAAAAACTGAGATCAATACCAAAGTCCCACTGTTTATACCAGAGTTATGGGTTTAAAACCTAGCTTCGTTTGCATATAAGAAAGAAAGGGAAAGCAGATAACTAATTTAAAAAGTTGATTATGAATTGCGGGATGCTAGAGCAGGACCACTATGTTTTGATATTTCCACATACTAGGAACTACAGGATCTATCCAAACATGGTGGTCTCTCGTTTTGTTTACAGCAGAGGAAATGAGATGCCTGTTCTTGCTATTACGATGAGAGCAAATTGAGAAATACAAAAATTCTTGCTCACCACACAAGGTAGAAAATAGTTTGTTTTGAAGAGGTTTACTATGAATGCATTATTGATTTCCTTTGAGAAAAACACGTATGCTTATGCATATGAGATGAAAATTTGGTATCGTTGTAAACAAGTCTTCCTGCTACCTTTTACCCGACTGCGGCGAAAAGGAAGGTTATGATCTTTGAGAGAAGTGTCATAATAAATCTTATATGAGGGACGTTTATAAGTCCCTAATAAAATCGATCGTTGGATTCAAAGTACAGGAATTCAATCTAAACGATATTTAACATTATAAACCTGAAGAGATTGATTGTTTGGTTAAACGCGATAATCTCTTGAACTACTGGTTCGATTGAAAAAATATTTGTGTTGGGTAGTCCATTTATCGAGGTAGGTATTGAAATCCTCGCGGGTGGAAGGTGGTAAATATTTCCACCACGATATTGAAGAAGTGTTTGAGAAAAAGTTTAAACTAGCAAGCAACCTAGCGATAAACATAAGAGATGCAGGTTGTATCGTTATACAAATTGGCTGCAGTAAATATTACCTAGGCGAGAGTGTAAACCGAGACTTGCCTAGATCTAGGGCTCTGTATCTAATTAACTGTAGGAGATTGAGGGTTTATTGGATTACAGATTGGTTTCAGAATTTGTTTTGTATTGAAATTTGAATAGAATGGCATGCATTGTATAACTATATGGAAGCACATTGGTTTATGTTCGAAGTACAGAAAATACTACGAAGTGATTTATTTTGAATTCTTGCATGAAAAAAATGAAAATAAAAAACAATTTAAGTTTGTGAAAAAATAAATAAAGAATTGATTGAGTTTTATTCACATTAGATAAAAATCTAAACACGGATTTCAAGGGAGTCATTACGCATAAGCTAGCAATGTAACTCAATTTTCATAGTACGAAAATTTAGACGTCACATGTTTATATATAATATTATTTTATATTTATATTTATTATAATAACAAGATGAAAAGTTCACAATAAATGACCCCATAACATGGTCTTATCACCAAGTTGTACTAACAAAGGAAGCGCGGGGCCGGAACATTACGTCACCCTGCCTAAACGCGATCATATCTGAACTGTTGACTAGTGACGGTTACATTCCCCTTGATGACGTCATACGTCAGTGTGCGAAAATCCCCTTGCTTGTACGCTGACGTCACACGTTCATGGAAGTTCAGCCGAAAGGAAAGTAATTGAATTAATTTGTACTTTATTCGGATCGGAAGGATTAAGGACCACTTTTTCGGTACGGAAGGTACGAGTTTCGGATCGAAGGACCAAGGCCTCTTTTTATGGCTGTGGTTTGTTTTGTTGCGGTTTTTCGGCTGTGTTGGCATTTGCGTGAAACTGTTTGTGTGTGTTCAATAAATATTGTGTAAATGTTTGATTTTTTTTTTTGGAATTGTTACGTTTCATAGTGTCATCGAATAACTATCGGATACTTACGGATAGTACTTAAAATATTGGCAATAGATGAAGAGATAAGACGAGTTCACTTTCATATATAATATAATATTTCCCATCGAAAATAAATAAAATACAAATACAAAACAATAATATTAACGTTGCCACAAAATAAGGCCTCAATTCCTTAATCCTGGTTTCAAATTCCCAATGGTAACATTAACACGCACGTTCGCGTTAAGCCGATGACAAACAGCTGTCATCCATTAATAAATGTGATACGCATGATGTAGACTTGCTATGTTTAAGTTACGTAACAATATGTAATAGCTCAGTTACCACGTTACGGTTTTTCTGGAATTGTAGAGTTTTTATGTCATAAAAGTGATACTTGGTTTTTTATACAGCGAATTAGATTTGATTTTCTTTGAATAATGTTTAGTTTCTATGGATGTTAAATATTACCTACAATTTTTCGATAGGAAATGCCACAAGCAATATTTAAAAATTAAAGTTGATTATGATATCAAAGCAACTGTTGTGTATCTGGGCGTACGTCGCAAAATTGTGTCCTAATAAATACTTTAAGTCCTGCTTAGGTAAAAATACTATAATCATTACCCTTTATCACAGGACCCTAAAACGCAATTTTCTATTTAAAAACATCCTATATCCCAGTCACTAATTTAAGTTTTCGCTTACAATCTCTAGAACACTGTACAACCAAATTAAGGAGAGCTCTCTATTACGTCGAACACTTAAGAATTCCGAAGAAACAAGTAGATTAAATGGCTCCGCGGAGGTCACGTGTTCTGGGCGTGTGAGGCATCTGAAGTCAACCCTCAAATTTTAGTGGAGCTGGAATTTTGAGCACCTCATTAATTCAGAGATTCTTTCAAAGTTTTTCGTCGTGCCCCGTTTCGGGGCAAGCTTAATTAAATCTAGTTTTAGAAGTTCATAAGACTGTTGTGGAAGGAGCGTAAGTACTGCATCTCGTTATTCAAATCTTAGCTTTGAAGCTTGTTTCGTTTGGAGTGTTGACACGAGGCGGTGAGGATTTATTTTAGCTCGTTTCTTAGTCTTGAATCTAAAGATGCAGACGGTGGCAATTTGTTTTAATACACACCCAACATCTGCATTATAACGATGTTAAGTTATAGGAAACTTGTGTATTCAAAACTCTTCAGAAAGGACTTAAGTGAACTTACTTCTTCCTCAGATTCTTCTCCCTATTTCACCGTTTTAATGATTCTGTATCTTATTTGCATATTAGCAGCGTATAATAATTTAACAAAAATACAATTATAAGTTTTAAAAACCAATTGCAGAAATATATTTTTTTATAATGGGAGTGCCAATTTAAGCGTTCGTCCCAAACAAAATCGTATCAATAAATATCACATGAAATTTCCTAAGTCTCAGCTCAGCCAAAGACAGTTTATTCTATTACTGTTCCCACGATCGTTTGTTAACGTCGTTTATATTAATTTGCATTAAATTACCTTTCAAGTTGATGTGCCGGGAGCCCATTTATTTTGTTTGAAGTTAACTCAATTTCACGGTGAAAACGTGGATGTCGCGGCTTCAGTTGGGTCACACCTCGGGTATTAGCGCGTTATTAAATGCATCTGTATGCTCGTTTTGGGGTAAACCTAAACAGTCTTCTGTACACTCAATTCTGTATTTCCATATGTTCTGTGAGACTCCATTAAATTGTATAAATTTTATTATATTATTATTTAGTGAACAACATATCTATGAAAAAGTGACTATAAACGTACGGTTTTTGACTTTTTTGAGGTGTAAGACCAGTGGCGTGCATCCCATATAGGCAATTAAGCAGTGCCTACCTCATATAAATTCAACAATTCAATACATTATATTTACTAAATAAATAAAATAATTCGTCATACCAATTAATATAAAACAATAATTATATTTCAAAATATATACTGCACAAATAAAATACTTTTAGTATCCATCACAAAAATATACCTACGATCGTCCATTCATAGTATGACGCAATAGTAGGCAGTCGCTCGAGCTGCCTACTAAATCCACGCACACTATAAAATATTTTGCGTATTCGTATACACACACACACTTCTTTAGAATAATACGACCGAAATAGAAATCCACTTTTTCCATACGTATTACACTGACATTTGACATTCGCAAATTAGACGACCAAAGTAGGCTAGCCTACTTTGATCAGTATTGGCTGCATTCATGCTGCAATCTAATGCATTACACTACCGAGTCTCTTATTGGCTGTTATAGACTCATAGTCTTAAGCAAATCAGAAAGAGAGCAAGCATTCTTTATACTTTCTTCTCCGTCGAATGTTGGGCAATGTTGCCAAATTCATAAAAATCTCCCTGTTTATATGTTACTTAGACAACATTAGACACTAATTTTTATTAAAAAATATATTTCTTCGTTACATTTCGTACCATATTTTTGCCTATTCCTATTTTTTTTAAAGTAAAGTAAAGTTTTGTGTGTTATATTATAGTTCTTATGACAAAACGATTTTTATACAAATTAAAATACGGATTTAAACCGTTTTAGTACGGGTAAAAGGTTTTATAAATCTGGTAACCCTGCACAATCGGCTATATGTCATTTACGCGCGCGATTTTTATTTTAGTGCAAACAATGTAAACAATTTCTTTAATTACGAGTGATTTTTTAGGAAGTGTTACATAAATAATGGCTTTTTCATGAATTTAGATAAATTACAGTGTTTTGTTTGTGGTGAAATTGCAACATGTATTGATAAATTACATGCAAACAACTTTAGTAAGTTTTCGTTTGTTGACAAAACAATTAGATGTTTGTGGAGGTAAATAAAAGTCCAAGTGCCGATAAATTTGCCTAAGAATGTCAAGAGGAGATTCGTGGAGTTATAATTATGTGAGTAAATAATTGATTTAAACGTTTTTCGACGAATAGGTAGGTGCCTTAGTTTTGTTCACGTAAACAACGTCTTCACGAGCCTACGAAAGTACTTATATCAAAATTATCAATTACGATAAGCCTATTTCCTTTTAAAACACTGTATTTTATTTATTGTGTCGTAATCGAAATCTCCAAATCACTTTTTAAACACTGAATGTGTAAGTAGGTATAAGCTTTAAGCCCATTGAGGTATTTACGATCGTGGTACAGTAATTACTTGTATAAAATCAAATCTAGTGTGTTACATAATTATGTAAATACAATAAAATTACTATCATGTATATTTCAAGATAGTGTAAGCACAATAGCGAGCTATATTAACCGTCCCATAGGCCAATTGCCTCTAGCCAGACAGTCATACATTCTCTATTTACACGTTACCTTCATAGTGATAAAACAACTTATTTGTAAAGTTATTTAACTAACGCGGAGGTCAGAACATGCCGAACGTAGGTATAAAAAAAACAACAATATAGTTAGGTACCTATAAAATCGATATTTTGGTTATTGAAGAGGGTATACCTATATATCTTTTTATGGATTCGGGAAGATAATTATGTGCCAATTCAGCAGTGTATGGTAAATAATCGCGTCTTACGTGAAAAAAAAGCTCCCATCTGTGTAATGCCTACCTAGTCTGAAAACCAATGCACGCCACTGTGTAAGACTATACTTTAATCTCATATGGATTTGAATTATGAAATCAGGTCTGAACTCCCCGAACGGGTACTCAGAGCTGGTGTACAGTATACCTACATTTTGCTTATTATGTTTTAGGTCCGAATAGGGGGCGAACTTATTGCCACTAACCGGGCACAAATCTAGACTCCATGCCGCTACTGAGAACTGCCTAATGGAAAACCCAGTAACACTTTGCCCGACCCGGGATTCGGACCCAGGACCTTATGCTAAGCGTTCGCACTTAGCGACCACTAGACCAACGAGGCATGGTCATTGGTCATGAAATTATAATTCTAAATCTGGAGAATTATTCTTGTAGCTTAAAAGTTTTCAACTATTTCTAAATACAATGACATCTTCGTATACTAAATATACTAATGTATTCCGGACCATGGTTATTCGGTCCCAAATTTGAAATGCGCCCGTAATACTAAAACAGTCTCTCTCTTTCTTCAAAAGTAATTACTTTCGACCCACCGAGGGTTAGCAAACTTTCACAGCTCTAACTGCATATTCTTTTGAAAACATCCTCGAATCCTCTTAATTTTGAAGTCGGACTTTGAAGGCAGCATAAAGTAATAGTCACCTTTTTTGGATACAGTATTTCAATTTTAGGTATTGGGTATGCTGTAACTTCTTCTTTTCGTATGGTTGATGAACAACTTGTTGTCAGAGTTTAAACCGCCTGTAGGCCACTGACATGGCTTTACTCACCGTTGAAAAATCTGTCAGGTGTGCCGGTTTCCTCACTATGTTTTCCTTCACCGTTTTTAGCTACTGATAACTAATTTATAATACGCACATGAATTTGAAAAGACATTGGTGCGTGCCGGTGTTTGAACTTGCGACCTTTGACTTGCCAGTCCAACTGTTATACCATTCGACTATTAGTGTAACTTTTTTATGAAATAAATGAACAATAAATAGTATACATAATATTGTATTGTATAAAAGCTGTATACATAATATTATAAAATCATTGAATTATAATAATTGTGGATATTGAGTAAAAATGAAGAAAATATACTTCATGGACAATAGATTTAGAGTTAAGATGTTAGATGCTAGAGTTATGTAATATATAACAGTGTCTTACCCACACAGACCGTATTATATTGGCGAGACTTCTTAAAGAATCCATTTGGCAAACTGTTAAGGGTTGGTTTCATTGCGCGAACTTTTGTAACCTTTTTATTGTTATATTTTACGTATGTAGTCATAATTTTCTTTTTTTCTAACGGGCAACAATTCTGCATTATGGTTTCGATCCAAACTATCCTTTATCTTGTTTGGAGCCAATTAGTTTAAAAAATACCTATTATAATTTAGCTATTGCAATAGGGGTTTTCTTACTGCAAAGATGTGTATTAAATTGTTACCGGGACTGAGAATAATATTATATAAATACACACAAATCACTACCCTATTTCTCGTATCTACCAATATTAATACAAAAATTTTAAACGTTCATAAACTAAAACAAATCTACACGTTCGTGCAGTGAAAATCCCCCTTAAACTATCGATATCCCTTGTTCATTTCCTTAGAGAAGGATGAAAAATCCCTAATAACGAATGGGGAGGAGCAGAGAGCCCGGTTTATTGATGATGGCCATTATTATTTGGTTAGGCGTCCTCCGCGCCAAATTATTGCCAAAATCTGTTATAAAGAATTTAATCTGGGACTTATATCATTCTGTTGTGATGGATTGTGATGGTAGCGATCATCTTACGGACTGAGAATTAATCTGGATCGTTTCTTTATTTAACAAACTGAAGGACCTGATTGGAGTTTAGATATTACACAGCAGAGCTCTTTCGTTTCTTGGGACAAAATATCATACATAATATTATAAAAGCGAAAGTTTGTGTGTTTGTTACATCTTCACGCTCACACGGCTCGAGCAATTTTGATAAAACTTGGTATGGAGGTAGCTGACACCCTGGATTACCACATAAAGCGTGCGGGGCGCAGTGACTATTTATATTTACGTTCTACTTCTTAGCGTGTCGATGGCAAAAAAATATGTGTATAAAAATTATATAATATATAATTATAATACATGTATATGTTTATAAATCATAATTATATAATAATAATTATTCATTTGCCAAGATTATATTAGCTTGGCCCAAAATTCAGCGGCCCTAATTTCGCTTGCAGAGGCGGTCATAAGATCCTCAGGTGAGCATGTGACAGGGCAAGAGGCGCAAGATGGGAGATACGTTGTATATTTATTTTAAGTAGATAAGATGTATAAAAAGAGAGTAGGGAGGCTATTGCCCTGCAGTGGGATACTAAAGGCTCGTAGTAATTAATATTAAGCCTTTGTGCGCTTCATATTTAATGCTTGTGACGAACCTACGATAAATAAATAAAAATGATGTTGGCTACGATACCACCAAATTCATTAGACATGTTTATATAGTATTGCATAACGAACCATCAGACGCTAAGCATGATGAATGTGGCAGCAATACATTACGGGGAAGCGAAGTTTAGTGTCAGCGAACTTTGGATTGATATTGAAGATAAGCGTATCATTGCTTTGGTAATGAAGGGGTGGCATTATCGTACAATATTTTATTAGTTTATTAATTAGGGTTAAAGTTTCTGGTACGGTGGTGTTTTTATACCTATTGCTACGGTAAGCAGACATGTTTGTAATTTAGGCCAACTTAAACTGGAGAAGAAGTAACCCAAGGTAAAGGTTCCAATTTCGGTGGTAATTAAAATCGGCTCCAATAACGGTGGTATCATTTCTTAGAAGTACACAAAATGGAAATTACTAAAGTCTATTCTGGTCTAAATTTCTTTATGGTGTAAAATTTCTGAAATGAAAATAAGAGTACTACCGTTTGGAGGCGATTTTAACAACAAACCTGATAGGAGATTTTACCTTCCTTAATTTGCAGCTTAATAAGCTGAACTGCGTAATGTATCATATTGTAGTAAAGAGATGGGCTATTATAGATTATGTAGCCTATTGCACAGTTCTAATTCAGAACTCGCAATCTTTATGCATATGAATCTGAACCGCTACGACAGTTTGTCCCGCAAGCGAATATAAGTTTAAGTTGAAACTTACACCGTTGCACTTGTTTACCTTTAAAGTAACTTAGCAGTTCGGTTGACTGGAACTTGCTAAGCTGGAGCTAAGACGAGGCTGATATTATGAATTCTGTAGCTGTCCTACTTAAAGTTACTGGTCCTAGACTTGAATCAATAGTTACCAAGGACGTCCAGTAACTTGGTGTTCCTAACGTTCAATTTAGTTAGACTTGTAAGTATTTATTAAGTCCAATTTCAATCTGATTTGGCAACATTTTATTGATAGGACCACGCCTTTAATCTTTGAAGAGGAAATAAGGTTTGTTCTTTTTAAGAAGTTGATTACACGTACAATAAGAAAATTAACACCATTAACGAACAATGCAAGACACAACTTTAAAATGCTTTATTTTAGCCCTAAAAACCCTATACAATTTTAATTTACTATAAAATTTAATCTATACAATACTCTATACAATTTTTATTTGCTTTGAAATCTGATTAGTAAGTAAATTGAGCTAGCAAATTAATAACATCACAGGTTTCTATTTCCATACATAGACTATGCAGGAATAGCGTTTTGACAGTTCATAAAAATTATGTCAATTGATCGGTGGTGTCAATTACCGAATTATGTAGGCTATGCCTTTTTGTGGGTATATCCTTATGGACTTCCTCCGTACTGAGGTGGACGGAGGGTTCTTACTGGCACAACCCAAGGGTGTTCTCCTGACTACCTTAGGTCGAGGGACGCAGGATCTGCGGCTGCATCGCATTCCTCGACAGGTCCCAACTCGCCGCTTGACTACGCGTCATCTAATATAACCTATACATCTAATATAACGACCTTTGTAAGGGAAGATGAGTCATGTTTCAAAAAAAGACATTAAAAAAATATTATACGCCGTTCTATCGCTGTCCGACTGCGATGGAACTTGTTTTTTACTTTTTAGTTAAATTTCTGACATGGCAGTGGTGTTTTTAATTTTTTCTACTTACATTTTTTAAATTCTTTTTTATATCTTATGTTACTCGCAATGTTGCAAGGATTCTTACACACTTCATCAAAATTGGTTCAGCCATTCAGAAGTTGTGAAGGAATGAAGAAACGTACATACTTAGGTACATGAACCCTGAAAACATTACACTCCTTTGGGCAGACGTGTAAAAAAGGGTAAACTAGGTATTTTTTTAGTGCTACTTAATTGGCATATAAATTGGTCATTTCGATATCCATCTCGCAGACTTAATAGTTGGTAATTCGTTCTTTAATTATATTAGTTTTAATACTTGGGTATTACTTTTCTGAAGACATTCGGGTCATAGTCGTTTAAACTAATTCCAGTTGTTATAGTGCGCGGTAATATAAAAGGTGATTACACAAACTCAAAACGAATGATAGAGGTTCATTGAAAAGCAATAAGCAGTTGTTTTATACCTACATTTATTCATTTGAAGGAGGTTCTTAGAGTAAGTTATGTTGCAGTAGTAAGCCGAAATAAAACTTTACGGCTTCAAATCAAAGTTTTATAAGATATTTATTTAATAGAACTAAAAGATAAGTCTAAAGATTCTGGTTATCCTTAGATTTCACTAAGAAAATATTTAAGCACGTTTATGCGGTCGATCTAAACGTATGGGCACACGTCCAAACTTCGTGTTACTACTGAAAATTGAAAATACTATAAAATCTGTCTATTCGTTTAAGATTCCTAGCCAACAATAAAGTCCATAATCCCAAAAGCATAGTAACACAGCGGCAAGAATTCAGATATAAGCAAATGTAGGGTCCGTCACATCACTGTGTGCTCATACTTTATGAGGTCCAGAAACTAAGGTCAAGGGTAGCAATAAAATAGGTGAGGGATGTCCGACCCGCGCTGCATTTTGATTCCGCCGAGATATTATCCCAAAGATACCTACATTGAGCTCTGAAAATTTTAAAATAAGTTGTTTTCATTTTTATATTTATGTTAAATAATTCAAATAACCCATCACGGGAATCTTCATTTATTACTATAAATATGAATGTGAGCGGTACCAAATTTTTTCTACCATTTGGTCCAATCTCGGTTCGTGGAACTTAAATCCTAAAGGCATTTCAGAGTAATTAATTACACAAGCCAGGTGATTGGCGAATACGGGTTCTTTTTATTGTGCCTCAGTTGAATGTTTTGAGACTGTTTATTACATAATGCGCACCAAAATATCGAAGAACGTATTGTTTTGTACGAACATATAAAAACATGGGTTCATTTAATACTCCCTTAAAAAAACGGAAGCGTACTAAAAGTTATTGAATAATAAAGTATCTTTATTATGTTAAGAAAATGTTATATAAACGACAGAGTAAGTAGGTTACGGAAATGTTACTATCTCTTTCCCCAATAAATATTTATTTGCGTCTATCGCCGGCGTCGACAAAGAAACAATTTCAGTTTTATGACGTTTCAAAGTAAGGAAAAAATCCATGAAAATCGCTGTACAATCGTAACTTTTGATTGGTTGTTTATATGCATTAAATGTAGACTCGTGTAGGCCTAGATCTTGATCATTGTTTTATTTTTATAGTACGAAAAAGATGACAATAATTCAGTGTTGTTGGATTACTATTTTTATATTCCGTTTTCTTTTTAGGATTTACTATTACTTTTTTACTATAGTTTATCGCCGTGTCGATCTAAGCTTCCATAGTTTTATGTTACAGGTATGATTGTCTTTTTTTCTAGTGTAGCGGAAATCTCAACTATATTGTATAAAATATACGACTCAAAATCGTTGCGCAAAATGTAAAGCTTTATTTATAGTATACTAGCTGCGCTCCGCAGTGTTACCCGCTACATTTTTTCGGAATAAAAAGTAGCCTGTGTGTTAATTTAAGGTGTCAGCTATCTCCATACAAAATCTTATTAAAATCGGTCCAGCCGTTTGAGCGTGAAGAACTAACAAACACACACACATATTTTTGGCTTTATAATATTAGTGTGATTTATAAAATCATAATTATAGTCCTTGAAAAGAGGTACTTCATAAACTGATTTTTTCGAGGCATTGCCAAGCCAGACACGCATTATAAATATAACTACAACCTTGGCAAATATAATACCAAAAAATAATATATAATATAATATAGGTCACATAAAACAACTTATCGTATAGCTTTTATTTATACCATTAAGATAATATCACGTAACGTATCATGCCTCACTGTACACAAAACAGACTTGAGTAAAGAATTCCACAAACGATATCTTGTGTCGAAATGCCTAGTCTTTCTTTGTCAACCTTAAACTTCAGTATAAAAAACTTAATGGCCTTTTATAAGTGTAGTACCTATGTAATGTTGTTTTATTTTGTTTTGATATGTCTACTATCTAAGTTATTGGGCTTGTATTATTTCTAAACGATTGGTTTCACTAAAGAGATGTATTGTCGGAATATTTGTGTCTTTCTGTTGGTATAAATCGTCCAAGTAGTATACAGGCTATGGGACTACAACGCGAGAGAATAATGTACAAAGAATTGGCTCTAACTGCCGCACTTAGAGACGTTAATAATTAATTAAACTGACACTAAGTAAAGATTTCACAAAGAAAACCTTTACTTAGTGATAGTTTAAGAAATCATTAAATGTCTATGAGCTCGACGGTTAGAGACTAATAAAATGACCCTTTTGTTCTATATAGTATTTAACAAAGACAAATAGCCCACAAAAAGTGGGAACGAGTATTACAAAAACACAGTATACTAAAAAGTTGGTTGTCTGACTAATAAAAAATACCTACAAGGATAAAAACATAACAAGATGACTAAAACACTAACAAACTATTACATATCACAGCGCATCTACCAGGATATCAGAAACCGCGGGCCGTGTAATTAGTGTCCGTTTGTTCGCTTATCGGGTACAAATGCAAATCCATCCCGCAGACCAGCTTACGACACGTCGCGAATTAATGTGGCCCTCTCTACTAAATTGATGAACTGTTGGCGTACAATGAATTAACTTGTTTGTTCTGACGATCCGGAGCATTTGTTATTCGATTTTCTGTCTGTTCTGGCCGGTTCGGCCATTAGCTGCAAAAAAGGTTGAAGCAACATTTTTACATGAAACAATCTTTAGGTACATGATGCGTTATTGGGTTCGAATCGAATGCTTAAGATTCTGAGTAGAATTACAGACATGAACCAAGATGTATTAAATTTTTCTGAATTATTTTCCTTTCAGCGGAAATCAAGCAATAATTAATGAGTTAGCTGGAAGGGGAAGACAAAAAGAAAAGAGAAGCAAACATATTTTGACAAGATTTTCGGAGATGATCTGATGAAAAACCAGAAAAACTAAAAGATGAAACCGATAACAGGATGGAAGCGGGGCTAACTAGGTAGAGTGCGTCATAAAAACAGTTGAGTATCGCGACACGCGAAGGCTTTTTGGAACTTTGAATGCAATAGAAACTATGATACAAATATACCTACATACTGGCCACAAACGTATAGCAGTAGCTTTTGCAACAGACTCACAAGTCACTAACCTTAAAGCGTAAACAGCGCAGTTTCACGTGCTGCCCTCAAGCGGTAAATTAGAGTTGTTGGTCAGGGATTATGTGTGAGCGCCTTGATATCGTGGTAGAAATTGATCCTGGTTTATAGTTTAGGGCATTGTGGGGTGGGATCGATGTTTTTTTTAAGTTAAACTCAGTATATTGGCACTATATACTAAGTTTAACTTAGAAAAAAAGGTTGATTACTAAATTATAAATATAAGTCGTTGACTGCCACGCACTAGACGGAATAGAAAAACTATTGTTGTGGGACACCTGGTGACCGCGCTGGCGACCAAAGGGTTAAGGTACCTATAATTGTAATTGTAACAGATCAAAACCTACTTTTGCTAACCTTATGTGCAAGCTAAGTGCAGTCTGTTGTACTCAGAAAATCACTTCTATACTAAAACTACATCATGACCTACTTAATATATCTATAAGATAAGTGACACACTTCCTTGCAATACCCATAATATTAAAAAAACATAACCTCTTTTCATTATACGAGCGATGCCGTAGCAAAGGCTGAACATAATAAACCAACCTTCATTGTTCGATACTTAACGCATAATCTGTCCACTAACACAAAGTTCCCGCCAAAACACCGAATAATTCGAATTCCGAAGCCAACAATATTTTAGGTTATTACACAACGTTGAATCGTATCGAACCTTCAATTTGGTTCACGTGCAACAATAACAAGAGCTCTAATTCCAATTCAAATTCAGAATTTCGTAATTCAAAATCCGAGGCTTACCGCGTGATTTGTCCGGACAATCGGATCGGAATAGCTTTAAGGGCGCTTATACATTGAACCCTACTTACGTGTTAGGAAACATAAAAATATAATTATTGTTTGCTGTAAAGCATAATTTTGAATTAAATACTTAAATATAATTATAAAAAAATAAAATTACAAAATATACATACTAAGTTTATATTACAAATTATACCATTTTTTTTAATTTGTCTTAGAATACAAATCGATAAGGGAAATCTGAAAATCGATGGACAAGAGCGGGATTTGAACCTTCGCCTAATCGTCGCAGCTCTTACCAGCTACCGTGTTGCTGCTCCCAACCATTATCAATTTAGATTTAAGCTTAGCATGGGCAACATGCAAAAATGACACAAAATATCATATAAATTTGGGTTGGTATTATCGTTTCAGTGATTTATAGCTGTAAAGGTATAACACTGAGTTGGCAATCATAGATTCCAACAGATAATACCTGACGTCACCCTTAAGACGTAAATACTAAAAGGGAACTTGAAATTCGATGGGTGCGAGCAGTGACACGATGGCTCAGTTGGTTAGAGCAGCGCCACGGTACGGCCAAGGTCGCAGGTTCAAGACCTGCTCGTGTCCATCATTTTTCAAATTTCCTTTATTAATCTGTTTGTATACTAAGTGTAGGTTAAAAAAAAAACATAGAGTTTCTGGCCTCTTCTTCTGCTCCAATGATATTTAAAAGAAGTACAGATATGTTGCTAGTTAGCTGCAGCCTGCCATGCTATGTGATGAATGTTGGTCTCGGTAACACAGTCGTTAGATAAACTAGGGAAGGATCGACTGATATTTTTAAACAATGGGCGTTCGCCTTTACTCCGTGTCCCCAATGACAGACAGTCGGCCGAGCGCGGAGTACATTAGGCGGGAAATTGTTTGGCTCACATGCTGACCCTACATTGTATTGTTTTAGTGATAATATTATACAGAAAAGTAGCTGAAGATTAGTTCTTATTAATACTAGCTGTGCCCGCGACTCCGTCCGCGTGGACATTCGGAAACAGCAAAATTATTTTAAAATCGTTTTTAATATATTAGCTAAGTTTGAGCGGATCTATTTAGTAGTTTTTACGCCAAGCCGTACTGTTTTATTATATGTATGTTAAGATTAACGTTACTTGTTTGTGAACCGATTTGAATGATGCAAAACAAAATTTTATGGGAAGCTTGCTACAATACATCAGTGAAAACCGCACACAAATCGGTTTAGTTGTTTCTGAGATTAAACGCACAGACAAACCATCACCCAGACAAAAAATTTAAAAGCTATATTGTTGGCTTTGGTAACATAAATACATAGTGTATAAATTATTTTCTTTTTTAATATTGAATGTAGAGACACGGGTCGTTTACGATTTTATTATATGTATGATAGATATAGATAAAATTAATTAAAAAAATACTTTTAATAACCTCAGAGAAAGGTTAATACTCGTAGTTCTTGGCTAGACTGCTTCGTTGGTCTAGTGGTCCCTAAGCGCGACTGCTAAGCATGAGTTCTTAGGTTCAAATCCCGGGTTGGGCAAAGTGATACTGAGTGTTACTATTTCGTAATTCGCAGTCGCAGCACGAAGTCTGCATTCATTTGCACCCCCTATTACATTGGGATCTATAACATAACTGGCGAAATGTGGGTGTGCTATATATGCACCTCTGCCTACCTCTTCGTGATATAAAGGCGCGATGTTATGTTTTTGAATGTATAACGCTAATTGACGTTAAATCTTTTAGCTTGTTACACTACCTATGTTGCTGACTATAACATGTGTGAAGAAGGGGCTCAGACCTATAGATCTACACGATCAAGCTATCAGACCTTTAGTTCCTGAAGAGGTGGTAAAGGAGGACCATGTCATTTCCTCATCTTAATAAGGGCCACGTTGTAAGCCTCTAGCCATTTTTCAGACCTACACCAGTTTTATAGGCGTTTATGGGTTGTCTTTGCCGCCAATGGAATGTAATCTTGTTCTTAATCCCTGAACCCCGTGTTAGCAGTAGTTCATAATGAAATAACAATATTTATTATTCACACATGTTTCATTAAACAAGTCCTAAACATCTGATGGAACTCTCCAGAAATGTTTACAACTCAGAAATAGCGGAACAACTGAAACTAGTTTAAGTCTTTCAAACTTGAAGCGTCTCGCGAAACGTACTCACTAAGTATTCCGTCATAAATCTTAGCAGACAGCCTTATTGCGCTTCTTTTAAATAATATTCATGGCTACATTTTGTTCTTAAACTTGTTAATTTTAAAGTACAATAGTATTCTATGCCTGAGTTATATTAATTATGAAGAAATTTGTTCAAACCAACATTTATGAAAAAAATGTATACAATAATTATCAAGAGCCATAAAATAAAAACAAATGAAATTAAATTGTATTTCTTTTTACAAAACCCTTTAAACGTGTCATCAGACATTTGAATTTAGAATTCGGTTGTGCAGCTTCTGAATTCAAACTCTGTTTAAACCTTTTTAATATAGTAACATAAGCGATTGTTTCAACGATAATCTCTTCGTTTTTCGTCAAGACTACAAATTTTTAATACAATTAAAGTAAATACTTAATATAATGAAAGCAAGCCTTCATTATCAGGCTTAGCGTCCGCAAGGGTGTTAGTACTAGTGAAATATTCCCTCATTTATTTCAGCAAAGTGACTCGTCAGATTAGATTTTCTCCGTCTAGTGTCTTTGAAATAACAACGAAAATAAAACAACAAAGTAGGTTTTATGTAAAAAGTAGGCGTAAACTGGTGAAGCTTTCAACATTTTTTAAGTTATTTCATTTAGTTATTGGCCTGACAATGAAAGTGTTAAAAATATATAAGATAATTTCCAAAATGGTTTGTGTAGGTACTCGGCTAACTTGTGTGTTCTTGGACTCGATTATTAATTAGAATCGATTACTAAGAATTAACTTTTTTATAGTCTGGTCATCGTGTTGTTTCTATGTTCGTCTAAGTAGATCAATAAGTGGCAAATACTCTGAACGTCATACTAAATCCCCCGTATTCATAAAAAAAAAACAATTTTAAACCAAGGATTAATTATACCTGTCACTGTCGTTTGCATGTCAAAAAATAGACTTAATACGGGGTTTAGTTAATGCCGGTATGATCCTCGTTTATGATTGTGTGCAAGTTAAGACTACGTATCGTTAGATCACTTGAAATTTCCACGAGACAATTATTTCACCGACACAAATAAAAGATGATGGTACAAGTATTTCAAAGAACATAACGGCAAGACTATCCACTGATCAAATCAGGTAAAACTGTTCTAAAGCATACCAATATAATGGTTTTTTATAATAAAAATAATAGATAAATGATGATACCATTTACTGCTCCAATATTCTTTGCTGCATCCAAAAAATCCTTTTAACACCATCTCATTGCAGTTTCCTTTACATTTTACCTAAGCGCATATTTATAAAAACCTCTTTAATAAACACAGTTTTTATCACTCACCGTTTGTTTCCCCAATAATGGTAACGTCACTTTGGAGGATAACATGGTCTCAAACATTTGAGCCAAATTGACGGGATACATCTGTCGCAAACATTTGGGCCATATTGACGGAAGACGCCTGTCGCAAACATGGACCAACATTTGCAGACACATTTCTCGACAAGTCTAATTTATTTGTCTTACGTCTGTCGCTTGTTAAGTGTCTGAGAGAAAATAAGTTTTTGTGTCGTCTAGATGAGATCGTTCTTATTGTTACAATTTTTTTTTCGTTGTTTCATTTATAATGCGAAAAAATGAGAGAGAATTTCTGCTACTCTCATTATAATTGCTTTATTCTATAGTAAAAGTATTTAAATAGAGTATGATTATAAATTAATTCTATTAATAGATAACGATGAAAGTGTTAATAAGGGTGAGTCAAATTTCAAACAAATTATATTAAATGCTGAGGTACTTAATTAAATCAAGGGTGTCTAGACATGTTATTGTATCGTGTGTAAATATATATAAATATTATTTTTTATTCTCATTAAGCAATGTTTATAATAAACTATATGCACTGGAATAAAAGTTCGAATTTTTATGGCATTTCTATATCATTTTCGTGATTGCAGGTTTGACACCTGTCAACTTTTGAAACCTTATTTTAAGTATTTAACATGGCAGAATAGTCGATGAAAGCGACTCATTACCAAAAACCAAAAAAAATGTATTTAACATGCGCTATACTTACACAATTTATTTTAAAGTTATGATACGTCAAGTAAAATGATATGAGTGCGGTAAAATCTGTAAAACCTAGCAACAAAGGAAATAACGTAGCTTTTTAATTTCTTCTTTACTTGTTAATAAACTAAACATTCATTTAATTATTATTAAAGACGCTTATTATCACAGACTTAACTTTTCATAAAGAAGTAACGTTAGAAAGTAAACACGCAGACACTAAGTTATTCATACAAACTGACAGAAAACCTTCACCCACGCGTTTATTATAATATTTACGTAATATTCTTGATAAACGCCCTTGGTTGTAATCTATTAAAACTTAGGCAGCTTATTTAATATTTAAATAATTAACGCACAAAGTTACTAAAAGTTGAGGTGTCTGTATCATCAGAATAATGTAAGTGGAGCTACTTTCAGAGAGTTGCAAGTGATCCAAGGACAAACTGTGTTGCTTCTGGATTCCACCGGCCTCGGCATACTCGATACTATATTGCATTCCATAATAGTACATAGGTGAAATTATAATATTACAGATCATTATGGACCCTGTCGGGCACAGCAAAAGCGGAGAGAGGGAGAGGGTTAACCTAGTTATTTACAACATAAAAATTATATCTGTGTAACTTATTCTGATTCTGGCCGTGTGGTATCCAGCCTAGAATTGACCACCCCCTTTCCTCCCGTGGGTGTCGTAAGAGGCGACTAAGGGAAAATCCAAATCCAGAAGATGGGCAGCAGCGTCTTCTGTAACTTGACCAGCAACACTGCGATCCCCAAGCCGCTTGCCAAGCGTGGGGATTATGGCAACCCCCCCCCCCCCCTGCTTAAACGGGGAGGTCTATGTTCAACAGTGGACGTCTTTTGGCTGATGATGATGAACTTATTCTGATAAGTAATATCTAAGATATTGTATTTATATATTTAAGTACATTTTTAATCAGCATCAATGGTAAATACATCACTCACCTTCGTTTTGCCTCGAATAAATTACATATTAATTAGACTCGATTATTAATATTGAACTTTATTGTAATATGGTTACCGTATAGTTTCTATCCTCTCCTAAGTAGATCAATCAGTATCAAAAGCTAACAGATATCTTAACGTCATGTTAAATATCTTGGAGGTCTCATTTTCAAGTCGTTCGCAAATTTTGAATGATTAGACTACTCAGCGATGTGCCTCGTCTTGGGGTTGCGGGCGCTAAACATGGCCTATTCTGATACAGAAAATAAAAGAGAAATTACGTATTCATCACAATTGTACAAAAAAACCTTTAGCCTGAATTTTAACAGCGACCTCGTTGGAAATTCTTTATCTAATAAAAACGTATCCCTCCAAATTCATTGTGCAGAGCCACATGCTTGTCGCTCGCAGTATTATCTCTAACACGCTCACCGGCAGTCCGCCACTATTCTGCCGGCTGAATACCGAAAAATGGTCCGCCGGCACCGTAAAAGTGGCGGACTTTTAAAAATCAAATTTACAAAAATCTGTTCGTTTGCATATCCATGTTTTAGTAACGTGGATTTATGTTAAAAACGCGGGAGGTGTCAGGGCGCAGTAGGTGTATAAATCAGTGGAAGCGTCGCTTTGCAAATTGCGCCTCGGAAATTTACGCCGGATTTTAAAGCTACAAAAGCATACGAACGAGCAGTAGGAATAATAAATGCCAGTGTTTTTCCCACTGTAATCGTATAAGTCTATGTGATAATGTAATCATGGTGTATTTCCATATTGTTTAGGCGCTGCTCTGTCTCATCACCTCGTGAACTACGTCGTTGGTCTAATGATCGCTAAGCGCGACTGCTGAACATGAGGTCCTGGGTTAAAGTCCTATGTCGGGAAAAGTATTCTTCTTCGTATCGGCATGAGCCAAATATCACTCATAAGGAAACAGTCATGCTGTGGTGTAGAGATTGGTCAGTCAACAAAGATGGTTGCGAGGTGGACCGTCCAGGGTGCGCCAGACGTACTTTGCTGACGTCACTCGTGGAAACTCACCACTTAAACTTCTACATTTACTTCTAAAACCTTTTGAGAGAGAGAGAATTGAGAGAGATGAGAATTCCTGTAAATAATAAAGCTTCTATCATCATCATCATCATTATCAGCCGGAAGAAGGCCTGCTGAACAAAGGCCTCCCCCTTGGAAGGGGGGGGGGGGTTGCTACAATCCCTACGCTTGGCAAGCAGCTTGGGGATCGCAGTGTCGGTGGTCAAGTTTCAGAAGACGCTGCCCCCACGGGAGAAGAGGGGGTGGTCAATTCTAGGCCGAATACCACACGGCTCAAGCTTCTATATATTTAGTTGAATCTAGCAATCAGATTTAATATCTTACCACCCTGTGTATGCCTACAAACTGATACAAATACAGTTTATCACACAGGCTTTTTTCTTGCAAGCATATCAGCGTTATATATCAAAGGGATTTGAGCATATTGGATCAACTCGTAAATTCGTTCGGCCTGTGACGTGAGGAATAAAATCCGTCCAAATAGTCAGCATCATCAATTCTTCGTATTGGTTGGCTTGCTTTCTTCTTGGATATTATCTCTATGAATTTAAAATAAAAACTTCTTGTCATTTTAACGACCTTCGATCATTGGGAAATCTGAAACAAGATGAGAATAATTTTTTTGGGCTATGGGCTCACCACTATAAAGGGTCTTATGATATGAAGCGGCGAAAGGTGTAAATCAAGGTAACTACAGCATAACTTTTCTAAGTACTTCGTGCGTTACACGCGCAGTTTTATTACCTATATATGTATAATTTATTATAATTATATGAGATCAGAAGACGGGAATATATCTACTTCTAAAACAATCATAGCAATACTGAAATTATTCACGTCTTAATTTTAAGTTTCTTTAAGTGTAACATTTGTATGCCTGTTAAGGAAAAATACAGTGTAGGTACTATTTTGATTTATGTACCATCATTTCTCACTGTATTCTCTCATTTTTATTTGAATTGCATGAAACTATTAAATCAAATTACCCTATTTATTGCATCGAACTTGCCAAAAAACCGATTCAACTTTCATAACAACTCTCTACCATGATCTCTTAAAGCAGGACAGTTTCCGATGTGGGAGCGAGACGCCGCAGTACACTGCACGTAGTGGCGTCTCGCTTCCACAACGGAAAATGTCATGCTTAAAGAGTTTATGGTAAGAGAATTGTACACTTATACTAACCAATAATCATAATTTATTTTCTCGCCACAATAAACAGTACAGAAAGAATACAATTTAAATTACCACACGGATAAAGATTACATTATTGTGGGAGACTGGTGCTTGCCATGACTGGTGGCAGCAGTTGACCTATTATAATTATTGTATCGTTCTTCAAAGTTGAAATGTCGACGGCTGCCGTCGACGCGTCAACGGATGCATCCGACGTGTCGACGCCCTCGACGGCTGCAGTTACCTCTGCCGTTGGCAACATGCCGCTCTTGTGTAAGAGCTCTTAGCTAAGCTTTAAGGGCTTGTATTTCAGGTCACCAGATCTCCACCCCCTAGCCAAGATTACATTTCATATTACAGTTTGTGTATAGGTACTAGATGTTTAACAACAAATAATATTTATCAATATAAAGGTCCGCATAAAAACGTGTCTATTCAATTAAATATATTTCACACCACACCTGACCATTACATTTAATAGGCTACCATCGACCCGTGATCGTGTTAAGAGCAACTACGAACCTTATACAGGCATTATGAACGAGTTATGACGTAATAAATGTTATCTAACAAAAGGTGTTTTATATTTAATGTTATTATTATATAGGTCCCAATAAATTAGGGAAATGGGAAGCTTGTTGAAAACAAAATTGTTATGGAAGTAGTTTTATTGCTTTTCATCACTGAGTTTTGAAGTCGTATCAGGTTTAATGGAAGGTAGAAGAAACAATGGCAATTACACCACGTATTGGCCTTTGACCTGATTGGCGCAGGGGTTTGGACTGGTGTGCGGGTTGCGGGTTCGATTCCCGAAAGGGGACAAAAATGTATGCGATCCGCAGATATTTGTCTCAAGTCTAGGTGTTTGCGTATGTGATATTTCATGGGGAAACGCACCTACGATACAGGAGATATTCGTGGAGAGGCGAAGACTTTAAAAAAAATCCCTAAATTTAAGTGGAGTTTTACCTATCTCTATACTTATACTCTCTGCAAGTGAAAATCTAAGTGAATACGCTACGCTTGGCATTCGTACTAACGACTACGAGAACATTCACGTGTTTATACTTTCACACTTCTCTTATATTACCTGTTTATCCACATAAATAGCAATCATATAATTTATCATTGGTACTTTTCCAGTAGTAAATTAATTCATGGAAATACACATGGAAACACTTTGACAGGACCAGGATTCGAACCCAGGACCTCATAATCAGCAGTCGAAAACCTTATTTGATGGGCCGAGTCCCTTACTTTGACAAACTAGGCCTCTGAACGGTCATAATATTAGCATAATACAAGGGTTTTGAGGCAACAGTCGATCTGTCATTAACAATCATGCTTTGTTCAACTAACAGACAGTTTCATTGTAGGCATAATTTCCATTCGTAACTTCCTTTTGTTTACACAAACCCTCTTACATATAGACGATTATAAAACCTCTCTTTTTATCTTTTGACACGACTGCCCAAAAAAAGGAGTGTAATGTTTTCAGGGTTCATGAATGTATGTATGTATGTGAGTTTCTTAATTCCACCATAACTTCTGAATGCCTGAACCGACTTTGATGTGTGGAGTGTCGTTAGAATCCTTACACTATCGCGAGTAACATAGGCTATAAAACCACTAGACAAAAGAGGCAGTCATAGCCTTAAAGAAGTGTTTAAAAAATCGGGGACCGTTCTGTGGAACACTGTCTTATCTTCGAGGTACCCAGACTGCGCTGGAACTTGTTTTCCACTTTTTAGTTCGTTTTTTGTCATGGCAGTCGTGTTTTTAATATTTTTAAACATTTCTTTAAGTCTATGATTGCCTCGTTTGTCTAGTGATTGCTAAGCGCAACTGCTGAGCATGAGTTCCTGGGTTCGAATCCCGGGTCGGGCAATGTGTTGTTGTGTTTTCCATTAGGTAATTCTCCATAGCAGCACGGAGTCTGGATTTGTGCTCTGTTGATGGCAAAAGGCTCCCCCTATTAGGTACATTGAGACATATACCTTAACTTGCGAAATGTGGGTGTACTAGTAGATTCAGCTCTGCCTACCCTTTTGCCTAGTCTTAAGTCTATTGACATCTCTATTGTTTGATATGCAAATGACAGTGACAGGTATAGTATAACCAATGGTGCGACTTTCACAATTTCAGAAGTTGTACATAAATAACGCAATGATTTAGCAATTACGACTACACGTGGAACATAGCTTGACTGTAGTTTTCCATTAAAAGCAGCGGATTACTGTGGATAAAATCTCAAACATTTTTTATCTGTATCCATTTTCCCGCCACAATGAGCTGTCAAATAGAATTCATATCAAACCATAGACACGACCCAGATGCGCACAACTGTTGTTCCACAGATAATAAATATCGTCTTGTCTGATTGTAACAATTTTATGGAGCAAATAGATAAATGCTTTAATGCCAGGATTTTTATCAACAATTACTAGTAGATGAAGGAATACAAGTATCGTATTATTTAGTATTGTTTTGTTTCCTAAACACCTGTTCTTTGCTTAAGTTTAAAAGGACTTTCATGTAGGATGAGAATTTGTAGCTATCAGATATCTTTTTTATAATAATTATGTTTCTACAACAATCACATCTTACCCACTAGCTAACCGGATTTACAGGTCTGGCGAACCCGAACCTCTAGGACACACTAGGATAGGATACATAATTATTATCCTTTTATGAAATTTTCGCGAAAGGAACATATTTTCAGCTCACTGCGCTTGGTCAAACCAGTTGCCAACATAAATATTAAATAACAAGGTTAAGTAGCATTTGTGTTTCTCAAAGTTAGAGTTAATCTGCGGATTAGGTAGCGTGCACAGCAAAACGTGAAATATTTTTAATACTTAAATGAATTAGCCGAATGTTATCCGGCTTAAATTGACCGCCCCCTTCCCTCCCGTGAGTGTCGTAAGAGGCGACTAAGGGAAAATCCAGAAGATGGGCAGGAGCATCTTCTGTAGCTTTACCACCAACACTGAGATCCCCAAGCCGCTTGCCAAGCGTGGGGATTACAGCAACCCCCTTTTAAGGAGAGGTCTTTGTTCAAGGGGGACGTCATTCGGCTGATGACGATGATGAAACTAATAAGCGTTGCCTTTGTTACCGCTTTACCTACTGATACAGAAGACAGTAAATAATGGTGGTCAATCATCATCATCATCATCCATCGCAGCCCGAGTTCACCCACTGCTGGGTATAGACCTTCATTTTGTGCGCATTATTAGTACCTAAATAAACAGACATTGCTTGTAGAACAATAATAATTTCGATCTATATAATTATCAGCTTACGTATATTTTTTTCTTCTAGCAAAGGCTAGATCGTAGGAACACTGACTGCCTATGGTGCGCCTGACGTATAAATAAACACACTTGGTCGGAGTGGCTCTCTACTTGCTCTCCGACATTTTTACTTCTAAGCTTCACGTATTGTGTTCTATAATAAGGCCTTGCCTTTCGGCATTTTTCTGTATTCCTGTGAATCTAAATTATCATTCAAATCCTTTTAGTTGACTTGATAATAAAGATTCATAAATTAAAACGAAAAATTCAATCTGTTAAAAGCCCAACTTTCAAATTCACAATTTAAGTCACATTTTGATAATGAAATTCCGTGGTAATGCTTACATGTCGTTTTGACTAGCCGTTGCCCCAAATGATCAACGGTTTAGAGTTAATTTTGTTGAAATTCTATTGGTTGGTATAGTCTAGGGATCATAGTGAATTTATCGTGCGGTCCACGTCACTAGAGTTTATTCGCCTGGAAAACAATATTAATTTAATAATTTATACCAATACAATGTCATTCAAAATAGTAACAATAGAACCTTAGATTTAGTTTTGTCAAACATGGTTGGGGCTACAGTAAAAAAGTCTATCTCACCCATATGTAAAGAAGACTGTCACCACCCCCCATTAGAAATTAACATTAATATCAATGCACATGTTACGTTAAAATCCAGGAAATCACTCTCATTTAACTTTAGGGCAGCCGACTACAAACTAATTAACAATAAATTAAGAAAAATAGATTGGAAGGATGAATTCGAATCGCGTCTAAATGTTAACTCAATGACAAAAACTCTTTACGAAAACCTCAGATCAATAATTCATGAAAATATCCCTAAGATCAAACACGTCAGTAATCTTTATCCGCCGTGGTATTCCAAATCTCTGGTTCAAATTCTAAAGGAGAAAGAAAAGCTAAGACAACGTCTAAAGAAATACGGTAATCCGCGAGATGAAATTGAGTACAGAATGCTTGATGACAGAGCACGGTCGACTATAAAGAAATGCTACAGAAAATATGTCTGCACTGTGGAAAATAACATTAGGTCGAACCCAAAGGCATTCTGGTCTTTTGTAAAGTCGAAGAAATTACAACCTAACTCT
This sequence comes from Abrostola tripartita, assembly GCA_905340225.1. Taxonomy (NCBI): domain Eukaryota; kingdom Metazoa; phylum Arthropoda; class Insecta; order Lepidoptera; family Noctuidae; genus Abrostola; species Abrostola tripartita. Next base: position 3,069,927 of record HG996491.1, read on the forward strand.
ATACCATCTGAAATGACATTAAACGATTCAACAGCTGCAACTGGCGATGAAATATGCTCACTTTTTGCCACTCAGTTTTCTTCCACGTTTTCTGTCACTAATAGTATACCTAGAGTGGCAACAACTGACCATAAATATCTCCAACATACACTCAGCAGAATCGTTTTTACTGAGAGAGAAGTTCTTAAAACACTAAAAGGACTCGATGCAACTAAAGGTGCTGGGCCGGATGAGCTGCCGCCCCTGTTCATAAAAAAATGTGCCAAAAACTTAGCCCTCCCACTTACCCTAATTTTCAACAAGTCTTTAGAAACATGTACATTTCCAACCGAATGGAAAAAAGCATACGTTGTCCCAATATATAAAAAAGGTGACTGTGCTGATGTGAAAAACTATCGCCCTATTTCAATATTATCAATTTTCTCAAAAGTGTTTGAATCAATGATTTGTCCTGTATTAACGTCACATGTAAAATCTCAACTCGCTTTCCAACAACATGGCTTCCGCAGTAACAAATCTACTGTCACCAATTTGGTATCTTATGTGGACGAGGTCGCAATGAGCATAGACTCTGGACGGCAGATCGATGCCCTTTACACCGACTTTAGCAGTGCTTTCGACAAGGTTGATCACGAAATTTTGCTAACGAAATTACAGGACTTTGGTATACACGGGCCCCTGTTGAGATGGTTTAGGTCGTACTTATGTAAACGTACACAAAGAGTTGTGGTGAATGGGTATCGGTCTGCCGAATATACAGCCACTTCCGGTGTACCACAGGGATCTCATACAGGACCAATTCTTTTCGTTATATTCATCGATGACATAGTGCACTGTATTAAGCACAGCCAATGTTCGTTGTTTGCCGATGATCTAAAAATCTATCGACAAATAAACTCCCGGGAAGACACTACCCTACTACAATCAGACCTTAACTCGGTGCAGAATTGGTGTATGGTAAATGGGATGCTTTTGAATGCCAGTAAATGCTTTCATATAACATTTACGCGAAAAAAACATAAAATAACGTCAGTCTACTCTCTCAATGGAACGCCTCTGCTACAGGTCAACGATATACGGGACTTAGGTGTTACGCTCAGCAGCGACCTCTCGTTTGCAACGCATATCAACAATGTTATAAAAAAGGCAATGAAGATGGTTGGGTTTATCAAAAGAATCGGCAGAGACTTCAGGACTACGTCGTCATTAAAAATACTCTACAATGCATTTGTGCGCAGTGTCGTGGAATATGCTTCTCCCGTCTGGAACCCCACATACGCTGTGCACATTGAAAGAATAGAGCGCGTCCAAAAAAAATTCACAAGATTACTGAGGTTTAAAGATCAGAAATGTCCTTATAGAGCTGACTACATACAACGGCTCAGTTACTTTGAATTAGACTCGCTAAAAAAACGAAGAACATTTCATGACCTCTCAGTTCTCTATAAAATTGTGAATGGTATATCGTCCACCCCTGACCTCCTCCAGAAAGTTAATGTCGACGTTCCTCGTCATGTTCACCGCCGCGCCCGTACCACTAGAACGTTTGCAACAAAATCTAGTCGAACAAATCTAGGTCAACACGCACCACTAAACAGAATGATGTCCCTGTATAACAGAGCTTGCTCAGACAACAGCGATATCGACATATTCTTCAACACAATGTCGCAATTTAAAGATAAGATCCTGAATTTAAATATTACTTTGTGATCGGCTACCTTACTCTAATTTTAGATTTATATGGATCAATTTTATTTTTAATTATTTTAATTTTGATTTAACTTTACTAATTTTAAGTTATTCATTTCAATTCTAATTATATTATAATTACTTATTTTTTTATTATTTCTATGTAACTGTATGAAGCTAACTTGATTTTGTTATTGTTATTTAATATCTGTTCTGTAGCATGTTTATATGTATGTTGTATACTGTAAATGGTGTGCATACCTGTAAGTGACGTATTTACACTGTACATAAATTATGAAAATAATGTCACAAACTGTAATTGTAAATATGTCGTTGGTTTGCCTTAAATAAATAAATAAATAAATAAATAAATATCTATTTAATTCTATCGAAAAGCTATCAGAAATTTTAGGCGTTAATACGTTCAACGTGAATGCTTTTGTTTGTTTCCATTAGCGAAATGTGATGCGTGGGCTTTGTATTGTAATATTTTGACTTAAATTTGATGCAGTGACGCGCGAAGAGTGACAGGTATTGTCACTTGTATTTGTATGAGAATTGAGTGAGTATTCATAGAAACAAGAATTTGTTTTTTTTATATTGATCATATTATAGTTATTCACTCTTCTTACATTTTCATAATTTATGTGTTGCTACCGATGATGCTCGAATAATGATTGTTCATAGAACTAATGTCAAAAATGACTCCTTTGAATTAGCTTATTACGATAATACACAAGCAATCTATGGTGTCGCCTGGACTGACAATTTTAAGGATGGACAAATAACAAGGGTCGTTAAAGAATTCTTTGATGCTAACATGTCAATGAAAAGACACATTTCAAAACCATTACCATTTCAAAACGTGAATAACGGTGGATCGTCATTATCATCATAAATAACTAACCAAGTAAAACTACAAACTTTGTATATTAATTAAATAACTATAAGGATTTAATTAAAAAACAGCGGCGACTGTAGTTAACTGCAGTTTTATATCTCCAAGTGTTACAAAAGTCGTTTTGAACTTGTTTCCGAGATCCACAGCGGCTGAAACTAAGCGGAAAACTTTAACTGCCTCATTTAACCGGAGTATCTCGAAACTATTCTAATTCTGAAGTCGTAATCGCGATTAGATTATCGATGTTAGTATTGTCGTTTGTAATAACCATAAATTGTGGTTTAAAGTGTGATTGTTTGAAGGTAGAATTGCTTTTTGGATCGAGAATTTGGAGGAAGTTTATATACATTTTTGGAAAGTTAATCAGATCAGAACGTGAAACTTGAAATACTTGAAACGGTTGAGTATCGTATCTTAGGTACCTACACAAACTATAATTTGTTTCGTTTAGTAAACATTTCTTTCTAGCTTGCTATGTTCCAGATAATGAAGACATAATAGCAAATAACATGAGTATTTTTAAAACAGATAGTAAATTAGTGCAGACAAAAGAGAGAAAATAAGTTTAGCTTTAGACAAATATAGCTTAAATTATTTCAAACAGAAGCAATTATCCCTATTTTGCCATAATGCAATCCCGCTTCAACAATGCATTTCAAATATGCAATCACAGAATCTCTCGCTTTAAGTAAGCTGATAAAAAAGCTAAAAAATGTATTCAATGTTGATTCAAGATCCAATTTTGTATTTCATTTTGTACTTATTTGTGTTAACATCTAACGTATATACAATTACTAATACCTATCATCCTCCATTTTATTCGTTAAATTTCTTTTTCAAGTACTTCTGAATTTCTTGCGGAGAATTTACTTTCCGAAGATTGAGAAGAGTGGGAGAACATTGTTGAAAGATACATTACTATTGGAATTTTGAAAAAAAAAATTATCTGGATAGATAGTGCGGCAAATACACATATTTATAAGACATTGTTCAGTAATACCTATTACGAGGAGAATTTTCATAGAAAATAAAAGAAGTGACGTTCCTATCAATTTCCTCAAAATTCCATTCACAAAGACCCGTTCTCTTTACACATAAATAAAAACTGAACACAAAACCACTGTATATTTATTCACACATTTCCACTATCTGCATCATTTGTCAGAAGACAAAAAGAAGCGTTTACATTACGGCTCGCCTTGTTTTCGTGATTCCAGTTCAAAGGGCCACACTTTTTATTCAATTTGTCTCATCTTTGACACAAGTGTGACAAAGCTTGCTTCTCCTTATTCGCTCCTTTCTTCTAGGTAATGAAGAAAAGCTTTGTCGTTTTTACAATGCACAATGGTATGATAATAGCAGCTTTTCATCTCGTATTACAATTTTGAATTTAGTTTGCGGTACGGGTGCTTGTTTGATATTGTATGTTTATGATGTGTTTTGTTTTAGGTATTTATTTATTGTGTGAATGGGACAGTTTGGTCTAGTAACATTATTATAATATTTTTAGTCATATTCTCCGTATGTCATTGCTGAAGTTCTTCTTCTTCTTCTTATCGTATGGTTGATGAACAACCTGGTGTCAGAGTTTAAACCGCCTGTAGGCCTCTGACATGGCTTTACACACCGTTGAAAAATCTCTCAGGTATGCCGGTTTCCTCACGATGTTTTCCTTCACCGTTTTTAGCAACTGATAACTAATTTTTAGTACGCACATGAATTCGAAAAGACATTGGTGCGTGCCGGGATTTGAACTTGCGACTTTTGACTTGGCAGTCCAACGGTCATATCACTCGGCTATCAGTGCAGTCATTGCTGAAGTTAATCGTGCTTGTTTGCCCGGCACTTTTTAAATATTATTTACAACAAAGTCTAATGTAGATTTAAATAAATTGTTTTGGAATAAAACTGTATGGGTCTTAGGGGTATTTTTTAGGCCAACTGCTTGCTTAGGTTGCCAAGATGCACCCCTGAGATCGACACAGTTTTATAGACTGACTAAATTGCCACCGAAATCCTTTCCCATTAAAAGCAATCTCACGGACTCATTACCATTTAAAACCTATTTGGTAGATTAAGAATAAAGAATATCTAAATATAATCATGTGAACTTAATAAACTCATTACACAAGAAGAAACACCAGCTCCTTAACAAACAAAAGCATAACCATGCCAAAGGAGCCATTATTCAAGCCAGAATTCCCTGAACCCGATACAAGCAACAAAATCCTCTTCCTATTCATTACATTGTAATTAAATGAAGACGGTTGGCGCGATATTTAATATCGGGTACAGCCACGACGATCCGTCAACGTCGTTCATTCCAACAATATTAGGTATAGCTAAGAGATTGATGCGGCGCGACGCGCTTTGTCGGTCTCATTGTTAGTAGCTTCGGACGCTGATATTAAAAAAATCACAATTGCTTATGTTGCAGAACAGCTACATAAATTCCAACCCTATCTCTTCAAACTTAGAGTTGACAATCGTATGAGTGGCTACCTAATCGATTCGCCTCTTGTCCCGTTCGACCTGTGTAGTATGCTTAAGTTCGGTTTTTTCTCATTTTATGGGACGTCTGAAGAGGATATCTAAATTGAAATGAATGTTTTCTTTACATTTTCCCTTTGACGTCTATGTGTTTTTTGAAAGATTCAAATTTACATTTCATCAATTTTCAAGCATTTAAATGTAATTGCAGATTTAATAAATCGAATCCCAAAATATAACTTGTTATTTCTTTTTTTTTTGTCTATGATAGAAATGTTGTTATTTTGAAGCAATAAAATTGTAAAAACGTTTTTTTCAAGAGTTAAGGTTTAAATTATGTTAATCCGAAGCGGTGCATTTACATATTTTTATTATGAAATTAGCTTAAATTTAATTTTAATTTTATTAATTTAATTTAAATTTAATAATATTTTTTTGGATTTATTTAAATTATGTTAAGCTTTCATATTACATTTTTTGGCTGTCATCTTCAGCCTTACGTTTTTTGCTCTAATAATAGACACTATCATTGACAACATCCAGACGCTTTAAATTTCTCTATTTTCTTTATTAGTATCTAGTAATATATTTATAGTAATCGTGTTAAAATCAATGCTTTAATACATTTTAAATTATGTCGTTTTCAATGTATTAGAACATTGATTTTAACTATTTGGTGTCATGTTTTTTTTTCGTAACGTGCAAAAGGGAGCCGATGAGGTATTAGCCTAAGGCGCCGCGGATCCTTAGGTTTAACATATATTTGAATCCTCATGAACCATATACACTGAACCAAGGGCCATCGCCCTTTCATTGCCATCGTCAATGTTATTTTTTGGGTCCAGTAGTACGTTAATGCAGAAATAACTGTCAGGTCAAAGTTTAAAAAGCAAAAAACAAAGATGAAACAACAGGTATATATGAAAAAAATATCTCCCCTAACAAACCGAAGAATAACCCCTCTTTACTAAAACGACGCTGTTAACTTCCAAACAAAATATAGTCCAAAGGCAACATAGCAAGTACAGCCGTCACACGTGATGCATTAGGGAGGGGACGGTCCCGGGACGGGCGACGTCAAGCGACACCGACGTGCCCCGGGAACAAATGTACAACACTAGCGTGCGGATAACAAGGAAAACATTGTAATAATATTGATGCAGTGTTGCCAGATTGTGCGGTTCCGTTTAATGTTTATGGGGGAGGTTTGTGTATCTGGAAGATTGTATGCATGGTATATGTTTTTGCTTGGTTAATTGTGATCTTATCATTAAAAATATATGAGATCACGAAATTCTCTGAATGGGTATGTTCAGCCGCCCTTTAAAAGGGGGCTGGTATGGTAATGATCCATATTGTCCCCAAATAATTTCTTCGTTTGTGGCAAGCGAGATATTGAGAACGATAAAAAAAATATTATCGTTTTTTTAAACAAAGAAAAACTCGAAGAAAAAAGAAAAAAAATAATAGGTCTGTCAGTACGTTATGGAAATCGAACCTATACGGTCATTAGCACGTTGTAAAAACAAAACTTACGGTGGCTTCAGATCTCACATGGGACACACAATCACAGTTAAAATGCAAGAAAAATAAGCAATAAACACCAAACATTCCAAGATCTTACGAAAGTACGAGGGACTAGAAAGTTTCCGAGTCTCGAACACTACGAAACACTATCATTGTTCAACAAAACACACGACACAGGGTTGCCAACTGTTTTCCAAGCCATATCTTTTGGAAAAGCATCCACTTCTTCGAGGAATCTTGCATAGGAACAAAATTGGCTGTAATACATTTTTCGACTCTATAATTTGTAATAATATTGTAGACACCGATTTCTTTAGTAAATTAATCAAATTTCTGTAGATTTTTTTTATCTTCATTTATAAACGAGGGCTTAATCTCATTACCAACATGTCAGCTTTATACAGAATCAAATTATTCTGCTGTCTTAATTTTTACCAAAATGCTGCTTTTGATTCTATTTAAATATAGCGCCTAGTTTCACCTATTATTTATATTTTTTGCCCGACGAAGGAGCGAAAATGAGGGTTAGGTATTTGTAGTCTTGCCTTCAAATTAAATAGGATTCTATATGAACTGAACGTTGCCAACCCTATACTTAACGGACAAATTAAACTAAATTGCAACGTTTGTTTTCTAGTTCACCTCAGAACTAGCTCCCAACGACTACGTTCAAAGTGATGCAGTGCATGACCTATAGAGGTAATGTATCGCGCTACCGTCTCCGGGGACCCGGCAGAGATTCTAGGCACATTTATGAGAGCGGCACAACAGCAATATCGTGCTGGCCGTAAATGCAATTTTATAGTGCCTACAAATTTTGTTTACTTTGTAAATGATACCATGGGCCATTTTAAGTAATAGTAAAGGAAAACAAAAATCATAATTATTTGAATGGAAAAAGTTTAAAAGTAAAATAAAGTATGGTAGTGTAAAGGAGTATGTGAGTGTGTTGTGTAAGTGTGGGTTTTGGTAAATATTAAGTTGATAATGCAAGAATAGCCGACACCGACGTAGCTCAAAGCATATGCAAGTTTAAGTGGCAATGGGCAGGCCATATCGCTCGAAGAACTGACAACCGCTGGGGAAGAAAGGTTCTCGAGTAGCGACCACGAACCGGAAGACGCAGCGTTGGCAGGCCTCCCACCAGGTGGACCGACAATATCGTCAGAGTTGCGGGCAACCGGTGGATGCAAACGGCAAGTTGTCGTTCATTATGGCGTTCTAAGGGGGAGGCCTTTGTCCAGCAGTGGACGTCTTCCGGCTGATGATGATGATGATGGATGCCAGAATTGTTCGGTGCAATTATTCGACAAAAATACCTGGGTGAGTTCAGATTTCACAAAAACTGCTTAAAGTTTGTAAACTGTTTGAAGAAACAAATGCCACCTTGCTCTTTATAAATATACATGTTCCTGTACATCGAATCGACCTTTAATACATAGTACAGACAAACCGTGTTAACTAAAGCGGCAAGCTCACAGCCACGCCATTTAAATGTAAATAAAACTTATTCTTATACCAGTTCTGTAGTACTGCGCTCGGTACGGCCACCCAATATGTGAAACTCATTGAATGTGTGCCACGGTACTAGGTACTGGGTAAAATGATATTATTGAAACAATTGTGTTCATACCGTATTTGTTGGTGTAAGCTTTTATGGTGTCTGGAGTTCGGAGAAATGAAACTATCAATCGTTTTTGAAGAGATCATAGCAAGTCCATTTTAAATTGCATTTTTGTATTCGTATAACATCTGTTTTCAAATACATGACTCGTATAGCAGTTTAAAACATTTGACAAAATTATTAGAAAATTATTTATAAGTGGATTTACAGTAATGACACTTTCTGTAACGTAGCAGTTTTGATCCAGGTACTAGGTTTCCATATGAAAGCTCTATAACTGTTTAAAACAGTTAGAATACCTGAAAAAGCACGAGGGTATAAAGCTCTTCAATTTTGCAAAGTTTATATTGAACTTTATAAAAAGACTACTGGTAACATGCCCGCAACTCAAGCCAGTTTGATTGAGCATTATTTGACGTAATAAGAGCCTGAAACTTTTCGACCGTCGCCAAGTCTAGTTACTATTCGTATTTCCACACAGTCGCATCCCAGCGACATATCCCATCCCCTGTGGCCATTTCCCTAATGTTGTTGAACAAACTTCCATAACATTTGAATATCTCATCATATTTCGATTTTTTATTTTGTCGATTTCCTTTAGAATCGTCGCCCGCAGTTTAATATGGATACGGATTTGGATCCTTTTGGTATTTTAGTCGATATTGTATAGTTTAACGGATATAGAGTTTGAGAGAGACAGCTTTCGTGAAGGTCTTTAAACGAAATTAATTCATGAATTCAGAGTGGAGACTCGATACAGCGGTATTCGATTTCTCGATTTGCTGTTTTCTTGACGATCAGAACCGGTCAAACACAGGCTGGTTTTAGTGTGATAAATATTTTTAAGTACTATTTCTCTTAATTGTGTATGTTGATTTTATAATTATAACTGTGAACGGTAAAAGAAGACTCAAAAACAGTGAAATTTGTTTTTCTGCACATGTAACATTATTTATTCATGACTAGAGGATTCATTAAGGCAGGTACACTTTAAAGAATCTGCTTAAAAATGCTGACACACTTAACACACTAATCAACTTACATGTTACAAAGATGAAACCGTCCACAATTGTAAAGGTTTATCCTTTACAATTGTGGAGAGAGAACACTCAAAAACTTCTTATAAATATAAAAACAAGCTTTCAAGATAAATGCGGTTTTAAACACATCTTGAAAGCATATTTAAGTAAATAATATATAAACCCGGTTCCCACGTTATACCGCGTACGGTCAGCGAGAAAAGTGACTTATTACATTAAGAAACTTTATGTCAAATAACAAAAAGAAATACAATCAATTTCGTAGTTCAAAGTCTCAAATAACAAGAATCCAAATGATTATCTGAGAATATTTTAAGACTTTTTACTTTTAACCTAATTGTTCTTCAATGAATGCTATGTTTGAAAATTTAAACCACCACTTTTGCTGTCGACTGTACTAAGAGACATTACGTAGACCTTTTAGCGCTTCTCAAGATTCAAGGACCCTCACAACGATTTGTAGAAGAGGGTCGATTAATAAAAGTCCAATTGACCTCCTTTGTTATTTTTATTACTGTCGCAGCCTGTTTTGGTAACGACTGTACCGTCCATTCTGCTTGAGGATCATCTGTTAAGACTGGATGTCTTATTTTATGGTTTATGTTGGTGATGATTTTTTTCTTTTATAGTTAAATTTGCTGAAGGTGTTGTTAAGGGGTCGGTGAACTGTGAACTAAGCTAGTCGTTCTTTTGTTTGTTACTACTTGTGCCTTTCTGTATTGATTGTAATTAGTTTTAAACAAATTATATTATTGTCATCAAACTAATATTGTAAAGGCGATAGTGTGTGAGTGTGCGTCTGTGTGTTTGTTACCTCTTCACGCTTAAACGGCAGTACCGATTTCGATAAAATTTGGTGTGGATGTAGCCGACACCTTGTATTACCACGTAGGCTTTTTATCCCGAAAAATGTGGCGTGGCATTCCGCGGGGCGCAGCTAATTCCCTTTATAAATTAAAAAGTATTTCTGTCAGTTACATCATCACGATCAGCTGTGCTATTCTAAAGACATCACTTACGAACTCACTTATAATCCGCGGCGAGATTCGACACTAGCGCATAGCAAGTTGACGAGCGAGATGACTTTCGAGATGATGTTAGTGTTTCAGAGTAGCATAGCAGGTCACTGAACCTGTTCTGAAAGATATATTATGGATACAGTTTCAGCTCTAAAGGAGGATATACAGTTGTTTTATATTTCGGAAAATGCGGGTATAGCTGCCAGCAGAGGAATTCTTTATATTTACTTTTTATTCCGTGTTCAGATAACCATTCATAATTGCCATGCACTTTTAAAGATATCACTAATAATACCAGTAACATTCTAGGCTACATTCGCAAAAAAATTAGTACTGATAAATTTTATTCCAACGTACGCAAAATTCATTCACCGGAAAATATGGGTGTAAGCGCTTTGAAGGCAATTTTCGCGTTAAAAATTCCTGCCAACGTAAAATGCTAAATGACATTAATACTTCTAGCGATTCGGCAGTAAATTGTGGAAGCTAGACCAACAGAAATGAGGACCTGCCTTGATTTATAGATGTGGAATCGGCTGGAGCACATAGGTACGTGAGTCTGAAAATTGAATAATGAAAAAGAAATCGCATTTTAGCTCATTTTTTAGTAATTTACTTGAGATGGAGTGTATGGCGTAGTGGCGGAGCACTGATAGCTGAGTGGTATGACCACTGGACTGCCAATTTCAAATCAATGTCATGTCGAATTCATGTGCGTATTATAAATTAGTTATCAGTTGCTAACAACGGTGTAAGAAAATATCGTGAAGAAACCGGCACACCTGAGAGATTTTGCAACGGTGAGTAAAGCCATGTCTGTCAGAGGTCTACATGCGGTTTATCCTCTGACACCAGGTTGTTCATCAACCATACGATAAGAAGACGAACTTATTTGTGGTAGTACGTTGGCTAACAAAGCTTTAGAAATGGAATGAAATACTAGCAACACTAAGGACATTAAATAAACGGTTTACAGCCCAACAACGGTACCTACGCAATCTCGCATTTATGAACCAAAGTGTGATTTCCTTAAGACTTACTTACACTAAAGCATTTACGTCGTCGGGAGCGTTTTAGCAAATTAATTAAGTCTCAAGTTATCCGAGTCTTGGAGGGAAGACGGATTGCCCTCTGTCTTCATATTAATTGTTGGATACGCACCGACCTCTTACTGTATACCTAGTCGTTAAGATATTGCTGCTTGCGTTTAACAGAAATTTAATTAAATTTGCGTTTTTTTAAAAGCTTTGAACAATTTTTATTTTATTTTGTGGATGCTACTTATTTGAAATATATTGTTATTTTATTACATGTAATTCTCAGTTTCATTTAAGGGTTTAATGCTAGGACATTACAACCTGTTACAGCAGCTTTTAGTTATATGTTTTTTTAATTTTTCATGCTATGTTGCCAAATACTTGAATAAAAAATAGTCTAATCATTTCTAGTAGTTGTTAATTATTTAAACTAATTGTAAGTTGTTTATACTTGTGATTTAGGTTCTAGCTTAAATATAAAGCCTGAATTGAATGAATGAATATTTAAATTTATTAGGGCTATTACTGGCATTTGTTATTATTGTGGCGTTCTATGTGGGAGGCCTTAGTTCAACAGTGGACGTCTTCCGGCTGACGATGATGATGATTACTGTTCCTTAAAAGACATGTAAAAATAAAACTATTATCTAAATTATAAATGAATATCTCTACCTTAATTTATATTATGGCCATAAAGACAATTGCCACCCAAGATACAACCCCCATTACTGCTAAATTCCACACCAATCAGCCACTGCGCTGATTGTGTCGTCCAATTACTTGGTTGTAATTGTAAGATTACAAAACGTCCTTGCAATTCTAGTTTTACGAGCGATCGTAACGTTACACAGAATACTAGCTCCACTCGAATGGTAAACGAACTATTAACATTGGTATTCTAAAAAAAAAATATCAATTTTATCAGTATTTTACTTCCGTCCTACTAATATTATAAATGCCTAAGCTTGTGAGGATGCATGGATGTTTGTTACTTCTTTACGCAAAAACTACTTAACGAATTTTGATGAAAATTTAGAGAAATATAGCTTATACTATACGTTTTACGCAGGTAAAACGGCGGGCCACAGTTAGTACCTACTATAATAAAAGTATATATGGTAAAAGACAAACCATTTATCAGGTTGGTAGCAGTGCTGACTGGTAAGGGTGCGCTGGAGGATTGATTAAGTATCGTCGTTAGTAAAAGCTATTAATGTGCCTAAATATAACTGTTAAGTAATAAATATGGATACTCAAAAAAGCTGGAACAGGAAAATAATTTAACTAAATTCATAATTAAAAACGCTGACGCCAAAAACCATTTCACAGCTTCTATAAACAAAAGCTCAAGAAAGTGTACCACTTTAAGTAAACTCGGTGTACCTTATTGCATGCGTTTGAAATTTAAAAAGTTATTCAAAAAGCCTTTCTTTGTCCAAGATTTACGCTGTTTCCAAACTCACAGTAGCCAGCCATCAGGAAAGTAATGACTTTCGAAATTGCCTATTTTACCTCCAAGCACCAATAATAGTGCTTTTTTGTAGCTCTCGTGTTCGTAAAACGATTTCTAAGGGTTAAATTTGTATTTTACAGAGTTTTTAAGCAAGGTAAAATAAAAATGTTAAATAAATATTTTGTCAGACGTAGGTCTTTTTTGTCTGTAAAAATGGATAATTTACAGAATAAAGGTTTTTATTTAATAGTTAATCCTTGAACCACGTTTAATGAACTGTAAAATGATTAAGTAATAAATAAATTAGGTATATTTAGACGGCCTAGCACAAATTCTAAGAGGTTGGACTGTCGTATCTGATTGTGCATGCGATAATTTTAGTTAAATGCACATCCACAAACAGAAAAATATATACTGAGAGGCAACGTTACCTTCAATGGAAAGCCTTACAACCCTTATGTAAGTACAATAATAAGGCAGGCACTCAGTAAGTTAGGTTCATAGCCAAATACATAAATGTAGCTCACAGTCTAGATGTAGGAGCATGTTGTAAGGCTAAATGGCCTCTGTAGCAGGCAGGATACGTATTATCTGGATGATAAAGTGCAATAAAAAAGAGTTACAAGCTCCCTTGACTGCCTCTTAAGCCATCCTCGCTTCGTAACTAGTATACGATGAAAGTGAAGGAGTGTTATTTGGTTTACAACTCATTTTTTGTACAGTAAAAATTAGATTTTACAGATTTATAAACAGTAAAAGACTCGGTTGGTTAAGTGCTTTGGAGCAAGTAATTATAAGCGGTTCAAGTGTGCATCTCAGGTCAGTTAAATTAAGAAAATATTTTCTTTTATGCCATGTGGTATCCGGCCTTGAAAGAGGCGACTAAGGGAAAACCCAGAAGATGGGCAGCAGCGTCTTCTGAACTTGACCACCAACACTGCGATCCCCAAGCCCCGCCCCCCCCTTCTAAAAGGGGGAGGCCTTTGTTCAACATTAGACGTCGTCCGGCTGATGATGATGATGACTTTCTTTATGAAATTATTTTTGTCCCCAATATAAAAATTGTTTCTAGCTAAGTAAGCATTTGCTTCTGAATAAAATTTAGTGTAAACCCAAATATAAGAGTATTCAAATTGTCACGGTTCCTCAATACATCAATAGTCTTGAAAATCAGCTCCGTAACTCTTTATAAAAGCCATAAAGACCTATCATCACGCTTGGCGACTCGCCATAACATAAAACACTAAAACTAAGGCAAAGGCATCGCAACATACAGCCAACAGGCGTTTATTAACACAATATCAACCCATTCACACATTATGTCCGGCTTCATACATAATAGGCTATTGTCGCTAGTAATGCGTACATATTTCATTGGCCAGATGAATGGGGCTCAATTTGTCTTGCAACCACCAAACTAATGGGCGGTCAGTAAGGCGGGCGATTCCAGCCTGATTTTGATGTATTATCTCCAAATAAGGACGATGAAGTAAATCACTCAGATGCTGATTGATATGGGAGCTGTTACTTTAGTAATTGGTTGCGTTGCTAACGAGCTGTGACTTCAGCCAGGTAATTTTTCTTATTAAGCTTTGCTTTTAAGTATTTTATTTTACTTTCGAGCTTTTTTTGCTTGCGAGTCATGTCTCTGGGACGCCTCGAGCTTCATGGCCTCGATGGTTCCTTATGGTTATCATTGTAGATCCTGGCTTACAGGAGTTGCAATAATAGCAATGGGTGGTGGGTCCCTTGTCCCGTAAAAAAAAAGATTTTTGCTTTGTATTATTCAGATAAGTAGGTGAAATATTCACCGAGTGGATTAAAAATATCAAAAAAAGGATGAAACAGTGAACATACACGATAAAGTCACGCCTTATTTATGGATTGTGGGCAGAGACGGGTATACATTTGACCCTATTCTAACCATCCTTTTTTGCCACATCCACTTTTATCGCATTTTTTAAAGATAGAATCGTCAGATTTAAATCTCCGTTAAGATAAAAAATTGTGTACATAGGTAAACTTGCTTTATTTACGATTTTTCGATGGAAGGACAGGGTTGATCAGAGACGTACCGTGTCCGTCACTTCGCCAAGTTGCTTCTCGCCTCCAGGGACTTCTTGAAGACTACAACCTACATACTCGTATATTAATTTCAAATAAAGGTGTTTAAACCGACAATGGTCATAATCCAAAAGAACACCGAACACCCAACAGCAGTTGAATTCTATGCAACGATTAACAATGCCTTAAAAATTCTACATGAAGTCAAAATGTGAATGTCAGCCAAAAGAAGCCCAAAAATGCCATATTTAACATTTGACACAGTTCGCGGAGGAGGGTCAGTCTATAAATCCCGGGAGGTTCCGTAACTTAGAGATAAAACCCCTCTATCGTATATCATCTACCACCTTTTTGTCACTGTAATCCCGCTAAAGAGTTATGTAGACTCTAAAATACTGCAATGGTTTTATAATGCGTCCAGAAAATTATGTTTGGATTTCTTCTGACTGTAGTAGCCTATCTCCTCTTGCTAGCTAAAAGTGGATTATTTGCAACTGAATTTCGTTCATATTTATATTAATACATGAAGCGAAAAGTTTTGGTACGTTTTTACGAAAATCACGCGGACGGAGGTATATTTATATGGAGAATCAGCCCCCTTAGACAAGTGGCAAAACGCTTGACGAATAGAAATGGACTACAATAATAAATGTATGGGGATGACATATGTCATCGATAACATAGTCGAAATATTATGTCAGCGTTTTGCCACTTGTCTAAGGGGGCAGAAAAGCAAGAATGTATGATACATTAAAAATGTATCATAATCACGGTCAAATTTTGGCCGCAGGGAGAGCTCTAGTATACTGAGCTACTTCAAGAAATTCGTCTATTGGTTTGCTTTTTAGAAATTATAATTCAGTACAGTTCAGGCCCTAAAATGGCTCGCAATAGGTGGTGATGATGAAGACTTCGTTTTAGTTTATTCCTGGCTGAATTTTTTGTAAAACATTTTTCAAATTAAATTATTCTTGTAATTGATAAAAGTAGTTCTACGAAATTATAAGTCATTGATTAAGTTACCAACTTTTTATTACTGAGCTTGCAATAAGACAAAGAACTTTGATTAGATTTTTAGTTTACATTATTACACGAGGATTGCGTGCTTCAAAGAAGCTATTTGTGTTTAAACAAGACAATTTATTAAAAGATAAAAAAATTGAATAAGTAGCATTTTTAAATATTATACCTATGTATATGAAATATTTATTTTGTCTTACTTTGTGGGTAACACACAAATTAATGTTTGAATATTAGTATCTAATACACACACACACACACATAACATCACGCCTGTATTCCCCGAAGGGGTAGGCAGAGGTGTACATGTAGTACACCCACATTTCGCCAGTTATGTTGTAAGTCCCAATGTAATACAGGACCAGCCTATTGCCATCAACCGGGCACAGATCCAGACTCCATGCTGCTACTGAGAATAACCTAATGGAAAACTCAGTAACACTTTGCCCTACCCGGGATTTGAACCCAGGACCTCTTGCTCAGCAGTCGCGCTTAGCGACCCCTAGACCAACCTAATACACAATAATTTACTAAAAAAATTAACATGTAATGACGCGTGATATATAAAACAAATGTTCGCCGCGTATGCAAACGTAGGCAATAGATGTGAATAACACCTATTAACCTTTCTGTAGCCCCCTTAAATATTCTCTACCAATAACAAGGTTTTAATAAATTTGATTTCAATCATTTTATGTCGCCGTTCTTCTTAGTAAGGGTAAGAAACAGGGCAATGGACAGAAGGATATTAAAGACTTTACACTTTACATAATATATATCTAAGAGCTACATACTAGCAGGGCACTTTACCTTGTGGAAGAGAGACGCCGCATTACACTGCACGTAGCGGCGTCTCGCTCTCACATCGTTAACTGTCCTGTTTTAAGAGTTCATGGTAAAGGGGCTGGTAGAAGTCCGGAACGATCGATACGTTCTTTGATTGATATCTTCAAATGACAAAAAGAAATTGTAGCAATTCGAAATTTTGATTGCTATAAAAATGATAAGTTAGCCACTTACGATTCACTGATCTTTAAAAAAAAATCATCTTACTCAGTTTTCGTATATAACCTGGATATTTTTGGAAATAATAGTGTATTGTAATGTAAATATTGTATTTCTATTTGAGTAACTGATGGCTTATCGTAATTCCATGGCATGAGGTACCTATTCCGTAGATGTTGACACGATAACGGCCCTGGAAGCCTGACAAGTTGATTTATCGTAACAAGATAATAAAATAGAGTGTTACTACTATTATAATTTATACCTGTATTATATATAAAAGCTATGGAAGCAATAATAAAGACAAGTATAGCTAGAGGCTAGTTTATGCCTTAGGCAAATGGTTATATGTTGACAAATAGAAATCGAATACAATGAATAATAAATCTGAATGATATAATCAGCCATAGGTTACATAGTCGAACTACTATAAATTATCTATATACATTTATCATTCTATTCGATTTCTATACGTGAAGTGTTTTACCACTTGTCTATGACCTCTAATTAGTTTTCCTGAACTCCGCTTATCTCTTTTTCACTTCCCATAATTGTGAAACGCCCTCACGATAAAGGAGGAATTCTTAGTGTGGAGCGACGGTTTTTTTGAATAAAAAAAAGATCCCGACGAATTGAGAATCTCCTCCTTTTTTTTGAAGTCGGTTAAAAATATTCTTGATAGTACTACGTGCCATTTGAATGTCGAATGTTGCGTTGCTGACATGATTTATAATTATGTATATTTTGCTTCTTTTACTGATCCTAGCAATACATTTACTGGTCTGTTTACTATTTGTATAGTACAAATATACATGAGCTATTTATAAACATAGTTATTATACGGGACGTCTAACATAATGCACACACTCTGCATTTAAAAAAAATTAAATGTCGCCCGACACTACGAATTTCTCCCGTGTCGTGAACACCCAGACTCGGGAAAAACAGTTGCGGTTCACACAATTTTTGTCCAGTGCGAAAATCGAACTCGCAACCCTTAGCGCAGCAGTCCAATCGCTTATCCACTGCGCCAATCAGGTCGTTTACCTTGAACTTCCAACTACTATCTAAGGTAGTCATTCTTGCCCAACACTGTATTTGATCAATCACTGTAGATATTGTTTTTGCGTAGTAGACACCGAAATACAACAATCACAGTGTTCAATAATCACCGAGCAGGGGAAAATAACAGTTAATAATTGTTATGTGCAATAGCAAATTATACAAAATCAAACACATGTCTGCTCTTTACACATTTATTTTGAATTTACGAATTACAACGACACGAGTCACACTATGCTAGGTACAAAAAAGTTCTAAATAACTTATAAAAACATTGTTTCTGATTAAAATGGTAAAACAGTTATTAGTACCCAAGTGTGTGCGTAAGACAGGTGCAATCTTAAGTTCAATAAAACAGTTAACCTACACTATCGAAGAGAGGTCAGCCCCCCTAGACCAGTGGCAAAAGCATCAGGGATTGCTGGATCTGATACCATTATTTAGATACTGTTTTAAAAGCTAGAGCTTGGCCCCGGGCCGGCTGTAGTAGGGTTATTTTCGTTAACAGGTAACGAACGCGGCGGACCTCGACGGCGAGATCTTAGTATGCGACGGCGTCGGTCGTGTAAAGTGTTGATAGTGTCGGGATTCAATCATTTCTGGAGCTCGGTTGTACTATCATCAACCTTCCTAGGAACCAAATCAAATATTTGTATGGTAAACTATAATTCCCTACGTAGCCGCTAGAGGCGCATAGTTTGTAATATAAAATATTTTACGCTGTCACTAGCGAGTTTACGCGAGGTCACTCATGGTTGAGGCAGCCCGCCCACGTCCGATATCGGTGACTGATTTTTTTGGAGAAAAATAGAACGTAGGTACTGATTAAGATAGTGCAACACGTTCTACAAAAAGTCGGTCAGAAATTAAAAGAAAGGGAAAGTCGGGCCGATCATCGATCCTGCGAAAAGTCTGACGTGGACGACGTCTGCTCTTTGTAATTTTTTTAATCCGAGCCCAAAGCATTACAAAGCCTGGTTAGAAACAAACTCGTTCAAAATGTACTCTCTAATACTTGACTAGATATATACAGGTAGTACACTCGGTCACAAAAATCGCTTCACACTATTTGTCATAGCCTTTCTACAGTGCTCTGCTTATCATAAGTAGGAGTATGTAGGCTATATTGGTAAAAGTGTGAAGCAAATTTTGTTGACGATTGTACAGGTACAATAATACACAAAAAGAAATTCTGACTTTAGGTTAATCTAAACACATAAAAAAATCTATTTTACTTGTTTTTCGGAATGTTATATTAATAGAAATTTAGTTAAAATATTCCATATAGGTATTTATGTAATCTGATATTTTTTAAAGCTGGGAGAACTGCATGGTTACTATCGCATAGTACACCGAGAGCGACAAAAATATCGGTACATAGTGCATTCCTGGCGTTAATTTAGAAGCGCATTTCATTTGAATTGGATCCTTTTGCACGAGAGTACACAAGTTTTTCAAACTCCTTTTGTCTTGGAAAAAATCTGAAAAAAAAAATGCCCAAGAATATACAAAATTTTCACTACGCTTTGCTTAATTACTTAAAGAAGACGTAATTATAATATGATAGTACGTAGTTTTATGCATAATTAACTGCGCCCCGCGGTGTTGCCCGCTACATTTTTTTGGGATAAAAAGCTTATGTGTTATTCTAGGGTGTCAGCTACCTACATACCAACTTTTAGCAAAATCGGTTTAGTCGTTTGAGCGTGAAGAGGTAACAAACATACAAACACTCTCATAAACTTTCTGTATTATTTGTATGTGATTAAATGGTAAGTTGGTATATCGCATCGTATGTCTATGGGCTCTGTAACATACATTGGGAAAGGCCTGTGTCCAGCAGTGGACTGCAACGGGTTGATGACGATGATATTATAGCCCAGGTACTTACCAGTACACAGCGTGCTGTAGAGTTTTAAAAGTGTCCTTTTTAGAAGTACACCTTCGTTGTACAGCATTTGACAAGCCATTAAGACGAGGGTCGCACAATATAGAAATATTATGAAATTATAAAACATTAGGATCATCTCGAGGTGCGAGTTTTGATCCTGAAAATTAATATTAATTTATATATTATTAAAATATAGGCACGAAAATAAATAAGTATAGGTACTTAGTTTTGCATATTTACATCATTCAAAATCAAGGTTAAGACCTTGTATCCAGCATTTATAAAATGGATCGATGATATACCCAGTGAAAATAACATCTGAAAAAATAATTAAGTAAACCACGACTGAAAATAAATTAAAGCCTAAAAGCATGTCGATCACGTTAGCTTTAAAAAAACGATGCCACAGACACGTTAAACTTATAATGACGAATGACAATATGGACATGTATGAGCGACCATTGCCTCAGGAATACGTCAATGAGTAGGTAATGACGTCACGTATTGCGTCACTTATGTATTGCGATGAGACTTAATCTACCTAAACTAATGGGTCTGAGGTTTAGAAAAAAAAAACACATTACACTAATACAAGTTAGAAACCATCTGAATAAAGGAATTATTTTAATAAATAGTTTAAGTACCGTTAGTTTACGTAAAACCGACGAATCTCTTACCTGACTATTCAAGCAGTGTGATAATTTCTTGCTACAAATCAGTAAGTGATTGTACTTTGAGCCCCAGTCTTCTATTGTATCGTCGTGCAGAAAGGACAACCTCTGCCTTCTACCTGAATGTCCACTTACTCCATTTGAGGAGTTGCATTTCATTTGACAATGTACCACACTCTTGTTTAAACATTTTAGTAAATAACGAAGTCTAATAACGTAAATATACAATATCGTGTTTTCCACAATGAAACGCCACTTATAAATTAAATAGTACATGGTAATGTATATATGAACAATTTGTAAGTCAAAATTGTTCAGGCTACTTAAAAAAAAACTTGAAAAACTTTCAATTATCATGAGCAAGAAAAATAGAATTCCAGATATTTTTAAAAATACTAATAACTTTCTTATAGACTTCGTATATACGGAATCTGTTTTGAAACAATTGTGGACAGCCGTTAAATCATTTACAAAAAGATTGTAAGTACCCGAATTTTTTATACCAAATAATGCAGTTATACAAATGTTAAAGAAGATCATACTGTGTAGTAAAAATAAATTATACTGCGTTATTTTAATAATTTTGAGCTCTATAACTAGCTCCGATAATATATTGATGACGTTTACTATAAACAGAACAGACATTGCCATTTCTATTGTAACACGCATTACAACAAAATATTTACAGCGTTTATTAAGACACATAAAGTTTCTGTAAACACCAAATATATTTTCAAATTTTATCAACATGCCTAGCACTTCATCTTCCATATTTTTCCGTTCACTACCTTCTGTCGTCTAGCCACTAATGAATTAGATAAAACCCGATAATAGTAGGTTTTGGAATAAAATTAATTACTTAACTTACTTCTAATTTACAATGTGTATAAGCGTGTGGTAATTTCTTAGTTATTAATTTTATTATTTATTATAATTAATTAGAATAAAAACTCCAATTGATGGGACAGCAAATTATTTTCTCGATATAATGAAATTGGACCCACACAGAATGTTATCACTTTTACTAATTGACTAAACTAAGCTTAATTCATACAATTAAATTACGACTCGGGAATTTACGTAAACTCATATTACTAATTTAAATTAAAACCAAACAAACCTGAAACATATGAGTTCGCGTTAATTCCCCATGTCATATTTCAATTTGATTATAATCATACAACGCGATAGTTTATATTAAGTTAGTGAGCTTAATTAATTTTTGAAGTTGATAAACAAAATGTAAAATATTAATCCAATCAGTTACGTTTTTTACAAAATATTTGTTGATTATTTACGTCATTTTTTATCGGCCTGTCATTTACACAAAAAAAAAACTAATAAACATTCTGAAATCCAACCAGAATTCATTAAAGAAAAAGTCTGCATCCTCATTTTTTACATTATAGCTGGGAAAACTGTAATATTACGATCGCGCAGGATACAGCGAACGACAACAGTATCGGTACATAGCGCATGCCTGGAGTTAATTTAGAAGCACATTTCATTTGGATCGGATGATCTTTAGTCAGAAAACATAGTTTCTTCAAACAACTCGCTTCTTGAGAAACTGAGAAATCTGGAAACAAATTGAAATCTGTGCTATAGCTGCTTTAATGAAGACAGTAGAGGCGCTATTTTCAGCTTGATTGCAAAATCCAAAGACAGCGGTCGACTGCAGCGACAGTACTGGTTCCTGCGTTTGAATGACATTACTTCCGATCACGGTAACAGCGTCACCTTCCAATGCAGTCTCTCAGCGACTGTAAGCCGCAGACCAACCCCCTAGACAAGAGGCAAAACGTTTGGCGAATAGAATGATAAATGTATGGGGATGACATCATGTTTCGACTATGTTATCGTTGACATATCGTCGTTGATAGTCCAATTCCGGGTAACTAACATAGTTAAATTCTGCGTGTGTACACTTTCGCTAATTTCAAATGAGGGTCAAAAAACTTAGTTTTTAAAAAACTAATCGGCCGAACTTTTGAACGAACTTGAGTATTCGTATCCGTTTCGTTCTCAATAATTTAATGTGCTATTTTTAAAGTCAATATCCTCATTAGTTTATGTTTAAAATCTATTTTTGCTTTTTTTGTACATTCGCGGTTTTGAATACTGTCAGTTACGCGGCATTGGACTATCAACGATAATATGTCAAACCCGTATATTTTTCATTATATTCTTCAAGCGTTTTGCCTCTTGTCTAGGGGGGCTGTAGTGCCGTCAACAGCAGACCGATAAGATATATTTTTGTGTAAAAAGGACAGTTTTTCAGAAATCTATAAAGATTTAATTAAATCCGCCCGCTTCGGTAACTTCACCACAGATTGGTGGCTTCTTACGCCGTGTTATTACACAGGCCGCGATCCCGGTGCCGATTTTGACGGGCCAGCAAGTTCGAAGACTGAGTCCGAACAACCCGTTCTCACAGCATGTTACGCGGCCCGAGTCAATAGGATAATGGAATTTGTTGTTAATAAAAGAAACAAATCCATATTATACTTATTCATTCGATTTATGGTCATAAACGCTTGCAGTCTAATTACAAAAAACTAAATTAACATCGGTTTAAACCTGGCCTTTCAAGTCCAGGCTTATCTGTAGAACCATGGTCTAAATTGGTCCTTATTACAAAAGTTATAAAAGGTTTGGCGTTAGACCATAGAATGGACTATGGTTTATCGCAAAACTACTTTCTTATATATAAACCGTGGTTTTTAGAGGTTTTAAACCTGGGTTTTTAGATAAACCGCTTTTTGTAATAAGGCCGTGGTAGTTTAATAATTGTAAAATTTTCACAAAGTCCAGAAAAACCTTTTACAAGGAAAATGGCTATTAAGGTTTTGTTGCAATAATTCTGTTACTTTGATGAAATAAACAATGTGAATGTACTTACCGACACAAATCGTGCTATACAAGTTTGAAAGTGTTCTTTTTAAGTCATAACCTTCGTTCTGTAAGGTTTGACATGCTATCAAGACGATGATCGCACAATACAAATAAAATGTAATAACATACAAACTGAGGAAAATCCGCAAATGTAAGTACACGTCCTAAAAATAAAAAAATATTAATATAAAAACAAATCCTGATCGAACTACTATAATTAGTAAAATATACTAAAACTACCGTACCGTAAATATGAACGTGGGTAAAACCGGCATATACTTTTACTTTTATATGCCGGTTTTATGCACGTGTATATTCGAGAATATCTGACTAGTTTCTAGGCGGAGTTGCGAGCCGAACTTCGGTTAAAAATGAAAATATGCCTTGCGACTCCGCCGTTCCACTGGCAATGAATGATTTCTGATTGAGTTTGAAACTAGTCGGGTATTCACGAATATACGATTATACACGTGAGTAAAACGCCATATAGAATAAACAATATATGTATTGTGGGCTCACAAAAGTCGTAATAGTAAAACTATAATTAGGCTCGTACACTTACATTTTTCAAAATCGTATTTATTATTTCGTACACTGAATTTGCGAAGTTGACCGAGGATAAGCACAATGAAAATATCATCTGGAAGAAAAAAAAACTTAAGTATAAAATTAACATCACATTCTGTATAATCGGGTATTCTATACAATAGCCAGGTAATGTATAGAATGCCTAAAACGGTCGGGTAATGTATGAAATATTATTTATTTTGTACCTTGTCTAGGTATTCTATACAATACCGAGCTGGTAATGCGTGTAAAGAACAAAATTAGGGAAGGAGGATTGTCAATTAATTAATATTATAAATTCTGGCGCTAGCTCCGCTCGTCCGTTGCAGTGGACACAACCTAAACAATTTTTTATTACTGTAGTTAAATAAGAGACAGTCAAGCTAAACTTTAATTAGCTGTTTTACAAAACGGAGTTGTTTAATAAAACTGTTAGTGTCAAGCTCGAGCTGTGTTGCTGGTGGACAGGACTGTTTGAAATAACTGAAAACTTCGATGTTAAGGATGGCCCAGGTATTTTATACATTGCTTAAGTATTGCATAGAATACCGGATTATGCAGATTGTAAGTAGCAAAGAGGTCCTGGGTTCAAATCCCGGGTCGGGCAAAGTGTTACTGAGTTTTCCATTAGGTAATTCTCAGTAGCAGCACGGAATCTGGATTTGTGCCCGGTTGATGGCAATAGGCTCGCCCTATTACATTGGGACTTACAACATAACTGGCGAATATATGATGTGGGTATACTATATGTTCACCTCTATCTACCCCTTCGGGGAATACAGGCGTGATGTTATGTTATGTTTTAAATAGCACACACACATCAGTACTGTAAAATCCTATTAACGGAGAACTTACCTGACTATTCAAGCAGTCTGATAATTTCTTGCTACAACTCAATAAGTGATTGTACTTTGAGCCCCAGTCTTCTATTGTTTCGTCGGTCAGAAAGGACATCCTCTGCCTCCTATCTGAATGTCCACTTACTCCATTTGAAGAGTTGTATTTCATTTCACATTGTACCACACAGTTGTTCAAACATTTCAATAAATATCGTAACATAGTTATGTGAACGTACAGTATCGTGTTTCCGACAATAAAGCGCCAACAAAGGAATACATTGTACAGAGACAAGAATATAATGTGAAAATCCAACGACGCCTCTCGTGTTATAAGAACTTTAAGCAAAGTTAATACTACGATAGAAGTAGAAAGGAACAAAAATCCAATTCCAGATGATTTTAAGAAGACTGGTAACTTTCTCACAGTCTTCATATACACCAGATCTGTTTTGAAGCAATGGTGGACCGCCATTAAGTCGTTTACATAAAGACTGTAAGTACTCGAGTGTTTTATACAACTAAATACAGTAGTACAACTGTTAAAAAAGGTCACTATGTAGAGGACAAATAACTCCCATTCTTTTACTTTAATGAGATTTGACCTTTTAACTGCAGTTGTTAATACGTCGATGACAGATAAGATTTGGAGAACAGATATTACAGTTTCTATTGAGACACGCATGATGACAAGAAATTTACAGCGTTTATTAAGAAACAGATAATTTCTGTAAACTCCTAAGATATTTTCTACTTTAGTTAACGTGCTCATTACTTCATTTTCCATATTTTTTCGACGTTCAACACGATTACCTTCTGTTCACGAAACTTAAATGTCAAACGAACGAAATGAACTAACTACTTTTAGTTTATTTTCTACTTTAATCAAGTCGAAGAGTAATTACATTTTTTTTACTGAATCTAAATAAATTACCTTTGTTGGACTAGTGGTCGTTAAGCGAGACTGCTGCCTCTAGACAAGTGGCAAAACGCTTGACGAAAATCGAATATAATGATAAATGTATGTGTTTGACATATGTCACCACCGATAGCATAGTCGAAACATTATGTCATCCCTATACATTTATTATTCTATACAGTTTCTTTCGTCATGTGTTTTGCCACTTGTCTAGGGGGGCGGAGCATGAGATCCTGGGCTGGAATCCCGAGTCGGGCAAAGTGTTATTGGTTTTTACCATTAGGTAATTATCAGATAATCCATATTGGTCATTGTATTTTGAATTTGAGTCGTTTGGAGCCGAGACATTTGGGCTATAAAGACGGAGCGCTCGCTTCTTATTTAGTGAAACGCTCAGTCGATTCTACAAGTGACCCTGGGCGGGTGCAGTTTTTGGCCATAGAATCGCATTGCCATTCAAAGTGGCAAGGCTGTCAGTCTTTTGGTCAGTCAGTCATTACTAGTTGACATCGATGTGGATCAATGTTAAAGTCGTAAGAAAAAACATTGTTACCTTAATAAATACTTTGAACATTAATTAAAATGGCGCCAAAGCAATGGGTCAATCGATAAACTTCAAATTTCCTTTGACATTCCGTTGGATGGGGCATAAAAATAGGTTTTGTTAGTCGTCCTGATCTGGTCATTTCTGCGCACCTCTAGGGCCTGGCCCTGTGCCTGGGCACCGCGGCACCACCCTAGATACAGTAGGTACTGTAGGTAACCTATACTGTTTTAAACCATAATTTAAGTTCAGTGTTTATAAATTAAAAGAAAAACGAAAAAAACATCAAAGAAAAAGTCTGATCAACATTTTATAATATTATTATAGCTGGGAAAACTGTAAAATTACAATCGCGTAAGATACAGTGAGCGACAACAGGATCGGTACATAGTGCATGCCTGGAGTTAAGTTAGAAGCGCATTTCATTTGAATCGGATGATTTTTTGTCAGAATACACAGTTTCTTCAAACAACTTGATTCTTGAGAAAAATCTGGAAAAAAATTAAATCTTCGTATAGCTAATTAAAGGCTTTCCCACTCTCACGTGCACAGGTGTTTCATTGCAATAATGCGTACCGATTCCTTGCACACGACTGCGATTCTAGATTTACCAGACGATAAAACGCAGTTGTGTGCAAGGAATCGAGACGCATTATCGCAATAACGCACCTGTGTGGGGAAGCCTTAAATGACCACCCACTATATTATTCTACTTCATTAGACTTGTTACCACAGATGCGTGTTGTTTAATCATTTTACTATTTCCTCAAAGTATAGAAGAACGTTCTACAAGGGACGCGGATACTCAGGTTTTGTTGCAATTATTAAAAAGCAATGGCTAAATAGTATATTCATAATTCGATGTATTGAAAAATGTGAATGAAACTTACCTATACATATCGTGCTATACAGTTTCGAAAGTGTTCTTTTTATTATATACCCTTCGTTCTGCAGGTTTTGACATGCCATCAAGACGATGATCGCACTATACAAATATATTGTAATAGTATGTATTATCACGAAAATATGGTAGTCTAAGTGCTCGTCCTAAAAAAAATAATGTAACATTATCGACTCCTTAATAAACAACTGAAATTAAGACAGATAAAATACTTACATTATTTAGAATATTGTGTGTCGATTCGTATACTGAATTCACGAAATGGACCGAAGATAAACACAAAGAAAATAACATCTGAAAAATAAATAATTTATAATAAGTAGGTACATGTTTATCAATTAAATAGTACTCACATCAATACTGTAAATATAATCCTATTAAAATCTTACCTGACTATTCAAGCAGTCTGATAATTTCTTGCTACAACTCAGTAAGTGATTGTATTTTAAGCCCCAGTCTTCTATTGTTTCGTCTGTCAGAAAGGACAACCCCTGCCTCCTATCTGAATGTCCACTTACTTCATTTGAAGAGTTGTATTTCATTTGACAATGTACCACACAGTTGCTTAAATATTTTAGTAAATATCTTAGCATAGATATGTGAATATACAATATCGTGTTTTCCACAATGAACCGCCAAGAAAGGAACACATTGTACAGAGACAGGAATATAATGGTACTTGTCAACGGCAACTTTTGTACGATACACAAATGAAGTGTAATTAATACTGCAAAAATAGTTACAAGAAGAAAAAAACAGATTCCAGATATCTTCAAAAACACTGATAAATTTCTCACAGACTTCATGTACACCGGATCTGTTTTGAAGCAATGGTGGACCGCCATTAAATCCTTTACATAAAGATTGTAAGTACTCGAGTGTTTTATACCACATAATACAGTAATACAACTGTTCAGGAAGGTCACTATGTTAAGAACAAGTAACTCACATTCTGTTACTTTAATAAGATTTGATTTAATTGCTGCAGATGTTAACAAATCGATGACAACTAACAAATAAAGGCCAGATATTACAGATTCTATTAAGACACGCATGATGACTAAATATTTACAGCGTTTATTAAGATGCAGAACATTTCTGTAAACTCCTAAGATATTTTCTACTTTATTTAACATGGTTATTACTTCATTCTCCATACTTTCGACGTTCAACACCTTCACTTTTATTCTCTAAATGAACTAGCCATAATCTGATTATAGGAGGGTGTTGAAAAAATTTAATCACTTAAATTATTTTGATGTATGGGTCCTATTTGAAAGCTACGTCTACTTAGTTTGGATAATTTTGTTTATTTTACTTTAATTTATTTAGTTGTTACCTTCAAACCAACTTCAAAAAGGAGGAGGTTTATGTTCGTCTGTTTTTTTTTTGTATGTTCACCGAATGTTGGCTGACAGGGAGAAGTGGAAGGTCGGAAGGGAGGCCTTTGCCTTGCAGTGGGACAACACGGGCTTATTATAATAACAATAATAAATGTTAACCGATTTCTGGATTTTTTCATGGAAATAGAATTGAAAACGTAATGCATAAAAATAGCTTTATTTCAATTTTTAAAATTCATGAACGGTGGCAGAAATATAAACGACAAATATATGGTAATCTATTCTGAGTTTGAGCATAGACATAACCATACAAAAAACATTTTAAATGACAGATAGATATTACGTCAATGATAAGACATTATTTATCTTAAAACCTCCTTGGACAATATCGACTAAATATGTATGTGTTTTGTGTGAGTGTAAAACGCATGGCACTTAGTATGTGTGATGTGTTTTTCATTAGTTTATTTTATTTCTAATGCTTATACAAAATTATTAAATGTCGACTGCCCTCCTCCATATTAACTTTAACTGTGTCAAATTTCAACCTCCTCAGACCGCGTAAATTTCTTAGAATGTTTTCAAACCTTATTTTAGATAGATTGGGTTTTACTAACTTTTAAACTATGTATGATTATAATAAAATTATATAACGACACGGGAATTAAAAACACGTGTTCGCGTTAATTCCCGTGTCGTAATTAAATACATCGATTTTTCCTATTTTACACCAAATATCTTTATGACTAGATTAAGACAGTTGAGAAAACTGCAACGTTACTATCGCGTAGGACACAGAGAGAAACAGTATTTTCGGTACAAATGACATTCCAGGAGTAAAAGAAGCGAATTGTATTCGAATGGGGTTTGTTTTGACCAGATTACTCAATTTCTTTAAACTCTTCGTTTCCAGTGTGTTATCTGTAAACAAATACACAATTTATTGAAATACATAATACAGGTAATTTTTTTTTCATTCAGAGGGTAGGATTATGTAAGATAAGAACAGTTACTTACTCATTATAGACAACGTACTGTATAATTGACACAGATTTCTATTCAATTTAAATACTTCGTTATGCAAATTTTGAGACGCTCGTAAGACAAGAAGCGCAGCATACGAAAAATAAATAAAATTATTTATCGACGCACACACTTCGTAGTACGTATCGTTGTCCTATAAAACAAAATTACTTATGTATGTATACAAAATACGTAAACACATTTGTTTTTACATACCTTTGATAATCATGTGTTTGATACTTACCTCTACCTTTATTATTGAAGTTAATATATTAAACACTGATATTACATAATACACTGACGACAGAATCAATGAACAAAACATCTGAAAAAAAACAACTTTGTACTTTTTATGGTTATGTATGCAGGGCGGATATTATACTTACCTATAATCATTACGAAAATTAAAGCATAGGAAAAGAGCGAAGTAACTGGTGCTATTTTCCAAACCGAGGTGTTGACATGAATTTTATTACGTCAAACCTAAGTAATGTTTGCGAAAGCAACATTCCAATTAATACCAAATAGATAGCAATCTTACCTGACTACTGAAACAATCTGATATTTTTTTGCTACAAATTAGTAAGCGATTGTACTTTAAGCCCCACTCAGCTATTGTTTCTTCGGTAAGAAATTGACTCTCCTCTCTGCTGTCGAAATTCAGAGCTCCTATATGGTTGTATTTCATTTGAATATACAAAATTTCATCGTTAAAACATTTTATAAAGTCTCGCAGCAGAGTAACGTGAATGTACAATATCGTGTGTTCCATAACGAATCGGAAATCAAGAAACATATTGAACAGGACCGTTGCTCCAATTTCCAATTGAAATATTAGGTAATTTAGGTTAAGTAATTTAATTATTTTAAATAACATTACGTTACAGCTAAATAAAAAAAGAACTATGACTGAGAGTTTAAAAAAAATCTTCATCTTTTTTAAGGATTTATTATAAGTTAGATTCTTCTGATAGTAATGGTGGATGGGTAAGAAGTTGGTAACAAATAATGTGTAACTTTGAGAACGTTTGATACTAAAAATAATATTAATAGCACTCTGAATGAGGGTCATAGAGTAAATTAAAAGTATCGTGTACTTTCTTAAAATAATAATTGGTTCAAATAAAGTTGCCATTATGAAGATGATGTTTAACACGGAGAGCACAGAAACGACAATTTCTATTGTAACACGCGCGATGGCAATACATTTACAGCGTTTATTAAGATTCATGAAGTTTCTGTAAACACCTAATATATGTTCAAATTTTGTTAACATGTCTATTACTACATTTTCCATAATTTCGACGTTTTATACCTTCCTTCTTTTAGCCACAATACGAACTGGTTAGTGGCTGTAGTAGGTACTTTATTTAATTTAAATCAATTACTTTTTCTTATTATCGTAGAAGCTCATCTATACCTCAACACCATTTGATAAAGTTAGAATTTTTTATAAACCCATTATGATTAATACAACCGATTTTGACTTCTATTCTATAGACAGCAAAGGTGTTTATATAGAAGTACCTAATTAGGTTTTCAGTTAGGATCATTTGTTATGTTTTATGATAATTGTCATTAACACATTCATGAGTCAAAATCGGTTGAGAGGATTGTATAAATCGATGACTAGTATTCTGTCTTTTGACTTTTGCACTTTTAGTGTTATGAAAACATTCAAAATATTATTTCAAATGTTAATATAACTACCTAAAAAAATGTTCGTATACCTATACTTAGGAACCATAGCCAAAATTAAGGAGACCTGTATTTCGATGGCTTACCTAACCTTCGAAATAAGGGTCTAAAGTCCCTAATTTTTAATGCACGTGTGGTAAAACGTTAAGATTAAGCCGTGCTTGCCGCGGTCAGAATTGTGATGATTGTCCATTTTGACAGGTCGAGACCCCTCCGTTCTTCGAAGGGCACGTTAAGCCATTGGTCCTGCGCCGGATCTCACTTCGGTCGTGTCGGTCTACCGCTCTATCGGACTATGAGAGTGAGGGAATAGAGAGTGCACCTCTGTTAGCCCGCATACTTGTGCACCATAATAATTATCTCCTGCGTAGTTGGCTAGTCTCAGCTGATCGAAATTCGGTCAGGAAAACATTATTACCTATGTACCTATTAGGTGATAGAATTTGTTTTGTAAGATTTTATATATGGTGTATAAGAGAAAAATAATCTAAGACGTGTATTATTCAACGGCTTTTATTTAACACATAATATAATTCAAATTCAAATATTTATTGCTTACTAAGTGTTACATTAGGTCTTATATTAATATAATTTATGGAACTTATAACTTAGTGCATTTTGCAGGCATAGCAATATCACAGTGGTAAACTTAAAATAATTTTAATCTATAGTAATTATTCTACATTTCGAGATAATCTATACTATAAGCTAATTAACAATTACACGTATGTGCTAGGTACAGAAACTTACCATCAAATAATTGATAATTATCTAAATACGACTAGATACAATGTTATTTACTAAGTTTACTTATGTATGCAAAACTATTAAAGATTTACAGTTTGTCCTGTGATGATACAGACATGTACTTATCTGTCATATTGCAGACCGGGTAATTTACTATTATTTTACATACCTATAACAGTTATTGTAGTAAATAATAAAATTTATTTAAAATAACTATAGTAAAATATGAGACTAAATGTGCTAAATACGGATGCTTACAAGAACTAAAGCTGCGTAAATTGCAAAAACACAATCGCGTAGGAGACAGAGAGAGACAGAAGTATCGGTACGAAGTACATTCCAAGAGTGACTTTAGAAGAACATTGTATTTGAACCGGATTATTTTTTACTAGGAAAGACAACTTTTTCAAATACGTGGTTTTCTGAGTAGTATCTGAAAATAAAATTGATTATAATTATGATAAAAAATTGCCTATAATTATACTTTCTTGAAGTACGAGTTATATCTATGTTAAATTTCATCACAAACAGTGTAGGAGTTTAGCAGTGAAGAGATAACAAAAAGAGACATACAGAGATTCTTTAACATCAATTTGTAGTTTGTAAGGATTCGCAATAATTGTAGTAAGTAAGGATGGACGGATAATAAACTTGTTTAAAAAAAATAATAACTTTGTAGACTATTCTATATTCTAGAAATATCAATCAGATATCAATATAAAAACTGTCAACTACGTAAAAATCGAAGATGTAACAGTAATGATACCATTCACTAACCTGTGCATAACAGGATGTGCAGTTGTGATAGTGTTCTGTTAACTATATAACCCTCGTTCAGTAGACTCTGAGACACCATCAACACGATGATTGCACAATACAAATAAAATACCAAAATAAAACATGACATAAGGAGAGATGTAAACTTTTTTTCATCCTGGAAAATAAATTATTAAATTACTACTAGAATCTGCCCCTGCGTTTGTCTGTGAGAACTTTTTTAAACCTGAGGTATTTTATAAAGTATTTATGGAGGTAAGGTATATATACTTACGTAATTTAACAATGTGGTAATGACTTCGTATCCGGAGGTCACAAAATGACCCGTCGATAAAGCGATCGAAAATAAAATCTGCAACAACGAATATTATAAAGCCTAAAATAAAAGAAGCACGAGAATGAGTCGAGTACCAATCGTGTACTACCAACTATTTTGTGTATGCTGATATTTTGTGTCATAATTCGATTCCAAAATGAAAGCATGCTGAAAAAAAAACTTTTCTCAATTTAAAATTATGGTATTGCAACTGCAACAGAAATAGGTTAGATGAAATAAAGAGTGTGTGAGTGCGAGCGTGTGTATGTGTGTATTCGTGCGTGCATATGTGTGCGGCAGTGCGTGTATAAAGTGAGTAATAAAATACCTAGGTATTATGTGTGTTTTTGAGAGTGACCTTCAATGTACTTCATACAAACGGTGATCTTACCTGACAATTAAAGCATTGTGATAGGTTCTTGCCACAATTCAATAAGTTGTTGTACACCGAACCCCATTCTGCTATTACTTCATCAGTTAGAGCCTTCTTTTGCCTCACATCGAAATTTATTGTATGTATGTTGTATTTTTTTTGAAATTCCCATACACAATTGTTCAAACATTTCACTAAGTATTGTAACAGAGAAATGTGAATATACAATATCGTATTCTCAATTATAAACCGCAGATCAAGTAACATGTTAATCGTCATCGAAACTGCAGTATCAACTTCAAATTCAAACATTGAACCTGCTACTATTATATTAGCTACCGTTACAAGCAACAATATAGTGCTGTAAACTATTAAAGAAATTTTCAAACCAGAGTTTAATTTTCTCAGAGACTTGTTATACACTGGATCTTTTTTGAAGTAATTGTGGGCCGCCATCAAATCTTTCACGAATATAGAGTAAGATCGCGTGTGTTTTATACTAAATATTACATTAGTGAATCTGTTAAGAATAGTCATTACGGAAATAAAAATGATTACATAATGCGTAACTCTATGGATTTTCTGTTCTATAATTAATACCTTGTACAAGATGTATAGAAGGTAGAGGAAAGAAACAACCGTTTCTATGGTAACGCGCGTCAAGACAAGGGTTCTATAGCGCTGCTTCATGCACGTATAATTTCTGTAAATCCCTATTACATTCTCAACTTTTATTAACATGTTTATCATTTTGTTTTCCATTATGATAATGTTTAATACCTTCTTGCTTCACGACACGGAATAAACAGACGGACATGTTTAGGGCCCTAGTTACTTTAATAAAGTGGTAGCTTTATCAAAGTAATTACTACCGGACTTTTATAATGTGATAGTTGATTTGATCGCGATTATTTTGTATGCCGAGGAGTTTTATAATTGTAATTTTCCTATTTTATATCGTAATTATTGTAAAACGTTTTTTATATTATTAGGTATTCAAAAACATATTTGTGTGTGTCTACTTTACTACGTGGCTACGTGTCTACTATAAGTTTTTGCGATTATGACATAACGTCAAAAACATACTAAACAGTGTCGTGTGGCGACAAAATGAAGTCATATATTATGAGTTTAAAACGATTAAAATAGACATAACATAACATCACGCCTGTATTCCCCGAAGGGGTAGGCAGAGGTGAACATATAGTACACCCACATTTCGCCAGTTATGTTGTAAGTCCCAATGTAATAGGGGGCGAGCCTATTGCCATCAACCGGGCACAAATCCAGACTCCGTGCTGCTACTGGGAATTACCTAATGGAAAACTCAGTAACACTTTGCCCGACCCGGGATTTGAACCCAGGAACTCTTGCTCAGCAGTCGCGCTTAGCGACCACTAGACCAACGAGGCAGTGTAGTCAATGTCATAGTCATAATGTTTTTATTTCATATAGGCTACAAAAGAGCACTTACAAAACGTCAAACTAGTTGTAAAATAGAAATATAAATTTATTCGCAGGAACCGTAATCTTTACATAGGTCTTATATGTATACATAGTTCACGTGTCCCGCCTTTTGTAAAAGGTATGTAAATATTGTCATGGATATGACATTTGTTACTAGTAACAAATAAAATAAATGTAGGTGACGTCAATAGTTAATGAACCACTAAAAAAATATTTTTAATGTAAGTATAAATTACAGCTGAGTAAATTGCAACGTTACTATCGCGTAGGAGACAGAAAGGAACAGTATCTTCGGTACAATGGACATTTCGAGCGTAAGAGAAGCGAATTGTATTCGAATAGGGTTCGATTTCACTAGGATTCTCAGTTGCTTTAAGCTGTGTGTTCCCGGTGAATTATCTGGAAAAAAAATACAGCGTAATACCTAAATATTTTATTTGAAAAAAACACAAAGTAATATAAAATATGACAAAAGAAACAAGTGTTGTAGTATAGAATTATGTTAAGTAAGTACCTTTAAACATAGTGACTAACAGTCGGGAGTCATTATTGAAAAGATTTGAGCTGGTTGAGATTTTCATGGCTCGACCTTCGATCAACAATATATACCTATTGTTTATCTATGCTGGTAAATATGACAAAAGTCTAAAGTAGTAAAAGAAATAGTAGTATCTAAGAAATATACAATAATTATATATATAGGTACTGCCTTACCTTCTTTAATTTACTAATAAAAACAAAAAAGGTTTTATATAAAAGATCAGTTTTCATAACAAAATTTTAAAAAAAACCTCTTTTTTACATTTCGAACCCACCAAGGAGTTTTAAATTCTTATAATTTTGTCAGATTCGGGTACAGGGCGCGCTAGAGCGCATGCGCGCGGTCTGCGCGGTAGTTTTCCAGTTTTGGGCGCCATATTTTTTATTGTTTGTTTAATTCGTAAGTGTTTTGTTTTAATAGATATTGTGTATAATAATAAAGTAATTAAATAATTATTATTTTTAGTTGTGCCTTTAACTAAATGCTGTGTGTGTGACCAGATTAATCGTAAAACTTCATAAATCATGTAAGTAACTGTAGGAACTAATGTACTAAATCTCTTTAGTTTGACAATAAATATATGTATGCTTGAATAATAAACGCAGAGTCGGTCATCAGTAAAAATAGTTATTTTTCAATGCCATGAACGTAATGATCAATGCCTTACTGTGAGCTTGCATTGCCGGACATTCTCCGTTGTAAAAGCGAGACGCCGCACTACACTGCGCCTAGCGGCGTCTTGCTTCCACAATTGAAAATATCCTGCGATGAAAGCTGACAGTAAGGCATATAGTTACTTACCTATAGATAGCGTGCTAAATAATTTTGATAGATTTGTATTAACTTTTAATCCCTCGGTAAGCAGCTTCTGAGATGCGATCAAGACAAGAATCGCTGAATATGAATAATATAATAAATTATATATTGGTGTAGACGCTTTTAGGAATTTGTCTCTGCCCTGTAAAAGTATAATTTTAATAAATATTTATATATTATGTACGTATATATTATAATATTGCAGTAATAATGTTGTATATTTACATTACTCAGGAATATATTTATTAGATCGAACACAGAAGTGACGTAATACGCCGTCGATAAAACCAATGAACACAACATCTGAAATAAATATTAAAATTTTATATTAGGTAGGTACTGTTTTTTGTAACGTCTAGTGCATGAAGTAAATTAATTTATTAAATAACTATTTTCGTGATAACCAAACAAAAGTGTTTCATAATATCTTTTACTAACTCTTTCATAGCCATACCAATAGCAATACCATACCATATTCATACCACCCATACCTAGTACAAACATACAACTTATTATCACTACATAGTATAAAACAAAGTCGCTTTCTCTGTCCCTATATCCCTATGTATGCTTAAATCTTTAAAACTACGCAACGGATTTTGATGCGGTTTTTTTTTAGATAGAGTGATTGAAGAG
This sequence comes from Abrostola tripartita, assembly GCA_905340225.1. Lineage (NCBI taxonomy): Eukaryota > Metazoa > Arthropoda > Insecta > Lepidoptera > Noctuidae > Abrostola > Abrostola tripartita. The sequence continues at coordinate 3,106,819 of HG996491.1, forward strand.
GAAGCTTTATATATATAATAACATCCATTAAATAGTGGAGAAATACTTATAATAAATATTTTATACCCGTGCGAAGCCGGAGCGGGCCGCTAGTTAAATATAAAATAATAACAAAAGTGTAATGACACGTTTTCACTAGGCGACATTAATTGTCTCGCGACTCTGTTGCTTAATACGTTTACGTGTCCTCCACAATGTCGCCTGACTTCACTTGCAATATCTACGGGTCTTATTTATTGTTGTATAATATTTAACTAACAAAAAATATAATATATATAGGTAATCCGCTTCCAGGATACAGGATAAATATTCCTTATTTTGGTGCGGGTTCCTTAGGTAAGTAGGTATTATACATATGTAAATGACAATCTTACCTGACTATTGAAGCAATCTGAAAGTAACTTGCTACAATTATTTAAGTGATTGTACTTTGAACCCCACTCTGCTATTGTTTTTTCGATATAAACGATTTTCCTCTCTCTTTTGTCTAAATTCAAACGTGTTCGCTGATTGTATTTTATTTGAATATGAATTATTTCATTGTTGAATGATTTTAGTAAATATTGTAGCATAGTGATGTAACAATATAAAATCGTGTGTTCCATAACGAATCGGTAATCTAGGGCCATATTTAATAGTACTGACGATGTAATTTCTATTTTTAATCCTAGATCATTCGCAAAAATCATTTTCAGTATTCGTAGCATCACTGAAATTGGAGTTAATAAGGAAAATCCCACTAGGAATGTTTTAAAAAACGTGCTTAGCTTTTTTATTGATTGAATATACATCAGATCTTTTTGAAAGATATGGTGGAGGGCCGTAACCTCATTGAAAAATCTTGTAAAAGTTTGCGATAGCTTTATACTACATACGGTACTTGTAGAACTGTTTACGAAAACCATTAAGAAAAGAAAAAGTATCTCGGATTGTGTTATTATGGGAATTTTATATTCTGCAGTTGTTATTACATAGATATTGTTTACCATGAAGAGTGCGGATATTACGATTTCTATTGCAAGACGCGCGATAACAAGAGATTTAATGGTTTTGTTAAGAAACAGGTAATTTCTATAAACACCTATTACATTTTCAACTTTTATAAACAATCTTGTCAGTGTGGAAAAATTATCCATATTTATAACGTTCACACAGTTCTCGACACGTCATGAGCTTCATACAACTACACTCTGATTAATATGACAGAAGTAACTACTTACTTAAAATATTATGTAAATGAAGGTTTTATTTTCGTGATGTTGCTCGTTGGAAACTAATTTATTTAAGGTATTAGATAAGATAAGATCATTCATTTGTTTTAAACATCAGTGTTAGTACATATACACAAGTCTGGTCATGTTTGCCATGTTATGACATACCTACAGATATTATCTGATTATAATTACAATATTAAAAAGTAGTTATATTTCATACTTATCCATACTAATATTATAAATGTGAAAGTAACTCTGTCTGTCTGTAACGTCTTCACGTCTAAAGCGCTGGACGGATTTTGATCAAATTTGACATAGAAAGTTTGAGACCCAAGAAATGACTTGTGACTTTTTTTTAATTTAACCCTCTAAGGGGTTTAAATAGGGGGTAAGACGGGCAAAAGCTATATGTGTATATATATATAACTAACCAACAATCTAAATTAACGCGAGCGAAGCCGCGGGCAATAGCTTACGACGACTTTATAAAAAATAATGTGTTTATCGTAAAAATCAAACATTAAGGTCTTGCTTAATTTATTTTTATTTAAGAAACATTACCAATGCTGTGCTAAGAATAAAGACAGCTATACAAGTGGCAAAACGTTTGACGAATAGAAATCGAACATAATTATATATTATAATGTATGGACATTACATAACTTATAACTATGTAATCTACTGAATATGTAATATACTTAATAATATTAAAAATCTGAAGAGTTTGTTTGTTTGGTTAAACGCGCTAATTTTAGGAACTACTGGGTCGTATAGATTTTTTTTTGTTGATAGTCCATTTATCGAGAAAGTCCAATATATTTAAACTGGCTATGTCCCATTGCTTTGCCACTCGTCTAGGGCCCCAAAATTGAATACAATCAGTGCCTACTTATAAATACTTATTACTATTTAAGGTAATGCCATCAAAATCTATACATATAATAAAATCAAACAACCCGTGCCTGTACATTCAATATTAAAAAAAGAAAATCTAACAATAAAATTGTCAAGCAATTCAAGTGATCAAATAACTACTTATAACAGCGTTACGTACTAATTGAAATTTATTTAAAAACATTTAATTTATTATGAAGTAACACTATATGGTTACAATCCTTTTTAGTTATAGTTAAACAACTCAAGCTATTGCTGCTTGGTTCTACTTATCCCGGCAGAGACGTTTTAAAATTTGCTGCGCGAACGTAGTTGTCAATTATATGGTACTAATAAAAAAAATCGTAGAAATATGTAATTGGTGCTATAATGCCTATAACAAAAAAAAACTCATTAGCGATGACAAAACGTCTTTTAACTTACACACCATAAAGGGCCGATTTTTCAATCGTCAGTTTTTCAAATTATATTCGAAAGATAAAGTTGTCATTGTATGTGATAGTTAATGTATGGCAAATACCTATGTCAAAACGTCAAATTAACTCTCGATTGAAAAATAGAGATAAATCATCTTTATTATTGACCATGCAAATGATAGTAAAAATAAACTTTTTTATTAGGTCCTACCGGGACTTAAAGTTGAGAAAATTGCAATGCTACTATTGCGTAGAAGACAGAGAGAGACAAAACGATCGGTACAAAGTACATTCCAGGAGTTACATTAAAGGCATAACGTATTAGAACAGGATTATTTATCATTAGAATACAAATTTTCTTCAAACTCTTTGTTGCAGGGGTTATATCTGGAAAAAAGAATGGGAAATGCATTATTATAAAAAAAATACAAAATATACGGTATTTTACTTAAATTGTAAGTTCAGCCCTCTTACCATGAACTCTTAAAACAGGACATTTTCCGTTGTGATAGTCAGACACCGCACTAAACTGCATAAAGCAGCGCGCGGCGCCTTGCTTCCACACCATAAAATTTCCTGCTTTAGGAATTCATGGTAAGGAGGCTGATGTTTGTTATTCAATAAAACTTACACAACTTAACGATTTAGTTGAAATTTCACTACTGATATAGCAGTCTTATAGGTAGACAATTATCATAATTAAGACAACAGTATTATTTCCGTCACGTACAAAGAACGCTGACCGTTAACTTAATTTTTGGAATTCCAGTCTATTCCAAAGTGTTACGTAACTAGTAAAGAACCTATAATGATTCTACAATTAAACAATTACACTTAATTATAAACCACAATATCCTAGGACCATAGGAAGCGACTATATCCGAGGGCAGACAGTCGCTGACAGTCGCTCAGCGTTCTTCTTACGTGACGGGGACTATATCTATGTATGTCGATATACATACGTAAAACTTACGATATAAGTAGTAACTTCCCAGAAATTGTAAATGCACTTACCAATAGACAACGTGGAATATAGTTTAATCAATGTTCTATTCAATTTAGACCCCTCGTTCATCAAATTCTGACACGCCACCAATACGATGATTGTAGAATACAAATAGTATACCAAAAGATATGATTGCATAAAAACTTTACCGCTCATGCTTTTAGGCTGAAAATAAACTAAAATAAGTAGATACCAATAAATAAATAACGGTTAACCGACGAGCGTGTATGATAAATGTGATGCGAGGAAATGAGGCGAAAGAAGTATGTCAGGATCGTAGCAAATGGAAATGGTCTCTGCCTACCCCTCGTAGAAATAGGCGTGACTTTATGTATGTATGTTAATAACGGTTAATGTGAGGCTCGTGGGTAAGCTACCACACGGATGAATCGATCAACCTAAAACTGTATTTGTTGCGGTGATTCGTGACCATTCATTACCATCACGTTACGCCGTCGGTCCCGGCTATCTTTCGTAGATCTTAGACCATCGTTATTGGTAGTCTAAAGACAACCAGTCTTACTTATCGGTATAGTATTACACGAGATCTGAGTTGTGGAGGTCAGGTAGGCAGTCACTCCATTTAAAATACTGGTAAACAGCGGCTTTCGGAGGGCTGGCATCCTAACCTAACATGATGATGGAATAACTCGATGAATAAATAATGTTATACTTACATTTTGTAATATGAAAGTTATTAATTCGTACACGGAAGTTACATAATACACTGATGACAGAGCCGTGGAACATAGCATCTGAAAGAAAAAAGTTGTATCGCACTGGAATTTTCACTTTTAAATAAACCTCAATAGTCAAAGCAAAATGTTAGCGGGCAACTAGTCGGGCATCCCCGAAAAATTACGTTAGTACAAACAGATTAAATTGTAAATATAATTAATACTTAAAATGAATTATAAAAGAGTTATAAAAATATTAAATTTGCAATAATTATGGAGGGGGGTCAGTGTTAAGTACTTAATCAAACATGCGATCTTACCAGACTATTGAAGCAATCTGATAGTTTCTTAGAACAATTTACTAAGTGGTTATACATTATGCCCCATTCTTTTATTGTTTCCTCAGTAACGATGGCATTCCTTTGCCTTTCACCTGAATCGTAGCTAATTTCTTTGTTGTATGTCATTTCAATTTTTAATACATCATTCTTCAAACACATCAACGATTTTTGTAGCATAGCAATGTATATGTAAAATATTGTGTGTTCGGTCACGAACCTTATATCAAGTATTAAATTATACAGTACTGTCACTATGAGCTCTGGAGTTAACTCTAAGTTGCTTGAGAAAACTGTCAAAACTATTTTTATCATCGCTACAATTGAGCAAAGTATGCCGTGTACTATGACAGATATTATTGAAAAGACGTGTAATTCCTTCAAAGATTTTTTATACAGCGGATCTCTTTCGAAACTTTGGTGTACGGTCATTAAATCTGCTACGAAAATAGTGAAAGAACTCGAGTGTTTTATACAACATGTTAAATTAATGAAAGTATTAAGTAAATTCACAAAGTAAAGTAAAAATATCACGTACTGGGTTACTTTATCTAAACCGAACTTTGAAGCTGTTAATATTTGGATGCTGTTTATTGTGCTGAATATGGAAATAGCGATTTCTATTGTAATTCGCACTATGGCCAGACTTTTCCAACGTTTTTTCAGAAACATAAAATTCCTGTAAACCCCTAATTTATTTTCCACTGTAATTAACAAGGCTATCGTTTTATTTTCCATAATTTCGAGGTTCAATTTACAAATGGGGCTCTCTGTCTTTTCTCAACCTTCACGAATTTTGACACAAAGTGTACTAGATACCGCTTGATTAAATAGCAACTTCTGTAAAAGTAATTAATCCACAATATTATTTTAGGGAAGAGTTGTTGTATGTGACAGTTCCAAATATTTGAGTTTAATCTTCGCAAAGTAATGTTTTGTTTTTACAACCACCTATTGCTTGTCCTTGATCTGGTACCTGGAATCTTCTAGACTTAAGGTGTTTGTTCTCGACATCTATGGATGGTCGTCCCCTTTTATGGGCTCCAAGCCTCCAATTAATTACATTGATAATAGTAGGTATATAGTAGCTGGTGCTACTATATACCTACTATTATCAATAACGTCAAGTAGTGAGGAGCTAATCGTCATTTTTATGATAGGTAGGAACTTTTTACAAGATTTTATCAGGACTGATTCCGACAACAATTTCTAAAAAACAGGCTATACTTCTTTTTTTCTTATTATACAGTCTTCATTAATTGGGTTTCAAAGGTTAAAATTAAACACTAACAATGTATGTACATCTTATTCATTAATTTATTCAATACAATCAACAAAAACTGTCATCTCAACCCTAAAATTTTATGTGAAATTAGTAAGTTAATTAATCGTTAAAACAAACTGTGGTTTTTAAGTATAAAAGAACAAAAGTAAGCAATATAATACCAATGTAACATTATAACACTAAAACAATTCATGACGTTATTATAAACAATTAAAATAATTATACAGTAGCTCATTATGAAGTGATGAACACACTGAGTTTTATTCAGAACGAAATATTGGCAGTATAATAAAAGTACACATTAGATAGTAATTGATACACACCTTGCACATCAGATAATTAGTTATTACAATGAAAGTGTCAATTACACAATAGTATAATTATATTAATCAATGAAATATAAATAGTGCAAATAATTCGTGATCACAGCAAGTAACAACCTTAACTACATTTTGTTATATTTCATATATATTTTTATGTGTTCTGCCCCCCTTACCATGAACTCTTATAGCAGGACAGTTTAAGATGTGGAAACGAGACGCCGCGCCGCCGCGCCGCTACGTGCAGTGTAATGCCGCGTCTCGCTTCCACATCTTAAACTGTCCTGCTTTAAGAGTTCATAGTAAGGGGACTGTAAGTCGTTCGTTTGACATTATGAAGGACAAATCGTCGGTGATAGTGCAAAACTGCGTAACTAACAGAGGATGATACCGCGAAAGTACAAAAGTAGCAAGTTTGTTATTATGGGCTTTGAGGTAATAAAAATGATTGGCTTAGCTAATCACATTGACATTTCGGTACATCACATATTTAAAAACGTTCAATCACGAGTTGAAACCACTAAAGTAACTAAGGTAATATGACGAAAATATTAAGTTTTTTAGCTCCCCTGTAAAGTTTGTCATACCTAATTTACGCGGTATTGTCTATTGTTAGTTACGCAGTTTTGCACCTTTTACTGACTTATTACCCACGAAATATTATACGAATACAATGATGCAATGTAATATAATAACTAACTATTGAATTAATAATTTTCTCTAATCTAACCATACTTTTTTTTCCCCAGCTACGATTTTTTTTTAACAGCTACGATGCCAGAGACAGATAGACACACACAAAGCGGTCAAATTTATAACATCTTTTTGCGTCGGGGGTTAAAAACCGAATTTGGTTGGAGTTTGACGATTACGTTTTTAATATTTAAATTATAGATTTCAGTCCGTGCCGGAATGGATTATAAATGCAATTTCCCTCCATCACCGAGAAACTAAGTCATAAGTGGCAATATAGGTATATTAGTCACCTAATATTGGACCAGTGACAAGGGATACCGAATTATTCCGATCTGTAACCCTGCTAGAGTGGGAGAATAGGGAGACACCTGTGTTTGCGCGTATACTTGTGCGCTATTATATCTCATAATCCGATGGGACAGTAGACCGACACTACCGAAAAGAAATCAGGTGTAGGATCAACGTGCAACGGCTTAACGTGCCTTCCGGAGCACGGTGGAGTCTCGACTCTCGATACGTATAACCGTCACCCATCACAAGACTAAACGCGGCGAGCACGGCTTAACCTCGCAGGTCGACTGATCTGCGCAGTAGCCACGTTACGAGCCCCTCAAACGACTCCTGTGTTGGATTTACAGTGAGTGGTGAAATGTGGGTGTATTGTGACTCCTAATAAAAGACAGTTACTCAATTCACATTATAATTACAATTTTTTTTACATAATAATAATAATAATGTTTCTTTATTTCTCCACACAAAAACAGGACTTAATAATAAGATACATTAATGAAAATTTAAGCAATTATAACAGTCTGTGAAATGTGCGGAGCTGGTGTCTATTATAGGTAAAATACCTGTATTACAGATCACCACAGGCCCTCACCCCACTGAAGGTTAAGTATTGTATTGCAAACAAAATTTTGAATCCGAGTAATATTAAATTACAGATTATATTAAATTATTATATTTTTGTGTGATGGTGGTAGGATATTGTGTTATTTTTTTAATAAATTGTGTAGTTAGCTAAGTGGCCAAGTATGAGGTGTGTGTGTTAATGTGTGTGTGGGTGTTTGTGTGAGTAAGTGACTGTATGTGTGGATAATGTGAGTGTGTGTATGGGTGTGTATGATTGTTATGACATGATTCCTTTATATATTTTACACAAAAACTGTTAAGCGTGACAAACTCATATTAAAATAATGTATTAAATTAAAGTTGAGCAAACTGCGTAGTAACTATCGCGTATGATACAGAAAGAGACAGAAGTATTGGTATAATGTACATTCCAGGAGTTATTTTAGAACCGAAATTTATTTGAACAGGATTATTTCTTACGAGGATACACCAATTTTTTAAACTCTTCGTTTCTGGCGTAGGATCTGAAAAATAATAATAATTATTTGTAATTTTACTAAACTTGATAAATTAACTCATATAAAACTACACAAGAAACTAATACTATCATGGAATAAAAAAAAAACAAGAAAACCCGAATGGTGATAACAAGTATACAGTAGGTACTGATTGTCTTGCCGGAAGTAGGCTGAATTCAGTCTTTACGCTAGTTCAGAGAATTCAGGCTTGATAGTAATAAGCTAACTTGGGTCCCCTTACCATGAACTCATAAAGCAGGTAAGTTTACGATGTGGAAGCGATCCGCCACTACGTGCAGTGTAATTCTGCGTCTCGCTTCAACAAAGTCACTGCTTTACGGGATCATGGTAGGGGGCAGGTGCTTACCTGTAGATAATGTGTTACATAGTTTTAATACTGTCCTGTTTAATTCTGTCATCTCGTTCAGCAACTGTTGGCACGCCTCCAAGACAAGAATTGTGCAATAAAAATAAAATGAACTGTCGTAAATACAAACAGAAAGTTCAATCCATTGGTTTTTATTTATCTGAAATGAAATGATTGTATGTAGGTATGTGCGACGAATAAACAAAAAAAAAATATTTTTAGATCGTTTAGAAATATTTATCGTAATTATTAATAGTAAAATACATTTTGTGAACTTACAACATTTAAAAGTACCATTATTGCTTTGTACATAGCTGTCACGAAATGCAATGCTGATAAAGCCAATGAAAATGACATCTGAAAGAAATTAACGTAAGTATATAATAATATAAAATGCAATATAACCGGAAATTACTCTTACTAGATACAATTCATAAAAGTTAAGGTCATAAAAACTTAATTCATTAGTTTTTGCGCTTTTAGATATTTTCATTTTAACTTGAACATAACATTACCTAAGTAAATTAATTAGGTATAGTAGGTACAGCTTCTACTTTTACTACTACCCCAAGATAGCATTATGGTGTTGCCTTAGGGTAGATAGTTTAAAACTAGACTACAAACTAGAATATATTAAAACTAATGACTACACAAATAAAGATCTTACCTGAACACTAAAACACTTTGATAGATTCCTACTGCAATTCAGTAAGTGATTATACTTCACACTCCATTGTTTTAACGTTACTTCAGTAAGATAGTCATTCCTATGACGTTTATCCGAATTTGCGATAGTTTCTTTGTCATATTTCATTTGGATATGTACAATTTCATTTTTCAAACATTTTAACAAGCATCGTAGCAGAGATATGTAAATGTGAAATACAGTATGTTCCACGATAAATCGTAAGTCAGGTAAAAAATTAAATATTAATATTAATAATATATTTAATTTGAATGCAAACCTATGAATTAAATACATTTTGAGTATTTTTAATATCGTTGTACCTAGGGTAAGTAGGCTATATACTACTACAGAAACTTTTAACAAGGTATACAATTTTCTTAAAGACTGAATATATAATGAATCTTTTTTGAAGCACCGGTCAAGGGCTATAAAATCATTTACAAATATAGTGAAAGAACGCGAATTTTTAATGCCACATATTAAAATATTACAATTGTTACAGAAGTTTAGAATGTAAAGTACTAATATCAAATAGCGCGTTGAATTAAATAACTTTAAATCTGATTGTGATATAACGTAGACAGTGTTTGTTATAGAGAGTACGGTAATAAACATTTCTATTGCTACATGCGACATGGCCACAGCTTTTATGCGTTTTTTCATAAACAAATAGTTTCTGTAAACTCCAAATATGTTCTCAACTTTTACTAAAATCCCTATCATTTTGATTTCCGTATTTTAATGCTAAATACTTTTACGGTTTTTGACACAACCTTAACTAACTATACGTTCGAATTTAAGCGAAGCTTGAGTTAAAATAATTACTTAAATATGTTTGTGTTACGTATATTAATCATCAATAATTGTGTGAATGTCTATTTGTAACATCAGGTTATGGATAAGAGCACTATAGGATATTAATTGGCTGTGTCAGTCTTATCGCTGTTTTAGAGTTCCTTACCTCAAAAGAAAAAACGGAACCCTTATAGGATCACTTTGTTGTCCGTCTGTCTGTTTGTTAAAGCTTTTTTCTCAAGAACGCGTGAAGGTATAAAGTTTTAATTGAAATTAATATCAAATACTCGGGTCTGCAGTTTCTTGAAGCTGTGATTAAATGAAACTTTAACGTTAATAAAAAAATATGGATCTGTCACCCATCACAAGACTGACCGCGGTGAACATAGCTTAACCTCGCCTTAAAGAGAGAGATCGAAATACCTTAAGAGGTATTTACTGCCAATATTTCAACGTTCTAGTTGCAACAGTTTAGGCTGCGCGATGTTCGATCGCTAATAAAGCGGGATATCGACCAAAGTAAATATAAAAAAAAAAACAATAGCGGCCAAAAACTTGATAAACTTTTTATTATTTTACTTATAAAACGTGCTAGAAAAGCTTTTATATTATACATTCAAAGTAACTGGGTTCCGAGGTTAAAAGCCAACGGGACTGGACTAAGTAGGTATATTTATGATGATAATGAGCTACACAGTATGCATACAATAAAAATACAATCTATGTCATCAAATAATAAACAATAGATACCACGTATAAGTCGGTTATTCTTTCAATTAAATTTTGAGTAAAATACATGAAGGGTACAATCATACATCATAACCAATACATCAATATCAATAGGTACACCAATACATCATCAATCAATACATCAATACAATTACCAATACTAACATCAAAATAACAGCTTTTACTCAATGTATATGATAGTATACACGATACGTATAGCAAAAATGTCTGTCTGTTTCGGTTAATCTCCGAAACGGCTTGACCCATTTTGACGGGACTTTTACTGCCTGATAGCTGATAGCCAGGTCTAAAATAGGCAACTTTACATTTTAAAAATGTTTACGGTTCTGCGGAAAAATATGTGAAACGCGAGTGATTCGCGGGTAAGCTGATGTTAAATGGAGTATTTTAGGCTACTTTTAATAAAATTGTTGTTAAATTAGATTTATATAGGTAAATCTGCATATTGCTGCTACGTACAGGTTTTTTAAATCATAAGCTAGTTTAATTAGTAAATTAATAATAATCTGCGCAGTAGCTACCTAGCTACGAGCCCCTTTAACGGCGACTCCTATGTAGGACTTATAGTAAATCGTGAAATGTGCGTGGGTTGTAGACTCCTAATAAAAGACAGTAACTCTACAATCTAATATTTTTTTATAATATGATTTTATTTTACATTTTAAACACAAAAACTAAGTATAACGCGGGACAAACTGTGATAAAATATAATTTATTAAATTAAAGTTGAGCAAACTGCGTAGTAACTATCGCGTATGATACAGAAAGAGACAGAAGTATTGGTAATATGTACATTCCAGGAGTTATTTTAGAACCGAAATTAATTTTAACAGGATTATTTTTTACGAGGATACACCAATTTTTTAAACTCTTCGTTTCTGGCGTAGGATCTGAAAATAATTATTATTTTCAGTTTAACAAAGTTTGATAAATTAATTCATATAAAATTACAACGATTTCAAAAAAAAACGACGATCGTCAACGGATCGGACAACCTAATTGGCGCAGGGGCTAAGTGATTGGACTGCTGCGCGAAGCACACAGGACAAAAATTTGTGCGATCCGCAGATGTTTGTCCAGAGTTTTTGTGTTTGTGATATTTCATGTCTGTAATACGCACCCAGGCTACATGAGAATTTTTTAGTGGTGAAGTTTAAAAAAAGATATATCATGAAATTATTAAAACAAGAAAACTCTTAAGATGCCTAAAATATACAGTATTTACTGTCTTGCAAAAAAACATTAATAGTCGAGTGGTATGACCATTAGACTGCCAAGTCAAAGGTCGCAAGTTAAAACCCCGGCACGCACCAATGCCTTTTCGAATTCATGTGCGTAATATAAATTAGTTATCAGTTGCTAAAAATGGTAAAGGAAAACATCTTGAGGAAACCGGCACACCTTAGAGATTTTCCAATGGTGTGCAAAGCCATGTCAGGCGCCCACAAGCGGTTTAAACTCTGACACCAGTTTGTTCATCAACCATACCATAACATGAAGAAGATTGTCTTGCAGATGCCGCAGGTTGACTGCACCTTTACTCACTACCACTATTTCAGAGAATAAAGGCTCGATAGTAATATTTGTTAACTTCAATAGGTGCTTAATAATTGTGCTTACCTATAGACAATGTGTTACATAGTTTTAACACTGTCCTATTAAATATTGTCATCTCGTTCAATAACTTTTGACACGCCTCCAAGACAAGAATTATACAATAAAAATAAAATAAACCGTAGTAAATAGATAAAGACATTTCAATCCATTTGTTTTGTTTTATCTGAAAAATTAAATATTGGTAGGTATTTATGCGACAAATAAAAATATTTTTATGCAATACTTATAAATACAAAAGCGGTAAAGACAAAGCTATCATAATAACATAATCCTTCCTTGGCAGTCAGGTAAAATACAGATTGTATACTTACAACATTTAAAAGTACCATTGTCGCTTTGTACACAGCTGTCACGAAATGTAATGCTGATAAGAGCAATGACATTGACATCTGGAAGAAGTAATATTTACGAATAGATTATTTTATGATGATTACTCATAAAAATAGATACAGTTTATTATTATTTATGGGTGTCTTCGTGCAGAACTATGCAGAAAATGATACTTTCTCCGGGTATTGAACCTGTAACCTTCTGAATGACGTTCGACTACATATCCTGCAGACCTGTAGCACATTCATAATCAATAAATGAGGCTTGGTTGCGAATTATTAGCGATTGCAATTCCGCGTTAACTGCGTCCAGCATACACACAATCCTAAACACCATTTTCCGCACTAGATGCTAACGAAACATGGCGCTTAGAGTAACATAAGTTACTAGAAAGCAACATTCATTGTTATTTAGGACAAAAAAGGAATACTAACATTAATCTTTCAATTACATGACTACATAACATAACATCACGCCTGTATTTCCCGAAGGGGTAGGCAGAGGTGTACATATAGTACACCCACATTTCGCCAGTTATGTTGTAAGTCCCAATGTAATAGGGGGCGAGCCTATTGCCATCAACCGGGCACAAATCCAGACTCCGTGCTGCTACTGAGAATTACCTAATGGAAAACTCAGTAACTCTTTGCCCGACCCGTGATATGAACCCAGGACCTCTTGCTCAGCAGTCGCGCTTAGCGACCACTAGACCAACGAAGCAGTCAATTACATGACTAAATTACAAAAAACCGTACTCTGCGATCAATTTAAGTACCAATTTGCATTTAATTTAAAAAATATTATTTATTCGATTTCCTGAGTAACTTTCGTGAGTGTTATCATTATTTACTATATATTCCGGTTATACTCACGTGTGTATTCCAGAATGCCCGACGAGTTTCGAACTCAAACGAAACCTTTATTCATGAGCTGGTTACGCGGCAGAGTCGCGAGCGGAACAAAGGCTCCGTTCGAGTTCGAAATTAATTGGGCATTCCCGAATACACACGTGATTATAACCGGAATATACAGTAAATAATATAACGAATACACAAATAGATATTATATATATCTTACCTGACCATTGAAACAGTTTGATAGATTCCTACTGCAATTCAGTAAGTGATTATACTTTACACTCCATTCTTTTATAATTTCTTCAGTAAGATAGACATTTCTCTGACGTTTATCTGAATTTGCGATAGTTTCTTTGTCATATTTCATTTGGATATGTACAATATCATTTTTTAAACATTCCAACAAGTATCGTAGCAGAGATATGTAAATGTAAAATACAGTATGTTCCACAACAAATCGAATATCAGGTAACATATTAAATAACATCATCAATAATATATTTGATTTCCATACAAACGAAGCAATTACATACATTATGAGTATTTTTAATATAACCATACCTAGGGTAAGCAAGCTATACACTACTACAGAAACTTTTAATAAGGTATACAATTTTCTTAAAGAGTGAATATAAATGAGATCATTTTTGAAGCACCGGTCAAGGGCTTTAAAATTACCCACAAAAATAGTGAAAGAACGCGAATTTTTAATGCCACATATTAAAGTATTACAATTGTTACAGAAGTTTAGAATGTAAAGTGAAAATATCAAGCGCGTTGTATCAAAGAAATTGTAACCAGAATGTGATATAATGTAGGTAATGTTTGATATGAAGAGTACGGTAATAAGGATTTCTATTGCTACGCGCGTCATGGCCACAGTTTTAACGCGTTTTTTCAATAAAAAATAATTTCTGTAAACTCCTAATATGTTCTCAACTTTTACTAAACTCCCCATCATTTTGGTTTCCATATTTTGACGCTCAATACGTTAATGTTTCTCGAAACAACATTAACTAGCTATACGTAGGAATTAAAGTGAAGCTTGAGTTAGAGTAATAACTTATCAATATGTTTGTGTTACGTGTATTAATCATCAATCATTGTGTAAATGTCTGTTTGTACCATCAAGTTAAGGATAAGAGCACTATAAGATATTAATTGCCTGTGTCAGTGTCATTGCTGTTTTAGGGTTCCGTACGTCAAAAGGAAAAACGGAATCCTTATAGGATCACTTTGTTGCCCGTTTGTCTGTCAACCCTTTTGTCTTAAGAACACGTGAAGGTATAAAGTTTAATTTAAATTAATATCAAATACTCGGGTCAGCAATTTCTAAAAGCTGTGAAAAAATAAAACTTCTAAGTCAATAAAAAATATGAAATCCGTCAACCATCACAAGACTGACCGCGGCGAACCCGGCTTAACCTCGACTTAAAGAGAGAGATCGAAAAACCTTAAGAGGTATTAACTACCAATATTTTAAAGTTCTAGTTGCAGCAGTTTAGGCTGTGTGCTGATCGATCTCTCCTTTTAATGTAGCGGGATATCCACCAAAGTAAAAATTAAAAAAAAAAATATATTATTTTACTTATAAAACATGCTAGAAAAGCCTTTATATTAATACATTCAAAGTAACTGTGTTCCGAGGTCAAAAGCCAACGGGACTGGACTAACTAGGTATATTTAATAATAATTAATTATTGTATGAGACGACAATGAGCTACACAATATACATACAATAAAAATACGAAAAGCATTATGTTATTAAATAATAAACAATAGATAACTATTAGTTTAAGTCGGTTATTCTCTAATTTACAGTTTAAGTAAATTACAGTCAAGAAGGGTAGGTACCATACATCATAACCAATAAATCAGTATCAATAGGTACACCAATACATTTATTAATCAATACAATCACCAATACTAACATCAAAATAACAGCTTTTACTCAATGTATATGATTAGTATACACGATGCATATATAGCAAAAATGTATGTCCGTCTGTCTGTTTGTTCTAGCTAATCTCCGAAACGGATGGCCCCATTTTGACGGAACTTTTACTGCCTGATAGCTGACGCCAGATCTAACTACTACTAATTTAATTTTTTTAAATGTTTAGTGTCCCGCGGGAAAATGTGTGAAACGCGAGAAATTCGCGGGTTAGGTGATGTTATATGGAGTAACTTAGGCTACTATTAGTAAAATTGTTAATAAAATCAGATTTAAATGGGTAAATCTGCATATTGCTGCTACGTACAGGTTTTTCAAATCAACATCCACGGGGAAGAAGTCGCAGATATAAGCTAGTTTAATTAGTAAATTAATAATGATCTGCGCAGTAGCCACGTAGTTACGATCCCCTTTAACGACAACTCCTGTGTAGGCCTTATAGTAAGACGTGAATTGTGCGTGTATTGTAGACTCCTAATAAAAGTAAGTAACAATACAATCTGCATTTTGATTTAATTTTTCTTACAATATGATTCCCCTACATTTTTTACACAAAACCTATTAGTCGTGACGAACTGTGACAAAAATAATGTAATAAATTATTAAAGTTGAGCAAACTGCGTAGTTACTATCGCGTATGATACAGAAAGAGACAGAAGTATCGGTATTATGTACATTCCAGGAGTTATTCTAGAACCGAAATTAATATCTACAGGATTATTTCTTACGAGTATACACCAATTTTTCAAACTCTTCGTTTCGGGTGTAGGATCTGAAAATAATTATTATTTTCAGTTTTGACAAAACTAATTCACAAATAATATATGTATATAGTGGCTAAGTGATTGGACTGCTGCGTTAAGCACATGGGACAAAAATTTGTGCGGTCCGCAGATGTTTGTCCCGAGTCTGAGTTTTTGTGTTTGTGATTTTTCATGTCTGTAATATGCACCCAGGTTACATGAGAACTTCGTAGTGAGGGGAGAAGTTAAAAAAAAACATATCATGAAATTAATAAAAAAAAAGAAAACTCTTCATTATCATCAGCCGAAAGACGTCCACTGTTGGATAAAGGCCTCCCCCTTAAACTCTTACGGTGCTTAAAATATACAGTTTTAATTGTTTTGCTGATGCCGCAGGCAGAATGAATTGCGTGCGCCTTTACTCACTACTACTACTTCAGAGAATACAGGCTCGATAGTAATATTCTTACAACTTAAATAGGTATTTAATAATTGTGCTCACCTATAGATAATGTGTTACATAGTTTTAACACTGTCCTATTAAATATTGTCATCTCGTTCAGTAGCTTTTGACACGCCTCCAAGACAAGCATTGTACAATAAAAATAAAATAAACCGTCGTAAATAGATAAAGAAATTTCAATCCATTGGTTTTCTTTTATCTGAAAAATTATATGCAGGTATGTATGCGACGGTTAAAATAAAATATTTGTTTTCAATACTTATAAATACAAAAGCGGTAAAAACAAAGCTATCATAATAACATAACCCTTCCTTGGCAGTCGGGCAAAAATACAGTGTGTATACTTACAACATTTAAAAGTACCATTATTGCTTTGTACACAGCTGTTACGAAATGTAATGCTGATAAAGCCAATGAAATTGACATCTGAAAGAAATAATATTTACGAATAGATTATTTTAAGAAGATGATTACTCTTATTAACCGACTTCAAAAAAAAGAAGGAAGTTCTCAATTCGTCGGGATTTTTTTTTTGTTTTTTTTAATATACAGTTTATTATTATTTGTGGGTGATTTCGTGCAGAATTTTGCAGGAAACGATATGACAAAAAAACAAATACCAACATTAATATTTTATGTACATATATTAGAAAACCCGTACTCTGCGATCAAGTTAAATTTTTGCTTCTATTTAAAAATATATATTATATAGATTTCCAGTTATAAATTTTGAACTTTTATACAATAATAACCTACCGTTACAAATTTTAGCTGCCAGTATGTATATTTTATTTCTTAATAAGTCTTTACAGTAACCATGTTCCGTAGAAGTCGTTGAATAGTGTATTAGATAAAAAAATAATGAATACACAAATAGATAATAATATAATTATATCTCACCTGACCATTGAAACAGTTTGATAGATTCCTACTGCAATTCAGTAAGTGATTATACTTCACACTCCATTCTTTTATTGTTTCTTCAGTAAGATAGACATTACTCTGTCGTTTATCCGAATTTGCGATAGTTTCTTTGTCATATTTCATTTGGATATGTACAATTTCATTATTCAAACATCCCAACAAGTATCGTGGCAGAGATATGTAAATGTAAAATACAGTATGTTCCACAACAAATCGAAAATCAGGTAACATATTAAATATCAACATCAATAATGTATTTGATTTCCATACAAACGAAGCAATTACATACATTATGAGTATTTTTAATATCACCATACCTAGGGTAAGCAAGCTATATACCACTAAAGAAACTTTTAATAAGGTATACAATTTTCTTAAAGAGTGAATATAAATGAGATCATTTTTGAAGAACCGATCAAGGGCTTTAAAATTATCTACAAAAATAGTGAAGGAACGCGAATTTTTAATGCCACATATTAAAGTATTACAATTGTTACAGAAGTTTAGAATGAAAAGTAAAAATATCAAGCGCGTTGTATCAAAGAAATTGTAACCAGAATGTGATATAATGTAGGTAATGTTTGATATGGAGAGTACGGTAATAAGGATTTCTATTGCTACGCGCGTCATGGCCACAGTTTTAACGCGTTTTTTCATAAACATATAATTTCTGTAAACTCCTAATATATTCTCAACTTTTATTAAACTCCCCATCATTTTGTTTTCCATATTTTGGCGTTCAATACTTTTACGTTACTCGACCCAAACTTAACTATCTATACGTCCCGAGTTAAAGTGAAGCTTGAGTTAAAGTAATTACTTAACAATATGTTTGTCTTACGTATATTAATTTTTCATATTAATTTATTTCTTGCAATCATGTTGTAAAAGGTGGTAAATGAACCATGTTAGGGCACTGCAAACAATTTGTATGTTATACATTTAAAATAAAACTTCCGGATCGCATTAGTTATCTGGGGGCACGGCAGTGCCTCCGCCAAGTCGAGCTAAAAAGCGGCACGTTCGTATTGTTTTAACAGTTGGAGCTTGATTTCGTTCCTTAAATTGTATCGAGAAAAAATCTGTCTCATTTTGGTCGAAAAATCGATGTTTCGATAATACTCAAAAACATAAAGTTTATGTTGTAGTTTCATAGTATAACTATGGAAAAACCCATGTTTACTTTTGCAATCCTTTAATGCGAGGCCAGTTATCTTTATATTTTATTCTATTCATTATTTTAAGAAGTTGTCACGAGTAATTTTCGAGTGTTGGTAACTTTGACAACCCCTTTTTGACAACATTGTTTTCTGTAAATATCTTTGTTATGAAGAAATATAAATATTATTGGACGATTTCTACTGGATAAAGGGGAGACTTCTTGAGCCTCAAGCCAGGATAGTTTTGATTTCATCCGAAACGTTTATCCAGCGAGCAGGAGTGATCTAGTAGATCAAGAGACTACCCAATATTCAATGGGTGTGATCCATGAAGATTTGAGTATGGGATCTTCGTGTTTGAGATTTTTATACAATAGGTACATATCTACAGGAGAAATTTTAATGTAGTGCGACGTAAATTTAGGTAAGGTCGGTGAACAATAAGAAAAACGTGTAAATAAGGCAGAACTAAAGTTCACTTGATATATGGTGTAAGGTCATACTATAGTATAAGACTGAGAATATAGTATAATACAATTTATTGCACAATACTTAATACATAAATCAATAAAAGTTATATTAAATAAACAATAAAGAATATTTCGTTATAACCATCTTCCTATGTTAAAGCTGAGTGAATTGTAAAGCCACAACTGCGTAGGAGACAGAAAGAGACAGAAGTACCGGCAATAAGTACATTCCCGGCGCTAATTTTGAGTGATACTGTACTTGAACAGGATTGTTTTTTATTAGAATACATAAATTTCTTAAACTTTTAGTTTCTGGGTTGCATCCTGGAAATTGAAAAGAAATTGGATCGATCATCAGTTTCTTTCTTGGATACTAATATAATAATATTTTTACATACATTTGATATTTTGAAGTTGTGTTTGTATGTTGTAGTTTAGTAATAAATCGAAAATTAATTTTGTATTTTGAAAAGACTGTAAATTTTCCACAAAGACTAAGTCGCAGGTAGATTCACGTTATACAACAAATTTAGGTGCCTACTCATATAAATATAAATACTTACTTATCGACAACGTGCAGTAGAGTTTAGAAAGTCGTTGATTTAGTATATACCCCTCGTTCAGTAGATTCTGTGAGGCCATCAATATTATAAAAGAACAAATTAAGTAATCCATAAGATTGAATATTATAATGCTAATGCGTATTAACATGAACTCATTCTGCAAACAAAATAAACATGCATTTTATTATAATGTATTATAGCTAAAATGTAATAGTGATTTAGTTTTTAATTACCCCATAAAGTAATTGGTGTAATATATCGTACCCTGAAGCCACGTAACGATATGATGATAAGGCCAACGACAACAACATCTGGAAAAAAATATATATTGATGTCATTACTCTTTTTAATATACCTAGTCACGAGCCCCCTTATTTAATTGGTAAACTGCAAATAAATAATATAAATTACGTACTTTATGAAGCTGCATCTATCTCTACACTGCCAACGAAATTAATAATTTAGTATAATTCATAAAATATGGCCGCGTGGTATCTGGCCTAGAATTGACCACCCCCTTTCCTCCCGTGGGTGTCGTAAGAGGCGACTAAGGGAAAATCCAGAAGATGGGCAGCAGCGTCTTCTGTGACTTGACCACCAACACTGCGATCCCCAAGCCGCTTGCCAATCGTGGGGATTATGGCAACTTCCCCCCTTCTAAAAGGGGGAGGCCTTCGTTCAACAGTGGACGTTTTCAGGCTGATGATGATGATGAATAAATATTACTATAATTTTAGATGTATAAATCTCTATAGATGTATATATCCCCCGCCCCCCCCTTTAAGGGTGAGGCCTTTGTCCAGTAGTGGATGTCTTCCGTTTTCTTTGATGATATCTATAGGTAGCAATATTATTGGATTAGCCTATTGTGGCCAATTATTATCCCATGCGAATGGAGGTCATACCTGGTATTTAAAGCACACTGACAATTCCTTGCTGGATTGTAATAAGCAAAAGTACTTTGATGCCCATTCTTTTACCATCTCTACAGTCAGAAAAGGATTCTCCAGCCTTCCATTAAAGGAACTTATTCCGATACTGTTATATTTCTTCTGTACATCCAAAACACAATCGTTGAAACATTTTAGTAAACTCTGTAGCATAGTTATGTAAATATACAATATCATATGTTCCATTACAAATCTAATTTCAGTGTAAAAAGATGACGCTGCCCGCAAGATTACGTAACCGTCGAACCCTTGGTTATAATAAAATGTCGACTTTGTTAATGCCAAAACTGAGTTCAATAAACATGTTGTAAACGTTACTATTTAAAAAAAAGTCTTTAACTTTTTTAAACATTTGAAATATTTGGGTTCGTTTTGAAAACAATGAATGACAGCTCTGAAGTTTGTCAAGAAACTTAAGTATGATCGTGAGTAGTAAAGAGCACTTAAAAAAGTGAAAATATTGGTCAAAGAATGCTAACTGATACAACACTGATATTAATATGCCAAAGTGGTCATTTGCTGGTTCTAAGCCAGAATCAAGAAAGAGCTTGCTTAAAGAGTTTAACATATATATAGTTATTTCAATGACAATGCGGGTTACACTCAAAAATTTATAGGGTGTCTTATAAAGAACAAATTTTCTATAAACCCCTAATATATTTTCAGCTTTTATTAACAAGTTTATCATTTTGACGCTAAATTCAACACTTATTCGGTCACAATGAACAAGTGAACTAGCAACCGTTCTATTGTCTATGCTCAACTTTAATTGAAAGTGAATAGTTTATTTTTGAAGGCAATGAAAATAAAACGATAAGTAATTATGTAAAAGCAAAAAGTACGACCTGATTGGCGCAGTGGCTAAGCGATTGGACTGCTGCGCTAGGGGTTGTGGGTTCGATTCCCGCACGGGACAAAAATTTGTGTGATCCACAGATGGTTGTCCCGAGTCTGGGTGTTTGTGTATGTGATATTTCATGTTTGTGAAACGCACCCACGATACAGGAGAAATTACTAGAGTAGGGCGACGTTTTATTAAAAAAAAAAATGTTTCCACTTGAGAAATTATTCAAAGTAATACCGTCTCAAAACATAAATATTACCTAAACATGAGAAAATCAAGTAAGTATGGAGTTTCCTCCACTTTAAATCTGGTCAACTAGATTTGGAAGTGCACAGAGCAGTCTATCATCAGTACACAAATAAATAAAATTTGAGTGTCTGTTTGTAACATCAAAATAACAGCGTTTTTTACCAAATTTCAATATGCATACGATACATATACGAGCAGATTCTGTTATTTTTGATAATTTTATGAAACCATCTTAACAAACTCGATAGATCTAGCTTTCGTGCCTAAAATATTTCTATACAATAAAGGCCATAGAAATCGAATCACACTAATGTTATTTAAGCGAAAGTTTGTGAGTGTGTTTGTATTTTTGTATGTTTTTTACCTCATCACTCAAAAAGCTGGAGTAATTTTGATGAAATTTGGTATGGAGGCAGCTCATGCCCTGGATTAACACATACGCTACTATTAGACTACTTTTTATCCTGTAAAAATGCAGCGGGTAACACCGCGGGGCGAAGCTAGTAGACTTATAAATGTATGAGAATGACATAATATCATTTCCACTGTGTAATCTATGACATATTACCTATTGTCAATCCCATATAATTATATTTTTCATTCAAATTCAAAATATTTTTATTTGATTTAAACCAATTTACAGGCGCTTATTAAACGTTAAGATTCTAGTTAGAAGAAGAGAAAGTCCAAAATATAATTCCTATAGAGAAGGACCGGCAATAAACTCCATTATATTTAATTTCTATTTGTCCAGCGTGCAGCGTTTAGCCACTTATGTAGGGCCCCATGTCTTTCTTGCGTATCTTCATGAGCTTTTTTATTTATAAGCTTGGATAGGAGGAGCTTTCAAGGTTTTGGTGCGTTTAAAATAAAAGACTCGTTCCAAACGAAGCAAGGACCACTTTTATTCGCTCTATCACGTACGTGTTTAAACATCACAAATTATTTTAGCGTACTTCCTTTCTGCCATAAGTAAAATTACATACGAAAAAAAAGTTAAAGCATTTTGTAACTACACAACGAATTTCTCCTGTATCGTGGGTGCGGTTGACAAACATGAAATACCACATACACAAACACCCAGACTTAGGACAAACATCGCGGCTCACAAACAATTTTTTGTCGTCGTGCAGAAATCGAACCCAGTTTAACATTACTTCCTAAATTGTATTAATGTTGAACATTTATTTTATACAACATGGTTGTATTGTAACAATACTACAATGTTGGAAATAGATAACGATAGTATCATAGGAAGAATATACATTCCCAAAGAAAATTTACTAAATTGTATGACAATAGGACAGGTGTTTACTAGACGGTTGAAATCCTTGATTGGTCTTGCTTCTGAATTTTTAAGGCCTGGAAATAAAAATAATAAATTTTACTTTTTAATATATTTATTTTTCATGACTTTTAATGTCACTTTAGCATATTGCCCATGATAAGTTTAAATTCAAATTGCTAAAGGTTTGAATATTTATTTTGATAGAGATTTAATCACAACCTTTGGAGAAACGATCGAATACTGATGAAGTCAATTGTTACATTTATCTAAAAGATATAAAAAAGTGTCAGTTGATTGTGTTTGAAACTTACGCGTCGAAACTTTGCTAAGAAGGCTTGCCAGGGCCTTGTTGAGGGTTTTTATTTGATTTTGCATCATCTGACCAGCAAATAAAAGAAGACTTGACGCTACTGCATGGTAAACTAAGACGAACGCCATAATTTTCGCTTCAAAATATCGGTTACTCGACTGAAATCATATCAAATAGAATAGAAAATATACAACTATTAAAAATCGTAGCGGCTAAACATTATATTGAATCACACCCGTATTTTTCGAAGGGGTAGGTAGTTTAGGGAAAATTTGCCTACTACTAACCTAATGTATCAAGATTTTATGTATATGAGAAATTTTTGTTCTGTAAAAGCGAATACTTCTAATTGGCTGACAGTTTTGTATACTTTCATTAATCTGTTTTTTTAGCTTTAATAAATAAAATTGTAGGTATTCTCTTAGGCAACCGTGATTACCTTATGAATTGCTTACCTTTTTTATAATTATACTTGTTAGGTCGTATAATGAAATTACACATTGCAGTACAACCACTGTTATGGAGAATATCAACTGCAAAGGAAAGAATTCATAAGAAACGAAAATCATTAAATCATAACTAGCCAAGCTTTTTAAGCTTTCGCCTGCGACTAACGGCCGTTTTAAATATTCCATCAATCGATGGATTTGGATACTAGAGAGAGAATTTTGACATACGAGTATTACATATACAGCCAGAACTAATTTACTCGCCAAATCGGCTGTGACCCGAGCAATTCGAATTATTAACAAACTGCACGATAGGATAGATATTTTCGCATGTAGCTTAAGTGAATTCACTAGGAATTTATTATTTATCCTGAGTTACCATAGTAATGATATATAATAATAGTAATAAATATTATGTAAGGCTATAATTATGTAAATAAACATTTGTATAGGTAATGTGTATATGTTAGTTTATGCATAAGTACCTATATGTTTTTTCTTAACTATCGCATTAGGTTATCCCTGTAAAGGTAGTTTTAAGTTGAGAAATAAATAAATAAATATTTTGTATGAAGTTTTTGTCAAATATATACATCTCTAGTAGCCAAATCGATCGATAGATAGATTATTGAAAACTGCCGTAAGTCCGCGTGAAAGATTATCCTAGCCGAAGTTCAACTAGAACTTTAACTAGTCCGCACTTATCATCGCAATAACGGGTCTTTCTTACGAGCTTACGAGCTGTCCTCCATACGTATAAAGAATTCAAGTTAATCCGCTATCTCCGTCTAGGTCTGCTTTGACATTTTTAATAATAAATAAATAATTATAATAACATAACATAACATCACGCCTGTATTCCCCGAAGGGGTAGGCAGAGGTGAACATATAGTACACATTTCGCCAGTTATGTTGTAAGTCCCAATGTAATAGGGGGCGAGCCTATTGCCATCAACCGGGCCCAATTGCAGACTCCGTGCTGCTACTGAGAATTACCTAATGGAAAACTCAGTAACACTTTTGCCCGACCCGGGATTTGAACCCAGGACCTCTTGCTCAGCAGTCGCGCTTACCGACCGCTAGACGTATAAAGAAGTCAAGTTCATCCGCTATCTCCGTATAGGTCTGCCTTGACATTTATAATAATTAATAAATAATTATAATATACTAAGGTTTACCATATCATTAAAGCATTGTGACAAATGCTTGGTGCACAACAGGATGTGTCTATACGAATCCGTCCAGGTATTTACTTTCTCCTCTAAATCAAACGGTTTCTCTACCACCTCCTCGCATATTTCACTACTTTCTTCTTCATCGTACTCATTTTCAACCACATGCACGAAATCGTTCAAAATCTTTAGGCAATCGTATATTCGAATTATAGAACAATACACCACAAAATGCTCAAAAATATAGCGATAGTCCACCCACGTTTCATAAACTACAAGTAAAATGATATATCTAAGGAGATGGGCATGTGAATATATTAAATATTGCATCCTAAAAATTAAGAGGAGCGTTGACGTTGTGACGAACACCACGGTGCCAACAAAACATTTAATTTTAAGTACGTTTTCAGATTTCCTATAGCCTGGGTAATTCTTGTAATTGTCGTGAATAATTTTAACGTTTTCGAAGTAATTTTTATACGCTCCTGATGTTCGGATCCCACCAATGACAACCACAAGTAACTTTATGTAAAGCAACATCTGTAACATAGTTGCAACTAGGATGCCTTCGCCGGACTCTCGGGCTATATGTATAACTATTTCAACATTAATCAATGTTATACACAGTGATAAAATTACTTCTAAAAATATAACACGTGTCATTATTAGAATTTTACGGTATTTATTAAAAAATAAATAATTTCGGTAGATTCCCATGAAGTTTTCAACAAATATCAATATGTTTAGTAGACTCATTGTAAACGACAAGTGTGCAAGAGTGACGTTCATTACCGAATGACCGGCAATCTAATTTAATGATAAAACTTGGGTCGTTCCTTTTTTGGTAATTGGTAATTTGTAATAATGTTATGTTATTTTTTTTACGTATGTACCTAATTGATTACTTTTAATTTGGAGTATTAAAATAACTTTTTATTGAAACTGACTTTAAAATTCTTCTTTATAAAACTTCTTGATTAGGTATTTTGGCGTCTATTTTATGCTTTTAGACGATGATCTATTACTAGTAATAATTGTTCCCATATGAAGTTGAGATGCTACTAAAATCATGCGAAAAAACCAAGAAAAGAATTTGTATTAATTTAAGCACGACATTTTGTAAATAGACGATTTTTTCTGTTGTGCGTAATCCATGATTTATGTGTACTCTTACATACATTAATCACAACAAATTAGATATAAATATTTAGCGACTAAATAAATAAAGTTCATTACAAATACGGTCCTAAAACAGACATAAAATATATTGCCTAAACATTGTATTTAGTAAAACTTACACAACAAATCCAGAAACTTCGCTTGTATCCACTTGTAGCTTAATAAATCTTAGCGACACTGTTGAATAAACCAATACATTTTAATTAATAAAATAATTTAAACGGTTAAACCCTATAAAAGACATTTTAAATGGGAATCTTTTTGGGTTTATATAAAACAATTGGGGGCTGTTTCCATTACTAAAAGCTTGGAAGGAAATTAGTTTTGGAGCCTATTTCCTCCGCTCCCATTTAGATCCCTAGACCCTACAAAAAGTGTTATTTATATTTGGTATAACATTTGAATTTATAGCGAGGTTCAAGAAAAAATACTAGTTACTGTAAGTGTCTGTCCACAACTCCGATGTGTACCTACTTACGCCATTTTAGTCCCCATAAGTATTGTGACGGTCACGTTTCCAGGTCATATACGCGAATATTGAGCTTGAGGTGCTTTAACCGTGGTCTCGTTTCCCGGATCGGGCTAAGCGATATAGAGTTTTGCCATTTATTTATTTATTTATTTAATACTTCAGTACAGATGTGTACAAGGCGGACTTAATGCCTTAGGCATTTTCTACCAGTCGAACCTGAGGTAGTGCAGAGATAAAAACAAGGTAGATGCACAAACAGTTGTGAAAGAGAGAAAATAAAATACATACATATATTATAATACTCTAAGAAATATAATACATACATACAATATAATAATATCCATAGTGTAGTGGAGATATATTATGAATCCGTCGATGACTTGTCGAGTAGGTATTTTTTTATATTTTTTTAAAGTTTAGCCGATTTTTTATCATCCTGATCTCACGAGGGAGCGCATTCCAAAGAAGAATAGACTGAATGAAGAAGGTAGAGTGAATAAAGTCAGAGCGATGAGAGGTACATTGAAGGAGACGATTACTGGAAGAACGTAGATGCTTATTGTGGTTGTCACAGAGATAGTGAAAGTGAGATGTAAGGTATGTAGGAGAGTGTGGCAGAAATAATATGGAGAATAAGGTGGTCAATGCCCTCATGTTTCTGCGTTGGCGGATAGGCAACCAATTCAGTTGCGACCGATACGCAGATATATGGTCATATTTACGGAGATTGAAAACGAATCGAATGCAGTTATTTAGAAGTCTGTCGAGTTTATTGAGCAGATCAGCATTCAGGTCAAAATAGCAAACATCACCATAGTCGATTATGGGGAGAACCAAAGTCTGCATAAGCATAGCCTTTGTGTGAGCAGGCAACAAGTTTTTTAGACGATAAAGCGCTCGTAAGGTTCCTGTCACTCTTTGACTAACATTGGCGACTTGGGGTCGCCAACTAAGGTTAGAGTCGAGATGAAGACCAAGGTCTTTGACGCTTGGACTCAGAGGGATAACAAGACCATTGAAAATGACAGGTGGGATAGTCACACTGCTCAGGCTGCGAATGTTTCGGTGGCTCCCTAGGATTACGGCTTGGCACTTGTCCGGATTAACCGCCATTGAGTAATTTGTGTGTATTATGTGGCAAATCTAATTTATCGGGCATACCTCATTATAAATTACTCAGTATTTCCTGAGGCAGAGAACTATAATAAGTTCTTCGACTTTGCTCAAAGATTTTCTAACTGTAGGTTTACTAAGCTTAACTTTAGCCCTTTAATTCATAAACGAGGATCATACCTGCATTAACTAAACCCCGTATTAAGTCTATTGACAACTCTATTCTTTGACATGCAAACGACAGTGACAGGTATAATTTAATCCTTGGTTTGAAATTGTATCTTTTAATAAATAAAGGGGTAGTAGTCTACTCTGCCTGAAAAATGTGGCGACCGACGCCGCGACTTTGCCTAGTCCTCGTCTACTCAAATAAACGAAAGTTTCCATATTTCAATGTTATAATAACGTGTAAGCGCACATTAAGACAAAGAACTTTGTGTTAATTAGATCTTTAGTTTACATTAAGTTGTTACACGAGGCAGCTCACAAAGGCTTGAAGTGTGTTGTTTACTTTAATAGACTCCTAGTTTAAATATATTTATGTAAGTAGGTATGTATGACTGTCTTGTTGATCTAGTCGTCGTTAAGCGCGGCTACTGAGTATGCGGTCATGAGTTCAAATCCCATGTTGGGCAGTGTTGTTTGGTTTTTCCATTAGGTAATTCTCAGTAGTTGTGTGGAGTCTGGGTTTGTGCCCGGTTGATGGCTGTAGGCTCGTCCCCTATTACATTGAAACTTACAACATTACTGGCGAAATGTAGGTATACTATATACCTCTTCCTACATATGTCATATTACACTAATAAAATGAATTAATAATGATGATTGCCTGCCGTCCTATGCCTAATTACTAAAATTTCATTAAAAAGAAAAAAATGTCAGGGGTTGATTGATTTACTACATGTTTGATTGACGAAATAATATACTTATGGTAATCTTCTAAAGCTAATGGTCTTAAATTCAGGTGACGATGAAATATAATGATAGCTATAGGTTCTAAATTTTTTTTTAACAAACGTCGCCTACACTAGGCATTTCTCCTGTATCGTTGGCACGTTCCACAAACATATATCACATAAAAACACCCAGACTTGTGACAAAATCTGCGGGAGTCGAATCCGCAACCCTTAACGCAGCAGTCCAATCACTTTAATATTGCGCAACCCTACCTAGTTCTACAAGCACTCAGTTACTATGCCAATCAGGGTGTCAATGTATGACCAGTTTTACGACATCGTAACACCTGCTTATCTACGTAAACACAGGCATATTGATACCGACCTCGGATCTACGCAGTGTCACTGACATAATCCTCCATTGATTTAAATAATCCCTAATACTGTATTTGCATAGGTATTGGTTTAGCAACATAAGGAATACTGTTATGGTAATGATTGAGCAAATAGATTTTTTACGGTTTTGGTAACAAACGGAAAGAATACATTTATGTAAATTAGAAGAAAACACAAATGAGTTGAGAGAACGTAAACGAAGAAGAGTGGTTCTAGTCACCAGCTAATACAGTTGCAGATGACCATAAGTAGAAACATAACAAACATAAGTGCCGTGTGGTATCCGGCCTAGAATTGACCACCCCTTTCCTCCCATGGGTGTCGTAAGAGACGACTCAGGGAAAATTCATAAGATGGGCAGCAGCGTCTTCTGTAACTCCACCACCAATACCGCGATCCACAAGCCGTTTGCCAAGCGTGGGGATTATGGCAAACCCCCCACCTTAAACGGGGAGGCCTATGTTCAACAGTGGACGTCTTTTGGCTGATGATGATGATGATAAGCACAAAATATTGGAATTATTTAAGGAGAAATACCCAGTTGTAGTGTGGAGTTAGGATATTCGTGATCTTCGTAGCTCAAAGGTATATAAAAGTTTAAAGGTAAAGCACCTGATATCTGACTAGTCGTGTTAGTATTATATCTCATCGGGCTATGAGAAGATAAAGAGTGTGACTGTGGGTGATTATAATGCTCGTTCTTTCTCTGTATAAAAAAATACACCCTTCAGTAGGCACCTATGTCAATTGTAACGTTATTTTTTACTGGTTACATCGGTAATTGGTACATGTTTACGTATGCTAATGCGTTCCCATTTACGAATGTCGGTAAATATGAGAATATTTTACGCTTTTCAAGAAAACCGTATGTAACTGATGGAAACAAAATTGCTTCCATAAAACATGCCTTGTTTTTAATAAGACTGTAAGATATACACATATATATATATATATATATATATATATATATATATATATACTAAAGGTATATTAAACGTTTATCCAGAGTAGGTAAGTATGTACCATAACACTGATTAGTTTCTATCAATTATAACAACAGCAAAAAATCAAAAGAAATAAACCGAATAATTAATACAAACCAACAAGGTTCTTAGTTATATGTGACATACATTTGTAGCAGCATAAATAATTTGTGGAAGGCAATTCTTTTCGTCTCCAAATCCCTTGATATACCGCACGAAGCCCTAAAGAAAAATTGTTATACTTCAGTAGCGCGACGGATTCTTTCACTCGGTACATATGCTGTGTGCCTATATTCATTCATATTTTATTCCACAGCTAACAAATACCCTGAACCTTGGAAACATTACACTCCTTTTTGGGCCAGTCGAGTAAAAACAGAATCGTTGTAGTATGGTCTACCAACCTTTTTTTGTTTTCATATCTGGGTCGATAAGTTTTTAATCACCTATCAAGTCAAACACAAGTGTCAATGTTACTTAATCAATGTTTAAGTACTAATTTAATTAAGTCTTAAATATTCTATGACGTAGGTAACCAACGGCAAAGGAAAACATTGTTATGAAACTTATATTTTTAATACTCTAATCTAAATGTGAAGAAGTTTTAGATATAAATTACATAAATTTAGCCATTCAATAAGAGATTCATTATAATTTTTGTAAATACGTCGCCCCACACGAGCAGATTCTTCTGTGCCGTGGGTGCGTTTTACAAACATGAAATATCACACCAAGACTCGGGACAAACATCTGGAGATCGCACAAATTTTTGTCCCGTGCGGGAATCAAACCCGCGCAAACCTTAGCGCAGCAGTCCAATCACTTATCCACTGCGTCAATCAGCCTCCTTACAATGAACTCTTAAAATAGGACTGTTTACGATGTGTAAGCGAGACGCCGTTTTGTGCAGTATATCGCGGCGTCTCGCTTCCACAACACTGCTTTAAGATTTTATGCAGGTCAGGGGGGAGGTCGTCAGTGCCCGCATATTGGCAAGAGGCTCGTCCTTTATTACATGAGGACCTATCTGGCGAAATGTGGGTGTCTTATACATTATACACCTCTGTCTACCCCCTCAGGAAATATGAAGAGTAATGTTAAGTTTGTTAAAAATAACGGAATTTGTAATTTACACTTAGATAACATTCTAAGTGATTGAAATAATTTATTGATATGCCAAATATCTAAACAGGTATTTGTTAATTTATTTTTAAAACGAATACATTTCCAGTCAATTATGTTAATGGTGTTCGGTGTAGTAAGTAAAATATTATATCATTCTAATACACGGTCTCATTTCGAAACACGTCTCAAATTGGTCTGAAATAATGACATTATTACATACTTTAGTATTTGCCGAAAATATCATGGGTGTCTATAGAAATTTTGTGCTGTATAATAACTTTCAAAAATGTTTAATATACATGCGTTTTATTGTAGAAATAACGTTTTCTTTTTTTATTAGTTACAATTGTATTGACAAAAATAGTAGGGCGTATAACGAATCAGGAGATAATATTTTTCTTTATAACGTTTACGAAACGGTAAATTTCCTAAAAACGCTTTTTATTATGTTTTTTGGCATACGACATTCGGAATCCTATCAAAGATACTACGAGAATGTAAGCATTGTTCACAACCGCTATAAAAATGATGCATCCTATTTAAAATCGGGGAAAATACTCAAAATGAAATATTTTGTCTCCGTTATATTGTTTACCGTAATGTGTGGGGGTTTATCAGCTTGGGAAATTTTTAGCAAAAAGAGATTTTTTTGGGATGATATCTTAGAAATCTTTTATTACACGTGGACCGACTTTCGCTACATGCTTGAGCATCTGGTGGCTTATTGTGTCATTACTGGTATACAAGACTTTTTACAAATATTAAACGATTCCGTACAAAACATTCTGGAGTATTACAAGACGAAAAGAAATAACCACACAGGCGTCGATGAAGAAGATACAGAAGCGATTGAAATATCGGAAAGAGTTGGTACCTGGATGGAATTGTATCAATACATAGTGACGTGTAACAACTATATGTTGCAATGCTTTAATGAATTGGTAATTTTTGCTCGTAATGAATTTTGCTGGCATTACATGCACCCAAGCGATGCTTCACAAGTATACAATATTTCATACCGACGTACATAAATTGACTTGAAATTGTCGTTAAAACTGGATTATATACATTAAAATTGATAGTAATACTCTATATAAGTCTACATTTTCTTGTTCCACTCCAATAATACGTTTTTTGCAGTTAACATTGTCTATGGTTGTTGTCATACTTCAGTTTGTAACTTCAATATACGAGTTAATTGAAATTTGTGTTAAAAAGGTAAGCTATAATTATGTATTACTTTTTTTTTTCTTAGAAAAGCTTGCAGACTCATAATTATATACTTATTACAAATAGGTTAATTTCTTTGCTAATAACAAGACACAATAATTTATTTTAACACAGCATACGAAAAAGTGTGGAGTTAGTTAAATTAAGAATTGTTTACTCATAAGCCTCCTGATTGAGCTCACGATAGTGCAGAAAAGGTCTATGTTATAATCAGCCAAATACTTATTCAAGCTTTTAACAACGCGAACCAAGAAAGCATTCTCTCGGTTATTAGTGGAGAACAAATCACCTCCAGTAAGGGCCGCTGTATGTTACTATATAAAACATAAACATTCTCTACATAAAACATATTCATCGAAGGGGTAGGCAGAGGTGTATGGTAGCATAGTACACCCACACTTCACCAATCATATTATGGGTCCCAATGTAATAGGGGGCGAGCTTATTGCCATCAAGGGGGCACAAATCCAGACTTCGTGCTGTTACTGGGAACTATCTAATGGAAAAACCCAGTAACACTTTGCCCGACCCGGGATTCGTTCCCAGGACCTCATTCTCAGCAGCCGCACTTAGCGACCACTAGACCAACGAGGCAGTCATTATATAATTATATATGTAACTATATTCTGTACTATTAATGTTAAAATTAAGGACGTGTCTTTCCGATTTTGTCCCGCTAGAAAGATTAACCAAAGCTTTTATCCCAATTTGTATTTATTTTCAGATAGCAAGTAAGTATACTTACACAAAAGATATCATGTACATACTAATATATCACATGGTGGCTTCGGTTACCTTGCTAAGAGCTGGGCAAAAGGTTCAAAATCAAATAACTATTCTCAACAAGGCATTGGCAAAGCTTTCTCTCGAAATTCCGCAAGGTAAGTTCGAAAAAATGTGCACATTTTTTTTTTAAACTTCTCATACACTAGGAATTTCTCCAGTATCGTGGGTGCGTTTCACAAACATGAAATATCACAAACACAAACACCCAGACTCGAGACAAACATCTGCGGATCACATTAATTTTTGTCCCGTGCGGGAATCGAGCCCGCAACCCTTAGCGCGTTTTAAGTTATTTTACCTTTTTAAAGTAAAATTAATATTTCGACACTCAAAATTGCCCTTAATAATGACCGATTTTTGGTCACTGCAGCCAATTCTAACTGAGAGAAGCTAACAGATATTATTTACGAAATCCCGATTTTTTTGTATTGATTCTCTTTAAAACTGAAATATAACTTCATACCTACCTACGTATACTACTACTACTATACTTTACTACCTACCGAGACCTATATTTATCTATCTAGTAAATACAAGCTCACTAACGATGTGATACTGATAGCGCAGAGTAAATATTCCGTCATGTGTGTAGTGCTAATCGTTTCGTTGGCATGGCAACCGTCAGATAGGTTTTTGTTATTGAGACGATACGACAAAAAGATGGAACGTATAATAATACAACCGGAGTTAATACAAAAGATTATAGTACTAATAGTTTTAAAACTAACATAAATTAAAAATAATACCCACACACAAAAATATAAACATTTAAAAAGCATGATAATATTGATGTATAAATGATGTATAAATTGTTAAATATGTAACTTGTAAATCTATTGTATCTAATAGTCTCAGATGAAATAAAAATATTTCATCTGAACTAATAATGAATCAGAGATTGAAATTGGCATAATGGACAGGAAATCTAAACTCATCAACTCCAACACTAGATAGATGTTGCTAACAATAAACTCATTGATTTCGTTATTATTCATAATTATTGATTATTTCCAGATCTCGACAAAACTGAAACACGACCACTCAGGGATCTATATCGCTTGGTTAAGACTAGTCCTGTTGTCGTACAATTTGGAAAATTCACTTTAGGAATGTATTTGTTACCCATGATTTTATCATTGACTGTATCATACATAGTATTTATGTTACAAATTAATCATGTGGTGTAAATTAAGCTTTGGTTGGAATGAATGAACTAAAATTGTTAATTAAGTACAAGTGTGTTACTCAAAGTATTTTCATACTCGCCTACGCCTTGACTCTTTCGTAGCCATAGAAATGATGTTATCTTTGATATCCTTTTATATTTAATGAATTACGAAATGATAAGGGAGACATGAAAGCGTATTTTTAGTTAATCCAAGCAGGATTGATAAAAATAATATTAGAAAATAAATAAACATATCTAGTATAAAAACTCACAAACAAATATAAAACTTGGTTATAATGACAAGACAAGACAACTCATCACTTAATCGATTAACCATTAACGTTTAAACGCCACCTTCGCGACACCAATATCTAAGCCATTCTTGTTTCCTTGGTAGTTTTTCAAAGTACATGTTAATTCTATTACACCTTCCTTTTTAATGTGATGTAATAATAATGTGACACTTAATTCCACACGAGTCCCAAGTTCCACCTTCCAATTATTGTAAAACATGTGTACTCTTTCAATTACATTATCAAAAATGTGTAGTAGGTCTTTACAATCGTTTTCTGTCTGTCGTTCTGTAACATACGTCACTTCAGCTGGTCAATATGACGATATTACACTCAATGATATTTGTTGAAAACCTTATGGGTCATTACAGAAATTATAATTCTTTTACTAAATATAAAAAATGTTTAGTGATTACGCGTATTGCTATAGATTTAACTATATGTTTGATAATTGGTGTAATATATATATCTGTAAATGTCACAATTAGCCGAAACTCAGGCGAGAATCTGTTGGTGTTGAATTTTTTGCCAGCACTGGCGTTTTCGAAAGCTCTCCTGGTTAATATTAGTTGCATACGACATTCTAGATCGTATGTTTTGTACTCCAAAAACGTTAAAATTATGCACAACCGTTGCAAGCACAAGCCATCCTATGTAAAATCTATAAAAGTACTCGGAATAAAATGTCTAGTGAGCAGTACCGTGTTTGTCGTTTTACTGGTAATAATAGGATTAGTAGGAATTTATAATTTTCGACACAGCGATTCATATTTTGAAATAATTGTTCTGATCATTCACGACTCGTGGATCAACATTCGCTACATGCTCGAGCATCTGGTGGCTTATTGTGCCATAACTGGAATATACGACTACCTGAAAATTTTAAGCGATTCAGTGTATAAGGAGCTCAAGTATTACCAAGACATTAACACAACATATTATATCGAGTCTGATCAAGAACATTTTGAAATATCGGAAAAAATAAATGGCTGGAGGGATTCGTACCTGTATATTAAGGGGTGCAGCAAGCAAATATCACGGTGCTTCAATGATCTGGTAATTACAAATTCATATTTAATTATAATATCATTATACTTTTTAAGTCAAGTTATTGGTTTTCTTACGCTTGCCAAGCGTGGGGATTATAGCACCCTCTACCCTCTTTCTAAGGGGGAGGCCTTTACCCAGCAGTGGAAGTCTTCCGTCTGATGATGATGATGATGATGATGATTGGTCTTCTACATCCACATTTAGCATGCATGCTTTGCATGGGTAAATCAGCAAACAACATCAAAAATTCATCCAGTTATTGGTCTTAAGAAGGGGTTGAGAATAATATTCCCTTTCGTCTCTGGAAAATTGTCATAAGAAGCGAAGATTGGTGTGTGCCCCATGAATGAAAAAACTTAGATAAAATGGGTATGAAGAATGATGAATGTTTTCAGATGTGATTATATGTAAGTGAGTATCAAACTGAATGGCGAAAATTGGGCGTCTCAAGTAAATTTTCTCGTCATGTTTTTCTACACATATTTTACTAACGATACAACTTTCGAACATATTCTACATTTTTGTTTACTTTTCCAGTTTTTATTTTCTATGTCTGCGGTGATACTACAATGTATAGTTGCGGTGTTCGATCTTATTAGCATTATTGTCCAGAAGGTAAGAACTGTTATTTATTTGCAATTTATATTGCCATTACTCAATGTGTTGTGGCCTATAAAGAAGACGCAAATTATATGACATTTGTTGGCCATGCATTCTCACATGGAACTTAACCAAATCGGCCTTATATCAATACAAGTCAACTTAAAGCTATCGGAATACTATTCATTATCAAACGGAACATTCTGATTTTACCAGAGGTGCAGCGCCTCGAAAATTAAAACAAAACCGTTCCAAGCAAAAGTATTTAAATAACTTTTAAAAATAATGCTTATACATTTTTTGATTCCGCTCTGTGCTGTACATTTACAGAAAAATATTATTTTGTTTCATTCAGCACTTTGTACAAGACGATTTTAACTTATTGGCAGGTACATAGACACTCATATGCGCAAGATATCGTGTTCGCCTTATTTTATCACTTGACGGCATCGACAGCCTTATTAATTGCTGGTCAAAAGCTACAAAATGAAGTTGTAACTCTCAAAAAGGCATTAGCAAAGTTTTCTAATAGACTTTCAACAGGTGAGTTGACGAAAATATATTTTTCTTTAACAAATAAAGAAATAGAATCTACCTAAAATATCCATGCATTCTCAAGAAAAGAAAACTTCGTCCACAATGTTTACTGTTATTAATCCTTCGCCCATTAGATAACGTCGGGCAACTTTTTCTTAATTTATTATAATTATTATATAACTTATTAAATATATTGTCTATTTTGTGAGTTTGGATGTTTGGTACTACATCACGCAAAAATGGCTGGATGAATTAGAACGAAATTTAGCTAGTAACCTGAATCAACACATAGGATTCTTATTGACCCGGAAAAACGCGTTAAAAGTTGTTACCGTCGACGAAAAAAACAGCGCGGCGAAAAATACATGATGTAAAATAAAAATTTATTCTAGTTTATTTTCAGAACGTAATATGAAGTCCGAAACAAGACAACTGAAGAATTTACACCGTTTTATTAACACAAGTCCTATAGTTATGGAATTCAGCACATTTTCTTTGGGAATGTACATGCTACCTATGATGGCATCGTTAGCTGCTACGTACATTGTGGTGTTGGTACAATTCAACCACGTGCTGTAATCGAATATTATAACTTAACTATCTGATAGGAATAGTTACTATTATATCTATATAATAATAACTATTCCCATCAGAATATTGTTAAATAACCAAATTTACAAGAGAGAAGTTTAATTAATAAATAGTACCTATGTAATGTTATCACTAGTTATTTATTTTCCGAGCCAACCACAATAACCTAAAAACTCATATTGTGAATATTACTATCTTGATAGTAATCAACTGTAAAAATGGTCCGGAGTTCCCTAACTATAACTATTTTAATTATGTTCTAGACTCGTTCCTAAAGTACGAAAAACTTGTAATATTATCTAGTATTTTTCATTCTGTTTGAGAAATAAATATCTTTAACCATAATATAATTCATTATATATATTTAATCAATATAAATTCATTTATTTCTTTCACTAAAGTAATATCTAATTCTAAGGGCCTGTTTTAAAGTTACGAGTATCTTCTATCGTATCTTACTTACAGGCCAGTTTATCCACTGATTAATGCTACTCGGATATTGTGAAATTCATATGAGTAGTAACGGGTGACTTTAAGTGGCGGTTAGTCTACTTGACACTTTACTTGTAGATGTTGAAACAGGTCCTGTGTTACAGAATTGTCTGGATAACACATAACTTTGTGAAAGACTGGTGCCTAAGATAATTAAATTGTTTAGGAAATATTATATGTGATTATTTTATGATTGATGTATGATTTTATCGCATTTAAATATGTCATCTTATTCAATGCCAAAGGACCGCAGACGTACGGATTGTAGACGTGGTTGGTCTACTATGCACTGACAATAGAACTGCAATTTAAGATTTATCTGACACCGAATTCATCATAAAATAAAAGATACATAGATAATTGGATATATGTATATGTATTTCATATGGAATTTTTTTCCTACATGTGGAAAATTATAATCGGCCATATTTTGTATAAATTATTACTTACTGTCTCAGTCTCACTAAAACACAAATAAAATTTCCGAGTACAAAACAAATATTGGTAACTAGGAAATTGTATGATCTGCCAACAGCGAAAGGAACCATGTTAGAGCTATATCTATCCGTAATGTCCCCATTAATAACAAAATTGATGAATAACAAATAAAACAGGTCCACATAATATCCTAAAGACAATCAAATAATGTAGGTGGCTAATTTATACACGCTACTCACTCTATTACTTTTACGAGGTCGTATTAACATTCAGCTATCATTTTATAGTGTATCCTTCAATACGTGTCACTAGTTCGACAAAATGACTATTTTACACACATTGACGTTTACTGAAAATATCATGGGTGTCTACAGAAATTACGTATTTATTGATAAATATAAAAAATGTTTTGCAATTATCCGCATTTGTATTGAAATATTTATATCTATGTACCTTGGGATAGGAAAATTATGTTCTGCTGATACAAGGGCCAGTAAAACATGGGAGGCTCTGCTTGCTGTTTATTATTTAGAATTATTGTTTTTACTAAAATCTCTTTTACCCGTCATTGTTGGCATACGACATTCAAGATCATATATTATTATTTTCATATTTATACTTGGAAATATGTTAGTTACTGCGCTTTTAAATAAAGAATATAGTTTCTTCTATAAAGGTATATTTCGTATTCTGTATATAGCGTTGATCGACACTCGATACATATTTGAACATTTAGTAGCTTATTGTGCCATAACTGGAATTCAGGACTTTTTGAAAATGTTAAACGACTCTGTACGTAAGGTTCTCGAGCATTACAAAGGGAAAGAAACTAAACAAAGAAATAAAACTCCAACACTATGCGTGGATATCGAAGAAGAGTTCTTTGAAATATCAGAAAAAGTCAATTCTTGGACGGAAACATACGACAACATCGTGAATTGCTCGAAGAATATGTCACGATGCTATATTGAACTGGTAATTAATGTTACATAAAGATTTCATTCATTGTCTTAGCTTGCAAAATAAAATAAAAAAGTTTTTTACCCAGAGACACCATAAAACCTATGTGTGGCAAGTACAGTTCACACACTAGCTAAATTACGCTCGTTTTATTTTAGATTTCTGAAATAGTGCCTTTTATACATTGCGTTATTGGTGAGCCTAAGGGCCTGTTCCACCATCTACAAGTTAAGTGAATAGTTACATCTTAATTAACGCTAACCGGCAAGTAAAAGTTACGTGTATCTTCTATCGTATCTGAGTTACAGGCCAATTTATCCCCTGATTAATGCTACTCAGATATTGTGAAATTCGTATGAGTAGTTACGGGTAGACTTTAAGTGGTGGTTAGTCTACTTATCATTTTACTTGTCGATGGTAGAACAGGGCCTAAGCCTACTCTAATTTATTTACTTAAAGATTTTCAATTTTCAGATGACATTTACTTTTGGTATACTCGTAATACTGTGCATAACTACTATTTACAGACTTATAACCCAAATTATTGATAAGGTAAGCAAAATCGCATTTTCCATGGCTTTTGAGTGTATAAAGGAAATAAATAAAAAGTTTAATATTTAAATCAGAATTTAAATTATTTTTTAGCCACACCAGTATATTCGGCAAGTGGTATTTAACACGATAATCTTAGCATATCACGTGGTAGCATCGACTGCCCTGTTGACTGCTGGTCAAAGTATCCAAAATGAAGCTAGTTCTCTTAATCAATTATTAGCAAAGCTTTTAGTAACCTTTCAGCAGGTAAGTTATCCCTAATATAATTATTATAATTGACTTGAACTAATATATTTTATTAAAGATATCTTAATTCAATGGAATATTTAAATCCAATGTCGAGCAACGTAAGTTCTGGTTAAAATACTATTTCGAATTTATTATGTTCTGGTTCTAACAACGTCGAGTGATAAAAAGTTAGGTTTTATTCTAACTCTTGCTGGGAAAAGCAGCCTTGCTGACTAAAACTCTAGGTCTAGTACATTGTAGAGTTTTACTTAGTAAGACTTACGCGAGTTCATTCAAGAACGGTTGTAGTCATCAATAATGTTTGACTAATTGAAATTGTCGAGCCTTCTTTTTATTAGAATAGACCTTTTGCTCTAAAGTAGGCCAGTTATAGGCTGGTAATTGTAATTTCTGATTCTTATTTTCAGATCTTAAAAAATTGGAAATCAGAAAGCTCAAAGATCTACATCGTTTAGTTAATAGAAGACCCATTGTTATACAATTTGGAACATTATCTGTGGGAATGTATTTGCTTCCTATGATTTTATCTTTGACAGCGACTTACATTGTAGTCATGTTACAAATCAACTCTGTTGTGTGATTGTTAAATTCACTCATATCGTCAATCGCATGAAATATACAGTTGCCTTGCTTTAAGAAGTTCACCAGTATTAGGAAAACAGATCATAATTATTGTGTTGATATTTAGTATTTGCACGCACTAGAGTATAACCTATTAATCGATTTGTATTAATCATTTACATTTATTAAGGGCTTAAGTAATACACGTAATGGCGCTACTTGGATCAATTTATAATTGCTAAAATGGCCACAACAGTGGTGTAGATGTTTGTTTTTAGTGTTGGAGTAAATAATATAAATATACCAAAATCATGAAAAACTTGACTATAGAAGTCTTTCAGCAAAAAAAGTGTAATTAATTCTTAATAAATAAGTATTACATTTCAGTTGTTTCAATAACACGGTGTTAAAATCTTCTGTACAATTTTTGGTCATAGGCATTTGACCTTGTTCATCACTAATATTGTTATTTATTTATTAAGGCGGAAAAGCATGAAATTATGGGGCTTGTACTAAAAAGGTTAAAACTTTATTTTAGCATTGAAATGTAAGTATTAATGATAATAATTTAAACGGTAATTGTGGTTAATCAAATGTAAAAGACAATGATATTATGCGTGTACCTCAAGGAGCCACTCTAGGACCATATTTTTAATTTTAACATAAATAACTAGTCCTGACATAACGTGGGTGCATAAATTATGCGGTGATTATGACCATTATCAATAGAATAATCATGTTGAATTGCCTTCCATTAAGCCGTTAGCATAGTTCCGTAAAATACCAGCCCCCCTAGAAAATTTTCATAGTGCTAGACGAAAAGAAATCGAGTAGAATGGCAAGCGTATAGAGTCAACATACCTACAACTATGTAATCTATGACATACATACATATTATGTCACTCTCATGTATTTTTAATTTTCTTCGACTAGCGTATTGTCACGTGTCTCCAGAGGAATTCAGATATGATTGTTAAAATAACTTTCCAAAATTCATGTTTTAACCAACCCAGTTACTGGGCAACCCATACTAGGTGACAGAATTTCAGACCACAGACAACACGCAATAATTGACAAAGATCTACGAATGACATACAAGGCCGCTTTTTGAGGCAACGAGACGCCTCTAGCAACAGACTATAAAAAAGATGGTACCCTTTCAAGTACGGACCGTGGCGAGTGCAGTTTAACCTTGACCGTTCGTTAGTTTTTTTTCTTAAGTCTCTCGGTAGCTACATAAATAAGGAAATTATTATCATAAAGACATAAGTAACATCATTTATCTCTATCACCAATCAATCATTTAGGAGTTAAGTAATTACTTGCATTAAAGGTATGAGTTTTACTTTTGTCAGCGACTCGTTCATTCCTAGAGGAATATCGTATATACGAAGCTTTAACATGGAAAATAATACATTGCTAGGCATGTTAATAAAAACCGAAAATATGTTAGGTATTTACAGAAATTATGTTTTACTTAAGAAACATTGTAAAGTTTTTGTTTTATTACGTGTTGCCATAGAAGTTGTGATATCTTTGCTTATCGCAGGAAATGGTATTAATGCAGCGATTCAATCACGGCCTAAAGAACTAGCAGAGAGAATGGTGTATGTGTTTATATTGTTGTACTTTATTCAAAGTTTTGTTTATTTAGTATGGGGCATACTCAACTCGAGTTTGTACAAAACATTTTTAACCAATTTCTTTTGCGTTCACAATTACTTTGAGAAAGATCCAGTGTATATTAAATATATGAGAAGCCTGAAGAATTTTAGTTTAACAACCGTGATAATAGGTACCTTTTTATGTGTACTAGCAGGAATAGCTAAGATATATCACATCGCCGACGTAATGCCGAATTTGCTGAATCAAAAAAGAGTGTTGATAATACTCTCAGTTATATACACTGACACTCGCTTTATTGTGGAGCATACAATAATGTACACCCACATCACTATGCTACAATGTGTATTAAAATGTTTGAACAATTGTATAACGCGAGTTCAAACGAACTACGATAACCAAAAGAAAAGTTTAAGCTTAAATAGCAGGCAGGGGCATGCTTCTCTTACCGCTGATAATATAGAAGCATGGACTACGAGGTATTTTTGTTTAGTGAATTGCAGTGCAACACTATCCGTGTGCTACAACAAACAAGTAAGAGTGACAATAATCAAATGAATTTTTTTTGGTTGTTTTGATATACCTATAAGCCTTTCCACTTCGTCCATTTTTTTTTAGTTGTGGAGTGCTTTGTGTTTATCTTCTACACATTTAGTGACGACCATTTATGGAATATTGAGTCTATTCATTAGGAAGGTAAGTAAGCATTCAATCTTAACTTTTCTCTATAGTTTTATCTTAACTGAATTTAATATGTCTGTCTGCCATCATATTTTCTCAGTCAATCGTAATACTGATTCAAAGGAAATTAGGTATGGATAAATTTTAAGCCTTGATAGTTGCAGGAGAGGCCGTAGACTAAAGTCCAGGCTGCTTAGCCATAGCTTTCCTTGTCAGTACAGTCAGCATCAGACAAGTCAAGAAACTTAACGAAACTTTTACAGAAATTGTTCAAAGTTACAACCTCAAATTGTAAGACAGTCCAAATGATAGTCTGAGAATATTTAGAACTTTTTTTATGTAGCAACGTGTTCTTCAATTAATGGTATGTTAAAAAAATGTAGTGTTCAGCTACTTATGTGATGTTTTATTTCGACAGGATCCATACAAATATATCCGGGCGTCTATAACATTACAAGTTCTATTATATTCTGTATATTGTGCGTTGGTCGTTGCAATAGCGGGACAAAAATTACTGAATGAGATGACAAGACTAAACAGAACATTATCAAGACTGTATACTACTATGTCGATTGGTAACTATTTTTTAATTTTACTACTAGGGCTATCACGTATTATGGTGTTGGTGGAAATTATTATATACGACTAGAACCTATGGTATATGGAACCCATTAGATAGTTTTAAATATATTTGATAGACTTATGTCACCAAGTAAAAGAACCATAAAAATCGTAACGAAAGCGCCACTAGCGGCCGGCTAACTTTTATTTCAAATTTTATGATGATCGGTTCAGCGGTTTAGGCGTGGAAAGGTGACTAACAAACTTACTTTCGCATTATATCAATTCGCATTATTTCGCAATATCAAGCGCATGCATGATGTATGAACTTGTTTCAAGTTCATACATCTTGCATGCGCAGATATTTGCGATGCGTTGCGAATTCGCAGTTATGTGTGGGAGCATTAAAGTAAGCATGATGATTAGGGTTGTAATTTTACTGAGTGCTATCCATATTATTTACTTCCTACCGGTTTTACTCACGTGTTTATTTGGGAATGGCCTACTACTTTTTTTATTATTATTGTTAAATTGGTTCTAACGTGTAGCTGGAACAAAAAGATCCATCACCATAATTATGCTCTTTCCTTGGATTTTGTAGATCACTATATTATTATAAAAGCTTTCGCCATTTCAATAATTGGCGCACGACCTGATTGGCGCAGTGGTTAAGCGATTGGGCTGCAGCGCTAGAGGTTGCGGGTTCGATTTTCGCACGGGACAAAAATTTGATCGATTCGCAGATGTTTGGCC
This sequence comes from Abrostola tripartita, assembly GCA_905340225.1. NCBI lineage: Eukaryota > Metazoa > Arthropoda > Insecta > Lepidoptera > Noctuidae > Abrostola > Abrostola tripartita. The sequence continues at coordinate 3,151,273 of HG996491.1, forward strand.
CGACTCTGGGTGTTATAGCTGGTGGCTGTAGCTGGGAGTATATGATATTTCATATTTGTGAAAGGCACCCACGACACGTTTTTTGAAAAGAAAAACTAAAAGAAAAGTGCTTTATAGTGTAATATTATTTTAGCCTGAAGTGTCCCACTGCTGGCCAAAGGCCTCCTCATTCTCTTTACACATACATGTCAAGTTCTTTCCGCCATCTCCGTCTGGGTCTTCCTTGCTGTCGTCGCTAAGTAATAAAAAATAGTTAAAAAATTATATTCAGAAATAATATTTTTCAATTACCTACGTTTTGTTTCAGATTTTACACCGGCATCGAGGAGTCTAAAGAATGTTTGCGTCTTAGTGAAAACGAATCCTATTCAAATACAAAACACTACGAAGTTCGCCATAGGAACGTACCTCATTCCGATAATTCTGTCCCTCGCTATCTCCTACGCAATAGTTATTTTGCAATTTAATCAGCTTATTTAACCCTTCCCAGTGTAGTACCTACGCCATGCTCACATATGGGGCATGGCAATTGTTTAACTAAGTATTGTGTCTTCTTCGCGCACAGGCAAAGTGTTAAGTTATGCTTACACATAATGATGTCACGCCTTCTTATTTATTTGAATAAAGTATTGTATTTTTGTCTCGTCTATTATAAATTCATTTTTGTCCCATAAGTTTTGGGCCATCGTATGGTCGGATACATACAACTTTTAATCGAACAGCTATAAAGTTGTATATGAACAAGTATATGTCGATAAAGTGCTATGCTAAGTTAAAGAAGAGTTGATTGCATGCGACTCTAAATACATTCCCATATCAACTGGAGTAGTATAGTATCAACTATACGCTTTCTATGCACATACATTCTAGCAATAAGTGTACTTGTGTAGAGAAAATAAATGATTATTATTATTATTATACATTCCCATAGACTTTTTGACGTACAACTATATAGTTGTGTGATTACAAGCTTACTCTTCTATACCCATCCTAATGTATCTTCCTATAGAACCTATGGCCACATAATTTTGTCGCAGAACCAATAACCGCTGGAGTAAGCGTGTTCTGGAGTGAAGACCGTCTTGGCAAACGTAAGCACAAGCGTAGGACGCCTTCTGGCCAGATGGCGACGAAGACTTGCATAGGAGGGCCGGCAGCAACTGGATGCATAAAGCAGTAGACCGGGCTCTGTGGCGTACCTTGAGAGGCCTATGTCCAGCAGTGGACTGCAACGGGCTGATGATGATGATGGAACCTATGGTCATGTCTCATGAGTAAAAAGTTAAAGGTACAAATTATTTCAAGGATTTAAGGTTCAATGTTTATTTCATTTACCACACTAACAGTGCCAGCAACTATAGTTACTTGGATGTGATAACCATCATCCAAAGACCTTGGTTACTATAATATTACTCCCTTTGTCCAATTACAATTGTAGCTTTGGTATGACGAATGATGTATTATAAATACGCATTTTTAGTCTATCTACAAAGTCGGTTAAATAGTAATTTGATTGGTATGTTTGTCTGAGTAGTAATAATGAAAACAATATTAGACTGAGCAAGGATCGAACTAGAATTACCAAACTTACTAATCCACTTTGACCTGATGAGCATGGTGATCTACGTGCGCTACGGTGAAATAACAACACGCGAAGTCCCAAAGTTATAAGTGGCGACCCTATTGCCATCAACTGGGCACAAATCCAGACTTTGGGCTGCTACTGAGAATTAATTATTAGAAAAACTCATCAACACTTTGCCCAACCCGGGATTCGAACCCAGGACCTCATGTAAGCAGTCGCGCTTAACGGCCACTGGACCAACGGTTTCGTAAAAACCTTCCATCTGTCCCAAGGGTTAGAAATACCGATAATAATTTCTTTGATTTGATTTTGAAATAAAAGAGGATGGGATGGAATCGAAATGAATACCATTCGACCTATTAGGTAATATTTACCTAACCGTACCATTCGGTGTTAAATTCTAACCAGCAATTTATATAGGGACTAGTTTAACGACTTATCTGCGACATCATCATCAGCCGTAAGACGTCCACTGTTGAACAATGGCCTCCCCCTTTTGCAAGGGGAGGGGGTTGCCGTAATCGCAACGCTTGGCAAGCGGCTTGGGGATCGCAGTGTTGGTGGCCAAGTTACAGAAGACGCTGCTGCCCATCTTCTGGATTTTCCTTTAGTCGCCTCTTACGTGGTCAATTCTGGGCCGGATACCACTCGGCACTGCGACATAATAAATATATATTAGTTAATTAATTATGAATGATGTGCACTCGAGGGCAGGTATGAGGTATATGAAGTGCCCATATAGTATACAAGTATACTAATAATGTCTAATGTAACAATAACCTTTATAGCCGTCATTACAAGATATAGATCGCTGATTTATCATTTATAACGTTCTTGTTCATAACTTAATTGTGTTGGAAATAATTCTTGTGAAATATTGTGATAATTCATCGTCTGGGTCCACTCTCTCTAAACTAGCAACTAATAAAAAAATGTTAAAAAATAATACAATAAATATGTTAATGAAAGTTGAGAATATAATGGGTGTCTACAGAAATTACAGTAGTCTCAGTAACGGCCGTAAAGTGGCTGTTATTGTCCGTATGGTCATTGAAATTTTCTTTATTTCATTTTTCATTTTAGAAAACATTTCTGTGGACGCTGCGCAATTAGACATCCGTGATAATATATGGTATTTTGTGATTCTGTTTTATCACTTACACCTCTTGTTAAGCAATAATGTATTGCTCATTAGTGGTATCCAAAGTTCTCGTTCGTTCAAATTGTTTATAAGTGACTTAATGGTAGTTAACCATTGCTACGAAAAAGAACCGGTTTTCATTAAGTGTTTGATAAAGATAAAGTTGGTCTCAATCGTATCTGTAACCGTGTCAATACTGCTAACGGTAGCAGTATTAGTAAATAAATTTTTAGCTAAATTGTATTCCGGAGAAAACGTAAGTTATCATTTCTTTTTTGGGCAAATGTCACAAAAAATTGTGGAAGCACGTTTTATTTTAGAGCATATTTCTATGTATTCATACATTAGTATGCTTCATTCCTTTTTGAAATGTCTCAACAATAATATTATGGACATTCAAGTAAAATATGACAGTAAAAATATACCAATACAAGCGGTAAGCGAGAGCAATGATATTTTGTCAGTCGAACAAATGGAAAGCCTGACTACAAATTATAAATCTTTGATGACTTGTAGTAAACACTTGTCGAAGTGCTTTAATGTGCAGGTTAGTAAATTTCTTCATTCTATTGTAACTGTCAGATAGCTTAGATTAACCTCTCGTGACCATTTCATACCAACTCGATATGTTTAAAATCAATACTTATTTTCAGCAGTCAATTATGTAGAATCAATTACATACATTGAAATAATTTTATGCAAATATCAAAGAATTCCTATTAAACACCGAGGTGGCAATGTCGTTTTAATAGGGTTTGCATACTTAGCAACAAGTTAAACCCATTATGCGTTAGTTATATAAAGACCTATTTTCTCCTTTTTCCAGATCGTATTTTCTGTGATCGGATCATCTATGTATTACGTTTCTGCGTCGTGTGGCATATTGACTATAGTTAAACAATTCGTAAATATCACCTAAATATTATAGTATAACTCATTATTATTTGTTCATGAATACATTATGATACTAATTAGTAGTTCTTTTGCTTTTCAGGGACTATACTATCGTTATATGATTGTTTTCAAGATAGTTTACGTTGTAATTTATAGTTCATTCTGCACATGTGGTGTCATTTTTGTGGGCCAGAACCTTTGCAATGAATACACGAAAATAAATAGGAATCTGTCAAAGTTATACAATACAATGACTGATAGTAAGTATAGGTACTTGAGATAAATGACTTTATCAAAAAACATACCTAGGCTGAATTGTTCAGCAAAATGATTTTTAAGGAGTAGCAGGTAAACAATGTAAGAATTGCGCAAAGTTAAATATATCTGAATAAACAGACAAATTAAAATGCTTCGAGAGAGTCGCTTGATAATATGAAGTTAAAAAAACCATTGAAGTAAATTTAATAATTTTGATAAGATATCATAATAGTTCCCACCTACTATTTCAGGTAACTGGTAGTGACTGGGGGAGGGGGGGAATGGAAGAGCGTTCTTCGTGGCGTACTCTGGGGGAGGCCTACGTCCAGCAGTAAACTGCAATGCAATAGGCTGATGTGATGATGATAATAATAAAGAGTCTCACTGTATGAGATTTTTTGTATAGGTACCTACTGCCCCCCTACCATGAACTCTTAATGTAGGACATTTTCGTTATGGAAGCGAGACGCCATTTTGTGCTATTATTGTGGCGTCACGCTTTCACAACAATAAATGTCTTGACTTAAGAGTTCATAGTAATTATTACTCTTAAATCAAGACATGGATATGGTATTTTAACTACCAGTTAAAAATATTAAAGAATACATTTATAATTTTATGCCTATTCTATTCTAGTTGTTGTGTTAACTATTATACATTTGCTTTCAGATCCTTCAGCTCCAGAATCAAAAATTATAAAGAATTTGATTATTTTCGTTAAAGTTAATCCCATTCAAATAAATTGTAATTCTAAGGTCATATTAGGGACTTACCTAATACCATTTATTCTGGCTTTCGCTTCCACATACATATTTGTAGTTTTGCAGTTCTATCATGTCATATAATAATTATATATACCAACATAATATAACATCACGCATTATTATATAATAAGCATTTAAAAGTTTTAAAGAAGTTGCGGAAAAGAATAACTTTTATCAATTATTACCACTCGTGTCGCTTTATAATGACAATAGTTCAACGAAATTAAAGATTAATTGAAAGGAGGAAAGGGAACTGAGTTAATAATAAACGATGTGTATGTTTCATAAGTATAAAATATTTGATATGTTTTTTCAATGAATTAATTCTGTACTTAACTAAAAAAATGAATGATAAGCGCCGTGAATGTCTTTTGCATTGTAGGCATTTTCCTAAAATTGTGAATATACTTAACAAAAAAATCAAGGCTGTTTGTAATAATACAGTAATTCCATAAAAAAACATTTCATGTTGAAGATAGTGACCTCATTCATTACGTATTTATATCATTATTATAATAATGTAATAAGTGTTAAAAAAACCTATAATCATCACTAAAATATGATAATATCAGTAAGGGCCCAAAATGTTACCCTGTGGAATACCAATAGAACTGAAAAAATGTAATAATAAAACATAATTTCTGAACCACTTTCAGGTTTGAACCCATAACCATCAGCTACGAGAATATTTGATAGAACTATTAAAGTTCTATTTCTAATGTCGAGTAAGTTAAGACGTGTTAATTTAAGCAAATATTTAGTGAATAACGCAATCGAAAGCTTTTTGTGAGTCTCTTTATCTCACTCATCATTGTTAAGCAACACAATCTTATGTTTGACTATTAATGTTATGGGTATCTGTAGTTCTAATAAATGGACACTTATCTAACAGACTTTATGCTTGTTTCTTTCAAACATTCCTGAATACGATAGTCAAGAAATGGAAGCAACTTAATCACACAGACTTTTTTAATATTAAATAACATTATTTATGACAAACGTCCTACTGACTTGAGAACTCATTTTTAAGTGAGAATGACATCGTAAAGTTTTCAACTGAGTTGGAAGTTATGTGTTATCTACCTACGCATAGCTATATACGTTCGTCTACCTTGTAACAGATGATAAAAATTAATTAAAAAAACCCCCAATGCAAAAAAGAAAGGCGGTCATTTAAAAAGTCAAAAATAATACCTATCATTGAGCCATGACATCCGATCGAGTAACACCTATTCAAGACAATGTCGGGGTACCGCTTAAGTAAGTCAGAACCTTCATTTGATGGAGTTTTTTTTTGATTATTGCTCTAAACACTTAGCGGTACCCCCCACCATCGGCACTAATAGAGCTGTCATTTCAAGATACAGATCGCCGATATTATCATATAATGATGCACTTGTTTATTATTCTACTGTGAAGTGTAACGACTCATCAAAACTATTCTTGGCTTTTGTTTGTAACCATATTACCTTAGTCACCATTTGTCTATTAGGACGCACAAAGTAAAAACCAATAAGATAAACACAAAATGATAAAAAACAAAACTATAAACATGTTAATAAAAGCGGAAAATATAATGGGTGTTTACAGAAATTACTTTAGTTTCAATAACCGTTATAAAATATTTGTTGCAATCCACATGATTGTCGGCATCGTAGGATTTTCATTTGTCATTTTATTCAACTCGATTTTTATTTCGTCTCAACAAACAATCCGTAGTAATATTTGGGGTTTAGTGATTCTTATGTATCGTTTACATACATTCTTTAACAACTATGTAACACTTATTTGTGGTATCCAAGGTTCCAATTCTTTCAAAATGTTTTTAGGTGACTTCATGGCAGTACACCTTTGCTACGAAAAAGAACCGATACACTTCAAGTGTTTAAAACGGATAAAGCTAGTTACTGTAGTTTCTTTTATCGTATATTTGATTATAACGATATTTTTATTAATAATTAAAGTTTATCAACGAATATTACTTGACCACACAGACTTAATATATTTTATTTTACAAGTGACCGAAAAAATTGTAGAAACTCGTTTTGTTATAGCGCATATTACTTTGTATGCGTACATAGAAATGCTTAATTCATTTCTGAAATGTCTCAACCACAGTATTTTAGATAAAGAAAAACTACTACGAGGCACAAGCGAGAGTAATGGTATTTTGACAGTACAACTAGTGGAACAATTTACTACAAATTATAAATATTTGTTAAGTTGCAGTAAACACTTGTCGACGTGCTATAATATTCAGGTGAAGTGCTTTTGTGATTTTTACTGTTAATTTACATGTAATGTGTTAACATAAAGCTATGGTATGGAAATCTTTTCACTAATTAACAATTATGTGATAAATTTTTATTGAACGGTTTTATTTATCTGTCATAACTATTTTCTTTATCCTCCAGATATCATTTTCACTAATCGGATCATCGATATTCAACGTTTCTTCTTTGTGTGGAGTAATGGCTATCATTAGAGTATTCGTAAATATTACCTTAATATTACTATTTATATTCTTTTAAAATTGGTTGTTAACTCAATCATCTATTTTGCTTTTCAGGGATTACATAACCAAATTTTGAACCTGTCTAAGACAGTATACCTTATAATGTATTGCTCATATTGCACATATAGTGTACTTGTCGCAGGAAAAAATTTACTTAACGAATATACAAAAACAAAGAGGATTCTCTCAAAATTATACAATACAGTGATACATAGTAAGTATAGTTTAGATCTCCTTTAAAACAGTATTAGATTTTTAGAATAGTACGAATAGATTATTGTGGATGTATGTTGTACAAGTAATGCACCTGAAAACAAGAAACTAATTTAAACTGAAAACTGAGTAATTGAAGAAAACGGTTAATAAGGTTCCCAGTGTGCGTTATTGCGATAATCCGCCCGATTCCTTACACACAACTGCGATTCTAGAATTACCAGACGATAAAAATGCAGTTGTGTGCAAGGAATCGGGACGCGTTATTGCAATAACGCACCTGTGTGGAGCATTTTAGGGTTACGCTGGCTTAGAGATTTGATATGGTTTACGGGTTAGCCACATGGCTTTATAATATAAACGTACAAATATGTTTTTGGTTCATAATTAATTGATTCAAAGATTAATTGTATAATATTTCAGATCCTGAAGCTCCAGAAACAAAAAGTATCAAGAATTTGATTAATTTCGTTAAATTAAATCCCATTCAAATAAGATGTAATTCTAAGATCATCCTGGGGACCTACCTAATACCATCGATTGTGGCTTTTGCTTCTACCTACATAGTTGTAGTTTTGCAGTTCTATCATGTTGTATGATAAGACCACGTTGCCACTTAGATGAGCGACCATCATTCACCATAGGACCCTTACCGCCGAACTCAGAGACATTTTATGATTACTTAAACTATTACTAAGTAAAGGTTTCCTTTGTGAAATCTTATCTTAGTGTCAGTTTAAGTAATCATTAACGTCTCTGAGTGCGGCGGTCAGTATTGTTTCAATGTGATTTCAGAGTATTTAATTCTAGGATATTTTAGTTCACCGTTCATTCATTCATTTCATCAGTTCACCGAGTTTGTAATAACCTACTTACTTATTTAATAGTTTGTTCTTATCTTATAAGTGTATTTATGTTATTGTTTTATTATAAACTGCTTTATATACACTTAACTAATTTAATAAATAAATTTAATGTAAAGTTATGCATAAAATCTTTGATTATAATTTTAGTTCCCTTGTTAGCTTACTTAGGCATTACCTGTTAGACACGGTAGTACACTCGGCAAAGATTCCTGTCAACATTATTAGTTTTTTACCGCCAAAGCATATAGCTTGCTCATTTGTACTGTACTATCCTGAATATCTGCTTCAGACTCCGGTATTTCAGGTAAATCAAAGCACTAATAGCCGAGTGGTATGACCGTTGGACTGCCAAGTCAAAGGTCGCAAGTTCAAATCCCGGCACGCACCAATGACTTCTCGAATTCATGTGCGTACTATAATTTAGTTATCAGTTGCTAAAAACGGTGAAGGAAAACATCGTGAGGGAACCAGCACACCTGAAAGATTTTTCAACGGTGTGTAAAGCCATGTCAGAGGCCTACAGGCGGTTTAAACTCTGACACCAGGTTGTTCAACAACCATACGATAAGCAGAAGAAGGTAAATCAAAGAACAGGTATAAACAATTCACTAGTGTTTAAGGTATTGATGCTGTGGTCATGTGAGTTTCCGGCAGATTTCTTTCACGCGTAGTCTTGCGAGAAAGTTTTATATATAATAGTGTAACGATCGCATATACGCCGCACGACAAAGTTACCGCGTACGTCGCGCGCCCTTACAAAGATAGTTGTTCGCTCCGCGTCGACGCCGCGCGCCCCGCTCGCTCGAGTCGACAGTCGGCCCACCTCGCCCTTGAAGTGCGCGCGTACGCACGGCCTCCGCGCCACCGCACTTTTATGTATCCGCTATAGTCTCATGTACTGTATAATAAGTGTAAACCCATATTGTGATATATACCAATAAAGACAGTTTTACAATAAAAGTATTCATTACAATTGCGCCCAACTCGTGGCACGCGCTCCGTACAAGTACCTACGTGCCTACGTGACCGACGCGAGCGCGGACGAAAACCACGCGACTGAGTACCTACCTACTGGACTGTGCTGCTGCTAATTACCGTTTTGTGTCGCCGACGAGTGTTAACGACGAGAAGATGCCGCCGAAAACACGCCGACATGCACAAAATGACGATGGCGACTCCAGTAGCGACGAGGAAAACCACGCGGTGCCACACCCCGCGAGTGCGACGCCGCCACCCGCCGCGACGACGAGTTGTAGTAATTCAATTACTATGTCCGAGGAGCAACTCACGCGGCTATTATCGAGCGTCATGAGAAGCGCCATGACTTCGACGCCGACGGCAACCGGCGAGACGACGGGTCTGACTCACCCCACCGCCACACACACCGGAGCGCCGAGCCTGCATAGTAACTTCGCCCGCTGCACAGCCCGATTCGACGGAGCTACGCGCAGCGCCGAAGCCCTAGAAGCGTTCGTCGAGAGCGTGCTCATATACAAAGAGTGTGCAAGTGTGTCCGACGAACACGCCCTTCGAGGTCTACCTATGTTGCTGACGGGAGACGCTGCCACGTGGTGGCAAGGCATCAAATTCACCGTGGAGAACTGGGACGACGCGATACGCCGGCTACGCTTCATGTACGGCGCGCCACGCCCTGCCCACCGGATACTTCAAGAAATCTTCGCGAATGAACAGAGTGACAGTGATAACGTAGATTCGTATATATCGCGAGTGCGAGCAAACCTGTCGCGATTACCATACTGTGTACCGGAAATAATGCAACTAGATATTGTATACGGCCTTTTGAATCGTAAAATCCGCAAAAGAGTGTCACGCGATAGTATAAGTAGCGTCGACGGTCTTCTCGAGCGAGCTAGGTATGTGGAGCAGACATTAGGCGAGGTTAGCGAATCTAAATCGGCAAGTCCGCGTGTGCATACAGATTCCCGCGATGTAAACATTAACCCTTCGAATGCCGTTGTTAGTCAAAGTAACCCTTCGCATGCCGCGTCCGACTCTAGTTCGAGTATATGTTCAAACGCGACGTCGAAACGTGTTAGGCCGCGTTGCGCTTCCTGTAAACGGTTTGGTCATTCAGTAGATGAATGTAGAAATAAAATAATATCTAGTGATCAAGGGGTTGATAACGCGCCGTCATTATCGTGTTACGGCTGCGGTCGAAAAGGTGTAATACGCTCTAGATGTCCGACGTGTAAAGGCTCCTCTCCCACCGACAAGGTAAGCTTTCAAATTGCCATAACCCGCGAATCCCACCTGACGCACCCTACAGTAAGGATAGAGGTTGCATCTTTAGTAGGCGTTGCAGTGTTAGACACAGGTGCTACAGAGAGTCTCGCTAGTCCCGGACTATATAACATCTTGCTCGACAACGGCGTTGCATTCAGAGAGACGCGCCGCAACGTAAGTTTCGCCGATGGTACGCAACACGCACGCAAATTGTTATCGTGTACTACGAACGTAACAATTCAGGGACGCGTTATCCCCACCACTTTCTTAGTGATACCAGAAGCGGATAATGGGACGCTTCTTGGACAAGATTTTATCACTAAAGCAGGTATAGTATTAGACCTTCAGCATAGTTGTTGGTACTTTTGTAATTGCCCTGGGCCGAAGTTTACTTTCATACAGTCTTACAGTGTCTCATCTACCAGCGACGAAGAGTTGACGCAGGTCAATACCACCAACCTGGCGCTGAGGGAGGATGAAGGGCCGAAGCTGTCACCGGCCCAGAGAACACAGCTTAACCAGCTCACAGTGAGTAGAGCTGAGCGCTTGACCACCGAAGGACCCCCTACAACTGATACCTGTCATCGCATTCGGGGTGATGAGAAGCAGGAACCGACCGCTTCACCACTTTATAGAATGTCGCAAGGTAAGAGACAGTTGTTAGACGGTGGGCTTAAGAAGCAGAATGATTTAATACAGGAGTGTGTGTCACCTTGGACGTTGGTCCCCCAAGCTGTAGACCTACAGATCGAGTACACTCCCGGAAAGGTGAATACACTCAGCCGCACAGCCTGTTGCGCGGAAAACCCAGGTGGTTGCGAAGTATGCTTAGTGACTGTAGAAGTGCCACGCAGGACACCTGATGATGTACGCACCTACCAACTCCAGGACCCCGAGCTGAAGGGTATTATCGAGGATCCTGAGACGACCGACGTTCCTTTCAGGGGGAGGGGAGGGTCAGAGAGAGGTTGTATATTAAATTATGTAAGCCCTAGACAGTCGAAGTTCATACCTCGTAGGGATGGTCCATGCCGCACAAGGCAAGTGGTAAGCAGTAACGTAGGACGTTATCACGTTACTTATTTGGCCCCGTTTGTCGGTAATGTCGAAGCCCCGGTTAGAGGTAAGCGCAGACGCGGTCGACCCCGTAGATATGTTTGCTAGCCCGAACGCGAGGGCGCTATGTTCGAACTAGAGGGGGAGTGTGTAACGATCGCATATACGCCGCACGACAAAGTTACCGCGTACGTCGCGCGCCCTTACAAAGATAGTTGTTCGCTCCGCGTCGACGCCGCGCGCCCCGCTCGCTCGAGTCGACAGTCGGCCCACCTCGCCCTTGAAGTGCGCGCGTACGCACGGCCTCCGCGCCACCGCACTTTTATGTATCCGCTATAGTCTCATGTACTGTATAATAAGTGTAAACCCATATTGTGATATATACCAATAAAGACAGTTTTACAATAAAAGTATTCATTACAATAGTCATTTCAGTATTTCATGGAGCCTAACTTTTACGGAAATCTTATTTCTTACATACATAAATAGGTATTTGCTTATAGGTGACGATCTACTTATAAAAATTGAAAAATATCTTTTATAAGATAGAGGATGTATGTATTTGTGTATGTAGGTACTTACGAACAATTAATTCTCTTTGTTGTACTTATAAAACAAGCAATCATAAAATGTGTTATGAGTAAATATGTATTTCCCAAGTAACTGTCACTACAAGATACAGATCAGAGACCGTATCGTTGCTCATGTTCTAGTATATTTTCATTTTTCTGTCGCAATAGCGTTGTATTACCGTAAAAACATTACAGTGCAGTGCAGCGACAAATTATAAACAAAATACTACGAAAAATGACTAAAAATAGAACAATAAACATGTTGATAAAAGCTGAAAATATTGTAGGTGTTTACAGAAATTACTCAAGCTTCGAAAAGTGTTCCAAAATTCTTATTTTAATGCGAATCTTTATTGAAATAATATTATTTTCCATCGTCAATTTAACCATAATTATCATTGCCCTGCTTAGCGCGAAACCTGATCATAAAATATATTATTTGATTATATTATATTTCCACACACAAAACAGTGTGATCAACATTATAATGATTGTATGTGGGATCCAAAGTGCAAATTCTTACAAACTGTTTTTATCGAACTTTATGGCAGTCAGCGGCTGCTATGAAAAAGAACCGATGTTTGCTAAATGCCAAAAGAAGATAAAGACATATTTCATCGCATTCACCATTGTCTACTTTTGTTTATTAGTGACTTTAATTGTAGCTAAAGTAATTCAACTAACATACTTTAAAAATAAAGCGATTTTGTTCGATTTCTACGTCCAAAATATGTCAGAGAAATTCATTGAAATGCGTTTTATTGTTGAACATTTTTCTTTTTATGCACAAATTTCTATGCTGCGTTGTCTTTTAAAGTGCGTTAACAAGTGTATCCTGGACATCCAAGAGAAATATAACATTAATGATAAAATATTTAAAGTCGAAAAGAGTCTTCAAGACATTATTGATATGTTGAAGAAGACCGATCCAGACGACGTTCCCGACTTCGTGGCAAAGGAGCTAAGTAAACTGCCCCCCGTCACGTTCGATCACGTCGATGTAACGAGACTGCTGAAGGACATCACATCGTTGAAAGCCGAGATGACCATAATGCGGTCCAGAATGGAGGCTTCAGACAACGTCATTGCTGAGCTGCGTGCCGAAGTTACATCATTGCGCAACGTTGGCTCAGTAATTAGGTCACCTGACGCCTCAAAGGTGAACACTCGTCGCGGAGCACAAAATACCTCAATCGGCAGTTTTGAGTCGGCGAACACTAGCAAGTCGCTAGCTGCCGATACCGCTGACGAAGCTACGCTCGCCGCCGCCGTCGCCCGCGCCTCTGCACCGGCCGCTGTGACGCCACACGTAGGTACGATGACCCCTGCACGAGCCTACGCCGATATTGTCGCTGAGAAAACAGCTGCATTGCAGATAAAGCGACCACTTGAAAAGGGGGCCAAGCAGAAACGCTGTATATCCGCCTATCATAAGGATAACAGGATACAGCCGACGGAGCAGGCCGACAAGGATGGCTTCATCGTGGTACAGAAGAAGAAAAAGAAGCCGACCCAAAACAAGTGTGGCACTGCACCGACCGGACCGAATCATTTGCTGCGTCCCGCTGTACCAGTGACGCCGCTGTACGTGTCCAGGCTGCAGTACTCTACAAAGGCCGAAGAGATTGTAGAGTACATCAAGATTAAGACGAATTGGATTTTGAGGGTTGTGAGGTTGGAATCTCGTCACAACGTGAATTTTAATTCTTTTGTGGTGAGAGTGCCTACTGAGCATCTTTCAAAATTCACTTCTCCGGAATTTTGGCCGAAAGGCGTTATTTTCCGGCGATTTCGTGGCCGGATACCTGATACCGCGTGATATACGACGCCGACGCTGTGTTTGGTTTAATAGTTTTTATATAGTTTAATTGTTTATGTATAGTATTTTATATTTTGTTATTTTTGTATAGTATTATTGTATTTTTTAATATGGGCCTTTGTTGCCTGAATCAAATAAATAAATAAATAAAAATAAAAAAATAAATAAAATACAGAATAGTGGTATTTTGACCGTAAAACAGGTAGAAAGATTGTTGGCAATTTATGTCAACTTAGTGAGCTGTAGCAAGCATTTGTCGGCGAGTTTTAACATTCAGGTAAATGACTTTGATTATATAGTGCACAACTAAGTGCGAAAACACAGGTGCACTGTCTATTACCTCATAGTAATAGGGATGGGATGGTAAACTTCTCTGGGCGAGATCAGGAGGTCAATTCTGTAAGATAAGACATTATCGAGCCGTGTAACAGCAATTTGCTTTCGTTAAAACCTGCTCAAGAACGTCCTATACTTATGTCCCTTGTATGTACACAGACAAGTGTTTCACAGTTTAGAGTTTTGGTGTTCTATTTAGATAAGAGGATTGACCTACAGGCGCAGGACCAACAGCTTAATGTGTTTTCGCAGGGAGTAATCTTGATGAGTAAAAACGGTCTTCCATCGTCCCATCCCACATAACCGCATTAAGCACTGCTCCTCGCAGATCGACTGATTATTATGTAGCTGCAAGTCTATCTAATGCAAGTATGCACGTAGTATTACAGAAGGATCTTTGATATTAATAAGTTATTTTACTTGTTTTTAGATGCTAATTACATTTACTATGCTGACACAATTGGTAAATATAATGCTAGCATTTATTAGTTATTTATGTATTATCTATTTGATTGGAAACCTCGTTAGCTTATAATCTATCTCGCAATTATTAAGGCAACCCCCCTCCCCCCTAGGGGAGGTATTTGTTCAACAGTGGACGTTTTCCGACTGAGGATGAGTGCGATGGTTTAAGACAGCACGTATATTTTATTTTCTGTAATACTTCATAGTGCAATAAATAAATAAATTGTGAACTACAACTATCCATTACAATTTTATTATTATTGCTAGCACTTTTCGACGGCTGCCGCGGCACGCACGCTGCGCTCGCTCGGCTCGTGCAAGGCTGTGGTCTCTGTTCTAACCTAACTTAACCATTTTTTTATCTTCTTACGTTCGATGTTTAAATCATTCGGCGATATAGGTATATATCACAAGATATGTTGAATCCTTTACAGAATTCATGGTCACGGGCGAAGATGTAAAATTGGATGTAAATTTAAATTTGTTTTTTACAGGAACCACATAAATATTTTGACATTTTCAAGATAATATACGTTTGTTCTTGTACGTCATTTTGTATATATACTGTCATTTTTGCTGGGCAAAATCTGTCTAACGAATATACACAAACTAAAAGAAGTTTAGCAATATTATACAATACTACGATTAAAAGCAAGTATATTTATTTTCAAACTTTATTGTATCGTTTTTACGGCAGCAGATGATAATTTTTATTACTTTTTTATTATAAATACCACATCGAATAGTCTATAAATATCCTCTACTTCACTTTGAGCTCATCAAAATATCAATCGGTCCAGTCCAGCAGTTTAGTACTAATGTGGTAAATAACAAACAAAAAACTGAGTGACTTTCATGGATTTTCAATGAAAAGTAAGCATTCAGCCCGTAAAGTTACGTAATAATTACATTTTTATTTTTCAGATCCAGACTCTCCGGAAAGTAAAAGTATAAAGAATTTAAATACTTTCGTGAAAATAAATCCTATTCAGATACGATATAATGCTAAGATCGTACTGGGAACGTACCTAATAACATCGATTCTGGCCCTAGCTACTACATCTATCGTTATAGTTTTGCAGTTTTATCATGTGGTATAGTATCACCAGTAACTAATATAGATACTGATGTAGGGGGGAGGTATTTTCACAAGCATAATTCAAAAACTATTTCGTCACGCCGCGAAAAGCTAGTCTCTGAAGATCTTTGCCTAGCAGTGTACTTATCCATCTAAAGAGCTTATGCATAGCAATTTTTGTAAACTTCTGTAATCTGGTCAAATAAATCTTTAAAAGTTACTTCTGTGTTTTAATACTTTGGTATAAATTTGACACATTTGTTTTTCTCTACCGAGATTTAATTATGACTAGATTGACAATTCTGCCAGTCGTTGAAGCAGAAGATAGACTAGAGCGGCTACCAACGAAGCAATCAAAAATACTTATAATTATGACCATTATTCCGTTAGGTTTCTCTGATAGATATGATTAAAAATGACTGAAGTAGTTAGTGGCAGTGGCTAGGTGATCTGTTGGGGAAAACGTTTTCTGGGGTGGAGACCACGACTCGGTAAACGTAGTGTAGGACAGCTAGGTGGGGCGACGATATACACAAAATGTCTGGCAGCGGTTGGAAGCGGAAGGCCGAAGATCGAGCTCAGTGGCGTGCCATAGGAGAGGCCTATGTCCAGCAGTCAGATAGGCTGATAATGATTCTATTAGGTCAGGTGCCAAACGTTTTAGATATTTTGTCTAATGTCACTTAACGAAAAGACTGAGTTCCTTGCCCGGTGCTGCTGTAAAAAGTATTTGTATTCTGTACCTCACAAACACAGGCCCCGCGTTCAGTCATTTATCCTTTACGAGTAATGTGTCCATGTGTACAAATGAAGTGTAAGTAATCCTAACATGGTGTTATATTATAGTTCCAAATGCAGTTATGCACATTGGAATTATGCGGGATTATCGAATGAAATGCGCAGTATGTAAAACGTTCTAATGATGCGCGCGGTCTTTGATAACTAAATGTGCAACTACTCCGGTTTAGAGTAATTGGTGTTGCCTCAGTTTTGTGTGCTTTTACGGATTCTGGTTTGTTCTGTATTTTGAGCTCACGAATATGATTCATGTCATGTTTGTGTCACATGTTTTATGTGTACCCCACCGTGTCATTTGAGTGCATCAGCTTTTTAGGTCAATGTGAGCTCGCGAATAAAGGCGCTAAGAATTTGTATAAATATCTATACAGCGCTGTGCATGTAAAACCACTGAGTTGTAGACTCCATTAGTGGTTTTTGTAGTCAATGGTTGTACAGTAAAACAAGAAATAAGTGTCCTAAATTTATAATTATCATAGATGTCAAAACTAACAATTCGTCTACTTGAGAAACCTAACATTATTCGGCTTGTAAAATATATATTGTTTTTTTTTTGTATCTAAAAATGCAGGCATTAGGTATAATGTAAAATGTATGACCGGTTCTTCTACAGAATGATATTTTGGAACCGTAATATTTATATTGACGTTTCATAAGCGCCTGTGATTGGTTTACCTAAAAAAGGTTTTGAAGCGTAATTTCTGACTCTTCTTTAATACAATTTTCCATGCGCGCTTTATAGACTGCAATATGTTCTAAACATGTCGGACTATATTTATTCTGAACTTGTGAGTCGAACTGTAGTACTGTTTACACTTTACTATGAGTTGCAGTTATTATGTCGAGTAAACGCTGTCCTGCGACTAAGTATCAAAAGTCAGGAGCACACTAAATATTCACAGAGTTTGGCTATCCAACTATTAATCGCAACTGATTATTAAGAAACAATGACTAATATTATATCTTCAAGACACGTAATTATGTGTACCTGTAGATCGGGTAAATATTTTAAAGCATTTTTATTTTTTAATGGGAAATAAATGGTTTTTTTAAATAAAGCGAATGTAACATTTTAAATGTATTTTTATAACCAATTAATATATATTTATTTATTAAGATTAGCCTACAATTGTTTACACAATACATTTTCAATAAATTGGTATCTGTACATTTGTAAGTGCAACAATTACTTACTTATAATACCACATGCACCTTTTTTTGGTTAATATCGAAGTTATTGACTGGTATTACAGCCTTGATTAATTTCTATAACATAGAAAATGGAGCGATATGCTTGTGCAAAATAATTATCATATAATACCTTTATCACCTTCTGAAAAGAGGCAAACGATCCATACATCCAATTATGTCAAAAAACTCTTCCCAATTTAGTTCCTCAGATAAATAAACATGTACCAGGTACCTAGTATAACCGCGGCTTTACACCACTCTCTGGTTAATGGAAGATGCACGTCGTTGTTACGGTGACTGCGGTGTCGAAAAAAGGTTTTTTATTACAACCAGGTAACAGTAGGATAATCTAACAATACGGCTAATTCCTGTACGTGTCTAATTCAATTATGTATTAGAACCTATCACAGTACCTACTGGGGCCCTAGACAAGACGTGGTAAATGCTTCACAGGATGACGTAATGTTTCGACTATGAAATCTATGATATAACTATAACAATCCCATACATTTTTTATTCTATTAGAGCAGCTCCTGCTGGAGACTACAGTGGTAAGGTATAGAGTTGTGCAAAGTAATTTATAACTATGCTAGCTGCGCCCCGCGGTGTTAGCCGCTACATTCTTTCGTGATAATAAGTAGCCAGGGTGTTAGCTACCTCCATACCAAATTGTATCGAAATTGGTACAGCCGTTAGAGCGTGAAGAAGTAACAAACATGCAAACTCACAAACTTTTGTCTTTATAATGTACAGCGAGACGCCGCTCCGTGCAGTGTAATGCGGCGTCTCGCTTCCACATCTTAAACTTTCCTGCTTTAGGAGTTCATGGTAAGGGTGTACTATAATGTATTGCAATCGCGTCATAATTAACTAACATAAACCATTAATTTAAATTCCTATTATTAGTTACGTCTATACATACATAAAGTCACGCCTATTTCCACGAGGGGTAGGCAGAGACCACGGATTTCCATTTGCTACGATCCTGACATACTTCTTTCGCCTCATTCACTCGCATCGCATTCCTCATACACGCTCGTCGGTTAAGGGTACTCCTCACTTGACCCTTTCGTAGAACATCTCCGATCTGGTCCAAGTATGTTCGCCGAGGTCTTCCTTTCTTCTTACGTCATCAATTTAGGTCATAACTATAATGTAATTAATATTAGGTCAGAGCTAGTTATAATGCTTGATTACTAATATAATATAGGTGTTTGTTCAAGTAATCAAGTTATAAGTGATAGCTAATTAAGTTTTCTTCTGTGTGTCAACATATTATTTCAACTGACGATCTGATTGGCACAGTGGCTAAGCGAATGGACTGCTGCGCTAACGGTGCGCGGATGCGGTTTCGATTCCCGCACGGGGATAATTTTTGAGCGAACCACGGATGTTTGTCTTGTGTCTCGTGAGATTTTATTGTGAAACGCACCCACGACACAAGAGAAATTCCTAGTGTAGGGGGAAAGTTTAAAAAAAAAAATCAACCCCTATTACATTGGGACGTACAGTTATGTTGTAGGTTCCAATGTAATAGAGGGCGAGCCTATTGCCATCCACCGCGCACTAATGCAGACTGCGTGCTCCTACTGAGAATTACCTAATGGAAAACCCAGTATCACTTCGCCCGACCCGGGATTTGAACCCAGGACCTCATGCTCAGCTGTCGCGCTTATTGACCACTGACTCAAGAAGCAGTTTTTCTATTTTATTCTACTTACATCATTATTGGCGGTATGTGGGTGTACTATACACCTCTGCCCACCACTTCGGGCAATACAAGCGTAATGTTATGCTGGGCAAAGACCTTCTTTCATAATTCTACAACTCCCTGTATAACACTATTTCCAGATACGTCTCTTCGCCTTACTAAACCGGAGTATACATTTAAACGGGGCTAGTATATTTCATATTTTGTGCCGACGTCCCTTGAATACAAACATCACAGCCGCTTTATATTCCGCACCGTTATTGGTCTATTGATCCATTATGTTCCATGTCTTCGACTTTGTCCCGACTCAATGGAAACTTGAGCTTAGTAGAGTATTAGTTATGAACGGTAAATGGAAATCTATTGTATGGTAATCCATCTTGCGACAGATTGTGCAGCTGAAATTGATGCACTGTTTCTTCTAGGCTATGGCACTAGGAAGTGATGTATCCTGCGCGTTTTTGGCACCAGGGTAAAGTCAAACCATCTCATGTGTTGATCGTCATTGAATTAGAACTTTACGCTTCTGACGCGTTAAATAATTAAATCCTGTTTCCGACCTGGAAATGCTAATGATACTCGTTAGTAGATTGTTTTATTATCATATGCGATGCGCAATAAATAACTTTGGATTTTGCTGTAATACGGATGATGACTACATAAATTAAGTTATTTTAGCTTGTGTTTTGTGTGCATTTTTCCACTTTATTCGGTCGTGTGTTAAAGTGGACCAGTCTCTCCTGTAGGCAAGCCGCTCGTTATGCCACATTTGTCTAGGTCTGCCGCGATAAAAAAATATCGTTATGTCACCGTCGTCTAGGTCTGCCGCGATTCAAATTATTATGTGAATTTAACTCAGTAATTCTCGACCCGGGATTTGAACCCAGATCCTCACGCTCAGCAGTCGCGCTTAGAGACCACTAAACCAACGAAGCAGTCAGAACATTGGGCTACAATTGTATCTATTGGATTATCGATAAAAGCCTTACTACCTATGTTTTATAATATGTTTTCTGTGTAAAGTATTAGCTAAGAATATGCATGTAATATTTTCGCACCGCTCAACACGCTTAGCTACCAATGTATCGTGTATAATGGTAGCTATTGGAGTGCAACTGACTGGCAAAGCATCGTCCTAAAAATATTACTTTTAAAACCTTAAAACCTTGTTGGACTTAATTTACCGCCGCTTTCTCATAATTCAACTAACACGAAGAAAAAGTTTCTTCTTGAAATCTTCACTAAGTATTAGTTTAACCTATCATTAACGTCTCTAAGTGTTTTTAGTAGTGTGTTTTGATTTTTATATCAAACTGTAGGCATATCTGTCTATAAAAGGATCCTAGAATGTAGTCATTGGGGCGTTTGGAATCAGTCACTTTTGATAAAAAGAGTATCTATGTAGTAAAGGGCAGTATCTGTGTGTTGTGTGATGAAACGTGTGCATGTGAGCGACTTCAACAGTAACAGTCACGAATAGTAAAAGAGAAAAAGAATAGAAGTAGTAAGAGAAGATGGGAGGTTTGAGGTGCTATTTCCGGGTCAGTCAAAGTATTTTTGGATTTGGTGATCCTCGGTAGTTTAATACCATAAGGTTCGCCCTCTATTACATGTGATCCCCTGATACAATGTGGTTTTAGGTATTAAAAACATTACACAGCCGCCTATCATATTTCCAACTTTCAGCTTGGTTACCTTTGTGGCAATTAGTGGTAATTAAAATCAAATATAGGTCGGGCCTAACGCGAGTTCAAAATATATTTAAATGACATTCAAACTGCGATTATCACACGTCACGCCACGAATTAGATCATTGGGCCTCCACGACCCTTAAATGAGATCTCTACGTGAACTATGTAGGTATGTAACATAAACGACTTGATTGGCGCAGTGGCTAAGCGATAGTGATATTTCATGTTTGTGAAACGCACCCACGACACAGGAGAAATTTCTAGTGTGGGGCGACTTAAAAAAAAACAAAAAAAAACTTGTCCCTTTTGTTTTTATTTTATTTGAATTGACTTACTTAGATACGAGATAGATTACGTAATAAATAACTAGCTATTCCTTTGATGAGGGTAAGTTATAAAACTTCATTACGTACAAAAAAAATCCGTTGTGAAAGCGATACGCCGCTACATCACTACATGCATTGTAGTGCGGCGTCTCGCTTACACAAATACACAACGAAAAATGTTCCTGCTTCAAGAGTCCATTGTAAGAGAAGTGGCTAGTCATACGATAAGGAGAAAACTATGTGATACAGTCGTGATAAAACCCAACATAAAAATTGGACTAACGATTCTCGATCTAGAGCATGGGGTACCACATTTTACTATAGAACCCTAATAAAAATGTCATCAGTTTTAAACAAATCATTGCGTATCCTCAGTTTATGAATACGAATATTATTATAATGTGATGTACGGGTTTGAATCTGCTGCCCGCACAAAATGTCACGTCTCACACTGTAGGCTGTAAACAACTGGTTTTTGTAAACGCTATGAATATCAAATTAAGTAATGTTTATGTTAAATGTGTCCTTGAAAGAATAAAAAGCCTGCCGTTTATGTAAATACAACGTTTATACAATTCGGGTCAACGAAACCAATCTAAACGCTAGCGCGAATCTTCTTATCGTATTGCTGATGAACAACCTGGTGTCAGAGTTTAAACCGCCTGTAGGCGTCTGCCATAACTTTACGCACCGTTAAAAGATCTCTCAGGTGTGCCGGTTTCCTGACGATGTTTTCCTTCATCGTTTTTAATTACTGATAAATAATTTATAATACACACATGAATTGAAAAAGACATTGGTGCGTGGCGGGTTTGAACTTGCGGACAGAGTAAAATATGTTACAGTACCTACTCAAGTGGGCGGTAACGTAGGTGCACTATTTATTCTCCAATGAGACGGTAAACTGACATAGTGGTCTCAAAGTGTAAATACGGCTACCTATCTAAGGACTGACTGCAACGTGTGGTGCTTAACCTCGCATATCGATCGTATAATATAAGAGCTAGTTGAATACGAACTCCTTACAATAATCTCCTCATAAATAAAGTTTCAACTATACAGTCGACCTGATTGGTGCCCTAGCTAAGTGATTGCAGTGGCCAAGGGTTGCGGGTTCGATTCCCACACGGGACAAAAATTTGTTTGATCCGCAGATATTTGTCCCGAGTCTGGGTGTTTGTGTTTGTTATATTTCATGTTTGTGAAACGCACCCACAATACAGGAGAAATTCCTAGCGTGGGGCGACGTTTATGTAGGACCAAAAAAAAATCTAACCAGAAATTAGAATCTATGATTGAAGTGTGTATTTTCTGATTAAATTTATTAAAACAAGCCCTCCCAACAACTATAAAAATCGCCAATTAATGACCCGCACCATATATTGTCGAACATACCATAACACCTATGAATCACCTTTTGTTGAAGTGTTTTTCAATTACATCCCTCCACAGAATATAAATCAGTTACGCGTTATTACAACTCGGGGTGTCACTCGAAGTTATTGCGTACCTAAATTATAGGCCGAGATCCACGGACCTTTTTAAAAATTGAGTATTATCAAGCTAATTTTCCGTGAGTAGCTTCATGTTGATAAGACGTCCAACTTTTCTCTTACAAAAATTCTCGATTGTAGTAGCTAACAGGGGTAACACATGACACTACACTACTGACAGCTATAAGTAGGTAGTAATAAGTACCTACAACCTTCAAATAAATTACTAACTAAACAGCTAGCTATTTCAGTCCAGATCCTAGATTATTTTTAAAACGTCTCCCCACATAAGGAAATTCTCCTGTATCACGGGTGCGTTTCACAAACATGAAATATTACATACAAAAACACCCAGACTCTGATCAAACATTGGTGGATCACACAATTTTTTGTGCCGTGCGGCAATCGAACCCGCAGTCCTGAGCGCAGCAAACCAATCGCTTGGCCACCGCGCCAATCAGGTCGTCAAAGTTACATAATGAAGTTTCCCTATCATAGTAAAATTGAAAGTTACCGTTATTAGAATCTGTAAGCTCAAGTGACGAATACACTCTGTCGACTATACAGCCACCTCTGGCAACAACGATTAAAAAAACAACGATACAATAAAACGTTACAAAGTACAGTTCACAAAGTAAATAAACAGTATAAATTCTCCCCAATAAAAAAATATCCTGTCACATAATTTTACAAAATTATAAAAAGTCCGAAGTTCTTTATAAGTACTTACGCATTTCTTCAACAATACGGTAAAAGAATATCAGAGTATTGAAAGTTTATTTTTCCTTTCAAGACTGAAATAGAGCTTTCATTACGTTCCCACAATACAAAAACTTTGATGACAAAAGAAAGCCCGAATCAAATGAGACTAACCATTTTATATGAAAGAACCTTCTTGATAAATTTTGGTGAAATACTTAAGGTCTAAGGCTTCGCAAATATACAAAACGAGGACATTGTGTGAAGATTTGTTTGATCTATCACGTAATCTGTTAAAGAATTCTTATCCAAAGTAAATTCTTTGCGTGTTGGTATGAATACCATACACGCAAAACAGAAGAAGAAGAATAGGTATATAGAAATAGCTCATACCGTTGCCTAGAGATCCTTCATACTGTTATCATACTGTTGTCGACTTAGCGATTGGATTGTCATGTTGTTGTTGGCTTAGCGATTGGACTGCTGCGCTCAGGGTTGCAGGTTTGATTTCCGCACGGATGAAAAATTTGTGCGATCCGCAGATGTTTGTCTCGAGTCTGGGTGTTTTTCTATGTGGTATTTCATGTTTGTGAAACGCACCCACGACGCAGGAGATGTTAGTGTGGGGTAAGGGTTTAAAAAAAATGATAAGCCAGTCAGCAAGGTTATAGGACTTACTGCACGGTGCATGGGACGTTTAAAATTATAGATATAGTATAGTCGAACGGGGAGGTTCTTTATTCGCATAAATAGTAGGCGAACAATTTTTTTGTGGCGTAGAAAATTCAACAAAATAGTTGTAATATGCATATGCTTACAAAAAAAAATACAATTACAAAAATAAGTGTGATAATAAGAGAAAAACTTGGTTCCTAAAGTAATGTAAATATCAACCAAATGTCACATGCAAGGCACAGTCTTAAAAAAAATAAAAATATAGCTAAAACTCAAGATGACGGTCCTTCGTACGTAGGTCACCCAAATAACGCTTGATGTAAAATATTGGTATTCAGCCACATCTGTGAGGAAACCTACCAAATATATTGAAGAAAGTTCTAGACGGATTGAATTTAGCTCTCGGAACTTACCCTTGGTTGTGGTGATTGTCTGAGATTGGATTGACGACCCGACCGATGTGGCTTGTGTTCAGTTTTCGGCAATAGATACCTTGGGTTCGAATTTCTCACACGGCGCAAAATTTGAAGACTTGTTAGCGTATAGTTTAATTTCTGGGCTAGTGGACGACACCATCATTATTCTTACTAGTTTAGTGTAAAAGTGTTTTTTTTTAAACCTATTTGCAGAAATAAAATCATTTATCTTTAATGGTTGGAACCACTATCCCCAAATAAGACGAGTAGATATGTCTACGCAGATATTTGTCGCTTTACTGGCTGTCTCTTAACTGCACGTAGTCAAGATGTGCTTTTTAACATCCACTCTTGCCAATAAATAAAAAACTCACTCAGTGTGCCGATTTCCTCACGATGTTTTCCTTCACCGTTTTTAGCTACCGATAACTATTTTATATAGAAGCGTATTAACACACACATACGGCAACTCAAATCATTGAATATTCACCCTAAATAAGGGCTGCTACTTGTAACGAAACTTCTAAAGATGGCGGCACTTCATTGTCGCAGCGCCCTTTGTACTCTGATATATGGCCACTAAATTCCCCCAAACAAAAGTATTGGCAACTCTAAATGACCCGCAAATTTGCTTAACAATTATGTAATTCTGCTTGACTTGAATGGTCAAAGAATGATTTAACAAATATTTAGGACGGTATCTACAAGATAAATGATGAAAGTTACTTTTGTTTTCCGTTAAAATTGTTGGATGATACGATG
Source organism: Abrostola tripartita (assembly GCA_905340225.1). Classification (NCBI taxonomy): domain Eukaryota; kingdom Metazoa; phylum Arthropoda; class Insecta; order Lepidoptera; family Noctuidae; genus Abrostola; species Abrostola tripartita. The sequence goes on from HG996491.1 coordinate 3,176,841, forward strand.
ATGACGACTTTGTTTCAACGAATTTTCGTGACAACGTTTTATTTTAATGACCTCTAATATTGTAATAAATTCTTTAAATCATTTTGTTAATAATACCTTAAAATTGTCGGCAATATTTAAGATGTTTTCTATTTTGGGGTATTACTTGTAGTGAAAATAATTTAATCTCCTTACTACTAGTCTATTAATTGTATTTTGTATCATAAGCTTGTTAACTAACCTGTTTCCATTCATCGGGCTCATACAAACATGAAGATTAAGAAAAACCATGTTGGTTAACTATGTGTAATATTATATTATGGTGGCAAAACAAATTGCTATGCTCAAGTTATGTTTTCCAAGAAAAATATAGGCGTGTCGTATTAAACAGTACAAAAATCTTAACACTTAAACAGCTATGTGCCAATTTGTGAAACAGGGTCTAAAAATAAGAGCAAAAAGTTAATTGTAATCATCTTTAAAAAGAAACAAATATAAAAGAGACCACAGCCGCCATTGGGGTGGCGACCTTCCGAAATCAATTTCCCGAAACCTTTAAAAGACCTTTGCGGGTTGCCTATTTCCAGTTGCTAGTCTGGTAGGCAATCACATGTGATATTGAATCGTCTCTCTTTGGTACGTAGAGAAGCAATTTCAGGTCATGGCCAAGAACTTGCTGAATACTGAGCAGCTTTAAATCATTAAATTTGGGAATGATGAGAGAAAAATCCTAGATCCACTGAATGACAGTTTCAGCTTCCATATTAATGGACAGATGGACCAAGCTTGAGGCACCAAATTTAAAGGTATGTGCACCGTTGAGGTCTCCTGCAGACAAACAATGGATCTAGACTGAATAACGGACTAAAAGCTGCCCAGGGAATGTTAGGAAAAGAACTTCTTTCCATTAATCTACGGCATTTATTGTCCGCCAATGGTCTGTAGCCAGAATTTATGCAAAAATATTATTGGTTCATACCCTCCAAAAGCAAATGAAATGTTTTTAAACGATTTTTAATAATTTTGACCTTCTTTTGAAATTATAATTATGAGACAACCCTGACTGTACTGTGTTCTGTCAAGAATACATATAAAACCAAAACATAAAATGATCTTGTCAGTCAAAAAATACTAAACCGCGGTGATAATGCTGCTCATTGTTTCTTTATCAGAGAATACATTTAATAACTGACTCGCCACTCAGATTTTTCAAATGAAATAAAACAAAAAACTTAATTATTAATATTCATTTGTTTCAGACACATAAATAAAGAAACAAATGGAACTGTCAAGCTATTCATAATTTAAACGTTATATTCGGCCATATATACGAACTTTTGCAATTATCATTTTAGGTGATACTATTTTTTTATACTTGGGCCATGAATTTTCATCGTCCCATCTATGTCATAAAGGTTTACGCACGGGCTGACTTCGATAAAAAATAAACATTGTTTACTTTTATACGCTCACAGGTTAGATTAAAAGATAATTGCTTTAACAATAACTGTGGCAGATGTTCTGCTGTGGTATTTGCGATTTAAGTAATAAATTTTTTAGAGCTGAATATAATGTAGGCTTATAATGCTTACTTTTTTACTAGTTACACACTTCTCATTCTTTCAAAATTTAATTAAATTACTTTAGAGATTTACCTACCTATTAAATCTCTAAAGAAATTAAATTAAATTTTGAAAGAATGAGAAGTGTGTAACTAGTTAAAAAGTAAGCAGGACATTTTCAGTTGTGGAAATGAGACGCCGCTATAAGCAGTGTGTTGTGGCGTCTTCTTTCCATAACGGAACATGACCTGCTTTAAGAATTCATAGTATAAGCCCTGGTCTTCTATTTAGAAAATATACTTTGGAATCAAAAATCGAAAACCTACCTCTTTCCTAGTAGTAATAAAATTTTTATACATTATAAATGAAGAACTGCAATGAAGAGAGTGGGCGTTCATTGTGGCGTTCTAAGGGGGGGGCTTTGTTCAACAGTGGACGTTATCCGGCTGATGATGGTGATGATGAATAAAAAAAGTCACAATAAAGTAAAGGAACCTTTCATAGTACCACCACATATTGACAAAAGCATAACAAAATCACTTGCAATAATGTTCATAGGATTAGCCCTATTTCTAAACTTGATAGATCCTAAACAAGGTAATCAGAATCCTACCTAAAGACTTCTGAAACAGACCTTCCGAACTAGTATCAATGGATTTCTCACTGCCAACATAAGCTAACTACAGAAACTGTTGCAGCTAGCTGAACAGACAGTGTATTGGAACCCATACAAACGGTTAACAAGCGCTACGTAGTTCGCATTTGATCCCTAACTCCATTGACAACAAGCGTACACTTTACGGTAGATGTTTGATGCTGTGAGCCTTGCTAACGTCCGCACTCAGAGACATTTAATGATTACTTGAACTTTTGAGCACTGAAAGCCGAGTGGTATGACCGTTGAACTGCCAAGTCAAAGGTCGCAAGTTCAAATCCCGGCACGCACCAATGTCTTTTCGAATTCATGTGCGTACTATAAATTAGTTATCAGTTGCTAAAAACGGTGAAGGAAAACATCGCGAGGAAACCGGCACACTTGGAGATGTTTCAACGGTGTGTAAAGCCATGTCAGAGGCCTATAACAGGCGGTTTAAACTCTGACACCAGGTTGTTCATCAACCATACGATAAGAAGATTACTTGAACTATCAATAAGTAAGGTTTTCTTCGTGAAATTCTTGTGTCAGTTTAAGTAATCATCAACGTCTCTGAGTGCGGCGGTAAGTGAAGCTCGTGCAATCCAAAGCAGGGATACGCATTGTATGTTAATATAACTCATTTGTGTGTTGATTAAGAGGTTGAACTAATAGGTTCATTGTGCCTTTACAGAATACCTACTCATAATGTTGCTATGCTAGGCTTGTGTTAATACACGTATAGTGATGTTACCTACGTATGTGTATTACTAACGGAGTGTGTGCCTGTAAGCGATGGGTTGCGGTTTGGAGCGATAGTGCTGTGTTTGCGTTCGACTCAGCCAACAGACGATCAAACCCGAAACCTTTACCACAGAAAGCCTGGTCGCTTAGCACTTTAGTACTGTCGGGCGTCTAACTATTTGCAGATTTCGGATTTAATGGCCTTATTACTACAGAATTATGAACTTCGAATAAGCTTATGAATGCAAATAGGTACACAAAAGAGACTTATGCTTTAAAAAAAATATTATGAACCAAGTTATAGTACGATAAATTTTACTTTTATTCTTTCATTTATTTTGAAGCAACTCAGTAAGTTTTATTTTAAAACGTTTTTTTACTTAAATAGAAACTAGATCATTTTGATTAACGACTTTTTAATAACACAGATACATCAACAAAACATTCCAGCATCGAATTGGGAGTCGACACTTTAAAATTGGAAGCTCTACCGTCGTACCGTCCAAAATATTCAAATTCATACGGATTCCATTTCCCTCCATTACGGAACCCTAGCAGAAGATCTCAATACACTTCAGCCGCAAGATCAACAAGGTACCCGAAACAAGTGCCATCAAACATTGCTATTACCGATGCGGCGAGAGCACTTAACCCGTCTCCTACTGAGAAAACATTCCAGTAATTTAATTTCTTACGGTCTTGTTAACTTTTTCCTTAGCCTCATCGGGGGGTAGCGTTTGAGGGTTATGGCGGGTACCCAGGAATATAGAAGACGGGTTAAATCTGTAGCGTATCTTGTACGTTCATAATGTTGTCGATCTAGTCTTAAAATTATCTATCTACATGTATTTGGAATTGGAAATAGAATTTGGAAATAATCTTTAGGGTTACATTTTGATGGGAAGGCCCAGAATAAAAAGAGTGGTGATTAAGGAAAGAGGCTTTCCAGCAGTACAATAATTAAGAGTCGATGAATGTCAAAATGTAACATATAATCAGCTATAACCCTAATTTTGTAATAAAATTATGTATTTCCTTCTATTCTTTTGACCATCCAAAGGTTGTCTGTAAGAAATCGCCTTGTGCGATAAGACCGCCCTTTGTACATAATCTTGTACGTCATTACTGCGAAAACATTTTTTTTTTTAAATGGTGTACAATAACGTGTGTATAAATAAATATCTGAATATCCCTCCGTATTAAATTCAGGTGATTGATTGGCGTATGAGTTGCTGGGTTGTTACATCGAGTTATTACATCGATGCCGGCACAGTACTACCATGTACTATTATAGAATGCAATAAAGTATTGAGTACAGTACACATTTGTATGAACAGCAGATGTTTGTCCAGAGCCATGCATTTGTGCTTGTGACATTTTCATATGTTTTTTGCACACTCGTTGTGCAGGGGGTTCGTTCTCAAAAATAACCCAATAAGGGGTAGCGTTAACAAGGCATAAACATAACATCACACCTGTATTTCCCAAAGGGGTGAGCAGAGATGTGCATAATTATACAATATACATATGTACATCATTATAGTACACCCATATTACGCCAGTTATGTTATAGGTCCCAATGTAATACAAATCCAGATTACGTGCTGCTACTCGAAAAGACGTAATAAAATACCCACCACCACTTTTCCAGACGCGGGATTTGAACCCAGGACCCCTTGTAGTCTCGCTTAGCGCACACCAGACCAGGCAGAGTAAAATTAATTCTGAAAAAGGGTAATGCTGCCTAGGGTTGTAATATTCTCGGTGTACATTTAAGCAGGTTGTTTGCGAGGGTTTTCTCGTTAGGTAAAAAGTTGGAAACTACATTACTAGGGTCAGCAATATGTTTTGGTTTAAAATGGGCGGTCTTTAAATAATGCGCGCCTGCGTGCACGAACTGTAATTATAATTATTGGACCTGACGATATGATTAACACACCTTTTCTTTTGAAATTGTGGTTGTTTCATTATCTAGTACCTATAGCTATTGCTCTGATTTTATTTAATATCTTCACAAAATTAAGTTACATAAATATTATAAGTATTATATATATTAGAAATAGAAGGCCAATTACAAGTTTTCGCAAATATTAATATTTCAGTCGGATAGGCAAACTGGTTAACATAAATTATAGGATATATTATTATTATAGTATGTCAGGATCGTAGCAAATGGAAATCCGTGGTCTCTGCCTACCTCTCGTGAAAATAGGCGTGACTTTATGTATGTATGTATATTGCCGTGTGGTATCCGGCCTAGTATTCTCCACCCCTTTCCTCCCGTGGGTGTGGGAGGCGACTAAGGGAAAATCCAGAAGATGGGCAGCGTCTTCTGTAACTTGACCACCAATACTGCGATTCCCAAGCCGCTTGCCAAGCGTGGGGATTATGGCAGCTCCCCCCCCCCCAAATTAGAGGCCTTTGTTCATCAGTGGACGTCTTCCGGCTGATGATGAATTTATAGGAAAGAAGTGTATAAACCGTCCGGGTCCAATATAGAGAAACCCGGGATAAACCTGTTAGCGGTAGCGGGTTAACAAACAAAGATAGCAAATAGATATTTATTTGAAAAATTGGTCACAAAATATTTCGATCTATCGCTTACTAATCTGAATACAATACTCCAAAAACAACATAATAAATATATTCTATCATGCCGTGGTGTAGAGATTGGTCAGTCAACAAGGACGCTAGCGAGGTTGACCGTCCAGGGTGCACCGGACGTATGTACTTAACTATCGTCACTCCTGTAGGCTCTCTCTTGCACCCCAATGAATTAACGCTTAGTGGCTACGTGTAGGTAGTGGCGTCAACAATAATAAACAGTTGATCCATCATTTATTAGATGTACTTGGAAACCTATTCCCAAGTTATATCGAACTTTGTTCTTTTATTCAATAAATAAAACAGTAAATAACTAACTTGTGATGTTTTCTGGGAATCTTAATCAAACATAACATCACGCCTGTATTCCCAACAGAGGTAGGCAGAGGTGTAACTATACCACACCCACATTTCGGCAGCTATGTTGTAGGTCCTTGTATAATAGGGGGCGATCCTATTGCCATCAACCGGGCAAGAATCCAGACTCCGTGCTGCTACTGAGAAGTACATCACGGAAAAACCTAGTAACACTAGGTATAAAAATATAAAGTATATTGATATAAGATTGAAATATTTTTAGCATATTGCGTAACATTGAGCAATATTTCAAACTTACCGCCGAACTCAGAGACATTTAATGATTAACTTTAACTGTCACTAAGTAAAGGTTTCCTTTGTAAAATCTTTGCTTAGTGTCACTTTAAGTAATCATTAACGTCGTCAATCAGTCAAAATGATAAGGACGAGTGAGATTTGAACCAACGGCCGATCCGATCCTACTGGTACCCCAACTGAGCCAATGGTGCCTGTGCTATCAAATATTTTAGTCCATCTTCAAAGTTTAAAACAGTCCACTAACAGCGAAACGGGACCATCAATCAACGTTAAGCTGTGCTTGCCGCGGTAGGTCCGAGAGAGGGTGACCATTAATTTCATACCGAAGCTCCTCCATGCCACGGGTAGCAAAGCTGTTCAACCGGCTGTCACTTGAAGATCATTGGCCGGCGTTACTGACAGAGGCCTTAGACAAGTAAAACGCTTGACGAATGTAAATCGAATAGAATCATCATCGACCAGAAGACGTCCATTGTTAAACAAAGGGGGAGGTCCCTTACAACGCCACAATTAACACATCGAATAGAACGAACGAACAAAATCGGATGGAATGATAAATTCAAATTAATATAGAAAATTTTAAGAATGATGGATGTGAGCGGGATTTGAACTCGCGACCTTTGCGCGCAGCTCTAACCAACAGAGCTACTGTGTCGCTGCTTGCAGCTATTGCAGCCAGAATGATAAAATGTCAACTCTATATATTTTTCATTGTATTCGTCTAGCATTTTGCCATTTGTATCAACAAATCTACATTTGGGCCCCTAAAAATCATTAGTCTGCAACCATCCATAGTTATACCAAAGGGGACTAATACTATTACAAAGAATTACTCAGTATTAAGCACTAATAGCCGAGTGGTATGACCGTTGGACTGCCAAGTCAAAGGTCGCAAGTTCAAACCCCGGCACGCACCAATTACTTTTCGAATTCATGTGCGTACTATAAATTAGTTATCAGTTGCTAAAAACGATGAAGGAAAACATCGTGAGGAAACCAGCATACCTGAGAGATTTTTAAACGGTGTGTAAAGCCATGTCATAGGCCTACAGGCGGTTTAAACTCTGACACCAGGTTGTTCAACAACCATACGATAAGAAGAAGACTCAGTATTTGGGTTTTGTAGTCAAATATGCGGTCATTCTATCTCTTAGTCGTAGCGTTATCTACGAGAATAACATTAAAACATTCGAAGATTTATGATTCTTGCAAGATAATTCTAAACAAATCACCCATCTTACAAAAGAAAAAAAAAAAAAAGATCCCGACGAATTGAGAACCTCCTCCTTTTTTTTGAAGTCGGTTAATAAAATAAACGTTCTTAACTCAAATGCTTCCCAATTTAAATTCAAAAGGGACAAATATATCTCTGACGCATCTACTTTACAAACTAACCATATTAGCGAAGTACTTTGATATTATAACCACATATTTCCCCCATTATTACGAAAGTTTAATTATTTTCGCGCAGAAAAATGCTACTTAATGTAAAAAGTTTTTATAGAGAAACCGAAAGACGAAACTTATTCTATCATTCGCAAATCATAAAATATTAGGCGTAATATTGCAGTTATGAATGTAACCTAAGTATCACTCAGCTAAGATAGGCGGCGTAGCAAACGTCACGCGTAGCACTCAGTCGACTTCTGGTGGCGTAGAGCGCTACACGTAGCTTCGTAGCGGCGTTGTTGCGCAGCCGTAGCGTGGTGAAGTTGTGCGCGGGAAAGATTTGTGTGTTGTTTCAACGTGTTGTGTAAACAAATAGATTAATTGTTATATTTAGGGGTAAGTTTAGTAATTAAGTTTTTGAAAATTAATTTTAATTTTAGACATTATTGTAAACAATATGCTCTTAAATAAATAATTAAATGTGATATAATTTAAGTAATAACTTTAATAATCGAATAAAAAAATATTTAACACTTGCAATAATATTTAAACAGCATTTAATATATCTATAGTATTTAATAATTCGACCGACGAGGCCGTGTTCTTAGGTACAAAAAACAAAACTTTAATTTTAAAAATGCGTTAAAAATATCGAATAGTTTAAAATCTCAAACAATAATTAAAAAAAAACTTTACTATCAATGAGGTAATAATTTCCTTTTTATTATTTAACAATATCAAATGAAACTTAACTTTTAAACTTAACGGGAGATAGATAATTAGATTATTTGTTAGTCCTACAAACATTTGGTAGGCAATTATAAGGTAATTAGTGATGTCACAGTTGAACAAACACTCCCTAAAACCGCACGCGAACGCTACACACATTATTAGAACTAATTAAGTAATTAACAAACTATGTTTCGCAGTTGGCAATAAATTGGTCTAATGGCCAAAAAATATGGCCGGAGCTGGCAAGACATAATTCTGAGTTAAGCTCGCCCCTCATCATCATCATCAGCCGGAAAACGTCCACTGATGAACAAAAGCCTCCCTCTTTTAACAGGGGGGGGGGGCATAAACCCCACGCTTGGCAAGCGGCTTGGGGATCGCAGAGTCGGTGGTCAAGTTACAGAAGACGCTGCTGCCCATCTTCTGGATTTTTCCTTAGTCGCCTCTTACGACACCCACGGGAGGAAAGAGGGTGGTCAATTATAGGCCGGGTACCACGCGACAAAAGAAAATATCTCGCCCCTATGTTGAGGTTGTATGTTTGAGGGAGCACAGATGTACAACAAGTTACCGGAAGAAATAAAAGAGGACAGTAGCATTAATATATTTAAAAATAAAATAAAAAAATATGTAGGCATGCCATAGAAACGCAGAAATAATATGTAAACCTTTAAAGCTGTAAGTCGCATCATTATTATTCCTATATTTAAATAATTTTTCTTATAAATTACATTTTTAAATATCTATATAAAAATACAATATTTAGAAATATAAAAAATAGGGCCCAACCAGCAGCGGGAACAGGGTCCAAGCTACCGCTGGTTAGGGCTCCAGAGAGAGGAACCTCCTCACAATGCATGCTGTGTCGAGAAGTACCGCATTTCTGCATCAAGCCCTTGACCCAACCGCCTAACGTGAGCCTCTTATTATTATTATTTAAAATTAAAGTAGAACTTCATACATTGATTTATAAAATATGTTGAAGTTAATTTGTATTATATATTTTTTGTATTCATGTCAATAAGCGCTAGAATATTATAAATTGTTAATAGTCATGCAAATCTTATTTTAAAAGAACTCTACGGTCTTTATAAGAAAATAAATTCTTTAAACCGAATTAATAACCGCCGGCAGCTAGTTCCCGATTTATTTTGTTGGTGACTATTTCTATATAATTGAAACACAGAATCTATTAGTTAATATTCTGAATCATAATTTAGGTATTGTCTCAAAAAGATTTTTATACACACTCATAAATCACACATACTTTTTGGATATTGAGAAAACGCGTTTCTTTTATTAATTTATTACTCTTCACATAAATCTCTAACTATTGTTATCGAAATTATTGACTTTACATTTTAATGCCTAGTATTCACATATGAAACAGAAAATTCTCAAGTATCAGAAACTTCACAAATTAAAACTACTTTATGCGTTCAATAAACAAGTGTTGTCATGTCATTTTTCTGTCTATTTACTTAAATAAAATAAATACGTCATAAATTCGTCCTATTGAGGTCAATACAATATTTTCTTTTCCATTCATCCGTTCCATCATTCATCTCAACTTTCTCTCTCTTCCTCGCTTCTTATTCATATAATTCACTCACCATTCATCTCTTTCCGACCCTTTTGCCAAAAAATACACTGGCGTAATTATCATTCACATATTAGACAAACAGGAATAATACATTATTTAAATAAATCTTTAAAAAAAACGCAGTTATTTGAAATGTATGTATGTACCTACACGTCATATATAAACCTTTATGGAAATAAATATTATACAATGAATATCCAATTGTGCTTATAATTATATCTTAAATCAATACCCCCACACTAAGAATTTCTCCTGTATCGTGGGTGCGTTTCACAAACATGAATTAACACATACACGAACACCCAGACTCGAAACAAACATCTACAGTACACACAATCTTTTTTCCCATGCGGGAATCGAACCCACAACCCCTAGCGCAGCAGGCCAATCGCTTAGCCACTTCGCCAATTAGATATAAAAAAATATTAAAATCTTGTATTTTGTTAATATTTGTTTGTGTCATAAACAGAAACAGTCATAGATCCCAATGTAATATTTGGCGAGCCTATTGACTGAACCGGGCACAAATCCAAACTCCGTGCTACTGAGAGTTACCTAATTGAAAAACCTAGTAACACTTTGCCCGACTCGAAATTCGAACCCAGGTACTCACGCTCAGCGTCGCGATTAGCGACCACTAAACCAACGACACAGTCTATATTTATTGATTTTATTATATTTCGCTTTATTTACGATTTATAGATATTATTTTAAAATAACCGTCAATCCAAATCTCTCTCATCAGTGTTAGTACCAACCAAACAAATAAAATCGGACCTTAATTCTATTCTATGCCGAACTAATCGCTGATAAACAAAACGTGACGAACCTCCATTTGATTTTTATTTCAGCGGACCGCGGATTTACCATCCACTAGTTTTTCTGCCAGTATGCTAGCGGTGCACGTTGAATTTGTTTTTGTATTTAAAAATGGAAGCTGGCGTTGCGTGGTAAATTACGTTTTTTTTTAAAGCCCATTTATTTGCTCCAGCAACAAAGCGCGACTTCATTTTAGTTTTTATTTTATGTGTTCAGTAATTATTGTCGAGAATTAAATTAAAAATATCCACAAACTTGAAACAGAATACGGTGAAAAGCTTGTCGAATTAAATATATAGCTCGTAAATTCTTACTACAATAGTTTTAAACAATACTTAGGTAGGTATGTGTTGTATTTATGTATTGCATAATAAAAGTGGTATTAAATTTGCGCCAACATAATCTGTAGTAATCAAAGAGAAACGGGTTTTCATACATAAAAATAACACCACACTAGCTCACTGCGTAGTGTGTTATTTCAGACTAATTAATTCAGTTTTATTTAGGTTTTGTTTATTTAAAAACAGAGGTATTACCATCACTGATATTTATATTATTATATGTAGGTAATTTTCTGGCAAAATAAAAGCTGTAAAATGACTAAGAATTACTGCTATTTGGCTGCATTCTAAGGCGACATATCCTCAAATTAGACTCTTGAGATTAATTCGCTCATATAATAATAATATACAAGCTTTTGCCCGCGATAACCCCTATTTATACCCAATAGAATATATAGGTTGAATTGAAAAAAAAGTCGCCTATGTCCTTTCTTGGGTCTTTAAATTTCTATATGCGTAATTTCATCAAAATCCGTCCAGCGGTTAAAACGTAACAGACACAGACAGACAGAGTTACTTTCGCATTTATAGTATTAGTATGGATAATCTAAGAATACCTTTAAAAACGTATACAACCGCTAGGTTTAATAGTCTTGAGTAAAACCATACAGGTCCATAAATGACAGTAAGGTAAATCTACCAGCCCCCTTACCATGAACTCTTAAAACAGGACAGTTTACTATGTGAAAGCGAGACGCCGCTATGTGCAGTGTAATGCGGCGTCCCGCTTCCTCAACGTAAACTGCCCTGCTTTAAAAGTTCATGGTAAGGAGGCAGATCCCGGTAAAACCAGAGTGTAGCCGACCGTTGAAAACTACCGCAAATTGAATTCGATTGCGTCACTGCGGCTTTTTCGGTACTTTGTATCGAATCTACCTTTAGTATGTAGTTCCTAGTTTCAGTGCAGGTATTTATAACGATTAGGCTGCCAAGGAAAATATATGTAGCTCTTAAACTACACATAGCATCACGCCTGTATTCCCAGAAGGGGTAGGCAGAGGTGCACAATTAACCCATGTCTATCTTGCAATTGTATGTATACACAATATGTTTATTTAAATAAAGTTTTTTATACTTATTCTATAGTACCTACAGTCTACGCCCACAATTCATCAGTTATGTTATAAGTCCCGATGTAATAGGGGGCGAGCCTATTGCCATCAATCGGGTGCAAAATCAGACTCCATGCTGGGAATTACCCAATGAAAAAACCCAGTAATACTTTGCTCGACCCGAGATTAGAACCCAGGACCTCAGAAGTTGCATTTAGCGACCACTAGACCAAAGAGGCAGTCCTCAAGGAGGAAACTCGTATTATTTTTTCGTTATTACAGACCTTTTTTGAATCGTTTAATGTTTCTTTTGTTTTCGTGTCGTCAAGTCCTTTTGTCCGTTTTGGCATTCTCATATTTATAGACAATTACATTGTAAGCTATTGTCGTCTTTTGTTTTGACGAAGTGTTTGAGAGCTTTGTTATTATTTTTGCCCATTGATATAGGGTTTAACGACCCCTATTCTTCTTCTTATCGTATGGTTGATGAACAACCTGGTGTCAGAGTTTAAACCGCCTGTAGGCGTGAAACACACCGTTGAAAAATCTCTCAGATGTGCCGGTTTGCTCACGATGTTTTCAACGTCCCCTATTAATATGGTCTCGTAGCTACATAGTTGATTTGGAAAGTCATTTAAAACTTGTTGCGGTCAGTCTTCAGATGGGTGATCGATCTGCTTAAAGATCCCCCGAGTCCGGAAAGGCTACTTAAGCTGTTGGTCCTATGCCTAATCTCTCTCGCGTAGTTTTATTTTCCTTCCCCATAAAACGGGATATTACATCTAATTATATCTAATTTTATGGCATTAAAACCTACATTGGTCTTTGCCTGAATTACAACCTACTAACTTCTACTACCGAGTTCGAAAACTTGGCTACCACGACAAATATATATTTTGACAGTAAATCTTAGTATACATATACATAGGTATACTCAGTACAAATTTCCCAGTGGGATACTAGTCAACTGTCCGCATATTGTCCTATCAGCCATCGCGAAACTTTCTACACATCGCTTTCCAATGTTTGAATGCACTTCCTTAAAATGAACTGCGGCTCTTGCTAACATTTGATTCAAATTTCAATAAGCCAACAAATAAAATGAGCGATAAAATGTATATGTGCCTCTTTTATGAACAAAGGAAACCTCTGGTACCTCCTTTGAAAATAGCAGGCTTGTTTATTTCAAAGTTTTCTTTTAATCACCGCCAATAAAAATCCATGCAGGCTACAAGAGAGCACTTACAAAATGTCAAATTAGGTGCTCGGTATAAAAGTGTAATTAATATAGAGCCGGTAAGAAACTCCATAGATTGTCTTAATAGAAGGCATGTTAAACAATTATACATTAATTATGCAAGAATAATGAGCAATATCATACTGTGACTAAATCTGCGGAGTAAGTATCGTGAAATATGAATAGAATTAATTCCAGATGGAAGTACAAATCAGGCCCTATACTATGAATTCTTAAAGAAGGACGTTTCGTGTTGCAAGCAAGACGCCGCGCCGTAACGTGCAGTGTAGTTTGGCATATCGCTTCCTCAAACAAAACTGTCCTGCTTGGTAAGTGGGCTACTATTTTCTTATTTACTTTCGGTATCAGTAAAATACAAACCCTCTTACTAAATGTAAACCTCTATCAGCTTGGACACTTCTTAAATCTATTGACATCTGTTTATTTTGATTTACAAACAACTGTGACGGGTTCTGGCAGAATAGTAGGCAGCCCAACCCAATTGGCACAAGAAAAAAAATCTTTGACGGGTATAATTTAAACAGTGGTTCAACAATCATAAATTATAGCAGCCTTTGGGTTTTTTTTATTATAACGATTAATCAAAAATAGATCTACGATGATGCCCAATGACAAACGTTGCCTTCTTAACTCGGCTCTAGCAGAATAGTTTGCAACCCATCTCAATTGCCATAAGAAAATAAAATTACAGTTTTTATAAGCAAAGAAAAATTATGTTAGTACTCAAATGTTCTTCTTAGAATTCATGTGCGTAATATAAATTAGTTATCAATTGCAAAAAGCGGCGAAGGAAAACATCGTGAGGAAACCGGCACACCTGAGAGATTTTTCAACGGTGTGTAAAGCCATGTCAGAGGCCTACAGGCGGCTTAAACTCTGACACCAGGTTGTTCATCAACCATACGATAAGAAGAAGAATGTTCTTCTAAGGCCTTCTAAATATAGTTTATGAATACCAAATAAAAACCAATAAGCTTAGTACTCAGCAGCCGAGCTCTAAAGACCAACACAAACAATACTATACATTATACCTAGGCGGGTTGCCAATACTTCGATCGAGCCACAATTTATACGCGAACCCAACAGCTATATATTAGATTTGAGTCTTGACATCAGGTGAGCCTAGGAATGATCTAGAACTTTTCTGTTGCCAGAACTTTGGTGTGATATGTTATAGGTCCCTAAAGCGATGCGATTGAAGCGTTAAGATATTTGCTTTGTTTTATTTATCCGTATGCTCAAAGAGGTGAGCAATAGCGAAATTTCACATCAATCAGGCATGGTTTTTTGGAGTGTTATAATAACCGCTCGAGTTAAATAGTCAAAATTGTAACAAGCTCATGAATTTTGTCAAGGTTTTGTACAATGACGACCTGATTGGCGAGTGACTAAGCGATTGGACTGCTACGCTAAGGGTTGCGGGTTCAATTCCCGCACGGGGCAAAAATTTGTGCGATCCGCAGAAGTTTGTCCCGGTCTGGGTACTTGTGTATGTGATATTTCATGCTTGTGAAACGCACTCAAGATACAGGAAAAACCGTCCGTCGTCCGGCCGTCACACGTTCTTTGTTATATTTTACAAAACAGTTAAGGCGGGTTGCTTCAGCATTACTTGACGCACACGTTAATGTTAAAAATGGCGATAACAATTTTGTTTTCTATTAGCAGCCCGAATAACGTTGACAACTGGATTTTAATGCCACGAAATAACGCATGTAACGTTACCTACGTATGTAACGATAACAGACTGTTAGAAAGAACCCGCCCTTTGTATCTTTTTATAGTAAGTAAAAAAACCCGTAGTCATAATAATTAAATCGAAATCTACAGTGATTGCCAGTGATATAAATAATTTGATTATGTATTAAAGATTTGCATGCATAATTTTAAATTGTGAAATATTTCTGCACCAGCAATGGTAGTGTATGTGAAACTGTATTTAATGTAAGACATCAATGCAAACCTATACTTTTATATAGAATAGAATTGAATGGCATTTATTTCTCAGTATATTACCATATACTGAGAAATAAATGCCATTCAATTCTATTCTATATAAAAGTATAGGTTTGCATTGATGTCTTACATTAAATACAGTTATACAGTATAAATGCCATTCAATTCTATTCTATATAAAAGTATAGGTACCTAAATATCAGGTAAAGTTTCGACAAGAAACATAAACAATATATTTTGCTTAAATAAACGCCCATTGTGATTTCTTCGTTGCTAAAATTCGGATCGCTTCTAAAAATCCAGTGTGCCTCGAGTGCTTGAAAACTGGGGCAAATCCGGGGACCGGCAGACGGGCGGCAAATCTATTTTAAGGCCTAGAATTTTACGGTAGGCACTAAATAATATGACTTAGCAGTCGAGTGGCGTTTCCGTATACTCAAAGATTAGTTGTCATGAATACACAGTGATTTTTTTATTGGAAATGTATAGGCATATCTGAATCTATTATGTGTTAAGGGAAGACTTACCCGCTTCATTTTTTCGGGATTAAAAGTAGCCTATGTGTAAATCCAGGGTGTCAGCTAGCTCCATACCAAATTTTATCGAAATTGGTCAAGAAATAACATTTAAGGGGGAGGCCTTTCTCCAACAGTGGACGTCTTCTGGCTGATGATGATGATGATGCAATAAGTAAGATGACATTGTTTGTGTCCATATTTTATTCACTAAATCGATTCAGGCAGACGGACGGCATATCTGTTCTACAATCTATGTCGCAACTGAAGCACGCTTTTGTATGCAAAGTCTCGAGTGGTGCTTCACACGATGGGGCGCGGCTTCAAGCCTTTACCTGACAAGATAATACCAATGTACCACCGTCTAAGTATCTATACAACAAACTTAAGTCATCATCATCAGCCGGAAGAAGTCCACTGTTGAACAAAGGCCTCCCCTTAGAACGCCACAATGAACAGCAACTTGCCATTTGCTTCCAACGGTGTCGCAACTCCAACGATGTCGTCAGTCCACCTGGTGGGAGGCCTGCCAACGCTGCGTCTTTCGGTTCGTGGTCGCCATTCGAGAACCTTTATTTCCCAGCGGTTATCGATTCTTCGAGAGATTTCACCTGCCCATTGCCACTACTATTTGCATATTTTTTCAGAAACATCTTACGTACATTATATTTTAGGGATCATTATATTATAGGGATCTTAAATCTGTACCTTTTTCCAAGGAGGTCAGATTAAGACGGTAATTCCCTTCCGTCGCCATGAAAACGTGTCGTAAAAGGCGACGAGCTCCGTGTAAGCTCCTTAAATGGCGATAACTTCACCACCTATTACATAGGACATCGATAAGTGGCGAAATATGAGTGCATGGAATCGTAATAATTACCACACACAATATCTTTCTTTCCTATTTTCTAATACACCTTCCAAGGTCTAATTTTTGCACTTTTTTAAGGATATCTGGGAGAGAATGCCTAAGACTTAGCAACAAATAAAAAACATTGTAATTTACAAATAAGAAAATAATTATACGGCCTACTTATAGGAGGATTCTAAAACCATGCCAACAGCGAACCAAAAACCTTTGAAATGTTAATATTTAAGCCACTTATCACACTCTAAACTTAACGGTACCTAGACATATCATTTTCAAACAGTATTTAAAGGGGACTTCATTCGAAATCAAAATAGAAGATAATACAAGTTTCTCAGAAACTACTTTGACATAAACTTATAGAGTTGAAATTCCTGAAGGATTTCTGCGAAAACGATTCATCGTTTAGCGGCTGTGTGAAATCTACGCGACCAAGTTGTACAAAGAGGTAGCTTAAGGGGATGTCGTCAGGGCCCTAGTGCCAAAACTCTTGCTGGTGAGATCGAATTGAATGATAAATGTATGGGGATGACAATGATATTACAATAAAGTATAGATATGTTACTAGCGTAAGACTCGAAAAGGGGACGTATCTATACTTTTTGACATATCATTGGGGGATGACTAATGTTTTACTATGTAATCTATGACATATGTCAATCCCATATTTTTATTTTATTCGATTTATATTCGTCTGGTGTTTTGTCACTTGTCTAGGGCAATTCAGATATCACTGATTAGACTGAAATCCGAGCTGAACAAGTTCGAAAATGGCTTGTTAGATTGTGATGAATGAGTGAGTGAGTCATCATTCTCTTATCGGTAGTATACAACACCAGCTATAGCACTAGGTAGCGGTGACGGGTGGACTTTTTAAGGGCTGTCTTTATTCATTGGGCAGCCGGGCAGTTCTAAAAGAACTATTTTAATAGTCTACTTTTAAATAAATAATTTAATTATAACATAATTATCAAGAGCAGTTTGAGTATTCTTCACAACCATTTCCTTACATGGCCGACTTAGGTACTACGCTAAAAATATAATATTTCGAAGGAACAAACACTCCACGTAAAGCCAGCAGAATATTGCGCGTAAGTCTCTTATGTGAAAGACTGTTGACTAGCTGCATTAAAAAACGTATTATAATCTCTATGAACGCTGGATATTTACTCCGTTTTAGTTTTCGTCTCAAAAGAAATTGCTTGCACGGCAGCATCTACGAGTATATTCCTAGCAAGCAAGGGCGTATTCTGAGTTTCTGACACCTATTCTGACGTGTGTGAAGTGAGCATCTCAAGTGTTAGCATCTCACAATTAAACTTATGAAAACGTGGCATCCAGCATAGTTCTACAGTTCTTGATTAGTTTTAACAATAGTTCTATCGATTAAGTTATAAAAAAATCGATGTAAAAAAATGAGATGCTAACTTCGCAAATCCATTTCAGCATCTCATCGGAATCCGAGAGAGAAACAACAACGGAGGCGATATCCGTTGAGTTCTATGTTTAAAATAAGTTTAAACAATAGTTCTGTCGATTTTAATTAAAAATTATTTTTTTTTTAATGAGAATTGTGAGCTGCTGCCCCTATTTTGAAAGTTCTGGGCCCAAAACTATTTTTAAACTAAAGACAGTATCACGATACGTCTAAATCCAAAGAGTTCTGTTCTATAGTGTACTTAGAAAAAATTTAATAAATTATTTTGCGAAAAAAATTTAAACAATTGTGAGATGCTGACCTTTTTTTTAAAGTTCTGGGGCCAAAACTATATTTGAACGATAGATACAATCACTATACGTCTAAATCCAAAGAGTTCTGTTCTATAGTGTACTTAGAAAAAATTTAATAAATTATTTAGTGAAAAAAATTTAAACAAGTGTGAGATGCTGACCTTTTTTTTAAAGTTCTGGGGCCAAAACTTAATTTGAGCGATAGATACAATCACAATACGTCTAAATCCAAGGAGTTCCGTTCTATAGTATACTTAGAAATTTTTTTATAAATTATTAAGTAAAAAAAATTGAAACAAGTGTGAGATGCTGACCTTTTTTTTAAAGTTCTAGGTCCAAAACTATATTTGAACAATAGATACAATCACGATACGTCTAAATCCAAAGAGTTCTGTTCTCTAGTGTACTTAGATTTTTTTTTATAAATTATTTAGTGAAAAAAAATTAAACAAGTGTGAGATGCTGACCTTTTATTTAAAGTTTTGGGGCTAAAACTGTATTTAAACGATAGATACAATCACGATACGTCTAAATCCAAAGAGTTTTGTTCTCTAGTGTACTTAGAAAAAAATTAATAAATTATTAAGTGAAAAAAATTTAAACAAGTGTGAGATGCTGACCTTTTTTTTTAAGTTCTGGGGCCAAAACTATATTTGAACGATAGATATAATCACGATACGTCTAAATCCAAAGAGTTCTGTTTTATAGTGTACTTAGAAAAAAATTAATAAATTATTTAGTGAAAAAAATTTAAACAAGTGTGAGATGCTGACCTTTTTTTCAAAGTTCTGGGGCCAAAACTATATTTGAACGATCAATACAATCACGATACGTCTAAATCCAAAGAGTTCTGTTCTCTAGTGTACTTAGAAAAAAATTAATAAATTATTTAGTGAAAAAAATTTAAACAAGTGTGAGATGCTGACCTTTTTTTTAAAGTTCTGGGGCCAAAACTATATTTGAACGATAGATACAATCACGATACGTCTAAATCCAAAGAGTTCTGTTCTATAGTGTACTAAGAAAAAATTTAATAAATTATTTTGCGAAAAAAATTTAAACAATTGTGAGATGCTGACCTTTTTTTAAAAGTTCTGGGGCCAAAACTATATTTGAACGATAGATACAATCACGATACGTCTAAATCCAAAGAGTTCTGTTCTCTAGTGTACTTAGAAAAAATTTAATAAATTATTTAGTGAAAAAAATTTAAACAAGTGTGAGATGCTGACCTTTTTTTTAAAGTTCTGGGGCCAAAACTATATTTGAACGATAGATACAATCACGATACGTCTAAATCCAAAGAGTTCTGTTCTATAGTGTACTAAGAAAAAATTTAATAAATTATTTTGCGAAAAAAATTTAAACAATTGTGAGATGCTGACCTTTTTTTAAAAGTTCTGGGGCCAAAACTATATTTGAACGATAGATACAATCACGATACGTCTAAATCCAAAGAGTTCTGTTCTCTAGTGTACTTAGAAAAAATTTAATAAATTATTTAGTGAAAAAAATTTAAACAAGTGTGAGATGCTGACCTTTTTTTTAAAGTTCTGGGTCCAAAACTATATTTGAACGATAGATACAATCACGATACGTCTAAATCCAAAGAGTTCTGTTTTATAGTGTACTTAGAAAAAATTTAATAAATTATTTAGTGAAAAAAATTTAAACAAGTGTGAGATGCTGACCTTTTTTTTAAAGTTCTGGGTCCAAAACTATATTTGAACGATAGATACAATCACGATACGTCTAAATCCAAAGAGTTCTGTTCTCTAGTGTACTAAGAAAAAATTTAATAAATTATTTTGCGAAAAAAATTTAAACAATTGTGAGATGCTGACCTTTTTTTAAAAGTTCTGGGGCCAAAACTATATTTGAACGATAGATACAATCACGATACGTCTAAATCCAAAGAGTTCTGTTTTATAGTGTACTTAGAAAAAATTTAATAAATTATTTAGTGAAAAAAATTTAAACAAGTGTGAGATGCTGACCTTTTTTTTAAAGTTCTGGGTCCAAAACTATATTTGAACGATAGATACAATCACGATACGTCTAAATCCAAAGAGTTCTGTTATATAGTGTACTTAGAAAAAATTAAATAAATTATTTTGCGAAAAAAATTTAAACAAGTGTGAGATGCTGACCTTTTTTTCAAAGTTCTGGGGCCTAAACTATATTTGAACGATAGATACAATCACGATACGTCTAAATCCAAAGAGTTCTGTTATATAGTGTACTTAGAAAAAATTAAATAAATTATTTTGCGAAAAAAATTTAAACAAGTGTGAGATGCTGACCTTTTTTTCAAAGTTCTAGGGCCTAAACTATATTTGAACGATAGATATAATCACGATACGTCTAAATCCAAAGAGTTCTGTTCTCTAGTGTACTTAGAAAAAATTTAATAAATTATTTTGCGAAAAAAATTTAAACAATTGTGAGATGCTGACCTTTTTTTTAAAGTTCTGGGGCCAAAACTATATTTGAACGATAGATACAATCACGATACGTCTAAATCCAAAGAGTTCTGTTATATAGTGTACTTAAAAAAAATTTAAACAATTGTGAGATGCTGACCTTTTTTTTAAAGTTCTGGGTCCAAAACTATATTTGAACGATAGATACAATCACGATACGTCTAAATCCAAAGAGTTCTGTTATATAGTGTACTTAGAATTTTTTTTATAAATTATTTAGTGAAAAAAAAATTAAACAAGTGTGAGATGCTGACCTTTTATTTAAAGTTTTGGGGCTAAAACTGTATTTGAACGATAGATACAATCACGATACGTCTAAATCCAAAGAGTTCTGTTCTCTAGTGTACTTAGAAAAAATTTAATAAATTATTTTGCGAAAAAAATTTAAACAATTGTGAGATGCTGACCTTTTTTTTTAAGTTCTGGGGCCAAAACTATATTTGAACGATAGATACAATCACGATACGTCTAAATCCAAAGAGTTCTGTTATATAGTGTACTTAGAATTTTTTTTATAAATTATTTAGTGAAAAAAAATTAAACAAGTGTGAGATGCTGACCTTTTATTTAAAGTTTTGGGGCTAAAACTGTATTTAAACGATAGATACAATCACGATACGTCTAAATCCAAAGAGTTCTGTTATATAGTGTACTTAGAAAAAATTTAATAAATTATTTTGCGAAAAAAATTTAAACAAGTGTGAGATGCTGACCTTTTTTTCAAAGTTCTGGGGCCTAAACTATATTTGAACGATAGATACAATCACGATACGTCTAAATCCAAAGAGTTCTGTTATATAGTGTACTTAGAAAAAATTAAATAAATTATTTTGCGAAAAAAATTTAAACAAGTGTGAGATGCTGACCTTTTTTTCAAAGTTCTGGGGCCTAAACTATATTTGAACGATAGATACAATCACGATACGTCTAAATCCAAAGAGTTCTGTTATATAGTGTACTTAGAAAAAATTAAATAAATTATTTTGCGAAAAAAATTTAAACAAGTGTGAGATGCTGACCTTTTTTTCAAAGTTCTAGGTCCAAAACTATATTTGAACAATAGATACAATCACGATACGTCTAAATCCAAAGAGTTCTGTTCTCTAGTGTACTTAGAAAAAATTTAATAAATTATTTAGTGAAAAAAATTTAAACAAGTGTGAGATGCTGACCTTTTTTTTAAAGTTCTGGGTCCAAAACTATATTTGAACGATAGATACAATCACGATACGTCTAAATCCAAAGAGTTCTGTTATATAGTGTACTTAGAAAAAATTAAATAAATTATTTTGCGAAAAAAATTTAAACAAGTGTGAGATGCTGACCTTTTTTTCAAAGTTCTGGGGCCTAAACTATATTTGAACGATAGATACAATCACGATACGTCTAAATCCAAAGAGTTCTGTTATATAGTATACTTAGAAAAAATTTAATAAATTATTTAGTGAAAAAAATTTAAACAATTGTGAGATGCTGACCTTTTTTTTAAAGTTCTGGGGCCAAAACTATATTTGAACGATAGATACAATCACGATACGTCTAAATCCAAAGAGTTCTGTTCTCTAGTGTACTTAGAAAAAATTTAATAAATTATTTTGCGAAAAAAATTTAAACAATTGTGAGATGCTGACCTTTTTTTTAAAGTTCTGGGTCCAAAACTATATTTGAACGATAGATACAATCACGATACGTCTAAATCCAAAGAGTTCTGTTATATAGTGTACTTAGAAAAAATTTAATAAATTATTTAGTGAAAAAAATTTAAACAATTGTGAGATGCTGACCTTTTTTTTAAAGTTCTGGGTCCAAAACTATATTTGAACGATAGATACAATCACGATACGTCTAAATCCAAAGAGTTCTGTTCTCTAGTGTACTTAGAATTTTTTTTATAAATTATTTAGTGAAAAAAAATTAAACAAGTGTGAGATGCTGACCTTTTATTTAAAGTTTTGGGGCTAAAACTGTATTTAAACGATAGATACAATCACGATACGTCTAAATCCAAAGAGTTCTGTTATATAGTGTACTTAGAAAAAATTTAATAAATTATTTTGCGAAAAAAATTTAAACAAGTGTGAGATGCTGACCTTTTCTTCAAAGTTCTGGGGCCAAAACTATATTTGAACGATAGATACAATCACGATACGTCTAAATCCAAAGAGTTCTGTTCTCTAGTGTACTTAGAAAAAATTTGATAAATTATTTTGCGAAAAAAATTTAAACAATTGTGAGATGCTGACCTTTTTTTTAAAGTTCTAGGGCCTAAACTATATTTGAACGATAGATACAATCACGATACGTCTAAATCCAAAGAGTTCTGTTCTCTAGTGTACTTAGAAAAAATTTAATAAATTATTTTGCGAAAAAAATTTAAACAATTGTGAGATGCTGACCTTTTTTTTAAAGTTCTGGGGCCAAAACTATATTTGAACGATAGATACAATCACGATACGTCTAAATCCAAAGAGTTCTGTTCTCTAGTGTACTTAGAAAAAATTTAATAAATTATTTAATAAAATTTAATAAAATAATTTATTAAATTTTTTCTTAGTACACTATAGAACAGAACTCTTTGGATTTAGACGTATCGTGATTGTATCTATCGTTCAAATATAGTTTTGGCCCCAGAACTTTAAAAAAAAGGTCAGCATCTCACACTTGTTTAAATTTTTTTCACTAAATAATTTATTAAATTTTTTCTAAGTACACTATAAAACAGAACTCTTTGGATTTAGACGTATCGTGATTGTATCTATCGTTAAAATATAGTTTTGGCTCCAGAACTTTAAAAAAAAGGTCAGCATCTCACAATTGTTTAAATTTTTTTCACTAAATAATTTATTAAATTTTTTCTAAGTACACTAGAGAACAGAACTCTTTGGATTTAGACGTATCGTGATTGTATCTATCGTTCAAATATAGTTTTGGCCCCAGAACTTTGAAAAAAAGGTCAGCATCTCACACTTGTTTAAATTTTTTTCGCAAAATAATTTATTAAATTTTTTCTAAGTACACTATATAACAGAACTCTTTGGATTTAGACGTATCGTGATTGTATCTATCGTTCAAATATAGTTTTGGCCCCAGAACTTTAAAAAAAAGGTCAGCATCTCACAATTGTTTAAATTTTTTTCGCAAAATAATTTATTAAATTTTTTCTAAGTACACTAGAGAACAGAACTCTTTGGATTTAGACGTATCGTGATTGTATCTATCGTTTAAATACAGTTTTAGCCCCAAAACTTTAAATAAAAGGTCAGCATCTCACACTTGTTTAATTTTTTTTCACTAAATAATTTATAAAAAAATTCTAAGTATACTATATAACAGAACTCTTTGGATTTAGACGTATCGTGATTGTATCTATCGTTCAAATATAGTTTTGGACCCAGAACTTTAAAAAAAAGGTCAGCATCTCACAATTGTTTAAATTTTTTTCACTAAATAATTTATTAAATGTTTTCTAAGTACACTAGAGAACAGAACTCTTTGGATTTAGACGTATCGTTATTGTATCTATCGTTCAAATATAGTTTTGGCCCCAGAACTTTGAAGAAAAGGTCAGCATCTCACACTTGTTTAAATTTTTTTCGCAAAATAATTTATTAAATTTTTTCTAAGTACACTATATAACAGAACTCTTTGGATTTAGACGTATCGTGATTGTATCTATCGTTCAAATATAGTTTTGGACCCAGAACTTTAAAAAAAAGGTCAGCATCTCACAATTGTTTAAATTTTTTTCGCAAAATAATTTATTAAATTTTTTCTAAGTACACTAGAAAACAGAACTCTTTGGATTTAGACGTATCGTGATTGTATCTATCGTTCAAATATAGTTTTGGCCCCAGAACTTTAAAAAAAAGGTCAGCATCTCACAATTGTTTAAATTTTTTTCGTAAAATAATTTATTAAATTTTTTTTAAGTACACTAGAGAACAGAACTCTTTGGATTTAGACGTATCGTGATTATATCTATCGTTCAAATATAGTTTAGGCCCTAGAACTTTGAAAAAAAGGTCAGCATCTCACACTTGTTTAAATTTTTTTCGCAAAATAATTTATTAAATTTTTTCTAAGTACACTATATAACAGAACTCTTTGGATTTAGACGTATCGTGATTGTATCTATGGTTCAAATATAGTTTTGGACCCAGAACTTTAAAAAAAAGGTCAGCATCTCACAATTGTTTAAATTTTTTTCGCAAAATAATTTATTAAATTTTTTCTAAGTACACTATATAACAGAACTCTTTGGATTTAGACGTATCGTGATTGTATCTATCGTTCAAATATAGTTTTGGCCCCAGAACTTTGAAAAAAAGGTCAGCATCTCACACTTGTTTAAATTTTTTTCGCAAAATAATTTATTAAATTTTTTCTAAGTACACTATATAACAGAACTCTTTGGATTTAGACGTATCGTGATTGTATCTATCGTTCAAATATAGTTTTGGCCCCAGAACTTTAAAAAAAAGGTCAGCATCTCACAATTGTTTAAATTTTTTTCGCAAAATAATTTATTAAATTTTTTCTAAGTACACTAGAGAACAGAACTCTTTGGATTTAGACGTATCGTGATTGTATCTATCGTTTAAATACAGTTTTAGCCCCAAAACTTTAAATAAAAGGTCAGCATCTCACACTTGTTTAATTTTTTTTCACTAAATAATTTATAAAAAAATTCTAAGTATACTATATAACAGAACTCTTTGGATTTAGACGTATCGTGATTGTATCTATCGTTCAAATATAGTTTTGGACCCAGAACTTTAAAAAAAAGGTCAGCATCTCACAATTGTTTAAATTTTTTTCACTAAATAATTTATTAAATGTTTTCTAAGTACACTAGAGAACAGAACTCTTTGGATTTAGACGTATCGTGATTGTATCTATCGTTCAAATATAGTTTTGGCCCCAGAACTTTGAAGAAAAGGTCAGCATCTCACACTTGTTTAAATTTTTTTCGCAAAATAATTTATTAAATTTTTTCTAAGTACACTATATAACAGAACTCTTTGGATTTAGACGTATCGTGATTGTATCTATCGTTCAAATATAGTTTTGGCCCCAGAACTTTAAAAAAAAGGTCAGCATCTCACAATTGTTTAATTTTTTTTCGCAAAATAATTTTTTAAATTTTTTCTAAGTACACTAGAGAACAGAACTCTTTGGATTTAGACGTATCGTGATTGTATCTATCGTTTTAATACAGTTTTAGCCCCAAAACTTTAAATAAAAGGTCAGCATCTCACACTTGTTTAATTTTTTTTCACTAAATAATTTATTAAATTTTTTCTAAGTACACTAGAGAACAGAAGTCTTTGGATTTAGACGTATCGTGATTGTATCTATCGTTTAAATATAGTTTTGGCCCCAGAACTTTGAAGAAAAGGTCAGCATCTCACACTTGTTTAAATTTTTTTCGCAAAATAATTTATTAAATTTTTTCTAAGTACACTATATAACAGAACTCTTTGGATTTAGACGTATCGTGATTGTATCTATCGTTCAAATATAGTTTTGGACCCAGAACTTTAAAAAAAAGGTCAGCATCTCACAATTGTTTAAATTTTTTTCGCAAAATAATTTATTAAATTTTTTCTAAGTACACTAGAAAACAGAACTCTTTGGATTTAGACGTATCGTGATTGTATCTATCGTTCAAATATAGTTTTGGCCCCAGAACTTTAAAAAAAAGGTCAGCATCTCACAATTGTTTAAATTTTTTTCGTAAAATAATTTATTAAATTTTTTTTAAGTACACTAGAGAACAGAACTCTTTGGATTTAGACGTATCGTGATTATATCTATCGTTCAAATATAGTTTAGGCCCTAGAACTTTGAAAAAAAGGTCAGCATCTCACACTTGTTTAAATTTTTTTCGCAAAATAATTTATTAAATTTTTTCTAAGTACACTATATAACAGAACTCTTTGGATTTAGACGTATCGTGATTGTATCTATGGTTCAAATATAGTTTTGGACCCAGAACTTTAAAAAAAAGGTCAGCATCTCACAATTGTTTAAATTTTTTTCGCAAAATAATTTATTAAATTTTTTCTAAGTACACTAGAGAACAGAACTCTTTGGATTTAGACGTATTGTGATTGTATCTATCGTTCAAATATAGTTTTGGCCCCAGAACTTTAAAAAAAAGGTCAGCATCTCACAATTGTTTAAATTTTTTTCACTAAATAATTTATTAAATTTTTTCTAAGTACACTAGAGAACAGAACTCTTTGGATTTAGACGTATCGTGATTGTATCTATCGTTCAAATATAGTTTTGGCCCCAGAACTTTAAAAAAAAGGTCAGCATCTCACAATTATTTAAATTTTTTTCGCAAAATAATTTATTAAATTTTTTCTTAGTACACTATAGAACAGAACTCTTTGGATTTAGACGTATCGTGATTGTATCTATCGTTCAAATATAGTTTTGGCCCCAGAACTTTAAAAAAAAGGTCAGCATCTCACACTTGTTTAAATTTTTTTCACTAAATAATTTATTAAATTTTTTCTAAGTACACTATAAAACAGAACTCTTTGGATTTAGACGTATCGTGATTGTATCTATCGTTAAAATATAGTTTTGGCTCCAGAACTTTAAAAAAAAGGTCAGCATCTCACAATTGTTTAAATTTTTTTCACTAAATAATTTATTAAATTTTTTCTAAGTACACTAGAGAACAGAACTCTTTGGATTTAGACGTATCGTGATTGTATCTATCGTTCAAATATAGTTTTGGCCCCAGAACTTTGAAAAAAAGGTCAGCATCTCACACTTGTTTAAATTTTTTTCGCAAAATAATTTATTAAATTTTTTCTAAGTACACTATATAACAGAACTCTTTGGATTTAGACGTATCGTGATTGTATCTATCGTTCAAATATAGTTTTGGCCCCAGAACTTTAAAAAAAAGGTCAGCATCTCACAATTGTTTAAATTTTTTTCGCAAAATAATTTATTAAATTTTTTCTAAGTACACTAGAGAACAGAACTCTTTGGATTTAGACGTATCGTGATTGTATCTATCGTTTAAATACAGTTTTAGCCCCAAAACTTTAAATAAAAGGTCAGCATCTCACACTTGTTTAATTTTTTTTCACTAAATAATTTATAAAAAAATTCTAAGTATACTATATAACAGAACTCTTTGGATTTAGACGTATCGTGATTGTATCTATCGTTCAAATATAGTTTTGGACCCAGAACTTTAAAAAAAAGGTCAGCATCTCACAATTGTTTAAATTTTTTTCACTAAATAATTTATTAAATGTTTTCTAAGTACACTAGAGAACAGAACTCTTTGGATTTAGACGTATCGTGATTGTATCTATCGTTCAAATATAGTTTTGGCCCCAGAACTTTGAAGAAAAGGTCAGCATCTCACACTTGTTTAAATTTTTTTCGCAAAATAATTTATTAAATTTTTTCTAAGTACACTATATAACAGAACTCTTTGGATTTAGACGTATCGTGATTGTATCTATCGTTCAAATATAGTTTTGGCCCCAGAACTTTAAAAAAAAGGTCAGCATCTCACAATAGTTTAAATTTTTTTCGCAAAATAATTTTTTAAATTTTTTCTAAGTACACTAGAGAACAGAACTCTTTGGATTTAGACGTATCGTGATTGTATCTATCGTTTTAATACAGTTTTAGCCCCAAAACTTTAAATAAAAGGTCAGCATCTCACACTTGTTTAATTTTTTTTCACTAAATAATTTATTAAATTTTTTCTAAGTACACTAGAGAACAGAAGTCTTTGGATTTAGACGTATCGTGATTGTATCTATCGTTCAAATATAGTTTTGGCCCCAGAACTTTGAAGAAAAGGTCAGCATCTCACACTTGTTTAAATTTTTTTCGCAAAATAATTTATTAAATTTTTTCTAAGTACACTATATAACAGAACTCTTTGGATTTAGACGTATCGTGATTGTATCTATCGTTCAAATATAGTTTTGGACCCAGAACTTTAAAAAAAAGGTCAGCATCTCACAATTGTTTAAATTTTTTTCGCAAAATAATTTATTAAATTTTTTCTTAGTACACTATAGAACAGAACTCTTTGGATTTAGACGTATCGTGATTGTATCTATCGTTCAAATATAGTTTTGGCCCCAGAACTTTAAAAAAAAGGTCAGCATCTCACACTTGTTTAAATTTTTTTCACTAAATAATTTATTAATTTTTTTCTAAGTACACTATAAAACAGAACTCTTTGGATTTAGACGTATCGTGATTGTATCTATCGTTCAAATATAGTTTTGGCCCCAGAACTTAAAAAAAAGGTCAGCATCTCACACTTGTTTAAATTTTTTTCACTTAATAATTTATTAATTTTTTTCTAAGTACACTAGAGAACAGAACTCTTTGGATTTAGACGTATCGTGATTGTATCTATCGTTTAAATACAGTTTTAGCCCCAAAACTTTAAATAAAAGGTCAGCATCTCACACTTGTTTAATTTTTTTTCACTAAATAATTTATAAAAAAAATTCTAAGTACACTAGAGAACAGAACTCTTTGGATTTAGACGTATCGTGATTGTATCTATTGTTCAAATATAGTTTTGGACCCAGAACTTTAAAAAAAAGGTCAGCATCTCACACTTGTTTCAATTTTTTTTACTTAATAATTTATAAAAAAATTTCTAAGTATACTATAGAACGGAACTCCTTGGATTTAGACGTATTGTGATTGTATCTATCGCTCAAATTAAGTTTTGGCCCCAGAACTTTAAAAAAAAGGTCAGCATCTCACACTTGTTTAAATTTTTTTCACTAAATAATTTATTAAATTTTTTCTAAGTACACTATAGAACAGAACTCTTTGGATTTAGACGTATAGTGATTGTATCTATCGTTCAAATATAGTTTTGGCCCCAGAACTTTAAAAAAAAGGTCAGCATCTCACAATTGTTTAAATTTTTTTCGCAAAATAATTTATTAAATTTTTTCTAAGTACACTATAGAACAGAACTCGTTGGATTTAGACGTATCGTGATACTGTCTTTAGTTTAAAAATAGTTTTGGGCCCAGAACTTTCAAAATAGGGGCAGCAGCTCACAATTCTCATTAAAAAAAAAAAAAATTTTAATTAAAATCGACAGAACTATTGTTTAAACTTATTTTAAACATAGAACTCAACGGATATCGCCTCCGTTGTTGTTTCTCTCTCGGATTCCGATGAGATGCTGAAATGGATTTGCGAAGTTAGCATCTCATTTTTTTACATCGATTTTTTTATAACTTAATCGATAGAACTATTGTTAAAACTAATCAAGAACTGTAGAACTATGCTGGATGCCACGTTTTCATAAGTTTAATTGTGAGATGCTAACACTTGAGATGCTCACTTCACACACGTTTTTGCTATAGAGTATACCTACGACATAATATAAAATGACTGCTAAACCGGAGGTCGTGAGTTCGATTCCCACCCAGGACAAATCTTTATGTGATGAGCATAATTATTTGTTCTGTGTCTGGGTGTAATTTATCTATATTATGTATGTATTGTAAGTATGTTTATCAGTTGTCTGGTTACCATAATACAGGCTCTGCCTAGTTTGGGATCAGATGACCGTGTGCGAATTGTCCCAAAATATTATTATTATTAATATCGTGTAACGGAAAGTAGGTACTGCTATTTTGTAGGTGTATGGACTCTAAATATAGCTTAAAGGCTTCCCCACACAGGTGCGTTATTGCGATAATGCGTCCCGATTCCTTGCACACAACTGCGTTATTACCGTCCGGTTATTCTAGAATCGCAGTTGTGTGAAAGGAATCGCGACGCATTATTGCAAAATTGTAACTGCCTGGGGGAGCTATTATACCTTTACGTACATACGGGAATTTCAGATTAGAGGCATTATTTTATGTAGGGTACATTATAACGGACTATCCAAAAAATGTATTTAGTGTTAAAGCTCTAACGATTTTTAAAGTTATATAATTAAATAAGGATAGGAGTCTCAGCAAGTTTTAGGTTTCAGTCTTACAGCTTGAAAGATCACAAGATATAATACACATGGAAAATCTTAACACCGCGATTCAGGATCCAGCATAAACTATACAACGCCATCTATCGGTAAAAACCGCAACAATAAAATCTGTCAACGACAAAACTGTGGCACACTGCAGCTTTGAACCGCACGTCGTTTATCAGTCACGGCGCGGCGGCCCGTTGCGGACACGCCGTGACGTTACACAAATAACTCTGTCACGCTTACCGTTGCATAAATGTCGCCATTTTGTTTTAAAACAACAATTATTTAACAGAACATTCATATGTACTTTATACACTTGATTATGGAAGGGTAGTCAAGACCACGGATTTATATTTGAAACGATTCGGATTTGATCTTTTGCTTCATTCACTTTCATAAAATAATCTTCATGTATGAAGGGGGATAGGAATCTGGCCCATAGATATAATATAATAAAAATATCTTGAGACGGCTCACACACGGTCATCTGATCCCAAACTAGGCAGAGCCTGTATTATGGAAACCAAACAACTGATAAAAATAATATATTTCTAAATACATACATAATATAGATATATTACACCCAGACAAATAACAAATCATTATGCTCATCACACAAAGATTTGTCCTAGGTGGTAATCGAACCCACGACCTCCGGTTTAGCAGTCAGGGTCACTAACCACTGGACTAACAGGCCGGATTACACACCCTGGTCTCTCTTTTCAGAATACAGGTACCTATACCTTTTCGCTGCAGTCCGAATTGGGTATTTGACACCATCAATTAATTGACATACTCTTTATGAGCTGTCAAAACGCTATTCCATACTTTTTATGAAAGTAGAAACATGTGAAGTTACTTATTAACCAACTCAATTGACTTACTATTTATTGATTTCAATGCAAAAACAAATTGAATTTGACAGTTAATGAGAAATGTATAGGGTTTTTAGGACTAAAAAAACAATTTTTACACGACTGCCCAAAAAAAGGAGTGTAATGTTTTCAGGGTTTATGTATGTATGTGAGTTTCTTTATTCCACCATAACTTCTGAATGCCAGAACCGATTTTGATGTATGGTGGTGATGTATAGTGTCGTTAGAATTCTTACACCATCGCGACTAACATGGGCTATAAAAAAATGAAACAAATAACAAAATCAAAAAAATTAAAAAACACCACTGCCATGACAAAAAACTAACTAAAAAGTAAAAAACAAGTTCCATCGCAGTCGGGGGACCGTTCTTTGTGACACTGCCTTATCTAAGAGGTACCCCGACTGAGATGGAACTTTTTTTTACTTTTTAGGTCGTTTTTTGTCATGGCAGTCGTGTTTTTTAATTTTTGTAATTTAGAGAAGTAGTGTATTGCAATTATTGATTGGTGTCAACTACCTTATAATGTCCGCCGAAGTCTTTGAAGAACAAATATTTTATAGTTATTTTTCTTGAAGATTGTGAGTTTTCAATAATAGCCTTGATTCATAAACTTAAGTGCGAAGGAACAAACCACTTATGTTTTTTAAGACACCATGGACTTACTTGCTACGATAAACAAATCATCATTCATGGTGATGAAACCCGAACTCTATTCTCTAGAAATCTCCTTTACATTACTATTGGTACTGCAATTACCTAGTCTCTATACAAATGATATATCTAATTATCCGATTCAAAGACACACTAACATTTAACTAATTGTCAGAATGTACCGCAACTTAGAACCACACATCATTCGTTAAAAATTCTGTAGAGCGTGATACAAGCAGGTGACGACACAGTTACATCGGACGTTCGTTTAACAGATTTATACATTACTTTGACACAATGATAGATTATTAATTAAAATTATCGGTAATCATTAGTTAATGGTGTCTAAGCGTGAGGACAGACATAAAAAAGTATATTTTAAATAACAGTGAGTGCAGTCGCGTTGTATGGTTTTAGGAACAACTAAGTACCTACATAAGTTTAGCCAACCCGCAGTGAGCTAGCATGGTGATCAATGCTCAATCCTTCTCTATATGAGAAGAAGCACTGCAGTGGGGCAGTTAAGTACAGGCTGTATTATAAGTAACTTCAAAAATTCCACTTGGCACTTTTTGTAAGATCCGTAAACCACTTGCCAACCATCATCCTGAAACCTACACTTCTTCTTTAATTTAAGAGCCTAGCTCTTGTCGGTGCAGCTCCCTCCATTTCCTCCTATCGAGTGCCAATTCCTGAACTTCCTTATACGTCACAACCTTCACCTTCTCTTTAATTTGACTGATAAAGCTATACCTCGGACGACCCCTTCCCCTCTTTCCTTCGACCTTCCCTTCCACGATGTTTTTAATGTACTCGTCGTGACGTATAAGGTGTCCCATCATTTTCCCTCTCCTGTTCACAATGTTATGCAATAGTTGTCTCTTAGTTCCTACTCTGTTTAGTACCTCTTCGTTGGTAATTTTATCTTTCCAGCTAATTCTCTCCATCCTCCTCCAGCACCACATCTCAAAGGCTTCTAGTCTGCTTATATCCTGCTTAATTAAAGTCCAAGTTTCGCAACCGTACAACGCAATGCTCCAGATGTATGTTTTTATGAAATTCTTGCGGATGTTTCTGTTAATATTAGACTTAAATAGATATTTTTTGCTGTAGAAGGCTTGTTTGGCCATTGCAATTCGGCATCTGATATCGGCGGAACACCTACACAACTATGTAAAATTACGCCTGTTATCCTCAAAGGGGTAGATAGAACAGTCTTCCTTCGAGAGCAGTTTTAGCACCACATTCCGCTGCTTATAACAAAAACAATCAATCCCAATTAGCGAATCTATAGACATTTATCGAGCCCACTTCGGGATCGGGTTTAATGAATCCGGTACCGGATGGAAATTTATAAAATCACAAATAATTTCACATTTCTATTTCCATGAAAGCCGATTGTTATAATTTTGATTGGATTTACATTTACACTAATTATCTCTGGAGATAATATTATTGAAGGACTTACCTTCTTAATATTAATTACGACATAACTTAATACAAATTGAAAGTCCTTCACAATTATCTTTCTAATTGAATCATTAAATTTAATTATTCTTTACTTCTTCTTAACTTTTAGTAAAACATTTTCGTAAGGCATTAAAAAAAATATTTTTCTTGTTTTGAAATTATAGTGGACGTATTTTTTTTTTAAACGTCGCCCCACACTAGGAATTTCTCCTGTATCGTGGGTGCGTTTCACAAACATGAAATATCACATTATACACCCACACTCGGGAAAAACATCTGCGGATCGCACAATTTTTTGTGCCTGTGCGGGAATCGAACCCGCAACCCTTAGCGCAGTAGTCCATTC
This sequence comes from Abrostola tripartita, assembly GCA_905340225.1. NCBI lineage: Eukaryota > Metazoa > Arthropoda > Insecta > Lepidoptera > Noctuidae > Abrostola > Abrostola tripartita. The sequence goes on from HG996491.1 coordinate 3,211,077, forward strand.
ACTTAGCCTCTGCGCCAATCAGGTCGTCGTATTTTTTACTACCACTAACTCGCGGACTAGCCGCTGTAAGAGTAGATATATAACTTTTATCGATCCCGTGCGGCTATTACCAGCCCTCGCTGTTGGCTATATTATCAAAACAAACTGGTTTTCAATTCAAAGTTCCACTAGAACTATTATAATTTCAATATAATTGGAAACAGCCAACTATTGATCACTTGGCCACTGTTTTGAACATCTCAATGAAGTTCAGAGTAAATTTAAACTTGTATTCCTTTACCCTTTGAAAGTGATCGGCCATTGACGTAGTTATTACTGTTTTTAATATATAAAAAAATTTAATAAACACGATGGGTATGGGTACCTCTTAGATAAGACAGTGTTCCACAAAACGGTACCTCGGGTTTTCCACTTATTAGTTCGATTTTTGTCATGGCAAGCGTATTTTTAAATTTTTATCCTATGTTACTCGCGTTAGTATAAGGATTCTAACGACACTCCATACATCAAAATCGGTTCAGGCATTCAGAAGTTATGGTGGAATAAAGAAACTCACATACACATACTCATATATATGTACTACATACATATTACATACATGAACCCTGAAAACATTACACACCTTTTTTGGGCAGTTGTGTTAAAATGTTATACTTTCTTCCATTGCTGATATGAAAGACCAGCATTACTCACGTAGGCTTTATGTAGTTAGGTACCTAGGTAATGTATACCTACTATGAAGGCCATATCGCTCGAAGAACCGATAATCGCTAGGGAAGAAAGGTTCTCGAGCGGCGACCACGATCCGGAAGACGCAGTGTTGGCAGGCCTCCCACCAGGTGGGCGACGATATCGTCATAGTCGCGAGCAACCAGTGGCAATGGAATGCTAATGGCAAGTTGACGTTCATTGTGGCGTTCTAAGGGGGAGGCCTTTGTCCAACAATGGACGTCTTCCGGCTCATGATGACCTAAATGAGCTAAAGATAATATAGAAAATACGATATACCAATAATTTACTTTACTTTGCAGCTTAGACCCTTTAAACACCGCTAAATTGATTTGTATGAAAGCTATAGATTTACCTAAGTACCATAACATAATTATTATTTTTCGAAACCATTACGATATTGTAATATTTTAATGACTTTTCAATTGATGATATAAATTAAAACTATTTGGTGTAGTCACTCATTCAAACTCTTTAGTTCTAAGTGCGTATATGGAGGAGTTGATGTAGAACCTCTAGATATATTATTTTGAAACTATAAGCTTACTATCACACATCAACAATACGTGCATAATATCATAACATAAACTATTCAAAATAAAACAGTGTACACAGTCTATGTACTTTGGAGTGGGGACTCCAGTCTAGACTTGTGTTTGCCTACGGTATACATAGTAGCAATCTACATATACATATATACAACGAACTCTAGGAGTTATGTGACATAACACACCTGTTTAAGCACGATAATTATTTTTATTTGTAGAAACTTGTATTATCATCATCAGCCTATCTCAGTCCACTGCTGGACATAGGCCTCTCCTATGGCACGCCACTGAGCTCGAAACTCGTGTAAGGCTAAGTGAAAAGGGAACATTCTGTTTTATTTGTAACACGCCTGAATTCCCTGAAAACATAGGCAGAGATGTGTACCTAATACAAATTTCGCCAGTTATAGGTCCCAATGTAAAATAGGGCGAGTAATCTTTTGCCATCAACCTGGAACAAATCCAAATGCAGTGCTACCACTGAGAATCAGAATGAAAAACCCGATAACACTTTGCTCGACCAGTTAATCGAAAACGAGACCTTACGCTCAGTCGAGCTTTGCGAACACTATACCAACGAGGCAGTCACACACAGCACACAGTCCTTAGCCTTACAGATAACATGTATATATATAAATTGGCGTGTATATAAGTAGATGTATACTAACTTATATACATCCAGCTATCATACACGTTGGTGTGAAAGTCTCCCTCGAGGGATCCAACAAAAGTGTTTATATTAGACGCAATTTTAGTTACAAGTAGTTCACAAAGCGTGTACCTTACTCTATTATGGTAATTAGTGTTTGTACGTAAAGGGATGTTTAAATGAGGTTTGCAGAGGTTTTTTAATTAAACAACCTACTTTTGGATTACGGTTACAATTAGGAGCACTCTTGAGATTTGAGGCTACTTAATAGTTAAAGATAAACACTAGAGGTTATGTAAACATGTTAAGCGAAGATTTTGTGTAATTTCCTGGATATTTTTAATGAAACTGCTTGTGTATTTCCTTCCTTTAACTTCAAGCTTCGACGGACCTGACGCAGTGGCTGGGCGATTGGACTGCTGCGCTAGGCGTTGTCGGTTCGATTCCTACAAGGGACAAAAATTTGTGCGATCCGCAGATGTTTGTCCCGAGTCTGGCTGTTTGTGTATGTGATATTTCATGTTTGTGACTTTATATCAAAATCATGTATGATGGGTTATCAGTTTCAGTAGTTTTGTCACTATGAGTGCTTTGGTGTGGTGTTGATAATTCTTTACTTCAAAATTCTTTCACCAATATTTAGAGTAGATGATTTCTGGCTCGGGCGAAGTAATACTGGGTTTTACCATTAGTTATTTCTCAGTAGCAGCACGGAGTCTGGATTTGTGCCCGATTGATGGCAATAGGCTCGCCCTCTATTAAATTGGGACATACAAGATATCTGGCGAAATGTGGGTGTACTGCACAAGTGCACACCCACTACCTCTTCGGGGACAAAGGCGTGAATTTGTGTTTTTATGTGTATGTTCTTCAATCTTCTTCTTATCGCATGGTTGATGAACAACCTGGTGTCTGGTCTGTCTCTGGCATGGCTTTACCCACCGTTAAAAAATCTCTCAGGTGTGCCGGTTTCCTCACGATATTTTCCTTCGCCGTTTTTAGCAACAAAAATGTATAGTACGCACAGGAATTTGAAAAGAGATTGATGCGTGCCAAGTCTGAATAGCGACCTTTGGCTTGTTTTTTAAATAAACTTGGTCATTAACTTTGACCCTAAGTACCAGGCAATGTTACTGTCACTAGTAAGTACTTATATTCGCTCACTGTAGTTACACGCCCACATAAATAACTGTTGTATAGCATGTTAAATAGTTCCAAGAATCCCATACATCGCAGCGCTTGTTATAAAATTTGAATAATAACTATGTTATGCCACGTAATACATTTGTTATGGTATAATTTTACATACATTACTTTCAGGTTGTACAAGTATTGATTTATCAAATCTACGACAGGTTTATGAGACTTTCTACGTAGCAGTATGATTATAATAGACACATTACGATCGCGTAGTGGTCAATATTAGACTATTATTATATGATACAAATATTGAGATATTATAATAGTCAAAATTGACCACTACGCGATCGTAATGTGTCTATTATAATCATACTGCTACGTAGAAAGTCTCATAAACCTGTCGCAGATTTGATAAATCAATACGGACTTAGGGCGGGTTGCCTCAACTTCACTTGACGCACATGTAAATGTTAAAAATGCAATACCAATTTTGTTTTCTTCTAGCAGCATTAATAACGAAAAATTTTGGTTTTCTACTTGCAAAAACGTTGATAACCGCGGTTTTTATGCCGTGAAACAACGCTTCACGTTTTACGTACGTTAATCATATGTGAGCGTAATTTTTAGACACACGAATGTAACGTTAACAGCCTATTTTAAACAACCCGCCCTTAGAGTATGTATATATTGTACTGGAGACAGTTTCTGCACTTCCTTTCTAAATCAATTTTAAGCGAGCCAAAACTCACAATTTCTGGTGTGCTTAATGTGAAGTATAAACGTGGATCAGCGTAATTTTTTAAATCATTTTGTGACTGAATTATTAACTATGCCTCCGTTGTTGAAAACATTAAGGGCGGGTTGTAACAAGCAGTCTGTTAACGTTACAGTATGTCAAAAAAGAAAAGATTACAGAATATGTATAATGTACGTTAAACATGAAGCGTTGTTTCATACCATAAAAAACCGGTTTTGAAAAACTTTATCATTTGCTAGTATTTCAAATACAAACCCGAGGAAGAATGAAGAATTGATTAAAAACTGCCCCCTTGCCATGAACTCTTACAGCAGGACAGTTTACGTTGTGGGAGCGAGACGCCGCATTACACTGTAGGTAGCGGCGTCTCGCTTCCACTTCTTAAACTGCCATGCTATAAGAGTTCATGGCAAGGAGGCTGTTCAACGTTATTGGGGCTGCTGGTAGAAAACTAATTTGTTAATGCCATTTTTAACATTTACGAGTGTGTCATTTGAAGCTGAAGATACTGGCGCTGGATATAATTACCTAAACTATATCATGTCACTAATGCAGTACAGGTCAAAATCGCTTGTTAAAGGGTACCTAAATACCATACATAAAAGTCAAATTAAATATAGAGATAGATACTTACCTAGGTTTGAATTGTCAGATGATTAAATTCATAGTCATAACGTTTTTATTTCATATAGGCTACATCAGGGCACTTATAAAACGTCAAATCAAGTTGCTTGGTTCAAAAGTGTCGTTTTTATGGAGAAGAACCAGCAAGAAACTCTATATATCCATTATCTTTAAATTACGCTATTTATATTCATATTTAAAGTCAATTATAAGAACTCTAAATTGAAAGCTTATAAAACTCGAAAAAGTTTTCTTAACAGTAGTTAGCACTCTCTTATTCTTTTGTTTTCAAGTAAAGTAGTACTAGATAATTGCAAAACTTGAACACTTGCGTTAGTTTTGTCGCAAAAGTAAAATCTCTTTTTTAGTAGGTACAAAATGAAAGTTTTAGTTGCTGTTGTCATATCTTCTTTTTAAAAGAGAAAAAAAGTAAATATATAATAGAGGTGGAGAATAGAAGAATTTTATTTTGTAGCTTTATTTGCCTCACGCTTGGGTTTACGTAAGCGAAGGATTAAATAAGGATGATAAACGAAAAGTTCTTCTTCTTCTCTGTATCGGCATGAGCTATGTATAAGGAAACAGAGCCCTTACCATGAACTCCTAAAGCAGAACATTTTCGTTGTGGAAGCGAGTGCAGTGTATTGTGGCTCGCTATTTCAACGGAAAATTTGCGGTTTTAAGAGTTCCTAGTTAGGGGAATCTCGAATTTAATTTCAACATTTTTACTACCACCATCCGATTGGCGCAGTAGCTAAGCGACTGCTGCCCTAAGGGTTGCGGTTTCGATTCCCGCACCGGACACAAAATTGTGAGATCCGCACATGTTTATCCCGAGTCTGGGTTGTGTAAGTGATATTTCATGTTTGTGAAACACACACAGAATACAGGAGAAAGTCCTAGTGAGGGCGGAGTTTTAAGTGTTACGCTTTCATGGCTAAACCACTGAACCGATTTTGATGAAATTTGGTATAGAGTAAGTTTAAACCCCAAGCCGGGGACATAGCTATATTTTACCAGGAAAACGTAAAAATTTTCAAGCGAACGGAGTTGCGAACGGAAGCTAGTACTCCATAAACTGGTTGTTAGTATCCTTAATGACTGTAGCCAATTTCCAGTAATCAATTAGACAAGTTGAAAGTATAATACGTCACGTCCGCAGTTGCGCATAATTGCTGTGTCACTAACTATACACTGTACAGCTAGTTAGTGTGAGTGGATTGATAACTACGTTAGTTGAGTCGTGCGTTGACTGTCAACGCTCTTAATGGCATTCTGTTACGGTAATAGATGCAGGCTTGTAGCTATATTGATAATGCACAGATCAGTAACTGGTTAAGGTGACGCAGCGATTAGTGCGGTCAGTCTCTGGGTGGTCGATGGTCGTTCGTCATCGGTGAGACTGCTTCGTGCCAAGCACGTTTATTTCTCTATCCTGCGCTCTGATCTGATCCTGATATCTCGTAGGTTCTAGAGATATGCGATCGATTGGATTAAGTAGTACACTAGTTTTTTTAACATAAAATTACTGTTATTGGCAACTGTATAAGCCCAGAGCTAACATTACCCTACGTGATTTGATAATTTACATGCAGAAGCTGTTGAGGCCTTTATTGATAAATAAATAAAATAATGCACTACTATATAGCACTGTACCTTCTAAACAAACATAAAATCTCTCACGATAAGCTAAAACTGGCTTTAGTTCCATATTAAATCTAGAAACGTTGAACGAAACCCGTACCGATTAACTACCACGAAATAACTTTGCCGAATGCGGTTACCCATCGCCGCAATGAAATACCCAACATACGAAACAAAAGAGCATCTATGACGAGAAAGACAAAGATCGTTAACCAATCACAAGTTTGAAACCGCGGACTCGTCTTTAGCCGAGCGCGGTTCGCACGAGTGTTTGAATTCCGAATGTTGAGGCTTTCGAAAAGTATTCGAAAGCATTCCAACATTGTTTCAGTATGACCGCTATTTTAGTAGTTCTCGCATCAGTTGTGGTGGCTTTGAGGTAAACGTTTTAGATTTTTATGCAGAATGGTGTGCGTTCAAATCAAAGCCAAGTTCCAAAGACATTTTGAGTGTTTCATTATTTACAAACAATTATTATTTTTATTATTTCATCCATGATCGTCCCATTACAGGGAAAAGGCCTACAAACAGTAAACAAAACGACTACTACTCTAGATATTAGTACCTACTAATTAATCTTCAACCAAAACCTTAATTAATCAAAGAAATAAGAGATAGAAACAGATAAATATATTTGTATCTAAAGCATACAAAATAAGCCAACCTTCGTAACATTTAGAGCGGTTCCTGAATTTATTAAAACTCGTTATTAAGGGCGGAATTCATTAGCGCTAATGAACAAAATGTAACGAGACGGCAACGTATTTTGACGTATTTTTTCAGGTGTAAACTTCCTTTATACCGATACCTATCTGTATGTCTACCATGAGATACAAAAGTGATCACGTGAGGTTTTCAAAAACGAACACGAGTTGACAATATTTGTACCATTAAAAATTACATGAAACGTTGCGTCTTCGCAATACGGATGACGCCTACCACTACCCCTTGCTGTACAATTAACACTAGGACATCATTTGTGGACAGCAGTCGATCTAATCGAAAAAAATATCGATTCCATGAGGACGCCAGGTGCGACTGCGGTGTCCCCCAAACTATGAACCACCTGCTGGTCTGCCCTAGATTATCAGTTAGCGCCACATCAGAGGACCTACTTGAGGCTAATTAAAAAGCAATTAATTAGCTATGTATTGGGCTGATCAGATATAACGAAAACCATCGACACGAAGAGAAGAAGAAGAAATTCACTATTCTCCACGAGGCATTATGCTCGTTGCCATAGAAAGAACAAACGTTTTCGACAGGTAAAACACAGACACAGTCCCCATCGTTTTGCTATCGATCGATGGCTGTGAGACGTATAATTACAACAGGTTTCCAAATATAAACTACGATTATCGATACCAATTAACGTTTAAGGGGAAAAATTAAATGAAAAGCTATTGACTAAAAATACTTTTCTGGTAAAAAAATCATTCTCGCTACAATTCCAATGAATCGTTCCGTTTGTATATAATTCTTATGATACACGTGAAATACGTAAGTTACCAATTCTATGAATTTTCCTATAAGTATGTATTTATTTTCATCATATTATTTCGCCCGTATTTTGCCAGGCTAATGAGGCTCTGAGGTAATGTAAAGTGGCAGCCTTTTAACCATTTCAAAAAAATCGTTAAATGGTTTTTTCTAAGTCAACCTACTCATTTATTGTACGTTTTAAGTAGGCACGATCAAATTTGTATTATTTTCCAGTTCATGAAGAAAAACTGCTGTGTCATAATCATTTGCTGCCTTACTATGATTTCTTAAAGCGGGGATGTTTTCCGTTGTGGAAGCGTGGAGACGCCGCTACGAGCTAAGAATAAATATCTTTTATTCAATACTTCACTGACTCGTTGGTCTAGTCGTTAAGTGCGACTGTTAAGCATGATGTCCTGGGTTCGAATCTCGGGTCGGGCAAAGTGGTACTAGGTTTTTCCATTAAGTAATTCTCAATAGTAGCACGGGTTCTGGACATATGCCCGGTGGATGGCAATAGGCTCGCCCCCTATTATTTTGAGATTTACATAACTGGCAAAATGTGGGTGTACTATATGTGCACCTCTGTCTAACCCTTCGGGGAATACAGGCGTGCTTTTATCAAACAATACTTCATTACATAAAAAAATAAAATTATTTCTACTACAAAACCGGACGGACGATATTTTGATTTCCAGTTAGGGCCCTTATCGCAACCGGATGACACTAAATTGGGTCGGGTTCTCACAAATTCCGCGCACGAACACCAATCAACCAATATTATATAAAGGTGTGTACATAATGACGTCATAAAACAAGATATGACATTTACGGCTGGACTTTAATCTTGAATGGCAATTTATGACTTGTAAGGCAGGTCCTGGATTTCAATTGAACTGCCCCCTTACCAGGAACTCTTAAAGCAGGACAGTTTACCATGTGGAAGGGAGACGCCGCTACGTGCAGTGTAATGCAGCGTCTCGCTTCCACATGGTAAACTGTCCTGCTTTAAGAGTTCATGGTAAGGGGATGACCTGTCAGATGATGAAGTGACGAAGATATTGTCAGTATGTCTGAAGTATTGTGAGAATAAATTATGATGGTTACGAAATTTATAATATTTTTTTCTTTAACTACCTGTTATTTTAACACCGTAAAATTAAATTAAATCATAAGTAAATAACAGTATTTAAATCAATCATACATAAAATCGTCATTAAAACGTGAAATTGTAGTTAACCCTTCGAGCGCCATGGTCTTGTATAGAAGACAACGCCTCCGGGCCCTCCACGCCATAACTATACCAGGAGACAATATCAAATCGTAACGTTTGTTTAATGTAATAAACAATAATCGTAATAAATTTTACGATTAGATATTGTCTTTTATACAAGACTGGCGCTCAAAAAGTTAAGAATACCTTCGTAATTATTTTAGGCACAGTAACGTTCATGCCTATATATCGAAGGTTACCCTTTCGATTTCTTAATCCCTTGACATTCATCAAAACCCATTTTTTAGTTTAACTGGACTGACTGTTCTGCAGATTATCTACAAAATATCATTTCCTTAGATTTGTCGACAATAGCAGTCAATCAAAGAAAGATTTGGCCTTACAAGCGGTAAAATAAATACTAGATTTTGCTTTAAATACCAAAATAACGTAACAATAACAAAAAATATCCTACATAAACTGTTTCCTTTGTTGTAATATCAAAGTATTATTATGAAAGCCGTAAATCATTATGAATTATTAATAAAAGCAGGTGCGGTAACCAGAACTAATAAACAGTTTGTAACAAAATGTAGGCGTTCAAATGTAGGTTCTATCGAAACTTTTTTATGATACGTGCCTAACAAATGGTTGTAACACTTAAGTTATACATTTATGTAGGTAAGGGTTATCCGGTCCATATTTCTGGTGCGAAACTACCCGGCTTTTACCTTCCGCAGCCTTAAGGGTAGTTGCACCCTTTTTGCTCAATCAAGCGCGGTAATTCTCTTTCTGTCCTTTCTATCTTAACCTTCTACTGCCAGCTGTTTCTTAACGCAACGAAAAACCGAATTTATAATGGTATAATCCGAAAAGACATTTGCCAAAAAAATAAATTCCATTTCTTTTTATTCGACACTGGAATATTTTTTTAATTTTTTGCATTGTTAACCGAATTGAATACGGCCCTTCCAGCCAGGGGTCTTAAATACAAAAATGATTTCTTTGAGTTGTATCTTCGTAATTAATCGTCAATTTTGTACTTATCTACGTCCGTATTTACGGGGCCTTAATGGGGCTATTGGTGATTACGGGCCTATTTACGTAGTAAAGAACGTATTTTAATTTCCACAAACGAATTTAACTGTAGGTAGAATTATCCATGAAATCTAATTTGAGTTTGTTGAAAACCGTCTTTATTACGTGAGCCCAATTTGGAGAAGTATGCACGAACGGGTTAATCTGTGTTTGTTACGTAATGTTTCCTTGAAAGTTACATAATAATAATATAGGCTTTCTTATTCCACTTGTATTAGACATTGGGATGACGATACTGAATACTAATTCTAGTAATAATAGTAATTCAGTATTTTATTATACAGCCGTGACAACCGTACACCATAGTAGCTCCTACTGTACCTAGTACGGCGTACGGCTGTCACCCTGATCGATCAAATCAGCTTGAAGATACAGTTATTTTACATACATACAAAAAGTCAAGCTTATTTCCACGAGGGGTAGGCAGAGACCACGGTTTTCCATTTGATCCATCTGACATCTTTCGCCATATTCACTCGCATCACATTCCTCATATACGCTCATCGGTTAAGGGTACTCCTCACTTGACCCTTTAGTAGAACATTCATTTTTAAACCACTATTTCAGTTCTGTCTATTGTCTTAAATGACACATTTTGTCATGATTGCCATAAAAGAATCTGAAGCAGACAACTACTAAGTACTGCCCCCTTCCATGAACTCTTAAAACAGGACAGTTTATTGTGGAAGCGAGACGCCGCATTATACTGCACGTAGCCGGCGTCTCGCTTCCACGTCGTAAATTGTCCTGTTTACGGACAGTTCCTGTTTAAGGAGGCTGTACATTTTAGTTTGAGAATACCAGTTGGGTAACCCCTAGCTAGTCTTTTTTTGCTGATTACAAGCATCGTCGATATGATAAAAAGACCCTGAAGTTTTTTACTTAAGCTTTTTGCAACGGAATTTTCAAACCAAATTATTTTCGGATCCCTAAAGGTCCTATTAGGCCCTAGTCATTATGGGTCTACGCACAAAAGTATTCTAATTATATCGAATTCATAGTAGCGTTAAATATAATGATACCTATTACTGTACATTACTGTTAATTGGTCCGAACTTCGGATTCATACGTATATTGAAATTATAGATCGATAGAGCCTAAGGCTGTTCTTGGATATAGTTGATCCTCTTTTGTTTTGCGTATACTACATAAAATTGTACCAGTTGAAGTTAGATAATTGACTGCTTAAGTGCTTACCACTTCTTTTTTTTTAGCCATGTGGTATCCGGCCTAGAATTGACCACCCCCTTTCCTCCCGTGGGTGTCGTAAGAGGCGACTAAGGGAAAAAAAAGCAGAAGATGGGCAGCAGCGTCTTCTGTCACTTGACCACTAATACTGCGATCCCCAAGCCGCTTGCCAAGCGTGGGGATTATGGCAACCTCCCCCCTTCTAAAAGGGGGAGGCCATCGTTAAACAGTGGACGTCTTCCGGCTGATAATGAATGAATGAAATGAATGAAAAACTTCATTTTAATAAAATCATTAAATAATCAACTTAAACCAAATACTTTATTGTTATCACACAGATTAGTTGAGCTTTATCGTACACGTTTTTAATGAGAATAATTATTTTTTCGCTTGATAATCTCCACTCTAAAAGTGACATTAAATTCGCTGGATTTCACTACCAGCATTACATATACACACTGTATTTTAAACCTAAAGGATGCCATCTTCATTTGGATCATATATAGGCAAACGAAAATCAATCTCGTCAAGTCAACACTTAAAAAAAATACAGTTTTAATGACAAATAAAATAAATAATATTGTGTTTTATTTTGCGGTTTTTGTGAAAAATAATATATAATTATTTAAAATGTAATTGTTATGTTATATTTTAAATCAGGGAAATAATTATAATATCTTGGGACAACTCACACACGGTCTTCTGATCCCAAACTAGGCAGAGCCTGTACTATGGCAACCAGACAACTGATAAACATACTTACCTATATATTTCTAAATACATACATGTGAATAACACCCAAATGATTATGCTCATTACACAAAGATTTGTCCTGGGTAGGAATAAATAAACAAAGTAGTAAATATAACATCAATACTCCATCATCACTAACACCACTATACACAGTAATATCGTAAATACCCTGTACCCTGTACGGTAACATCTCTCCCCTTCACGCCGATATTCCTTCAAAAGGAGTTGATTTTCTTTTGATGCCAGATCAGCATTGAATTATAGTGATATATAGCACTTCCTCCGATACGTCTACGATGTTAAGATACTGATTTATTTAAAGGAGTACCGAAGCGAGACCTTATTAGTTCGAACGAATCAAAAGGTAGGATGTGATGCGACCTTTACTAAGGCCCTTCAAAATGTAATGGCAAAGATATATTTACAAAAAGACTACCTCGTTTGTATAGTGGCCGCTAAGCGCAACTACTGAGCATAAGGTCCTGGGTTCGAATACTGCGTTGGGAAATGAGTTATTGGGTTTTTCCGTTAGTTAATTATCAATTCTCCGTTAGGTTGTGGCAATAGGCTCGCCCCCTATTACATTGGGACCTATAACATAACTAGCAAAATGTGGGTGTGCTGTAGGTACACCTATGTCTACCCTTTCGGGAAAACAGGCGTGATGTTATGTTGAAGTTTTATGTTTTATCTTAGTTTTGTATAACTAGATATAAAATTACATTTAAAAGGCTTTCGAAACATTGATATGTAACTAAAAAATCCAAATTCTCAGGGATCACACAATGTCAGCTATATATACAATAGCTAAATATCGTTTATATTTACTGCGTAAACAAAACACAAAAATTAGCCCCGCCCACATAAATGTTATTACAAATCCTTCGCGCACTTATAAACAAAAACAAAAGAAAGTTATTAACTCGTGCCACCGAACTACAAACAAACACTCCAGTTTCCAACGGTTTATGTAGTATATATAGGTAGGTTACCGACGTATCGTCCGTGGGGGTTACAGTTAAAAAGGCCTGAATGGCGGTTGCCAAGTTATCGACAAGTTAGACAGGCGCGAACAAGCCGAAGGCCCGGTCATGCTGTTCTGGTTATCATTGTTGTTTCGCGCATGTGTGTGTACCATGTACAGTCGGCCACATAAGTAGCTAAACATAACATTCTTAACCATTACTTGAAGAACTACTTTTTACATAGTAAAAAGTCTTCAATATTCTTAGATCATCGCTCTTATAATTTAAAACATTTTTTAAAAAAAAAAAACGTCGCCCCACACTAGGAATTTGTTAAGGTGCGTTTCACAAACATGAAAAATCACAAATGTCACATATTCAAACACCCAGACTCGGGACAATCAAATGTGGATCGCACAAAATTTTGCCTCGTGCGAGATTGAACCCGCAACCCTTAGCGCAGCAGTAATCGCTTAGCCACTGCACCAATCAGGTCGTCAAAACAAACAATAACTTGAATTGATGTCTATCTCTTTCAATTATTTGACATAAGGTTTGTTAACATGTTCAGCTACTTACGTTCCTGACTGTTCATACATGTGTGTGAACGCGTGGGTTGTATGGTGCGTGTGTTGGTTTGAGTGTGAGAGTGCCACGAGGATAAATGTGTTGTGTGTAGGACGTATTTTAAGAAGTCTTAATGGGTACTTTAGATACCTAAAGATCCCATACAATAATACGAGTTGGTACCTAATTACAAATGATTTATAGGCACACAAACAAGTATTTTTTTAAACCAAATTTTTCTCTTCTCAGAAACACGGGCTAAGGTTTCTTTTAGTCGTAGGGCTTTTGTTCATATAGGCTACAAAAGGGCACTTAAAAAACGTCGAATCAAGTTGCCTGGTTCAAGAGTCTATGGAGAACCAGCAAGAAGCTCCATAGTTACTCTTTAAAGAATAGTAGGTATTTATTTACATTCAAATATGAAAACATTGTATAGCTAAGGTAGACTTTTAAACAATGACGAATGAACCAAAGCAGGTTAGTTTTGAAATGTCCTAACAGACGACCCATTTCGTACCATTTTCACGACACGGTAGGCTGTATAAAATACTTAAACAACGCCGCTAAGAAAAATATTTTTTCCATGTAATGTGTAAGAGTTAAAACAATATCGCACACGTAGCGTCCTAGGCATTGATATTCAGCTACGTTCCGTATTTCGTTTGCGAAGTGCCTTCGTGCAAAATCGCACGTTATATTAGCCGATCGTAAATGTCCGCCAAATTGGATGTTTAAGGTACAACAATGAGTTTGACGTCCGTGATTACACTGGCAATCAGTGTCGTGTACAGAAATCTGATTCGCAGCCCGAAAGGTCTGAATGACGATTGCTAAAGGATATTGTCAAAATGTTGTTTGTTAGTTGTTATTATAGAATTAATAGTAATAATAAATTGTGTATTAAATGCTATAATTAGCTATTTATATTATGAGCTGCTTGGCGCAGTGACTAAGCTATTGGATTACTGCGCTAAGGATTGCGGATCGATTCCTGCATGAGTACAAAAATTGTGTTCTTCTTCTTATCGTATGGTTGATGAACAATCTGGTGCCAGAGTTTAAACCGCCTGTAGGCCTCTGATATGGCATAACACACCGTTGAAAAATCTCTCAGGTGTGCCGGTTTCCTCACGATGTTTTCAACAAAGTGTGCATCCGTAGTTGTTTGTCCCGAGTGTGGGTGTTTGTGTATGTGATATTTCATGTTTGTAAAACGCAACTACGATACAGGGGAAATTCCTAGTGTGCGGCGAAATTTAAAAATAAGGTTCTTTCTTCTTTTCCATTATTTGATAAACATACGTCACCAAATACGCCTTGAATATGGATGTATAGACGTGTTCTCTATTATCAGGGGTGTAAAGTAAACATCTACCTCTCTCCGCTCAGAATAAGTCTTGTGTGGGAAGTAAGTGGGGCCTTTTGACATAATATTTATTTATTCTTCATGTACATAAAGCGATATACGTACAGTCGAACGTTATGCCTTAGGCATTTTGATGCAGAGACAAAAATGAGGTACAGTTATTAGTGTATACTTGTCTAAATATATATAACTCAAAGGTGACTGACTGACATAGTGATCTATCAACGCACAGCCCAAACCACTGGACAGATCAGTCTGAAATTTGGCATGCAGGTAGATGTTATGACGTAGGCATCCGCTAAGAAAGGATTTTGATCAATTCTACCCCTAAAGGGATAAAATAGGGGATGAAACTTTGTATGAAACTTTGTCAATTTTAAACCGACCGGGCTGAGACTTTGCAAACATAAAGCTACTATGACGTAGGCATGCCTTAAGAAAGGATTTTGATAAATTCTACCCCCAAGGGGATAAAATAGGGCATGATGGAAGATGTAAATGTATTAGTTTGAACCTATCAGTACCTAATGGAACGAATAAATTAAGTTAAATTCTAAATGTTGACATTAGATGGCTTCTTAACACGATCGAAGCCGCGGGCAAAAGCTAGTTATATATAAACTAATTTACATATACATTTGTGCCGTGTGTCTCCGGCCTAGAATTGACAACCCCCTTCCCTCCCGTGGGTGTCGTAGGACGCGACTAAGAGAAAAAACCAGAAGATGGGTAGCAGCGTCTTGTGTAACTTGACCACCAATACTGCGATCCCCAAGCCGCTTGCCAAGCGTGGGGATTATGGCAACCCCCCCCCTCCTTTAAGCGAAGACCTTTGTCCAGCAGTGGACGTGTTCCGGCTGATGATGATGATGAATATACATATAACATAAACATAATATCACGCCTGTATTCCCTGAAAGGAAGGGTAAGCAAAGGTGCACACTGCACATATAGCACACCCACATTTCGCCAACTATGTTATAGGTTCCAATGTAATAGGGGACGAGCCTATTGCCATCATCCGGGCAGAAATCCAGACTCTGTGCTTCTACTGAGAAATAATGGAGAAACTCAGTAACACTTGGCCCGACCTAGCATTCGAATCCAGGACCTCATGCTCAGCAGTCGCGCTTAGCGTCCATTAGACCAAATAGGCAGTATACTTAAACAAAAACATATTTAATGTCGGTTCTGTCGCCTCTTACAAATCACTTTCCCGGTGACGTAACTTTTATAATCCGCAACGTAATCAATCAGGAACAGAAATATGAGAAGATCCAGTTACCACTTCGTTCACAGCGAGCGGGGATATAAATGTAGTGTAATATTGATACACATAAATCCAATAACCATTGAGGATTCAAATAAACCATGTTTATTGTTTATTACTGTTCGATGACCCATCTTACTAGTCGGGATTTGAGTTCACTTTCCTCATATTTAGCAAGTTTTTCTAAAGACTCCTTGGCACTTCGGTTTATCCTTTGTCCTCCCATCCTAACGAGAAGTTCATTGATAAACCATGAATGTGATCAAAGTCATTTTCATCTAATTACTAAGCGATATAAGTACGTATGACAATTTCTCAAAAAAAAAGAAAACGTCGCCCCACACTAGAAATTTCTCCTGTATCGTGGGTGCGTTTTACAGACATGTAATATCACATACACAAACACCCAGACTCGGGACAAATATCTGCAGATCGCACAAATGTTTGCCCCGTGCGGAAATCGAACCCGCAACCCTTAGCGCAGCAGTCCAATCGCTTAGCCACTGCGCCAAACGAGTCGTATATAAATTCATATATCTTTATATAAATTTCGCACATTTCTTGTTCATAACACGTATGTATACATTACTTGCGCATTAGGTGAGCGAATTAAAGGCCTTTTTTTAAATCTTCATAAGTGCCTGTATGAATTCTGCCCATAATCCTACTAAATTCCTCTCAAAATGCTTGTTAAATTCATCAGAAGAGCTAACGACCATGTGGTGGTCCGATCAATAACACTGAATTTAAAACAGCTGGTTGCGAAAACATCTATCATGTTACACAAGTAAATTACGTGAACGCTTTAAAACGCGGGACAGCTGGCGGCACTATTGACAATATTTGTACTGAGAGTTTTCTCAGTTGGCATAAAACGTCGCGTTTTCTGAATAGTAGGTACAGGTTATTTATACGCGTTAACTCCAGAAAGCTTTGTGTTCATTGCCATAAAAATAACAACCTTTTTGACAATAAATTAAATACGCAGCAACCATAATAGACACACAGGGGCCCTAGACAAGTAGCAAAACGCTAAGCGAATAGAAATCGATAGAATAAAAAATATATGGGATTGACTTATTATGTCATAGATTCATCATCATCATCAGCCGGAATCCGTCCACTGTTGAACAAAGGCCTCCCCCTTAGACCGCCAAAATGAACGACAACTTGCCATTTGCATCCACAGGTTTGTCTTATATTACGTCGTCCAAAATCCCCATACATTTAACATTTTATTCGATGTCTATTTATCCAGTGTGTTGTCACTTATGTTGGGCGCTGCCCCCTTAGACAAGTGTATTCCATTTCTATTCGTCAAGCGTTTTGCCACTTGTCTAAGAGTTCAGTTCTGAAAACCCTATGTATGAGTCTTGTAGCTTCTCGAAAAGCTTCCATACAAAATATAAGGGCATCACATGTGGCATCCGAAACTCGACAAAAAGCGAGTGAAACGATCACTGAATAAAATATGAGAGTGGCGTTTACACCCATCTGTTCCACACGCTTGTTTGATTAGTATGTTGTGAAGGAAGTGTGAAATTACCTACTCACTTAACTCTGAATATAACATGTTTATATCCTCGACGTCTTCACGGCACTACACAAACAATATCGCGGAGTACCGTTGACTTGAGGTAGAGTAGTTAAGTACAACGTACTCAAAAGCTCTTACACTGCAAGCGATCTGTTTGCCGGCAATTGGACTGCACAGTTGATTTAGCATCTGGCAATCGTCAGTGAAGTCACTTCGCTTTACGAGCTTACGCCATGTCCGAAAACCGTTGAGAAATTTAGCTTGAGTTGTTAGAAAACGGTCAACTTTTAAAAGGTATTCATCATCATCATCATCAGTCAAAGACGTCCACTGTTGAACATAGGCCTCCCCGTTAAAGCGGGGGGGTTTGCCATAATCCTCACGCTTGGCAAGTGGCTTGGGGATCGCAGTATTGGTGGTGAAGTTACAGAAGACACTGCTGCCCATCTTCTGAATTCTCCCTTAGAGGTATTACTACTACGTATTTCGCTACAGTCGTAATCATAACTAGACAATATTTCCCAATACCCTGGTAAGTTAAGCTACACTCACTTCTCATAAATGCTGGGGAAATTATGCCATACCTTGCTTTGAAATAAAATTTTCCTCTAAACTTTTTAATAAAAAGTAAAATCACACTTAGGTATATTATAACGGCGAGAGTTTGTGGGTGAGTTTGTATGTTTGTTAACTCATCACGCTGAAACAGCTGGACCGATGTTGCTATTTGGTATGAACTCTGACACCCTGGATTAATATAGGCACTTTTTATTACGAAAAAATGTAGCGGGTAACACCGCTGGGCGCAGCTAGTTATAACATAAACCTAATTAATAAAACTATGATCTAAGTTATGTGTAAAGAAAAAAAATTATAATAATTAAAAAACACGTTCTTCTAAAAAACAAGTAACATGAGCTATACACAAATGTATTGTTCATTTGTGTATAGCTCATGTTACTTGCGATGGTGTAAGGATTCTAATGACACTCCATACATCAAAATCGGTTCAGGCATTCAGAAGTTATGGTGGAATAAAGAAACTCACATACATACATAGGTACTTACATACATGAACCCTGAAAACATTACACTCCTTTTTTTAGGCAGTCGAGCAATAATGTTTTACTAAAGAGCTTTTAAATGCCATTGCATATGTGTAAATCCTTTGTAAGTAACTATACGATATCATTGATTAAACCGAGAATGTGTGCGCGCAAACAATAGCTCCTGCTTCTATTAACATAGCTACGCGGAATATATATGGTATTAATTAAATTCAAATGTCAGTTACAGGACCTTTGGTTAATTGTACCTGTCACACCCTTAGACCAATATTAGGTTGAAATGACTTGATTATTATGCCAGACAGCGTTCGTAGACCCGCTTGCGTTTAACGGTGCCCTCACCTAGAGCATTCGCGTGTAATATAACATTTCAGATTCAATTGTGATTCGATTACAATACTGCCTTCCTGACTTGACGAGCATTCGCCTGTATGTTACATATCAGATTCGACGTTGTATCAAAATATTACACATTCATCATCATCAGCCGGAGGACGTCCACTGCTGGACAAAGGCCTATTATATTACAAATTGTAATGCCCGAATCTGTAAATTACAGGTTGCGCACTGTAATGCTCAGTAGCTATGCGGCTACCCGGCAGATCAGCCGATCTGCGAGGTTAAGCCGTGCTCGCCGCGGTCAGTCTTGTGATGGGTGACCGTTTTCACATGTCGAGACCCCACCGTGCTTCGGAAGGCACGTTAAGCCGTTGGTCCTGCGCCTGATCTCTCTCCGGTCGTGTCGGTCTACCGTCCCATTGGAATATGAGAGTGAGGGAATAGGGAGTGCACCTGTGACTGCGCGCATACTTGTGCACTAATATCTCCTGCGCAGATGGCTAGTCTTAGCTGAGACAGGCCGCCGTGACCGAAATTCGGTCAGGAGGACATTATCTCCTCCCTCATTAATGTAATGTTCAACTTTGTAACGTTAGGTACATTACACGCAAATGCTGTAGGTGAAGGAGCACCTGAAAAGTACCTATTAGTTTGCAAGATAAAAGAACGTCCAACGGTAATCCTGGATTATGTTTTGGCTAAATACAAATTAGCGTGATTGTGTTCAACGGTTTTTATGATTATAAGTCCTAGCTGCGTCCCACAGTCTTACCCACTACATTTTTTCGGGATGAAAAGTATCCTATGTGTTAATCCAGGGTGTCAGCTACCTCAATACCAAATTTTAGCAAATTCGGTTCAGCCGTTTAGGCGTGAAGAGGTAACAAATACACAAACGCACAAACACACTCACAAACTTTCGCCTTTATATATTAGAGTCATGTGATTATTTTACCTACCTTTTTTAAGTAAAACAAAAATCGATTTGGAATATCCGCAGGTTTGAAAGAAAATGGTTTTTGTTTTCGAAAATGTCTCTCGCAGTTAGCTCTGAGGGAGCTGTTACTGCTTAACCGGACGATTGGCGAGACCTAATACAAGGCCACTAGCCAGGGAAAGAAAATGGTGAAGTGAATCTATGTTGGTACCTACCTGGGTAACTCTTACCTGCGTCCTTACCATGAACTCTTAAAGCAGGACAGCTTACGTTGTGGAAGCGAGACGCTGCATTACACTTCACGTGGCGGTGTCTCGCTTCCACATCGAAAACTGCCCTGTTTTAAGAGTTCATGGTAAGGGGGCTGTAGTCTTGATAACCAAAAAGATACAAAAAATGCGTTTACCCTGTTGTAGTTGTATATTAAATCTCATAAATCAATATACAATTCAATATAATTATAACTCGATGGCATACATTCTTAATGCTAAATTATCTACACTATAATGAAATAAAAATAAACTTAACAATTGCAAAGCAGGCAGTGATGTAGAAGATTTGTTTTCTCAATTAGCAATTGACAATAACATATACATAGCCAATAAAGCTTACAGTCTGATAAAATATAATAAAAATGTGAATAAATCATCACTACATAGTATAAAACATAGTCGCTTTCTCTGTCCCTATATCCCTATGTATGCTTAGATCTTTAAAACCACGCAACGGATTTTGATGCGGTTTTTTTTTATAGATAGAGTGATTGAAGAGGAAGCTTTATATGTATCCATTAAATAGTGGAGAAATACATACTTATAATATATATTTTATACCCATGCGAAGCCGGAGCGGGCCGCTAGTAATAAATAAAATACAACTGCCAGATTAATATATAGTTTTATTAAATGCATGCTAGGAGTGATCATGTACATCGCTGACTGCTAATAGTTGTCTTTATAGCTAATTACCACTTTTTATGTCCGTTCGTTAACTGAATTATACTCTTATATTAAGGAAAACGTGTCATTAGCCTTACTTCATTGATTATAGTGTAAAATGTGTTAAATATCTGTATCGCTGTTGGTTTTCAAATAAATAAATACTTGGCCAAGATTAACCAAGAATAAAATGTAAAATATTGCAATGTAATTACTATCGCACACAAGTTAAAAATTACCCCACATTATTTACAAACAACAAGCAAACTAAAGCCACACACACGCAACTGAAACCCGTTTCTTTAATCGCGCAGCTACAAATCATGGGCCATAGCACCATTTTATTGCATTACAACGACTTTGCACGTATGTAACTGGGTTAACACTTTGCTGGGTTACTTGACTTCATGTATATGCAAAACTGACTTCCTAAGGCCAGGACACTGCGAGGAGAAGATAAGCTTAGTATGAATAATAACGGTGTCCGTTTGAATACATTTTCTAATATATTTAGTGGTGCCGGCGTAGTTATCCGTTATTAGGAGCTTATACGTGCTTTGTTGACGTGACGATACCTCACGAGTAGAGATGTTCGGTGTTTATGTACGAAGGGTTTATTAACTATGGTATTCTTATGCTGCCTTTTTGGTGTAGGGTCCTGGGTTTGAATCCTGAGTCGGGAAAAGTGTTACTGGGTTTTTACATTAGGTAATTCTCAGTAGCAGCACGGAGTCTGGATTTGTGCCCGGTTGATGGAAATAGGCTCGCCCCTATTGGCGTAGTGGCTAAGCGATTAGACTGCTGTGCTAAGGGTTGCGGGTTCGATTCCCGCACGGGGCAAAAATTTGTGCGATCCACTTTTAATTGTCCCGAGTCTGGGTGTTTGTGTATGTGATATTTCATTATTGTGAAACGCACCCACGACACAGGAGGAATTCCTAAGAAAAAATATATGTATATAATTCTAACCAAAATCTAAATAAACGCGACCGAAGCCGCGGGCAAAAGCTAGTATGTTATAAACATTATCTAACGACGAGTATATTATATACAGCCCCATTATACAACTTAGTTAGGATAATGATGTCATATGATAACAATGAACATGTGAAAACGTACGAAACGCTTGCTGAATATAATTTAATAAATTATTCGAATGTAGATATGTGTGTTCGTAATTACTACCTACCTTTCGGAATAATCAGCAGGATAATCGAATTCTATTCCGGGACCCGGGTAATCGAATGAAAAACTAATTTCGAGTAGGTGTGGCTATTTCTATAAATAGATCAATGTTTGTACCTTCGCAAAAATGTTTTATATATGAGTAGCGAAATAGGCAAAATTTTTCCTTCATCGTCATCATCATCAGCCGGAAGACGTCCACTGATGTACAAAGGCCTCCCTCTTTTAGAAGGGGGGGTTGCCATATTCCCCATGCTTGGCAAGCGGCTTGGGGATCGCAGTGTTGGTGGTCAAGTTACAGAAGACGCTGCTGCCCATCTTCTGGATTTTTCCTTAGCCGCCTCTTACGACACCCACGGGAAGAAAGGGGGTGATCAATTCCAGGCCGGATACCACACGTCTCAATTTTTTCCTTATGGCTACTATATTTTCGGCCATCACAAACGCATGTTTATGGGAAATTGCTCAGTAACAGCAACGACGACCCGATTGGTGCAGAGGCTTTGAGGATTGGGCTGCTGCGCTAAGGGTTGTGGGCTCGATTCCCACACGGGACAAAAAATTGTGCGATCCGCAGATATTTGTTCCGAGTCTGGGTGATTGTGTATGTGATATTACATGTTTGTGAAACGAGAAATTCTTAGTGTGGGGCGACGAATTAAAAAAAAACGAAAATTATTAAAATTCTTCTTCTTATCGTTTGGTTGATGAACAACCTGGTGAGTTTAAACCGCCTGTAGGCCTCTGACATGGCTTTATACACCGTTGAAAAATCTCTCAGGTGTGCCGGTTTCCACACGATGTTTTCCTTCACCGTTTTTAGCCATTGATAACTAATGTATAGTACGCACAGTCGCACATGAATTCAAAACGACATTGGTGTGGGGTTTGAACTTGCGACCTTTGACTTGGCAGTCCAACGGTCATACCACTCGGCTATCAGTGCTGTTATTATTAGTGTTAGTTGTTAAAATCATTCGCGTCGTAGCGAAATAATAATATCCATCTTTGTCAATGAAAGAAAATGGATTGAAACAACAATAGAGCTAGCCAGGCAATATTTTAGTATTTCAATTCCCTTGCGATTATTCCGGCAACACTTAAAATGCATCTGCCATACGAAAAGATGTGGGTGATTACATGACCGGGAACATCTAAAGTATTGTCATATACTACATAGTGTGGTACAGGGCGCGTAGCTACGTGGATACTGTGCAAATCAATCGATCTGCGAAGTTAAGCCGGGCTCGCCACGGTCAGTCTCGTTGATTTCACGTGTTGAGACCCCACTGTGCTTTGGAAGGCACGTTAAGCCGTTGGTCCTGCGCTTGATCTTTCTCCGGTCATGTCGGTCTACCGTCCCATCGGTCTTTTTTTTAAGGGATAAGCCCACCGCTCGAGCCCATCATTGCAACTCCTGTAAGCCAGGATCTACAATGATAACCATTAAGAACCATCGAGGCAATGAAGCCCGAGGCGTCCCAGAGAAATGACTTGATTGTCTTGGAATCCGCAACGAAATTAATCATTAAAGAATGTATAGGAGGAGTAGGAATATAAGTTTAGTTCCCACTTCCCTTCATAGCAAGCGGGAGACACAAAGTGTAATATGCAAGAAGCATAATAAGGGATCCACAACTGTCCCATCGGTCTTTGAGAGTTAAGGAATACTGAGTGCACCTGTGCTTGCGCGCATACCTGCGTAGTTGGGTAGTCTCTGATGAGGTAGACGGCCGTGACCAAAATTCTGTCAGGAGAACATTATTATTATTAGCATGGCTACAATAATTGCTGGCAATATTACTGGCAACTGTATTACCAACAGCCATATATTTCAGTGAAAATATGGCCCATTTAAGCGCCCCTTAAGGTTTTTTAACAGCAGCCCTTATTATCTTTGGTTAGTAACAAAAGTTTAAACAGACGTCGGTATAAAATTGCCTGAATTATTCAAGAAAAGTTTATGAAAATATTGCCTTAGCTGCTAATATAATATCAGCCTTTTGAAGAAGGTTAAAAGTTACGTAAATATAAAAAGGAAAAAGCATTTACCTAATTACTCATAATTGTATTCCAAAATTACTTATACAATATATACCTACTAAAGTATATAATGTTTATAATTATGCTCATATTCCCCGAGGTTGTAAGCAGAGGTGTCATTACACACCTACATAACTACTTGACGGATTGAGTCTTAAGTTTTCAGTTTCAGTCAATATAATTAGACTGCAGCGCTGAGGGTTGTGGATTCGATCCTAATTGTCTCGAGTTAGGTGATTGTGCATGTGATTTTTTCAGGTCTTTGGCTGGGAACACACTTCAGATTTTGCCATTAGATAGACTGATCCGGCTATCGGAAGGCGTAGGAGCCATTGTTTTGTTTGAGCTTTCAACACACGTCCGATCCGATAGTCGGACCGGACGTCCGAATCGGAAACTGAAGCGATGCGATTTCCGATGAGCAAATATGCAATGAGTAACAGCAATTCATCGTCCATCTTTGCTTTGTGCTCCGTACGCAAGCACTCGGGAACGACTAAGTTCAGAACGCAAAAATCGGATGTGTGTCGAGTAAATACGATCAGATAGTCTGATCAGACAATCGGAAACAAAATCGGACGTGTGTACCCAGCCTTTGGAGTAATGTTTTTTTAATAAATAAAAGATAGTAGTAAAATAGGACATTGTGAAATGTGAGATCAGTATTCATTTGGTTTCATATTGAGCTTGCAAGCTTGTGCTAAAATACTCAATCCTTATCGAGAGGTTAAGCTTAGCCAATGCGATGACACTTATCAAAAATATGACAGTTTCAAGTAATGTCTATATATTTTGACAGATGTCGCCCTAGTCGAATTGCTGTCTACAGTAAATTGTATACGCTGGGAAATTATTATTTCCATACAACGTATTGGGATCGAGTCGTTTAGCATAATTTGGTCACGCCCTGTGCGATACGTAATCGGGATGTCTGTCAATATTGTGCCGAACCTCATAATACAGTCATGGAATATTTTATGACTGCTTGAATGAAATATTCGAAATTTTGGCATTTTTTTTCTTTAAGTACAAACAAGCCTGTTTTGTCGAGGGATAGTCAGAGAGGTTCTAAAGATATACCTACACCAATATTTCTGTACTAATTATAAATCCAATGTGATAAGTGGCGAGACTATTGCCAGTTATCGAGCCCATTCTTGGCTCGTCGTATTTTACCACCCGCTTTTTGGCGATGGATTTAAGAATTGTTTTTATCTTCTGTTAAAATTTTACAGTTCCGGGTTATATTCTTAAAGGTGTTTAAATGCATTAGGCTCGTCTTAATACGATTACATAGACAAAATTATTTGGCTTAAATTGTTCGAGCTTATTTGGGCTTTATGACACCCTACACCTGCCTATATCGTAAATACTTTACAGTTCACAATTTAAGATCTCCAACAAATCATTTAACAGCAAAATATGGTTCAATGCGTAAGTAAAATAAATGTACTTGTATTAGCATAGATAGCAACCGAGGCACGGGCGCGATTTAAAAAAATGTACAAATTTATAATCGGCTCGTCCATATTATTATTATTCCAGACAGTCTGTAATAATAATAGTTTCACATCCCTAGCTACAAATTATTATAAAACAAACGCCCGCTGTTATTAAAGTGAACTCAACCGAATTTAGGTGCTGTGAAAATATAATTTCCATATAAAGCCGTGGTCAGATTATAATTCTAATGCCTAATATTAACAGGAAAAATATATTAAAAGTAAATTTTGAATAAGACAAGTCTTTCGAACAAGACTTTTATCGGACATAAAAGGAACCCTTATTCATGAGCTGCCCCATTACTATGAACTCTTAAAGCAGGGCAGTTTACGTTGTGGAAGCGGGACGCCGCACAGTGGGCTGGGATTACAAGGTTTGGACTTAAAAGATGAAATGTATTTTTTTGGTATCTAGGCATAATTTATAAACTTTTTTAATGAGTAACTTTTTTTAATTTAACCTGTAGTTTCGGAGATATAGCCATTTCAATTTTGAATGAAAAAAAAATTTTTTTTTTGTTTTATAATTCGCAAATAAGATTAACAGAGTGTACCTAATGAAATAAAACTGACAATAATTTATACTAAACTAACTTATGCATTTCAATACTTATAAAAGTCTTTTGAAAATTTTAAATCAATGTTCGACTTTTTCCACATCACCCTTTGACGTCATTTGTTTTGACAAATATTTCCGGGAATTAAGTGATAAGAATGCGCGAGCACAACAACAAGTTATGACGTGGCGTAACGTGATTGGTTCATCAACATTGCACAAGATATTCAGTTGCATTCAAACCCACTTCAGTGTTCTATTATCCACTGCACCGTAATAGACGCACTACCCCTACATACTATTCATTATTTGTGATTACTTGTGATTATTTGTGAAAATTAGTGATTATTTATATTTATTTGTGATAACCACGTTTGTGAAGATGTTTCAAAATTTTGTGACAAACCTTGATCTCTTCGTTACTCTTAAAAACATTGACAGTGGTAGTATTAAAAATAATGATGGCTTGTACAATGAGATAAGGTCCAAACTTTAAAGGAAACAGAAGTTGGAGAAATAAAGATTTCACACTCTTTATTAATGACAATGATAGACGGAAAAGCAACATCAATTTTATGTGACACTTCATCTCAGAGATGCGATATTTGCAAAGCCACTCCAACTGAGATGAATAATTTACCCTTAATTACGTCAAAACAAGCTGATCCAGATCTCTGTAAATACGGATTATCATCATTGCACATCTGGATACGAATGATGGAATGCATTTTGCATATAGCTTACAGATTAACCATACAGACATGGACTGTAAAGGGAGACAACAAGTGCATCATGGAAAACAGAAAGAAAAATATACAAGACGCGTTTAGAAATAGGATGGGACTTTTGATTGACGTTGTCAAACAAGGTCATGGCTCCACCAATGACGGAAACACGGCTAGAAGATTTTTTGCAAGTCCAAACGTGACTGCTGAGATAACTGGTGTCAATGAGGGGCTAATTAGGCGGTTTTCCATAATTTTAGAAGCAATTTCGTCGGGCTACCAGATTGACACAGTCAGATTTCACGAATATGCTCAAGCCACCATGCAACTGTATTTGGAATTGTACAGCTGGTATTATATGCCTTCAAGTGTTCATAAAGTTCTTATGCATGGTGCAGCCATCATTGAAAGTTTTGGTCTAATACCAATTGGACCCTTATCTGAAGAAGCGGCCGAAGCTAGAAATAAAGACTTTCGCAGGTACCGTTTGAGAATTTGAGAATTCCGAGATTTTGATTGTTTTTTGTTTTGCTTCATACAAAAATAAGTTTGAGTGTTAATAACTCCGAAAATACTAAGTTATCTGTAAAACCGTCATAGAAATAGTTTCTTATAATCAATAGATTAATGCAACCCAATATTCAAAAATAAAAATTAATTAAACTTTTTTTTCTCAATGCTAAGTCCATTACCGGCCCGTTTCGGCCCACTGTGCGCCGCATTACACTGCACATAGCGGCGTCTCGCTTTCACATAGTAAACTGTCCTGTTTTAAGAGTTCATGGTATGGGCGCTGGTGACGCGGCTAGATCGCGTTCCAAACTGGCCGCGTCGACAGCTCTTAATTAAGAGCTCCATTTGGGTTCGAAAATAGTCAAGTATTCGCGATAAACTTTAGTCATCATCATTATCAGCCAAAAGACGTCCACTGTTGAACATAGGCCTCCCCGTTTAATCTTGCTACCTATCTGCTGGATTTTCCCTTAGTCGCCTCTTACGATACCCACGGGAGGAAAGGGGGTGGTCAATTCTAGGCCGGATACCACACGGCACAAAAACAAACTTTAATAAAACCTGAGAATAGTAAGTAATATCTACATTCTATTATGAAAGACCAACCATAAAATTTTCCAAACAGACAAAGTCGGAGTAGAAAGCTAAATAGTTTTAACCTTAATCTACTTCATACATCATGCCGATTCCCTAAAGGGGTAGAGTGGGGAGTGTACATCCACATGTTGTTAATTAAGTCGGCCGTTTTATAAAGGGCAAGTCAATTGTCATTCGGCCCAACCCTGGCTACAGAGAATTTGTTAATTAATTACGTCAATAACACTGCTCGACCGGGGAATTGAAGGCAGAAACAGACGATAGAGGTTGTGTTAACTGGGCCATTTAAAATGATTTCTGTTTTATAACTATAGGGATATGTAGCTTTACTTATAGATATGTAAGTATTCGGTTACCTTAAGTAAGTTTACCATATGTTTCTTGTTGTATTCGCATGTATGTACGTGACTTCTCTTTGTCTGAATAAGAATAAATGTCTTTAACCTATATTTTTCTGCCTGTGCGTAATTAAATTTGATATGGAGAACAGCGTGTAGTGAAGGAACGGACATAGACTACTTTTTATCCGATAGAGCAACCTGTTAATGCCGTGTGGTATCCGGCCTAGAATTGACCACCCCCTTTCCTCCCGTGGGTGTCGTAAGAGGCGACTAAGGGGAAATCCAGAATATGGGCAGCAGCGTCTTCTGTTACTTGACCACCAACACTGCGATCCCCAAGCCGCTTGCTAAGCGTGGGGATTATGGCGACCCCTCCCCCCTTTTAAAAGGGGGAGGCTTTTGTTCAGCAGTGGATTTCTTCCGGCTGATAATGAACCTGTTAATTAATTAATATTGACTACTGAAAAGGTTACTGAAATATATTATTCTCAATTCTTTATTGCGTACCATAATGTTTTTGCATAGTTGACCCCGTCGGGCACGGCATAGATCAAATAGGAGAGAGGATTTTATACACATTGTTATCGTTTTTTTAGTTTCTTGTATTTTTAGTGCTTTTGCAAATACCGTGTTTACTGACAATAAAAACATCAGCTTTAGCCCTTTTTTATTCTAGTAATGGCTTCATTATATTCCTAACTAACAATGTATAGAAAATGGATATTAATGCGCGTAAAATGTAATACAATCTGTTCTCGACCTTATATAGGATCGATTCACTTAGCATAACTTGGCCTCCCATAGCGATGGGCAGGAGGTTGTGCTGTCTCGTGGCGTTACATATCATATTAATCTGAATTAGAGCATATTTTTATTTACCTTAGGGTTTTCTTATTGCTTTGTAGTTGGAAATATGTATTCAATTTAAGTTATTTGAAACAAAGAAATAAAGAAAACGGTTTTATTTAGCACAGACACAAAAAAACGAGACATGGAGAAAAAAAAACCTTAAAACAAAACTTAATTAAAATTAGTAATCTATACTAATAGAGTTTGTTTGTTTGCTTGAACGCGCTAATCTCAGGAAGTGCTGGTCCGGATTTAAAAAAATCTTTCAGTGTTAGATAGCCCATTTATTGAGGAAGGCTAAAAAACATTTGAAATCCACGCGGGCAAAGTCGCGGGCGGAAGCTAGTAAAAACATAAAAAATAAATACCTATAGGGTAAGTCCAACAAGGAAAAGAGTGTACCCACCCGTGGCCAACCCGATCATTACTCAACAAATACTGTGATAATAGTATCACAGTGCTGATATTTAAGATTTCTTGATCTCCATTGAACTTATGCCAAGCGGCAAAATGTGATTGTAGGTTTATACTCTTCAAGAAAACACTTGCTTACCCCTTTGGAAATTACTGGCGTGATGTATGTGTGTAATTAGAGTATGTATAAAAGATACTAATAGAATAATATTTAAAGTCTGACTACCTCGTGTCTCGTGGTCGCTATGCGCGATTGCTAAGCATGAGGTCCCGGTTTCAAATCCCGGGTTAAGCACGTTACTGGGTTTTCCATTAGGTCATTGTCAGTAGCAGCACTGAGTCTGGACTTGTGCCCGGTTGATAGCAATAGGCTCGCCCCTATTACATTGGGACTATAACATAACTGGCGAAATGTGGGTGTACTATACGTGCACCTCTGCCTACCCCTTCGGGTAATACAGGCGTGATGTTATGTTATTTAAAGTCTCAATAACATACTTGGTAATTTAAATATTTTAGAAAGAAATATTTAAACCTTTTTTGTTTGTAAATAAAGACAAAAGCTCCAACCAAAGTACCTTTTTTGCTGTATCTTTATCTTTTGTACCCAACATTTACATGTCGAGAGCCATAGATTATTTAGATTTCTGTGTCGACTGCCGACCTTAAAAGATAAGTCACCGAAACGAACAACCAAAAAGCCCTTTTTATTTAAATTAACCGCAATCTGGTTTAAAGTGTGAAAATAAACATTAATACTTTGATAAAAGAAAATATTCACGGTGTAAAGATACGGTCTTCACAATCTCAAAAGATCTCTACGCCTCTTCAGGATATTAAGCGTAAGATGTTGTTTTTTATACATAAATTTCAAAGATGGCGGATGGTATTGAGTCAAGGAAGTTTACGCTTTTACAGGTTTGCTTTTATGAAAGGACTTTGTGTTTAATTTTTTTTATATACCTACGTGTGTTAAGTTACCTAAGTTACTTAAGTAATATAAGTATTAAGTTTAACTGAGTTAAATACGGTACAATTGTGAACAATATTTTGATGTCGGGTTCACTATGTCCCTTTTTAGTATTTATGTCTTTAGGGTGACGTCAGGTACTATCTGTTTCTGTATTTAGATTCAAGCTGAGCATGGGCAACATGCTAAAATTACACTAAAAGTCATATGAATCATCTTTCGATCACGCACAGGATCTCACATTTACGGAAGACACGTAAAAAAGTAATTTTGATATTCTATTTTTGTACAGAAGTATAGTATAGTAAGTATAGTATAGGATAAGTTGAAACATTGTCAGAACAGACGTACCTCCTTGTAGCTCAAGATGTAGCAAATATACTTTCGTAAATTTGTACAAAGAAGAAATACAGTTGACATTTATTATGACGAGCTGTCATGATAAATAAATGCTCCCAGAAGAAAAAAATTCTTATGTCAAGTCAATTTTTCGGGAATAGGTAGGTAGGTGTCGTCTTTTGTAGAATATATACTGAAAACGTACGTAATAGATGACAATCGTATACAAACTGTGTCGTCTTAATCTTTGCAAGGTTTTAACATCGTTGCTATTTAGTCATTACTTGGCAACCTCAACTTTAACCAACGTTTATAAGTAAAGATTTCTGCTAATCAGTGTTTTAGGCACTGGTCAAAAGTTAAGACACGTTTAAAGGTAAGGCCAATCGACCGATGTAGTATTTAATATTCTAATAGGCGAATGGTAAAAACGATTGATGATGACTTAACAAAATAATGAGATATAATCGGTGTATTTTATAACCGTGTGACATGGCTATAAAGACTAAAATTCCATAAAAAGAGCTCATTCTAACACTAATAATAACACGTCACATCATAAGTTCTTTAAAACCAAACAAAATTGACGTATGACGTTGATTCGACGTCCACAGGAAAGAGGCTGTAATCGCTTGACTTATTTCCTAAAACAATTTATGAGAGTGGACGAAGGAACACGAAAAAGTGAAGCAGAAAAATGTATTGAACATTTCCCTTCGCAGTAGACAGACCATATATCCGAGAGGTTGCGGACGTGTCCTGTCAAAAAGCCTGAGCCAAAATGAATTTCACCAGTTATCAAAGGAATTCAAAGCTTTGTGCTTTTTTATTTCTCATTTGTGCCCAAATCGCAGCCTTTTATTTTCGAATATAATGCTGAAACTGCTCTCATCAAACTGGATGAATTGGCAATTGAATCTCGTGGCAAGAGTAAAATCAATCAGCTTAGAAACGCGTTGTATCTTTTATTTATTTCTCAAACATACAGGTAGAGTAAATGGTTTCTGCAATATTGAACTCTTAGTTTGATGCATTTTAGTTATAGACTACATATTGTTTATTATAATTTATTTAACAAGTTATAAATGGAATTTGAATTAAGTTCAGTTTATGGTGTTTTTCGTTTAGGTAAAATTCTCAGCAGCACGGAGTCTCGTTTTGTGCCCGAGAATGAATAGGGTCGCCCCTGATTACATGGGACCTGTAACATATCTGGCAAAATGGCGGTGCTAGTACTGCACACTTCTGCCAACCCCTTTGGGGAATACTCTGACGTTCTTCTAAGAGATAGGTATGCGGAAATCGATGTAGTATGTCCTGTGCTTGATCTCTCTCAGTTCTTGTAGTTTACCGTCCCTGGAGACTAGAAACTGTGAGCGAATAAAGAGCTCACCAATGTTTTTGCTTTTATATCGCCCGCGTACTTATAGTCTCAGTTAACATTGCATAGCGCTGGTAGCCGAGTGGTATGACCGTTGGACTGTCTAGTCAAAGGTCGCTAGATCAAACCCCGGCGCGCACCAATGACTTTTCGAATTCATGTACGTATTATAAATTAGATAACAGAGCTAAAAACCGTGAAAGAAAACATCGTGAGGAAACCGGCACACCTGAGAGATTGATCAACGGTGTGTAATGCCATGTCAGAGGCCTACAGGCGGTTTAAAATGTCACCAGGTTGTTCATCAACCATACGATAAGAAGAAGTTGACATTAGCTGACGTAACCTGGGTTCATTCAGAAATGACATTATTATCATATTCTGTACATAAATAGATTTGCTGGAACTTTGACCTTCTACAAAGAATGTTGTTTCGAAAACTTTATTATTTAATAGAATTGTGATTTTATGGCGAAGTCTCAAAATAATCTCTAAAACTTTTCTTGTCTTGTCACCCTACTCAGACACGGGCTTTTCTAGATGCCAGTAAATAGCCCTACAAAAGCACCACATGTGTATTTTATAGAGGGAAATTCAAGGAAAAAAAGACCTATACTAAGTTTTTCTTAATACAAATATTTATATAATTTATTGCGTTTCGTGACTCCGGTTGCTAGATTCCGCATACCATGAATTTGATTCGCGCCTGTTCATAAGTTTCGTCATTTTGACGAAATTCTAGAATAATATTTGCAGAGGGAAATGCTATCGGCATTACGTAGGCGTTTCATACGCTTAGGTTAATTTGCTTCAATAATCCTGAAGTGTATCCATATGGAAATCGTAATGATAATGTATAAATTATCATATTTTGATTATGTTTTCAGACCTATGTCAAGTATTATCATAATTTTCTGTTACTGGGGATTTCTCCTGTATCGTAGGTGCGTTTCACCAACATAAAATTTCACATACACAAATACTCAGACTCGGGACAAACATCTGCAGTTCACACAAATTTGTGCCCCGTGCGGGAATCGAACCCACAACCCTTAGCGCAGCAGTCCAATCGCTTAGCCACTGCGCCAAACAGGACACCATCTTATGTGAAAAGAAATCATTATATCCCATTCTAAGGGCATTGGGCGCACGGAGGTGTTGGGACTTGGAAGATGTTTCAAAGAATACTGCACGGCTCGAGTTGATATGCCGATCCCTTACCGGGTTGATATGTGTGCTACGCCTTTCATACAGGTAATTCATCATCATCATCATCATCCGTAACACGTCCACTGTCCCACCTTAGGAGGAGGGGTGGGGTTTGCCATAATCCCCACGCTTGGCAAGCGGCTTGGAGATCGCAGTGTTGGTGGTCAAGTTACAAAAGACGCTGCTGCCCATCTTCTGGATTATCCCTTAGTCGCCTCTTAAGTACCCACGGGAAGAAAGGGGGTGGACAATTCTAGGCCGGATACCACACGGCGGGTGTATAATTATCTCTCTCTAACAACTCTCATCATCATCATCAGCCGGAAGACGTCCACTGCTGGACAAAGGCCTCCCCCTTAGAACGCCATAATGAACGACAACTTGCCGTTTGCATCCACCGGTTGCCCGCAACTCTGACGATATCGTCGGTCCACCTGGTGGGAGGCCTGCCAACGCTGCGTCTTCCGGTTCGTGGTCGCCACTCGAGAACCTTTCTTCCCCAGCGGTTATCAGTTCTTCGAGCGATATGGCCTGCCCATTGCCACTTCAACTTGCATATGCTTTGAGCTATGTCGGTGACCCTAGTTCTTTGGCGAATTTCCGTATTCCGGATCCTGTCGCGCAAAGAAACTCCGAGCATAGCTCTCTCCATAGCTCGTTGAGTGACTCTGAGCCTCTCTAAAAGGCCAACCGTTAGCGACCACGTCTCAGCGCCATACGTCATCACTGGCAACACACACTGGTTGAAAACCTTCGTCTTCAGACACTGCGGAATTTTGGACGAGAAGATGTCGCGTAGTTTCCCGAACGCTGCCCATCCGAGTTGGATTCTTCGGGCGACCTCTTTGTCGAAGTTGGACCTGCCTAACTGAACAGTTTGTCCAAGGTAGACATAGTGGTCAACAACCTCGAGAGTATCGTTCCCAACGATAACCGGTAAGGGTGCGACATGGACATTTGACATGATCTTCGTCTTGTCCATGTTCATTTTAAGACCCACCTGTTGGGAAACGAGACTGAGGTCGCTGAGCATAGTATTGAGCTCCTCCAGCGATTCCGCCATGATAACTATATCATCGGCAAAACGAAGGTGAGTGATGTATTCGCCATTGATGTTGATGCCGGACCCGTT
Organism: Abrostola tripartita; assembly: GCA_905340225.1. Taxonomy (NCBI): domain Eukaryota; kingdom Metazoa; phylum Arthropoda; class Insecta; order Lepidoptera; family Noctuidae; genus Abrostola; species Abrostola tripartita. The sequence goes on from HG996491.1 coordinate 3,245,644, forward strand.
CCAATCCAAGAGCTTGAAAACGTCCTCCAACGCATTTGTGAACAGTTTCGGAGAAATCACGTCTCCCTGTCTTACACCACGCTGCAGTTGGATTGGTTTCGTGCTCTCGTCCTGTAACCGGATCGACATGGTGGCGTTACTATACAAACACTTCAACACCTCGATATACCTATAGTCAATATGACATCGCTGAAGGGACTGCAACACAGCCCAGGTTTCGATTGAATCGAAGGCTTTTTCATAGTCCACAAACGCTAGACACAGTGGCCGATTATACTCCTCGGTCTTCTGTATAATCTGGCGGAGCGTGTGGATGTGGTCTATGGTGCTAAAGCCTTTTCGGAAGCCGGCTTGTTCGGGAGGCTGGAAGTCATCAAGCTTGCGTTCGAGACGGTTCGTAATGACTCTCGAAAACAGCTTATACACATGGCTCAGAAGCGAGATGGGTCTGTAATTCTTCAACAAGGTGTTGTCACCTTTTTTGAAGAAGAGCACCACCACACTCCTGTGCCATGCTTCTGGCGTAGTACCCTCGAGTATGACGGAATCGAATAGCTTCTGGAGGACTAAAAGTACCGGTTTTCCACCCGCTCTCAGAAGCTCCGTTGTAATTCCGTCATCACCCGGCGCCTTGTTGTTCTTAAGCTGTTTCAGAGCCACTCTAATCTCGTACAGGCTGATGTCTGGGATGTCCTCAGTGTAGTGTCGGGTCAGTTTAGCTCTAGAGTCCTGAGCTATCCTGACAACGGGTTCCCGTGTCGAAGTGTACAGCTGTCCGTAAAACCTCTCGAGCTCTCTCAATATTTCCGGTTTCGATGAGATGATACTGCCATCGTCGATCTTCAGCTTCGTCATTTGGCTTTTCCCAACAGACGAATTCCTCGCGAACACTTTGGAGCCCTGGTTCCGCTCAATTGCGTCCTTAATACGGGCAGTATTAAAGGAGCGCAAATCGTGACGCGTGGAGATAGAAATTCGCCTATTGAGTTGACCGTATTCCGACATGTCAGCTGAAGATTGCAGTCTCATCGCATTCCGGACTTCCATTAACTTAATGGTTTTATTGGAGAGCTTCTGAGGTTTTCTGCGGCGTGGGGTTCTAAAGAACTGGGACCCCACTGCTTGGACAGCTTCCACCAACCCGTTGTTTATCTCGTCCGCTGTTTCGCATTCGGCTAGGCACTGGAAACGATTACGCAGCTCGAGTTGAAAGCTTTCGGGGTTCTGGATCTGGGCAGGACCAGGACGGAGCGTGGACTTCATCAGACGAGACCGTTCAAGCTTAACATGGATATTCAGTGTGCCTCTGACAATACGATGATCGCTACCGGTTTTCACCTTCCCGATCACAGAGACATCACTGAATATACGCTTCTTGGTCGTCATGATGAAGTCGATCTCATTTTTGGTTGAACCATCGGGGCTAATCCACGTCCACTTCCTGGATGGTCGCTTCTGGAAGAAGGAGTTCATCAAATAGAGTTCTTCCTTCTCCATGAAGTCGACCAGCCGCTGGCCCCTCTGGTTCCGCTGCCCATATCCAAACGACCCTACTCTCAACTCATCGCCATTCTGAGTGCCCACCTTAGCGTTGAAGTCCCCCATAACAACGGTGAAGTATGTTTTGGAGGTATGCATGGCTTCTGAGATCTCTTCATACATAGCCTCTACTTCATCGTCAGGGTGTGTCGAGGTCGGCGCATATACCTGGATGACCTTCAACGAATACCGATCGGTGATTCTGAGTATCAGGTAAGCTACCCTGCTCGACACACTATCGACTTTTACCACGTTATTAATGAGGGACTTACGGACGAGAAACCCAACACCACCCTGGGACTTTCGGTCTCCTTCCCGGAAGAAGAGCATGTTGCCGGAGTCAAGGATTATCGTATCCTGTCCCTCTCGTCGGGTTTCAGATAATCCCATGATGTCCCAACGTAGCCTGCTCAATTCTTCCTCCAGCTCGACAATCTTCTCATCGGTTCGAAGCGTGCGGACGTTGTGCGTTGCCAGGGCCAAAGTCCGGTGGGGGTGGTAGCGAGGAATCAACCGGGGATTCTTAGCACCCCCTGCTCCTCCGTTACCTGGCCCGCTACCATAGCCAGGGATAGAGGAGCTGCCGGGTACTGGGGGCCGTGGCAAAATTGTGTGTTTCATTTGGGGGGGGGGGGGTTGCCATAATCCCCACGCTTGGCGGCTTGGGGATCGCAGTATTGGTGGTCAAGTTACAGAAGACGCTGCTGCCCATCTTCTGGTATTTTTCCCTTAGTCGCCTCTTACGACACCCACGGGAGGAAAGGGGGTGGTCAATTCTAGGCCGGATACCACACGGCCTAACAACTCTAGCAAAAGTATATTACCTACGTTTAAAAATATCTAATTATACTATCACGTTGCATTACGAAGCAAAAATCACGGTATTTCTTTCTTTATAGCGAATTTAGAGTCAACATAGTTGGTCCGTAACACGATGCCTTGTTGCGAAGAACGGAAAAAGTATAAAACAGCTGTTTTATAGTTCATTAAGCTCAGCTTTTTGTTACCTTGCACTATTTAGTACGTACTAGTCTTAGAGTTACGTACCTATTGAGTTTCGATGCACGAGTTCACTGAAATTTGTTCCTTGTTTTTAATTTTCTGTGTTTTTCTCTGTACTTAATTAGTACCTAATTGTAATACCACTTCATGCCTATATCTTAAGCAGTAAGTGTTATATTACCTCGAAGGGTTAGACAGAGGTGCACGCATAGTACACTACATTTCGCCAGTTATTTTATAAGTCCCAATGTAATAGAGAGCAAGTCTATTGCCAACAACCGGGCACAAATCCAAATTCCGTGCGGCTACTGAGAATTTTCTGATGGAAAATCTGAGTAACACTTTGCCCGACCCGGGATTAAAACCCAGGACTCATGCTCAGCAGTCGCGCTTAGCGGCCACTAGACCAACGAGGCAATCTTAACAATAACAATATTTCTTTCCATTAATATAATTCTATTCAAGAACACAACTAAACATATTGTTTAAGCCAAGTTAATTACTGAAGTCTTGTAACGACACGCTCCGCTTTGATGTAGACTATTATAATTATATGAATTGTTAATTACTGTATAATATGTGTGAAAAGCATAATTATTTACATAATTCAAGAACATGTTCACAACCCACATATATTACTGTCGTGCTATTCTAAAGACATCACTTACGAACTCACTTCTAAATCCGCGGTGAGATTCGACACTAGCGCCACCAAATATCATCATGATGGCGATGATAATAGCGAGGTGACGTGCGAGATGACTTTCTAGATGATGTTAATGTTTTAGAATAGCATAGCTGTGGTAATTATTTATTTGTAAGAGTGAGATTGCGCAGTGTGGTTATAGAAGCTAGATAAATGCCATTAAATTTTCACAATTTAATAAACAAATATTAAAAACCAGCTGACCCGGCAAACTTCGTACCGCAATTTATTTATTTATTCGTTAGCTAGAACGACCGCAGGACAATAACATCAAGTAGACAATATAGCATGTACTATAAAAAGAAAATATTTTATTTGCATTATGCATTCTCACCATTTAATCGTTTCCTGAACTTCGACGAATATTTCAAGGCCAAAATTAGCCAAATCGGTCCAGCCGTTCTCAAGTTATAGCGTCACCAAAGGTAAAAGGGATTTATCTTTATATGTATAATTGTATATAGATATTAGATATAGATATTGTCTCGGTGGTTATACATAATATGTATTGACACATACGGCCTACACAAGTGGAAAAACGAGACACTGAAAAAAAATATATATGGGATTGACATTTGTCTTAGTTCATACAGTCGAAACATTAATATCATCCATAAACATCCCCCTGTCTAGGGTCCATGTTAACTGACCTCTATTCTACAAAGTGAGTCAGAAACTCGGACAAAACTGATTTTAGTAGTGAAATGTGTGGAAAATACCACCTAGTTCAAAACAACCTTTATTACAGAGTAAAGTGTTACAAACTCCCAGATAGGCAATCTCTAGCCACATTGTATACTGTCATTATGACGTCATTATATTTAGTTGGAAGTTGGACCCAGTTTTCGTTTCAGAGATACGTTTGATACTGTTTTAATAACGTGAAATTGTTAATAAATAATTGGTTGTTATTCTGTGAAACTCATTTTAAGTTTAGAGAATGTTAACTGTTGGGCTAAGATTGTTACATTGGACAAAATGGTTAGGTACATATCAAAGCTGAATCGTCCACAATTTATCATAATATGGTGATTGATGGATCTCAAAGAAATACAGGTTATAATAAGAATTTTGACATTACAATATTAAGATTCGTATCATTACCAAAAACCACTTTATTCAGTAGGTATTCTCATTTCGCACACTAATATCTACTTATGATTTTACTATATATACATAGGGTAAATATAAATATGTATCTAGCATCGCTTAAATTCAACTTTGTAGTTAGCCTGGCTGGAGGCTCTAACAGTCTCGCCTTTGTCCGGTTATGCCCAATAATACCCCTCCTGGGGTCGTCAGCATTAACCATCCCTAAAAAAAAAGAAAAAAAATCTAGCCGCCGCGCCGCCCTAAAATTCATCCGTATGGGAAAGCCTGCTGTCTTTTTCAAGATACATAATATATATTTTCGTCTTATATTTCAAGAAACTATACCTCACTAAATATGTATGAAATCATTATTCTTTATTAATTAGATACTTCTCAAAAGATGGCCCGTAACCATGAATGCTGAAAACGATCCGGAATTTTGAGTATCAAACAATAAACCGCTTTATCCAACAAAACAATACAGTCCCAATATGAAATCAATGAAGGAACACACGATACAAATAAACTATTTACTATAGCTAGACTAAAGAATATTGCACAGCACCACAAAAAGTATAAATGATGGAAATAATTAAAGAATCCAGCTGGCGAGCTGCCAGACAATGCAACCGAAATGTGGAGTAACGCTGACGCCGCATCGTTGCACTTATACAATTATTTCAATGTAGAACAAAAGTTAATTGCATACTACATTATTAGTGATTTAAAATTCACGTGATTGCTTCTGCTGAGTAATTATTTATTTGTTTTCTGTTGGCTCACTCGTGGAGGCGCTACTTACACCCTCAAATCATTTATTTGTTGATCATTTTGGGCCTATAATGTGCCCATTATAGGCCAAATGCCTCCCAACTATTTACTTCATACGATTTGGTGTACGTAAGACTATTAAAAACAATACACTTTAATTTTGCAACTAAATCAATTATATTACAGTTTCGTTATAAGTTTTAATTTTATTATTTTGAAACGAGATGTGTCCCGCGGAATAAAATGAGCCTATGTTTAATCCGGGGATTCAGCTACCTCCATGCCAAATTTTATTAAAATTGGTCCAGCCGTTTGATCGTGAAGAATTAACAAACATACGAACACACTTTCTTACAAACTTTCACATTTATAATATTGGTGTGATTATAGCGTATTTGTTGACAATCATTCGTACACTAAAAGGAATTCAATTGCCAGTTTCAAAAATAGTATATTTTTATGGATAAACGGCGTCTACCTATATTTCGAAGCCCGCAGTTAGAGGCGATAAGTCATAGCTAACTGTGTTACGTTACATAGATGGTCGATGTTTCCCCTGCATTTTCCCATTTTTTAGTGTTTCCTTTCTGTTTTATGGTCAATACACTCGTAAGAGTGGCTGAATATATTAGTATAACGTCGCCCCACACTAGGATTTTCTCCTGTACGTAGATGCTTTTCACAGACATGAAATATCACATACACAAACACTCTCTAGACTCGGGACAAACATCTGCGGATCACACAATTTTTTGTCCCCTGCGTGTATCGAATCCGCGACCGCTAGCGCAGCAGTCTAAACGCTTAGCCACTGCGCCAATGAGGTCTGAATGAATCTACACCAGCGGAGTATCATAGAAAACTAATCTTACACTTGAACGATGAAACTATATACATATTCTATTTCTAGCTTACATGTAAAATTGCACTACGCTCGCTGCAGGCTAAACCTCCGGTGGACGTGACGTCAGCGTTTGTTACCGCCTTCCTGTTTAAATATCCTGTGCAAATACGACTCTGATACACTCGACGGCACTCTGTTAGATTTTTAGTGTAGGAAGATTTTGTTGGACGTTTCTATCGAAATCTAGTGCATGCATATTAAATTGCATGACGTAGTGATAAATGGTTGAGATATCTGCTTGTTTTTACCCGACTGCGCCAGGAGGGTATGCTTTTTCCGTTTAATTTAATGAACAGTATTTATGTGGTTTATTATAATAATAATTTTAAAGACTAATAGCTGCGCCCCGCGGTCTTAACCGCTACATTTTTTCGGGATAAAAAATAGCATGTATTTTACTTCCATACCAAATTTCAGCAAAATCGGTCCAGCCGTTTGAGCGTTAAGAGGTAACAAATACACTCACAAACTTTCGCTTTTATAATATTAGTGTGATATCTGTCCCACTGCAAGGCTATGCCTCATGTTAAACAGAATGAACTAGCTGGGATAAACACGTTTTCTCACACAGAATTGATGATTTTAGCTAATTAAATCCAGGTTTCATAAGAATATTTTCCTGTACACTCAAAAGTGTCTTAGCACATCTAAGAAAGAACATATTACTTGAAAAAGTCGTTGGAATTTGCCTGCGTTTTAAATCTGCATCCATTTGCATACAATCCGGTATGTCAACCGCTAGATCGCCACAAGTTGACTTGGAAGGATTATTTTCTTATTATTAAGACCCAAACTGCTGCAAAGTGCAAGTAGTTTGACGTTTTGTAAGTGCTCTTTTGTAGCCTATATGAAATAAAAACATTATGACTATGACTATGAAAAAACCTCATTGTATGACTATTAAAAGTTTGTGTATGTAATGGAACCCACGAACTATTTCAAGTCTCATCCAATCATAACCCACCAAGTTTCCCTTGTGGAATTCTCTGGCATACACAAATACACCAGTGATGTCAAACGTTTATCTCATTAATCCCCGTCACTGCTTTGTTCCCTATATGACATGCTTATGCCTTGATGTGATCTACTAGCACTAATTATATTACCTTCTTCTTAATAATCTCTCTTAACTCAACGTTGTAAGGTTCATAATAAAATGCACTCGTAGGCAGTTACGTCATTTTATTTTAGTTTAGTTGCTAATGTTACCCTGTAACTTGTCTTTTACGATATGGTTAAATTAAATAAGCCTTTTTATGTAAGATCAGAAAGTGATAAGCTGAAAGCTAAAACTAGGTTATATTTTAATTAGTAGAAAACTTTATTGTGCTTTCGTCTTGACCAGCTACCATGAACTCTTAAAACAGCTCCTTAAAAAATATATGGGGATGACACATGTCATCGATAACATAGTAGAAACATTATGTCATCCCCATGAATTTATCATTCTATTCTATTTCTATTCGTCAAGCGTTTAGCCACTTGTCTAAGGAGTCAGGACAGTGTACGATATGCAAGCGAGACACAGCTGCGTGCAGTGTAATGTGGCGTCTCGCTTCCACGAGGTAAACTGTCCAGCTGTAAGAGTTCATGGTAAGGGGGCATAATGGCAGAATGACTAGTTTTAATTTAAAACAAAGTTCATTACTTGCTTATTAATTTAACGATGATCTCTTTGACAATAGCAAAACCGATTTCGATTATTCTTTTGACTTTAATGAAACGCTTCGGAAATAGCAATTAATTAAATATTAAATGGAGAGATTAATGATAAAGCAGTCCCTTGTTACATTTTCAAAAACAGGTTTTAATTAAATAGAACACATTTTGGCGTATTTTAGTATATCTTATAATTCATAAACCGATTAGGTATGATAAAAAAATAATGGATTTAAAAAAAACGTCTCCCCACACTAGGAATTTCTCTTGTAGGTCGTATATCGTGGGAGCGTTTCACAAATATTAAATATCACATACACAAACACCCAGGCTCGGGACAAACATCTGCGGAACACGCAAGTTTTTGTCCCGTGCGGGAATCGAACCCGCAACCTTAGTGCAGCAGTCCAATTGCTTAGCCACTGCGCCAATCAGGTCGTCAATTTAATTTTGATTGAGTGAAAGTGATGCAAAGTAAGATTAAATGCTACAAAAGTAGATTGATATTCTAAACGTGTGTATAAAACAAAGTAATGAATTAATTAACTAACAACAGTGTATAGTACACAATTATTTGTGTAGAACACAGTAGGAGCATCTAACTAATCTAATTTACATCAACAGTCTCTTAAGATAATTAATTGTTTATCAAGCCGATGTAAACTAAGTTGTTTGGCGTAGCAATAAAATACTAACTTAAAACAAACTTCATCAACTTGTTTGTTTAAGTTGGACAACTTTACGAGTTCAATTTGTTTGTTTAGACAGGCTGTGGGGAATTTAAAATGCGTACGTGGTGCGTAATAATGTGTTGGTAGACTGAGCTAAGTGTTAGGGTTGGCAGATGTATGGTTGGTAATGTGACTGATTATTCGCAGGTTAAAAAGACTGCCTCGTTGGTCTAGTGGTCGCTAAGCACGACTGCTGAGCAAGAGGTCCTGGGTTCAAATACCGGGTCGGGCAAAGTGTTACTGAGTTTTCCATTAGGTAATTCCCAGTAGCAGCACGGAGTCTGGATTTGTGCCCGGTTGATGGCAATAGGCTCGCCCCCTATTACATTGGGACTTACAACATAACTGGCGAAATGTAGGTGTACTATATGTTCACCTCTGCCTACTCCTTCGGGGAATACAGGCGTGATGTTATGTTATGTTAAAAAGTCGTAAGTCCAATTACATTCCTTTTAATTCGTTGATAAAAAATAATATACTCAATTCAAGTATGCTAGCAAAACACATTACATACTCAAAGCCTCAGGGTTTGTGTATTGTAATGTTTCATGTTCATGAAACGCACCCACGATACAGGAGAAATTCCTAGTGTAGGAATGCCCCACTCTAGGAACTTCTGGAAGGTTTAAAAAATAACAACCGAGTTAGTTTTCTAAGCACTAGAAGACTTTTTAATCACAATTAAGAAGAGTACCTATTACGTAAATTAACTTACTCATCAATAGCTACTTTACTTCCTTGATAGACCCGACTAAAGGGTCATTAAAAAACGCAATTCGCCCCAGTGCACTGATAATATTACACTGCCAAGATTTAGACTCTGATAAGAGTGGTTCAGAATTTAAGCTGACTTTCGCCGTATCGTGGCAACTATACTGCGCTAGCTAATGAGTGTGCTTAAGCCGGCTCTACGGTTAAGGTAGGTTTACATACGTCTGGGCTAACGACATACACGTGTAGACGAAATTTATTACGTCATGTACAGTGAAACGTGTCCTTAGAATATTTTTATCTTGGTTCTTGGAACGATTTTTTTGCGGTTTGTTTTTATAAGCCGACTTCGTGATTTAGTTGTAGGTTTCATGGTCACGTGCAGACTGAGGATATTACACGTGTAATTTTTGACAATTAAAAAACCAAAGTTCAAACATGCCAAAAAGGACCAGAACTGGTTTTCTTCTCCCTTTTTTCGAGTCGACGATATTCTTAGACTTGCGCATAGTAGTTCGTGACTGAGATCACTCAGTCTAGTTTGCAGCTCCTAAACGCACTAGTTCGGTCTTCTAGTTCGCCAGCTCCCAGCTCGGATCAGAGAAAGGCAGATCACTCGCTCATTCGTTCTATCTTTTGAAGCGCATCAAATGAAGTAACGAGCATAAGAGCGAGAGATCTGAGAACTAGTTCGCGTAGTTCGTCTGTGGGAGCGGTCTTACGAACTAGTTCGTCCGCGAACTACACAGGACTAGATACTCTTATATTTTTTGTTCCTTGTATGTTGCCGTATCGTAAGCAGCATCAGAGACTTTTGTAAAGTCTTCCAGTGTGCAGGGACATGTGGGATACTCGAGCAAGTGACGCACGGTTTGATCGGTTATTCCACACTCACACTGGTTTCCGGATGGGTTGATGAGCCTCCATGTTGCCAGATTGTGTTTGCAGTAGCCTGCCTGAGTTCGCAATTGATTGAGACCTTTCATCATTGACCACTGCAAATCACAACCGAGGGACAGTTGTTTTCCGTTTCATAATATTTACAATGGACTCATTTTTCTAATGAGTTTGCTTTACATGTTATTGTGTAAACTTTTTGCTTTTAATCGTATTCGTATTTTTAAGCAATAGAAAATAAAAGGCTTATTAAAAAAAAAAAAAAAAAATTGAACATTTAGGTCTCTTCGTTTTAATAATTTCTCGTCATAAATCCACAGAAAAGCACGACAGGTCGACAGGTCAACGTCGAGATTAAACGTAGCCCTCCGATATTGTGGGGTTAACGAAATAGGACCCAAAGTATGGCGGCGACACTTAAGCGGAACTGCTAGAGGTGACAGACGTCTTGCCTGCTGTGGACGTGGCCTTATACAAAATATTTCCAAAAAAAATCTAGAAATATTTTTGGAAAATTTTACCTATCTTACTATTGGAACTGAACTGCCACTAAGGACAGGATCTGAATTGTCACTAAGGGCAGGTTGTTTCAAACAGTCTGTTTACGTTACATACGTACGTCAAAAAATAATGATTGCAGAAGATGCATAATGCATGCAGCGTTATTTCATGGCATAAATAACCCGGTTATCAACGTTATTAGGGCTGCAAGTAGAAAGTAAAACATTTTCGTTATTAAGGCTGTTAGAAGAAAACCAAATTGGTGTCGCCATTTTCAACATTATGTGTACGTCAAGTGAAGCTGAAGCAACCCCGCCTAGGAGTATGTTATAGTTCAAACGATTTTCATATCGATATTCGCTGGTCTTTATCGAAAGCACATCACTATTGCAGTGCTCCACAACGTCCTAAGTCACGAGAATAGGTCTTCGTTCTACAAAAAATATGGTAAATACCGCGCTAGCTACTTAAACGAAGCCACTCACAGTACCTACGTAAAACTTCATTATACACAGAAGTAAATAGGATTACGGAGGTGTAATGCGTCTTTCACTTGAACCGTCTGAGGTGGCACTCGACTTTATGGAGCGGAATTATGTTTTGAATAATTTATTTATGGTAATTGTATTTTTTGTCGTCGGCAACGCGGTTCGTTGTCTCGACTAAAACGCTGCTTATTCACGCTATTATTTTAACTAACATCCCAAATATATATTACAATATGGAAGGTTAAACATTCAACATTGACAAGAAATAAAGCGTTTTAAATAATAAGTGGTATGACCATTGGACTACCAAGTCAAAGGTCACAAGTTGAACCCAGATACGCAACAATGACTTTTCGAATTCATATTCGTTTTATAAATTAGTTATCATTGTTAAAAACGGTGAAGGAAAACATCGTGAGATAATCGGCACACCTGAGAGATTTTTTAACGGTATGTAGTCCTCCAGGCGGTTTAAACTCTGACACCAAGTTGTTCATCAACCATACGATAAGATGAAGAATTATGATTTCTAGCCTATAAGTGTTCCAGTGCGGGCAAAGGTTTCCTCTCAAACTAAGAAGGAATGGACATTGATCACTACGCTTGATGACTTCGGATGAGACCATCATACTATCATCATCATCTACCTAGCCTGTTAATCACACTAATATTATAAAAGGCGAAAGTTTGTGAGTGTGTCTGTATGTTTGTTACTTCTTCACGCTCAAACGGCTGCACCAATTTCGATAAAAATAGCTGACACCCTGGATTAACACATAGGCTACTTTTTATCCCGAAAATATGTAGTAGGCAACACCACGGGGCGCAGCTCGTTAATAATGAAGGTAAAACATACATACATGAATAAATGCAACCAATTCCAACAAATGTATGACATTTTCATGTCCCTGGAAATAGCTGAAATAAACAGAAATGTGCGTCCTGACCAGGATCAATACTTTTTATCTTGAAATTGAATCAAGTCCCTAAGGTATGAGCACAGTGCAGTCGCTTACAACCCTACCACACAGAATATGTTTGTCGAATGTGGTTGAACACATCTCATATTACCTGCCATCTATAGCCACCGCTAGGAAGGTATTATTTATATGTTACGGGTAATGCTAGAAGATTAAGTAATCCTAGTTTTACCCGGGTTTATTTAGAATCACCCAAGGTTTTTGGGTAAAGTCCGAATAATCATTGAAATAATTTTACCCAATTGTTGGGTAGACCTAGTAGTGTACGGGTAAATCCTAAATTAAAATTTATTAACACTATATAACACTGCGATCCCCAAGCCGCTTGCCAAGCGTGGGGATTATGGCACCCCCCCCCCTTCTAAAAGGGGGAAGCTTTTGTTCAACAGTGAACGTCTTCCGGCTGATGATGATGACTAAGCGTTGTAACGTCACATTTTTATTTTCTAAAATACTCGCGTTTGAAAACATCCAGGATCATTATGACACAACCTGACGGATGCCGGGCAATACAGTTCATATATTATCTTAAGATTCTACTAAAGCAGCCAAGTTTAGTTTCACTAAGCAAAAAACCTTAATTAAACTTTCATATCGTGCAAATTTCACCAAACTATGAGACTTAAGCGCTAATCTATGCATGTATTCTGATTGTCCATTGTAAGTTGCGAAGTTTAACAACTTTAAAGTTTTGGATGAACTTGCGAGGTCCAATTTGGAGTAGCATATCCAGTGTAGAGGCAGCTTTTAAGTGGCGGTCACGATTTAATTAACACTGTTGTTCCGTCATCGAGACAGAACTTTGTTCAGCTATTGTTTCTAAAATGGGTTAATAATTTCTGCGGCTGTTTTAAAGAGACGTAATAAAATTGAATGAGGAGCGGCCGGGTAAAGGATTTCGGCGACTGTTAGATAGATGAGACAAGAGAGGCGGAATGCAGAAAAAACTTAAAACTAAAAACAGGGCAAGTGGTCTTATTGCTTAGAGCAATTTCTTCCAGACTATTAATGTGCTATTGTTTTGGCCACAAGTGACTCAAAGCTACCGCGAAGTTTCGACGATCTGTGAGGTTAAACTGCACTTGCTTTGGTCAGTATATTGATGGGTGACCGTTTATACACATCAAGATCTGTATTACGCTTTAGAGAGCAGGATATGCCTGCTGTTAATGGGTCTTGAACATGATCTCTCTGTTCGTGGTTGTTGGCAGTCCTATGACATGACGAACGTGAGACCCGGTATTACATCACAGGACATTCCTTAAATCACGCTTGTTTTCCACAGAAGTTTGAAAAAGATAGACTTATCTTATCGATTTTAAAATAATATGCCGATGCCGTTCCAATTTTGCCAGCCGACAGTACACGGCATCAAGTACCCGACTATACAACAAAATAAATAAACTCATATCGATTTACTCCCTGACTAAACATGAAGTAAAGGTTAAACTTACCAAGTGGTTGCAGAAGTTAACGTACGACGAAACCGAAAATCTTATTACAATTGTCACTTAACTACCTATTTTTGTAAAATTCATTCTTAATTATTTTTTGACACTTTAAGTACTTGCACGTAGGCCACATTAGTTGTTTGACACTAAACTGTAGGAACAATGACTCCTAAAACACAGGCTCTTGGCCTAGTTTAGGAGGCAGCAGTTCGCCATTTCAAATGACTGATTGTACAACATTTCTTTTATAACTGTGTACTTATGTATTTGTTACCTAAAATGTACAAATAAATATTATTATTATTATAATATTCTCTCCAGCAAAAGCATACATAAAAAACAATTGTATTCATACAAACACATATTATAATTACAGTATAGGACATATATAAACCTACCTAATCGCTCGCGCACACTTTTCCATACTTTCACGAACACACGTTCTAACATAAAACAAAAGAATGTATAATATTGTCGAACGACATTACGCGTTGTATGAACGTATACAAACGTATACATCCGACAGATCCCCGGGGATCCGTCCAAATCCTACTTATTTACGTAAAAGTTAAAATGTATTGAATCTCGTACCTAATAAATTATTCAGTAGGCGTTTTTTGGGAATTACAGAATTGTAAAACGCGAGCACCTGCCTACTTATGTCACGGAATTGTAATAGTATAATTTGTAGGAGATCCGTAAAAGAATACAGTTCCCTTCGTTGCCTAAAAGCACTTACGGCACACACAGAAGGCGACATAACATCACACTTCCAGGCGGTTTAAACTCTGACACCAGCCCCCTTAGAGAAGTGGCAAAACGCTTGACAAATAGAATAGAATGATAAATGTATGGGGATGACAAAATGTTTCGACTATGTTATCGATGACATGTGTCAGCCCCATACATTTTTCATTCTATTCTATTTCTATTCGTCAAGCGTTTTAACACTTGTCTAAGGGATCTGGTTGTTCTTCCACCAACCTCATTCCTGTGTTTTCCGCAGGGGTAGGTCTTCAGAGGTGTACCTATAGTACACCCACATTTCGCCAGTTATGTTAAATTTCCCTCCCAATGTAACGATAAAAGGCGACCCTATTGCCATCAACCGGGCACAGATCCAGACTCCTGACTACTGAGAAAAAGCCTAATCATAATTTGCCGTACCCGGGACTTGAACCTAGGACCTCGTGCTCAGCAGTCGCACTTTGCAACCACTAGACCAACGAGGCAGTCTAACTACGCAATCCAGACATAAAAGGGCAATCTATTCAATTTATATTCGTGTAGCCTTTTGCTACTTGTCAAGGGCCCCAAGGGTGTACATATATTGTTATATAAACATACATACATACATACAGTCACGCCTATTTTCACGAGGGGTATGCAGAGACCACGGATTTCCATTTGCTACGATCCTGACATACTTCTTTCGCCTCATTCACTGGCATCAAATATCTTAATTCTCGACTTTGAAACAAAAATAACTTTACATAAAAGAACGAGTGTAATGAAAATGTTTAATGCTTAAACGTCACTCTTATTAATCATTTAATTTTCCTTTCAACGTATTTTCTTATAGTTTTACTAACAAAGAAGAAAGCGCCGAGGAATACAATTATAAATTTTATGAAAGTGATTACCTCCTTAACTCCTATTTAAATAAGAAACTAATTACGGACCTGTCTAAAGAAGGCATGTATATTCAAAACCATTTTTGATACAAAATTAATTAATTAAGTAATTAAGTGGCTTAATCATTATTCTCAACTTAAATAATTATTTATTATTCTCAACTAATAATACTTATACCTATAGATACTTATTCTATTTTATTAACGAATATTACAGAAAAGAATCGCGAAATAATTCACTTGATCGTGCATTTAAATACATTTTTACTAGCTTTCAAACAAACGAAAATTTCAAAAAAAAAAAATCCCTTTTCAGAAGCATAATGATTGTTGTCTCCTATAGTTTATACTTAATCAGTACCAATTCTTTATAAAAATCGCTTCTTAGGTTTAGCCGTTTACGCGTAAAAGATAGGCAGACAGAATTGTAATCGCTTATCCCATTCCCATTCCATCTAAATCAGTTCAGTGGTTTAGCCGTTCAACGCGTAACAAGCAGACAGTCTCTCTTCTCATCGTATGGTTGATGAACAACCTGGTGTCAGAGTTTAAACCACCTGTAGGCCTCTGACATGGCTTTACACACCGTTGAAAAATCTCTCAGGTGTGCCGGTTTCCTCACGATGTTTTCCTTCACCGTTTTTGGCAACTGATAACTAATTTATAGTCCGCACATGAATTCGAAAAGATATTGGTGCGTGCCGGGGTTTTAACTTGCGACCTTTGACTTGGCAGTCCATCGGTCATACCATTCGGCTATCAGTGCTTAGCAGACAGTTATGTTGCATTTATAATAAAGGTAGTATGGTTTCTTATGTGGACTTTGTTGCAGTGTCAATGAGGATGTAGCAGGGATGTGCGCGCTGGCAACAGCGGCGCTCCTGCTCGCGGCCCTCGCAGCCCTTCCGTGCAGAGGTATATCCATCGACAACACAATAAATAAAAATAATTATAAAAATAATAATAATTAATTTAAGTAACAAGACTCATATACAACCAGATATATAAAAGGATGCAGACAGGATAACAAGCATAGACACTCACAAGGTAACAATATGTTTGCCCCAGCATTGCCGGATATAATGGCAATCCAGTCTGTTGGCGACCATCGCCAGGATGGTAATCTCACTGTACAGTGTACACCGTAGTAAAAGTACGATTTTTAAAAGTTTTGAGGCAAGTGTCCTCAATAATCCAAATTATAAAATAATAATTATTATCTTGGGAGGTTGTATTATTGTGATTTTGTGTGGGTGCTGAAACAACAAAATTATTTTGACAAAAGGCAAAAAAGGCATATTTGTTATACCTACAACTACATACATGAATCACGACGACTGACACCGCAGAAGACTTGGCAGGTTCGTTATACGTAGACATAGGTATATTATTTACACACAAAAAAGTATAATTATTTATTATACTTTGCGTCGAGTTGTATCCGGCCTAGAATTGACCACCCCCTTTCCTCCCGTAGGTGTCGTAAACGACAGCGTCTTCTGTAACTTGACCACCAACACTGCGATCCCCAAGCCGCTTAGCCGCTTGCAAAGCGTGGGGATTATGGCAACCCCCCCTTTTCCCTTTTAAGAGGAGGCCTTTATTCAACAGTGGACGTCTTCGGGCTGATGAAAATGATGATGATTTATTATAATATGTCTTAATACATATTTTTACCCCTGATTAAAAAAGAACAGTGTTCTAAGTTTGACGTCTCTGTCTGTGGCATCGTACTCCTAAATGAATAGGCCGATTATGATACGGTTTTTTGTTTGAAAGCTGATGCGATCGAGATGGGTCTTAGCTATAATTATGTTTTAAGTATGTTGTGTCGGGGGTTCACAATTTTAAATCCGTCTTTTTCGACTATGTCCGTTCTCTTTGGTTAGCTTTTTAAGAACTTCAATTCGGTGAGCTGGCATTGTGATTTAAAATCTAAAGCGATAAATTACCATATTCTTATATCACGTGTCTATGATAGTACATTTATCTGTCTTTCTACGCAACAAAGTAGAAACGGGATTTTTTTTGTACTGTATTTTTGGCTAAACGATACAGCATAAATATAAAGGACACAAGAGTTATGTTACATTCCTAAAATACACCTTTCCATAATTAATATCATACCACCAACTGTATCAAAACACTCCTTAGTGTTGAATTCTTAGACTGATAACCCATATTTTCGTTTTTCATGTGCTATCCGCATCCCATATTTTCTAAAGCCAGATTCCACCATTCCACTCTTCGTTGTATAACCTCTTGTAATTCGTATTCCTCAGTCGTTACTCCGTCGACGTAAATTCTCCAAGCTTCCAAATGACCTCAAGAGTATTACAAATTCATCGTTCTTCAAAATTGTTTATTTTAAGGCAGCATATACAAAGGGCCGTGAGCTGTCGGCCATTCGAAAATATTTTCTTTACGCGCGTCGCACAAATTAAATTGCAAATTCTCAAGAGCTCTTAACTTGTATTCGTAAGTGCCCCTATTATATTTTAATTTCTTGAGAGATTTTAAATAAACTGAGCCGGAAGCCTTCTTGTACGGAAAATTGCTTAAAATGCCTTAAAATCTCGCTGAATCGTGCCTGTATGTGAAAATTCTTTTAAGCCTACCACCCCAAACAAAAGTCTTGTAAATAGAAATTGGATCATTCAAATTTCGCTGTGCTTTGCGCTATGGTTTCTATTCACATTTCGTAAAAACGTATGCACATGACATGTATTATTTGTATGACCTGAAAATAATGTTAACCTGCACTTCATTATGTATTTTTATAACTGCACCTTCAATACAAAAGAGAGACCATTAGGTCATATCTTCCATACAGTACATTCTATTCAATCAGAATTGAAAGTGAAAAAAATATCATAGATGGGTACGTAATAACCGAAATTCAAATATACTCGTGCAGCATCCCTGGCATTATCGAAATACCCTACCTATGCCAAACCACGCAAAGTTCTTGATGCGAGATTGAAACACCTTTTGTAACAATGTTTAGTGAGGCAGCAAACAGAGCCTAAAGTAGTTACAAGCCAATAGAAAACTTCCAGTTTGCTCCAAAAAGGTTAAGTGTACCCAGACAGGCCCAAATAGTTGATTGTTTATTGAGTCTAAAATTTACATTTCCATCTCCAGGCACCGACGCTGACGTCGCCTCAAGGATACCGAACGAAACCAACAATTTTCAGGAGACGGGCTCCCAACCAACAATAAACAAACTTTACCAAATGTTACATACTAACTCTGACCTACATAATCAAAGCAAACTTAACGAAAACTTTAATGACTCTAGTGTTAATCTAACACATAGTTTTAACTTATACAACAATCTCAAGTATCCCACGAGTTCAGATAAGAATCACGTTGAATGCTGTCTGAATATTGATGGGGTCGATGGTAGACGGAATGTTAGTTTACCAAATGAGGGTGCTAAAGTAATTGTAAATGATGTAGGAGAACTTGATGGTAAGAGAAACAGGAGACGTCGGGTTGTGAATGTAGTGAGGACGTTCATAGAAGTTACTACGAGCAACGCTAGGAGGTATATTGAGGCGACCGCTCCGTCATACCTGTCGAGTCAGTCGGCTGTAGCGATGGACAGAAGACGAAAACCTGGGGAGACAGGATCCAGCGCACCATTACTGAACTACATATTCGATACGTATACTAATACACATCAACATAGAAACGAAAAGTAAGTTTGATATTTATTGTGTTTTTCTGTAAGTGTGTGACACGTCCATATTGCTCAAAGAGTATTTAGTTATAGCAACCTTGCATTTCGATAAACTTTCATGTTACAAAGGAATAATATACCATTTTTAAATTGTTATCGGCAAAATATTTGTGAAAACAGATTCAATTGTGAAACAAATATTATATTTGCAAACAAAATTCTAGGAGATAGTCTAGCTGGAATACACCACAATTGATATAACTAAAATATTCACAGATAATTATAAATACAAGCTTTCAACACAAATGTATAACTAAGGACGAGACGAAGCTTTAAACAATAGTAAATAAACAGTGTATTTATAACAGTAAACAATTCATGATAATGCCCAAATCGTATTTCACAGTACTGGAATCTACAAACAAACAATGTGGGTACTTCATCACAAATACATGTTTACAATAGAATTGATGAACCAACGGGACATTATGTTCGGCGGGTTTTATAACAAACCGTATTTGGACAAGCCTAATGGTTTCGCAAAACAGCAGTACTAAAATTAATTCAATTTCGTTGACTTAGCGAAGAGCCAAACAGTAATAATGAATAATAAGAAATTTTAAACATCCAATTTAATTTTACGAATACAAAATTTGTTATGAAAACCGCAAAAATGTTTTCATTGAAAGAAAACTTCCTCGAGCATAATTTTGTTCTATTTGTCTTTCGGACTGCAGGGGGAATGTTTGCCTCAGTTCAAATTATTTAGTCATTTCACAAACGGATTTAACGAAAACAGTTCAAAGTTCAGAAGATTTAGAACACCTTCAATATTTTTGAGGAGAACTTTCGGATTTTCCAAATGAGTGTTTGTGCTCAAATTCCATTAAATTGCTAATAAATTCTGTTTAACCAGGGTTGGAAATGGGAATAGCATTTATGCGGCGGCAGCTCCTGAGATAGAAGCACTGGTGGGATCCACCGCACACTTAGACTGCAAAGTGGATGCTCTTCATGATAAACTGGTAATAAGTATGTTTCTTGTTACAGTTCATTCGCTTGCATTATCTTCATTAACTTGTTTATTTATTTCTCTTGGTTTCTCATCTATATCATTTTTTAATTTGCTTGATTTGAAAGAATTTGGTTATTATTTTTCTGGACCAAAAACGTTTATTGCACAGGTATCGTGGGTGCGGCGAAAAAACGATGAAGAGCCAATGGAACTCCTTACAACGGGCACACAACAGTATACAGCTGACGACAGGTACAAGTTACATGGAGTTAATAAAACAATACTCTTACTGCACTCGATTATCTTGACAACTTTCCGAAACTCTTAAACATATGGCTCTTGAATAACTTCTTACGAAGTTGGGGAAACGAAATACAAACAAGCTTGGACTTTTCCTTCCTCAAGATTCCAGTTTGTAAACAATTGAGAATATCTTAAGATTTCATGAGATACCTACCAATGTCTATGCATTTAAACATATTTGAGATAAGTATGTTCATTTTATGTGAGTTTGTGTAATACATTTACTTATGCCACTATCTCATCTTCAACGTATAGTACCTACTTATTAATGGCATTATTAAATAACGCAAAAGTTGACCTGAGTTTCCGTCTTAACGATGAAAGAATGACATCTTTTGTATTGAAGTAACTGTAATTAAATAAGTCTCCCTAAATAAAAATATCTTCCTATATTTTTTTAGAGCGTTCCTGGCAATCAGCCGAGTTCTTACCGATGCATTATTGTTCTAGTGGAAAGAATAAAATAAAAATATATGACAGTGAATGTTTTGTTCTTCACAGATCTTTAAACTTTTGTTTATCCCCAGATACTCAGCCCGTTTCATCCCGCCAGATATCTGGAGGCTAGAAGTTAGAGAGGTGCGTCCGACAGATGCTGCACACTACGACTGTCAATTGTCTGCGCACCCACCACGCACTGCTAGAGTCACTCTCAGAGTGCCAGGTTCGTCAAGATTTACTCTAAGTAATCTATTTCTTATATTTCACTAGTTTTTGCCTGTGACAACTTCCGCATAGAAAATTTTACACGCCTATTCCAAAAAGCTTATAATTGTTAATTAAGGAGTACAAGGAGTGATTGCGACAAACATCCAAATTCACGAACTTTCACGTTTAAAGTTTACTACCTGCGCACCGCGGTGCTACGCGCTACATTTTTTTGGATAAAAAGTAGCCTATGTGTTAATGCAGTTAGTCAGCTACCTCCATACGAAATTTTATCAAAATCGGAACAGCCATTTGATCGTGAAGAAGTAACAAACATACAAACACTCACAAACTTTTGCCTTTATAATATTAGTGTGAAGTATGATAATAATATACATAATATTCGTTTTTATTAAACCTACTTTAACAGCAAAACACATAAAAACTAACAATACAAAGCGTAATTTTTAAGGAACGAAACTTTTTAACCTTTATCAAATGAGTGGCTACTACAACAACTCAACGAAGTCTTCGGTTGGATAACAACAAAGAACTTAGGAGAAACAAATTGTTCTTTTTCTTTGTTTTACTCTTATATCTAAAGCCAACAACACAGCTAGCTTAACATTGAAATTTATAAACATACCTTAAATGAAGATCAATTTGTTCTATGGTAAAAAGTCTTAAATATTTTTAGCTGAAAAAATTGAAAGATTAAATAAGATCCAAATTGTGATCTCATTATATGGGCTTGTAATTTGAGACTTTATACTTGACGTATATTTCTTTCAATAAGTTTGGTTGACCTTATTCATTGTTTACGCCGCAATTTTTGAGCACTTATTCGGCCTAGATATTGACTGCCTCGTTGGTCTAGCGCGTTTGCTGAGCCTGTCCTGATCCTGGGTTCGAATCTCGGTCGGGAAAAGTATTATTGGGTTATTCCATCAGAAAATTGTCAGTAACAGCACTGAATTGGGATTTGTGCCCGGTTGATGGTAATAGGCTCGCCCCTATTACATTGTGACGTGTGGGTGTACTTCTTAGACACGTAACGTGGGTAACGTAACGTAATTTAACCTATTTATCAAAGCTCCTATGTTCATTGTTGTAGAAGTATCAGTCCGCATAGTGGATGGTGCCGGTGCGTCAGTGTCTGAGCAAGTATGTGAGCTTGGCAGCACGGTGGCTCTACGGTGCGAGGTCAACGGGCTGCGGATGGAGGGAGGCCCTTCTCTGCTGTGGTATAGGAAGGACGATCTTCTGAACGACGACACCACCAGAGGAGGGATCAGGTAAATACAGCAGATAAGAGAATAGAAGAAGAAGTGATTCTTTTAGCACAACTCTTGTAAGGCTTTTGAGCAGTACAAGAGCGATAATGACACGGTTTGTCTGATACACTTGTAACTAACGAATTAATCAAAAATTGAATATCAATCTTCCTGAATAAAATAAAAAAGTGCCTTCTCTCATCCCAAGGGGTTGACATTAAATATGCTGTTATTGTATATGCTGATTCAGTTTCGAGGACAATCAATTATAATGATTATTTACATCACCTGATTCTACACCCAGGATGGGCTTCAGATTTGGTAACTCCTCAACGGCTTACAGTCCAGACACGAAATTTTATTTTATACCGTCATTTGATAACCAGATCAGCGCAGTGGCTAAGCGATTGAACTGCTGCGCTATGGGTTGCGGGTTATTCCCGCACGGGACAAAAATTTGTATGACCCGCAAATGTTTGTCCCAAGTCTGGGTGTTTGTGCAAGTGATATTTCATGTTTTTGAAACGTAGCCACTACAGGAGAAAATACTAGTGTGGAGCGAGGATTTAAAAAAAAAAGACAGCCCATTCTCAATTCCATCATAATCTAAAAGCTAAGTAGGATACAATGTATCTGTTTTTGTCAGTGTTCGAACAGAGTTTGGCTCCAATGGCGCTAACTCCGTGTTGCGCGTGGCGCGCGTGCGTGGTGATGACGCTGGCCGCTACACCTGCGCAGTGGCACGCGCCCCGCCCCCCTCGCCGGTGCCTGCGTACGTCATACTCCATGTCATCAAAGGTAATACTCATCATAATAAAAAGCGAAAGTGTGTGTGTTTGTATGTTTGTTACCTCTTCACGCTCAAACGGCTAGACCGATTTTGACAAGATTTGGTATGAAGGAAGCTGGCATTCTGGATTAACACATTGGCTAGTTTTTCCCGAAAAAATGTAGCGAGTAACACCACGGGGCGCAGCTAGTAATAACTAATTTTTGCCCAAAATCTTTTGCATGACTTATTGGAAATGGATTCACTTGTATTCTGTATTTTACATTACAAGGACGTTAAGTATTTTTACCTGAAAAGTTTTGCACTAAATGTAAAAGATGATAAATTTAGTTTATTGGTAACTAACGCAGTGAGCTAGCATGGTGATCAATGCTTAATCCTTCTCTATACGAGAAGAGGCCTTTGCCCTGCAGTGGGACAGTTATAGGCCCATATTTTGAACATGAAGTAACTTATAATTTTTATCACCAGCCTGCATCTGTATTTAAAATATTTTAACGTGTAATCTTTTTTGTTATACAGGTGAAAGTCTTGCCGAGTTGCACCAGGGCGGCTCTCGAACCTACACCTCACCGTCGTGGCTGCTGACGATGGCGTTATGCGCCCTTTTACAAACCTACTATT
Organism: Abrostola tripartita; assembly: GCA_905340225.1. Classification (NCBI taxonomy): domain Eukaryota; kingdom Metazoa; phylum Arthropoda; class Insecta; order Lepidoptera; family Noctuidae; genus Abrostola; species Abrostola tripartita. Next base: position 3,269,049 of record HG996491.1, read on the forward strand.
AAAATTGTTTATTAATAAATTGTTCGTATTTAAATGTATGTTTTATTTGTATTAGGAAAACCTTTAGTATTTTTTAGAATTTTATCTGATAGTCAGAAACTAACATCGGGATCCTGCCAACAGATTACATAAATTTTAAATAGTTTTTTTAATTGTCATTCCTGGTGGGAATTATTTTGACCATTATTATTATAGAAACCTAAAAACACATAGTTCAAGATTCCAACTTCGCAATTCACCTCACTCAGAATGGTCTTGGTCGCTAAACCAATTTTAATTTACTGAAAATGTTTGACTATTTATTTTATCATAATATCTATCACTGTCGTCTACCAATAAACTAAAGAGGTGTTTAATTTTAAGTACATACGTCTTACTAAGGGTTAAACCCAGGTTAAACCCGATTTCAGTGTTTTAATTTCAAACGTTTATGTTTTGTTTAGACTTATAAATGTACTTTTTTCAAATATTCGCTATTAGATTAAATACAAAATTAAAAGCTAAGAACGTACCCAGCTACTTACATGCCATAAACCAAAGTCCACAGACAAAGAGCGTATCTCAAACAATCTCTTTCTTCCACCAAACAAAGACAACGCAACAATATCCCTACGCATAATCAGATATGCTCAACCTAACGTATAACACGCTCATTGGTGCCGACAGTAACGTTTTTCTCGCATTTCCCGTTCCCATTACACGGAAATGGATTACATAAATAACCGTGATGACGTCAGGGAGGCAGATATGGTGTTTTATGGCTCGAATCTGCGCTAATAACTATAAATTGGGACCGATGGAGCATTAATGTCTGTGGAATGGAAACCTGCATTGGACTTTGATTTGGGAATTTTTAGTTCGCGTGATAATAATTGAACCGACGATATCGTGAGAGTTGCGGGCAACCGGTGGATGCAATTGGCAAGTTGACGTTCATTGTGGCGTTCGGGGGAGGCCTTTGTCCAGCGGAGGACGTCTTCCGGCTGATGATGATAATGATGATGAGATAATAATTTCAAATGTAACATAACGCCCATTTCCTCGAATGGGCAAGTGTAGGTGTGGTAAAAGCAGTGATAGCCGACTGGTATGACCGTTGGACTACCAAGTAAAAGGTCGCAAGTTCAAACCTCAGCACGAACTAATGTCTCTTCAATTTCATGTGCGTACGTCATTAGTTATCAGTTGCTAAAAATGGTGAAGGAAAACATCATCAAAGTGAGAAAACCGGCACACCTGAAAGATTTTTCAACGGTGTGTAAAGCCATGTCAGAGGCCTACAGGCGGTACCGAACCTAAATTTGAGCCCAGTTAATGGCAATAGGCTCGCCTCTTTAATAAGGACATATAACATAACTGGCGAAATGTGGGTGTACGATAGTCTATAGAACTCTACCTATCCCTACGAGGAATACACGTGTAATGTTATTAGTTTTCCAGTTACGGACAAACACAACTTGGTAACAATTGCTTTGTTAGCAGTTACCAGAACATACTAAACTGCAATCCAACAATCACAATAAATATGTAGATGGGGGCCCATATTCATGAGAGCTAAACTCGACTGTTATCCGATAAACTGGGAGCCATCGTATACAGTGATTGTAACTGGTACAAAGGGTTGCTCCACGAATTAGAGAGGTGTGTGTGTTCGTGTGAATATGCATAGGTACAGACAACAAAACCTTGAACATTCTGATTTTAAACATACCATCTATTGATTAGTAATCACATCACACTTCACACTAGTATTATAATGGCAAAAGTTTGCGAGTGTGTTTGTCACCTCTTCATGCTCAAACGGCTGGACCGATTTTGCTAAAATTTGGTGTGGAGGTAGCTGACACTCTGGTTTAGCACATATTTATTTATTTTTATGCTAGAAATATGGCACACATGTTGTTACAGTTTATAATAAGACCAATGCATATGCCACCAGTAATAGAGGCATGCAAATTTACGGTCACAATGAATACAGGAAAAAAAAAATTTACAGTCAATAAATTTATCCAACATAAAACAATTATCAAATAGTGATTCTAAATAACGTCATGATACAATGCATTTTAGTAGGCGCAGAAACGACAAGAGCTATTCTTTAAAAAATCTTAGTGGTATAAAAGCTTTCCTGTATTAACCACTTCTGCACACATAGGCTACCTTTATCCAGAACAAATGTAGCAGGTAACACCGTATGGCGCAGCTAGTTTGTTTATAATAGTCTTGATCGTCCAGTGGTCGATAACCGACTGCTGAACATGAGGTCCTTCGAATCCCGGGTCGAGCAGTGTTACTGGGTTTTTCCATTAGGTCATTCTCAGTAGCAACACGGAGTCTGGATTTGTGTCCAGTTGATGGCAATAGGTTCGCCCCCTATTACATTGGGACCAATAAAATAACTTGCGAAATGTGGATGTACTATAGGTACGCCTTTACCTACACTTTTGGAGAATACAGGCGTGATGTTATCTTATGTTTATTTTTAAAAGGTCTAAATATTTTTATTACAATATTTGGACTCTTATAAGTTGAGAATATAACTTGAATTGATGTTTATTGCTTTAAATTTTATTAATTGTTATAAAGTTACTTAACTTGTCTGCTACTTCTGTTTATCACCGTACCATGACCATACATGATTAATCTTAAAATATGTATAATACATTATTCTTGCAATAACAATCAAATTAAATTAAATATGTCCTCCTGACGAAGCTTCGGTCACCACGGTGTTTTAATCAATTCCTTTAAATGTGACTTATTGCCCAAATTCCCAGCAATCCCTTTAATATTCATAAAGTGGTAACATTTAAAAGTTGAAACATACTGAATTCATTACATAACAGAATCTTAATATTGATTTAAATTAATAAGTTCTGTGGTTTCTACGTACGCAGGTCCTAGCAATGATTTGTGACTGCCTCGCTGTTCTAGTGTCGCAAAGCGCGACTGCGTAAGAGGTCCTTAGTTCGATTCCCGAATTAGGGACAGTGTTATAGGGTTTTCCCAGATACTTTCCAGTACAGCATGGAGACTGAATTTGTGTCCGATTAATGGCAATAGGCTCGATCCCTATGACAATGGGACCCATAATTGGGGATATGGATGTAGGTACTATATACACCTCTGACCTCTGCCTATCCTATCGGGGATGAAGCCTTCATTTTTATGTATGTTTTGTTTTCCATTTTGTGACTACAATAATATAATTCATATAATAATCCTAATATGATTCTAGATCGCTGCCTTTTTAACCTCTAGATACTACAAACAAAAAGTTAGACACATCGAAAATCGATATTATTGTATAAAGGTTAAACTAGCAAAGGCTACAAAGAGGCGAAAGTTATGATAGATGTGCAAAACAGACAACATATTGTGCGCAATACCCACGGGATATTAAAAAATATGGATATCTAGCAGACGAGACGCCGCGAGCGAAAATCGTCTATAGGTGAAAAATTATGTCTGACGATTTACCTGATAGAGTTTCCAAAGGATTTGCAAGTGAGAGTTTAATATAGGCAAGGTTTTTTTCTCTACCTAGGTAGGTAGGTATGTAAAACACTGATTCATTTATTTAGAGACGGTAATTCTTGCTAGCTTACATCGCAGGGCATTTTCTGCTGGCGAGACGCCGCGCGCCGTTTCGTGCAGTGTAATACGGCGTCTCGCTTCCACAACGAAAATGTCCTGCTATAAGTTTATAGTAAGGGGGCTGTTCTTATAAACAGAAGCAAATACATCGCAGTAAATATTTTGAATAGAAAATTCAAGTAACGATAAAATACGACTGTTTGAGTATAGATGTTTGTTACTCCTGCACGCTAAAACTACTGAACGGATTTTGACGAAACTTTAAAATAATATCACTACATACTATAAAACAAAGTCGCTTTCTCTGTCCCTATATCCCTATGTATGCTTAAATCTTTAAAACTACGCGACAGATTTTGATGCGGTTTTTTTTAATAGATAGAGTGATTGAAGAGGAATGTTTATAAGTATAATAACATCCATTAAATAGTGGAGAAATACTTATAATATATATTTTATACCCGTGCGAAGCCGGAGCGGGCTGCTAGTAGCTTAAAAATCAGAGTAATATACAGGCGTCAGAGTAATTCATAACGATACTATTGGGGCACACCCGGTTAAACAATAACAACAGATATGACATATCATTCTACTACTTACTATGGCTAGAACTATGTAGCATCTATCATAGACTACTTTTTACCCGGATATAACGTAATATTTTTTTCACCTGTATAAAAACGCGGGCGGGAACTAATTGAATTGAATTAAAAGATTTAATAAGGGTTGACGAGGAAAAGTCATGAAATCAATGACACCATTTTATTTCAAGAATCTTAAAGATTCCCATTTTACAAAGTACGTCATAACGTAAAACTGAATTCATTGACGTCAACATAATATTCCTGAATTTATTTGCAACAGTCCCCATTCATTATAGCAAAAGAAAATAAAATACTTTATGAATTGGACGATGTTTATGAACTGAAATAATAAGTTCGCTCGTTCAGAAATAAAGTTGGCTCATCCAGCATCCTTCACGACTTTCAATTGTGGGAAGTTCATTTGTTTTTTTCAAGACTCTTTACCTACTTGTGTTTTGAAGATATAGGTACCTACTGTTTTTCTTTGTTGACGAAAAGAACTAGGTATATGATTAAAATACAAACGGGACAAAAATTTGTGCGATCCGCAGATGTTTGTCCCGAGTCTGGGTGTTTGTGTATGTGATACTTCATGTTTGTAAAACTCATCCGCGAAACAAGAGTAATACTTAGTATTTGCATACATATCCAACTTTTGTAACTGTTTTTGTAATATGTTCTGAAATAAAGATTATTATTATAAATTGTATTGGAAAATCAGAGGAGACGGCTTTGCCCAGCAGTGGAAAGCAATCTAGGCTAGACAAAAAAAACATAACCACATGGAAAATAAAATACTAAAACTCTGTAATTACATTACACAACAGAACATCTCTACATTGCCGAAATAGTTGTATGGAATAGTACACCTATCTTTCGCCAGTTATCTTATAGGTCCCAATTAGGTTATGTAATAGGAGGCGAGCCTATTGCCATTAGCCGGGCACTCCGGACTCCGTGTTGTGTCCTTCTTTAAGTCGGAAACGAACGCGTTCTTACTAGCCCTAGTTTAAACGGTACAGAAGTGTAACGCGTCAACAGACGTGTCCACACAGCACAATAAACTCCGTTAGTATCCGAATGAGTTAATTACGATGTCTTCAAACAGTTTAATTGAAACGCTTTATAAAACACGGCGCGGTTGTTCGTTGAAGCCACTTGCAAACAAAGTTAGATTGGTTTCCTCCAGTGTCCTACTTTCAGTACCAAGGATGTACTGCATGCACATTTTTAAATGACAAACTTTTAAGTATGTATCACTTGGGATACTTTATTCGAATAATGGCTTTACTTTCCAATTGCTTTGCGAAGTAATTCTTCGTGACCTCATTGGAGCAAGCCGCACTATTGGTTTAAATTCAAATTGGATTTTTACCTTGTTACAGGGTACGAATTGCTGTCTTTCGTTTTAATGTTCTAGAGAAAAACCAGGTTCAATGTACAATATGATTAAATGGGTCAGTCAGGATCTTAGAAAATTGTCTCCATAAACCCACGGATACTGCCTACCCCTGTGGGAAACCAACTTTGTGTACATGCATATTTAATTGGGCCAGCTATCAGATTGAAGTGTAAATGGGCAAGTCACGTTTGTCGCAAGCTGTGGGCAAATCATGACAAATCGGGCGACAAGATATCAAAGAATATCAAGATTGTAACCGATATCAAAACTTATATTGATAAACATATAATCAAACTAGAAATAGCAGTTAATATGAAACAAATGAAAATTGGTATTCAATATCAACACTATAAGATATTTAGGTATATATTATAATGACTTTTGGTGCCATTTTAGCATGTTGCCCATGCTAAGCTTGAATCTAAATTGATAAAGGAAATTTGAAAAATGATGGACACGAGCGGGATTCGAACCCGCGACCTTCGCCGGTCCGTGGCGCTGCTCTAACCAACTGAGCCACCGTGTCGCTGCTCGCATCCATCGAATTTCAAGTTCCCTTTTAGTATTTACGTCTTAAGGGTGACGTCAGGTATTATCTGTTGGAATCTATGATTACCAACTCAGTGTTATACCTTTACAGCTATAAATCACTGAAACGATAATACCAACCCAAATTTATATGACTTTTGGTGCCATTTTAGCATGTTGCCCATGCTAAGCTTGAATCTAAATTGATAAAGGAAATTTAAAAAATGATGGACACGAGCGGGATTCGAACCCGCGACCTTCGCCGATCCGTGGCGCTGCTCTAACCAACTGAGCAACCGTGTCGCTGCTCGCATCCATCCATTGGTTAGAGCAGCGCCACGGATCGGCGAAGGTCGCGGGTTCGAATCCCGCTCGTGTCCATCATTTTTCAAATTTCCTTTATCAGTATATATTATAATGTTATGTAAACGCTATATTGATGTAATAGCCCGTTTACTAGATAATATTCATCACTTTTTACGTATAATATTAATGGTTACTATAGAACCAAATGGTTCAGAAGCAGTAAAGATTTCGAACTGTTACATACATAGACGTTTCCAAAATAATCCGAAATAAAAACGTTATCCGTTCATTCATTCGTTTTCGCGAGAAAAGCATAGGTATTATGTGTCGGAAGCAATATAGCAGCCTAGCCCATCTGGACAACGTCTGCTGAAGTTTTTAAGCTCCTCCCACCATTCGTTTGCGTTAGTTTCAGAATGTTCTGGAACTGTTTACTGGGCTAGACTTGATTTGTAAAATTTTAAAGCGTTTACATTACACACACGAAAGATTAGGAGTTAGATGTGTTTTCCACATTTCGTCCATTATTTTAAGACTGGCTGCGCCCCGCGGTGCTACCCGAAATTTTTTTTCATGATAACTAGCTTATGTGTTAATCCAGGGTATTAGCTAACTCCATAACAAATTTTATCAAAATTTGTCGAGCCGTTTGAGCTTGAAGAAGTAACAAACATACAAACACACTCACAAACTTCCACCTGTATAATATTAGTGTGATTAAATCTAAACGGGTGTGAACCTATAGCCATTTACCGTACACAAATCTAGACTCCTAGCTGACCGAGAATTACCCTTTAATTTTAAAACTCCATACTTCATTACAATATCTCACTTTTGGTCCCACCTTGAAATTAAAAGCTCCCCCACACAGGTACGTTATTGCGATAATGCGTCCAGACTCGATTTTATCGTCCGGTAATTCTAGAATCGCAGTTGTGTGCAAGGAATCGGGACACATTATCGCAAAACGCACCTGTGCAGCTGTGTGGTGGGAGCTTAAACCCTCTAACAAGCAGACGCATGTTAAAAACAGCTAGGTATAACGTGTTAGCGTTTATAATACTTCGTACGCCAACAAGGTTAATAATTCAAGCGTTATTCTTTCAGTAATTGTTAAAGGCAGAAATATTTTTAGTGAAAGCCTAAATATTGTGTGGATTCAATAAATCAAATGACAATGAAATATAGGTCTCTTTTTTTTAAACGTACACGTAGGTAGTAATAGTTCTTGTAACCATTAGAAGTGTAGGCTATATTTCATGTAGGTATAATATTTTATTGTAAGACAAATTACTAACGAAAAATACTAACGTTTTCTTTCAATATTTTTCGGAAATTCGGCCAACCAAGTCGTAACGGTATGCTCCGAAGTAGGTGGTTATACACATGTTATTCTATATTATTTGGGAGCGAGCGTATCATTTTCAACCGGGCACAGATCCAGAATCCGCGTACTACAAAGAATAGCCTATTGAAAAAGCCCAGTAACACTTTACCTGACCCGAGAATGGAACCCAAGAACTCACAGCAGTCGCGCGTCACCAATAGACCAACCAGGCTGTCAGTAACACATTTAAATCTCTCTCTATCTCTCATATCAATTCATTTAACCAACACAATCATTAGCTTATCCAATTCACATCAATCACAGGCAATTCATCGCTTAATTTCAGTCCTGTCTAACAACAAACGCACTCAGACATCCCATTAAATATTTTTCGCGGCGTCCCCTTGACTTCACCCTCATCGTAATATCTGAAGCGGTGTCAAAGACAGATTCACTTCGTTAATATGGACAATGTAAAATGAAGGTTAGATGACATGGCGTGAAGCAAGGATCTTATGAGCACAATTTAAACAAAGATACACGCTCTTAAAGCTCCAAGCTCTTTTTTTATTATAACATCACGCCTGTATTCCCCGAAGGGATAGGCAGAGGTGACGACTGTAAACTAGGCACTTTTTTACAATTATAATTTTCGTGAGTGTTATCCATATTATTTAGAATATATTCCGGTTATACTCACATGTATATTTGGGATGCCCGACTAGTTACTAACTCATAGTTCTTCTTCATATCGTATGGTTGATGAACAACTTGGTGTCAGAGTTTAAACAGCCTATAGACATCTGATATGGATTTATGCACCGTTGAAAAATTTCTCAGTTGTGCCGGTTCCCTCACGATGCTTTCCTTTACCGTTTTTAGCAACTGATTACTAATTTATAGCACGCACATGAATTAGAAAAGACACTGGAGTTTGAACTTGCGACCATTGACTTGGCAGTCCAATGGTCATACTTTTTTGGAAATTTCTCGTTATTCACTTCTGAAACTAATGGTTTACTCATATCAGTCACAAATCATTATTTTTCAAAAAATCATTCTTTGTTAACTGCGACGTTGCAAGCAAGTTGCATTGATTGTGTTCACGAGGAGGTATCGTCTAGATAGCTCTAATATCTTCGGTTGCATGAAGTTTCTGAATTGTCATAGCTTTAAATACATAGGGAAAATTAATTACAAAAAAACACTGACATAAATTATAATGAAAATGTCAGACATAAACTATCACCCTTTCAGTTTCACATGAAAACCTTATCAGTACACCCGATCTAACAAAACATTGCAAGTTGTGAGAGTTCTAAACAAAAAAGGATTGGGTGGTGAAAAACATTGTCTATAACCCTTCTCCGGCTTTTTTGCCGTAGTCGGGTAAAAACAAAACACAACTAAACAACATGAATCAGTTTCACATGTTTAAAGAGGCCCTAATACGGGGCGATGGATCGAATAAAAATCGTGAGAATCGATCGCTTTAAAATCGCCGCTCACAAACGTTTACGATCAGTCATTACGATCTGTCATAATCCTGTTTAAAACGGAACGAAAGAGACGTGTATTGAAGATTGCTAAGCATTTAGATGCGATATCGTCTACGATAATATTATCGATTTACGAAATTATTTTTTTACACATTGCTCATTCCTACTATCCAATTAACTGAACGTATGGATATTTGAAAGTTCAACAACCTAGAAAGCACACGCCTATTTCTGGATAACATATCGGTAACGCTACTACGATACGGGTCATTGTCCTTGCAGCGTGTATGGATGAAAGGAACTTTTCAAGAGATTTTCAGTTGCGTATGTACAATGCTTAAAATACACTTTTGGATTCATGAAAAGACGTTAATTTAAAAAAATCTGGTTTTGTAAATTAACCCTATAAGAAATCCCTTATAAATAATAAGGAATAAAAAACCCTGTGCACTTGCGATTCATCGTCACGATCGGTCTGATGCGACGAGTCGTTACAACAGATTGTACTGTATACGGGGCCCTTTAAACAATAATTACAGCTGTCACCCGATAGTCGCCCTGCTGGTTAGTATAGCGAGATTATTTATCATAACTAGACCACAAATGGGACTTGAGTGTTTGTTATGTGCCAACTTTATGATGAATACTGTTTCTAATTGTATAAGTATATATATATATATATATATCGTATTCCTGATCATATTAGGACTGGGTTAGTAGAATGAGTGAACTATGAAAGAGTAACCCGAAGGAATAAGCAGAAAACTCACATTTCCCACGGATCCAGACTCCAAAATGACCTAGTCTATACCCAATAACATTGCCTAACCCGGAAATCAAACGCAGTACTTCGCGCTCTGCAATCGTGCTTTGCGATAACTAGATCGCTGATGGTAAAGAAACGAGAGATAAAACTATACTCGTTTAATGCCCATTTGAACCAGTATGTACAAAAAAAACGCTCGTGCATTTAAATGTATCAAATGAATAGAAGTAATGGTGGGTTTACTTGGGTGTGACCACATGCGATAACCTCTGGTAAAATAAATCCCGATGTAAGCGTTAGCTAGAATGGCAGTACGTTACTGTTATTTTCAATAGTAAAACGGACTTAGGAAAAAAGAAATGTTTTCGACTCACACCAAACACATACGATACATTAAAAACACCTCTACACTTCCTCAAATTAGTCAGCTTATAAAAAAACAGACAAGAGGTAAAAAATCGGTTTATGTTCTAGAGAACATGAATAACAAAAGCGATCTTCGTAAGAGCTATTTTCACCACATTAATCTTCTTCTTATCGTATGGTTGATGAACAACCTGGTGTCACAGTTTCAGGTCTGCGATGTGCCGGTTTCCGGTCACCGTTTTTTGCAACTGATAACTTTATAATACGCACTCGAATTTGAAAAGACATTGGTGCGTACCGGGGTGAGAACTTGCGAACTTTGACTTGGCAGTCCAACGGTCAAACTACTCGGCTATCACTGCTTATCACCACATTAATAATATCAGCCTATAACTATCCTACAGCAGAGCAAAACCCTCTTCTCTTAAAGGATTGAGCATTGACGCCACACTAGCTCACTGCGGGTTGGCAATTTCAGATAAGCAAATGTCCTAAACACTTTAGTGCCAAAGACGTTTGACCTAACAACATCCACTTTTATGAATAGTACGGAGCAAGAGTAGCTCGTTTGTAATCTTTAAGCAATCACTGTTAATCAGCTCCCCTAGCCAAGTGGCAAAACGCTTGACGAATAGGAATCGAATTTAATTATAAATGTATGGGGATGACATAATGTTTCGACTTTGTTATTGATTACATATGTCTAACCCATACATTTTTCAATCTATTAGATTTCTATTCGTCTAGCGTTTTACCACTTGACAAGGGGGGCTGGATCTCCTTACCTGATGTAAACATGAAAATAGTGCTTAGTTCTGCACAAATGAGTTATGCGGCTATGAGGCTATTCCCAGCGGCGGTGGACGCCATTACGGCCATTTATCGGCCGCACGGGACCTATTATATAAAACGGTCCATCAACTACGCGGTTGTGCTCAATCTGTGATGTTTTAATGGTTTTTTGAACGCAATGTTAGATGCTGATAACGTGAAGTGTTTCCATTGAAAAGCTTTCATATTGTAAACAGAACCCTTGGTTCTTCGAACTATACGTCTGCTGCCTTTAATCTTAAAGGATTCTTATTCAATTGGTCCCGGGCAAGAAGTGGCAAAACGCTGAATGAATAGAAATCAAATATAATGAAAAATTTATGGGATTGACTTGGGTCATAGATTACATATTCGAAACATTACACGCTTTTTGCCACTTGACTAGGGCGTCAGAAGCCTGATAGTTTCACAGGCAGTAAGTCTTAATAAGGGCGTATCAGCTTACCCATTAACTAGGCTGACAACCGACCTTAACATAGTCAAGAAGAGGCCCATGGTAGTTAAAGTGGTTTATAATTATGAGATTCAAGTTGAACTTATTTCCATCTTACTTCTTAAACGTATCTTTGAAAGGAAATGATGTGGAATCGTCCTTTGCCATTTCCATAAGGATGTTTTCACAATAAAAGAAAATACGGCAATGTATTTGGTTTACATTCCCATTGGGAAATGATAGAAAAATGTGCATGTCTTCGAAAACCCCGAGAGAGGTTTGCTTGTATGGGAAAATATAAGTAACCACCTACTACAGCTGTATTTACTATATCATATAGATAGATACACGGAAAAAGGTCTCGTAGACACATACATATCTACCGGTCGCTACATGTTTCTTTTTCGGCTAAAAGTAGCCTTGCTTTCCTGGTATTCAAGCTTACTCCAAACTAGTAGTGTGCAAATCCGCTATAAAAAAATAACATGCTACGGACTTTATGCGAATTTTTATAGCATGCTTTTTTATGCTACGCTATAGCATCTCGCCAAGGAAAATTTTCAGCATGCCGCGGTAGACGCTTTATTATAGCACGGAGACTATCTGCTCTAAGTACGCTATTTCTGAATACTGACTGACGCCATGTGACGGTGCGATCAAGTGCGATGTGCTATTTACTACTATCAACTGCCATGGTGCTACGGTCTCGCTGCGTTTGTATGTGTTATGTACACTCGTCGTGCTATCATATAGCAATATAGCACCGATTGCGATTCTAAATAGCACGTGCTAGGCGCTGAGTATAAATCGCATGCTTTGATATGGTGCTACGTGCTATCACTACTCCAAACGAACTTTAATCATAATCGGCTAAGTGGTTCAACCATGATCACGTAACGAACAGTTTTAATTAGGTACTTTCCAATTTGAATTTTCATATGGATCACACTACATTTTTTGATCCCGATAACACTAGTACAGTTGAGAACCTACGCGGGTACCTTCATACGAAAATTTCTAAGCAATTGCGCGAGTTTCATCCGGCGACACAATTACCTCGCGGTTCGCTATTCTAAAAAATAAAAAAATAACAAATGCGCAGCTCGGAGATTGCTTGCCTTACATAATAAATATTTACACACATATGTTTGTATGTGAGAATAGGGGTAATTTTTACATTAAATTTTCTCATACATTATGTATAATCAGCTGTCTGTATTGTGAAGCGTTGTTTGTATAATCTTTGTATGAAGGGTATTTCAAGGTATTCATGTGTATAAGTTTTATTTATGACGCCTGGAATTGTCTTGGTGTCAGAAAGGGTCAGCAGTTGGTATGAACCTTGGTCCCTTTCGCTTGAAGATAATTGCCGTCTCTACACTTCGACCGACATTCGATTGATAGAGTCAAAATGTTCGTGACTGGAAAAACAAATAAATTGCTAGATACTTAATTTTGTGTTGTTTACCATGTCTTACTGCCTCCTTGGTCTAGTGTATAGTGTTCGAATCGCGGGTCGGGCAAAGTGTTACTAAGTTTTTCTTTTTGGTAATTTTCAGTAGCAGCACGGAGTCTGGATTTGTGCCCGGTTGATGACAATAGGCTCGCTTCCTATTACATGGGACCTATAACTATAACATAACTAGTGAACTGTGGGTGTACTATATGTGCCTAATCCTCTGCCTACCCCTTTGGGGAATGCAGGCGTATATATATTAAACGGTGAAGGAAAACATCGTGAGGAAACCGGCACACCTAAGAGATTTTTCGGACGGTATGTAAAACCATGTCAGAGGCCTACAGGCGGCCTAAACTCTGACACCAGGTTGTTCATCAACCATACGATAAGAAGAATAAATATGTATTTAGGATGTCTGTTATGTAAATATTATAAAAAATATATATGTTCAAGGCATTCTCCGAAAGGATAGGCAGAAAGTATCTGTTGCAAATGAATGTTTACCTAACTGCAATTTTGTAAACGTGGTTGAACCTACACTAAAACTGCGATCATGTCAAAATTCGAACACTATCAAATAGAAATCAATCAACTATGATGAACCCATTCAATGCATTCCATGTTCATTCGTTCAACGTTCAGCTGCACTAATGAATGTTGCTCACTCGCTGATTCTAAATTGTGTTCATATTTTACGTGTACCATGTCGGTTTACTTCTTTACTCATATAGGTACTATATTTCATGTCATATTTATTTAATATTAACAGTTAAAGTTAAAACATCCACCAGATTTAAAAAATTAACAAAAATAGGCTACGTTAATCCCTCGACTGCCTCGTTGGTCTAGTGGTCGCTCAGCGCGTCTGCTGCGTATGAGGTCCTGGGTTCAAATCCTGGGTTGGGAAAAGGTTTACTGGGTTTTTTCATTAAGTAATTCTCAGTAGCACGGAGTCTGGGTTTTTGCCCGGTTTATGGCAATAGGCTCGCCCCCTATTACATAGGGACAATAACTTTGGGACTTACAACATAACTGGCAAAATGTGGGTGCAGTATATGTGTCCGCCTCTGCCTACCTTTTTGGAGAATACAGGCGTGATGTCATGTATAATCCACCAAAAGACTCATGCAATCATATTAATCTCTGAAAAGATACGACAATGTATATCGCAAGAAGCACACACACATACCAACATTCTGAGTAAAAGTGTCTAAGATGTTTAATTTGCTCAACTGTCGGAATTTTGCGACCACATTAGCATAGGTAGGCAAATGTCTCCTGCTGCCCCGAGAGTGGTGTAAAGCGATAAAAAAAACTTCGCAAACCTTCAAACCCACACTGTAACCCCGACGTGAAAAAATGACACCGTTTGTTTTTATAGAAAACGTTTCATTGCTGTTTTTCTATACAGTTTTTTTTACTATTGTTAATAATCCAGTAGAAACAAAGCAATGTATACCGAAAAACGGATAAAGCGAAATCATCGAGTGTTTAGTGTCTATATCAAGAGAGGTCGTAATGATGAAACGTGACGACTCTTAAAGTTTACGAGCTGACAGAGGGGTTGGTACTTGACAATGGCTCTTTACTAGAACGTGGGTACTGCACTCTATCGAGTTCATTGTTATCATGATCAGAATTTCAAGAGCTATGGTCTTGGTAGGTTTCGGCTTTGTTAGTACAACTTGGTGGCGTTGTTAGTACAATTACGACTTTACGACCTCATTGGCGTAGTGGCTAAACGATTAGACTGCTGCGCTAAGGGTTGCGGGTTCGATTCCCGCACGGGGAAAAAAAAATTGCGACCCTCGGATGTTTGTCCCGAGTCTGGGTGTTTGCGTATGTGACCCACTCACGACATAGGCCTAATGTGGGACAATTAAAAAAAAATACATACCCTCAAAAAACTATCTGGAACTAAGTTCTTAGTGAGGTCTTCAAGACATTCAGAAAGTTCTTGCATAATCGTAGGCTGTATAAACGCTTGGTAAAGAAAACATTACATCACGCCTATATTCCCCGAAGGGTAGGCAGAGGTGATAGTAACACCCTGACTTTGCCAGTTATGTTATAGGTCCTAATGTAATAGGGGGCGATCCTGTTTCCATCAACTGGACACTAATCTAGACTCCGTGATGCTACCGAGAATTTCCTAATAGAAAAACCAAACAACACTTTGCCTGACCCGGGATTCGAACCCAGGACCTCATGCTCAGCAGACGCGTTTAGCCACAACGAGGCAGTCTCTTGATAAAATACTTCCACTTAAACTAACCCTTGCTACCCATTCGGAGAATAGAACAGAATATCGTCCCCGTAGTTGCAAAATTAAATAACTCTGATTTTGTAGCTCTGAGACTGATAAACGCGGTTTAGTAAAAATGTGACACAATTTTACCATCGGAAAATATACATTTTGTGGACGTGATTACCTTTTATATTATGCTTTAACAAACTGGACTCTATCATCAACTATAACTAAATAAAACATTAACAATCAAGTTGTTTAATTTTGCCACAACTATTATTTATAACATTTAACTACAATGAGCTACTTATTTCGGCTATTTATTTAGTTTTCCGACAATCTAAATCCGTTTGGTAGAGTAATATTTGGTGAAATAAATGCAGTTATTTAAAATGTATAATAATAATTTAATTTTAAAATTTAAGTGGAGGAAAAATTCAACAACTCCTGTTTAATTTATTCGACATTCAATCCATATCATTGACCACAATTATTGATTTATTGACTGATTTATTTATTTTTCCGGCAAATATGCGGCATGTTTTGGGTGTTTCGAAAATAGGGAAAAGTCAATATCGCCAAAACCGGACTTATTCAATTTTCCAACTACGGGGACGATATGTATTGCTCGGTATGTGGGTATTTACAATAAGCTGGTTATGGTATTATTAATGAATCCTTCCACATTCTACCATTTTGACAACATTGATGCAGTTCACCATCACACATACATACATAGTATAAGAAAACTTTGATACACATATAACATGTAGTACCTACTATTCAAACTAACAGTTGAATGAAAATAACAGCTAGGACCTATTAGTTTTAATACCCGTGGTGCTTGGCGACTGGGCTTATCTCAGTTGTGGATCCCTTATTATGCTGTTGGCATACTAGTCTTTATGTCTCCCGCTTACTATGGAGGGAAGTGGGAACTAAATATTTATTCCTACTCCTCCTTTTTTTTTTTCAACGGTTATCATTGTAGATCCTGGCTTACAGGAGTCACAATGATGGGCAGGAGTGGTGGGCTAGTCCCGTAAAAAAAAAGATATAACATTTAGGTGCCTACTTATATGCTAAGTGTGACCACCGTTTTCCATTACTTCACAACAAAAAAGGCAAGACGTGAAGTGATCAGAAAAAATAAATCTAGAACAGTGAGCGATCTGCGATTCATATTCAAAGTCACGTACCGTCCAACAATTCATGAAAATCTTTAAAAAGCTGTTCACTGTAATTCAGTAATAGCATCGCAGACTAAAAATGTTATTTCAGTGGACAAAAGATTGCTACCGGTAATTACCTAATAATGTCTCGTTCACGACTTATGTTAAAAAGACATTTTCGGGGTTTACTCGGTTCTTTTCTGTTTAACCGGTTAAAAATAATTGCTGGGTTACGTTTTTAGTGTGTTTTATTAGTATTTTGTGTTAAAAGGTGTTTGATTGGATTCTTCTTCTTGGTTGATGAACAACCTGGTGTGTAAGTTTAAACCGCCTGTAGGCCATTGACATCCCTAGGGATGTGCCAAGTAGGCGTTGCATGGGGTGGTTCCGGAGTCGGTCTTTTTAGAGGTCCCGGGACTTCCCTTGTTCGTGCAGATGGTGACCACCGGGGTGGTTTTAGTGAGGTAGAAATCCCACACTACCCGGTCCCTACCCCACGGGGCCGGGTGCCTTTTGAAGGTATCCCCCCGATAACAAAAAAAAAAAAAGGCCATTGACATGGCTTTACAAACCGTTCAAAAATCTCTCAGATGTGCCGGTTTCCTCACGATGTTTAAATGAGGACAATTACATATATACAACGTACCTATTCTGAAAACGGAAGGAAAGACATGTGTTTCGGTCCCGCATGCATTTTGATCCTTATTGGAATGGCAATCGAACTAAATTCAGTCAGAAAGACGTTATACTCCCAGACACATATTATTGTATTATTTGTGCCCATTCTAGAGGACCATATTGACCGAGGTATTGACCGCACAAATATTAACGCAGAAAAAGGTAAGTATACCATGGCAAATATGAAACAGATATTATGACAATATTTATTTTAGATACAGTTGTGCTTTACTGTGTTTACTTGTTCTTGCGTCTTGTTCTGCGGATTGCACAAATTTTTCTTACGTAAGAACCATCAATACAGGAAGTTTCGATAGTTCTGACGTCCCCGGTCCCACCTCCTTGTAAGTAAAAATAATACATGGTAGATCCTCTAAATCGACTTACGTGTATGAATGGCCTCTAAAGCAGTTTCGAGAATACTTCGTCATTCAAATAAATAAAGTACTTACCTAATTTGAGGTGCAAGTAGAGAGACTCCACGAATGACGATACTTAAGTACGTCCGGCGCACCCTGAACAGTCAACCTCGCTACCATCCTTGTTGACTGACCAATCTCTACAGCACGGCACGATCTATTTCATGTGGCAACTAGCTCATGTTGATACGAAGATGAAGAAAAGAGTTACCTAATAAAAAAACAATAGGAAAGTTACATTGGTTTTAATGTCACCTTCCTTTATGTAAATCAATCAACAAACAAATGTAAACAATTAGCTTATACATTAATCTGCTACTATAAAATGTATTCAGTACAAACTAAGTTTGGTAGAAGTTAAAACAAATTGTCTCAATAGGATTAAGGTACAAACTTTACAGACAGCCGGTGAATTCTTGAAATTAAAGAAGTTACCGAGCAGTGCGATAGCGATGTGCTTTCGATAAATTACTAATACGAAAATCGTTTGTATTTTCGAAATCAAATCAATATTACACTGCTCGATAATGTCTTCAGTTATGAGAATTAACCTACAGGCCCACCCAATTAAGGGCGAGTCGTTTTACATACATACATACATAAAGTCACGCCTATTTCCACGAGGGGTAGGCAGAGACCGCGGATTTCCATTTGCTACGATCCTGACATACTTCTTTCGATTCTCTCGAATCATCATTCACTCGCATCACATTCCTCATACACGCTCGTCGGTTAAGGGTACTCCTCACTTGCCCTTTTGTAGAACATCTCCGATCTGGTCCAAGTATGTTCGCCGAGGTCTTCCCCTTCTCGATATTCGAGTCGATTTAAGCAGTCTGTTATGCCGCGTTTTCACTAGGCGACATTTGTCCCGCAGCTCTGTTGCTGACACGAAATTTTCGTGTCCCTGCTTCTTCTTCTTCTTATCGTATGGTTGATGAACAACCTGGTGTCCCCTGCGATGTCGCCTGACGTCGCTTGCAACATCTATGGGTCGCGGGACTAGTCGCAAGTCGACATACTATTTACCACTGGGCCGTGTGAACAAGGCAAATGTCGAGCGACAGTGTTCCACTAAGTCTCAAAGACAAACCACGTGAAAGTTGGGCGACATGTCTCTGCGACACCTACTGTACCCTAGTGAAAACGCGGCATTAACATGTAAAAAAAAAAAACGTCGCCCCACACCAGGAATTTCTCCTGTATCTTGGGTGCGTTTCACAAACATGAAATATCACATACACAAACACCCAGACTCAGGACAAACATCTGTGGATCGCACAAATTTTTGTCCCGTGCGGGAATCGAACCCGCAACCCTAAACGCAGCAGTCCAATTGCTTAGGCACTGCGCCAATCGGGTTGAAAAAATAACGATCTTCGTTTAAAATAAAATATGAAGCATTGTTTTACAGCTTAAAAAACCTGTTGTTAATTTAATTAAGGCTGCTAGTAAAGCAAAAAATTGTTAATGCTATTTTTAACATTAACGTGTGCGTCAGGTAAAGTTGAAGCAACCCGCCCTTAATGTATCTCTCAATGTATTTTAGAAATGAATTCATGAACGAATACGTGACGAAGAAATGTATTATATTCAAAGTTTAATTTCAGAACGTGTTTAAGGAAATTTCAGTTCATCTAAATGATTATTGCGTTCGTTATTGTTTTGAAACGAGTTGAGAATACCGGATGAATTGAAATAATGAGCAGAATTGTAACACAATTCTACTCAACATTATTATTATATTTTATGGGAACTTCTCCGAAATCGCGAAAGTACAAATTAACTATACAGCTATACATTTGATCCAGTGTCATTGACCTCAAACTTAGACCCCGGACTTGAAACAAAACATTGTATACACATATTTATCTCGTACGAACCCGAAATCGTGTCGTTATAGATATATTATTATTTAAGATACTCGTATCTATATCGACACGAGTTCGGGTTACTTGAAACAAAATATTGTATACATATATTTATGTCGTACGAACCCGAACTCGTGTCGTTATAGATATATTATTGTATAAGATAAGTTTATTATAGAAAGATAAATTCTATATTACAATATGAGTTATTGACGTACGTAAAAAGTAGCCTAGATGTTTTTTATAGCTTACTTCAGACTAAATTTCATTATATTTTATAGCACTGTTTGCCAAGTGGTATGACCGCTGGACTGCCAAGACAAAGGTCGCAAGTTCCCGGCACGCACCAATGTCTTTTCGAATTCATGTGCATACTATAAATTAGTTATCAGTTGCTTAAACGGTGAAGGAAAACATCGTGAGGAAACCAGCACACCTGAAAGATTTTACAACGGTGTGTAAAGCCATGTCAGAGGCCTACAGGCGGTTTAAACTCTGACACCAGGTTGTTCATCAACCATACGATAAGAAGAAGAGTACATTTTATGAAAATCTGTAACAGATTTAACTAATTTCGCGTGTATAATGTATGCTCGAGTAATGCTCTTTTAAATAGTAAATTTCTCGTAAAACACTTGATAATTATTTATCAACGTCAGCAGGCTCGCGTCAAGTGTTTGCGTTAGATATTTCAGGCGTAAGAGTCTCGACGTTCTTTTGTTTTTACTATTAATTACACTTCAGGCATAAATAATTGTATCGACATATCTAAATTGATAAAGGAAACTTAAAAAGGATGGACACGAACAGGACTTGAACTTGCGACCTTCGCCGCACCGTGGCGCTGCTCTAACCAACTGAGCTATTTACCTATAACTCAAATTTGTAAAGACTATTTATTTTTTTAAATTCGGCTCATAATTGACGGTGTAATCGTGTTACAAACATACAAAAAATTACAGTCGAATTGCGAACCTCCTCCTTTTTAAAGTCGGTTAAAAAGGGTATATCATAGAGAACCTATTATGTATGGATAAAGCACCTACCACTGTTAATATTTAACCTGTGATAACAAATCAATTGATTTAATTCGATAACCATGAGAGAGTTCCATGTAAACCCGCACATGAGTAAAATCTAAATAGTATCTAATATAAATAGTTGTCATACTTGAGATTATCTGTAACAAGCCAATGGCCTAGACACGGTATGTATCATGCGTACGCGCATACCTAGCTACCTATCATAAGTATTGTAGACAATCCATACTAATATTATAAATGTGAAAGTAAATGTGTCTGTCTGCCTGTTACACCTTCACGACTAAACCGCTGGACGGATTTTGATGAAATTTGGCATGTAGAAAGTTTAAAGGACATAGGCTACTTTTTTTTAATTCAACCCTCTAAGAGGTTTAAATAGGGGTTAACGCGAGTGAAGCCGCGGAGAAAAGCTATATATATAATACAAACCAACAATCTAAATTAACGCGAGCGAAGCCACGGGCAAAAGCTAGTTTTTAATATGTGTTAAGTGTTAATTACTGCAATTGGTTATACCTAACTGTAGTAATTAAATAAATATATTTTACTCGTTGGAGCAGAAAAAATAATGAGGTGGAGAACGGATAATTCATCGTCATCATCATCTCATTAAATAAACAATTAAAGTTCCCCCGGAACATAACCACAGTGATACAATGAAACTAACACATCGATCAATTAGTATCTTTCCAATCTTTTGAATCCATTTCGTCAGAAAAAAAATATTTTGTAAAACGTTGCAATTATAAAATAATATAATAAATAGAAAATAACAAACTTAAGCAAAGTAACGAAGACTTAAGTAAACAGAATGACACGTATATAAAGAGTCAACAAAAATATAAACCTTCAACACCAAAGAAAAATAAAAAAAATACCACAAAAACGAAACAGTCACAAACGAAAAATGAAGTTACATCCTCATCCGTCTCCAGAAAAAATGTAAGCTATACTACATGCCCTGACATAACAAAGATAGATGATAATAACCCATTCGCAACATCAAAAAACCATAAATTATGTTTAATTAGCAGCGAGACTTCGAACAGATTATATACTATAATTGAAGAACACTATTTGCCAAATTATGAAGTCTGTCACTATCGTAAGCCCAAATGCGGATTGAAGCAGCTACTGGACAGTATTGAAAATAAAGTTCAAGGTTTTACAAAATTAGATTACTGTGTTATCTATATAGGCGAGGAAGACTTCAGGACAACACACAATTATATAGAACATGTAAAATATATCCGCGACAGTATTTCAACATTGAAGCATACTAACTTTATAATATGTATGCCAACTTTTAAATATATGGATAATTTTAACATTATGTTTAATAGCCGTGTAGACACATTTAATAATCTTCTTTATATGGACGTAGAAACTCATAATTATTCGTATATTTTAGATTCAAATCTTAATTTACCTTATACATACAATACTTATAATCGACGTTTAGCGACTCTGAACTATATAGGCTTAAGAATTGTAATGTCTGATCTACTAACACTAATAAACGACATAAGTGTTATAAATGCCATGCACTCGGAGGTTGACTGTCTCCACAAAAATAATACACAATCTTCAATCTCTTTATCACAAACAGACTCGCAGTTTTTTCTATAAATACATAAATATATTACATCAAAATATAGCAGGATTAATAAACAAGTCTGATTCACTTTTAATTAAAATAGATGAGCTTTCTAGCAAAGGAACGGTTATAGACGTTCTGTGTATGACAGAACATTTTATCGAGTCAGGATACGAGGACTTGTTGCATATACCTAATTTCTACTTGGCGGCTTTCTATTCTAGAAATACAAAACGAGGCGGAACCTGCATTTTCGTTAGAGCAGGACTACAGTACAAAGAAATCCTAGAAGTTGCAAAACAATCAGTGTCTGGTATTTTCGAGTGCTGTGCAATAGAACTGATATCTTATAACATTATTATTGTATGCATTTACAGAATACCTAAGCATAATTATGGTATCTTCTATGAAAAACTGGATAATGTATTGAGAAAAATTTGTCTGTTATCGAATAAAAAAGTTATCCTGGCTGGCGACTTTAACATCGATGTGTTAAAGCGAAATAGAACTTCACTAGAATTTGAATATTTTCTTTTACAATACAATCTTAAATTAGCTCTCTATAAACCGACTAGATTAAAAAGTAACACTTGCATCGACAACTTTGCCCACAGTTATCGAAAGGAATGCAAAACGGAAATAATAGATCTTGTTCTTTCAGACCATTCTTCTCAAATACTTCAAGTACCCATTGAAAAAACATGCAAACTGAATTTTTGGAAAACTAAGAAGCTAGATATATCTACAAGTAACTTAATTCAATTTAAAACACATCTAAACTGTTTATCATTTACTTCAGTATATAATGCCAAGAATGCAAATGAATCTTTTGATAATTTCATGGAAGATTTTATGATACTATATAGATTGTGTTTTCCACAAAAAGTAATTACTATTAAAACGAATAAAAAAACTAAATGGATATCTCGTGGACTAAAAACTTGCAGTAGAAAACAAAGGCATCTTCTTTGGGCATATAGAATGAATCCTAATCCTACAAATAAATTAGCTTTAAAAAAATACACAACACTATATAAAAGAATAATAAGATTGACTCAAAGGTCTCAAAATAATTACTTTATTAATTCAGCCCAAAATAAATCAAAAGCTGCCTGGCAAATTATAAACAAATCTAAGTTAAGCATGCCACAAGAAACAATAATGTCAATAAAAAAAGGTAACTATACCATTAAACATCCAATTGATATTGCGAATGAGTTCAATAACTATTTTATTGATGTAATCGAAAACAATATTCAAATACCCACTGAGCAAACTAATACTATAAATCCTGAAAATAATAGATCTCAATCACTATTTATGTTACCGGTATCTATTAATGACATAAAACAAATAATAAAAAATCTAAAGAACACAAATACCGTAGGCTATGATGGTGTACATACTAAGGCAATAAAATATGTCAAGGATGTCATAGCACCACCACTAGTACACATAATAAATTTATGTATTACAGATGGAATATTCCCTAACAGTCTTAAGAAAGTAGTTATTAAACCATTATTTAAAAAAAGTGATAAATCAGTTGTTACAAATTATAGACCCATTGCAAAAATACCTATTTTTTCTAAAATTATTGAAAAAACCATTTATAACTCTATATACGCGTATTTTGAAAAGCACAATCTGTTCTGCAACGAACAAAAAGGTTTTCGGAAGAATAAGAGTATTAATATGGCATTATTTGATTTATTATCTAATATAATGACTTCTGTAGATAATAGAAGTCCAGTATGTGCCATATATACCGATATGACTAAAGCATTTGATTATGTGGACTACGGGATTTTGCTTAAAAAACTTAGTACATACGGTATAAGAGGGAATATTCTAAATCTCCTAGAATCATACCTAACTAATAGAACACAATGTACAGAAATCTCTCGTATATGCCTTAACAGTAAATTAGAAACTATATACACATCTAAACCAAGAAACGTTAAATATGGCGTACCGCAGGGTAGCGTATTGGGGCCACTATTATTTCTAATTTACATAAATGATCTCCCGAAAGTAATACAGCATAAAATGGTTCTTTTCGCAGATGACAGCACGGCAATTATACAATGTAATAATAAAAATAATTATCAAAATGAAATTAATGATTCTCTATTTCAAATTATTAACTGGCTAAATAATAACAATTTAGTAATAAATTTAGAAAAAACAAAAGTCATGCACTTTTATCAACGCCGTGTAAATTCAATTGTTAATGTAAAATATAAAGATTGTAATATAGAAGAAACTAGCAAAGCCAAATTCTTAGGTATTACAATTGATAACCAACTTACTTGGAAACCACATACTGAGGATATTTGTAAAAGATTAAGCAAATCTGCATATGCACTGTATCACTTATCAAAAACTGTAAATACCGAGACACTAGTAACGGCATATCACGGACTAGTCGCCTCAGTTCTGCGATATGGTGTTATTTTTTGGGCACAGTCTACTGATAGGGAGCTGGTATTTAAGATGCAAAAACGCTGTATAAGATCAATGTGTGCGCTAAAAACAACAGATAGTTGTATACCTCATTTTAAATTTTTGAAAATATTAACATTGCCCGCATTGTACATTTTTGAAACCGCATTGTTTGTGAAAACAAATTCACACCTATTTGTAAAATTGTCTTCAGTAAAAAAAAAATCCAACTCGTACTCAATATAATAATCATCTATGTTATGTAAAATGTAAAACTGCTTTAATGCATAAAAGTTTTTTTGGTAATGCTCCAAAAATATACAATAAGCTACCCGACCATGTAAAAAATTTGCCCTTATATAAATTCAAAAAAATATTGTTTAAACTACTAGTCGAAAAATGTTATTACACACTAGAAGATTTTTTCAATGATAAGCTGTAATACACATTACCAGTTTCTAGAAAAATGGTTATATTTTCAAGTTTAAATTATATTTATAAATAGCTTTAAGGTTCAATGTTGTTTATATTTGTATGTCATTATGATAAAACATAGCGTGCCATATTATATTTAAGACCCAAATCTACTACCTATGTTTAACAAATAAATTTGATTTGATTTGATTTGATTTGATATTTACGAACTCCGCCTTCTTTTTTTTTCGATAATGTCTCTCGCAATTAGCTCTGAGGGAGCTGTTACTGCTTAACCGGACGATGAACTCCGCCTGTATCGTGAATTTCACAGAAATTTAATTTATATAATGATCATATGCATATATATGTACAACTTACGAAAAGGAGAATGCCCAAGTGACTATGACACTTAGTATCGCTATAAAATCTTTTGTGTCATAATCTAATGAAGCTTAATTTATAGCTTGATTCCAGCACTTTCAAATACAGTTATTATTATTTTGATAACTCTCCGGAATCAACGGCAATTTTATGATGAATAACAAGAAATGACTAAATAATGCTGCGCGCGCAATTGTACCTAACGCTGCGCGCGCAGTTGTAAGTAGGTACCTAACGCTACGTCGCGCAATCACGCTAGAGATGTTATATTAGGATGATATTTAGGTATTCATAATATTGAATATATTAGTTAACTCGTATTAGGATACCATACCTATTACTGGGTATTAGTCAAATATTAGTCAACGATTCAAAATTCGCTACTCGCTTTTAATATTAATATTAAACGTTGCTACCTATTCGGTTGTATTTCGCGTGACGCGACGTTACACGGATTAGGCCAGTGATCGCCAGCGCGGTAACCGCCTGCCAATCGTAAATCTTTGCTGACTAATATTTGACGAATACGAATTCGTAATATTTACATTCGCTTATCCTAATATGAATACGAGTGGCTTGTATTATAATACCTGTACCTAATAAGAGTATATTCCTTACATCTCTAAATCACGCCAAATCAATTCGCACTTACTCTCTAAACTCACTTCTTTAAAACTAACGCGTAAAGTATCTAAGGAATATCGCTGCGTTATTCATTTCTAGGAAAAAACTGGAATCGACGTAACGTAACGTCTATCACTTCGCCAGAAATTCTATTCTTTAGAAAACCACTATTTAATAGAATGAATCGAAATATACCTTTCTACTAACCTAAAATATTACCTAAAATATATAATATAGGAAATTGAAATAAAAACTGAGTGTAGCATATAATTTATTTAAATAAATGACATGAAAGAGTATAATTTATTTTAAAATCATAGGAACTATTAAGCATATTACATTTTCACAACCTGGAAATATAAAATGTCTTGTTTTAGCAGTAGCACGCTTGTATCTACTAAGTGTAGGTAATAGTTGGTTCTTGTTGCCTTCTTTGTGGTTGAAACAATGATTCCTGTGGAAGCGGTGGTAGCTCAGGAGCCTGTACATTCTCTATTTCAGCACCAGAAGTATCTCTATTTGCATCCTGTTGCAAATGTTGTTGCACATTTCTTCTAGCTGCCATCCAACAGGCTTGACACACTCTTTCTAGATGTGGAACCTAAAAATAAGACATTTCTGTATCTTAGGGTCATGTGGGTTTTGTTACATAACTAAATGTACTAACTATTAACTGGGAAAGAAAAGATTTATCACAGACAGACTAGCTATGTTCTGCAGTTCAGTCAAATAGAATGCAGCCGGCACTATGTGAGATTATAAGTCAATTATGCCGCTAGCCTCCAGTCCATCTATGACTTTTCCTCCACGGTGCGTTCCCTAGTATCTGGTGAGAACACCACTCCACAACACATTTGCATTAAAGGAATGAAGCTTTATGTAGCATCAATAAATTAGTAGGGGTATAGAATGTAGGTATTAGTGGAATAGTGCGAATGATGTTCACACAAAGTGCAGGCTGCATTTGATTTGGCCAGGACGCAAAAATCCTTTGATAGACATTATTTTACAAAGGTACCTACCAAATGAGGAGATATCCATTGAATTATAATATTCCTTTCGTCACAATATATAGGCACTCTTGATGTATGTGTATGCATTATAGATACTCCACATGCAAAACATACACTAGTATGTCCAAACTCAGGAATTGTTGCAGGTTCTTATAGCCTCTGGCAAAGCTACTGAACATTCAATGCAAATCACGCCCTCACGTGAAACCTGTAACGTCAAATAATTACATCTTTTTAATATTGGCGATAAAATAGTTTGCATGTTTCATTTTTAGAAGCAATCCATTCGATACTTGATTTTTATTGAATGATGGTATGCCACGTTAACTGTCCTACGAATAAGGTAACAATCATCACGACTTACTGGTGTGGGTGCAATCCAAGATGCTAAAGTAATGTAGACAGAATCATTAACTTTGCCGACGACTGCCAACGTATAATATGACGTTGTCGAAGTGAACAATTAACAGACCGTGGGTTTTCCATGTTAACTAATACAGTCTCTGTCTCACTATCAATTTTCCTTATTTTTGTTGATTGTAACTAATCACAACCACACAAATAAACATTCAAAACAACAAAAGTGCAACGTGAATAAATAATCAAAGTAAATAATGACAGAAGCAGTCATCAGTGTTGCCAGGCGTTTTGATTGATTAATCCAAATGTAATCGATACTTTCGAGCATTCGAAAAGAAACCTAGTTTTCTTAGTTTTAGTATTTTATTATTGAAATAAATAATTATAAGACGCAGTCTTGCTCCCTTAATGGAAAACGATTCAATAGCTCATTGTGAGCTATAACAATAGCTAAAGACAAAATAATCGAGTAAGGCAGTAAATACCTGGTCTGTGAGGTAAATCCCCTACTAGTCGCATGATTACTATCATGAAATACACTGTGAAACGTTCTTAACCTATGTTCAATCTGTTTTTTATCACCTAGTCTGTGGGCTATACCGGCTCCCGGTATGACCTGTCAAACCGCTGACTGTGCGCATACCGGGTCCTGGTATGGAACCGCAGTACAACGCAGTTCACGTATTTCGCTTATAATTCAATTTTTTTACTAAACATACCAATATTATTTATGCTTAATATGAAAGAATGAGCTAGCATACACACAGTTATTGCTTGGTTACGTCGAGTTTTTCCGCATTACCTTCATATTACACATTAAACCTTTTTTAATTATTAAAATACCACATGAGTGTGTTTTCCTTAAAAACAAAAGATATTTTCCTGGAATCGTTATGTTTTATCGATTATCAAGGAATTATCTCTTATTCAAATTAATTACTTAAGAAATGGCAACACTGCTTTCCTCTTTTCTAGGATTTAGTCATTTATTATGCTTTTTACTTTATCAGAATTTATCCGGAGAAGTAGAAGGGTAATAACAAGTTAAAAAATTATTATAAATAAAAACAGGAATTTTCAATATATTTAGCTTATGACACAATTCAAATTTTAGCGATACCATCCGTGGGCATTCCCCTTTAGTGGCAAAAAGAAAATCTCAAAAAAATCTTCTAATTAATGAAAAATCGCGGAACATACATGGGGGTATATTCAGGGGGGCGAGGTTTCATACCCCACAACACGAGGGGATTTTTTTCTTGACTTCAATGTTTGACTCTCCGCTTTTGAAGGTTAAGTTTACCTAATAATAACTACTGTTGTTATGTTAATAGGTGCGTACACGTGCCTTCAATACATAATAATTAAGGATATCTTTTGAATTCCGAATGAGTGAGTAATATCGTGCGCTAGTAAAAACGAACTAAAAAGTAAAAAAGTTTCATCGCAGTCGGGGTACCTCTTAGATAAGACAGTGTTCCAAAGAACGGTCCCCCGACTGCGATGGAACTAATTTTTTATTTACTTTTTTTAGTTCGTTTTCTGTCATGGCAGTCGTGGTTTTTTATTTTATTTATTTTATTTTTTGGTAATGTGTAAGGATTCTAAAGACACTCCATACATCGAAATCGGTTCAGGCATTTTAAGTTATGGTGGAATAAAGAAACTCACATACTTACATACATGCATGAACCCTGAAAACCTTACACTCCTTTTTTTAGGCAGTCGTGTAAAAAGCAATTCTTGACCATTCAAAATGATTTCTCTGTAATTTCCAAAGGGGTAGCTTTTAAATTTTACGGCCTATCAATTGGTGGCGGACTAGTAGCAGTTCTATTTTTAACTGATTTTGACGTGCAACCTTCATCATCATCAGCCAAAAGACGTCCACTGTTGAACATAGACCTCCCCGTTTAAGCGGGTTTGGGGGGTGGATAATTCCCACGCTTGACAAGCGGCTTGGGGATCGCAGTATTAGTGGTGAAGTTACAGAAGACGCTGCTGCCCATCTTCTGATCTTTTCCCTTAGTCGCATCCTACGACACCCACGGGAGGAAAATGGGTGGTCAATTCTAGGCCGGATACCACACGGATGACGAGACGCGATGATGACGTGCAATCTTAGGTACATTTAATTTTAGTTTCATCAAAAGTGGCTATTTCAACACTACATACACTTATACCTACATAAATAACAATTTGCAAGGAATCTATAATATGCCAGATGCGTCAACACTTATCTTTTAAATATAAGCACTTACTACGGGCGGTTGCACTCCATTCGATCAGTAACGCGCTAACAAAATGATTTTGTTCCATTTATATTTCTGTTTGGTTTTATTACAATCCAGTTTGACCGATAGTCATCAAGTTGATGGGTATAAGTCGTACAGCAATCATAAATGGTACGAGGTCAAAGGGGATAGACATGGATTGAGCAGACTTGTGAATTTCTTAACGGATAATTATGTAAGTACAAATATTCCTCTCAATAATTCCCTACTGACTGCCCTGCCTCCCTAGACAAGTGGCAAAACCCTTGACGAATAGAAATCTAGTAGAATGATAAATGTATGGGGATAGCGTCAAAATGGTTGCACTATGTTATCAATGACATATGCCAAACCCATATATTTTCCATTGTATTCGTCAAGCGTTTTGCCACTTGTCTAGGAGGGCTGGTCTAGTCGCAAACAAAGCGCGGCTGCTGAGCGTGAGGTCCTGGGTTCGATTCTCAGGAGGGCAAAGTGTTATTGGGGGTTAATCTCAATAGACTCTTTCAACATTAGGAGTTAGGACGAAATGTGGATGTACCTATTTTCTACAATAAATATTGGCGATCTTGTGATAATCATACGAATGTTACCCGAGGCTACACGTTATGCAAAAGTAAAGAATTCATAGATTTCTGCGCTGTTTCTAGGAAATCCCATACCATTCAGTGTCAGAAAAAGGCAGTAGCTTGCTGGTAGCTCCAGAATTGGTGCCAATTGTTGAAGGTATTGCTAAAACCGAAGGATTGACTACCAAAATCGTCATAGAAGATTATTCAGAGTAAGTATAATTAGTAAGTATAGTTAGTAGTAGTAGTAATATATATATTAACAATTTCAACGTAATTTTTTTAATTTATTCATCTCAAGCATATAATATGAATAGGATGGGTAGGAATGGGAATACTAGCTATGGCTATGGCTTCAAATGATCATAAAATTTAGAAAACAACATTTTTACACAACACTTACAATTTTATATTTATGGTAACTACTACCTGCGCCCCACAGTGTTACCGGCTACATTTTTTCGAGATAAAAAGTAGCATATATAGTACTAGGGTGTAAGTTAACTCCATACTAAATTTTAGCAAAATCGGTTCAGCCGTTTGAGCGTGAAGAGGTAACAAACACACTCACAAACTTTCGTCTTTATAATATTAGTGTGATGTGATAAATAAAATGAGAACTGAATATTAATCATTTTTCATTATGAGACGTATATTTTATGACGTTCAAATCAGTTTCATTTTCTGCTTATCGTATGGTTGATGAACAACCTGGTGTCAGAGTTTAAACCGCCTGTAGGCCGCTGACATGCCTTTAAACACCGTTGAAAAATCTCTAAGGAGCGCCGGTTTCCTCACGATGTTTTCCTTCACCGTTTTTAGCAACTGATAATCAATTTTTAAAACGCACATAAATTCGAAAAGGCATGTGGTGGTGCGTGCCGGGGTTTGAACTTGCGACTGACTTGGCAGTCCAATGATCATACCACTCGGCTATCAGTTTAATAATGGTATGTTAAACAAACTATTAAATCACACGAGTGCCTCTTCAATCCCAATTCTTTGTTTATTTTAAGAATAATTCGCGAAGAAAGAATATCGCCTCTCTGCATCGACGGTTTTTCTTGGACTGCCTACTATGACGTCGATTCTGTAAGTGCCTCTTCAACGTTATATTAGCTATAATTACGTACTTAGTAAATTGTATTTTCAACCAAATTTAAAATAATAAACATACGATATATTATGTCATGACTAATGCACTCTACAAACGGCCATAATAAATATATGCAAGCGATACCGATACTTCAAAGCCGGCATTTTTCCCTCGACTTTCAGATTGGAAATCGCATTGGATGAACTCGCAAGCGTGCTAATTCCTTTTCACCAACTTTTAATTTCACCAACAGATCTACGGGTTCCTCCAAAATATAAGTAAACACCATTCCAACTGGACACAAGTGGTCGTTGGCGGTAAAAGCTATGAGGGTAGACAAATCCTCGGGCTACGGATCAACACCCCGACTGATACCAACAAACCAGTCATGTTCATTGAATCAGGCAAGTATTACAGATATTACAGAACCCACAAGATACACTAGTTTTGAGCAACCAGCATTGATAAATATAACATAATATCACGCCTGTGTCACACAACACAGGTGTTTAGTAAACCCACATTCGCTAGTTATGTTATAGGTCCTAATGTAATAGGGGGCGAGCCTATTGCCATCAACCGGGCACAATTCCAGACTCCGTGCTGTTACTGATATTTGTCTGATGGAACAACCTAACAACACTTTACCCGACCAGGGAATTGAACCCAGATCTTTACGCTCAGCAGTCGCACTTTGTCCCTAATCCTCCGCCTACTTTTTCGGGGGATACAGCCGTGATGAATTTTTATGTTTAGGCATTCACGCAAGAGAATGGATTACTCCAGCCACGATAACATACTTCATCAATGAGCTCCTCACCAGCGAAGACCCGGAGATCAGAACGTTGAGGGACCAGTTCGACTGGCACATCTTCCCCACCGTCAATCCTGATGGGTACCACTACAGTTTTACCAGGGTAAGTTTATATATGCCGTGTGGTATCCGGCCGAGAATTGACCACCTTCTTTCCTCCCGTGGGTGTCGTAAGAGGCGACTAAGGAAAAAAACTAGAAGATGGGTAAGCTTCTGTAAGCCTTCGTCTTCCCCAAACCATTGCCAAGCGTGGGGATTATGGCAACCTCCGCCTCCCCCCACACTTTGAAAGGGGAGGCCTTTGTCCTAAAGTGGACGTCTTCCGGCTGGTGATGATGATGCTGAAGTTTATACATCATCTGATTAATTATCCTTATTTTCCTGTTCGTGTCTGTGTTCGTATGTCACTGCCGGGTGTTACTCACTCCACATAATAATATTAAGCTGAAGACTGATAGCTAAGGTTTCAGTCTAGGCATTCTTAATTCTTTATTGATTAATTCCAGCAATCCGCATGCTGACTTAACATTTTTGTTATTCGTTTTTATCCTTGTTTTGTAAGCTGTACTTTTATTATTTCTGATGTGTATATCTGCAATTGCCCAACTATGTTAAGATCACAGGTTGAGATCGACTTCCAGTCTTCAAAACATAGCAAAGAGGTCTCACATATTTTGTAATTAACAGGACCGAATGTGGAGGAAGACCCGATCGAGGTCCAGCAATGGGTGCTACGGCGCCGACCCCAACCGCAACTGGGACTACAACTGGTTAGGTATGTGTTTATTATTGTTATTTACTTTTTCTACACCAGCCCAAATCTTCTCAATAAGTTCCGACAGACGAATCTAATCTTTGTATTTATCATCACTATCACTACATAGTATAAAACAAAGTCGCTTTCTCTGTCCCTATATCCCTATGTATGCTTAAATCTTTAAAACTACACAGCGGATTTTGATGCGGTTTTTTTTAATAGATAGAGTGATTAAAGAGGAAGGTTTATATGTATAATAACATCCATTAAATAGTGGAAAAATACTTGAAATATACATATATTTTATACCCGTGCGAAGCCGGAGCGGGCCGCTAGTTATATTATAAGACTCAACTTATTAAGTCGTGGTGGCCTAGTGGTTGACATACCGGATTTCTATACACGAGGTTGCAGGTTCAAACCCAGGCAAGTATCAATGTGACTTTTTCAATGTCATAAATACTTTCTTCGATATTCTAAGACACCACTGACAGACGGTGACGGAAAACATCGTAAGGTAACCTGGATTTAATTATCTGAAATCGCCAACCCGCAGTGAGCTAGCATGGTGATCAATGCTCAATCCTTCTCTATACGAGAACTTGCCCTGCAGTGGGACAGTTATGGGCCGTTATTATTTATTAAGACTCAACTTGTCCGATATGGTCAGCATCGTTTCTTCGCTTTTTAACTCCCGCGATTCTAATGCAAAAAGAGAAGTGTTATAATTATCATTTTAAAGTGTGTACCTGTCTGTAGCATCGCATCTCGGAAACGGACGAACCGTTTTTGATTACATTTTCATATTTATATTTTCAGATCACGGTGCATCAAACAATCCATGCAACTACCAAACGTACGGCGGCTCCCGTCCATTCTCTGAGATAGAGACCCGGACTCTGTCTGAGTACATATCGGGGCTAGAAAACATGCTGGGGTATATCGCGTTCCATGCGGACGCGCAGATGTTACTGCTACCCTACTCCGATTCTGCTGATCATACCGATAATTACGATGATTTGGTAAGTTTTCTTATGATTAAGATTTATTTTTAGCATTTTCTTGTTTAGAAATACATTTAATAAGATTGACGCTACGGAATTTAAACTCACGACCTCCGCCGCGCCGATCCGACGACTGCGCCCTTACCATGAACTCCTAAAGCAGGACAGTTTACATGTCGAAGCGAGATGCCGCATACCCTGCACGTAGCCACGTCTCGCTTTCACATCGTAAAATGTCCTGCTTTAAGAGTGTATGGTAAGGGAGCATCACGAGTTCCTCCAACTGACAATTATACCTTTCCCGCGTCTTTAAAATTTATTTCAATTTTTATCTTCAAACAAGCGTTTAAAAATAGTTGATTCTACATATTTCTATGCTTATAATTTTAGCTTCTTATTTGCTACGACTAAAATTGCCTTAAATATTGTTATTTCCAGAAAAAAATCGGTGAAACTTCCCTTCGCTACGGATATGCAGTCAATAAGGCAGAGTATGGCGGCCCGGGCACCGCAGCTGAACTATTATGTAAGACAATCTATATCCATATTCTTTACTAGCTTTTACCCGCAACTTCGCCCGCGTGGATTTCGAATGTTATATAACCTATAGCCTTCCTCGATAAATGGGCTATCTAACACTGAAATATTTTTTCAAATCGGACTAGTAGTTCCTGAGATCAGCGCGTTAAAGCAAACATACAAACAAACTCTTTAGCTTTATAATATTATAAGATATTTTTTTAAATGAACGCGGCTTTCATCCCGCGAACACTGATTCGTAGCACGGCTCCTCCAACTGAGCTACCACCGAGTCTCTGCTCGTGCCGGTCACATTCCAAGTTCCCTTTGGTTTACGTCTTAAAGGAGTAGTCTCTCTTTTGGCAATATTATTGTATTATGTATATATTTCATAAGCAAATAAGTATCAAGAAAGTTGATGAAACTCGGACGGTCGATCATTCGTGAAGTTTTCTTGTTTATGTAATTAACCCGAGACCAACTTTACCAGTCAGGCATCATGATATTTTTGTATCAGACAGTTTTTGCCAACAACAACTTAACTTATATCTAACTATATCATATTAAACAGCATTCCATGTGGCTATTGGCTCAAGCAGAAGAGAAGAAGAAGAGGACCCATTGAACATCCATATTTCGTCAGTTAAATTATAGGTCCAAAAATATAATTAAATAAAAAAATTAAATAAAAAACACGACTGACATGACTTAAAACGTGGCGTGGCAGCCGTGTCTTTTAATTTTTTTAATTATATTTTTTATTTATTTCATTTTTATAGCCTATGTTACTCGCGATAGTGTAAGGATTCTAACGACACTCCATACATCAAAATCGGTTTAGGCATTCAGAAGTTATGGTGGAATAAAGAAACTCACATACATACATACATACATGAACCCTAAAAACATTACACTCCTTTTTTGGGTAGTCGTGTAAAAATGCCGGTGAAACCGCGGGGCGCAGCTAGTGACAAATACACGCAATGATTCTGATAATTTCAGACAAGGCGTCCGGAGGCAGCATGGACTGGGTGCGACACGCTCACGGCACCCGGCTGGTATACACCTTCGAGCTCCGTGGCCGGTACTTCCACTGGCCACCCAGCAGGATCCACGAGCAAGGTGACGAGGTCACCCAAATGATGCTCGGACTAGTCAACGAGGCGCGCAATCTAGGATACTTTTAAAGACCCTTAGCGCCTGTTCCACAATCGACAAGTGAAGTGTCAAGTAGACTAACCGCCACTTAAAGTCACCCGTAACTACTCATACGAATTACACAATATCTGAGTAGCATTAATCAGGGGATAAACTGGCCTGTAACTAAGATACGATAGAAGATACTCGTAACTTTTACTTGTCGATTAGCGTTAATCAAGATGTAACTATTCAACACTTTGCTTGTAGATAGTGAAACAGGCCTTATACTTATAAATATTATGAATATTTCTTTAAGGGCGGGTTGCTTCCAACATTCTGTTTACGTTACATACGTATGTACATACGTCAAAAAATTACTACAGAAGATGTTTAACGTACGTAAAATATGAAGCGTTGTTTCATGGCATAAATACCCCGGTTATTAACGTTACTAGGGCTGCAAGGAGAAAACAAAACATTTTCGTTATTAAGGATGCTAGAAGAAAACAAAATTGGTATCGCTGTACCTGTTTATTGCATTTCAAACGATAGAGATGTCATAGACATAAGAAGATGTTTAAGTTATTAATAAGGAAGAGTGTAGGTTTGTTTAAGACTTTCGTGAGAGTTTTTGAACTTTTCGATATTGTGTATTATTTTCTGATTTAACTCATTTGTTTATTCGAGTATGCTCAAATAGTCCGGCTCGCGAGCCCGCAGCATCACGAACTCATGAATAAGGGCTCTGTTTAAGTCAGAAACAAGTCGGGCATTTTTGAATAAACACTTGGGTAAAATAGTAAATAATAGTCAACAATTTTTGGATTGTACAGATTTATTATGAAGAAATAAAGCTTAATATAAGTATATATTAATAGTGTATGAAATATTCAATGCATATGTAAATAAATAGATTTTATTCATGTTACATTTTATTTGTTACCTTTGATATATAGTACATTGTTGATCGAAGATTAGAGCTAGCCTATTTGTCACGGCTTATTAAAGTCCCGATCTTTCCCGGTTTATTTAAGGGTTAATTAATATTTTAGTTCGGGACAAGCCCACCACTCGTGCCCATCCTTGTAACTCTTGTAAGCCAGGATCTACAATGATAACTACTAAGGACCATCAAGGCAATGAAGCTGGAGACGCAACAATATTAATCATACAAGGATATATAGGAGGACTAGGAATAAATCAATAATATTATTAATTACAATAGTAAATTTTCAAGTCCCACCTAAACGTCTGCCTACCTTTTTAGGAATTCAAAGCGTATATATACAGACATATCCTCTTACCTTTTTCCTGTAATGTATGGAAATAACGTCATCTTTACAAAATTAGTTTCATTGTTAATTGTGGTTACCGCTATGCTAATAATATTTTGCAGTTAAATGTTGATAACCTTAAAAGGATTTTTTTTACCTACGAATTTCTCTTTCTCTAGTTGCATTTCACAAACATGAAATATCACATACAAAAACACCTAGACTGTGTATACTAATGTGTAATTATTAACATATAATACTATTCTCAACCGAATGTCATGTACACCTTTAAATTGTATGTATATAAGAACTTGTTTGTATTTTGTTAAACGAAATGTCTCTATGTATTTACTGTTGGTGTATTTCTTAAATAAATAAATATAAATAGACTCGGAACAAACATCTGCGGACGGCACAATTTTTTATCCCGTGCGAAAATCGAGCCAGCAACTCTTAACGCAGCAGTCCAATCGCTTACCCACTGCGCCAATCGGGTCGGTTTGATTCCTATATGGGTCCAAAATATTTAGGTGATCTGGATGAAGTAAAATAGGCGTACTAATTTAACCATCGTGAGTGTTAACCATATTATTAATGATAAATGATTTTATTTCTGCAAATAGGTTTTTAAAAAACACTTTTACACGTCATTTTTTATATACTAATTTGAATGATGGTGTCGGTATTAACAATGTATCCCGGTTTTTATGTGCGTTATCCTTTTATAGATTTCAAGTCACTGCATATTCAACATCCCTATTTCACGCAGACAAAGTCGTAGTAGATATCATATTTTTACAGTTTACCTGTTTATTTTAAGCTGTGTGATGAATGTTAGCCACACGAGGAAGTTGTTTTTCCTTCAAAACAAACGTTAGAGTCATTTACCGTATGACATTGTAGCAAGTTCATGTGTATCATGTAGTGATTTTTTCCTGTGTTTGAAGTAATTCTTGTGTTCATTTAAGCAAACACGAGACGAAGAAATTATGGCAGGTTAGCATATATTTAAAAAATTTTTTTTTTTAAACTAGCATTGTTTTTTTCGTCTTTCTCCAGAATTCTTTATTAATATTTTTTAATTTTAATATTCCTAATTCTTCACTGCTATAATACCAATAGATATTATTATGTTTTTACAATAATATATTTGCGAAAGTAAGTTTGTTTATTTGTTAACTTTTCACTCTTAAACCACTGAGCCGGTCATCATGAAATTTTTCATATAGTTACGTTATGACTAGTACATAAACGGGCATAAGTAAGATCTTTGTTTGTCATACAAACAAAGGTCATACAAGACGAGGTCATACAATACGAGGTCATACAAGACGATGTCGTACAAGACGAGGTCATACAAGGCGAGGTCATACAAGGCGAGGTCATACAAGACGAGGTCGTACAAGACGAGATCGTACAAGACCAGGTCATACAATCCAGGGTCATATAGTATATGATGATATCCAGTTCGAAAGTTAAAGGATGATTGTTTTAATATGGCATGGGGACAAATCTTTAGAAAATATTCAAAGTGACGACCCGATTGGCGCAGTGGCTAAGCAATTGGACTGCTGCGCTAAGGGTTGCGGGTTCGATTCCCGCACGGGACAAAAATTTGTGCGATCCACAGATATTTGGCCCGAGTCTGGGCGTTTAAAAAAAAAAGTAGGTATTACGCTTGTTATTACGCTTGTATTTATCAAAGGACTATGATGAATACGCCTATAGGTATAAACCTATATACCCATTACCCATATAGTTTAATAACTTTATGTTCAATTAATGGCAATAGGCTAGTCACATATTTCAATGGGGCTCATAACAGAAGTGGCGCAAGGTGGGTGTACTATTTGCCAATGTTAACCCTACCGTGCCTTATCTTTATTTATTTGTATGCATAAACTTAATAACCGCCGCACTCAGAGACGTTAATGATTACTTAAACTGACATTAAGTAAAGATTTCACAAAGAAAACCTTTAATTAGTGATAGTTTAAGTAGTCATTAAAATATGTCACCCTCCTAACTGCCTATCCTGAATGTGATGTGTTTGCAGATGAATGGAGCAGAATTATGCGTGTATGTCTGATGTTCTGTGAGAGAAAGTATGCAAGAGTGTCTACTATTCCGTGTTAGTTCTTAATATTGTAGATATCATGTACTATATTGTTTCTATGTTAATTAATGTAATTGGCGTTACGCCGTTTTAATTAACTTATTTAGTTTTGAGTTTTTTATTTATTTAGTTTTGAGTTCCGCGGTAAGTCTATTAGTAAGTTTATTTGTATGCATAGACTGAAGTCTGTCTTTGTGCAATTGCTTTATGCATGCACATACATAATCCGACATAATTGACGTCATATGTGCAATACCGAGGAAAACAATTGACACATTTAGAATGAGTATGCAATGTACTCATTTACACACCTACAGTCCTACATCGTTTTATTAATTAAATGTTGTGTGTGTTTAATAAAAATAACTTAATGGAAAATCCTAATTACACTTTGTTTACCGAATCGACCTAGGAATCAAATCCAGGGTCTGACACTCAGATCGTGAAGTGCAGGGACAGAATAGCTTCTCCCATGTCGTCCTGTGGATGTCGTAGGAAGTGATTAAGGGAAAATCCAGAAGATGAGCAGCAGCGTCTTCTGTAACTGATCCCCAATACTGTGATTCCCGAGCCGCTTGCCAAGCGTGGGGAATATGGCAACCAAAATGAAGGGGGAGGCCTTTGTTCAACAGTGAACGCCATCCAGCTCATGGCGATGATGACACTCAGCAATCACGGGATTACTAGACCAAGCAGGCAGTGAAGCAGTTTCAATTTTGACGACCTGATTGGCGCAGTGGCTAAGCGATTGGACTGCTGCGCTAAGGGTTGCGGGTCCGATTCCCGCACGGGCACAAATTTGTGCGAACCGCAGTTGTTTGTCCCGAGTGTTTGTGTATGTGAAATTTTATGTTAGTGAAACGCACCCACGACACAGGACAAATTCCTAGTGTGGGGTTTTTTTAAACAAAACAATAACAAAAATTAAACCCTATGATTAATATTGCAGGGATAATATTAGCAGTTTTGGCAGTGGGTCTGGCATTGCAGCTGGCAGCAGGTTTATTTGTTCACCAGCCATCCAGCGTCACCATCACGCCGAGGTTGCGTCTAAATCATACAGACTTTGGGTTCTCTATGGCCTATCAGACAGCACAAAGTAATTTAGGTAAGATTTTAGATTTCTCTTTTCTGGTTCAGTATTAGGCCCTATACAAGTGGTAAACGCTAGACGAATAGAAATCTAATAGAATGATAAATTTGTTGGTTTGAAATATTCCCTCTTACTTATAAACGATGCTAAAACGTGTTTTAAGTTAGCCACTCCTTAAGTCTATTGACATCTCTATTCTTTAACATGCAAACGACAGCGACAAGTAATGTTTAATCAATTGTTCAACATTGACATGTTTTGTACGTAATTGGGATAAGTTATGTCATAGATTATATAGTCGTGAGTGTTATCCAATTATCCATATTATTTACTATATATTCCGGTTATAGTCACGTATGTGTTCAGCTCGCGACTCTGCCGCTTAACCAGCTCATGAATAAGGGCTCTTTTCGAGTTCGAAACTAGTCGCGCATTCCCGAATACACACGTGAGTATAACCGAAATACATATGTAGTAAATAATAATGTTTTGTATTTCATTTTTATATACATATACACATTTTAATTCTAGCTACTATAAATCTGTATACAAATTATCAAAAATGTCATAAAAAACTAATTAAAATCGAATTAAAAAACATCAAAGTATTATTTGTCATCGTTGTCAGAAGGTAACGTGCCCAGAAGACTGGCAGCATTGCCGCAATGTGGATTCTTTGACCCAAAAATAAACCAAAATTAATTTCATTTAATTTCAAAATTGTTAATTGCCAGTGGTTGGAGCACCCAGCGTGGACTTAATAGGGAAAGTGTACACGTGCGAGCTAGAACAGGCTGAGTACCAGTCTGAAGTCGACTGCTACGAGAACTTGATCCCACTCGACACAGTCGCCGCGTACTCTAGAAGTAAGTGTTCATTAGTTGGCAATATTGCCAACATTTGCAGCGTATCTATCTATTATTTATAGATAATAATAATTTATAAAATAAAAAAAAACAGACTGCTTAAAATCTAAGAAATAAACACGTCTAGAATTGTTTTAACACTGTGACTAACAGTCGGGAGCCATAATTATTATAATCTCGACAAATCTTCTCAGTAATGGCTCCCGACAGTTTAATTTTCATTATAACGATTAATCAAGAACAGACCCACAAAAATTCCTAAGGACTAACGTTGCAGTCTTAACTCGACACTGGCAGAATAGTTGGTTACCCGACTCTATTGCCACAAGAAAAAAAAACGTCTGTCCGGTCAGCTAATCTTAAATAAAGATGCCTGTGTATATCCGCTGTCTATACTAAGATCGTCTATAAGAGATGCTTAGTGCTACAAGACCGCCCATTGTGTCTTTAAGCTGTCTATACACCGAAGCCCACCGGCACGAACCCGGCGGCAAGGCCGGCGGCCAGATTTAAATGATTTTGCCGCACTATGTAAACCCCGCCGGGTTCGTGCCGGCGCGGCGGGCCGGCGGCTTCGGTGTGTAGACAGCATAATATAGTACTTTTTTACTGTTTATTTATCTAAAACAGTTTACATTATATATACACTCGTTTTTTTATACTACCTACATTAAAACTAATAATGTAGAGTATACCTACAACCAAAAAACATCAAAAAATTATGCATCGATATATGCCTCCTCATCACTGTACTTATAGTACATATATATAATACTTATGTTTATATTTGGTGTACCTACAATAAAGAGAAAAATCTATCCATCCGCTTTAAGCGCTTCATAATTTTTTTCGTTCAAACATTATGTAGATATTTTAAATGAGTTTTTTTTCAGCTGTAAATCCAAACCAGAATTTTTATTTGGGTGCTTCCATTGTTGCTACTTCTGAGTACTTTTTTGTAAGTATTTTGTACTTTTACAAGAATCTTATTAAACTGAAAATTAATATATTTATTAACCAACCAAACACGTGCGTTGGCAGTACAGAGCGTCTGTCGGCTGTATTCGATTTTAATGAAACTATACACTAGTATAGCTCTGATAACAGAGTGGCATGACCGTTGGACTGCCAAGTCAAACGTCGCAAGTTCAAACCCTGGCACGCACCTCTTTTCGAATTTATGTGCGTACTATATTAGTTATCCGTTGCTAAAAACGGTGAAGGAAAACCTTGTGAGGAAACCGGCACACCTGAGCGATTTTTCGGTGTGTAAAGCCATGTTAGAGACCTACAGGCGTTTAAACTCTGACACCAGGTTGTTCATCAACCATACGATAAGAAGACTAGTATAGTTACCATAACCATTATGTTATACATAACATAACATCACGCCTGTAATGTCCTCCTGACCGAATTTCGGTCACGGCGGCCTGTTTCAGCTGAGACTAGCCATCTGCGCAGGAGATATTATAGTGCACAAGTATGCGCGCAGACTCAGGTGCACTCCCTATTCCCTCACTCTCAGAATCCGATGGGACGTAGACAGACACGACCGGAGAGAGATCAGGCGCAGGACCAACGGCTTAACGTGCCTTCCGAAGCACGGTGGGGTCTCGACATGTGAAAGCGGTCAACCACGGCCTAACCTCGCAGATCGACTGATCTGCCGGGTAGCCGCATAGCTACGAGCCCCACTACACACGCCTGTAGTCCCTAAAGGGATAGGCAGAGGTGCACATACGAGTATGGTACACCCACTTTA
The DNA here is from genome assembly GCA_905340225.1 of Abrostola tripartita. Taxonomy (NCBI): domain Eukaryota; kingdom Metazoa; phylum Arthropoda; class Insecta; order Lepidoptera; family Noctuidae; genus Abrostola; species Abrostola tripartita. The sequence goes on from HG996491.1 coordinate 3,311,698, forward strand.
CTCCAATTATTTTATAGGTCCTAATGAAAAAGGGGGCGAGCCTACTTCCATCAACTGGGTACAAATCTAGACTCCATGCTGCTACTGAGAATAACCTAATGGAAAAACCCAATAACACTTTGCCCGACCCGGGATTTGAACTCTGGACCTCATGGTCAGCAGTCGCGCTTAGCGACCACTAGACAAACCACGCAGACCTTCCTGAAGGATGCAAGTCTTCTTCCTATCGTATGGTTGATGAACAACCTGGTGTCAGAGTCTCAACCGCTGACAAATTTCTCAGGTGTGCTGGTTTCCTCATGATGTTTTCCTTCACCGCTTTTAGCAGCTGATAACTAATTTATAATACGCACATGAATTCGAAAAGACATTGGTGGGCTTAAACTTGCGACCTTTGACTTGGCAGTCCAACGGTCATACCACTCGGTTATCAGTGCCATTATGCAGTGATGCAAGTTACGTAAGAGTTAGAATGCAAGTGAAGCTGCGGGAAACAGCTATTATGTATATAAATAAAACGACGACCTGATTTGCGCAGTGACTAAGCAATTGGACTGCTGCGCTAGGGGTTGCGGGTTCGATTCCCGCACGGGACAAAAATTTCTGCGATCCTCAGATGTTCGTCCCGAGTTTGGGTGTTTGTGTACTACTCTGTGTAAAAAGTATCGGGAATATGTCAATAAAAAGACCCGCGTAAAAGAGGTGGTTCTAATTTTTTTACTGCATGTTGGTAGCACTGTACTGATTTAGCGCCCAAAGCGCGGGATTTGAGCGGGATCTGTCATTTAATTTGTTTTAAACTACACTTTTTGTTGGTCACAGTTTTGAGTTCTCGGCGATTTTTACAATGGAAAATATTGTTGAACAATGAGTGTGCCTTAAATTTTGTGTTTCGAATGATATTTCATGTGGTGAATCACTAAAAATGTTGCGAAATACCTACGGCGAATCGTGTATATCGAAAACATGGGCTTATGAATGGTATAAGGCTTTTAAAGAAGGCCGAGAAGTAGTAGTAGACTTGCCTCGTTCTGGTAGACCTTCAACCGCTACGACCAAAGAAAACATCGACAGAATCAAGAAGCTAGTGCTCGAAAATCGACGTATGAGTCTGAGAGAGTTGGCTAGTGAGGTGAACATATCTTTTAAGCCCGTTCACAACATTCTCATTGACATTTTAGGCATGAAACGCGTCGCCGCTCGACTAGTTCCAAAAGAGCTCAATTTTGTTCAAAAAGCGCAGCGAAAGCATGTCGTTGAAGACATGGTTTCCCGAGCTTCTACGGATCCGACCTTTATGAAACGTATAATAACTAGCGGCGAGACATGAGTTTATGAGTACGACATGCAAACAAGCCAACAGTCTTCAGAATGGCGTCTCGAAAACGAGCCGAAACCCAAAAAATCGCGGCAAAGTCGCTCCAAAATCAAGGTGATGCTGACAGTTTTTTTTTACTACCGTGGTGTGGTTCGCTCCGAATTCCTTCCAGAGGGAGAAACAGTGAATAATTTAGGCGTGATGAAGCGTTTGCGTGAGAGTATCCGCCGAAAACGTCCAGATTTGTGGCAACACAACTCATGGATGCTGCACCATGATAATGCACCATCACACACAGCCATTATAGTGAAAGAGTTTTTAGCGAAAAATTCAACAAAAGTTCTCGACCAAGCACCGTATTCACCTGATATGGCTCCGTCTGACTTTTTTTTATTTCCCAAGTTAGAGTTAGAGAGTCGATAGAAGCCATAAAAGAAAATTCGCTGAATGAGCTAAATGCCATACCGCAAATAGCCTATGAAAAATGTATGGAAGACTGGGTGAAGCGTTGGAGATGTTGTATTGCAAGCAATGGGGCCTACTTTGAAGGCGATAAAATAAATTTAGATGAATAATTTGTATTTTTTATTTTATTGACAAATTCCCGATATTTAGTACACAGAATGTATGTGATATTTCATGTTTGTGAAACGCATCCACGATACAGGAGAAATTAATTTAGTGTGGGGCGACGTTTAAAAAAAAACAGAAAAACCCTTGACCTCTGAAATACCACAGACTACAAACAGTAACCACTTACAACCATCTAATCCCACAGACTTGTGCTCCTCTATGGACTGCGGATATCGTAAAGCAATCGGGTGTGGTCTCAGATGCGTTTGGCACCTGCATCATGCGCACCGAGACCGACACAGAGCGGTACAAGGGAACCCTGGAGAGGTACCTCAAACGGCCGCACAGGATCTTGCAACCAAGTGAGTGTTCAATCAGATTAATAATTGTAAAAACACCAATATATCTGATACAAAAATGTTGTATCAGGTATATTAGTGTGTGGATTATGAGAGTGAGGGAATAGGGAGTGCACCTGAGTCTTCGCGCATACTTGTGCACTATAATATCTCCTGCGCAGATGGCTAGTCTCAGCTGAGACAGGCCGCCGTGACCGAAATTCGGTCAGGAGGACATTACAGGCGTGATGTTATGTTATGTATAACATAATGGTTATGGTAACTAGACTAGTCTTCTTCTTATCGTATAGTTGATGAACAACCTGGTGTCAGAGTTTAAACTGCCTGTAAGCCTCTGACATGGCTTTACACACCGTTGAAAAATTTCTCTGGTGTGCTGGTTTCCTCACGATATTTTAATTTTTTTACTAATTTTATACTTTCAATGTCTAGTATTCGCGTAAGAGATAAAAATCATAATAATACTTTACTAATTATAGCTATTTTATGGCAATTTAGATGCGACATCCATAATATCCATACTGATATCCATACTAATATTATGAATGTGAAAGTAGCTCTGTCTGTCTGTTACACCTTCACGAGTAAACCGCTGGACGGATTTTGATGAAATTCGGCATGTAGAAAGTTTAAGACCCGAGTAAGGACATAGGTTTCTTTTTTTAATTCAACACTCTCAAGGGTTTAAATAGGGGTTAACGCGGGTGAAACCGCAGGCAAAAGCTAGCCTACCCTCTAAAACTAGCCTAAGTCCACCCGAAAGATCCATTCTAAAAATTGGTGAAGGAATTTTGGGAATCGAATAGTTATATACGAGGACTATTCTATATGTTAACAAATAAAATGTACCTCTTTATTATATTATTAGTATAGATCAACCGGCTAAAGACGTTAATACATTTGTAGCGAGCTTGCGGCCCAAATGCGCATTTCAATTGTTGCTCGAAAAACGTTCGCAAATCGCGAGTATTATAACGCCCCTTACCTGGTTAGGTACTATTATATTGTATGTTTTCAGAGGCCTACAAAGGTGGGACTGGATGGTCTACATTAGCGGACGAAGTAAACGATCTTCTGCTGATCGTCAAAACAACTTTGGACGGAGACTTCACATACACGGCTTTGTCGAATCCTCTAAAGGAAACGAGCTCACTGGTCTTAAAGCGGCCACGGGATTCGTTGTTCTTAAAGTCATATTGGAATATAGGTAGGGTGAAAACAATAGTTCGGATCTAACTGTCATACCACGCAATGATTTTGATCTCTCAAGTTGTGTCCATTTGTCGCTATCGTCAAGTAATTTAACCATAATATCAGCTCAGCTTCAGTCAAATATTTGTCATTTTTTATACTTAGTGTCCTTTTTGGTAATATATAATATCTAAATCATAAAACCAATCAATTATATTAAACCAAAACAGTGCTTCTTACGCACTTACCAACCTTCTACAAAGTAATTTAAGTGATGTGTCATTTTTAGCAGTTCTTATCCGTAACTATCTATTTTTTCCTCACGACAGGTAATGGCGTCGCCGCTGGAAAGTTTTTTTCAAACCGCACCGTATATGCGTTTAGTATGGAATCAGCGAGAATGCGTGGTGTTGTAAGTAAAAACCATCATTATTGTTGCTACTCTACAGTTCTCAGTGTACAGTTACTGAGCACTTTGTTTGACTGGTAGAGAATACCACAGACATTAAGTCCTCTCACTTTTCGCTATAACTAGCGACCCCTATAATTTAGGGCTCTTATATATACTAATATAACTATAAGGGCCCTAAATTATAGGGGTCGAGCCTCGTGTCAATAACCGAGATCTCGTTCAGACTCTGTGCTCCTACTGAGAATTACCAAATGGAAAAATCCCATCAATAATTCTCCCTGGAATAGAACCCTACTGTATGCTGAGCTCTAGACTTAATATTTAGCAGTCGCCTTGCGATCACTAAATTAACGAGATCCTATTATTATCACCGTCCATCGCTAAGAGGTTCCAAATTTTCAGATATCTTTTCTCGAGTACGACGCCCCTTCAAACGACTTATCTATAATAGTTGTAAAATCTAAATTCTACACATTGGAGACTGAGGCAATCGGAACAATGTTCGGATCAGTATTAGCAGCCGCTGACTTAAATATGGATGCGAAAGATGAACTCATAGTGGGGGCGCCTGCGCAGTCTGACGATGACTGTACTGAGTGCGGAGCTGTGCATATTTATTTAGGTGGAGATATGGTCAGTTGAACTTTTTTTTATTAGCCTTTTTTGATTTCCACTGCCGGGCAAAGGCCTTCCCTTTCTTCTTCCAAACCACTCTATCCTTCGCAGTTTCTGACCACGTGCGTCCCGCGTATGTGATTAGATTATAATTTGGACTTAATATATTAAACACTTTAGGTACTTTTAGCCTGAAATAAATAATTATTTGACCTCAGGACACAATGAATGATAGAAACCGGCTTCGAACAATATTAGGCAGCAAAATGTTTGCGCGTTTTGGCACTGCGATTGCTGCAAAAGACCTAGATGGAGACAGTATACCAGGTGGGTTACTTAACTAATAACATATAACTTACTTTGAACCAGTGGCGTGCATCCCATATAGGCAATTAGGCCGTGCCTACCTCATATAAATTCAACAATTCCATACATTATATCTACTAAATAAATAAAATAATTCGTCATACCAATTAATATAAAACAATAATTATACTTCAAAATATACTGCACAAATAAAATACTTTTAGTATCCATCACAAAAATATACCTACGATCGTCCATTCATAGCATGACGCAATAGTAGGCAGTCGCTCGAGCAGCCTACTAAAACCACGCACACTATAAAATATTTTGCGTATTCGTATACACACACACACTTCTTTAGAATAATACGACCGAAATAGAAATCCTCTTTTTCCATACGTATTACACTGACATTTGACATTCGCAAATTAGACGACCAAAGTAGGCAAGCCTACTTTGATCAATATTGGCTGCATTCATGCTGCAATCTAATGCATTACACTTCCGAGTCTCTTATTGGCTGTTATAGACTCATAGTGCTTAAGCAAATCAGAAAGAGAGCAAGCATTCTTCATACTTTCTTCTCCGTCGAATGTTGGGCAATGTTGCCAAATTCATAAAAATCTCCCTGTTTATATGTTACTTAGACAACATTAGACACTAATTTTTATTAAAAAATATATTTCTTCGTTAGATTTCGTACCATATTTTAGCCATTCCTATTTTTTTTTTAAAGTAAAGTAAACTTTAATGTGTTATATTGTAGTTCTTATGACAAAACGATTTTTATACAAAGTAAAATACGGATTTAAACTGTTTTAATACGGGTAAAAGGTTTTAAAAGTCTGGTAACCCTGCACAGTCGGCTATATGTCTATGTCATTTACGCGCGCGATTTTTATTTTAGTGCAAACAATATAAACAATTTCTTTCATTACGAGTGATATTTTAGGAAGTGTTACATAAATAATGGCTTTTTCATGAATTTAGATAAATTACAGTGTTTTGTTTGTGGTGAAATTGCAACATGTATTGATAAATTACATGCAAACAACTTTAGTAAGTTTTCGTTTGTTGACAAAACAATTAGATGTTTGTGGAGGTAAATAAAAGTCCAAGTGCCGATAAATTTGCCTAAAAATGTAAAGAGAAGATTCGTGGAGTTAAAATTATGTGAGTAAATAATTGATTTAAACGTTTTTCGACGAATAGGTAGGTGCCTTAGTTTTGTTTACGTAAACAACGTCTTCACGAGCCTACGAACGTACTTATATCAAAATTATCAATTACGATAAGCCTATTTCCTTTTAAAACAATGTCTTTTATCATCACTTTTTAAATAGGTACTGAATGTGTAAGTAGGTATAAGCTTTAAGCCCATTGAGGTATTCACGATCGCGGTACAGTAATTACTTAGTATAAAATCAAATCTCTTGTGTTACATAAATACAATAAAATGACTATCTTGTATATTTCAAGATAGTGTAAGCACAATTGCGAGCTATATTGACCGTCCCATAGGCCAATTGCCTCTAGCCGGACACTCATACATTTTCTATTTACACGTTACCTTCTGAGTGATAAAACAACTTATTTGTAAAGTTATTTAACTAACGCGGAGGTCAGAACATGCTGAACGTAGGTATAAAAAAACAATAATATAGTTAGGTACCTATAAAATCGATATTTTAGTTATTGAAGAGGGTATACCTATATATCTTTTTATGGATTTGGGAAGATAATTATGTGCCAATTCCGCAGTGTATGGTAAATAATCGCGTTTTACGTAAAAAAACTCCCATTTGTGTAATGCCTACCTAGTCCGAAAACCAATGCACGCCACTGCTTTGAACCATTATTAATAAATAATAATAAATATACCATGATGTAAGTCCCACTGAAGAACAAATGCCTCTTCTCATACAACGATGGAAGGAGCTTGAACCAGTTGAACTTTTGCATTGGCACGGTACCTTTTGAATAACCTAACTGTTATTAATCATGTTCTACTTTGTATTAAAATAATATTTCGTAAAAGGCCGTGCAATCAACATTTGACAGTATTTCTTCATTATATAGTAAACAAAAGAGCACTTGTCTTTTGTTTACTATATAAATAAAGAAATATACACGCTATATATTTCAGAACTGGTGATTAGCGCACCGTATGAGGATAGCGGGCTGGGTGCCGTGTACATTCTGTCTGGATACGAGGTCTACCACAACATGATCAAGCTGCAGACGTACAGACGCGTGCAGGTCACAGACCTAAAGCTGATGCAGAGGGTCCAGAAGGAGTCATTCAGAACTCTTGGATATAGTCTTCAGTTCGTCGACGATATAGATAATAATGGATGTAGTGGTAATGATCCGATTTTGTACATAATATTATATGAAATGGTGACAGCGACGACGAAAGTTGCTAAGATTACGAGGATTCAAAGCAAAAAAAAATACTTTGAATCCTCGTAATCGCCTTAATTATTCTCCCATTACTCTCTTTCGGTTTGAGTTTTTTTTAGCCTGACCTTTCCTCGTAGCTGATCAGTAGCCATTTAAAGTCTTCAATCTGTCCTCAGTACTCGCTGATCTCCCTCCGGTCGTGTCGGTCTACCGACCCATCGGACTATGGGAGTGAGGGAATTGCGCGCATACTTGTGCACTATAAATTATCTCCTGCGTAGTTGCCTTCTCAGATGAGATAGGCCGCTGTGACCGAATTACGGCCAGGATAGTATTAATATTCCTGCTGATATTCGTACTCATCTGCACCCTGGGCTGGCAATCTCTCTTCCAAATCGATTGCTCTTGACAACACTAGAAAAGGCGAAGTTATAACCCCTCTGGTAATCCGGCAAATTCCTCATAACTCCACAGAATTGGCAATGGGCACACCAGGCAATGGCAGCGTGCTACTGTTCAAGAGCGTGCAAGTGATCAACGTGACTCTATCCACCGAGCTAATTGGTGAACAGGTGACGTAATACACACTAACAATATTGTATAGTTTCCTTAATAAGTTATATTGTTGGATAAAAAGCGAAACTACGGAATTTCTGCTAATTTTCCGCCAAATTTAAAAAATGCAATCGATATTTTAAGATAACATATATATTTATTTCGTGTTGCGGGTAAACTGCTGAACCAATTTAATCGGAATTAGAATTTAATATAAAAATATTTATCTCTTTATTTACAGAAAGTGAGGGTAACAGAGGCAAATTTCACCGTCAGTGTGTGTCTAAAAATAGACCTCCCTGATCTACCGACAGAAATCGTTGGGAGTAAGTAAAAAATCTTTAGTTTTCGACAAGTCAACTCGTGCTCTTCATTGTAACCTCAGGAAACTAGGGTCTTTAATCGTAAACATGAGAAACAAATTCATTGTAATATTATATCTTTTCGGACAGCCCTATCACTCGTGCCACTGTTCATTATATAATGTTCATGATGGTGAGTAGGGGATAAGAGACCTAATGATTATTTATTAAGGGCCTGTTCCACCATCTACAAGTATTTAATAGTTACTTCTTGATTAACGCTAATCGGCAAGTAAAAGTTACGAGTATCTTCTATCGTATCTGAGTTACAGGCCAGTTTATCCCCTGATTATGCTACTCAGATATTGTGAAATTCGTATAAGTAGTTACGGGTGACTTTAAGTGGCGGTTAGTCTACTTGATGCTTATCTTGTAGATGATTTATATTACTTCTAGATATAACAGTGACAAGCAGCATAATCGGTGAAGCGACCTACATAGAAAACCCTACGTTCTATAAGGACATCTCCTGTGATAACTGCATAAAAAGCACAACGGTGTGTGAGAACGTTACCGTCGTTCTAGTGAGTATTTATTGAACAACTATCTTTTTAAATTCTCGGATAATCCTCGTTCGTTTTCAGACTCGATATAATTATTATTATTTAAAAAATAACATCGCTCCCCACTGGGATTTTCTCCTGAATCGTAGGTGCGTTTCACAAACATGTAATATCACATACACACACATCATTTCAAAATATCTGCGAATCGCACAAGTTTTCGTTGCGTGCGGGAATCGAACCCGGAACCCTTAGCATCATCAGCCAAAAGACGTCCACTGTTGAACATAGGCCTCCCCGTTTAAGCAGGGGGGGACTGCCATAATCCCCCCGCTTGGCAAGCGCCTTGGGGATCGCAGTATCGGTGGTGGAGTAAAAAAGACGCTGCTGCCCATCTTCTGGATTTTCCCTTAGTCGCCTCTTACGACACCCACGGGAGGAAAGGGGGTGGTCAATTCTACACACTTCACACGGCACAAACCCTTAGCGCAGCAGTCCAATCGCTTAGCGACTGCGCCAAACGGGTCGTTCTAACAATTAGATGTAGTTTTGTCATATCATAGTGACTAATTCCTTTTTAGGTACTTTCAATGCCTCTTGGGTACTTCAACCTTGATACCTATTTTGTTAACTGAATAATTTCTACACTATGCAATGACGCATTACCATTTGTTAATGCGCTAAGGTTTCATCCATTTTTCAGCTATAGACTGAGGGTTTTTTTTCAGTTCGAAGAGTTATTTTTATTATAGTTGAGATAATTAGGCTCTAGACAGACGGACCGCATTTCAACTGCAATCCAACCGCTAATTGCAGTTCGGATGCAGTTTGAATGCAGTTGACACGACTGCAATAGAACTGCAAACCAAACGTTCATATGATTGCACGCCGACTGCAATTGAACTGCAATCGGACTGCACGTTTGGTTTGCAGTTCTATCGCAGTCGTGTCATCTGCATTCAAACTGCACTTGAAATGCAATTTGCGGTTGGATTGCAGTTGAAATGCGGTCCGTCTGTCTAGAGCCTTAGGTACTTGGATTATAATATTAGATTAAGAGATTGGAGAAATATAACGACGCTATACATATAGACGGCAAGACTGAACTAATTTATTTAGGAACGAGGAATGAACGTAATACCTATAGAATGAACAGTACACAGATCAATCATCGTACATTCACTTCAATTTAGTCTTACCACAAAATCTTACTGGCAGGTTTTACTTATTATGGCGTTACTAGTCTTATTTTGATATATAAGTAGGTAATAATATTTGTTTGAATGTTTGCAGAATGACAACGAGCAAGGAGACTACACGTTCATATCAAAAGCGGAGCTGAACACCAGCCATATACATAACAGCAAGAGTAATTTTAGTTTTACTTTTTTCATAAAACATCGTACCTACCACTATTTTTATGCACATAATAAAACGATGCCTTTCCAACCCTCTCACTTCTGCTTATCCCTGAAGGGTGAATTAGGTGTTCATCTTAACCCTCCTTAAACCTCGCTAGCAACCTTTAAAGTTCAGACATTAATCAACAGCATCCAGATACTTATTTAGATAATATACAAATTATAATCGGTACAAATGATCTGTAAGATTCAAAGTCATAGTTAAATAATATAATTTATATTATATATTAAATTGTGATTCACTATTTTTAGAGTTTAACCACACGTGGGTGGTGACGAGTCCGCACAGCACGTTGGTGAAGCATCTAGAAGTGCCCCGGCACTGTAATGGTGATGATTGCATACCCAAGCTGTCCATGGAAACTTCTTGGACTGGCGGGTGAGTGATCTCATATGACATTATAACATACTAGTTTTTGCCCGCGGCTTAGCCCGCATTAACCCCTATTTAAACCCTTTACAGGGTTGAATAAAATAAAGTAGCATAAGTCCTTTCTCGAGTCTTAAACTTTCTACATGCCAAGTTTCATCAGAATCTGTCCAGCGATTTAGTCGTGAACGTATAACAGACAGACAGAGTAACTTTCACATTTATACTATTAGTGTATATATTAGTATGGAGTATGGATATGGATTTCATGACCTTTTAAAACATTTTGTCTCCGTACCAGAAGCTTTTAGGTACCCTATATTATTATAGTACAAATAAAATGATTCTAGTAAAGAATACATACTCGGCTCGTCGGCCAACGAGACGGTGACAATAAAAGTCACCAACAAGGGAAACTCGTCGTACGAGGCGTGTGTGAGGGTAGCCTTGAGTGGCGCGACGCTGGGCCTTGTGAGTTGCCCATCGCCCGACAACGAAGGCTATCGATGCCACCTGCCCAAACCATTGATGAGGAACTCAGAGGTAACTATACCAATCAGCACGGTTACATGAGGTTGCATTACAGGTCATTTTCCGCTTTGAAAACGTGACGCTGATTACACTTCACGTAGCGGTGTCTCGCTTTGACATTGGAAAATGTCCTGCAATGCATGCTCATAGCAAGGCACAAGTAAGTAAATTCTCGTATCTTAAGACGTTCTCGAACAGTCCAATAGCTACTTAATGTATGTCCAAATTCAACTTAGACAATAGATACTTGTGGCAGAGCAATATCGCAACGACCGCAACGAGTTTCGTAACCATCAGTCCCCTTACCATGAACTCTTAAAGCAAGACAGTTTAAGATATGGAAAAGAGACGCCGCTACGTGCAGTGTAATGCGGCGTCTCGCTTCAACATCGTAAACTGTCCTGCTAAGAGTTCACGTTAAGGGAGCCGGTAATTATTTTTTAATGTCAATACAAAAATCGTTGTACTTGTAACATATAAATGCTAAAACATGTATTGTCTTCCAGCACGTCATAGATCTCATCCTGAACATGACAAAGCCGAAGAACGTGGAGAAGCAGTTGAAGGTAGACGCCTTCCTGCACGACAACTGCAACCAACAAACCATAATTAGTGCTACCAATCATCTGAAAGTACCGTATGGCTACAAAACAGGCGATGTTTACGTTAAGGGGTAATTATAAGATGGTATTTTTGATATAAACGTTGGGATGTCTTCTGTATGCGACCACTAGACCAACCACGCAGACGTGTAGTTTCTGTAGGATGCAAGTCTTCTTCTTATCGTATGGTTGATGAACAACCTGGTGTCAGAGTTTGAACCGCCTGTAGGCCTCTGACATGGCTTTACACACCGTTGAAAAATCTGTCAGGTGTGCCGGTTTCCTTTCGATGTTTTCCTTCACCGTTTTTAGCAACTGATAACTAATTTATAATGCTTCTTCTTTATACTCTTCTTTTCGTTGGAAATGGAAGGAACTGCACACCCCTGCGCCCACATATATTATAACTTAAAATACTTCTTTTTAGAACATCCCGTGAGCGCAACATCACAGACAAACAAATATTAATGAGTGAATATATTTACGACGGCCAGGAGTATGTGGTAAGTTTTATAATGTGTGACTACTGTGTTTTAGTTTTAGGTCATAGGAGCGAAAGGATCTTTTACATATTTTATACTTCACTGAACAAACTTTTTCACTAGATTCTCGATTTTGTAGAAGTCATAAGCTAGTACGCACATACGTACGCCTAGGGTCGTAGCACATATATCAACCCGGAAAGGGAACGTAACCGTATCAACTCGAGCCGTGCAGTATAATTTATATGAAACTCCCTAGTGCAAAGCACACTAATCGGATTCGTAACGTAATCGCCTCGCCTTTTTTTATAACATCGCGCCTGTATTCCCCGAATGGGCAGGCATTTACATTACACCATTACAATGTAATAGGGGGCGAGCCTATTGCCATCAACCGGGCACACATCCAGACTCCATGCTGCAACCGAGAATTACCTAATCGAAAAACTCAGTAACATTTTGTCCGACCCGGGAATTGAACCCAGGACCTCTTGATTAGCAGTCGCGCTTAGCGAACAGTAGACCAACGACGCAGTCAATTTATAATATTAGGTGTGTTTAAACTGTTTTGCAGATAATAAATAACGGTACTATAACATGGGAGAATATCTACACAATCATTTCAATGGAGAAAAAACCATTTATTCACGCGTTTACGGTAAGTTCAGCTTTTTTCAATATTGAAAAATATAATATACTAATTGAAAAAGGAAATTTGAAAAGTAATGATCACGGATTCGTACCTGCGATTATCGCTGGTCCGTGGCGTAGCTCTGGCAACTGAGGTATCGTGTCAACATCGGCGACGGTCGCGGGTTCGATATCCATCATGTGTCGCCTGTATCAATTTAAATTTATTCTTAGCATGGGCTACATGCGTAAGTGATATTATATACCATTTATAAATTACCATTTTTTTTTTTACTTTTGGTACACTTCTTTTTAATATTTCATGCAGGTGTTAGCAATGGATTTTGGCAAATGTGAAGAGAATGACGCAAAAGGTTTATTTTCGTACCTCTGCACTATCAACTTGATGGCCAATTCTACCCAGAAAATCATTACCAGTACCGAAATCCTTGGAGCTGAGATAAGTGAGTATCCAGAAGAAAAATTGTAATTGCAGTCAAAAATAAAAGTCAGATAACGTCAAAAGTAATCTCGTTTAATTATGTATGTACATATATGTATTTTTTTTTTAAATTCTTTTTTATTTACAGGACTTTTATCAATAGACATGCCAGTCCTATTGTTACAAATCTAAATTAATCTACCTTACTTACATGAACTTACAAAAAACGTTTATACAATTGGTATACTTTTTTGGCTCTCTTAGAACTAGGAGCCGATAATATGCTATGAAATATGCCTACATCTATCTTGTTTATTTTAAATTCTTTACAGAGCTCTTCTCTGTCACTACGATACCGTTCGCACTCCATCAGGCAATGTTGGACATCATCGATTGTGCCACAAATTTCACAATTGGGCGAATCATACTTCTTCATCATGTAACCAAACTTTCTTGATGGAATATGACCAGACCGCAGTCTCAGAGCCGTGACTACCGTGGATCTATTAAAATTAGTATCAGTATATATGTATTTATCATTACGCGTATATTTCCTGAGGAAACAGAGGCGTGTCTTTCTAAATGTGTTGTGTGAAATGCAAACTTGTTTTTTGCTAGACTGTTTTAATACATACATACATACATAAAGTCACGCCTATTTCCACGAGGGGTAGGCAGAGACCACGGATTTCCATTTGCTACGATCCTGACATACTTCTTTCGCCTCATTCACTCGCATCACATTCCTCATATACTGTTTTAATCCCATATAATATTATCTAGGCATAAGCACCTATCCGCTCCAGCGGGATTCTGTCAGCTTGCATTGCAGTACATAATATTCAGCTGTGGAAGCGAGACGCCGCTCTACACAGCTCGTAGCGGCGTCTCCCTTTTACAAGAAACCCACTCACAATGCAAGGTCATAACCTCGCAGTTGATTAATAATATAATGTAAGTAAAAAAATTGTATGCATTGAAGAAACAATTATTTAATAATTGTATTTTTTACAGAACACAACTTAATAAATGAGACTTTCAACATTTCGTCTCTATTCAAAGTGTTCCTACAACCATCTGACGCTATCAAAAGTGTACTGTAAGTTTAAAACAATTATGATATCGCATTTATTTATTACAAGCTTTTGCCCACGGCTCCGCCCGCTTTAACCCCTATTTAAACACCTCAGGGGGTTAAATTAAAAAAAAACTGTGTCTTAAACTTTCTATATGCCAAATTTCATCAAAATCCGTCCAGCAGTTTAGTTGTGAAGGTGTAACAGGCAGACAGACATTAGTGTGGAAGTATGGATAGTATGGATATTGACGACCTGATTGGCGTAATGGCTAAGCGATTAGACTGCTGCGCTAAGGGTTGCGGGTACGATTCCCGCACGGGTCAAAAATTTGTGCGATCCACAATTGTTTGTCCCGAGTCTGGGTATTTGTGTATGTGATATTTCATGTTTGTGAAACGCACCCACGATACAGGAGAAATTCCTAGTGTGGGACGAAAAAAAAAATAGTATGGATACATTAATTACATATGTAAATAGATAAATTTAGTGCGCTATATACCACAAAACCTAGGTTTAAGTCGTCCCAATAATTTAATATCAAAATAATGTTTATCGTACAAAACTAAACCAAAAGTACTTAAAAAATGCAGAAGTAATTCGGAGTTCTAATATTGCAATTACTTTACAGTGTGACGACCAAGTTTAAGTACGAGAAAGAACTGTCAATTAGTAATAATAAGCTCCTTATCACACTGCTGGCTGTCCTCGCCGCACTCATCATTCTGGCCATCCTGACTTACGTGCTTTACAAGGTAAGGGAAGAAATTATTCCTTACATAAAGGAGATGTTACATTTTCGGCCAACTCTTGTACATTAATCGAAAAAGAAAAAAAAATACCACGAGTTGAGGAAAAATATTATTTCGTGAATGTAGGCCTGATTTGTTGTGCAATAAGTGCAGTATAAAGCAATAGTTTTTCAATTATTGCCATATTACTAAACAAGGCGTGTCATATTTTGCATAGCCTGCTTTCGTTCTGAAATCATGTTACGTCAAAACTCAATATCACGTAGACGATAAATATAAAAGGTATGTGTTCTTGTACTATTAACAATTGTTAAATCATTCTCTTATACATATTTTTGAATAATTATTATAAGCAAGTGTAACGATTTCATCGTTAAGAAATTAAAAATTATATAATTTAATCTACTTTCCTGAAGTGCACTGCTGAACTGAACTAAGTTCTGATAAATATCAAATATTTTTAGGTTATTTAAATGTCATCTCTTCAACCATTCATGACTCATGACAAACGTCAAACATTTTTTATATTTATTATTTGCACAAAAAACATTCGATGTTATGAAAAAAATGTAACTTTACTCTATTCAGCGGTTAGTTTTCCAACTTCGCTAAAAGGTACATGTTATGGCCGGAGTCTCATACAAAAATGAAACACCTCCATTCTGCCGCGTTGGTCCAGTGGTCGCATAGTGCGACTGGTAAGCATCAGGTCCTGGATTTGAACCTCAGGTCGGACAGTGTTTTTGAGGTTTTTCATTAGTTAATTCTAAGTAGCAGCACGGAGTCTGTATTTGTGCCCGGTTGATGACAATAGGCTCGCCCCCTATTACAATGGGACATATAACATAACTGGCGAAATGTGGGTGTACTATACACTCTGCATGCATCTTCGAGGAATACAGGCGTGATGTTATGTTATGTATGTTATATAATTCATAATTGAATCACATACACTCTTAGTCTATCTCTGTACTACACATACGTTGGTCTGTCTTATAGACCGTGTGCTTGAGGGAGTTGAGTGTGCAAAATATGAGGACCGCATTCTTGAAATTGTTTTAAGCTCAGAAAAGTTTGCAGACTACTAATTAATGTTGCATGGCTTTCATTCTAAGTATATCGACTAAAAGTGTGACCTGATTGGCGCGGTGGCTAAGCCATTAGACTGCTGCGCTACGGGTTGCGGGTTCGATTCCCGCACGGGGCAAAAATTTGTGCGATCCACATTTGATTGTCCCGAGTCTGGGTGTTTGTGTAATGTGTATGTGATATTTCATGTTTGTCAAACGCACCCACGATACAGGAGAAATTCCTAGTGTGGGGCGACGATTTTTTTTTTTAAATAATTGAGGCACACATCGATGTAAAATTAACATTAAAAATGTTTGTTCACAGATCGGGTTCTTCAAGAGAAAACAGAAGAAAAGACTGCACGTACTAAGAGAAAGTATAAAACAAAATAATTCTGTAAGTTCTACTTTCTACTGTTGCTATAAATATAAACGTAAAAGTGCCTCCCCCTTAGAACGCCACAATGAACGACAACTTGCCATTTGTAGCCACCTGGTGGGAGACCTGCCAACGCTACGTCTTCTGGTTTGTGGTCGCTACTCGAGAACCTTTCTTCCCCAGCGGTTATCGGTTCTTCGAGCGATATGGCCTGCCCATTGCCACTTCAACTTGCATATGCTTTGAGCTATGTCGATGACCCTAGTTCCTTGGCGAATTTCCGTATTCCGGATCCCAATATCCCGGATACCAACAAATAAAAAACTTAAATATGACACAATAGCTCAGTTGGCGGAGCTGCGCCACGGATCGGCGGAGGTCGCGGGGTCGAGTCTCGCTCGCATCCATCAGTTTTCAAATTCTCTTTTTGAATATAGATTCAAGCTCAGCATAGGCAACATGCTAAAATGGCACCAAAAGTCATTACAATGTGACATTTAAAATTTACGTAGCATTACTTTATAGGGGTGTCCTTACAAACACCAGCTTTTATTCAAAGCAATTTTTTTTAATAAAACCTCGCCCCACACTAGGAATTTCTCCTGTATCGTGGGTGCGTTTCACAAACATGAAATATCACATACACAAACACCCAGACTCGGGACAATCAAATGTGGATCGCACAAATTTTTTGTGTGCAGGAATCTAACCCGCAACCCCTAGCGCAGCAGTCCAATCGCGTAGCCACTGCGCTAATCAGGTTGTCAAATTTTAAATACCAAATAGATCCTTGAGATTCAAGGAATCACTAGGAAGGTGAAAAACTTTCAAGTGCCTGGAATAGAACCTGTTACTTTCCGCATAAGAATCGGACCGTTACACCTCATAGCGACGGCTGAGAAAACATATTTTTAAATTATTATATTCTTCCTTTACAGAGACGTAATACGCATGCGTCAATTGCTAAAGACGATAATTCAGCGGGCGTAAGTACACTAATTTGATTGTTTACGGAATTAGAAGATTTTTGATAAAATAAAATTAGGTTTATATATAATATATAAAGTATAAACTACACTTGATATTCGATAATAGACTCTATTTCTTTCAATATAAGGCAAACAAGCAAAGCTATTTACAGTTTCTTCACGCAGTTTTGAACTGTATTGTGTAGGCAATAAGGACAACTTTTTACTGCAGCATTGTCATGTCATCAATGAAATGAAAATATAAATCTGCTTCCTAAATATCGATTGTTATTAGAAACCTATTGAAATATCCCTCTTAAGTAAGAGTTAAAGATACATACATAAGTAAGTTCATAGTTTACAAGTATTAACGATGGTAGCACGACTTTAAAGTTAACCACCTCTTAAATCTATTGGCATCTCTTTTCTTCGACATGCATATGATAGAGACAGGTATAATTTAATCAAAGGCTAACAATTTTTTTATTTATTTAAAGCTAATTTTGTTACTTTGTTGGTCTAGTGGTCGATAAGTGCGACTGTTAAGCATGAGGGTTCGAATCCCAGGTCAGGCAAAAGTGTTATTGGGTTTTTCTTTTTGGCAATTGTCAGAAGCAGCACGGAGTCTGCGTTCGTGCCCGGTTGATGGCAATAGGCTCGCAAATTTATCATTTGAGACCTAAACATTTGTCATGCATATAATAATTACAGGTGTAATTTAATCAATAATACAAGAAAATCAATTTTTATAAAAAAATATACATGGTCTTATTTTTTTTTTCTTACAGTTGCAGATGTCTGTGGCCGAAGATAGTCCGTTCGACAACCCGATTTCAGAAACCGACGACATACATTTAGTAAAATAAAAAGATCATTAACATTATTTAAATTCCGTTCGCTTTATAATATGGACCCCATGTAAATAGGGTTACCAGTGTCACCACCTGTACTGTAATATTCATTTATTATATTTATTAATAAGATATAAGCTTACAGTATAAATAACCAAAACGCTTATATCTATACTAAATATACAAAAAACACAAACAAACAGGAAACAAGATATTAAAAATGTAAAATAATTATTATAAGCAAACACAACAATATAATGAAAATAACAATAATAGCTAGTAATCCTACCTTATCCTATTTAAATGGTTTAAAACATTTCTATACATTATGCTAGGTTTATCAAAAAATATATCTGCTTCTGGATTGGCTTTTACGAAATAATTAATAATACTAATGGCTCTGGAAGTAGGGCTACTATATTTTTGCCAATTTTGCGTACTATATAATCATTGCCGTGCCGATTCGTATCCGACCCAGGGTGCCAAGTGGTATCCGGCCTAGAATTGATCACCCCCTTTCCTCCCGTGGGTGTCGTAAGAGGCGACTAAGGAAAAATCCAGTAGATGGGCAGCAGCGTCTTCTGTAACATAAGCGTGGGGATTATGGCACCCCCCCCTCCCCCGACGTCTTCCGGCTGATAATGATGATCATCATTATCTTAGTCCACTGCTGGACATAGGCCTCTCCTCTCACGCCACTGAGCTCGATTCGTTGCCAGCCATTTCGCATTTATCGTAGCCCCATCTTCTATAACCATTGTACTACATAATACAGAAATTTTTTAAAGTACGATATGTACTATATTAATATCGCCAATTTACTGCATTTTAAATACCGCAATTTTTGAAAAAAATGACTTTCAAATTTAAAATAAATAAACAAATATAAAAGTGTACTATTTTTTTTCTAGATTGTTCAAAAGTGCTATTTTTACGAGTTGAACAAAAAATACTTTTTGATATTGTTAAGCTTAGTTTTAAAACGTTCTTGTTTACATAATATTTTGATTGTTATCATGTGTTTAGATTAATTTTTAAAATAATAAATTTAAATAAGCTATTTTGATTTGGTTATAGAGCGAAAGGATTAATTTTCGATTATCTACTGTCTTTTAGAATAGGTAATGATAAATAAATTTTACTTGCCTTAACCTAATTTTAATTAAATAAGTGTTCTGAGTATTCAATAACTTGAATCTCCTAATAAAAACTTCCACCGTAATAAGAATTTATTGTTTTATTTGAATTTACCTTTAAATATAATACCTAATAATTACATTATTGTAAAAAAATTCACGCATAACAGAAATATAATTAAATTTAAATGTTTAAAGAATTTCATGAAACCATGTTTCTATCAAGTACTTATATTTTGCCGATTGTGAAACAAATGAAAAAGAAAGCATTATTTTACTAGAATAGCTGTAAATTTATAGTTTATAATTATATATGTAAATTTGTAATAATCAATTGTTGTATTCTTATTTTAAGTTGTAAAATAAAATATGGCAGAATTTGTATATCTCTCGTTTTTTTTTAAATTACTCTACCATAGGAATTTCTCCCGTGGGACGGTTTCACAAACATGAACTATTACATACACAAACACCCAGACTCGGGATAAACATCTGCAGGTTATACCATTTTTTGTCTTGTGCGGGAATCAAACCCTAGCCCTTACCGCAGCACTCCGATCTCTTAACCACCGTGCTTAAGTCTTCATTATTTAAGCATTTCCATAAAATTTAGCTTACACCGCTAGCTTTATTTAATTTTTTAAATACCAACAAATTACCGAGTACTTGTTTTTAATTTAATTATTGCCTGGTAGAGGACGGAAAAGGTCTTATGGAAGATTAAAAAACGTCAATAATTTCCAAATATACTTATAAGAGATGAAAAGACAAAACATTAAAAAGTAAAATTCCCTACTTAAATAACATTTGCAATAAATACGTCCACAAAAAAACCCAGAAACAGTAATTTTATTATGACTGGGGATAGATACATCAGTGTGCCAATGTATCTCATCACACAAGCATCCAGTGATCGCCAATTATTTCACCGGCAGTCTTATCAACCTTCTTCCTTGATAACGAAGAGCAAACGGTAACTCTTTTCGAACATTCTATAGTTGGTATATACAAATATATAAAAACATAGATATACATAACACGAGGAAGAGTTTTGGGTTATTATGAACTTGTTGGTCTAGTGTTGGCAAAGTGCGACTGCTTAGCATGAGGTCCTGGGCCCGATTCCCGGGTTAAGCTAAGTGTTATCACAGCTGAAAGGTTTATTTTTCAATTGTGTTATTGAGTTTTCAGTAGCACAGAGTCTGGTTTTGTCCCCGGTTCATAGCAATAGACTGCACTGATAGCCGAGTGGTATGACCGTTGGACTGCCAAGTCAAAGATCGCAAGTTCAAACCCGGCATGCAACAATGTCTTTTCGAATTCATGTGCGTGTTATAAATTAGTTATCAGTTGCTAAAAACAGTGAAGTAAAACATCGTGAGGAAACCGGCACACCTGAGAGATGTTGTAACGGTGGGTAATGCCATATCAGAGGCATACAGGCAGTTTAAATTCTGACACCAGCCCCCGTACCATGAACTCATAAAGCAAGACAGTTGACGATGTGGAAGCGAGACGCCGCTGCGTGCCATGTAATGCGGCGTCTTACTTCCACATCGTAAACTGTCTTGCTTTAAGAGTTCATGGTAAGGAGGCAGGTTGTTCATCAACTATACGATATGAAGAAGAAGCAATAGACTCGCGCTCTATCATTAGGACCTTTGATTATAATATAATATATGTCTAGATGGAGTGTCAAGACCCTGACAGCGTCGGTATTTTTTAGCGCCAATTCCTCACAATTGGCGCTAAAAACCTACCCTACAGCTTTTTGGCGCTAACAGTGTCAATTGCGTTGTCAATGGAGACGCTTGATTTTCTATCATAAAATAACGTAATAAAAATGGCTAAATGAGCTATTAAGGTGTGTAGAAATTACAGAGGCCGATTGAATATTAATAAATATGTATCCTATCACCCGTATGCTAAATAAATTATATACTTGTGTAGGCAGTCGTGGTGGCCTAGTGGTTGACATACCGGATTTCTATGCACGAGGTTGCAGGTTCAAACCCAGGCAAGTATCAATGTGACTTTTTCAATGTAATAAATACTTTCTTAGATATTCTAAGACACCACTGACTGACGGTGACGGAAAACATCGTAAGGAAACCTGGATTTAATTATCTGAAATCGCCAACCCGCAGTGAGCTAGCGTGGTGATCAGTGCTCAATCCTTCTCTATACGAGAAGAGGCCTTTGCCCTGCAGTGGGACAGTTATAGGCTGTTATTATTATTATTTTATACTTGTGTAAGACGTAGCTGTCACGCACTCATGCAAAAAAAAAACAATTGGCACGTTGATTTTTGTTTCAATGTAGTGCCAGACCCCATCTAGATAATCTAAGATTAGGAACTATAACTAGCGTAATACGGGGATCTAACTATACTACATACCTTCGACTAGTTCGGAAAATACAAGCATGATATTATATTATGTAAATCCTCTTTAATACAATACTGGCTTTTGCCCGCGGCTTCGCTCGCTTTAATTTATATTGTTTGCCAGTATTATATATTTGTACCTATACATAGCTTTTTCCCGCGGCTCCACCCGCTTTAACTCCTATGTAAACTCCATAGAGGGTAGAATTTAAAAAAAATAGCCTTCCTGTCTCGGATCTTAAACTTTCTACATGCCAAATTTCATCAAAATCCGTCCAGCGGTTTAGTCGTGAAAACGTGGAGGAGGACGGACAGACGGATACTTTAAACAATTTAGAAAAATATACATAGTTAGTAATATAAATATTAAGATTCACAATCAACCACTTATTCAGGAAAATCCAAAAAAAAACCTGTTAACAAACAGGCAAACTAAAAATAGGTAGAACACAATACTGATTCAGTAACATAATTGTGGTTTACTTGTATACGGAACTTAATACTTTATGCATTTCGTAATAAAACTTAAATTCGATTACCACATTGAAGTTTAAATTTATAAATCACATGCTATTTGGTAGCTGATTTATTTCCTCGTTATCCTTAAATATTACGAACGAATATAATGAAGGTTCGCGTTTATAGGTACCGATTTGACTTGTCACCAGGGTTGCAGGGGTTCTAAGGATGGTCAAAGGGTCACCCATCTAAAAAAAGGCAGGGGTCTGCTCTGACATTGCTTGCTATTCATAAATTAACCATTGTCCAAAGCAAAGAGCGAAGTGGTTGATGAAGTCCGAAACATTTTCCCTACGTGATTATATGACATCACACCTGCCCCGTTACCATGAACTCTTAAAGCTGGATTGTTAACGATGTGGAAGCGAGACGCCGCATTACACTGCACGTAGCGGCGTCTCTCTTGCAAATCGTAAACTGTCCTGCTTTAAGAGTTTATCGTAAGGGGGCTATAGTGCCCGAAGGGATCGACAGAGGTGTAGCTACATTCCACCAGTTATATTTTAGGTCCCATTTCAATAGTTGACAAGGCTTCAGTAAGAGAATCTAGGCTCCGTGCTGCTACTGAGAATTGCTTAATGTAGAAACCCAATATCACTTTGCTCGACCTGGGAATTGACCTAGGATCTTAACGTCACGCTCAAAATTGCGCTTGACGCCTATACACGCGAAATTTTGTTGTACTATACACCTACGCTCGTCCCTTCGGGTCTTCGGGACATATGTACAAGCAAAACGTTATTTAAAAACTTAAAAATTTCAATTGTTGGGATGCATTTAGCGATTGCACGTAGAGGAAAAATATCAACAAAGACGATACTAATCGTATCACAATGAAGTGACCAAAGCTTTATAATTAGCTGTAGCCTGCGTCGCTGTATGGATGAGGAAAAGATTCAAATGTACCCTGTGAACTAATGTTGTGTCAATGTCACCTCGTGTGTGCCAACTGTGTGTGTGACTGGCTGGAACATGAATTGTAAGCAATTTTACAAGTATTTTTTAACTTTCAACATGTGAAAATAAAATGTCATTATTATTTCATATATTGCTATATATTTATGTAGGAATATATGTATATTTATTTATACTGCGATAAATTTGCGTTTAATTATTTTACGGGTATAAAATTCACATGACACGCCCAGTTTGCATGAAAATTATTAGGATTGTTTTTAATGTATAACTGTGATGAGAAGAGTAAGATTAAAAGCTGAAGTTAAAAAAAATCTGAGAAGTTACAGGTTACAGAGTACAGAAGTAAAGTTTAATCCAAAGAGAAATATATAAATAATCTCAGTTGTATGATGAGAACATAGTTAAAAGTTTCCATAATTACGATTTAATAATTAATTTAATGTGTTTATATATATATAGGCTGAAATTAACTAATTTTTATCTATGGGCGTAATGGTCCATATTATTAGATATTTTTAGAGCGTGGATTATTTTTTAAATAGTACATTTTATATAAAATATGTGATTTACTTCCTAAGTATTTTGTGTTATGTAATTTTAAAATACGAACCTAATAGTTTGAATACTTAAATTCCGATGTAGCATAAGTTTTTGTAAACTTAATCTTTATTTTTGATAGTAGTGATTAGTAATTTTATTTTCGTGTTTCATTTATTTTGAATTGCTTAATTTTTTTACCTACGCCTTCACGCATTATGTGTATACCGTAACCTATCCTAAAATAATAAATTTCTAATTCTGATTAATACTTTCAAGAGTTTCTTTAAAAATTCCTATTTCGACCAAGTTTATCGTATTAAACTCTGTTGCGCTCCAATTTAATTTTTGTATTCTTACCCTGCACCAGTTACTGAAAACAATAAAATAAGTATGTTTGTTGCATTGCTAAACGACGTCTTTATCACATCATATGTGGCCTTTGCGTCACTAACCGACAAATTAAGCAACGTAATGTCATGTGATGTAGTGTGAATGGGATAGGCCTTTTTATGGCTAAATAACCCAATTCTTGAGCGACAGGGTTTCTGCACCGTATAGCGGCAGACAGGTTGATTTTACTGTCATGATGTTTTGATCATTTTGCAAGAAGTTCTTTGGACTTAATAACCTTAACCATAAATTATTGAACTTGTCTGGACTTTAAAAGAGACCTTGACCCCTGAGTTTGTTTCGGTGTTTCTTCTCAGAGGTAGTCAGTTAGGAAATGCCGACACCATCATTCTAACTATTTTATAAAAAAATGACGGGTAAAAGTGTTTTTTTTTTAAACCTATTTGCTGAAATAAAATCATTTATCATTTCTTTTTCTAGGGTACATTTGTGCATGTTTCATGCACATGGCAGTGCCCACATTAGCATTATACCACAAGTTATCTCCGGTTGATTTCATACCGCCGCCGACACATCTCAACGATACAAACTTTGGCTACAGCATCACGTATGATCCAGAGCACAAAAAGTAAGAGCTTGCAATTGCGTGCTAGAAATTACGTAGACCATTGTTATAGAGATATTGAAGAGGATAGGAGTTGTAATTTGGGTGTAATTAGCACAGTTCAAGAAGCATTAGGTCTTTGCGATAGTAATGTCTTAACACCGCGCCTGTATTCCCTGATTCGATTCGACGACCTGATTGGCGCAGTGGCTAAGCGATTAGACTGCTGCGCTAAGGGTTGCGGGTTCGATTTCCGCACGGGGCAGTAATTTGTGCGATCCACATTTGATTGTCCCGAGTCTGAGTGTTTGTGTATGTGATATTTCATGTTTGTGAAACGCACCTACGATACAGGAGAAATTCCTAGTGTGGGGCGACGTTTTTTAAAAAAAAAACATTTAAAAAAAACCCTGAAGGCAGAGGTCCATTATTACCTCCTTAAAACGAACAAAAATTTAGGTTGGTGTATATAATGTTTTATGTTTGTGGAATGCTCCCACGATACAGGAGAAATTCCTAGTGGGGCGAAGCTTTATATTAGAAAATATAATTTTCCAGTTTTTATTTCTATGCAAATGTATGAAATGAAAATAGTGTCACTTGTGGAGTTTCGGAATGCTTAAAACCTTTCTACTTCGGTTACTTATGTGCGTATAACCTATCTAAGACTTAGGGCTCTTTCAAATTTGCCTGCGTTAGTAGTGCGGTTGTCGTACGGTTCATACAAATATTAGACGTCCGTTTAGCAATTTGTATGAAACGTACGACAGCCGCACGACTTTTGCAGGCAAATTTGAAAGAGCCCTTACTTATAATATAATTGATAATAATTATTGATTACAAACCTGTGCTAAATGTGGCTTTTTCCTTATTATATTTTCCCCTCTCACCTGCAAAAATTGACAAGGTTTTATTAGTGATTAAATAATAACTGCCTGTCACTGTCGTTTGCATGTTAAAAATAGAGATGTCAATAGACTTATGAGCTAGTTAACTTAAAAAATGTTTATCATTGTTTATAATTAGTCAGAGGTATGATTCTTAGAATATTAAATTATGTTTACAATTTCCAGATTAGTAATAAGTGCACCAACAGAGGGCGACATCGGGGAAGTCTATACGTGTGGTGTGGACGACAGAAAATGTTTGAAGATAGCGAAAACCATAGATCGAAGTAAGTTTTTTTAGGGTTCCATACCCAAAGAGTAAAACGGGACCCTATTACTAAGACTCCGCTGTCCGTCCATCTGTCTGTCTGTCCGTCTGTCACCATGCTGCATCTCATGAACCGTGATAGTTAGACAGTTGACATTTTCGTAGATGATGTATTTCTATTGCTGATATTTTTGATAATAAAATAAAAAATTAAGGGTGGCTCCCATACAATAGACATGATTATTTTGATAGATAATGGTAAGGAACCCTTCGTGCGCGAGTCCGACTCGCACTTGGCCGGTTTTAGATTTTTTTATTTTAACAGAGTTAAATGTTTCGACTCACATTCGACACACGCGCATTTCAAACGTCTAGTGTTCACACTGCTCGCTGCGGACTAAAGTCAAAATATGTCCAAATCAGGACATTTTGGAGTCTTGAAAATGGGCGCGCTAGAAACATATTTATATGCCTAATTTTTAAATATATTATCGTTAATATTCATTCCATACCATTCTATTTATACGGTAGTTTGTATGGTTTCCCGTTTATTTATCATGTTCCCTTTTAAACTCAGTAAACAATGATGGTTCTATTTTTGCCTGTTTGTCGTGTCATATAGCTTCGATCACGCTTTCTGACGAAACCAATAAATTGTATTTTTTCCGTCCCGTGAAGGATTTACTGCTGAAAGTATTGATATATAGATAGACAAACAGATTATTCTTAATCCTACTAATATTATAAATGTGAAAGTTTGTGAGAATGGATGTTTGTTACTCTTTCACGCAAAAACGGCTGGACCGATTTGGTTGAAATTTGGTATGTAGGTAGCTGGCACCCTGGATTAACACATAGGCTACTTTTTATCCTGATAACTGTAGCGGGTAACACCGCGAGGCGCAGCTAGTAAGTTATACAATTAAGATAGTTGACAATGAGAAAATTAAAAAATGAAATAAAAAGACTATTATTGCTACATCAAAGACACTTACGAAAAATCAATTACACAGTAGCGAAAGGAAGTGGACTCGGTGAATGCTGTACCGGGACGAGCATGACCAGGTCCAGCGCAGATTTTCAGCCACTTCTACTCCCTAGATTGTTGTTCGGGAGTTAGGTGGCCGTGGCGGCATGCACCTAATCACGAATATTTGCATATTCATAAATAATGGTAATATATGGAAGTAAATGTAAAAACACCACCGTACACTATATATTAGAGAATACATTTTTGAATTTGAATCTTTCTTAATGCTTTTTCTCTGTAACTATTTCAGTTGAACCCACTTTAAACCATACCTATTGGTTTGGAGCGACGGTCAAGGCTGGCCCGAACTTCGTTTTGGTAAGTTACAGCGCACATAATGTTCAAATTTAAGCAACACTGGGTGCAGGGCGCCGGCGATGTGCTGGCCTAGGGCATCGTGCTAATTTTTAACTTTTTGAGCGCCACGGTCTTGTATAGAAGACAACGTTTCCGCGCCCTCCACGCCATAACTCTACCAGAAGACAATATCAAATCGTAACATTTGTGTAATGTAATAACAAACAATAATCGTAATATATCTTACGTTTAGATGTTGTCTTCTAATAAAATCGTGGCGTGAAGTGCACGAAAACGCTTGTCTTCCACACAAGACTAGTGCTCAAAAGGTTAATAATGACTTCGAAATACGCAGGTGTAATAAGGTCTTAATGTTTTCAGACACTACTACGCACACCCTTGCTTATAAAAATAGTCAGTGTTGAGCAATTAATTAAATTAGATAATGATTGTTACTTTCGTTTGCATGTCAAAAAATTGAGAAGACAATTGGCATAAGACGGGTTAACTTAAAACAGATTTTACCATCGTTTAAATATAAGAGGGCACATTTTACAATTATTTTTCGAGTTTCTTTCTAATGAATTTACCAAATACCGACACCGGCACACCTGAGAGATTTTTAAACGGTGTATAAAGCCATGTCAGATGCCTACAGGCGGTTCAAACTCCGACACCAGGTTGTTCATCAACCATACGATGAGAAGAAGACCAAATACTACGCTATACTACTAGCAAAGTTTTTATTACAATATTTTTTTTAAAATTTTTTTTCAGATGTGTGCCCCAAGATATGTAGAGAACAATCCAAGTAAGTGTGGTACAGTTAAACTAAAATTTTTAAGAAAAAACAGATAATTAGTACCTAAATGCCATGTGATCATAATGTCTTAAATTGTGTACCACTGATGGTTTCACCGTTTTAAGCAACTGATAACTTCATGAAACGTTTTCTTCGTTCATACTATTCGTTCTTACTATAAATTAGTTATCAGTTGTTTAAAACGTTGAAGAAAACATCGTGAGGAAACCGGCACACCTGAGAGATTTTTCAACGGTGTGTAAAGCCATGTCAGTGGCCTACACCCTACACTACACACTCCGACACCAGTTTGTCCATCAACCATACGATAAGAAGAAGCAAAGATGACCGCTGTGAAATTCGGTCTGAACCACATTAGGTATTCATTTTTATCATATTTTTTTATCCACAGTCTACCGGGAGCCCGGTGCGTCAGGTCGCTGTTACAGTCTGAAGAACGGAGTGTTGTCTCCTATGAAAGTCGTTCCTGATTATGACAGGAATAAAGAACGTCATGGAAAAATAGGTACGTATATCTAGATCCCCTAAATACTTATTATTTTTAATCATAACCTATTTTATTTGAAGGATAGATAAATGATAGACTTCTGATCATGAGGTCCTGGGTTCGACCCGGGTCGGGCAAAGTGTTACTGGGTTTTCCCATTCGGTAATTCACAGTTGCAGCACGGAGTCTGGATTTGTGCCCGGTTTTTTTTCAATAGGCTCGCCCCCTTTTTTAAAAAAAAAAAAAAAAAAAAGGCTCGCCCCCTGTTAAATTGGTCTTGAACATAACTGGCGAAATGTGGGTGTACTATAGGTATACCTCTGCTTAATCTTCGGGGAATAGGCGTGATGTTAAGTATTTATGATACACACGATCGAAATCGAACCTGTGACTTTCGCCAATCCGTGCCGCTGCTCTTCCACTTGATTGTCTTCACGTCTCTTATTCTAATTTGTTTGTCTCGGATTCTCAGAGCAGACAATGGATTCGTTCGGTTGGAGCATGGATGTGGCAGTCAATGACTCTGTTGTCGTAGGTGGCCCAGCAATGTATAATGGTAAGTTACCTTTTTTATTTATAACTAGCTGTTACCCGCGGTTTTACTCACCTACACTTACACACCCTAAAATAAATACTTCATGTATTACTATAATAAATATCTATAATAGCTTTTGTTATTTACTATATCATCACTACTACATCACCATGATCATCATCAGCTAAAAGACGTCCACTGTTGAACATAGGCCTCCCAGTTTAAGCGGAGGGGGGGAAGGGGGTGCCATAATCTCCACGCTTGACAAGCGGCTTGGGGATCGCGGTATTGATCGTGAAGTTACAGAAGACGCTGCTGCCCTGAATTTTCCCTTAGTCGCCTCTTACGACACCCACGGGAGGAAAGAGGGTGGTCAATTCTAGGCCGGATACCACACTACTGCATACATCATACTATTTACTATAGCGTAAACGCGGCGTCGCCTAGCCGTAGCCGAGTCGACGTATCGGAGAAGCTGATCATCTTTGGTTACGTCTCAGACCTAATATACACTAGACCGGTGATCTCGCTCTAACCTACACTGTAGGCTACACTAACAGGCTACAGACTACACTAAGGTCATTCTGTTTGGCACAGCCAATCTATAATAGGAACTACTTGGTATTCAAAATCTAAGGGTTACACGCTTACGTAAGGTTGACGCCTGTGTGTCGGCGAGGTGAAAGGCGATACGGTGACGTTACCTTTCCGTTCGATTCGATTTCCTTCGTTTTCCGTCTGATATGTGTGCTATGACCCTAAGAGTTATCAAAATTGGCGTACGGGTTTCGTTTATAGGTAATATATAGCGCCAACAATATTCAAACATAGGTACCATATACTGATGAACAAATAGCCCTTCTTTGCGTTGACCAGTCGGGTAAAAAGAGAGGTCCGATGCCCAGTAGTGGACAACACAGGCTTATAAAAAATACTCCAGATATTTGTTTTATGTAAGCACTATTCAAATCAGGTTTTATTTTATAAATAAAAGCATGTTATTGTATTGAGTTAATCTTGTTTGTAAATTTAAAGGACGGGCGATGTTGTACAAGGAATACACAGCGACACCAGAACTTATGGAAAAAAATATAATGAGGGGACTTTATAACTTCGGTAAGTTATTGAATTATATTTATGTGACTAACCACCGTACTCCGCGACGATAATGATTACTCAAACTAACACTAAGTAAAGATTTCAAGAAGAAAACCTTCACTTACCGCCGCACTCTGAAACGTTAATGATTACTTAAACTAACACTAAGATAATGGTTACTTAAACTAACACTAAGTAAAGATCTTACCAAGGAAATCTTTACTTAGTGATAGTTTAAGTAATCATTAAATGGCTATGAGTTTGGCGGTAAGTAATCATTAAAATATGTCCCTGAGTACGACGGTTACTGTGTATTACGATGGGAAGGTACCATAGTTTTGGTGTTAAATGAGAAGAATTAAAATGAAATGCTTTCAGGTTATGGAGTGTCGGCGGGCACTT
Source organism: Abrostola tripartita (assembly GCA_905340225.1). Taxonomy (NCBI): domain Eukaryota; kingdom Metazoa; phylum Arthropoda; class Insecta; order Lepidoptera; family Noctuidae; genus Abrostola; species Abrostola tripartita. Next base: position 3,342,150 of record HG996491.1, read on the forward strand.
TTATAAACACCGACTTGTCTTATGCTATTAGTTCAACCTACGGTACAATGGGCGCAGGACAGGTATTGTATTAATTCTTTAAATCTACCGCAAATCCATACTGCCATACTTAATGTTATAAATGTGAAAGTAACTATGTCAGTGTCCCACCGCTGGGCAAAGGCCTCCCCATTATTTTTCCACAAAACCCTGTCCAATGCCATTACGGGCCATGCCTTCCCCAGCAGTGGGACACTGAACAGGCTACGTAAAAAAAAACTATGTCTGTCTGTTACACCTTCACGACTAAACCGCTGGACAGATTTTTATGAAATTTGGCATAAATAAAGTTTAAGACCAGAGAAAGGACATAGGTTATTTTTTAAATTCAACCCACTTAATGGCTAAATAGGGGTTAACGCGAAGCCGCGGGCAAAAGCTAGTACCTATTATAAATGTGAAAGTTACACAACCCTCTAAGGATAGGGGTTGAAAATTGAGTTTTAAAGCTAGAACAATATATATATATATGAATCTAAATTGACGTGAGCGAAGCCGCGGGCAAAAGCTAGTTAACCTATACACAGCTTATTAGCTGTGATAGCCGAGTCGTAATACCGTTGGACTGCTAAGTCAAAGGTCGCAAGTTCAAACGCGTTATTAGTCCTTCCCTGGCCCTCTCTCCTTCATTCTTTCCTACTAAAACGGTCGAAAAACGGCCCCATGCATACTAATAAGTTAATTTTATTTACTCACAGGTATCCTTCTACCATGGAACGCAATGGTTTAACCAATTGGCCAAAAGTGTGGACGTTGGGCTAGTGGGTTCGATGTTCGGAGCAGTGTTGTGTGCGGCGAAACTGAACGGAACTAGAACTGATCTTCTCGTGGGTGCTCCGACATACACCACGAAGTCCAGCTACGACATCGGTGCTGTTTATGTTTATCTCGCCATAAAGAAAGGCGTAAGTAATATGGGTCTTCATCATCAGCCGGAAAAGTCCACTGCTGGACAAAGGCCTCCCCCTTAGTAGGGAGGGGTTGCCATAATCCCCACGCTTGGCAAGCGGCTTGGGGATCGCAGTACTGGTGGTCAAGTTACAGAAGACGCTGCTGCCCATCTTCTGGATTTATTTTTCCCTTAGTCGCCTCTTACGACACCCATGGGAGGAAAGGGGGTGGTCAATTCTAGGCCGGATACCACGCGGCACTCAATTCTAGGCCGGATACCACGCGGCACTTGGGCACGCGGTATATGGGTCTTATTATACTCACATACACATCACCCTATTGCAGTCCACTGCTGGACGTAAGCCTCCCCCAGGGTACGCCACAACGCTCTCCCGTTACAATATTGAAAATAAAAAACAATATCAATGAATTTATTTTATTAACAAATTACATACTTTAAGATTAAGATATATCCCTACAAAACAGGTTTAGAAGTTATATTAGATATTTATAGATTATAGATATATATAATTGTAAATTATTAATTTAATTTAAATAATCTTCAGAAATAATCTTCTAATTCTAAAATCTAACAGCAATATGTGCAATAAAGAATTACGAATTAAGAATTATTTAGCTTCCTAACTTCACTTTTCAAATATTTTTTACAGAAATCCCCGGTTTTCAAAAGGAAAATCATTGGTCAAAAAGAAGGATCATTATTCGGGAGTGCGATCATCAGCCTTGGTGACTTGAACGGTGATCAAAAAGCTGGTACGATTTATTTTCAAATTTTATTAACTGCGCACCGCGGTGTTACCTCTTACATTTTTTCGGGATAAAGAGTAGCGAGTATTGGTATAACCTATGTCATGTGTTAGTCAGGGTGTCGGCTACCTTTTAACCAAATCTTATCAAAATTGGTCCAGCCGTTTGAGCGTGATTAAGTAACAAACATATAAACACACACACTCAAAAACTTTTTACTTTATAATAGTTTAGTTTAGTGTGATCTCAGACCAAATATACATTACTTGGTATACAAAATCTATGAGTGTGCAAGTGTGAAAAGCTGCTTCGACTGCTAAACATGAGGCCCTAGGTTCGATTCCCGGGTCGGGCAACGTGTTATTGGGTTTTCCATTAGGTAATTCTCAGAAGCAGCACAGAGTCCCGATTTGTGCCTGGTTTTTGGAGAGAGTTTCTTCTTTATAGCCTATGTTACTCGCGATGGTGCAAAAATTCTAACGACACTAGATACATCAATATCGGTGCAGGCATTGAGAAGTTATGGTGGAATAAAGAAACTCACATACATACGAACCTGAACCCTAAAAACAAGAAACTTCTTTTTTGGGCAGTCGTGTAAAAATTGTTTCCTTCCACAGAAGTAGCAATAGGTGCACCGTTCGATGACAATGGCCGCGGCGCAGTCTACATATACAGTGGCAGCGAGCTCATCAGCGACAAAACTGAGAAAACCCTGACCTGGATGCAGAAGATCGAGCCAGAGGCAAGCAAGAAATACACCTCGTTTGGATACAGTCTCACCTCTCTACTCGATTTCGACGAAAATGGATGTAACGGTAATCGTTTTTTGTAAGATTCTGAACATGATAGCTGACAGGGTAGTACCAGCCTGTAATTGTCCCACTGCAGGGCAAAGGCCTCTTCTTTTATAGAGGAGGATTGACCATTGAACACCACGCTAGGTCACTGCGGGTTGGTGATTTCAGATAATTCGATCAAATCGACGAACAGATTAAGCAGTGGCTAAGCGATTAGACTGCTGCGCTAAGGGTTCGATTCCCGCGCGGGGCAAAAAATTGTGCAATCCACATTTGATTGTCTCGAGTCTGGGTGTTTGGGTATGTGATATTTCATGTTTGTGAAACGTACCCACGATACAGGAGAAATTCCTAGTGTGGGGCGGCGTTTTTAAAAAAAAAAAACAGGTTTCGTCACAATTTTTTTCGTCACCGTTAGTCAGTTGTGTCTTAGTGTGAGTTGCACCAACAATTCTGACATATTCATCATCATCATCAGCTGTAAGGCGTCAACTGTTGAACGAAGGCCTCCTCCTTTTAGAAGGGGGGTGTTGCCATAATCCCCACGCTTGGCAAGCGGCTTGGGGATCGCAGAATTGATGGTCAAGTTACAGAAGACGCTGCTGCCCATCTTCTGGATTTTCCCTTAGTCGCCTCTTACGACACCCACGGGAGGAAAGGGGGTGGTCGATTCTAGGCCGGATACCACACGGACAAGGTGGATTAGTCAAGTATTATTCCTAATTACTTTATTTTTCTTTTGGCAATTGAGTAGGGTTACCAACTTTCCTCTCAAAGTCGAGTTATGACGGCAGTGTTTACCGTGGGACACTTATGTATCTGTGATTTATAATTCGATATTCTTGTGCAGAACTGGCGATTGGTGCACCATACAGTGACGCCGTCGTTTTACTGCGGTGTTTGGCAGCTGTCACAGTCAAATTGTCAATAAGATTCCCCGAAGTACAGGTAAATAAATTCACTATATTGTACCTCATATTATTTAAAAGAGTGACCTTTGGAGTTTCTTGCCGGTTCTTCTCCATAGTAATGACAGTTTTGGAACCGTGCAACTAGCATCTTAACGTTTCATAAGCGCCTGTAATTGGTTTACATGAAATAAAAACAATTTGAATTGAATAGACTCTTACGGTGGCTTCTCACTGCGCGTTATACCACGAGCGGTACGGCGCGGTCGGCTTTTACGGCAATAAGGACGAACAAACACGAAATATCCCTTCTTTAGCGTTGCTAGGCGTGGTGTGGCTCGTGAGTCGTGTCGTCACGCCCAGAGCTGGTTTATCCATTGGCCAGAATAGGCAGCTGCCTATGCGCCACGAGATATTTACATTTTTGTTTTTTTTTTTTCTTAAGACCATTATTGACAAAGCCTGCTTAGTTTTCATATAGGTAGGTACTACAACTAGCTTACGCCTTCGAGAAGGCCTAAAAAGGGTAATGGGACCTTGAGAAGTGCATTGCCTTGGGGCCCCGACATGGTTAATCCGGCCCTGATTACGCCTCGTGAGATACCACCATTACCACGTTGACTGTTTGACGAAATCTAAGCTTGGCAAATACGCAGGGTCTGCTCAAATAAAACGTGTTTTATTTAAAAAAAGTTTAATGTCAAGCTCTTTTAGTTAACAGTATATTCCTTGTTTCAGAATCGCTCGGGAAAAACTAATTTCTTTTTATCAGTATGTTTGTCAGTGCAATATCAAACACTACCAAGACAGGTTATCGCAAGTGAGTATTAACGCGTATTTATATTATAATGTAAGGCAAAAGGGCAGTAGGCAGAGGTTTACGCGTCCCAGTATAAAAAATGGGGGCGAGCCGACACTGAGCAAAAACCAAGAGTCACGGACTGCCAGCAATCCAACCCAATAACATTTATCCTGACCCAAGATTGAACTCAGGACCTCACGCAGCAGTAGCGCTTTACGAGCAGTACCATTGTTAATGATAATCCAATATTTCAGAGATATCGACTACGGTGGAGATGATTCATCCATTCGCGAAGCTAAACACCGCCAAAGGAGCACCTTTCACATTTGTTACTTCGCTACACGACACACAAACATTGTATTGCCCTCAAGTCTCGTTCACTTTGCCGCAGGTACGAGTAATATATATATTTTTAAAGGGAGGCCTTTGCTTATCTGTGGGACACAGAACAGGCTAATTAAAAAAATGTAACAATCACGACACAGTACCCAATTATCCAAGCATGTCCGGTGGCCTGATTGGCGCAGTGGCTTAGCGATTGGACTGCTGCGCTAGGGGTTCCGGTTCGATTCCCGCATGGGACAAAAATGTCTATGATCTGCAGATGTTTGTCTCAAATCTAGGTGTTTGTGTATGCAGTATTTCATTAATGTGTATCGTATCGCGTATCGCTTCTCGTTTCTCGTGTATCGCGACTTTTTTATAAAAAAAAGAGAAAGTTTTTTTTTAAGTTAAATCGTTTGGCTAGAATATGCCTTGTTTAAAACAAAAGGAGAAATTCCTAGTCCCTAGGAATACCCTCCATTAGGAATTTCCCCTGTATCGTATCGCGTATCGCGTTTCTAGTGTATCGCGACGTTTTTTATAAAAACAAAAAAAAGTTTTTTTTACAAAACAAAAATTTGCTGTTTTGTAATACGACTAAAACATTTGAATTTTTTTTAAGAATGGTAACTACGAGACGGAAATCGACGTCGTGGCGACAGCTACACTGACAGAGGATCCTGTAACTGATCCCCACTTTAATAGTTCCCGAGTGATCTTGAGTGACCGTAGCATATTGACTGTACGGGACTCGCTGTGGGCTGCTGAATGCGTAGGCAAAAAGGAGTGCTTGCCCGATCTTAACTTGACGATTTCCTCAGCTTTAAGGTTGGTACAGTCACACTAATATTATATAGGCGAAAGTTTGTGAGTGTGTTTATATGTTTGTTACTTCTTCACGCTCAAACGGCTGGACCGATTTTGCGAAATTACTCGTACATTATAGAACGATACCCCTGTAGCGACATCTGCACGTCGAAGGACGAATGACGATGACATTCCTGCATCGCGCTAGCTAGACGATGCGAAATATCAACGACTTAAACGCCAAACAAAAGATAGTGTAGCGACAAAATATTCCGAGCCATCGGTCGATTTGAATTAGGGCACAAATTATGTTACAATTGAGCAGGCGACTCGTTAAGAAGCCTCAAACGAGTTATCTGAGGACTCAGCGCCCGAGACAAATGTTTGGAGCTAACAATTCAAAATATATTTTATCATCATCATCATCAGCCAGTAGACGTCCACTGAACAAGGGGTCCCCCTTAGAACGCCACAATGAACGACATCTTGCCATTTGCATACACAAACATAATATAATTATAGTCTAGTTATATCCATGTCATTGCAGCAAATCATATCGATACTAGAAGATTTTTTGAAATACCTCGTGACCTTTGATTTCCTTTTTTGTATGAAAGAGGTCTTTGGCTGCAGTAGAACAGTTCTAGACAGGTAATAACATAATACTATGTCTTCCACAGCGACAATTACATAATCGGCTCGAAGGAAACAGAGTCGTTCTCCGTGTCCCTTGAAAATTTTGGAGATATAGCATACGACGCGTGCTTGCACATACGCATCATCGGCGCCAGCGTCTTCGAAACGTCGCCTTCCTGTGTCTCTAAGCCTGGAGCTGACACTATGTTGTGTACTCCGTCGAAACCTGTGAGGAATAGAATGACATGGGTAAGTAGATATTTAACTATGGTAGCTGAGAATCTGTAGTTCTTGCTCTCTATGTCTTTCCTATGTTTAGATGGATCGGTCTCCTATCTTCTTCCATTGCACTACCGAGGGTGCGCCGGAAGATCTATTCCATTGGACTATTCCCTCGTGATGCCGTGTGGTATCCGGCCTAGAATTGACCATCCCGTTTCCTCCCGTGGGTGTCGTAAGAGGCGACTAAGGGAAAATCCAGAAGATGGGCAGCAGCGTCTTCTGTAACTTGACCACCAACACTGCGATCCCCAAGCCGCTTGCCAAGCGTGGGGATTATGGCAAATTATATTACGACGTGTACCTATATCAAAAAATATATCTCATGTGCTTGTCATATGGAGGTTCCCTTGTTTTCGTTATTTGTTAAGGTAATTGAATTAAAACATACGTGATGCTTGAGGGTCATAGCACACATATCAAGGGTCATGCATACATATAAAGGGTTAATAGCACACACATCAAATCAGAAAGGGAACGTCACCGTATCGCCCTTCGCCTCGCCGTCAAAGAGGCAACCTTACGTAAGCACCTAAGCATAGATTTTGAATACCAAGTAGTTCCTACTATAGATTGGCTGTGCGAAACAGAAAGACCTTAGTGCTGTGTAAGTTAGAGCGAGATCACCGGTCTAGTGTAATATCATTATATATAGTATAATACACATTTTACTATTATAACTTTCGTTATACATATTATTTACTACGTATCCCGTTTTACTCACGCGTTTATTCGGGAATGCCCGTCTAGTTTCGGAGTCAAAACGCAGCCGTTATTCACGAGCTGGTGACGCGGCGTGCGCCGGAGTGGCGAGCCGAAATACTAATATTAAAAAAAGAAAATATCTTTTTGTTTGTTTATTTGTACCGAATAGGTTTTGAAATTACTGGATCGATTTTAACCATTTTTCCCCAATAAAAACCTAAATTATCAAAAAGAAATAGCTACAATTTATTAATAAAAAAAAAACTCCTTAAGAAAATTGCAAAAAGTAACCCAAAGAAAATTTTGTCTATAAAATTTTTGGGTTTTAAAATGTAGTCACGTCATGGATACCAGGATAGCAGAAGTATAATGGAGATCCATCAACAATTTCGTTTGGTGCGAAATGTTTAGTAAAATTGCCCGCAGCAGCCGTGTTTTCGAATGTTGGGTACTAGGATATCAGAAGTCAAATTGAGGTTACTCAAATGCAAATGAAACGCGGATAAAACCGCGGGGCATAGCTAGTATAATATACTACAGCTAAAAACATATTTTACAGAGCACTGGCGATATAATAATGGAGATCAAGCGCTTGACGAATAAGGACAACAGCATAGAACTCCAGATGTCCCTGTACGATCGCTGCAAGGATTCCAAATTCAAGAACAGCTCAAAAACCTTCAAGCTTAAAAGCGACACTAGCGGCATCAGTATTACTGGGTTGGTAAAACAAATGATCAATTTAAACCATCATCATTATTGTACATCGACCTTTGCTTCTTTTACTTGTCATCATCATTACATGAGGGAAGTACACACTTTTTTGTGGCTAAGTGCCTAAAAAATCCAATTCTTGAGCGACAGATTCAATTCACACCGTAGATAAATCGGTGTAGACGTCGTGTCGTTTTGAGATCATTAAACCTACACAACATTGCCTACTTACCTAATTATCACCATGGCATCTTTTCCTAGTTTTGGACTCGGGTTCCAAATTAATCGTGTGCAGCTAAACATTTGTATTTTATTAAGAACAATTGCTAAACTCCTCAACTCCATCATGATCAGAAAGACGTTTAGAAGAGGGGGTTTGCCATATTCCCCACGCTTGGCAAGCGGCTTGGGGGTCGCAGTATTGGTGGTCAAGTTACAGAAGACGCTGCTGCCCATCTTCTGGATGTTCCCTTAGTCGCCTCTTACGACACCCACGGGAGGAAAGGGGGTGGTCACTTCTAGGCCGGATACCACACGGTAAACTCCACAACTTAGTTACTGGGTATTGCGATACTCCTTAGTAAAACTGGTAGGCAGTACAGACTTCTACATAGTATATAACAACAACAAATGATTGAAAACTCCAATACTCCTGACAATTCATAGAAACATGGGACCGTCTCAAAAGCTTCAACACCTAATAACATTTTTGTCTGCAGAATGACTAATATCGGAAATCTCGTCAACATTTCGAAGGCACAGATCCAGGTCGATGGGAAACAGATGGAACACGTCTATACGGTAATTACTATCAATATAAGAACATTCTGACGATTTAGGAACCCATCAGTGGAAAAAATAATTAAGATTTTTAGGTACTATTAAGACGCTGGGTTCGGATTTGATTCCTGAACCAGACAAATTAATTATTATTTGTGTGATCCGTAGATGATATTTCCAGGGTACGTGTTGTATTTTCATGTCATATTCATGTCTGTACGCATCAATGACACAAGAGAACCATCACGAGTGTTCGTATTATCAAAAAAATATTTAGCGTTCCATCCTGATACCTGAGTGGTATGACCGTTTGACTGCCATGTCAAATATCGCAAGTTCCAATCCCAGCACGATGCACGCACCAATGGCTTTTCGAATTCATGTGAAAACATCGTGAGGAAGCCGGCTCTCTCCTAAGAGATTTTTCAACGGTGTGTAAAGCCAGGTCAGAGGCCTACAGGCGGTTTAAACTCTGACATCAGGTTGTTCATCAACCATACGATAAGAAGAGCGTTCCGCAGGTTGTCTTCCCATATCTTAAGTCTTTTTGAGTGTTATATTTTCATTTTACCTACATTGTACCTACATATGTTTGTGTCAATAAAATTTGTATTATCATTATTATTTAAATAGTATTTAGGTGAAAACGTTGCTAACATTACAGATAATTAACAACGGCTTTACAAACTGGGTGGGTCTATCAAGCAGAGTTGTGCTGCAGAAGAAACCGTTCATCAAATACAACGACATGCCAGCTTCGGTAAGTACATACACACTTCACACGATCACTAAATACTTACATATGGGGGGCTCGTAGCTTAACAGCCGATCTGGGTAAACAGCGCTTGCCGAAGCCTGTCATTGGATGGGTGATCGTTTTCACTTATAAAGAATTCTCATTCCTCATGCCTCGGGTCATGACAAGCTATTGGTCCTTTACCTGATCTCTCTTTGGTCTCCTGTCGGACAATGGGTGACGACATAGATAATGCAACGCGTGACGCTGGTAGTGTTTGCACTAGGAACTACGTAGTATACTAAATGCATTGCTTGCACACACACACTTTTGCCGTCCCATCGCTTGTCACGATAGGGTATTTTACACCATGTATAAAAAAATATAAAAATGATAGATTTCGTTAAAAAATTAACGAGAAACGTCGGTATTTATTCATAAATGTGCAATTTTATAACTACATTTTAAAAATCGTCTTTTGTTTTGTTTTTCAAATGTCTAAAACGCCATTCGCCGTATTGACTCCGGCGTGTCGTCACTCCTTTAATACTAACCCGTCAGAGTTTTTATGTTCTGCCATATTGTTTAATAACCGAGTGACGTCACGAGCTGAAAAGCATGGCGATTAGCGTTTCTGCGCGAAAATTCAAAATCATAAATGAAAATAAGATTTTAAAGCATTTCTCGGTTTTATGAAATAAAAATAAAAATCTGGTCCATTAGGATCTCAGGATTGATTTAAAACAGTTTTAAAATGAAAAAAAAAAAAAGGGTGTTATACCCTATTGAGAATTGAGAGTAATCCAGTTTGGAGTAGTACCAAAAAAATGATTTATACTTATTCCTTAGTAACCATGTTTTTGTTTCAGTTATACGTGGATCATACTTTACAAAATGCTTGTAAAATAGTCTCCGACACTACGGAGGAGATCCAACTTGATTGTGATATAGACAGCTTAAAGTCGAAGGAACAATCTATAAAGATTATCGCTCCTATGAACATTATACCTGGAACTCTAGGCAAGTACCATACTATTTATAATAATTATATAGTCATAAATTTCGTGCCGAGTGGTATCCGGCCTAGAATAGACCACCCCCTTTCCTCCCGAGAGTGTCGTAAGAGGTGACTAAGGTAAAATCCAGAAGATGTGCAGCAGCGTCTTCTGTAACTTCACCACCAACACTTCGACCCCCAAGCCGCTTGCCAAGCGTGGGGATTATGGCACCCCCCCCCCCCCCCCTATAAGGGAGAGGCCTTTGTCCAATAGTGGACATCCGACGGCTGAGGATGATGATGAGTCATAAAGGAGAATGCCCAAGTGACTATGACACTTAGTATCGCTATAAAATCTTTTGTGTCTTAATCGAATGAAGCTTAATTTATAGCTTGATTCCAGCACTTTCAAATACAGTTATTATTATTTTGATAACTCTCCGGAATCAACGGCAATTTTGTGATGAATAACAAGAAATGACTAAATAATGCTGCGCGCGCAATTGTACCTAACGCTGCGCGCGCAGTTGTAAGTAGGTACCTAACGCTACGTCGCGCAATCACGCTAGAGATGTTATATTAGGATGATATTTAGGTATTCATAATATTGAATATATTAGTTAACTCGTATTAGGATACCATACCTATTACTGGGTATTAGTCAAATATTAGTCAACGATTCAAAATTCGCTACTCGCTTTTAATATTAATATTAAACGTTGCTACCTATTCGGTTGTATTTCGCGTGACGCGACGTTACACGGATTAGGCCAGTGATCGCCAGCGCGGTAACCGCCTGCCAATCGTAAATCTTTGCTGACTAATATTTGACGAATACGGCGTATTCGTAATATTTACATTCGCTTATCCTAATATGAATACGAGTGGCTTGTATTATAATACCTGTACCTATTAAGAGTATATTCCTTACATCTCTAAATCACGCCAAATCAATTCGCACTTACTCTCTAAACTAACGCGTAAAGTATCTAAGGAATATCGCTGCGTTATTCATTTCTAGGAAAAAACTGGAATCGACGTAACGTAACGTCTATCACTTCGCCAGAAATTCTATTCTTTAGAAAACCACTATTTAATAGAATGAATCGAAATATACCTTTCTACTAACCTAAAATATATAATATAGGAAACTGAAATAAAAACTGAGTGTAGCATATAATTTATTTAAATAAAATAATAAATGACATGAAAGAGTATTATTTATTTTAAAATCATAGGAACTATTAAGCATATTACATTTTCACAACCTGGAAATATAAAATGTCTTGTTTTAGCAGTAGCACGCTTGTATCTACTAAGTGTAGGTAATAGTTGGTTCTTGTTGCCTTCTTTGTGGTTGAAACAATGATTCCTGTGGAAGCGGTGGTAGCTCAGGAGCCTGTACATTCTCTATTTCAGCACCAGAAGTATCTCTATTTGCATCCTGTTGCAAATGTTGTTGCACATTTCTTCTAGCTGCCATCCAACAGGCTTAACACACTCTTTCTAGATGTGGAACCTAAAAATAAGACATTTCTGTATTTTAGGGTCATGTGGGTTCTGTTACATAACTAAATGTACTAACTATTAACTGGGAAAGAAAAGATTTATCACAGACAGACTAGCTATGTTCTGCAGTTCAGTCAAATAGAATGCAGCCGGCACTATGTGAGAATATAAGTCAACTATGCCGCTAGCCTCCAGTCCATCTATGACTTTTCCTCCACGGTGCGTTCCCTAGTATCTGGTGAGAACACCACTCCACAACACATTTGCATTAAAGGAATGAAGCTTTATGTAGCATCAATAAATTAGTAGGTGTATAGAATGTAGGTATTAGTGGAATAGTGCAATGATGTTCACACAAAGTGCAGGCTGCATTTGATTTGGTCAGGACGCAAAAATCCTTTGATAGACATTATTTTACAAAGGTACCTACCAAATGAGGAGATATCCATTGAATTATAATATTCCTTTCGTCACAATATATAGGCACTCTTGATGTATGTGTATGCATTATAGATACTCCACATGCAAAACATACACTAGTATGTCCAAACTCAGGAATTGTTGCAGGTTCTTATAGCCTCTGGCAAAGCTACTGAACATTCAATGCAAATCACGCCCTCACGTGAAACCTGTAACGTCAAATAATTACATCTTTTTAATATTGGCGATAAAATAGTTTGCATGTTTCATTTTTAGAAGCAATCCATTCGATACTTGATTTTTATTGAATGATGGTATGCCACGTTAACTGTCCTACGAATAAGGTAACAATCATCACGACTTACTGGTGTGGGTGCAATCCAAGATGCTAAAGTATTGTAGACAGAATCATTAACTTTGCCGACGACTGCCAACGTATAATATGACGTTGTCGAAGTGAACAATTAACAGACCGTGGGTTTTCCATGATAACTAATACAGTCTCTGTCTCACTATCACTTTTCCTTATTTTTGTTGATTGTAACTAATCACAACCACACAAATAAACATTCAAAACAACAAAAGTGCAACGTGAATAAATAATCAAAGTAAATAATGACAGAAGCAGTCATCAGTGTTGCCAGGCGTTTTGATTGATTAATCCAAATGTAATCGATACTTTCGAGCATTCGAAAAGAAACCTAGTTTTCTTAGTTTTAGTATTTTATTATTGAAATAAATAATTTAAACACGCAGTCTTGCTCCCTTAATGGAAAACGATTCAATAGCTCATTGTGAGCTATAACAACAGCTAAAGACAAAATAATCGAGTAAGGCAGTAAATACCTGGTCTGTGAGGTAAATCCCGTACTAGTCGCATGATTACTATCATGAAATACACTTTGAAACGTTCTTAACCTATGGTCAATCTGTTTTTTATCACCTAGTCTGTGGGCTATACCGGCTCCCGGTATGACCTGTCAAACCGCTGACTGTGCGCATACCGGGTCCTGGTATGGAACCGCAGTACAACGCAGTTCACGTATTTCGCTTATAATTCAATTTTTTTTACTAAATATACCAACATTATTTATGCTTAATATGAAAGAATGAGCTAGCATACACACAGTTATTGCTTGGTTACGTCGAGTTTTTCCGCATTACCTTCATATTACACATTAAACCTATTTTAATTATTAAAATACCACATGAGTGTGTTTTCCTTAAAAACAAAAGATATTTTCCTGGAATCGTTATGTTTTATCGATTATCAAGGAATTATCTCTTATTCAAATTAATTACTTAAGAAATGGCAACACTGCTTTCCTCTTTTCTAGGATTTAGTCATTTATTATGCTTTTTACTTTATCAGAATTTATCCGGAGAAGTAGAAGGGTAATAACAAGTTAAAAAATTATTATAAATAAAAACAGGAATTTTCAATATATTTAGCTAATGACACAATTCAAATTTTAGCGATACCATCCGTGGGCATTCCCCTTTAGCAAATTCATGGTCAAATGTATTTTACTTCGGCTGCAAAACCACTGTGTAGAGTGTGACTTCTAAGAGGAATTACCTATAAAGGAAAACCGGTAAGAACCTTCAAGACAACTCTTTAAGGGACAGGGTAAAATAATATTTAATAGTTAGTTTTTTATGAAAGAAAAATGAGCTAATAATGGGCAACCGGGGGATGCAAATGGCAAGTTGTGGCGTCCATTGTGGCGTTCTAAAGGGAAGGCTTTTGTCCAGCAGTGGACGTCTTCCGGCTGATTATGATGAATGAGCTTTATACTAATAAGTTTATAACAAATTAACTTACTTTTCAGATCAAATCCTCGAGGGTGCTAACGTGACGGTAAATTCTAGCATATCAATGATCCTGCATGCCGCTGAAGATAAAGAAATCAAAGACAGGTAAAAACTTTTTGCATGACTTTAAGTATAAGAGGTATAAACATACATAGCTATTTTTTTTTACATTTACCCCCTTACTTATAAAAAATGTCACTGTTGAACAATCGGTTAAATTATACCTGTCACCTTCGTTTGCGTGTCAAAAAATAGAGATGCCAATACATTTAAGAAGTGGTTATCTTAAAACATACGTAAGCATCGTATATAAGTAACAGGGTTAATTATAATACACATATTACATTACATTGGGAGCTACAACATAACTGGTGAAATGTGTAATCTTATGTAATTATTTTCAGTGTAATGACGACAATACAACTGGAAGACCCAGCGGTACCGCTGTGGGTGATAATTGTGGCGAGTCTGTTTGGCGTGGTCATCATAATAATCATCGCATTCATACTCTACGAGGTAACACCTTAAAATCTATACTAATATTATGAAGAGGAAAGATTTTTTGTTTGTTTGTTTGTACCGAATAGGCTCCAAAACTACTGGACGGATTTTAACCATTCATTTACCAATAGAAAGCTATATTTTTAGGAAGTAACATGAGCCATAATTTTTTTATTTTTTAACTAGAGATTCTAAAGAAAAGGCCGTGGGGCTAAAAAGGTTAATTTTGAATTTAATTTCAGTGTGGTTTCCTACAACGCAAGAATAAGGCAAAATTGGAGAATCTACGAAAGAGTGTTCACAGGCAAACTATGGTGAGTTCTGTAGGCAATTTAGCATACTTTATTCAGACTATTGAGTATAAGATTTGGTATAGTAGCAGCCGTTTCCGAAACAGAAATTGGTCAAACGTGTAATATCAACGCAGGATAAAACTTCGGAATCTCTGCTAGTAGCCGACTGCAGGAAGTAGCTTATAGACATGTGTGAAGAACTTTCATCGATATTACTCACGTGTGTTTTCGGTAATGCCCGACTAGTTTCAAACTCGAACGAAGCCCTTATTCATGAGCTGGTTACGCGGCAGAGTCTTGCGATAAGTTTCGTGACTCTGCCGCGTAACCAGATTCCCAGCGTTTCTGAATACTCACGTGAGTAAAACCGGGGTCATACAATATTTTTTAATATGTTGATCTTTATTTATAATATTAATTTCCATTTTATGAACTTTAAACCATTTTCTTAAAAATCCATTGAATTGTAAGAAGATAGGTATATTACAATACTAGATCCATGTACTCAAATGTTTACGAAACTTTTTGATGAGTATTTTTAATTCTTTAAGTCTGAGCGTTAAGCGTAGGTATCTACTACACTTGGATAGAACGCAGGTTTACCTCACTTGAACGTTTCTTTTGGTTAGACGCGGTCCATGATGATGTCTCGAGCGTCCGGGAGTCGCAACGAAAGTGACCGAGCGCAGATCCTGGACTGCACTATAGAAGAGAACGAGGATCACAGCCCTGATAACACACGCTCCAAATAAACATAACATTATGCCTTTATTCCCTAATGGGATATGCAGATGTGCATTTATTGTACACCCACATTTTGCCAGTTATGTTATAGGTTTTAATGTAATAGGGGGCGAGCTTGCCATAGACCGGGCACAAATTCAGACTTCGTGCTGCTAGAGAGCATTACCTAACCAACAGCATTGATAAATATAATAATTATATATATTTAAGAAACAAAAAAACAATTTCATTTTTTTATTTACACCTCTACGAGTGCCAACAATAGGATAGTCGACCTGATTGGCGCAGTGACTAAACAATAGGACTACTGCACTTAGGGTTGCGGGTGCCATTCCCGCACGGGACGAAAATTTTAGCTATAACTCATCATCATCAACCGTAAGAAGTCCACTGTTGAACAAAGCCCCATTAGTAGAGGGGGGTCGCCGTAATCCCCACGCTTGGCAAGCGACTTGGGGATCGCAGTATTGGTGGTCAAGTTACAAAAGACGTTGCTGCCCATCTTCTGGATTTTCCCTTAGTCGCCTCTTAAGCCACCCACGGGATGAGAGAGGGTGGTCATTTCTAGGCCGGATACCACACGGCAAATTCCGGATTCCCGTGTCTAGGTTCTTGTGATTGTGATATTTCTTGTTTATGAAACATACCCACGATACAGATTAAATTCCCATAGTGCATAGTGAGACGTTTTTTTTTAAATAAAATATATATTATGTGAAAAGAGTATAATATAATTTAGGAGGACGATGTACCAAGACTTTAAGAATACATGAAATGAGAATCAAATCAGTCAAAACTTATCACCCAAATGTAAGTTAAAATATATAAATAAAACAGTTGTATATTAATGAACCTCTTTTTCACAAATGAACCCAAATGAGTGGGAGCAGTCTATGTCGTTCAGTTTCCCGTCGTTCTTGAAGATGCAGCCGCAGTACTCGCGGCCTAAAGCGTTGTTTGGCTCGTTGTCTGACCAAACACTGTATCCAGCGTCCTCCAAAGTTTGATCTGAAAATAAAGGGGTTTTCTCAGGGTTTTCTCCTTTAAATTTGAGAAAAGACTGGCCATGTAAACGTAAAGTATTGAAAACTGAAACTAAGTATTAAAAAACATAGAAACTATTGACAACATTATGTTATAAATTATTAAGCACAATCATCAAAAAATGTTTTATTTATATACTGGCTATCAAAAGTAACTAAAAATCTTTATCTGCGGGATTCGAACCTCGCATGGACAAACCCAGCGCCTCTAGTCGTTGAACATTATTATGAATATATTTTGTTATATGGACAGTAATATATAGACGGAATCTCCGTCCAAACAAATGTAAAAGTTGGTCAGCACTTGTAACGTTGTCAGTTGCGACCTTTGAACCTTAATATTATTTCAATTACAGGCTACACCGTAGCACTAGTTGATACGCCTTTTTTTTGGGACAAGCCCACCACTCATGCCCATTATTGTAACTCCTGTAAGCCAGGATCTACAATGATAACCATTAAGAACCATCGAGGCAATGAAGCTCGAGGCGTCCCGGAGAAATGACTCGACTGTCTTGGAACCCGCAACGAAATTACACATTATCATAATCACATAATTATCATATTATAAAGGTGAAAGTTTGTAAGTGTGTTTGTTACCTCTTTACGCACAAACGGCTGGACAGATTTTGCTAAAATTTGGTATGGAGGTAGCTAACACCCTGGATTAACATATAGGATACTTTTTATCCCAAAAAAATGTATCAGGTAACACCGCGGGGCGCAGCTAGTTAATCATAAAAGGATATATAAGAGGAGTAGGAATATAAATTTAAATACCAGTCTACTTACTGAAAATAGTTTTGAAGACAACAGTAGCGTTTCCAACGGGAACCTCGGCCCTATATCCAGCGAAGAAGAAGTAGAATGCCCTAGATCCTGGGACCATAGGCTCCGTGTTGGTGAGGTTGAATACCGCATCGTGCTCGGCCTGAGAGTTCAGCACCACGAGGTGCGCGCCCTCCGCCTGGCACTCCGCGTACGCCTGGCTCCACGAGTACGGAATCTGAGGGATCTTGTAGCAGCTGCCCACTGATTGGTAGTACTTGTAATCTGGAAAACAATAAGTGAACTTATATAGTTTTCATGTAGGCAATATTGTCCGTAGTTTTTAGTTTTAGTTACCAATGTTTCATGAATGATAGAATTTATTTTGATATTGTGACTTTTGTTTCAGTTTCAAAAGTCAACAGTTTTGGCCTTATGCTAAAACAGTAGCAGTTCGATATAACTTGATATTGATTCAAATGCAGGTGCTGATATTATAAATTTCTGCATCCATCTCATCATCCATAGGCGCCTACTTTGGTAGTAGTTAATTAGGTATATACATGTCAAAGAACATCGTCACTTAAAATACTATTTATGCGAAAATGACTGTTTCAGTATTTATTCCTAGTGTGTGGAGTTGTTTAAAAAAATATATATATACTAGTTAAAATACTAATTCGTTAATTACTTGAGCCATAAACGTCGCAGTGTCTGTCGTAGGGCGCGTCTTTGGCAGCCACCTTGCAGATGAAGGGCAGCTCTCTGTAGCACGGCATGGTCTCGATGTCGCCGTTACGATTCACTACATCACACCCGCTCAGCCCTATCTCTGCGCTATCTGATGGGACCACTGCAAGAGTACATCACACTAATATTATAAAGGAGAAAGTTTTTGTTTGTACGTTTGTTACCTCTTCACGTCAAAACGGCAGAACCGATTTTGCTAAAATTAGGTATGGAGGTAGCGGACACCCTGGATTAACACAGGCTACTTTTTAGCCCGCAACCGTGGCTAAGGCGCTCTTCAAGTAACACACACTAAAGCGATGTGCAACTTCGCATACAGCATGTATCTACAGGTACACGCCTGACTACATAAGTAGTCAAACGTACTTTGTAAGGGGTTTGGTTCATAATATCAAGAGTCACTACATCGAAGGTCGCTGTATCGAAAATGTTCCATCGACGGGTTAATTAATCGACAGTACTCCAAACCGATGGTACGCTACATCGACAGTACATCAAATCGATAGAACGTTATATTGACAGTACTCTAAATCGATGGTACGCTACATCGACAGTACATCAAATCGATAGAACGTTATATTAACAGTACTCTAAATCGATGGTACGCTACATCGACAGTACATCAAATCGATAGAACGTTATATTGACAGTACTCTAAATCGATGGTACGCTACATCGACAGTACATCAAATCGATAGAACGTTATATTGACAGTACTCTAAATCGATGGTACGCTACATCGACAGTACATCAAATCGATAGAACGTTATATTGACAGTACTCTAAATCGATGGTACGCTACATCGACAGTACATCAAATCGATAGAACGTTATATTGACAGTACTCTAAATCGATGGTACGCTACATCGACAGTACACCAAATCGATAGAACGTTATATTGACAGTACTCTAAATCGATGGTACGCTACATCGACAGTACATCAAATCGATAGAACATTATATTGACAGTACTCCAAATCGATGGCACGCTACATCGACAGTACAACAAATCGATAGTACGTTATAACGACATTGCATTATATCGACAGTACTGTCGATTAATTAACAAGTCGATGGAACATTTTCGATACAGCGACCGTCGATGTAGTGATTCTCGATATTATAAACCAGACCCCTTCGTGAGATCATCTATACAATTTAGGCATATTGTCAGAAATACCTTTAACTGAAATGTTAACTATATAACTATGAAAACTTCACATTATTTACTTTTGTAGTCCATGGTAAAAAAGGTGCTACTTACAGTTAATGATGGGTTGCACCTCAGCAGACTCATGTTGCCGGCCGTCACTGCCCACCCACACGTAGTCCCCTAGGTCAGGGTACTTCTTGAACATGGAATGCAGCTGAATGATATCGTCCTCTGTACTCGGCAACATAAGGTCTCCACCCTCGATCTTGCAGATGTTGAGGATCTGCCAGTGACGCAGGGACTCAATGTGCAGCTTGTAGAAGGCATCTGTCTTCCTATTGTATTCATAATCTTTGCGATAATGTTTGGTGACTAAAGGCGGTGGGGCCGCTGACAAAGCTAGAATAACATAACATAATATCACGCTTGTATTCCCAGAAGGGGTAGGCAGAGGTGAACATATAGTAACGTCACCTACATTTCGCCAGATATGTAATAGGTCTCGATGCAATAGGGGGCGGGGCTATTGCCATCAACTGGGCACAAATATACTCCGTGCTGCTACTGTGAATTATCTAATGGAAAAACGTACCAAGTAGTAGCACAGGCCCTTATGCTCAGCAATCGCGCTTACCGACCACTAGACCAACGAGGCAGTCCTAAATAAAAGACTATATATAAATGTAATTTATAAGTTTATAATTTATAAAAAAGAAATATTTACCGACATTAATCAGTACCTACATACTTAGTTATTGACAGGAAAACACAGTGTTTTGTCCCGCGATATTATCTGTTGTTTATTTAATTAAGTTACCGTGGCGATAACTTAGTATTTAATTAGTTTGTCTAAGTGTTTGCGCTTGGCAATTATCCGCTCTTTGTATCTTTATTGTTACAGTTTGTATTCAAAGTTTATTTCTTGCATTGAACTCGGAATTTGAGAAAGTTTTTTAATAGGTTAACGAACTTATTAAACTAAATCTACACTTTGTTCTCCCTCATAATTTGAACAACATTGTAACACTAAGTGTTGTTTACAAGTTTTGTTTGAATTGAGTATTTGGCACACACTTTGAGCAATTATTATCCGTGTTGATCACTAAGAAATTAAGCGAAGAAAGACAATCTGGTCCATCAAGTATTTGTATTTATTTGTCTTGATCACTTAATAAGAAATTAAGATTATTAACAGAGATGAGATCCTGATAATAATAGGTAAGTTATGTTGACACCTAGGTATCTATCATTTGCAATAGGATAATGTCAAAACTTTTATTAATCGCATTGTCGACATAGACACTCATTTATTGAGTCTTTTGAGTTTGAGTGAGAAAGTCAGAAAACAGAGAATCTTTTTACATTAAACTTTAGTTAAGTATTTGCAAAACCGTATACGTTTTAATAATACATTGCCGCATGATATATAATTATTAGATATTTATTTTAAAAACAAAGTTATTTTCTACTTACGACCGTAAATCCAACGAGGGAACTTCTATAGATAGCTAGTAATTACAGAACACATAGCCAATTAACTATTTTATCAAAACTTACATAATAACGCACACAGCACAAAAAACACGCTTTTCCCCATCTTTTTAGAGAACCACTCACAAGATCTTTACGAATCAAATAACACCCTGACCGCCGATACGTCAGTATAATAATAAACTCATATCTGTCTTAATGATAATAACATAACCCACAGAAACGAATACCTACTCTGGAGCGACTTTTTATTTGTTTACATACATACATAAAGTCACACCTATTTCCACGGGGTAGGCAGAGACGATTTCCATTTACTTGTTTATTGATATAAAATTCAATCTAAATGTAGAAACTACATTTAGTCGGTGTGGAAGCGAAACGCCGCTATGTGCATTCTAATGCGGCGTCTCGCTTACACAACGTAAACTGCCCTGTTTTAAGACTTCATGGTAAGGGGGCTGAAGTGTACAGTAAACCGTAATTTCGCCAGTTATGATGTAGGTTTGGGACCTCTAACATAACTGGCGAAATGACGGTTTACTCTTTCTATAATAGGGGACAAGTCTTGCCATCAGCAAGGCACAAATCCAGACTCCGTGCTGCTACCGAGAAATACTTATTGGGAAAACCAAGTATCTAACACTGCCCGACCCGGCTTCGAACTATTCGAACCCTGGACCTCATATTCACGAGTCGCGTTTTGCTACAACTTTAATTAAAATAAAAAAGTTTTATAACCAGGAAAGACCAGACGATCGCCATATTATATTATCGGAGCAATATGGACAATACGTTGTAATTAAGCTTGTTAAATTAATAAGTACCGATGATCCACGGATTCTACATACTATAGATAACCTACGAATTACCATTAAATTAATTAAGTACATACCTATTTCATTAACCTGAGTGCGACCACACGGTATTTAATTTTCCTTATTCGTGTTTTTAATATTGAACAATTGTCACCGACCAAAACTATTTCATGAATCTTACGGTACTAGGTGTGTACTGCGGTTTCACCCTTATTCAACTTGCACTTGCGTTGAATCATTATTTGAAAGATACGTAGCGTCATCTAGCGGTATTTATCAATTATTGTGACCGTCGAATGATATAGGTCTTTCCCTCGGGAACAGTACTATTTTTATGAAAGGTACCATGTCCTTTTCTGTACCTACTCTAGACAACATAATTAGCAAAACTTCCTGATTATCGGTTCAGTGGTTTAGGTGTGAAAAGGTTACAAACAAACTTACCAACTAAATAGTATTATATTAAGGAAATCTGATGCAATTATTGAGTTTTTTTTTTTACTAATTTACTGCCGAATTCACATAATTTATAATCAGTATCCATTTCGAAGAAATTGGAAACAAATATTATAACATTTTCCTCATACTTGTTTATAATTACTTACTTGATACTGACGTTAATAAAAACGCCATAAAGATTAATAACACTCAATAAAAACAAATTCAAGTGATATACACACGTAGATTATAGGTACCTATAATTATCTTTGAACTGTAAGTCGGATTAACAATTTTAACAGACTTCTAAAAAAGAACAACATTCTATATTCGTATGTATTTTTCTTATGCCGTGTGGTATTCGGCCTAGAATTGACCACCCCCTTTCCCTCCCGTGGGTGTCGTAAGAGGCGACTAAGGGTAAATACAGAAGATGGGCAGCAGCATCTTCTGTAACATGACCACCAAAACTGCGATCCCCAAGCCGCTTACTTACAATTATGGAAAAAAACCCCTTCTAAAAGGGGGAGGCCTTTGTTCAACAGTAGACGTCTTTCGGCTGATGATGATGTATTTTTCTGCTGAGTTCGATAGTTTTTTCTATTTATCTGTTCTATTCTACTTTTGGGTTAAGTCACTCATACCAGCTAATGTAACAAAGTAACTGAATCTGCTTGTATTGCTTTGCTGTCATGGCTGAATTGCTCTGATTTTGATTGAAATACACAGGTATAGTATAAACACTTAACTATGGAAAGAATACATTTTAATTCGTAAAAGAAATAAACTTTCTGCATACGACTAATTGGAAGTAGGAGCCATCAGTACTCCAAGTAAGTGGTATGAGATTTCTTTTGAAGGTAACCTTGTAAAGGGTGTTTGAATTGTGGATATTAAATAAAAATCCCATGTATAATTATGCAGTAGTTTATTGTTACACAGTGTCGCGAGACCGGCTCTCAGTTGCTACACCGGCTCGCGCGATCTACGCATGCGGCAATCACCACAAAAGTAACTGCTGGCTTGTAGAAAATAAGTAATCAATTCGAAAGTATTACAGAAAAACATTAATATGAACATTTCTATATACAAACATCAATATTTAACATTTTTATCATCCATAGGTTTCTAGTAAAAAAAAATTGATAAAAAAATCATCAAAATGGATCAGTATCTACAGTTTTAAAAAGAAAATTGTTTTTTCTATGTTTTATTGAAGACAGAATGTTACTACTGTGGTGGAATGACACATAACGCTACAAAATTATTACAATAGTTTTGGCAGTTCGCAACAATGGTAAAATGCAACTAACTCAGTACACGACAGAAACACGTATTATTTATATTTACATTTACATTACGTTTCTTGGCCTGTGTACTATGGACAAACGGGATCAACACAAAGATAACCGTCGTGACACAGTAACTGAAACCATTCTATACATTACAAAATGTCGACAAAACAATATCGCAAAGGAAACAATTCTACTAAGTCTTATAGTGAACGTTGTGTCTTGGGCTTTACATTAAGAGTTGATACAGCCATTTGATATTAATACCTAGAGTAGATTAACTTAAACACGCTATCAGTGCACATATTATCTATTTACAATACGACTGGTAATAAGTATAATTAAATCAATGTCATAACTATAAAACGAAGAATACAATTCATTTTCTCATATTTTGTATTTTTTTTTTACTTTTTTATATATTGTGGAAATTATAATACGAAATTAATGTGGGATTACTGAACACAAACTAAGAACAGAGGCGTCTAATGTTAACACCAAACCTAAGAGTCTTACCGCATTACCACTAATATTTACATGAAATAAAAAGAATTGTGAATTCCTCCGCTCGCGCTAGAGCATTCGAGTGTGCGATTACTTAAAATTAACGAAAAGCCTTGGCTGACTGGCCGCAGGATACAAACGTGATGTCCTACCAACTAAAGATCACTTGTGTGTAAAATGAACAGTCGTGTACTTAAATCTTAAAATAATACGAGATCTCTGAAAGTCTGGAAACGCAATACGTACAATTACATAAAATAAGAAGCGTGTTCTTTTTGGCGCCGCATGCTGAGTGCGGGCGCGACTACTGCCTCCGTGAGGCGCCGGCGCAGGCCGGGCGAGCGAGACGGGCGTACTACATCACCTACGTGCGTAACATACTTCGGACAGCTTCGGTTAATTTCGGAACTAATCGGGCCTGAAATACGTATGCTAGTAAATCCGTACAGTTAGGTACAAATGTTAAAATGCAAAAGTATATTAATATTCGTTGATGGAAAAAGAGAATTTCGGACTTAGAATAAGTCGTGTTAGTTCAAGTGACCCCACTTGGCACTTGTAATTTGATTCCATCAACGATTATTAATTGTGTATAGTAGCGTTCTTAAGTATCGGCGCTCAGGCACTCTTGAACGCATACTGTAGTTAGATTTTACAGTCTTGAACATAATCATGTGAATGGGTATCATAAATTGTGCTGACATTCGCAGACACGTAAATAAAAACTAAGCCATCATTTTGTAAACAGAAGAATGTTCGTATTTTGCTAAATGTAAGCACATAATTATGCCATTGACTGTACAATCAAGTCATTTCACAAACTCGCCCGCTCACTGCGACAAGGCGCCCTAACCTAACATTATTCTTCTACTTATTATATCCTTATTTACATACATCCAAACGTCTTTTCACAGGAGGACACGTAGTATACAGCAGTTATATAATTAAGCAAATTTCTAATAAACCAATGACGTTAATTACCTAACGAGCACTCGTATATTATATACAGTAACATAGTGGGGTGAGAGGGTGCGCGGGGTCAAAACCTACGTAACGGATCACAGTGACAGTTTTCTGAGATAAGGCAAGGTGGGGTCTGACGGGGCTCGCTTGTGGGCTCTAGCTGTCACATACATGTAGTTATTTAAAATCTTTCAGCTTGTTATATCCGCGTTACAGAACATGAATCAAGAGATTTCAATTGGTCATTTGCCAAACAACCTCTACTCATCATAACTGATCAGAGTTCTGTAAAACGGACTTTAATACCTCACAATAAAGTACATTTTCTATAAACATCCGCCGTCGATAGTTATTATGGTCATCTCTCACAGTAAAAGGTCCTAACACCTCAATCACTAGCCTAGTAACAAGCGTCACCATTAACAATCAATACTAATGATATTAAAATAAGTATCTACATATAAAATGCTACATTTCGTATAAATTTGAGTTGGGAGTCTATCTTAGGGGCTATTTACACTAGATTGTATAATATTCGTTTCTGTGACAGCTAAAACCTAATAAGCGAGCTCGCCTCCTTTGTACCATCGAAGCTTCGTCCATACCGCTGCACGACCCTTATAACTATTTACAATATTCACTGATGAAAACGCAAAAACTGTAAAATACCTAACGTAGTCATTACTCATAAAATTTGTTTAACCTTTTGAACGCCACGGTCGGATATAGCCGACAAGGAAAGTCGTGCCACCGTCGCGTCGGCTAAATCCGACAAGAAAACAACATGTAATTTGTGGCTTGGCGTGGAAAGGACGCCGATGTGTTAACGCTCTGGCGTTCAAAAGGTTAAGATGATTGCGCCGTCGAGAGGCACGAAAGTGATTTCTTTTGTGTTTTCTTGTTTATCGCAGCTCGTATCACACTTGTTACCTATTCAGTCATTGTTTTCCCAAGAATTGTTGTTGATCTGCGATGAGCAAAAACACACCAAATAAAATGAATTTTGCGCCTATCGACAGCGCTTGCCCCTTAAGGGCTTCTTAAATTTATTGACATACCATAACAGGTAGAATTTTATCAGTAATTAAATGTTAACAGTTTATAAGTAAGGTGGCATAATGTTTGACTACCCTCTGTAAAAAATATGCCAATGTTCGAGTAGGTCGTGCGGCGGTGTGTCGAGGCCAACCTACTAGTTGTGGCTCACTACATCGGCGTACATCCCGTATCGTACTAGACTAACATTAAAACTATGCATTATTTACAACTTTTTTTATTTTTTATCTTTTATATAGTTTTGAACTAGTTTTAAGGCTACGGCGTCTCTCGACATTCACACAAAGTCTCTCTATGCTATATTATATGTTAGCAGCGTGATACAGTAGTGATACTTTTTAACACAAATGGAAACATCAATTTTGAATGTTACGAGGTGATAATGAAACAAACGTGGAAAAACTCCTCAACAGTTTATAGTCGTAGTTAAGAGTTGCGCCATATAATTTCAACGTCAAATCGATTTGACCTCGATCGATTATAATCGATGCGACTCATTCTATATTTATTCGTAAACAAATGAACTGTTGACGAGTTATAAAAACTGTCGTTCCATTATCACCGTGCAATGTACATTTAAGATTATTAATGCCAATATTATATAAATGACGTTATACTCACGCACACTAACACATCCCAGTACAATAATGTCAAACCTCTAATATAACTATTAAATGCGTAAAATACACATGTATTCATTACATTTACAAACACTTCGCTATAAAATATCTCACTACTGATACCGCAATGATAGTACGTGAATTATACTCATACACCGTTTGTTTACTATTTATAATCATTGCATCGAGTAAATTAGTAGTTTAATATTTGTATGACTATTCTAACCTAGCTACGTAAAAATGTTCAGTCGATGTTACATACAATGATGTTTAGGATTAAGCTTAGTATATGTCACTGTAGGCCGGCTACAGACGAGCACTGGAGATTCGTTGGCACACAACACAAATCCGTTTAAGTCTAACTGTCGCGTGTAGACGGCCTACAATGGAGATTAAAAGGGAACACATATAAATCAATAAATCCGTAGATATAAAATTAGATTTTCGTACGCGTTATATAATATTGCAACGTTTATTGCTTGCAATGTCCGTTCAAACACAATCAGGCACACATTGACACTACGTCACTTAGAGTTACATGGAATCGCGGAGACAAATGATACATAACCTAATAACTACGTGAAGCGTCTCATTACAGTATATATCGGGCCGAGGTGGATCGCCACCTCTCTTTCCCTCTCCACGCCTTTCCATAATGTTGTCTCCTTCGTCAATCTCTTGTCGTTCCTATCTGTGTTCTGTCGCGAGCACGACACGTTTCGTTGTATAAAACTTTGTTGCTAGCAACATTGAATCCCTTCCGATCGTTCCTCGCCCTTGCCCTTATCGATTATATTCACTTTATACCAGCCATCTATATTCTACACACATTCGCTACACGCTACGTTACAAGTAAATATCAAAATGAAGTTTTTTGGTAGTGACGTCACTAATCCGTTGTCTTGCTTTATTTGAGTTACTTGAAATGCAATTGAGTTTTTTTCACTGGGTAGGTAACATTTTAAAGTTAAACTTTTAAGTACAGAGTAATACAATATAGTCAAAGTATTTCGTCATACTGCACGTAAAGCATCAAGTCACGTGACTATGAAATTCTACTAAGTCAATTTCCAGTTATATCGACTACCCAATCATTAATTATTTAATTCTCTATAACGTACTTATACATTTTAATACAATGCGCGTAATTAATGCATTTTAATTACAGCGATGAGGTATGGTGCGGTATTTATACAATCCAATTTTTAATACATTCACAATAAAGTTAATAAAAGCAAAACAACACAGTTATGGAAGAAACCCGACTTATGTGACGTGAGGACTGACCGTTCAATTGGAATTTAAACTCTACCGCTTTATTATTATGAGTGAGTTTTGACTGTACACGTGAGAGACATTTAAGATGCAGTCAGTTTGAATTCCAATTTGGATGTTGTAAATTCAGTTAAGGCGAACTCGTATGTTAATGTTTACAAACTACAATTAGGCAATAAACTTAGCAACTATATATCTGTTAGAAAAGAGACAAATAGGAGCATAAGAACTTCCTGGTTGATATTAAATTGTTCTGATATATTGTGTACTGCACAACTGGGTGAAATTGATACATAATTGTTTACAAAAATTGATCATATATTTTTGTGATGCCAAATAATACTCCACAGTAATATTCAAAGCAGCAAAGGTTTCTAAATACTTCATAAATCATACATTTCACACTATTTTAAGTTTAATTACATGTTATTGATTACATAGTTTTACTCATTTAATCAGCTATAATAAACCATAACCAACTGCATGTAAAGGTTACTTTTGCTTATCCTCGGCTTGATTTTAAAGCATAAAACATACGAATTCGCCCAGCGGCCAATCGATTGTCAACTATAATATTGTGTCCATAAAGTCTATTATCATAGACTTTATCCAGAGACTTAATTAGGTATGAGATTGTCTCATCCAACCATCAACTCAGAATCGACCTGTCTCTGTTATAATAAAGTCGACTGTTGCAATACCGACCCTTGCTAATATTCGAGTTGCCCACCAATCCAAAATGATCCATCTTCCGATACAATAAAGTCGGTTATCGCGAATCAGTGAAAACGGCGCGTCGCTTGTCGAAGCCGCGCTTGGTTTCACGTCATTCCCACTGATGCGGCGAGGGCGGCAGCTCGGACGGGTGGGCCACTGTGGAGCTGCAATGGTACAGAGTCGGCCATCGTTAGTCATGTGACGCACTCGTGCGTACCCACACCCACGCCACTTGCTTGAATGTTGGACTCATTACTGATACGTATAAAATAGAGCGAAGCAAAAGTATGGATTTAAGTAAGAAGTCTGTGTGAGGTGGTATTTTTAATCTGATTGGCTCAATATGCTAGTGGCATCTGTTATATTATATGTCAGCGTATAGGCAAAAAGATGTGATAGGAATTTTTCTCATCTCTACCCGAAGCGCTAATAAAGTAGCAAAATACTCAGTTAATATAATTACTACTCGAATACATTAAGCCAGCAATAAATATATAAAAACTATGTACTATGTATACGTAAAATCTATGTTATGACCAATATTTTAGATGTGTCTGATTAACTTTTTTGGTTGAATAGTTGTAATTTTTATTAAATAAATATTTGAAATCGAATATTTAGGATTTCACTACATAAATTTAAGTGTGTGAGTGTAATTTAAAACAAGTGAAAAGTCAAGATAACCTCATTTAATTTTATTGCAAAGCTATGGAAGAGGGATCGTCTGAATTTTACATTTCTTTTGAGTTCTGACCAATATAGTTCTGCTAATCCATATCATGAATCCAACATACAAACTAACATGCAATCTTTCTTGTCAATTTAACAATATCTATGATAATAAAAGAGAAATCTTATAGCAAAACTGCATCACAAATCAAACGCTACTGTAACTACTGAATAAAATATTAATGAAAAATCACCACAACCATGTGCATGGCACTGTGCTCCTCTCATACTACGCATGCACTACGATGCCACCCTAACATAATACGACCTCGCTACTCAAATATAAATCTTATGCGATAAACATAAGGAATATATTTGAATAGCAATTCATGTTCTGTTAGGGTTGGCAAACCCACTAATTGTATAAATAAATCCAAACTCAACTTCAGGAATGAAGTTCATTCAAAATCGAATGTAATGTTTTATTTGTCGATTTTGAAAGTATATTTCTTCATACTCAGGTTCGAGTCAGCTATACTGTTATACATTTTCATAAATAGTGGCGATTCTCGCATCTTCAAAGTTCTTTCAGTAGTGTATTTAGGGAACTGTAATGATTTAGAAAGACAAGTAGACAAGTATAGCTTAACGAACTCAAGTGCGAAGCTGAAAAAACGCATGCACTTCAACCGAACCATAAGGACGGAGCGAGCACTATCTAACGATCAACCCTTTTGAAACGAGACGACGGTCAAGGCAACAACGCCTTTATTATTTAAATGAACTTCATAAACTCAGAGCAAAGGGGTGTGTTGC
Organism: Abrostola tripartita; assembly: GCA_905340225.1. Taxonomy (NCBI): domain Eukaryota; kingdom Metazoa; phylum Arthropoda; class Insecta; order Lepidoptera; family Noctuidae; genus Abrostola; species Abrostola tripartita. The sequence continues at coordinate 3,371,992 of HG996491.1, forward strand.
ATCGAACGGCGTCATCACCATACTACTAAACGTTGGTAGGATGCAACAACGTTTACAGTAAGGAGCGGGATGGACAACACAAGTATGCGTGCGTACGCTTACTGGATTCAACGCCTATGCAGCGCACAGAAATATCACGGGCGATAGCAGTAGATATTTTGCCGCCGTCTTGAAAGGGGAACAAACTTTTGATTTCGAACCCGCCCTAGAGCTGTCGCAAAACACACAAAAAAGCAGAATTAAAACTACCGTAGGGAAGTGAACAGCGGTGCTAGTGAAGCGGGACACACCACCATTTCAAGAGGGTTGATTTTGCTCGAAAACAGCGGCGTATGTACACAGACGGGACGCTCGGAAGCGCAGGAATCAAAATAATGTAAGGAAAATAATATTAAAATGGTAAACAACCCATGCACAAGTCGGGCTCTAGCAAAATCGACCCGTGTGTGAGTGTTACTGTACACAAAGAGGCACAACTGTTACCTACGTTGCAAACTACAGTCGGCGGGAGTGGGCGGGGTGGGGGAGGGGGGAAGCGACATAGGCTGCTTTCTGCGACCACCGGATGATAACGTAACGACCGTGACGTCACAACACGCGCTATGTACACCGGTCGGTGACAGACGTGCACACACTAACAGATCTCGCACCGTGCCACACTCAGTTGTGATGACTGTTTGCTTTCTCTGATTTATTATCGTAAAGATCGCCAGCCGTGGAGACAACACTGGAAACTTTCATAAAAATATAATTAAATATAATACTTCTAATCAAATCAATACTACAAACGCGCAAATTAATTTATGTATAACTGTAAAGAAAGAAGCAACATTTTAGAGGTTAAGTGCAAGAAAACAGTTGCAGCGCTAAAACGACGCTTCGGGACGAAATGGTTTCGATTGAAGTTGGATAGATTTGGAGTCAGTGTTGTCTGCACGTGTTTTGGTTTTTATTCGGCGTGGCCCATATGGGTGCGGGTGGTCGCTAAGGCGTGTTAGGTTACGTATCGCAAAGAAATCACCTAGTGTCGGTTGGTTGCGGTTGGTTGCGGTTGGTTGTTGGTGGCGGCGCCTTACCTTGCGAAGCTCTTGAACGCCGCAGATTGAGGGTTGATGCACAGTGGCACTCGCGACGTCTGCAGCTGTTCAGCTATGAACTTGTGAATTTCCTCTGAAAAAAGTATTGCGGATCTTGTAAGTATTTCGAGAAAATTCATACAGTCACGTGACGTTGTGTCTATAACATTATTCAATACTCTCTGCCTTACTCCCAATTACTTGGGGTCGGCACAATTAATACATTATTTCATTCATCCCTTCTAAGAGTCAACTCAGCGGTAATTTATTCAATAACAATTGTTGGCATAAGTAAATAAAATAAAAATGTCACAAATTGCTTGGGGTAATACGAAGCAGTGTGTACTGGGTAGCCAAATTTCTCTGTACATCGTGTCTTACCGAATAGTGCGATTGTACTATAGTGTCTCATTCGCGGAGTCACAGCAACAAAGCGTTGTGCTGTGTCTACGACACGTTGCCGATGGTTCGAAGGGTTCGAAGGGTTAGGTTGTTTGTTACTTCTCTACGCAAAAACTACTAGACAAATTTCGATGAAACTTTGAGAATATGATAAGACTATAATTATTATTAAAGATATATGAAGTCGTTTCTGTGGGATGCGAGTGAAACCGCTGGCGACAGCTAGTCGTTAATAAAAGGGTGTTAGTCTGTTTTTTATGTAAATTTATAATAACTATCAGACACAACGAGCATCATACCACCTTCTCACTATTTAAACATTCTCTGAACTTCTACAAATATTTTAAAACCAAAATTAGCCAAATCGGTATTGTTCTTAAGTTATGGCTAACTAGCTGCGCATCGCGGCATTTGTTACCCGCTATATTTTTTCGGGATAAAAAGCCTAGTTAATCCTGGATGTCAGCTACCTCCGTACCAAATTAGGTCAAAGTTGGTCCAGCCGTTTAAGCGTGAAAAAGTAACAAACATACTCGAAAGGCCTTTATAATATTAGTGTGATGTGAAGTGATAAGTTATATAATTTGATTTTAAGAAATGTTAATTTGGAACGCTGTTTGGAAGACAGTTTCCCAAACTAATGTGGCTGTTAACGTACACTAAATATTGTTACTTATGTGTTTGTTTAAAAAAAAAAACAAAATAGAGTCTCCTCTTGCCGGAAGTACCTTTGACCTGATGCACGGAGGTGAGCTTCCTCTCCCAGCCGTCGTGGAAGGCGTGCGGCGCCACGGGCTCCAGGTCGGGCGAGTAGTGGCGCGCGGCGGGCGGCGCGCTGTAGCAACACTTGCACATGCACGAGTGGTAGCGCAGGCGCCCCTCCTCCAGGTACGGGTGCGCCAGCGCGTCCACCACCGAGATGCGCTTCGCCGGGTCGAACACCAGCATCTGGAACCACGGGACAGGTATTTAGGTTTCGTTCGATGTTGTTGAGCAAACGCAAAATGGTCAATTTTGGCTGGTAAAGAATAATAGTTTTTATTAGCCGGGATAAAAAATATTCAAATATATTTTTTTAATTAATAATAATACCCTCTAGGGAATCTCCATGTAAAACTAGATAGAGTTAGATTTGTACAATTCTAGACTCAAATTTTATCAAGCTATTCATCAGACTTTTTGCTAAAAATAATTATTATATAATATAAATACATACCTGTGCAAGTAGATGCACAGCCTCATGCGTAGCTTGTACGGAGAGCGTGTATAGCGCGGCCAGCGCAGGCGGGCGCGGCGCGCGCCTCAGCATGTGAGCGCGTGCGCCCGCGCATGCGTGCCGCATATCCTCTAGAGACGGCGTGCCCAGCAGTTCTGTTATCAACTCCAACTGAAATATTACATTAGACATTAGAGAATCGTTAATAAAAGCTAAACACTTAAATCAGATCTTAATCAGCGTAGAACACGTTTAGGTTGGGCAATCACGCGTCATACCGTGGAAAGTTATATATTACTTTTATTGAACACCAGAATTCAGAAATATAATTTCAACAAAATGAATAAACAATAGGAGGCCTTATCAAACTCGGCAATTCAGTTCTATATTCTAAGGTTACATAGACTTTACACCAGATGCCTCGTTGCCGACTGTAAGCTACTAACTGCTATACCTACTATGACTAAAGCTCTCCCTCACAAACAGAGAGAACAAAACACGTCGCTCCTAAAATGATAAACATCTTCTCTCCCTTGACATAGAAACGATTGTGAACGTAGAAACGACAGTGAGAGATATAATCAAATAATATGTAGATACAATGCAATGTAACCAGCCCATGAATATTGAATAAGGGCTCCGCTCAAGTTCGAAACTAGTCTTAAAGTGAACAATTATAGTAAATTATTCATTTCGGCGCAAGTCGCAGGTTCGAGTCCAGCTCGTGTCATTTTCATTTCCTATATCAATTTAAATTATACATTTTTAACAGTAAGAGGTTATTTCTATAATTACATAAACGCATACCTGTTGTACTGGACTCTGAGCCTGGAAGAGGATCCGCCTGCCCAGCAGCTCCCCGAATATGCAGCCTACTGACCACACGTCCACCGCAGCTGTGTAGTGGTTCGCTCCCATCAGGATCTCAGGTGCCCTGGAATCGGAACAATAGGTCTATCAACACCAACGATATATGTCTAACGCCTTTGTGGAAGTTTCTTTTTTTAATTTTTGTTGCACCCGACAGGGTTCATTCTCTTATTGCTATTGCTGATCTGTTTATTATTTACAATTATCTCCCCGCCACTGTGTCTGTGTGGAAAATTGTTTCGTGTCTTTTCCGGGATTAAAGTAACCTATGTCCCCCTTTTTTTTCACGGAGAAAAAAATCTCCTGAACTATTCCACCACCCAGGTGGGGAGAGCGGCGGGGTGTGTGGGACTGCCCGTTGTTAAACAGCAGACTCTACCTACTAAAATAACCCCGTTGTATCCCCACTCGCTATATGGGACGGCATGGGCCCTTAGGATGATGCCAAACCGCCCAAGAACCTATGTATGTCCAACCTGGGGGTCCATTCTAAATATTGGAGAATTTTGGAAAACTGATAGTTTCGAAGATTTCCCCCTACACGCAAAAAAATACATAAGTATTCTTTTGCCTATAGCTACTGAGATAAATCCAATCAGCTTAGGATTGATTGGATTGTAGAACACGGCTTTGGATTAGCCTACCGTAAGTACTTGTACCTTACTTTGAATAGTCCGCTACACCTTTACCCAGGTTTTTTTCGTCGTTTACATGCCTTTTAAAATATATTCGTCTAGTTTATGGATGGCTAGCGATAAATCTGCGGATTGTACAAATTATTGTCCCATGCGGGAATCGAACCTTAGCGCAGCAGTCCAATCGCTTAGCCACTGGGCCAATCGAGTCATCATTATATTATATAATTAATGTAGGTATGTTCAAAAAAAAATGGGATTGTTAGAATACCACGGATTGAGGTTACAAGCCATGCAATGTCGAAAGTAATACCAAAATATAATATATTTTTGTTTAACTCGTTGACGTCTAACGAATAGTGGAATACGCCTCTTGGACGAAAACATTAACATAAATTAAAACAAAAAATATGCCTAGAGATACTACCGAATTTGATCACAGGATTGCTTGTTATAACACTAACGTCATAAATCCGAAATATTTGTGCGGAAGAACTAAATGGAAATAGGGTAATTGAGGCGTGCATCAAATCGAAAGACTTTCGAGAAGAGATTTTCAAACCTAAAATAAGCATATGATCGTATACTAAGTATTGATTATATTAACATCATGCGAAACGCAGCATATCTACTTAGATATAGGATCTATAAATAGATAGTATTTGGGTCAGATAATCTCTGGATACTGTACAAACTAATCCTGGTGGTCCCGGACGTATATTGGCAATCTTAGTTCGGACTACTTTTAAGTTTACTGTATAAAGAAATCCCAAGTGTGAGAGAACGTGCGTCGTCCGCAACTTTGTTATATGAGCAGGGAGGAAAGATTTACAAGAAAGGTTCATTTACCAGTCAGCGCATGAATAATAAACTGGTTACGACACCGCAAACAGGAGACAAGTAAACAAAGCCATTCCGTTTCATAGCATTTTATGTATTTTCAATAAAGCCAAGCAAAACAATATTTCCAATTTTAATCGGCTCTTCGAATTCGAGTGACGTTAATAAAAACGGACGGTGCGTATAAAAGATGTCGGATATAATAATAATTTACATATACGTACAGAACGCTTAGTTTATATTCATTTACGTGCGGTACGCCAGCGAGTTATATTTTGAGAGCCCAGCTTATCACATGAAATACAAAACATAACAGGGGAACCTGCGCACGGGAGAAAGATAACAAACAAAGGGCATATTCGCCAAAGTATTTGGTACAGTCAGTGCAGTGCTTTTATTCTGAAACCTCAATGCTGCCATGAGTTCTGCAACAACAAAATAACGTTTACTTAAAGGCATGTAAACTACACTGGCCTGCAAAATAAAGGGCTACACTTTTAAAATTTCAATTTTTTCTCAACTGTAGAAGTTAGAGATTTAAAATAAAAACCTTTTATAGCAAATTTTATTAGTAAAGTAAAGTTTTTGCACTTTTAAAAATGTGATACCTTGTCTTGCAGGCCAGTGTATTTTGTTGAAATGTTGGTGAAAACCACTACATCGATGTTTTCGGCACAAAACGTGGTGAGCGCAGCGTCCTAGTTTTTAAAATCTGCGGTCAACGGAGCACAGGTCATTCATTCATTCACTTTTTATTCATTCAACACCCACGAAACGCTTCGCCGCGCGCTTCAAGCACTCCGTTAGAATGGTGCTCGAGTAATCGACGCTAACGATTGACGATAGTACGAATACGTTTTATTAGAGCTATAAAATGTAAAACATCGTTATCAGATCATAAGTTTATTTTGTTGTAAACATAGAAATGCGTTTATCAGATATTGAATTCATTATTTTAATTTTTTGCTATAGAAACTATAGTAGCATGATGGTTGAGGTATATATAATTTGTGTTTCTAATAATGTTGCGTTGCGTTGGATGACGGGAAAGTTTCCGAACAAAACAGTATAAGAAAAAGAACTTTTGAATAAGCTATGCTTAAATATTAATATTTAATAAATCCTATCTGTATAATCTTTGTCTTGTAATCAGAGCCTCAGTAACAAAAAGTCGTGCGAAATCGTGTAAAATTTACATACAAGAATAAAACCACGGCTTATTATTGTCAACATAAACGTGACAAAAAGAATGATATTTTAAATAAACTGTGAAGCAAGTAACCCTGAGAGTAGTGTCCTCATTCCACACAATCCATGGCCAACCCAAAACCGTACAATGGTTACTCACAGTTATGTATGCAAAATGTTACTAATGGAGGCCACACCTACTTCTTATTTTCCCCTAAGGTGTAAGCACTAACTAGGCAGAAGTGGGTAAGACGACCGAATTTCAGTTATGTTATAGATCCCATGTGATAGGATGGGTTCTAGTTTAATAATACTTTAAGCTGTATAATTGTGTTACCTAGGCGGGCAAGCATAGAAATAGGAACAAATCCAGGCACCGTGCTGCTTCCAAAAAAATATCTAATATATAATCCTAGCCACCTTGCTCAACCAGAGAATTGAACTTAGAATCTCACGATCAGCAGTCCTACTTTTAAATGGTATATGGTGGTAATGGTACTTTTAAGGTGGTTGGGTCTCGGGAACTAATGAGTAAAACCTTCATTTTGTTTGACCTCTCTCGGGCAAAGTTTGAATGAAGCCTCGCGAGTCAAAGTCACAAGTTTCAATTGAAGATCAAGTTACATTGCAAATGAACATCGTAGACTGTAGACGAATACTACAACTTTTTAAATTAAAACAAGTTTAGCTTATCGTCATTTCATTTAACTAAGGTTTAACGTGATTCCTACACATTACATTTTTAACTATACAGCGTAAAAAAACTGATATTATGTCTTCAATCATTACTTTAGTTCATCTTGTGTTGTCATTTTTTTATAAACTAGTTAGAATGATGGTGTCGGCATTTCCTAACTGACTACCTCTGAGAAGAAATACCGAAGCAAACTCAGGGGTCAAGGTCTCTTTTAAAGTCCAGCCAAGTTCAATAATTTTAGTTATAATTATATTACTTAATAGGTAACTTCAGAAATAACACTAAAAACAAAGTGACTTGACCCCAACATTAGATAAGTTATTCCAAGAACCCATCATCTTTTTTTATATGTCGCCCCACACTAGTGATTTCCTGTACCGTGGGTGCGTTTCACAAACATGAAATATCAGATACAAAAACCCAGATTTGGGACAAACACAAACAGCGGATCCCGCGACCTTTAGCGCAGCAGTCAAGTCGCTTAGCCACTGCGCCAATCAGGTCGTCGGTAAATTATCTTTAAACTATAATTACTTACCAATACCTATCGTCAATGATTTATTTACCTGTAATATTGCGTGACGACCTCCTGAGTCATGTTCTTGCTGGCGTCTGGCTCCTCGACCCTGGCGAGCCCGAAGTCGCAGATCTTGAGCACACAGTTGCTGTTGACAAGCAGATTGCCAGGCTTTATATCCCGGTGGAGGATGCGTGCCGAATGCAAGTACTTCAGACCTGGGAACAACGAGAATGGCAAATAGTTAAATTACCGTACATTTTGTTTGGAACTCTTCGTCCGCAAGGAATATTTCAACGCGTCTTGTCCGGGATAAAAAGTAGCCTTTGAGGTTTGTATATAACCTAGATTAGGTAATAGAATATAGTATACTAATTATATGTGCTAAATTTCTGTGTGAAACACTCAAACTTCGACATTAGCCTATTGTAGGATTTTATTGTTGCCGTACATTAGATCCTTCTCCTGTATCGTGGGTGCATTAAAGACATGAAATATTATATACACAAACATCTAACCTCAGATCTAAAACCTACACAAGTGGATCATACAAATAACAGAGTATCGGGGATTGAAAATAGCCACTGCTTTAATCAGGTCACTAAATGTGGTAGTAGTAAGTTGGAAACATTATTTTCCACCCTGTCCCCACACACTCTTCTGTCCTTTCTACTTTATCGTAGGTGTTAGACTAAAATCTAGGCCCGGTAACACAAATCATTGTCCCGGATCAAAAATAGCTAAATGCGGTCGCCTACGGGAATTAAAAAACTTGATCGGAAAATCAAAAATATTTAATTAAACGATATTTGATCAATCTTGGATCATAAAATGATGTAATTAAGCATGTATTGTGATGTCTTATTAATTGTAATACAATTTTGTTGAGTCATTTAGTTGCGAAAATTGTATCGATGCTAGTTCACATCTACGGGCACGGCTGTGTGTTAGCAAATAGGTTACTTACCGTTCTAATTAGGACAAAGACCTACACGTTACTATAAATAGAAATTACTTATAACGGTTGTGTGTTTATGCTCAATTTTTAGCAGGAAAGAGTTTTGCAATGGAGATTTCGATTACAAAAGCATTCGTGAGTGATGCATTCGGTAGTTTTAAGGCAATTTGCGTAATTAGCTCGATATTTCGTGAAGCGCGGAGTCTATCCTCCATGTTTCTTACTTAGATTCATGGTATTTCTGTCCCGGTAACTGTACCTTGCTCTAGGCAGTACTGTAGCAGAACATTGAAATTGCAACATATTATACGAATGCCTTCATAGCTTGTAAACATCATTGAAAATGGATACGGGTGTTAATGGATCAATGAATTTATTGTTCATTGTATTGACGCGATCAGCTCTCAAGGTGATGTTGAGATCATAGCTGCTGAAAACCACATTTGGGCCGCTTTGAGTTGGTTCTAATAAAGTTTAATTTTGTATCTAGGTGATCCGGTTTGTTCTACTTTGGTTGTTTAATTGGTGATGTTGGTAGCCCTGATGGGTATTTTCAGGCTGCCTATTGCGATGTTGGTATTCATTGGTCACGTTTATGTCTAGCACTTGACTTCTGTTTGATTGTAATGACAATAAACTCAACTCAATCAAGAACACGGAAAACTTATTTTACGCCTAAGATAAAATACAATTCATGCATAACTTTGAACAGCATTTTTCGTCAAAGTCGAACTAATCGTTAATAATTAAGCTCTAAACATTTAGACTCACATGACTAGTAATTAGTACATTCATGGCCACTATTATGTAGGTAAATAAACCGTTAAATACCTTTTATTTTTATCTTTACATAGTTTTTGATGTTAACCTATCTAAAATCCATGAGATACGGCTTGTCAAAAACACAATCATCTTTCAAACAAAACTGACAATGGACAATAAATAATTGATTCCCTTACCCGACTGTGATTCAGTGACGTTTTGATTGACAAAGAAAATAAACTTCGAATACGTTTACAGTTTTACACGATAAGTCTGGAATAAACTAAACCCTTTTTAAAAGTTGGCAATGCTCGACAAACAAAAAGCATTAGACGGTAAACCGGTTACTTGACATTCCCGACTGTTTAGTGAGTGTATCGGATTAAATAAATATTAAAGTGATAAAAGTCTTTATGGAGATAGACTTATTTATAGTCTATTGTGTAAAGACAGAAGGTTAAGGTAAATCTAAAAGAAAAAATAAAAACCTTTACCATTTTACGCAGATAGGTGCTATAATAGGCCACTGTGTAACTTTTGAAAAAGGAGGCAAATGAGCAGATTTGCGTAATGTTAGGCGGTTATAAGTCAAATTTAAAAATAAAGCAGGAATTACCAATTTTCGCTCATGAGATAGGGGTTCAAAAACATTTGCACATCACGTACGAATAGCATTTAGTTGGGTGTTAATCGTATATCTAGCACCTTCCATATCTGTTTTCAGCATAGAATACGTAGATTCCTGTACCCTGTACAGCAACCTCTCATTAGACACGACATAGCCCGCTCCGCTTTACTAGCTATAGCTACCTGTAGTACCTATATAACGTGACACTCCGGTAGCTTTAAACTTTTAAGTAATGTGTGATGTTACATGCTAATGCGTCGAGTTTAAAAGTGCCGGTTTAGTCAGTTGCGCAAACAACAACTTTATTTAGATTAAGATATAATTAGTTTCAGTGATTCTTGTATAAATTTACACTGCCGCTTATAGATTGGATTGGGATTAAATATTAGAAAAAGGGTATTTCGCTCCTATGATTTAATTTAGTTTCAGTAGGTACGATCTTTAATCTTGATATAATATGTAGTATTTTCAATCTCTCTTTTACTATGTATACGTCAGTTTTGATCTTACCTAAATAGATTTATTTTCAATCAAACTGTCAAGTTATCATTTGACGTAACATATGAAACTTGGGAATAATATTACGAAATATTTGTCCCGAACATGACCTCACTTAATCTTATGTTTTCTTAATTCGCATGATGTAACATTAAAACCCTCCTAGAGCCCTAGATGATGACTATAGAGTTCTTGCAGTCTTAAGGTATACTCCTACTAGGAGTCCATATATAACAATACATATGTAATACGATATACGTGGGAAATTACTCTGAGTATGTAATTATCGGTAAGTAACAAGTCTGTATGTTCTTGTTCCCGCATTAAATATGTAGGTACATTTGTACAAGCTTACAGCGAATGAATTTGTATTGCGTTGAAAATGAGTCAGTTTCAAATTAAAAAAAAAACTATTTTCTTAATTAGTAATAGTATATTATAATAATATATGTACTAGTAAATCTCGACACAAAATGTTGATGGTGTGAATTAAATTACTTCGTTTACTAAACCAGTCACTTAAAATGTTTCAAGTCAGTTTCACGCATGCCATTGTTGATTAGATTTATGAGTTTCAATTAACACTTCGCAACATCTTGATATATTTGAATATTTGTGTATCTTAAAATATTCTTTAAATAATGAAATACTTCGTCATGTTCGTAACAAGGTGAAAATGTTGTGACTCTATCCTCACTACGAACTAAACATGAAACTACTTAAGGTTGTCAAAACAATAGCAAAAGTCTCACGGCAACGGCGTTAGCAAGGAGTTTCAATCGAAACATCGTCGACAACTGCGTATTAAATAACTTATCAAATAACTTCGCAGTGCCTTGTTTCATTTGGACGATTTCTATAGGGCGGACATCAGAGACTTAAGCATTACGAGCAAGCTAGCGCCACCCCCTCCCGACGTTGTCTGTGCCAAAACAAATTAACGACACCTCGCCGCGTCGCAACGAGTTTAATTTCCCAACGGGTGTACCGCAGTTTTCACCTACACGCAACCCGGCCGAGTTTTATGTTAAAACCACGCAACCAACCTATGCTAAATGAGCCCTCTAACTTGATAAAACACCGTTAGTATTAATATAAAACTAAGACTAAACATTTTACACAATTATCTTATTAATGCTTTCGAGTGATAAGTTTTGAACTACAAGAGAAACATAAAGTTGCGCTTAAAAGCATTACATTTACGTAAAAACTAACGGGATATTGTTTCAAAACTGAATATATTAAGTTTGTTTTGATAATAAAATGCTTAGGCTATGTTAAACGCCTTTAGGAGTTATTTATAGACAGTAACAATCGATAGTTTGTTAGCAAATATGCAAGTGTGCCACAACATTTTCTTCATATTACCTCATAGGGCGTATAACTCAAGAACAAAGCAGTAATAATGTAAGAGGGCGAGAAAAGTATCGCGTAAATGTTGTTTATTGAGCGGCGAGTCCATAACTTGCAGGTCGTCGTCCGCACGCGCCCGCGCAGCCGACCGCGACGTAGTCCTTACTCCTAGCGTTCACGGCAACGGGGACAATGCACCGCCACCACTGACCATCGCCATTACACTTTAATTGTAACCCCACAATGGCATCCAATCAAAGTTTCTGCCAACCAGAACATTAATTACCGCTTGTTTACTACATAGAATTATATACTTCTTAGCGCGGCAATAAAGTTTGTTCAAGGGCACTGTTCAATGTGTACTTGTGAACAAGGAATGTCAACGTCTTCGATTTGAGAATCGTACCCGCAGAACAAAATTCATCGCTCCCGGAGATAAAAGTACAATAGTAACAGTACATCGTTTCACACCGCAGTGTTTGTTCACGCGCAGTGACGTTGTACAAACAAGAGTCGAGTTTGTATGCGCGTCAGTCCCGATCTCACGCTCCCGCCGTCGAAGTCGGCTCTGCAGTGGTAGACGAGGCTTTCAAAATTAACGCCTTAACACTGGGCTGGTGCGCACCGTTAAAATGCCGTCCGTCAAAGACAAGTGGCTCATCAAAGAAAAGCGGACGCCATCAATTATAAAACCAAATTAGAATTACAAATCTTACTTTATCAGCGCGTCGCTGTTTATCACAAAAGGAAGTACCGTAATCTATAAATCACTGATGCAACAAAAAGTTATTATTCTACCTAATATAAATTTAACATTCCGATAGTGAACCGCTTAGGTTATCTTTCAGTCAACTAAGATAAAGTAAGCTTTCTCGCAGCAAACTACTAAGAATAGTTATTGAAATAAATCACGACATAACTGCTTTCAGCGAAGATAAAGAAAGAGCTTGTGGTGGCTCGTGCGGTTTATATGGTGTATTTTCGAACGTACTAGGAAGGGATTACGTGTGTAACATTGTCAAGGATAGTCAGTAGTACAATTATGTCACTGTAGCCATTAGGCTGTCCACTGACGAATTATATGGATCACAGGACTGACACAGTAGGATTTCGAGGAACACGTTCTGGGAGATTAAACATTTCATGTGCATCCTGTCACTAAACTGTTCGCCGTACGGTACACGTAGAACAAAGAAACACACTGTTTAATTATATAAATAACTCTGTGTGAAGGGTTGTAGACTTCTACAACGTGAAACTGTATGTACCTAATGCTTATTTCGCAGATGGCAAGAAGACGTCCTGAAGTAAATTCCATTAGAGGGAGCGAAGAAGACACCCTTCTAGTTATAGGTTTTTCAACGACCGGCGTCGTCGCCCCCGGTTCCACAGTTTTTAATCAATACATAATTTTTCAAGCCAATTCCTATACTGACTCATCGTGACTTTTTCACAAATATAAGATTCAATTCACCATTTCTCCACAAACGTAAGCCGAACGGTCAGCCAGCGTGATTGAATTTTTAAATTTATTCTTTTGAAAGTCATTGGAGTTGGCGACAAAACGGAAGACGGCTATTTATCACAGCAAATCCTCGGTAGCTTATATTACGTGGGTGTGCGTGGAGGTGATTTCCTGGAGGAAAAAGCTCGCATATAAATATTATTAGAGTGCAGACGTAGGTCGCGAGGAGCGCAGCGCATTTCCATAATTTTGCTCGTTACCGCCGCCGCTGAACCGAGGCCTGCAGCCGCCGCACCGAGGCCAGCCAGCCAGTAATTTTATCAAACTACGTCGGCTACATAAATATAATTTATGTATTAATCACTTTTCTGTGAAATCTGCGCAGTTTCTTTAATAGCACCATGATTAATATAATTAGATACGATCTTATGTTAAACGTATATCCCTGAACCTTGCTTAATATGACTCCGCTCAACAATCATAAATTAAAATTACAAAAGACGTAATAATGCTTTTTAAAATAATACACATTCAATTGTTTAAGTAATTTAATAAGCTCACACAAATCAAATAACAAGACACGTAATCCAATAATATTTAAAACTGTTGAGAAAGTTGACAGATGAGAATCCTGTGAATGTTACAGTCGAACTATAGAGACAGATCTGAGGGCCAGTTATCCCGTGGCACAACAATCCATACATAATTAATATCGGCAGGACGACTGGTCGGGCTCGGCCGATTAGCATAGCTGGCCGGAGCGCGCCCTTGCACAATGGATGCGGAGCCCCAGTCATGTCCGAGACGCGCGAAATATGCACGCTAGCTGCTTACTATGCATTTGTTACGGATAAGTCAACCTGCATTCTACAAAATCCTACATCTCGCTGGTACTAGCTAACGTCACTCATACAGATGTGGTATCTGTATGAATGACACTAGCAGGAACGTCGTCCTTTTAAACAAAAAGCTTTACTCTTTTAAAATGTTACTTCGAGTGTGATGTCCCGGAGTAATGTAGAACATTATCTATTTTTATTTACACATTCCCATATTACGCAGGTTAGATGTGGGTTTCATTAAAACGCTTCCCCTGTTCGTTGGAAGCTGAATGAGACAAAAGCTTCGGGTAAGTTTAATCTAAAAGAGCGCGCAGAATATTAAAACTATCCGAGTCGCGTGTCACCCTTAATCGCGCCAGTTGCATTCACCGACACGCACACCACCTATAGGTACCGATTAGTAACTACTATTGTGGAAATATAACGTGGTGTATTTAAATACGATGACTTCGTGTCTGGGTGTATCGTAATCAAAAGAGTTCCATTTAGTACAGGAGTGCGGTTGTCTATGTGATTTCAGTTAGAGCGGAGCCATCAAGGCGGTGCAACTACAAAGTTTTTAATTAAACGCGCCAGTCGAGGCGGTGGGGGCTTAACGACCGCATTTTTCTAGATTCCCTTTGCGCGTTCTACTCCCGGGAAATCTCTTGGCACTGCACGAATAATTGCACAAATTAATAATACGAAATCGGGAGACGACGCGACGGGTGCGAGGCGATTCTTTTCATCTGCGAAAGTGGATTACATTAGCATACATAGTGAATGGTTTTAAAAGTTTGAAGTGAGCTTAATGGTGGAGGGAATTAGTCGTCATAAAGTGTCTTTTGAGCGGTGGAAAGGTAATGTAGTAGTTTTTGTGGCGCGTCGCCGGCGCCTTTGGGCCGCAGCTGGAAGTTGGTAGCACTTGAGAGTTTTAATTGATTTACGGCAGGTGGGAATGGGCGTGTGCGGGCTGTGAGACGCCGCGGCGCTGTCTCAGAGAGCGCGAGCTGCTCTCGAAGGGAGCGAGGTTTGTTTTAAACTTGTATTTATCGGCCGCAGTCCGAGCCCAGCCGCAATCAACCTCCTCTGTTTACTAAGCCGCTGGGCAAACGGCAAGACTTCGTCCGCTTTCTGTTTTGTTAACATATTCCATTCATTTGCACTAATCACTAGACTAAAACCAGTATATGCTTTCAGTTCACGTTGCACTGTTTAAATGTTTTAAAGTAAGTATATCGAACGTTCTTGTAGTTTATGACTACTAATGGAAAAAGTTAGCTTCAGTATAGATACCCATTAAACAAGTTTCCATTAAGCATTCGTATCATAAAACCAACTTTATCCAAAAGCATCCTTCAAGAAAGCGATATACACGCATAGCATCGGAATTGTTCAGTGATAAAAAATAAAAGTATTTGCTAAAGCTACGTTCCACGAGAACTTTTCAGGACCGCAGTTGGGGAGTGCAGCTCGTCAACTATTAATGTCATGTCGAAAAAACCCCGTAAACCAGAATATTTTCTGCATTTTGATATTCTACCACAACACCACTGAACCTTGCTTTATAAGTAAGAGCAAAATCTCCGACGGATGTTATTTGTATTTTAAATTTGGAGCTATGAAAAATCGCGAGCGTGGATTCAGTTTTACCGCTTTGTATGTGGAATGGAGATCTAATCGTGATCAATACTAATTAATAATGGATGTAATGCCTCAACTACACTCGCAACCATAATATGTAATTAGGCGAATAAGTAATTATAGCTATTTAACATCAGTAGCGTTGTACCGGGTGGCCATATTGATTGGAAAAATCCGATGTAGATTTAGGGCGACTAGGACCGATTTGCATGATCAGTGGATGGAGACTAATAGTCCTATTAACACGCCCGACCTGGTAACTGAACCCAGGACCGTACGCTTGGTAGCGCTTCGACTGAAAGCCAGTGGAGCGGTCAGAATGCGAAAGAATATTGGTGCAGTGGCAAGCACCTTGACATTAGTTGCTAAACGATTGCAAAAATATACAAGCCACTGCGTTTGTTCATGTTACAATAGATAAAGTATGTTATTATACATTCAGTTTAAATAATACTTGAAATAAAACGATGTGGAAAAAGCAAACTTATAAATGAAGCAGAATGGATTATAAAAGTCACTGCTTTGATTATTATCATCGGTTTCTCTTCGTTAACACTTACAGTGACTATATAGCACCGATCTATTAAAAATGGAACATGCATTTCAAAGGTTTAATAACTATTCCAATCTACCGAAAAACCGCGACAACAAAGCCCCGAACTCTCAATAAAATGCAAAAACGACATCTGAAATGACTAGGGCGAAAATATTATATAGAAGTATTAAAGTAACGGGTGGGGTTCGCATATTAATGAGCCATGATACAATGGACTGAAATGTACGGTTTGTGACCACCCCTGCTATGAATTGAGCGAGCCAAATGTTATTGCTCCGTTCCGGCTGTTGCAGTAATGCGACGAAATAGGGCTGTCAAAGAGATGTAAAAATGCTCCCATTCCTCTCGCAACTGTTTTACGTTACATACAACCTACTACACATCTACAAATATTCGGAATGACGGTTTAATTCCATTACTCAGGGATTTTATCTTAGCTAATTATACTGCGAAATCATAAGGCCTGACATTCATATTATTTGTAAATTCATACTTATAATTATACGAATCTATAGGTATTGTGTACCTAAGTGATGTTAAATGAATATTAAGATTTTTGGCTTTGAATTATTTGAAACAAGGACTACATAGCTGAAAAAGGAAGGGCTACCAAAACTTAACTCTATTTCGAGTAAAGCTTTATACCACAAAATGGAAATGGGAGCATGTATTTTCTAGCTAGAGAAACATTAATCTACATATCATACCAGAATTACATTTATAATCTATCTCATGGACGGTAACTATATCAGTAAGTATAATATTATTATCGTCTTTGTTTAAGATTGGACTTAAGACTTGTAAATAATCTTAGGAACATTCACTAGTCTTTACTCGTTATGTCCGTGACAGGCTGTACGGCGAGCGAGTTACTTGCCTCATCAAATCTAATAATATATTGTCAACCGAGGTTATACAGGAGTTAATAAAGCTCGCAGTATTGTTCTTGAGTAATTGTAAATCACGCTGTGCATGTAATCAGTCTAAAATTCAACAGTAGTTCATATAATATCTATTAACGGCTAATAACTGACAGTTGTGTTAGTATTGCTACAATTACACTACGAACTTTAAGCCTACCGATTTCATTCTTTTAAGTTTAGTAC
Source organism: Abrostola tripartita (assembly GCA_905340225.1). NCBI lineage: Eukaryota > Metazoa > Arthropoda > Insecta > Lepidoptera > Noctuidae > Abrostola > Abrostola tripartita. The sequence goes on from HG996491.1 coordinate 3,389,224, forward strand.
CCAAATTATAGTGGAAATTACTTTTGTGAAAAATCTCATCAAAGGTAATATTTTTGAATGGCAACTATTAGACCTTGTGCCATCAGTACATCACTGATCTTTTGTTATTTAAGATTAGGCCGGTTTGATGTCTTCAGTCAAAAATATTTAAGTTTAGGTTTGCATTAAGCGTTCAGCGCACCTTGAGCAGCCACAAGTTAGCTACGCTAGGAACTCACAAATGAGCAAATAGCTTCCGTCTACACAATTAAATTACTTATACGTAGATTTTTATAGTACGTTTTGTTTACAATAATATTAAGAATTTACCAATAACCAATAAATATTCCTACCAATCACGGGAATTCTCAGGATGATAACAATTCCAAGGCATCCATGGATAATATAATTTTACTATGACAAAGTGAAATTATTTGACGTTCATATAAAACTTGGGCATTTCTGGAAAAATACGTCAATACGACTGAAACAAACAGTAAATAACATAAATACATTGACATTCCAAAAGGAAAGTTGACAGTAAATTTGAAAACAAGACTCACCTCTTAATATCTGGTAGAGGAAGACTTTGATGTGGTCAGCGGACAGATGTTGTGGAGACACGATGATCTTGTGTAGGTCGCTCTGCAGCAGCTCTGTGATGACGTAACTGTTATGGACTGGTTAAGGAAATTGTTGTACAGTTGTCAGGGCAGTATGTGTTATACTAAATTCATAAAGGAAATTGAAAAATGATGCACACGAGCAGCACTTGAGCCTGTGACCTTCGCCGTACCGCGGCGCTGCTCTAAGCAACTAAGCCATCGTGTCGGTGCTCGAACCCATCGAATTTCAAGTTCCCTTTAAGTATTTACGTCTTAAGGGTGACGTCAGGTAATAACTGTTGGAATCTATGATTACCAACTCAGTGTTATACCTTTACAGCTATAAATTACTGAAACGATAATACCAAGCCAAATTTATAATAACCCATATGACTTTGGTGCCATTTTAGCCGTTAGTTCTAGTCCTTTATTAATTTAGATATGTTATACTGTTAAAATTCGTAGAAATAAGAATAGCTAGTTCTAGTTTAGATATTGATGGGGAAAAGAAGGTTTTATATCTTGACCTTTATTACAACGTACTTAATCCGACACACCCTGGACGGTCAACTCGCTACCATCCTTGGTGACTGAACAATCTCTACACAACGGTGACCTTTTTCCATGTGGCAATTGGCTCATATCAATACGAAGAAGATGAAAAGAAGAATCTTAACCATATTATGTCGTGTAAAGTAACATAGCGTTTAACATTAGGCTTAACTGAACAAGCTACATATGATAATGCCAGCAGTTTAGTCTCAGTCGACTGTGCTTAAAAGTAAAGCATTTGCGTACGCTGTTAAAAAAACGATGCGGAGTCGTGTAATCTAACTTGGAAGGCTATAGGGAACACCCTTCCGTACGGCAAAGCCGGGGGTCTCGTCCGGTAACTGAGGGTAGGTACATCAGTCCGGCTTTTGCCGGAGCCGAGCCGTCTCGTCCGTTATATCGTTTATTTGCACGCCCCTCGTGACCATTATGAAAATTACAGTACAGCCTACTACGTACACTTGTTGCGGCCAAACTTCATTACAACTTGAACGTTACGGGTTGAATTTCAACGTAATGTAATGTCGAATAGGCCCACTGTGTATAAAAGCTACGGTTGAAAACTTTACTGCATCGTTTGAATTTAGGCTTGGATTAGATTAGGTATGTCTGTGTTTTCTGTTGCCTAAATGTGAATATATTTAACGAATAGCAAAATAACGTGAAGGAACGAAAACTGATCCCACTATGAAGCAAATTATTATACCGACTATAAAATATAAGTGCCAGTTATTTAATAATCCCTAGCGATGAATATTGTGGTCGTGAAGCACGAAGCGCCTTAAATAACGGCCATAAAAGCCTACATTCGACCTTAGAGCTGACGCATTAGTGCTAGTTAAGTGAAAACTATAATAAATACAATACGGCGTATACTAATACGTTTGTCCGCGTCTTCACTTACGGATTAATCGGATACGTCATTGATATACAACTAGGTGTTCTATATATACCTTTATAGTGTAATATAGGTACATACTTTGTGCGTTGTAGTGGTCAAGCAGTAGGTACCTAATACCTGTTATATTGGCCTTAACTATATAACACGAATCCTTGAAGTAAAAATATGTCTAGCCGCATGTAAGTATAAAGTTACACAATTCATTGATTAATTATGAAAACAGTACGCAGAGAATGTAGAGACCCCAACGCATAACATGTCAAAAAATGTACGTAACATGATCCTGTATTAGCTTCACAAGATATAAAAATGAACAAGGTAACTTATGTACATGTAAGATGTGAGTAAGATGAGTTCAAGGAATTCTACAGTTCCACACCGCTTCTGAGAATTTATATAAGTACAATGGATTCAGATACCTTAATAAATTAAATTAAAAGATGATAATCTTATTAACAATTTAATTGATTTCTTAATAATATTTTCAAAAGAATGTGTTCATAGTTTTGAAAACATGTGAGTTTTTATAATACAGAAAAAATATTTTATTAGGCTGGTATTTATATTTGCATCGATGTATACCTTTTTCTCTTACATTGGTTGTCACTATTGATTAAAACCTCGGTTTCAATAAAAAATGGCGGTTACCTGTCGCGGTTCGCCCGCTATCTACATCAACTGCGGTTTCAGATACCAAGCTCCACATTAAGCATACAATCACGGTATCTAGCAGGTTTCCATATACGTACTTTCCTTACAATAGAATAATTTTAGAGTTCGCAACACAAAGGAATTTAGTCTCGTCTCGATATTAAGATGTCGTAATGCCGTCAGCATTGTCGGCCGGCAATAATCACTTGTCACTTCGTTAAGTGTTATTCATAAGTTCATAGTTTACCTAAAGGCTCTTCGTATTGAAGACATGAAGATTGTGAGAGGTCAGGGGATCAGCGGAGTTAAGGGATTTTAAGCTACTATTCTGAAATCCCATAGAGTAGCTATATATCTGCTATACATTAGATGTTAGTTTGCGATTAGTAAGTTAAGAATTCAGTATTTGTCAACTAAATTGATAGTCAATTTCAAATCGTGAAACTAGTGTAGGAACCTTCAATTGTCTATTTTTTATTAGCTGTAACCGCACTAATAAACCTATGAAACTTTTTTATTTACAAGAGAATCGTCACATCACATATTCGTATACAATTCTAGTAAAACTTAGCATCATTAAAACACATAATCCCAAAGAGCCTTTGAGCTACGCGAAGGAATAACACTTTAGCTTACATAACTACATTTCGTGTTTATAAAAACACACATTATTTATTTACTTTTAGGTATTTAGCACTTATATAGCGTCACTCGATTATAAATAAGCATACCCAATGTGTCCATTTCAGCATATCTCCCCCAGGCCCGTTTGTTACGGTCGATGACGGGCCCGGGTATACTAGACACCTTATGTATAATTAAGGAGACGGTGACAAAGAAGTATAAAAACCGGTTACTCCATGAAACAGACTTATTTTTACCAATACTTATCTCTTAGTGTGAGTTGCACCAACAACTTTGTCATATTGGTTAGCGTTAAATATGGCCGCTTGTATGAGAATTTCCTACAAACTTAACGTTGACGGACTTAACGATAACAGACGATTGGTGCAACCCACCCTTAGTGTATTTTGTTTGCACGGTTAGCATTACAATGAAAAACTAAATAATGTTGGCTGATGAATTAATTTGAAAGTCCCTTTACTAGCTTTAAACTTGTTTCAAGTGAAGTGAGTAAAATCAACTTTTTGTTTGAATAACTTAAAGATCTTTTTTCTCGCAGTTGCTGTTAGTATCACTCGCAAGTAGTTTTCCATTACTAATGGGTGTAACTACTTAGTTGAGAGTTAAGTGTTGTACGTAAACTAAGAAATCTTGATTAATAAGGTTGATAGCTTAGAGTAATAGAGTAGTTTTCTATTTTATCGGAAAACTAATTCCGACATTAGTGAGATGTTAGTAGTAGGTTCTGTGCCTACCGGTTTGAGAATTGCAAGCGTAGCGGTCGGGTGGGGGCCTGAACGTTCGACCACGCAGGCAAAGCCACGCACCCTTAGCCGGAAAGTAAAGAATCTTTGCAATGGAGACGAAACTTAATTCAAAACTATCGTATTTGCAAATCTTAAGGAAAAAAATTAATCCCGCAATCGTACAACATAAAGAGATTTGAATGAGCTTTCTATAGAACAATTATTATTAATCATAGTAAGTTGTAATTTAACATACCCGTATTTCACAACATGCTAGGTTACAAACAAAGGAAAAATTGGGACATAACAAAATATTAACAGTATCTCCGATCGTCTACGACCCGGCAACATGATATATACGTCCATATGTTACTTTTATACGTGATTTTAATGAAATATTACGTCTTACCCATGGGACGTTACATCACAGATCACAGTCGGCTGACCTGGCAGCTAGCAACACCTATCTTTAGTAGATGCGAAGTCAAAGTGACCTCCATATTTATTTCTTTTTTAATCTTAGACCAGACTTAATCTTAGAACATCAAGTTTAATTAAAGATAATATTTTACCTATATTTATGCTTATTTACATTAAACTTTCATCTTAAAACAACAAACTTATTTTAATTCTTGCATTCGGGTAGTCTATCAAACACTTACGTTGGTCTTGGTTACTAAACCAATACTTTTATGTAAGCCCTAATATTTGACAAGTGTTATCTAATTATATTGTAATCCCTAAATAATTGGGTTGTCAAGGTCAGCATATAATCGCTCAGAATACACAACCATATTTTGCCACATCTGGCTGAAAGATCCGATAAAGGTTAAATATTACAAAATGTTACAAAATTTCGCCCTTGACAGTAATTGTTCATTTGTTTTCGTTCAAAGTCATTATGCTTTGAATAAACTTTTTTCCTGCTAATTGTGACGGTGCGATTGTTCAAAGTTACTTTGTAAGTCTGGACTTAAAGGAGACCTTGACACTTTTGTGTTGGCTTCTTATGGGAAAACAGATGGTAAATAACGTAGAAATACACATTTGATATTATATACTCAGAACTATTTGGTCTATCAGCATATGTCATCCCACTTTAGGGCTAAGACCTCCCTTATTCCTTGGATTCTTCTTGACGGTGTGTGTGAGTATTTACAGACAAATAAATCATTGTTCAGTTCTAAAAAGTATGTAGTAACGAACACACGTAATACATTATCCTTTTGTAATTACATTCGACTGGTCAAAAACAAAAGGAAACACGTCCGTTTTGTGTAATGGGCACGATCAAAGAAGTCCACCAAATATATTTGAATGCGGGTCCGGACTTCGGTCACGTAGCGGTCTGCGGTCGCTCGCCTAATCTGTATCTATTCGAGAACCTAGCGGACCTCGTCCCGTCTTCCCCTATCTATAGATGTGATTACGCCATCTTGTATTATTATTGCTCACACTTAAGTTCCGAGCATTCGACGTTCATGTTTTAAACTACTGGTGTATGCGCCGTTAAGTTTAACGTAAATACCTACTATATGGAGTCCCGCAATAACGTTGGTATACGTAATAGGCTTTATGAATACTTATAGGATTAAATAGAGTCGGTAACTATTTATAGAATACATTTAGCAATTACAAACAAAGTATCTTGACAAAGTAATAGCTAAAACCCGTTTGTTACGGAAATCTATACGGAGACTTGTAAAATGATAATTGTTTATGCATTATATGCTAGTAATTCCCACGGCACAGTTTTAGGTATCAGTATAATCGTGGTCAAAAGAACCAGAGCATCTTTTTGAACAATGCATAGCTACTCTTTACCTAAAAATTCCTCCAACATCATACTATTTACCAATATTATGCGCATTTAACATTTTTATTATTATACTTAACACTAAAATTAAAGGTTTATATTCTTTAAGACGCAGTTTACATGGACACATGACGTTTAAACACGCAAATACAATGACAAATAGATAATTATGGATTATATAGTGCGTGTTATTTACGCCTCACGATAACAGCTATCCGAATGTTATCAAAGTAGCGATAGATCAGTGCTACGTTAGTTTGAACTATGAATACGGTCACAGAACTTCATCACAAGGCCAGTACGACTGTACGACACAACACTGATATTTCGTAACCCAATTTACTCCATTCATACTTTTATTGAATGGAAAGAGTTATCACTCCTTGACATAAAAACCGTAAAGAATTAACGTAAAAGATTATCCGATTTCGCATGCGTTGGCCTAGATAATATCTCAATTGAAATAAGTGTTGCCAATCCTTTTATGTTTTTGTACTTGTTAATTTTTATACGTTTAAATAAAAACTTAGTAATGTGCTGCGTCTTACAAGACGGCTGTCTTCGCAAGAGTAGAGGTACCGAAAAGAGAAGAATCAGGAGATATTGATTTGAATCTAAAATAAATTATTCTCTATACGAGAAGAGGCATTTGTAAGGCCTTTAAGGCCCTGCAGTGGGACAGTTATAGCCTGATATTATTATTATATTTTGGTCCTGACTGGCACATCTAAAGTTGCTTGCTAAAGATGACAAAACATTTATTATATCAATGGGAAAATTTAAGCGTAAGTATTTAAACTGGAACATTTCTTGCCAATAATTATATGCAAATAATATTCGTGGAAATGTATGTTTTCAACAAACCGTGTGGTTCTTGGCATAAAGCCACCCCCTTTTCGAGGGTGTTGTGAAAGACAACTAAGGGATTATTCAAGGATATACATAACATAGACACCAGCATCCTCTACTGTGTATTCTGATGGTGGGCCATTAGAGTAATATTGTGTGAGGTTTGTGTGTTATGCAACCGATTCATTTAAAAGTGAATAAATAAATTACGTATTCGGCTGCCACATCAATTTACTTGGTGAGATAGTGAGCGCACAATAAGAATTGGCAACAACGAGAGCTGGCCGGGCTCACGGCCGGTTTCGGGGCTACACCCCTGAGCCGGGGCGGTAATTATTTACTGAGGGGCTGAGATTCCGCCCCCGCGCCCGCGGCCCGCAACCCCCGTCACCCCATCAAACACGACACACGCAGTAGGACGGCGTATTATGGGATACACTTTTACGACAATAGGCATTCGTTTAGTTTTTCATAGTCACGATTTATAGCTTTGAGATAATATCTGATTGAATATACCGAAAGTCGTATACGTAAACGAACTTTTCTTATTATCACAAAGTTTACCAAGTTCAGAAAATAAAGTGACCGGAGACTAAGTTGTTAACGGAAACTTTTAACGATAATTTTCGTTCGTTTTTGTTCAAACTATTTAATAACCGCAAAAAGTCGAAGTAAACTTTGTTATCGGATCAAAATAAATAAATGCCGACCAGTTTGAAAATGTTTAACGTAGTTAGAACTGCTTGTGTAAACTTTTCAACTGTAATATTCTAAGGAACAAACGTGGAAGGTATTTAGGGTACGCACACATGTAGGAAGTCGTAGAATACACTTGTGTTCATAATGCGTAGACACATACATAAAGATTGTACACAGAGAGCCCGGATGTTATGCAGCTGTGCACCCAAACCCGTCAACCGAATACTTTAGTAGAAAAAAAAATCGTCCACAACATATAAATTCGGGCCTCGTGTAAAAACAATTTACTTGTTATCTGTGCATCGATTAGTCGAACAGTTTGTTATCGGACATCTTTGTTCATGACCGATAAATCATAATAACCTTGTTGAACGCTAGGCTGTATAAATACATTGAAAGGGCGTAGCACGAATATTGAAAAATTAATAAGATAAATGCTTTTGATCCATTGCAAAATTACATATTCATTCATTGTTTTATTAAAATCCGTGCGCTGAATTTATGTCACTACCATCGGCGTCACGGCATTCAATTATTAATACGATATATATTATACGATCGACCTTTTAGCTAATTGTTTGTATCGCGATTACGTTTATTTTCTATATTCCACGGTTTTATTTCATATAGAATTTGAGAGCATTAATTTGTTTCATGCAATAAGGGATTAATTGCTTAATATTGTGGTCCTGTAAATAAGATTGAGACTGACAAAGTATAGCGCTAAAAAGGTAAGAATAAGTTGTTTATTCAGTAAATCATCAGGCCGGGCTATAAGTCGTGGGCGTGACACAGACTACATGAAATATAAATTTCAATATTTTCCGCAAACAAGTTTACCTTCAAACACGTTTCTCGTTCTTGAATAAAAAACTTGTCTTTGTGCTGTACAAAATTAATAGAATAACATACAATAGGTAGGTATTCAAAAACTGCATGAAGCACGTGTGTGGTTAACAAATCATGAAGTGATCTGTGGAGAGACGATCATGTGTAAGTGTAACATTACACCATCGATGTAATTCCAATGTTAATATTCCCTACAACAATGCTTAGGGTTTCCTACTGTTTACGAAACTGTTGGAATGGCCGGCATTAACGCACATTACGCGGTTGCAGTATGTTTTAGCCATTGTTCCACAGCGCAAACCGGTAGGGCTGTGCCGCGAACAATGCGCGCGCCATCACTACACTTCGGTGTCTTACTGCACTTAATTACCGTGTCAAATTTATGAATATTCTCTTCACATGCATATTATATGGACCAAACGCAACAGCTTGCTCCTGACGCAATTTCAAGCTCGCCATTATGTTGTCTGTTCATCCTTTTTACGCATAGGAAAGGTAATGATGTGACATTGATGGATCATCGACACCGGTTTATTGAACAAAACCGGTTGACACTAGTTGCCCGTCATATTTGCATAGAACGTACTTGAAATATGGAAAACGTTTTGTTCGTGACTAGAATTATTTTCTAAGATAGCAACATGCTAAAGCATCACTGTTAAACGCATAGTTTTTGTGCCTTTAGACGGGGTGAACGAAAAAAAAACACAGAAATATAGGTACGTAGTACATAGTAGACGAAGTTTTGCTTACTCTTTATTTACGTTATGGCAAAGTTTAAGTAAAGAACTATTTTTGAACTGAAATAATCTCTTTACGAAAGGATTTTAGAAAATGACTTATAAACAGCCAGATCCTTTGACACAGATACACGAGTTAATCAGGAATATTTAGTATGCGTCGAAAGACGTTGAACGATGTCGGTGAAAATGACCATTTTCAAGACAGTACGTGGAAAGGCGACGTTGATAAATCGTTTCCAGCGCTGCTTGCTGGACAAACGTACAATGATCAGAATATATTTTACTCCATATGAAATGATGTGAAAGGATTCTTTGTCAAGCATGAATGAGTAATGAGCTCTCTCCAAATACAGACGATTAAATTCTTGAGAACTCGAATACTTAAATCAAGCTTATGTCCACTGTTGCATTATTAAAGATATGACTATGTTCCGTGTGGTATATCAATTTACGAGCGTAATTAAATAGTATAAAACAGACATGAACACAAAACCTGTAGGGTCAATAACACAGTATGGAATAATAGATAAACTTGAGCTAATGAATAAAGATGGTTTTAATTTCGTGGAGAAGCAAGAAATCGTAACAAAGAAAGACAGCGAAAATGGAGTTGGAATACAAAGGCTGCGAGGCAACGAATTTTCCAATACCCTCAAGATATATTTGGTTGTATAGCAAGCAAACATAACAATTTGTTTTGTATATAGTTGGTACTAACAATATGTGGATGCATAATACAGTCAAATAGTACCCTGAATTTCAATATTTGTAACTCTTACAAATACAACTAGGTGCAAATGTTAATAGTAAACTATAATAGAGTATATATATTGAGATAAATATTATTTTGTTTTGAAGAAAATTATTACATTATTCTTTAGAATTATTCCGTGACATCACAGTGCCCTTATAAAAGAGCAATATGGGCAAATGTGTGCGATTCCACAAATCTTTTGTAGAAAGGTTAAATAATATAAGAACACCATAAACAACCGCTAAGATGGTAGACCCTCGTAGAGTATGATTGGTGTTTCGGGTCACATAGATATTTGTGTTATTATGTTGGTAATCCGAGGCTCGGCCCCGCGTCATATATCGCTATCCCCGGTCACTATCCATCAACGTCGGCCGCGGATCCAGGGACATTCGCACCATGTATCGTCCGCAACTGATACGAGTTGATCCCGTATAGAAAACCAGGAGACAATAGATTTATTAGCTTCACACGATTACGTAAAGCAACGTTACATTTACACAGTTTTTTTTATTTATATTTTATGGTATTTGCACATCATTTAGGGCTAAGTATGTGAATTAAAATGTTTTCTACCATACTTGGCTGAAAGGTCGCATAATTAGCTTTAGATCGCGCATTTTTTTACTATACTTGTTGACCTTTCTCAGACGTTCATTCAATAAGTAAACAATGCGCTGGCAGTTACAATAAAACACTTGAAAACATTAATGTATTTGACTAATGAAAACTCTCAATCAAAACTGATATATGATTGACGATTGTATCAACTGTACCTAGCCCTACAAAAATGAGTACGATAGAAAAATATTTGAGTAAATCAATCGCTTATAAATCAGTTTCCTGACAAATTCATTACAGCAAAAAGAGGTCACGAAACAAAATCACAATATTAATTGTACACACGAAAAAAGAAGAAATTCCCATTATTTACATTGCGTCCCTAGCGATTGTTAATCAAAAGGGAAAAATATAATCATATTTCTGTGCGGCCCAATTTTAAATGGATATTAAAACAAGTCGGTTAAGTTTGGCGCAAACACGCCAAGTAAACGTAAAAGCGGGCAAAGGTCGGACGTTGATGAATAGCGGCTTAGGTCGGACACCCGGACGATCGGACGCACGGCGACCGGCGACTGCTCCGGCGCCGCGTCTGTGTTGCCATGAGTTTTTATTTTGAAGAGTGTTTATTTTGTTTTTCTCATGTGTCGTTGAAATTTCTAGCACTTGTAAGCAGATGAGATTTTGAAGGCTCAATAATTCCATAATAACCGATGTATACAAGACATGTGATATTAAACAGTGTAGTTGATTAGCTATAGAATATTTATAACGATATTGTTAAAGGCACGTAAGTAAATATTTTAAGTAACTACAGTGGAAGCTTACAAAGTTCTGCTCAATGCATCATTGAAACCCGTTTCCAAATATTTCTATATTAAATCTGGCTACAGTAGCTGGCTGCCTCTGCCGGAGGCGGACGAACGGCGTCAGATTACAAGATACTTTATTAGGAACAAGCCTTCACGCCTATAAAGTGCTTGCTTCATATGCCACCCGATATTAATTCGACATGCCCTTGAATGCCAACTACTGTGTAAGATAAGAATATTAAAATATAAAATAATTAAACATACAGAAAGCAAACATACAGCACCGATAACTGCTGCATTAAATACACCAAAATATTATTTGGTTATCAAATGTAGAAATCCTTTAAATTTTAAACGTATAAAACAGCCGATTTTGATCCAACATGACATCCTGTGTTATATGGTAATGTGGTAATAACACCTTGATTAGTAAACAGCGTGATACTACCCAATTATGTATAGACTGCATTAGCTTATTAAGCAAAGTTTCTAACAGAATAGTCAATGAAGCAGGCCCATTAACCGGCGGGAGGCGGCGCCGATCGCGGGCCCAACGAATTTCCGCCACAGTTTCTTTATTCCTCTCGCAATGGGATTTTCCGCAGGATGCTAATCTACACAATGGAAATTAACTGGCAAAGAAAAAGGCCAACATTACGAAGCTCATTTCCATTTATAAACACGACAGAACTTAATGTGAAAGCTTACTACAAATTTGACCTTAAAACTTTTCAGTGTAAACTTTCGCGAATGGAACTAAATTGCGATCGGTTGAATACGGCGGTGGTGGATTTCTCCGTCGCCTGTGAATAGTCGAATAAATTTGCAGGACTGAAAAATATGTTATATTCAGCGACTAAATATATAGAGCATAACGTTTTGACTAACCTACTAAGAACATTTCTCCCTTAAGCAATGAACGCACTTTATCCGCGAGTTCTACCAAAAATAAAAGCAAAGAGAAAGTGTATTTAGCAGTTGTTAGGTAGGTGCATTATGTAGCAATATTTGAATTACAAAATTCAAAGTAGTTGTTTTTAATAACAAATGTAAATTGAATCGTTCTGAGTTTACGCAGCTGAAGCAGTAAATTGGTGGCGTTAGCTGTCGCTGACAAGCATACAGCAAACACACACGTTGTGTCCTGTGTATCTACGTACGTGTACATTATAACACGAACTGCGCCCGCCGCAATAATTCTGAGTAACGAAGTCTGCTTCGCTCCACACGCTGAAATATGCCGTCCAACATTTCAAATTTAACTTCAGAAGCCTGCGATTTCGAAATTCGCGAGGAAAAATATAAAAACTTGCGTTGGTTAACGAACACAGGTGGCAGGTGGGAGATTGAAAGCGACATGATACTCTTCATTACGACACCATGAATACATTTGCATTGCGAATGAGATGTCTGTTTTCCATGAAAGTACAAATTATGAATACACTTAACTATTGCATTGCATTTCCGAAGTGATTTAACGCTGCGAGGCGGAAATAAAAGTTTATTCTGGAAGCCGCAATACGGTAACGTTTATCTAAAGCCTATCGGGCAAGCTTCCAAGACGTCATCGAGACCGGCGGGGCCGGGTACAAGGGGCCACGCTAACGCTGGTCTCTCGAGCCAGCGAGCCAAGAAGCCTCTCGGTCACCTCGTGCCAAGTACCGACACGCGAACCCTTAGCGGTGTCTGCCTCAAATTATTCCAAAACGTATAAGAGTTCGACCGATTCTCACTAACGACGAACATGATTTCAAAGCGGAGCGCGTTAGCATTACTCCGTTTCTCAGCTAAGCACATTATCATTTTTCTACTAGGTATTGCCGTCTACAGCATATTGATTTTCCCACATTACTTAGACAGTTTTGATTAAACATCGCATTAACCTTTAATCTACTAATCGTACTATTCCCTTCGTACGAGTGCCGCCGCTCGCAAAGTAATATTGAACAAGTTAACACGACGGGAACTAATTGCATCGCTCGATTAATCATCTAGGGAACACGTCAGTTGGCAAGTGCTAGTATTCATTAATCGATGACTGATTAACTGTTTTGGGATTTTGTTTGAGTGTAGGAGCGGACATAGCGCGCCACAATGTGACGATGTATGTACGAAAGAGGTCGGGCTCGGAGGGAATGTCGGCATCATACGAAGTAGTACCTACAAAGTTGTTAGTACGAGGGAAAACACGGAACCGCTCTCAGCCCCGCGAGAATAGATGCTGAGTCAAAAGTAGCAGTTTTAATGTGTAACTTGACACATTACTGAATGCTCTTTGTAGAAATGTTGGTTAACAAAGACATAACAAACATTCTAATTCAAATAATTGTATTTTTATTTTAAAGTACAATCAAGTATACAGACGTTATAGTATCTTCAATCATGAAAAGATACAATATTTGTAAATAGTCATTTAGAGTACAACACTACAACTAAACTTGAAGCCAAATCTTAAATGTGCCTGCCTATATCGATTGGTAGATGGATTAAACCTAAGCTTAAGCATCTATACAAGCGGAGTTGACAGGATAAGTAACAAAAAGTAATGATAAACAGAACAGAACAAATTTAATCTAGGGTCTAGCCAGGGCTCGAGTTCCCGGGAGGGCGTTAGCGAAATTGCCAGAATACATTAACGTGAAGGGTCGCACCCGCCCTATCTCAACAACCTGCAAGTAAGCTACGACACAAAATCTCTCTGAATCGCAAATTTTAGTAACGTTACGCGTTTTTATCGTTCTCATTCGTGATACAATGTAATTAATGTACTTTCTATTTTGCGTACACAATAAGAGCGTGTATTATGGCAGTGAGGCAATAACTCTCGGAGTTATATCATTGAAAGACTTAATGAAGTCGTGGAAATATCATAAAAGCGGTTATTTACTGCGAGATTCTTCTACCTTAAACGACGGCGCAGTCAATAAAACAAAGGTTTAATGTTTCACGAAGGTTCCTCCACGTTATGTTATATGCGTAACGTCATTTTTAGCATGCTTGTGTTGGCAGCTCGCATTGTTCTTAGTATATCTCCGATAAGGTAATTCCAATGTATCACAAATTATGCGGTAACGGTAACGGTCGGTAGTTAACAGACAGGCAGTTGCATATCGCAATTTATCTGCAAACGAGTTTCTTTTTCAATCGAGGAGCGTGAAATTATTTTAATACTTCTGGTAAACGCTTTTAAATGCACTGAAAGAACTTCCAAATTTAAAGAGTCTATAAAATAAAAATGGTTCTCCTCGGAACACTTTTGTAATGGCATACACGGCGAGGCTTTACACTCAGCAACAGATTTTACTGCGCATCCTACAAGTTTAAGTGTCGTTTTTATATTAACGTCAAATTTTATGATTTTTGTTCAGTGCGCCTAGGCTTCAGAGGCGTGTCGGCCATACTGGTTCATTTTTCTTTGACCTTATAACGCCTTTGAGTACGTCTTTCAAAGGATAAATAAAGAGCACCAACGCAACATAAATAACGCTACCACGATGTACCATAAACATAAAACGTGTTACGGGTTACCGTACCCTTGACGATCCGGCCAGTACGACTTGTGTACCACACAAACCGATTTCGGGGAACTAACTTTCGTTTTATATTGGTACTTCTGGAATGCAAACATACAAAAAGCATATTTGATCAGTTTTTTACTAAATTGGTAAGCTCTTAAAGTTCTTACTGTTTACTGAATATTTTATAAGATCAAAGGGATGCGCGCGGTATTCACCTGTGTATGAATAAGTTTTGCCTTTTTCGGGTGTGTTTTGCGTTTTTGTATACAAAATTATCTTATTTGCAAAAAGCATTATATATGTTAGGAGATTTTAGGAATACCTTTTCCAGAAACACCTAGGTCACGTGGGATTTTTACTGATCGTTCGCTGTAGCGGTTTAAGGATCAAAAACCCTGGATATTTTCTTTAAACATATTTTGCCACCTTTATTTAAATAAGGATACATATATTTTACATACGAAGAGTTTTAGGATAGATACCCGCCTGGGTACCAATGGGCAATAAACGCGGTAATAATGTTTATTATCGAACGTTGAACTGTATAAAAACTCGCAATCATCTATATGGCAGCCAGTGAGCATGAAGAATACCGATAAAACATCCATAACACCACGCTTAGGGGCCCTAATGACGTAAACAGCTTTACAATTACTGCTAAAGCACCACTTAAAACCATATTTGGCATAAAAGGGTTAAAAACGTTGATTGAAAGTAGCCATGTAGTGAAAGGTTGGCATTCAATCGAATACTTTTTATAAGACTTATCAGATCACAAATTCTTGCTAATGTGCTAACTCCTGGCATAATTCGTTTTTGTTTCTAAGTTTTATAAAATACTCTAATACGATGCAGCTCATCATAAGCTTGTCGAATAGCAAGTAGGTATATAAGAAGAGACCTATACATAACTTTAAAAATTAAAGTATTTATTCTGATTTTATGGCCAGTATTCTGTCAATCTAACATCAATCAATCTACCACTGCCCGTGACGTGTGTTATAGCTAACCTTTTGTACGAAAACGGAATTAGAACAGCTAAATGTGCTTTGCGTTCTGGTCATCATCTAAAAGTAGAGACGCGGTAGTTAACCCCAAGCTTTAATTGACCTGCGCGGTAGCCATTCGAGCTCATTCCCTGGAGCTAACGCTAGAAACAAAAATTCTCTTATGGCCGGAACTGAAAGTAGAAACTTTACTATTTTATAACGAAATCTTTGGTTTACAGTCTTGGAGCTAGGATCTAAATAATTGAATATAACTCTACTTATAAGATAAGTTACGAAGCTATAGTACCTACTACCTAAGCTAGTTTCAGGCGCAGTGCTATGCCAAACAAAAAAACTGAGAAGAAGAATGGACGGCGCTAATCTACCGGTCTAACAGTAACCATTACCCCCGACTTTTTCAATTAGTGCAAGATACTAACCAGCTTTTGCCGGGGATTGGACACATGTTACAATATCGGATTAGATCAGCATTAATTACATAATAATTTAGCGAATATAGCGTATCCAAGTTTTCATTAAACACATAAGTGCCTACTGAGATTTCTTCAGAATACCTATAGATAATAGAAGATTAAATGAATGAATGAAAAGAGAAACAGTTTTGATGTTGAAAAGCGCATTAATGGATGGAAGCCCCAGCAGTGCCCGTGTTAGTAAATCTTTGAAAGACTGTAGCAACTGAAATGTTAAGACCGTAAGAAGCAATAATACGTGAGACTGGCTGTTTCACCATTAATAACCACGTCGATATAACATTATCCCCATGGCATTTCCAAAGAACTAATACGTAAAACTCCATTTTGAACAGACATGTGCGGAACTACATCGTATGTTGCAAACATGCAATCCGCACTCAGCTATGCACTTCAAGCGGCGAGGGAACTGCGCCGCGAATTTTCAACGATGGTGTGATATTTTCTCTGCCACAACGCAGTCTTGGAATTTGCGGCGTTTGTTCAGCAAGCAAACTTTCAATTTAATTTATAGTATGTAGATAGTTTGTGTAGAAAAATACGAGGAAACCGTTACTTCATCATCAGCCGGAAGATGTTCACTGTTAGACAAAGGCCTCCCCTTAGAACTAGAACGCCACAATAAAAAACAACATAACACTTGAAATCGTTACACTTGCATTTAACAATAATTTAAAAGTATTTGCATTTCTTTAAATACGTATATTCAACGTTTTATTTTGTATTAGATCTAAGGAACCAGCAAAATGGGTATAAGATCAGTGCAACATAGTACTGTCATATTCAGAAAACATATCCTAACCCTAAATTGCTAGGTACAAAATTTTCAAACAGAAAAACCCATTAAAACTTTTTGTCCGACCTAGAAATTGGTCCTTACGAAAGGCAGTAATGACCGCGACTACGCAATCAACGAATCTATTAAATTATAAGAGTAACTAAGCGTAACTGAGAGATTTATCAAGTACACAAAAAACGCCTACTCTTATTTCTAATTAATTACTTTCTTTTTTATAGATAAGCTCAGTTGAATTTTCATTATTGTTTCCGGCTTCAAATAAAGCAGACTCAAATAAGTCATGACTTACTATATAATAGGTGTATTGTAATCGAACTCGATACCTAATATCAACAAACGCCAGTCAAGCATAGTAATTATGGCGATAGCAAATAACCTCCATATCTGTCAGTGCAGATTAATGGGCTCCATACATTTAATTGATTTATTAATAATTTAGGTAATAATTAGACGTATTGTTCCGCTTGAATGTGTCTGTCGTTAGGTATGTCAAAGCCTAACCGTCATGCCGTCATGTAATTATGTATAATTGTATAGTATGAAGATCTGAAGATGTTGATTTGGACAGATTGTAAGTAACGTTTGAAAAACGCCGAGCAATTATTCATTAGGTTTTATCAAACTGACTTATCGAGAACAGTAGTTTTACTAAGGTTATCCACGTAATTTAGGACGTGATATCAACGCAGTGAAACGCGGCATAGGTGGAACGAAGAAAAAATAACCAGGACGGTGATACAATTATGTGAAGAATTTTGGTTTGGATTTATCTTCAATATCAAAGAGGTCTCACATGACTTCGAAACTGATCAACATTTTAAATGTACTTTGACTGTACATAACGTGGGCGAACTTGAACAGGGAAGAACGGCTTATTATAAATTAAACATACCTTACTATCCTAGCTACAAGCTGCTCGATACAAATACGAGATACAAAACAGATGCAGCATTTGTATCAATAACATGACTAGCTACGATAATCGATTATTCAACAAAATATTAACATCGCAGCTGAATATCAAGTAAGAATAAATGTGTGATATTTTGTTTTGTATATGAAAAAAGTTTATATTTCCACTGCTGAATAAGACATCTAAACGATCAAAAAACATAGTGAATACATAACCTATTATGATGTAGTACAATCATTTAGATGTACTAATACAATTTACTGAAATAGTTAATAAGTGTCATACGTCGTGTATCATGTAAAACAAGCGCAAGAAACTCTGAATCGATCAATGTTCGTATTTTAAAAGTTAACGCCATTGTAGTTTTTGTAGTTTTAAAATAGGAATTTTATTGTAAGATCTAAAGTAATAAGAAAGACTTTTTTAATATTTAAAGCCACTTCTAACGCTTAGCATCAGCCAGGTCCATGAAACATTTATGCAATGCAGGATTTTATGCCGTCATACGGCGTGTAATTAAAACAAATGTGGCGCAACATTTCTGTCCACACGACGTCACAAGCTGACGACTCGAGGTCCAAACATCCCAAGCATTCCCGCTGTAATGTCTTACTGGACTTTATTGTAGGTAATTTAGCCTTCCTTTTTTATTAGTTTGGTCCACAAAAGCGCAGACGGAACCGAGCAAAGCCGGGTGAAATCACCGACACAATGAACTTGTCTGCGAGATGTGGAAAGTAAGCAATCCAAAGTTTATGGTATTCATTTTTATTGTGGATTGTAAATATTTTAAATGAACGAGGAGCGACGCAACTCGTTTTACTTCTACAAATAGTGTGGCTGGTGTAAGACATATTTTTGCACTTTATTTAAAAAGTCACAAATAATGATAATGGGATTAGCTTTGTTAAGTAACCCTTGGAATAGAGCTAACAAAAACTTACAGGTAGAGCTTTATTTTATAGAAAAATATACCTAAGAAAAACATTAAGGACAACACAAAAACTGATTCAAAAGATATCTTTTGAGTACTAACTATATAGGTATAAAGAAAGAAACTAGTATGTTAGCAGAGTCTTGCTTGATAGAACTAAATACCCACGTATTAGATACTCACACATTACTCTATCAGCATTCTAAGTAAATCGATCAGCCTTTCAGAGCACAAGTTTGCCCAAACATAAATTATATTACCGTACCTGTCTACTTGATATCGAGTCTCAGTTACGAGCCGAACCACTTTGGGAGTAAACAGTATTAGGTACTGATGAAACTGACAAGAACAAACATCTATTAGGATTCTATAGATAGATAGAAAAATAATATAAGTATTTGTGTTTGATGACCGATCCTAAAACGATGACGTAGGTATATGAGGAAATAAACAAAAAACTTCATCGCAATTCCAAATTAAAATGCTTAGACATTACCTAATCTCTGTGGTTAGGACCTTCTACCCTCTTTTTTTATTTAGTAATTCTCTCAGTTCTGTTTCGACAAATTTTACAATACACCTGCGGTAACCCACATTTTCCCGGGAATACGACAACCCCTGGGAACTGTTATCAATATTAAAAGCTGATGCTGAATCTCTGTTTTACGAACATATCGTTAAATACAGCTGAAAAAGTGCGACGAATAAATAATGGATGCATTTTGTGCACTCAACTTACGTGTTCAAGTTGAATAAATAACATCGATGGAAGCTAAACATAGAATATTTATGCCACTGTTCTATTAAATCTAAAGCTGACACCAATATGAATAAATCAATATTAAAAACTAAACTGAGCTGATGTGAGAGATTTATGCTTACGCTCCATGAATAGCTTTTATAGGGTCGGCTAATCTGCGCATTATAGGTAAATAGATGATGGCTATCTATCGATTGGGGAGCAATTAAACAGGCCCGGGCGAGCGATAATAGTGTGCATGGAGCCGAATGCGACCGCCATAAAGTCTGATCTGGTGATAAATTCTTAAATACTCATATAAATAATACACATGGCCAGCGAAGTGCAATAAACCGTTAGTGCTACATTATGCGAGGGTTATCAAAATATTCATATATGGATGCTAATAAAAACAAAAATTGTATAGAAATGGAGTTTGATTTTGGTTTGCTTTTGTTATCCCTTTACGCTAACCTTGATAAATTTCACAGCTGAATGGATATTTGATATTTCCCATAAACCATTAGATTATACCATAATAAATAACACGTAAACATTATTTTAAATAACTAAAGCAGCGTTTTGATTTAATTAACTAGTCTAAATCCATAGGTCATTATCATAGGTCAAATATTACTCTGATATAACAGCCAGAACAAAAGGCAGGAAAAGCTAACGAAAACAGAGTCCTCTGCGGAACTCCGAAACATTTAATAAGAAGTTATAGTCTTCATAATGTTTGTTTTGTAAACATTAACATAGACGTGAAGGAAATAAAGTCGTACAATTATTTTTAATAGTCGCAATTTTGAAGAAAACGGAATATTTTACGTAAACTGAGCGTGTATTGAAGAGTAGTATGAGTTGTTGATCTCTTGTCGTTTCATATTCGCGAAAGACTTTTGTTAAACTTTCATTCATAAATACACTTATGAACATAAATCTGTTAAAGCTAACTTCACTGAATAGGTACACAAGTTATAAGAGCTTGTATTAAAAACGAAAAGACATCACTAATGCCAGTGATATCTATATAGGTATGTATATAATAATGAATCCCTATTTCCCTTAGTCACGCTATAACTTACGAACGGCTGGACCGATTTGGCTAATTTTGGTTTTAAATATTTGTGGAAGTTCAGGAAAGGTTTAAATTGTGAGAAGGCAGTACGAAGTTCGCCGGGTCAGCTAGCTATAAATAAACTTATAATATTATAGACTAATGCCAACACTTAAACATTCTCACGCTCAGTAATAAAAGTGCATACCTTAAGTTTAATAATTAATATAATTTAATACAAGCTTTAAATACTAAATTGATAACACGGGTATGAACTATACGACCTATGGATATGTGTACAAATTTAAATAAATACCTGCTACTGTCACGAGTAAATCTGTATAAATTACTAAATACAAACCGGTACTGGCGTTATGAGCCAAAAAATGGTTAGGGGAGCTCCGGATCGGTTTGAAGTATTTGTACGTGTGGCTGAAGATACGCTCTAGAAACACGTTTAATGAATTATGGGACTATTGGGATTGTATTTAATACCTACTTATATGCTACTTAGCATAAAAGATCTTGTTTGTTCGTAGTTGATGAACTCTCAAGCCTACGACTGCAGACGTAGCTTTAGGGCAGACAACAGCAAAATGGGGTTCCTTTGAAATCAGACAAAATCGTGCCGAAACGCCTTATGACAAGAAGAGATTTCTTTTGATGCAAATAAAAAGTACGGTGACACACGCCTGCATCTAGATCTATTACTATCAAGTTTAAGGTATATTGAATAGAAGCATGTGATCACTTCGACTACCTAAAGAATTACCGGACAGAAGAATAAGCATCACTTATGTACCCCTACAAACGTACAGCGGACACTCACCCCTTTTCAAAGCGTTCCCATAATGGCATTATCATTCAGGATCATTTGTTCTAGCCGGTCTATAGGGGAAGCCCCTGTGAAACGGCAGACAATTACTTGATTTATCCAATATAGAGGGAATGCAATTACTTATGAATCGTGCAACGATTTTACAAATCGTTCAATTTAACATGTAGATGAATCTGTATTTTCATTTGAGATATACTGAAAAAAAGAAGTCATTTGAATTTTCTAACGCACGCACGTTTTTTGTTACAAATGCCATATGAGACAATGAAATCGAGACAATATTTTCTGTTATTAGATTGCTTTATTAATCATGTTACCACTCCCATCATACTACAATAAATAACTGAATAATCCAGAATGGTATATAAGCAGTTCGGGCGCCGATCTCTATATTTGATCGATTTGGTTCGAGCATACGCCAACCTTTCTAATTGGATTTTACTGTAAACCCTTCGAGGGCAATATCGCGTGAAAATTTGTCCGGATTCGAAACTCTAAATATTTTCACTAGGCAATAAAATATATCGACGTGCAATCTAATCTTAACATTCGCACGCAATTTGGAACAAAGCAAGGACAGTCGGTGCGCTGACACTAAACCCTTGGAAATCCGCTGACGTCACAAGTGTCAATGTTTCATCATAAAGATATTGTGAGAGCGCACGGATGTGAATCAGCACAGACTCGTGTTCCTACATCAATAAAACAGCACATGTTAAAACGCGCGACAATTTCTCTTCAATAACGACCGACACAAAGAGGCTTAGCTGCGTTGAAACGTCTGCATTTGCGAGATAGTTTATGAAGTCTGTACAAGTGTAAACTGCTCTAAAAATGAAGAGTAATTTACGAAACATATAATATTTACACAAAAAGCATTGTTTTCCTTCGTAAATGTCAGATGTAAGATTCGTTTACGAGTAACCCTGATGAGTGGTTGCCCTTAAAGCAAGGACGGTTAGTATGACGCATATCTATGTTTCATAATAAACCTGACGAAAAATGTGTTCCTATTAAAACTGGTGTAGAACAAGAAAGCGTTTTTAAATTTACTACGCGTGATACAGTTACCTACGCGTAGTAAACAGTGTACATAAATGAATTGACTAGAACATATTAAAGTAAAAAGATTGATAGACCTGGGAGAGCGTCACAGCTGTTTGTATAGGTTTCGAACAAAAAGGAAGGTCGAAGCCCTTAATTCGAGCATTCAACATACGCCGTGGACGTTGAAACCTTTCAAACGTGCGTCGTCTGACGAGACATGACCTATTGACTTTCAATCAATTCGCCCACTTTACGAGTGCTTCGACTAGCGTGCCTAATAAAACATAATAGAATAAGTACAGAGACGTCACAGACGTATATTTTTACTGTTCGTGTGATGTCAATTTTACAAAACCGTATATTTCGTACGCACGAATAAATCAAGCCCGAGATGAATGTTTGATGTGTTCAGTAATTTACATGCCTACATTTCAGTCATGATGAGAAGAGTATCAAGTTGAATAACACAAAAAATAAAAGTGTAATGTCGGGACGCGTTAGATTCAGTAACTGACTTTAATTTACGAACTGGGCTTGGTATTTAGATTTGGTTTTCTTAGCACATAGACGATTTGTTCACGTCCAATTTATACAAAATCATTCATTTATGTACTTCATAATCTGATAATATTAAGCGCCCACGCTATAAAATAACTATAAATTACTAAAAGGTCATTAATTATGCAAATACGAGCCTCCAAAATTACATTAAACCGCATCCCTGTGGAAGTAAATAGGCGATAGCGTGCCTAGATAACTGTGTATCTGGACAGCAATCTCTATTTATACTTCACAATACAATAAAGTGGTAGTTAGCAGGGCGATATCAGCGCGAGAGCACGGTCGGGCGTGACGCGGCGAGGTTAAATCGGGCCAGGCAGCCCACGCAAAACCACTAATTAGGAAGCGCACGCGCAAGGGCGCTGCACAGCCGCGTGCTGCGACGCGCGCACGATGCGCAGGCGTCGCCACACAACCGCTGAAACAAAGACACCACGCCGCCGAACAAAAGAAACAAGCATTTGAACAAAAGAAACTGCTCATGTAACAAAAGAAATGGCCAGAGAACAAAAACAATGGCATGGCGGTGGAAACGCGAGGAGTATGCCACGTTGTTTTCAGGCACAAAGGGTGTTGTGTGAAATTATGTTTTGTTACAAATTCTGACGTGTCCGACATAGAGAAGCGCCAAGAAATGTGCGTTTGCATTTTATTATAAGTAAAATGAAATCATAGAAGAGACTTCCTTATGATATGCTATAAATTTAAAAGTAAGCGCGACAGGAACTTGACGTTTTTTTTTAAAAAAAAAGTCCCCCCGCACTGGTAATTTCTCCTGTATCGTGGGTGCATTTCACAGACATATAATATCACATACACAAACACCCAGACTCGGGACAAACATCAGCGGATCGCACAAATTATTGTCCCGTGCGGGAATCGAACCCGCAACCCTAAGCGCAGCAGTCCAATTGCTTAACCACTGCGCCAATCGGTTTAGGTGATTAGGGAGAAGGAAACTGCATCAGTTCTAAAGCGAGGAAGTTCAGACTAGAATATACGTTCAATAAAAACTGTTACAATAGCGAACATCCGTGCGGAGCAAGAAATACTTCAGTTTGAGTCTCCGCCGCTCCAGTGCCAATTTTCCTTTTTTCCATTCTTTGTTTTCGGGCTGTTGAGTTTGTACGAAACGACGGCGGAATTCATTACTTGGAGCCGTCATTCAAACTGTCATGTAGAATTGTAATGTGGATGTTTTAATGTATCTCCCTCGTCACTTAATATACTTCATGTGCGTGAGTAGATGAGGTCGTTATAGGTAGCTTAAAGTACGGCTTCTGAGAAGACCGCATGCGAAGGGTTGACTCAACAACTGGGTATGTTAAGTATTCAAATAAAAACCATGCAGACTCGTAATTATTTTACTATAGCACGCTTCATATTGCCTTCAATGCCTCACGAGGTTGTTTACGCATGATTTGCTCAGGTGCAGATGATACAATCAAGACCTAACAACCTACTAATAATATGTTCAACTAAGGCAATAAATAAAGACGACTATTTATAAAAGTAAAACGTGTGCGTTTAATTTATTTATGAGGTGACGCTTCACAGCACGGGTTATTTTAACGATGTGAATACGTCAACAAAGCAAACTTAGAAACACGATATTGCACGTATGACATTTCCGCACGATGATGCACCAAGCCACGGAGAACAAAGCACAAAGAGGCGCTGCACATAATTCTGCGGAAGCACTTAGTTCTATTTCGGTGATGCATTGGAAGCCCCTAAATATCGCGCCGCGAATATAAACAACTCATCGGATACTCCAACGGTTACTCGTTTATTACTTGCTCTACGATTTCGGCACTTCGGCACTATAGATCTAAGTACGAAGGAAATCAAACCGTTTCAATCGTGTCCGTATTCTGTAAAGGGACGGGCATTTAGTCGGTGACGGTATTAAGTCTCATGCAGAGAGCCTATTGGCTTTTATTGGGCCGGGCATTTCCTGAACCCTGGTCCGAAAATTACGTTTTACCTAGCCTGTAAATGGACTTGGGACCTTAATACCTTGGGACGACTAACGACTTTATCTATAAGGTGATTTATTCATGTCTATTTCATACTTAATACCAACATCATACGCATAGCCCTTAATTTAGATGAAGTTTGTTTCAATTTGTAACAAACTCTACGGCCACATTAGAACTGCTGTTTAAGCAAAGCTTTTGCGTCGTCTCGGCTCACCTTTAAGAATGCTCAACAATGGTAATACAAATATAATTGTTATTATTTTGGCGTACGTAATTAGTTTGCGATGTTATTGCCATTGAATTTAAAAAATATACTTCAAAATGAATCAAACATAAATCAAGCATATTAAGATATATAATAAATAGAGGAAATATTTAATGGTGATGTCACTAATATTAGCGAGCGAACTAAAAAAAGGATTTTCCCGGAAAAATACTTCTAAATTGGATACCAACAGATTATGTAATCGTGAACTACGTAAATGTAAGAGGAATAATAAGATAATTACACCTACCGCCGTGGCAGGTATTCTGGATTAATTATGATAGAAAACTCTAAAGAGAAGTTATTTAGAGTATTATAACAATTTTAACCAACAGTTTGAAAATACAAACAGCTTTACGTGGCACCTGTATCCGCAATTATAATACATTATGTTATAGTAAATGAACGTAATTATAAGCATGTGTACCCGTATGTAATAAATGTTTTATTTTCTTAAGAAACCAGAGTGAATTTAACAAACTGACAGCTTTTCTGAAAGGACGGCAGTTTCTTTGGCTGCGGACGTAAACTCTTCGACAATTTTTGTGCAAAATCCCGTCACCCTGAACGTTCTCGTTCAACTTTTATAATTCATTTTGCCACCTAACGTTTATTTAATACGGCAGACGCTGCGCAAGAAATATTTAATAACCAAAAATGATTACGAGATAAAATTTTAATTTATGTTTATTGCATTATATTTTGTCAAATTTAAAGAATCGTTTTTATAATATTTATCATCCAGATTCCAAACATCCCAATTAAAATATTAATTGAATTTAATTAATTTATTCTAGTGTCGCAACCCAAAACTATCATTTGTTTACGTCAAATTCCCACGTCATGCATTTAGGTATATTGCATTCAATTAAACTTTGCGATATATAAGGCAAGTTTCTTGTATTACAACTTGTACCAAGTGTTTTTCTTTTACTATTGGATTTCACGAGGCAGCGCGGACGGCGGACGAGTGCCATTCGAATTTCAATAAAACTTGAAGGGGAATAAATCGGTATAGGGTAGCCAGGCCGGCAAGATATTGTGTTCCCGCCAGCTGACGCGGCACTCACACACACAAAACGAAAAATAATAACCGCCATTATAGAACTAATTGCACTTCGTGAACACATGTGTCACTGTTTATTCAATAAACATCTGCCTATTAAAATCATTTGTAGTATCTATTAATATAATTGACGTTTAGTATTGAATAAAGATATAATGGAACGTAAACCGTTGTGTAGTCAGTTTTGTACTCAGACATTCGCTTTGTTTTTGCATTATTAGAATTACTATACGAAGTAAGGTCTACTAAAATTTAAATAAGCAATCATAGACAAGTGTTTAAGTAGTCGCATGAAAAGTTTTATCTCATTAACGACGACATATTTGTATTCAATAAATAGCTCATTTAATTAGGTTTTATGGCAAGAAAAACTAATATCATATCTAATGAAAAAATAAACTAAGCTGTAAAGATTCCATCGCGCCATAAAAATCACAATAGTGTACGCGATATAAAATTTGAAACATAAAACAGACATTAACTCCGTTAGATATTTATACGGCAGTCGAGAAAGATAAATTGCTGCTGTATCGGAGTATGACGAAATTGGTAGTAACGCGAGACACGCTGAAAATTGACGTCCAACACTAAGAAGATCAACCTCTCTTGTCATTCGATTTGACAGCGTGAAATTGAAGTACTCCCCAGCCGTAAAAAATGTATCAAAATTAGCTTAGCGTTTCAGCGAAATTAGTTTCGTAACTCTTATTTATTGCAAGGAGGTTTTTAATCATTTATAATAAGTATGAAATTAAGAGTCAAAAACAATTTGAAGTTATGATACAAAGTGGATGAATTTTTTTTAACTACTTCAGGCACGCCTATACCTAGGTCCTTTTTTCTTTCAAATTAATATACTGGAATATTCTTAATACATATCAGTAAACACTTAGCACACTATTGTGCTTAGATATTGCACTCGTAAGAAAATTCCCCACAAATAATACGAATCCTAAACTTTCAATTCGCCGCTATAAATCTTGGCTGCAGATAGAAATCCAACAAAGATAAAGTATCAAGCAGCTGAAGCGCTGACAAGTCAACGAGTGAAACTCAATAACGCTGCAGCGGAGATAAAATATAAAACACTGGACCGTTTGTTGGGCGCTTTAACAGTTCCGACGATTCTAAGTAGAAATGCAATCTTGGAGGACTCACGTGTAAGGTCAATGCGCTGCCCACGTTCACCGTTAAAACGACCCGGTCATACGATCGTCTGCAGCACAGTTTATATTTACTAATACTAAGCACCTCTACAGTTAAAAGGATACATTTCCTGGAAGAAGTCGAGGCTAGGCGGCTGTAAGATGTCCAACGCCGATAAGACCTGCAAACAAGAAAGCACCCATTAGTTCGGCGTCCTGTCAATGACAAGTGTTGAACTCTCATCGAGCCCCTAACTGACACGTTATTAGCGGCCGCACAATCAACAGTGTGAAACGGTAACTCGTTTTAATGCAAATACATGTTTGTACGCCGGGCAAACGTTCACTAACCGCAAACAATAACACGTTGATCGAAAACACAGTAAAAATGAATAAATTATCAAGAGACGCACTATGCATAATTATTTTGTGATAATGTCGAATCCGGACCCTATTATCATAATAAAGAGGTATATTTATGGGTCTCACATCGAATTATTGCTGATAAAATGAAAATTCTTTGGTAGTCATTACGAGGGGAGTAATTATAAAACGCAGGTGTGAATTTGAAAGCTTCAATTAACATTCATAAAGTAAGAGCGAAGTGTGGAACGTCTCGCTAATTGGTAATGTAAAAAACAAACGTGTCGACAAGGTGTTCTAATTTGGTCGCTGTTTACTAACCTTCGTGGGAACAGCACCTACCTAGCCTTAGGAAACACCTTTAGGTATTCGTTCATTCCATTCCTTAGGAAATAGGTAAAGGTGGCGGAAATTTCAATGACAAAGAAATGAAGCAATCTGCCAATTGTTTATTAAGGACGGAAAGTCGAAAAGGAAAAATATTGAAATAAAAATGTTGCCTATTCCATACAATTTCTTACGCGTGTATTGTATATTTGATATCGACGTTCTGCGATTTCATTTATAGGGGAAGTGTGTGTTAAATTGGTGAAGTTGACTACAGCCTGAGTGTAATCTTATATTTAATCTAGGCAGCACACGCTTATTCTACATGCCTTCTCAAGTTTAGCTAAACATCCGTAATAAAACTTTCGATAGATAGTGCTTGTATCATAATACGGTAAAATTGCATTGAATTCGTATCGTAAATGCTGAAATTTGAAATCATTAGAGTATTTTAAAAACCATCCACATAAAACTTCTGTCAGTATACCGACCACTTACAGAGCAACACTTTTAGAGCTGTATTTCAGCATTGATACGTCAATTATACATGCATTTCGATAACGTCGTCTTTTCCCAGTTGAGTAAAACCCTACTCTCCTCATGTAAATTGAAGGCATAATCGTTAATATTATATCTAAAGACCTTTTCCTTCTTTATTATTATTACGCAACAGAAAACTCTGAGCTTTTAAAGCAGGACGTTTTGCGTTGTAGAAGCGAGGAGCCTCTACGTGCAGTTTAGTGCGACGTCTCGCTTCAAAACGTCCTGCTTTAAGAGTTTATAGTAAGGGCCGTGGTCAATATTAATCGAGGTGTTTTTATGCGTATTTGCTTACGTTTTCATGTTTGAAGAAGCAAAGCATCTTGAGCTCTCGGAAGACGCGCTTAGAGGAGACGAGCGACTGGAACACATTGGGCAGTTTCTTGAGAGCCACGCGCCGGCCATCACGAGGGTCTGTCACAGCCCTGCAACAACAAAACAAGCATTTATTTTAAAACTTTCTTCATATACTGCAATAAAAGGTAGTGGAAGA
The DNA here is from genome assembly GCA_905340225.1 of Abrostola tripartita. Lineage (NCBI taxonomy): Eukaryota > Metazoa > Arthropoda > Insecta > Lepidoptera > Noctuidae > Abrostola > Abrostola tripartita. The sequence continues at coordinate 3,418,438 of HG996491.1, forward strand.
TCATTAAGTGCATACGCATTAAGCATATCTAGATTAAAATGGATTTATCGTATTTAAGCTACAAGATCTGGGGATTAAACCCAGTATTTACCCAGCCGTAAGACTATAAAACGCTGTTTTAAATTAAATTGGTACAATTGTCGATGTACGTGAATGTTAATTACCTATTTTACGAAATGTAAAGACAAACATCAACATTCCGAATTTGCATAATCTTGCTATTATAGGGAGTCCGGTTTTTAACAATAGTTAATTATCATAACAATAGGGCGGGGTTACAACTACCAAATGAGTTAACTCAGTAGTTCGTGACATGTATTGACATAAGCCGTGTGGTTGAGCCGTGTGGTATCCGGCCTAGAATTGACCACCCCGATTCCTCCCGTGGGTGTCGTAAGAGGCGACTAAGGGAAAATTCTGAAGCAGCGGCAGCGTCTTCTGTAACTTCACCACCAATACTGCGATCCCCAAGCCGCTTGCCAAGCATGGGGATTATGGCAAACCCCCCCGCTTAAACGGGGAGGCCTATGTTCAACAGTGGACGTCTTTGGCTGATGATGATGATTGACATAAGCATCAGAATCCAAAGTTCAGAATTAGCATAATCTAATATAATTATTGTAAGAATCAGGCGTGGCTGCCATCTTCGTGACTACACTGGTACCAAGGTGTCGGACTGTATTTATATGCCTCATTTCTTATTTAATACCGCGTCGAGTTATAATGATGATGTAGTTATTTTTAAATTGAACTCATATATTTTCTATTATGGGTTTTATAGTCCGTATCAGGTGTGAGTTGCGATTGCCATCATCATACGAAGTGTCCGACCGTATTTCATTAATGAATGTCTCTTGTAAAACTGTAGAGAGTGAGGTTAATGTATTTATTTTGTAGGCTTCATTAAAATACATATCCATTTTTTTTCTAACACGGGTTTTATTTATACCAGGAAGAAAATAAAACCGTTTAAAAAGCTTCACATTTTATGTTAAGTATCCTTTCAACTGCTTGTTTTGAGAAAAACAAGATTTTGAAAAAGCAATATGTATTGTGGACGCTGAGTAACGTACCCTCGCATTAAAGAGTTCCGTTAGGTCTGCCCTTGCGATTATTATCGTTTGGAACGCAGGCCCGATAATATCCGTCGCGAGGGAAATAGGGATGCCGACCGGGCACGAGAGCAACGACCGAACCCTGGCGATGGCGGTGAGCTAGCCCGGGAAACATTTGGAGGATTTCAAATTACGGATGTCACTGATTTATTGCCCACTGAAATACACCAAATAGACGAGAGAACGAACCATCGTTTAGAACCATGGCATAGTTGAAAATCATTGACCGCGCACACGATCTTTGTTCTGTTTTGGGAATCCATTATCGCTTATATATTTGTTAAATAAGTATTATTGTGTACTTATCAAACAATGATAACAATGTAGTTTTGAATTTAATTAGGACAGACATATTTAAATAAGGACACTACTGTTCTGTCCATAAAAATATATTGCCAATTTGAATGAAGCACCCGGTCTTGGCCACAGTTGACAATAAAATAATATTTACAACTTTAATCTTCTCCTTCAATAAAACGCATATCCATTTTGGAAAAAAAATTAAAAACTTAACCTTGGCTGGTAATGAAAGATGCTCAAGCTGCAGATCAACATTGTTAACGTCAAATATAATTACCGGAAAAGATTTACGAGTCAATACGCGAACTTGAAATACTGCTTAATAAACAATGTGTTCTTAGTTCTTACTTCTTATGATACGGTTACGTATAAGGCGTATTACTGATGTCAGCTTGCCGAATTGAACGTCGTGCACATTCAATTCGGCAAGCTGAACAAGCATTGTAAACAAAGGCAGGAAGTATCCTCATTGAAACTTCACTTTTTGTGTACACCGTAACAGTTCTGCAAGTTCAACAACACTTTTATAGGAACTTTGACATGCGAAATCAGTGAAGCAAGACCTCATACTGTGGAATACTGAGTAGCCATCAGACTAGAAATGATCATATTAAAATTATACGTCTAAATCGTAATTTTACAGTTCACACCACAGCTAACACCACAAAGAGCAATTAAAAATTTGAAATATGAGCGGTGTGTGGGTCCTCGAAGTGTCGTTTCTTTTTATGGTTTTTAGCGATCATTTTGAACGGTATACAAGTAATTGTATATGCTTGACAAACATTCCCAGGGGCCACGGTCGTATTGCCCTAGTAACAAAACAAATAATTCTGTGTTGTTTATGTTTAGCCTCCGTGAATTTTAAGTATTTGGAAAACGAGAAAATAGAATGGAAAAATGTTAGGTACGAGTGAGTTTTAACAAAGGGAAACCAACTAGATAGCGAATTCGGTAAACTAAGTAACGCGCGCAATTAATTCTGGCGTTGTTACAAGATACGTTTTGCTTTCAACGTTTTCGGAAGTCTAGACTTTTACTCTAAAAATAAACTATCAGACTATTTATTGCCTGTGGTAAATGTGAAATTATTATCAACGTAAATACATTTACCATAATGCTCTTCTCTCATAGATAGATAAATTATAAAAAGTACTTGCTACGAAGTTGTCTTGGCTACTAAGTATCCAAAATCAAATAAACTTATTAAAATGATAGTTTAACATGACAATTCATTATTGAAAGGTCGCAGATTATATTATTAACTTGGTAAAAACACGAAAAAGGCAAGTTTAACGACGATACGGACACGGGATTAATGTGCGTGTATCTTCACTATCTATTAAGTTAAATAGGTATAATATTCTATTATAAAAATATCCCTGTAGTAAAAAGTTCGAAAGGTGTCTTGTCTGTCAGTGTCATCTTGTCAATAAAAGAAGACATCAATAGAGTTATTATAGAACATTAAAGCTTAATTATAGCTCTTGTAGAAATATTTCTTTGCGCTCAATACGGTAATAGATGAATAACGTGGAAGTTTTAAATACAAAAGACAGAACTTAATGTAGGTCGCTTGTATCGTATTCAGATTATTTTTAAAGAAAGTTATTGCATATAATACCAAATGATTTTTACTATCATGATTTCTATATTGTGGGATAAATCGTAATTTTCAAAAGTCGCCAATATTTTTCAGCTATCGGTAATAAATAACTTTTAAGGTAGGAAGGGACGTTTAGGCTTCCAGAACTTATCAAACTACCCCATATATATGGGACACAGTTCGCCACCATCAACTAAGGGCGTATAATTCACATAACGATAATCGATTCTACTGATATTCCGGACATATCGTAGAAAACGATCCAAAAACGAAATCTATGTCTGTCTACGAGTTATGAGGGGTCACTTTCGGTCGCGTTACTCAAGAGAGGTACAAAAAAGCTTTTGGTGAATTCTGTCTTTAAGAACATTTAACATTGTGTGTTTATTAGATAATAGCTGATGCCACCTCTTTATCTAACAAAAGCTTTCTTACATGTTTCGTAAATTTTATGGTTGGAAGATATTTTTAAACGTTTTAAAGTTTGTGAGACAGAATTTGTAATAGGTACTTTAAAAGTTAATCTAAAAGCACGCACAGCATATAATTTTTTTTTAACCTCAGAATAAAGTCTTCGTGTGTAACAAATTATTTTGTATGACAGGTTTGTCAAACAACATTTTACGAGAGCTCGTGATTAACGGGTATGTTTGACAAATCGATTTAAAGTTTAACACGTGTCCTGATCACAAATTCTGGATGAAGTTACCATAACAGTCTTGCAAGAAGCGTTTTTATGACATGGATAGATAGATTGTTTCTCGTCCTCGTCATTACGCGTGTATAACGTATAACACACATGTTACTTGATTGAAAAGCCTCTTACATAACGTAGTTACTTGTTGACGCAACAGACTTATCGTATCCCATATCCCTAACCAAGGTACAGCCACATAACGGCAGATCCAAAAGGTTCACTGATACACAGGATAAAGCTCAAGGACAGAAAGCACAAAACAGTATCACCTATAAACAAGAATAAAAAAATAAAAAAAATGTCGAAAAGAAATTACTAACTCGTATGTTTTAAGAATAGTAGCGAAAGACTGCAGTTTTTGATAAATTTATTAAAAAGTAATCACGTGATGACAGTATTATAATTAACAAAAGCAGGCATTTTATTTGTTTACCTGAAGCGCAGCATTTATGTGCTCGTTCTATGTTATACGGCGGCTCAATTGATTGGTCCTTCTGTGTCATATCCTGTGGTTTAGCGGTCTATCGAGTGTGTAACTAGATTAAGGGCCAAGCAAACTAGCTCTATATAATTGTGCACGGACCCAGTGCTTTCGGTTAATTAGCAAACACGGACAGTTAACCGGCTATAATCCAATAATGTGAGACTAATAGTCTGGTCTGGTAGTGTTTAAGATTCAGGAGTTAGCTGTACGACCTAATATATCGACGATTATATTGTACGACAATATGATGTCCTATAGTATGTATTTTCCAATATTTCCTTTCCTATAATTTTTCCCGTGGAGTGCCGGGCCAGACTAGGACGTCAACATTTCGTTCCGTGGATGTCGTAGGAGTCAACTACGGGAAAATACAGACAGCAGCGTCTTCTGAACTTCTCCACCAATACTGCGATCGTCAAGCCGCTTGCCCAAGGTGGAGATAATGGCAACCTCACCCCCTTTTATGGGGGAGGCCTTTGTTTAATAGTGGACATTTTCTGACTGATGATGATAGTTCGTATTCGCTCACAGATTCAGTGCACAAATATCTGTGAGCTGAACACATGTTCAATTAGATGTATCGGGACCAAACCCGAAACACCATAGTGCTGTAATCTGCACGCTTAGCCACTGAGCCAATTAGGTCGTCCATTCGAAGAGGAAAGGGTACACAAGATAAGCAATGTATTGGCAGTCTGCCAGAACTATTTAATCAACTATTAACCTACTATGTTTATGTCAAGCGTATGGAGTAATGCATTGCACTCATATCATAACACACCTTTATCCTGCAGAGATGGGCAAAACCATACTCAATACTCATTTAGGTACTCAATCCAAACATGTATGTGATACTTTATATTCGTGAAACACACCCACGGATCAGGAAGGAGGAAAACCAATTCCTAGTGAGGCGACGTTTTAAAAAATCCTATATTCTGTAAGGCGTTGTATTGTCGAGTATAATATCTACAATTACTTCAATGGTGACAATGACTATTTAATATACCTAAATGACTCCAAACAAACATTATAGTATTTAGATTTAAAATGAGAATATAATTATTTCATTTGTACAGCAATTTTATTGTTATTAACTGACTTGTGTAATTTTAATGGGTCCAATGCAAAATCCAGTCATTATGAAGTATAAATTTAATGTATTATAAATTATAATACAAATAATAATAAATATCAAATATATTGTTCGTTCAAATTACAACATTTTCATTATAATGAGACAACTCACTACAGGCTATGTAGGTACCTACTACTACAGATAATTATATTATCTACCACTAATTTAGGCGCACTTCTAATTAATTAACGTTTACCTAGTAAGAGGTGCTTACGCGAACAATAATTGTGAAAGACGCAGCTTTAGTTACCACTGAATTTAATGTAGATACGAGTAGTTAAATATCTCTTAAATTAAGTTAATATGCTTTTTATCTTGAAAAATTAACACATGACGGTCGTACACTACTGAAAACTTAAACAATAACAAGATTTATCTTTAGTACCTTTTAAATATTGAATCATTATCATATTCAAATTCTGATCAATATGTATAACATAAGGTTAAAAAACAGAACACAGGAAATAGTAAGCACTAAGCACAGTTTCGTAATGCTAATGTATTCGTACAGCACTCAAGCGTAGCGTAAATATTTAAAACACGAAATAAAACTTAACAAGGTACAAGTCGGTACAATACGTCCAAAACATCTCAAAACTAATAAAATCTTTCAGCCATCATCAGCCGGAAGACGTCCACTGATGGACAAAGGCCTCCCCCTTAAATGGGGGGGTGCCATAATCCCCACGTTAGGCAAGCGGCTTGGGGATCTCAGTGTTGGTGATCAAGTTACAGAAGACGCTGCTGCCCATCTTCTGGTTTTTTTTCTTAGTCGCCTCTTACGACACCCACGGGAGAAAAGGGGGTGGTCAATTCTAGGCCGGATACCACACAGCACGTTCTAGGCCGGATACCACAGTTACCACACAGCAATCTTTCAGTATATTGGTGAAATAAAATCCAGGGCAACTGATAATTACCTACATAGTCAGTAATTAGAAAAGCGTTTTTATGCTTTTGGCGTCAGTAACTGCATTAATAAGCTGCAAATATATATTTCAGAATCGGAAGAAAGTCTGTTGTTTTAAATATTACAAAATCATCTGACTGAAATGCAAACCGGTATATTTATTTCAGGTCCAGTGACCCTCAGTAACCTATACTGTGTGAGCAGCTGCATTGAAGAGTACTCCAGTTATGAATATAATAATTAAAAACGTTACGTTGAATTTAATATTTAATTTCATAATTGTTTCAAAAGAAGCAACTAATTAACGCTACAATCTAAAATCTGCATACATTCTCTATTATTATTAAAAATCATTACACTATTAATATCATACATGTAATTCTACGTTTTTAGTTGAATTACTTAAATACGTTTTAGGTTTAAAAAAAAAACAAGACAATTAAACAAATGATTAGGATGATTAGATGGGGGCATGTAATAATAATTAAAAGGTAATTATTACCATTAATATTGTCTGTACATCTGCATTCTGCATGTTCCGAGTACTAGGCATAGGTATGGTATTCACTTGACCATACACGGTATACACAACGTATGTTAATTGTGTTGAATGACTAAACATGGAACAACTTCACCAATAGCAATAATGTTAACAGTTTAGCACCTAATAACATATAGATGGTCTAATTAAATAGCATTCGATTTTTCGAACAAGACTTGCGTGATTATTTTCGTAAAGTACCCACAAAAAATATACACTTAAGTGGTCACTTGGCACTCATAAGAAGGAACCTGGTAAGGTGAGGGTTGTCAAGAAACATTTTTAATTCAGGTTACATTGTACAGTCATCATCGTAAGTAGCTGAACATTTAAATTTTTAAACATACCATTAATTAAAGAACAACTTCTTACATATTAAAAAGTCTTCAATATTCTTAGAACATCACTTTTATAATTTGAGAAACAATAACTTGAATTGAATGTTTATTTCATTTGACACGAGGTTTCTTCGTATGTTCAGCTGCATATGTTGCTGACTGTACAACTGCAAGAGTTTGAGCAATGGGTTCTGCGAGAAGCCAGGTTGTATAAAGGAGGTTTACATTTGTTGGACCGTTGGCAAGGAACAAAAGAGCCGCAATTCTATGTTCTCTTCGTATTCTAATATTCAGGTGGCAACAGCTGGAGGCCTGCGGTTGCCATTGTAATACCAGTAATTACGAAACGGGTGCCGTCTTATCAATAAATACAAGTATTGTGTAATGAATGCCGCATCGCGTTTTGTTACCCAAATTAGTGTGTGTCGGGAATTTCAAGTTATTTTTGTGTATTAATAACCAATGGATGACTTATTGACAAGGTCAAAGTTAATAGCAATTGGCTAGGTAGTGCATGATAAAGGATAATAAAAGGATGTATGTTAATTGGTAACCTTAACGTGTCTTATTTGTAGAACAATAATAAGACAAATAACATTTAATCAGGCTGATAAATAATTTAAGAAACATACATTATGTCTACGTAATTTAAGACGCTTAAAACGAGTCTGTAAAAACAGCTATAATTGCAGCAATTAATGCGCTGCCTTTTATGGGTTAATTAAGTCCTCGGCAAGGTTGGTGTTTTGGAAAGTTTAAGCATGAATATAGTACCTAGCAAATTTAAATAGACTGATAACCAGAAACCTTTTTAGGTTTAGGACACAGAACAAATACAAAGTATTAGCATCTTATGTACCCATTGTATCACGGCAAGGCTAGTAAACAGCCTATTAAACGACGATTGCAACTATTTTTAATAGAATTTGTATATAAAAAATCAACAGTCTATTTAATATAAAACATTCAGTTTCTCAAATTAAGGATATACTTACCCAAGAAATAAATTAAGGTTAAGCGGGTTATTTCAGCAATATACAGGCTTCAACTGATTGCAAGCAAGAATATTTTAAATGATGTTGCACTAACAATTACTTATTACAATGATTATGACGACATTAAGCAGTATCTTTAACAAAAGTAAATAAGGCAAAAACATTTCATAAATTACCCGCGTATACATGTTATAGAAACAAAATAAAATGGTAAATGCAGTAGCTAGTAATAAACAGATGCACCTATCAACATTAAAACAGTGATGACAACTCTATATTATACATTTACTCTTTGTTCGACATAGATCAAACAAGTGAAGGTATTGAAATAGGTATACTTGGAACCTACATATTTTATACATAATACGTATACCTATATTTTATGTAAATTACGACAAGCACCCAAAACACTTCTTCAAACATAGCAAATGTAGGGCTCTATATTCAGAGCCACGGAGCACCTGCTGGCAAACAAAAAGAATTGCTATGCGCCATACACTGATAACACAGCGCACACAGCCCCCTTACCATGAACTCTAAAAGCAGGACAGTTTAAGACGTGGAAGCGAGACGCCGCATTACACTGCTCGTAGCGGCGTCTCGTTTCCTCACCGTAAACTGTCCTGTTTTAAGAGCTCATGGTAAGGGGGCAGTATAACGAAATACGTGGGACAATGAGTGTACGTATCGCTTGTGTTACACAAACATATTTAGTGTACGCTTACACCTTTAAGCAAGGTTTTTAGAACTAGCTGTACCCGTTTTTTCAGGGCATTCCACTATTATAGAAGAGGCATTTCAGATGTGAATTTTGACATGTCATTGAAACTAGATTAGTTCTTTAGCGCGTGTGTTAAAAGAAATAAAAGGTTTCGCATAATAAAGTAAGATAATTAATTAATAATATGAATTGTTAATCTATCTCTTGTTATGGTGCTACCAGTAGGAATAGGCAAGTTACTCGCGCATTTCGTTCTATTATGAAATGTCGGCTTAGATATTCCATTGTCCTATACATAACTTAGTTTTCAATTCAACTAGGAATGCTTAAAACATGTGCATATTCAAACAAGAAATGTTTTTTTATATTTTATCATAATATTTTCATTCAGGTTTTTCTTAAACCGTATCATATAATTCTAGCATATCCTTAGTACACAAGGGCGAATATTGGATTGTGTTTACGGAAGACAACGTGTGCTAAGCATGTTCACTTGTACGTAGTACGTGGCTGTTTACATTATTACCATAACTTATGTGTTTCAATGCCCATAACGGAAAAAATACACAAGTAAGTGCTGTTCGTGTTAACGCGTATTCGCCATCCAAGGCTGACGGGAGAACAAGTTTTGAAGACAGATAATAAAGAACTGTAAAGGTTGAGAGAAGTGAAAAGAATGGGCTTGTGATAACACACGAAATTATACAGTAATGTCGGCGAGATAAGAAGCGGCTTAAAAGGGATTTGATAATGGAGTTTGGGCTCAGTTTTAAAAAACTTGTGAACTAACTTTCAACTCAGTACTTTTTTCACTGGCTTTGCTAAATTACTTTTTGATGTACCTAACATCTGATTTTTCTATTAATTATATTCAGTTCAGTTTTTTTGTTTGGGTAAGTATGTTTATTAGAGTTGAAGTTTGACGACCTGATTGGCGCAGTGGCTAAGCGATTAGACTGCTGCGCTAAGGGTTGCGGGTTCGATTCCCGCACGGGGCAAATATTTGTGCGATCCACATTTGATTGTCCCGAGTCTGGGTGTTTGTGTATGTGAAATTTCATGTTTGTGAAACGCACCCACGATACAGGAGAAATTCCTAGTGTGGGGCGACGTTTTTTAAAAAAAAAATGTTGTAAAATAAACAACTCGATTAAGATTGTTTACCCTGGGTCCATATGGAATGCCCATAACTTCCATGAGTAAATTCAACACGAAGTAGACAAATCAGGGAGCGCTGCTAAGGAAGTTAGCTATATTTTGCTTTAGCTGAACAGCTGATTTAATGGAGGAGTTTCAAGTTAATAATAATGATGATTTTGCCGCATAGAATTATTTATCGGGATAGTTAACCTAAGTTAACTATCCCGATAAATAATATATTTTGGAAAGGATACCCTGTATAGTTCATTGTCAGTTCTTTCTTTCGGCCAAGATCAAAAAACTACCTTAGCTTTTAAAGATAATACACGTTATAAGTTATAATCCTCTGTAAGACCAAAATAAAAACACAGCAATAATAATTTCCATTTTATCTCGAAATTCAAGCTCGGGCGCTGAGCGCTAAATTCTCATACGCGGCCGACGTTCGTTCAAATAACTACGTTCATAAATACGTGCGCTGTGTAAGTACTGATATCGTCTCGTGAACGCGTTCATTCATTTTTCTGGCGAGTAAGGCATCCACGAACGGCGAGGCGCGATAAGCCAGCCAATGCCGCCTACAGTCTCTATAGCAACGGGTTTCATTGGAATATATCCACTTTTGATGATGATGAATTGAATCTCACGGCGTAATGTGTTCATTCATTTTCAGTATGAGAATTATAATTTAGTTTCTGGGCCGTCAGGTGGCTTATTAGATAGTGTTAGAAATAAAGATCTGTCGACCCTTATAACATTGTACTGTCTAACAAAGCCTTCTTGCATAACTCGAAAATAACTTACTTGACAGGATTGAACATATAATTACGATTATAAGAAATTGTGTGCTATATTAATCACGTCTCATTATTACGTTCGGTGAAGATTTTTACCATAGCTTAATATCTAAATTCAGTGGGTACAGAATTTGAAATAGCGTGCAAGCGGGCGTAGGCGTTATGGCGCCAAAACTTTCGTTTCCGCCCTGTAACTCGTCGCTCGGCTCGCCTCCCCCTACATCCCCTGTTTAATGTCTCGCATTTTAGAAAATACGCCCCTTGGGGAACGCTATAGACATTCTTTAAAAAAAATCAAGCGTATTTTGAATACATAATTTCTAAAACAAAAATTCAATCAACTGTACTTATTCTTATTTTAATCTTATTATACATCAACATTATACAATGAACAATCTATTACGGAAACGCGTATCGTGACTATAAATGATGTTAGTGATCCATAAAATACTTAATATCACTTAAAATTTCGAGCAATCCAAGGTCTCACAGCAACAAATTAATAATCAACTTTTAATTAGATCTAAGAGCATAGCTTGACCTTTGCTGAACCACGATTCGATTGACCCGTACAATAATAGCACTCAACATTTACAAGTCAAATGAATCATCTATAACTTAACATAACTTCAAATGCTCGTCACATTTTTCTTGCCTCACAAAGGACGCAACGGTAAACTATCACTGTCATAGTTACGTAAAAATATAGCGTCTTCTAAAACTCGTTTTGGAGCTATACTTATGGTGTTGTAAGTAGAACGTGCGTATCTGAACCCGTCACAAATCTAACAGACTTCGCATATAGTCGTATAAATCTAATAGGATTTGCTTCCTTTACCCTATGCATACTTAGTCACTCATTTTATTACCAGTGCTAACAGTCCTGTTACTGATTTCAGCAATTTTCGTACTCCTTGTAGAGAAGTGAGGAAATACATATATAAATCATCATATAATATAAGGAATAGCTGTAACGACATAGTTCGCAGAATCAGCAAGCAGAAGTGGCGGTGGGCGGGCCGTTCTGTCGAAAGACCGATAGCCGTTGGAGCTAACGAGTGCTTGAGTGGGACCTGACTCGACAAAAGTAGCGTAGGTGCTCCCTTGACTCTAAGAAACAATGACTTGAAGATGTCACCATCTGTACGTAATGTTCACGACGGCTAGCCACTCAATTTACTGTCTAAAATTAAACCCATGCTGACTCTTGTCAAGGATCAACATGGCAAAAGACCAGTGTAGAATGTAAAACCACACGTGATATTTTTCACAACTTCACATTACTGATTAACAGATAAAGACGTAATTAAACTTAAGTGGCAGACGTTGAATATAAAGCAAAATGATTAACCTCATAAATCATGGCGAAGTAATAAAACTTCACATTATAAATGATATGTATAAAGTTAGCATGAATATTCACAATGATCATCTTAAAAGCACAGGCTTAAATCTCACGACGTTTCATTGAAATAAAACCAGCTTTTCTCATTCCATCGATAGGATTTTTTGCGTCTATTGTAAAGAAGAAATGGTTTGTGAATCGACAATAAGAAGGTGCGTCTTTCTCTGGGTATTTGTGCATAAAGATGGGAACATAAATAAAGGCCAGCGTAAGGAAGGGATGAGCATCTTAATACACAATGGATATTCAAATAATGTAATGTAATTTTTATTATATCTGTATAAAAGAACAAATGGTTGTCAGTCTTTCGTACCTGTTGGTTTGTTCCATGGAAATGTCTTTTGAATAACACAAAGCCAAAATATCGCTAGCCGTAGTTACAATTGATTAGGATTAGGAACTCTGTTGTACAATAAACGTTAATATCATCTGTATTCTTTGCCCGTTTTGACAAGTTTTAGTTATTATTTAGAGTTTTTAAGCTACAAAACGAACGCCAATTTAAAAACTAAATATTAAAGCAACGTCTGCCCACATACCCGTAATAACAGCTTTCAGAAATCAGATTGTAATCGCAGTATTATGTGATAAGCCGATGAAAGATACTGATTATCCACTTGACGTAATATCTTTCGCCTTTGACTTGGATAAAGGGTTATTTCCTTTACGGGGAAAACGCCATATCAAATGTTAAATCTGAAGTAGGTTTAAAGAACAAAATGCGCTAAGTTCTGCGGCTATTCTACTTGTCAAATAGACCGGTAAATAAAATTGTTTATGCCAAATTGCAGAAATCGATCGAAAACACTAATGAGGTCGGATTTATACTGTATATTTTATTTAGTGCTTACAAAACATTTAGTAGGTAGTGGTAATAAAATAAAGAGTTTAGCAATAATGATACCGTCAAAGGGGAGGAGTCAATTTCCCGTGGGCGGTTTGACGATCACGTTGCAATATTTATTGCCGCAGTACTGAACAAATAAAGCCATGCGGTACCTACATAAAATACCGCACACGCGAGCCCTCGCTTATCACACGAAACGATTTTTAACCCTAAATATACACGAAATTTCTATAAACGATACAGTTAAAAAAAGAAACAAAACTACTAGCTGTTTTGACATTTATCACGTTACCATTGCCATATTACGCATTCGTTTCTCACGGAAAACTTGTGATTTAATGTCAATAGTTCAATGTCGGAGTCCTTTTACAGCGTAATTGCTTGTACAAATGCAAAATACTTCCCACTTACGAAGTGCAAACAGCAGTTCAACACACATTCGGTAAACGAACAAAGTAAAAAGGCATCAATCGAATGTGCCGAAAAGCCACGCAAACTGGTTGTATTAAAAAATATAAAAAGGAAGTTTTAAAAAGCGAAAATTCTACAAAATACGACCGAAAAGCGGTTTGAAAGCGAACTGGTCTAGGATAAAAACAACAAAAACAAATGTTGTATCGAGTGGGAGCGGGCAGGAAGTCCACGCGGGGAAGTGTGTCAATGTCAGCGTATCGGGGACTTTTTTACACGGTCTCGGTGAATTATTGTACACCGGGCCCTTGCCAATGTCAGACGTACAGCACTGTCAACCGTAGTACGTAACATGACCGTCGACTCTCACGTAGCGCGTGTGACCTCAACCAAAAAAGCTCATCGGACAGGTCGTGTTCCAAAACGACAGGAACAAAAACTTTCGCCAAGAAACATTTATTCGACTAACTACATATTATTTGACCTTATATAATATAGGTTAAGGTAAGTCAAAATGTTTCGGCGGAAACGGAATAATGCCGAGAAAAAAAATGGAATAAACAAGTTACTCATAAAGTAAGAGTTGCGGTAGGGCCTAGAGAGGATTTACATAAGATTTTATCTGAAAAAAGATCATGGTGCGCCCGAAAAACGAGGGAACGGTACGCTGAAATATTACGCAAAAAAAAGACGGCGCGGCCCAAGGCCCTTAGCTGGTCTATGTTCTATTTTGGTAAATAGATACACAGTTGAAGTATACACTAACATAAATAACTATTTATATTTAGCTGTGCACCGCGGCACTCGAACCTGGCACTGCCCGGAAATCGTTAGAACATCGCTGCTCGACCTATTATGCAAGAATTAATTCCTTGAAAACAATGAACCGACCAATAAATTTGACCAAAGCCAACGCTAGATACCGTCCGACACGTTTACTGTGAGACTTAGTAGATTGCGTTTTATTACGAAATATTTTATAAGCTTACAAGGATAAAGTAAGAATAGTTATAGCTGTACTTATAGTTAACGATATTAAAGTTTTAAACAAGTTTGTTGCTATGGTAATGTGGTTTTCTAATCTCGTAAAACAAATCTAATTAATAAATTACTTCAAGCAGGACGATAACGTAAAATAATATGACGGTAGTTTGTTGTGTGGTAGATTTTAAAAGATCCAATTATAGAATTTTAGCTAGCATTGGACTGTACGTAAAATGTTGAAATGTACATTATACTTGTTATGCGGGACTCGAACATACGCCCCCATTTCACCTCTACGGTGGGGCTTCACGGTTCGATCCGAGACCGACACATACGCACGTAGTATCTTGGCTATAGCTGCCTCTATTACTTCGTTTTATCCCTCACGGGAATAGCAGGCCTACGAACGGATACACGTCCTTGGAACTCTGTAAGTAGAAGTAGCTAAGGAAACTGCAATACGTAATATCTGCTGAGGTAACCTGCATGAAGTCGTTTTGTGGTTGCTAGGCAACGCAAAGATATTTCAGTGCCTGGCGACGACTGCACGTGCTATGATTGGAGACCAAGGTTCAGGACGAGATTGTATCTACCAATACAAAGTTGATAAATTGGCACGTGTAGGAAGTAGGGCTGCCCACATTTATGAACGCTTTATTTATGATGTTCATGCGAGGCCGAAAGCAAGCTCGTTATCTTTTGACTGGCAGCAATTATCATAATTAACATTGTTAATTACTACAAATTTTTGACATAAATGTACACAAGATATACAGATTCAAACAACATCCAATAGGCTTTAGTTCGTCGAAATAGTTATTGCTGGATTTTCTATAGAATTAGGGACTAAAATTTTTATTTAAAATGTTGAATAAATAGCCAGTATACCTTCCCCACAAGCTTTAAATGAAACAACCACTTTCGAAACCGCTTTAACATAAAAGTTCCACAGAAACACTTCCACGGTGTAGGAGGGTGGCAAAAGTAATCGACTAATCGCTAACCTGCGCACACTTCAGAAAAAACCTCTCTTGGTAACGGCTAATCTTGAGACCCGAAACTTCACGCCAACGTATAAGACGTTAAGTGACGACACAGGCAAGTATTGAGAGCCCATTCCACGGTACGGCATGCATAAGTAACCTAATGACACTATCGATACTGGTTCGCACTTATGTAAGTAACATAGACTTGCGAACTCCACATACGTGCATGGTACAGTTAGGTTTTCGCTCGAAGCATTACCCTGTAAGTGGATATACCTTAAAGACTGAATGTAAATTGTATGGAAAATATTCTTTTTGAATCTACATACATTGCTTCAAATTGTATGTAACACGTATTGTTTCTTTGCTTCCAGACTCATAGATCAAATTAAACTGATGTTATCATTTGGCAAGACTGCTGTCATGTTTTCATAGCGAACGTTTATTCTAGCAGTCTAGTAGGAAACTATAGCTATGGATGTTTACTCGCAGTGTTTCTATTAATGATAACTGCTGTCTGCAATGCATACGAATATTAACTAGTAGCTATTACGTAAAAAATGAAATGCGACCTGAGGAATTACTTGTTTAATTATTGCTGTAAGTTTAATATCTAGTGCTAGAAATGGTTTTAACAGCGGTATAACGCTAGTTAGTTTACTACCTATTTACGAGTTTGTGAGCGGGAACGCCCGCGCGCCCCGGGCGAAGCTACGGCGCGGGTCTGTGTCACATCGCACTCATAAATCTCTTTATATATTACGTAAATATTTACAAAACCCAGTATTTATAAAACAGAAGCTGTCAACTGTTTTAATGTTAACGAGCATTACGCATCTAAACCATGTCCCTGTTCAGACTCATCTGTTTTACAAAATGTCGCGAGCTAGGCACGACCCCTAACGAAGATACAAATTAGGGAGCGGGGACGGTAATTAAAAGTCTGACGATGGATTAAAAGCGTTATCTCGCTCGAAAGGTAATGCTATTCTGCATTTTAACGTTTACTATAAAGTGTATTACAAAAGTATAGGTAGCTTAAAGACAGTTGTTAGACAAACACGATAATTGTTGTTAGGATCAAAGAACTGTTATCCCTGTTATAACAATTATGCAATTTATTCGCGAAATTTTTACAGTTATCTCTAGCAACTAAACTTTCCTATACTGACCTAATTATAGGTTTATAACGGCACATTTTCATGGTAAATACAATAAGAATGACGTAATATTATCCACGGGATGGATCTGTTAATGGAACATGAAGGTTCCTGAATAGGCAGAAAACAAAAGAACATATCTTTTGTATTTATTAATAACAATACTTTGAGTACACAGTTTTTAATTAGTAAAACTGGCCTGTTCGAAAAATGTTCAACTGAAATGTTTGGCGCTGATAAATAAAATTCATAGTTAGTTGGGAATTAAGGCGAAATGTTTGAGTTGCTTATCTTTTGGAACACAACTTTGTAAATGTCAAGCGTGTCAACTTAAAGAAATGGGTCACTTCAGTAAAGTGCTGATAATCTACACTTATCAATTCTTTCCGGCAACTTAAAGCCAGTTGAAACACTTTAAAAAGTAGGGATTTAAAGTCTTCTCAATCCTTTTCATTCTATAACTTTATTAGCGAACAATCCTGAATATTCTAGAATTATTTAACGCTTATGTCATAAATCCCTAGGCCGACGCGTTATCATGTTACGCAATAACTTCATGACTCCTCACGGTCCAGGAGTCAGCCAGAAACCTGATACGCCGAGTACGGTTACAACCGCCTCGCTATCTAAGGACAACTACAATACATTGACGTAGGTAAGTACGTAGACAGTTCTTTGAGGGCTGTAGCTGTGTAACATACATAAGTCTGTATATTAGTTATCAGTTGCTAAAAACGGTAAAGGAAAACATCGTGAGGAAACCGGCACACCTGAGAGATTTTTCAACGGTGTGTAAGGCCATGCCTACAGGCGGTTTAAACTCTGACACCAGGTTGTTCATCAACCATACGATAAGAAAAAGTCTGTATACAGCCTGTACCTAATGTACCTATGTAACAATACCAAATTCCAGTCTGCGGGACTTAGAAGGAAATAGAAGCTTTTTGTTTTTTTATGAGTAATACAACATACTATGTAGTTCCTACTGCAGACAAATACGGAATTTGTGTGGCCAATTCAAACTAAACATTTATCGTACGAAGATACAAGTAAATACTAGTACTTATAAGTCTTCTTGTACAAGTGTCGGAGCAGATAAATATCTACATAGATAAATTGTCATTCAGCGGCAATATTGAATTCAAGGCAGTTAATTGTGTTACACGGTAACGTTATTAATGTACCAATCCGATTGCGGCTGCAAACTGCACTGGAAACACGTAATGTATTTAATTAAACGTATTTTACTTGCAGTATTTGTGTAGATAGTAAAGTAACTTATCTGTTATTCAACCTGTACCCTGTTACTTTACAAAATGCCTATGATTGATTAGATATTAAACAAACACGTTTCGACGGCCAATCAGGCATCCGGCATTGTTAAACATATGCATATATCATCCACAAGAGCAAGTTTTAGGGGGTCTCTAGCAGTATGTATAACATTCTTTTGTCTCGATTGTAACACGCATACACATAACCTATCCAAAGGTAATACCTACGTCATAAAACGTTTTAATGTATTTAAACTATAGACAATCAATGTGCAGAGCGTTGAACGAGACCAATTGCGATTTTATTGAGATTGACAAACGTAGTGGGCAAGACGCACACGTCACTATGACGCGACGCCCGCGCCCGCGCTGCTGCCGCGCCGGCGCACGCCCGCGACCACGTCACGCAGCCAGCTGATCGCACCTACTCGACCGGTGTAAACAAATCATAGTAACGCTCCCACGCTCGCGACTACATGAATACGGCAACACCACACAGAATAGGTCGCATTAATATTTATTCAAACTTCTAACGTAAATCGACTTCACACTGAATTAATCATTGTGTTCTAGCAACAATTATTTGGAAAGTGAACTAACTTCTCGCGACATACCTATTATGTTATCAATCAATTGTTATTTATTTGGACATTAACGACGAAACTTGACTCAATCAGTTCTACGTTTAGCTTTTCATGTAATAATTAA
The DNA here is from genome assembly GCA_905340225.1 of Abrostola tripartita. Classification (NCBI taxonomy): domain Eukaryota; kingdom Metazoa; phylum Arthropoda; class Insecta; order Lepidoptera; family Noctuidae; genus Abrostola; species Abrostola tripartita. The sequence continues at coordinate 3,436,995 of HG996491.1, forward strand.
TACACATGAATTATTTAAGTGATAGGTTTTAAACCGGTCACGGTCAGTTGATTAGGTTAGCAACAAAAACATGTCGTCATATTAGTCATTAATAACGGGGTCAACAGCAGTCGGCCGTCGGTAGTCGAGGCAGTGAGATACTATCTAAGTTTTTATAATATGTATGTTTGGATGGACCAGCTGGTTTGCATATGGCGGATATATAGTTTTGATAAAACGTCTGCCAAGCAATACAGTAGAGAACCTAAACATATTTGCTAATGCGTGGGTGGTACTACACGTATTAAATTAATCAGCAAACAAAATGGTTAACACAAATATTAGAAGGTCATCAGTTCATTAATCTCGCTAGAGCGTATTTATTAGTTAAAAAATAAAGATAAAAATCATTTAAACAAAATGGACTTAAAAATGTAGTTTTTGCACGTCAAATTACATCTAGACAGCCCCCGAAATGCCCGCCCTTCACCGCTTCCTAGTGCTATAGCTGGGTAGAAAAAAACGGCGCCACAAACTACCCAGCATCATCACATCGATGGTCTAAAACAAATTAGTAGTGATTCTATTTGGCCATATGTATGTACTAATTAGTAGGTAAAGGGAGAATTTTTATAAAGCCAACATTTGTCGTATCTTTCCGTCGTATCGTCGATAAATAAACTTTACATGAACCATTAGGTTATCTAATGGCAGTTTCATGTACGAAAAGCGAGCGTAACAATCACAGCGTCAGGACGACATGGCAACGATGCCGCAACGATTCCCATCGAGCCGCGAGCGCGGACCGTGATTCCCTCGAGCCGCGGACATTACATTTGCATACAGACCGACGTGCTATTACACACTATTACGTACGGAGCTCACAATTAAGTGCAGTTAAGAACATGTATAATCTGAACGAGAGTATGTTCCTGTCAGACATCGCAATTCAAGACAATTGGATCTTTCTAAAGTAAGAAATCCGATATCTAATTAGTTTGGTAATACAATTTATTATGAGGAGCGTTTCGGTACAGCGTAGGGTAATTTGTACGTAGAGTTCAGACGCCATTCTAGAAAGAATAAATATTTCAAAAACTGTATTATTATGAATAACTCAGTGAAAACTGGAGCTATGTACCAATTTAAAAACTTGATTAATTAAATTAGGGTTTATCGGGGTGGTTTGGTACTGTGGAGGATCTTTGCATTGTGTAAATTGTGCTACGAAATTCGAGGTAATGTTTTTTATGTTTATTGTATGGGGTTAATGATTATAAATCATACATAAATACATAGCGACATCATCTACATGTAGAATTGAAGCCAGTTTTAAAGTTATACTATACAAAGACTTTTATCCGCGGTTACAAGTTAAGATATTGGACGAGTACGAAGACAAGAATTTAAAATAAACAGAGCAAATAGCTTGAGTGCGTACAGACGGTGCGCACCTGCCGTTCTGGTCACCACACCCGCACACCTGCGACTAACTCCATCCTTTGCGGTCGACGGAAAAAATATTCCATCAATTGTTATGCTCAGCTGAGTCGAACTCACTGATATAATAAATAATTACAACAAAAAAAGTGTGAAAAATGTTGTATCACGAAATATTTACAACAATTTCACACAACGTCGTGGCTGTAACAGCGGATAAATTGGTAAACGCCTATCCGAGGAATGTTGCCGTCATATTTCATAATCCAAATCATATTTCAGCGGGCGGTGGTGGCGACCAAAGAAGGCGAGGCGACACGCTCGGAAGAAATATTGGTGGTTCGGCGGTAAGGCGGCGCGGCGGCGGTGGCGAACTACGCACAAGATATCTGCCATCTCCAAGCGAGGCTGGGCCTTGCGCGGTTTATCTCCCCGCCCGACTCGACGCCCGTCGTTTGGGAAATTGCGTACACAGCAAACAAAGAATTGCACATCGAGATAAGGAACCGGAGCGTATCGCGCTTATGAACGCCCCTCGGCACCGTTCGCCACGCCTGAATGTAATAATCTAACAAATGTACACCGTTATTTCCCCTTCGATACTCTTCATCAATGTAAAGTACTATCATTATTTTCATGTAACATACAAACATGACATTATTGCAAAAACAAAAGGCAGACGTAAATGTAATCGAAGAGCTGCCGCCATTCGGGTGTTAGATAACGCACGTGGTGCGTGTCAGTAGACGCTAATATGAGATTTCTCTACATGTTCGCATAACATTCAAACATTACTTACTAGACTGATAATAAATAAAACACATTAGTAATGTAATGGAAATCTACAGCTTATCAGTTTTGAGAGACCTTGATTCAACGTAAGTAATGCGAATGAAAGCTTGATTTAAGTTTGGTAATCCGCAAGCCGCTGCCCGTCAGAGATAGGGCAGTTTACGACGAGGGTCGGGAGTCCGCACGGATGCTCAAAGGGAACGTAGGCCTATTTGGCACAAAAGAATAGCCGAATGTTGGGCTTAACTAACGAGCTTAAAATTTAAATGGGTGGCAATGTGGAGCATGCGCGCGCTGACTACGGTCATTCGATAACCACGCCGTCGGATCCAATGAGTACTTAACTAATATTTCATCGTTTACACACGCAAACGTGCCCAGGCTGCCATTGTGTGTAAATCCAAGCACGTCGACCTTAACAGATTAATTGCAAACGTGCTGTACTTTATGTCAATCGATACCCACGCAAATAAGTATTTAAATGATTTATATAACACGAAATTGTAAAGAAGGGAACCGATAAAAAGTTCAGTACCCGCCCAATGCGAGCAGTCGGCTGTATTTCCCAAGGGTAGAAATCCTCAAATAAAATAGCAGAAGCCAAACGCGACGTCTTTCAAGGCAAACCCCTCCTCGAAAATATCAGTGTGCGAGGAATTTTGGGGCTTTGAGTGACATGACTGCCTCGCGCGATGCCTTTTAGGGTGACGCGCTGTAGGTACCACGTTTTCGTGTAAATGTGCAGGCTTTCACTGTTCCCGTCTCAAATGAACTGACATTAGATTGACAAATACCTAGCTCTACAGCACACTTGTCTTGTAACAAGTAGGCATTGGTCCCATTTTTGCCTTCATAGTTCATTTCATACCAGTTCATACTTCAAATAAAAATGATTCCTATTTGAAATTCAAAATTCAGCCTGCTTCCACGTTCCCGGGACTGCGAACGTAATGGAAGACGGAAGTGTATACACAGATAATTTTTTGAAAAGTTATAAGAGCTGCGATATTGAAAATGGATGAGAAAAATACAGTCCGCCTATAAAGTTACCGTTTTCAAAGTTAACGGTCGCGTAACGTCGGAACCGTGATCTCGTGTTTATGTGTAGAACACCAATGGAAGTGCTGGTGCGGGGGAGTCGAACAGTCAAACTACCTATAAGTTTGTGGTGCACGTATACAGCCACCGAGCGTCTCGACTCACAAAGCCGAGTCAAGTTACCAACAGAAGAACACGTCGCGGTCGTCGAGCTCGCTGGGGAGAGCGGAGGGGGGTGTTGGGGAGGGGTACACTCAGCGACGTGACATTTTCGCAAACAAGCGACGAGGAGCGAGGCAGGGGCGCCGTGAAATTTGCAACCTCGGCGCCAGCCGCCATCCAACCGGCCGCGACGCTACGCCAACCTAATGGGGGAAATCGTTGAATAAATTCGGTGATCCGGGTCTCACTATGCCTGCTGTCCGAAAGTTGATTATCGCTAAAACGTGCACATAAATGAAAATCCCCTTGAACTGATGAGAAACGTCGTTCCAGCAGGATTATCGGCGACACAAAAAATGTGAAGGATTACTACGTACCATCGATCATTTTGTTTGTGTTTAAGTTTATGTCTATATTTCTAAACTTCGTATTCATGAACGAATTATTTAATGCAAAATACGTTGTTTCGGGTATATGTAGACAGAGCAATAAGTGTTTACCTTACCGATGTTTAGTAACATACGCTACGCTATAATTACAATAATCAAACAACTGTCAAAACATTTGGTTAAGCACATAAAATATAAGCATTATGTTATTTGTTTCTGTTTATCTAGCAAATAAACTTATGCAAATGGTATCGTATCTACTTTCCCTTGCCAAAACAAGAATAGTCACTTAAGCAGAGGTTACGACCTTACATTAAGTAAGAAGAACATTTGCGAATTCCCAATGGTAGGTGTGTGCACGAATATAATATCACAAGACCAACACTCGCAATAAAGTCACTCTTGGAATTACGATATAGTTTAACGCTATTACTAAATATTTAATGAAATACCCAGTAAATCGTGTAAAGGACAAAATATAGAATGATGATGATAGAAGAAAAAAAAACAATTGTTTTTTCAGTTTGCGCAAAATATCCGCATTTATCTTGAATAGTTAACGCGGGTAAGGTACCAGGGTCAGAATAAAAACAGAGTGATGTAATTAAGAGAAACGATAGAGAGGCAAACCCACAGGATACGCTTTAATTATAACAACAGGATTTAAATAAGTTCACTCTAATAAAAATATTTGCTGCTGAGATGTGTGTAATTTTGGTTGATATATTTTTGATAACCTTATGCCTCTAAGAAACAATCGCAGATTTTTCAGAAACAAGAATAAAGTACCTCATTGTTATTACATAGTTTAGAGCCGTATAATGTGCCCACGATAGACTTTTGCTTTGTGGATAAAGGTGTTTAAAATTAGACCCTAGGCCTACATTTACACAGACGAGCATGCCTAAAAAAATGGGGATTGAAACTATCAACGGCTGAATGTCTGTAGTTCTGTACCAAGCAATTAAGCTATCTAGTGAAAATACGAGGTGTCTGCCAACATATCTGGGAACCAGCGTCATTTTCTGCATGAATGCGAATAAATATTTGTAGGTCACACAACATTGGTTTCATGCGGAAATTAAACACCATTATCGCCAGCCATGTCGTATAGTATGCACACTACTTCACAGACATCGTCTAGACAGCGATAATGCAAACCACTAGACGCATATAAATCCTAATCAAACCATCAACATAAAATCTACTAGTGACAAGTTTATTTGAATATACTCGCACTTAATGTCACCTCGTTTTACAGTGTTTGCGAAAATAAATATTTAATTACACTTAGGTTGGTAGCTATTACATCCCGCTATTCAGGAAATTGTAGGTTTCATTCATCTTTACAAAAATTACAAATACAGGCATGATTCTAGCATAGCTATTCATATCTTATGTATCTCTCCTTTCGCAGGTCTACTGGAAGAAACCTGTTATGAAATAAGCAGTGCCTTTGTTAATATTTTACTCTTGATGTTCTTTCTTTTTATAATAACTATGTATAAATTGTTAAGAAATTATTCTACTATTGACTGTGTAAATTAAGAATAAAGACTATTACATATTCGCAAGTTTGTGAGAATGTTTTGGTTAACATTTAAGTGGTCAGCTGTCCACTGGTCACACTCGGTGGTACAAGTTGATCGTTTGACTACCATGCCTGCTTGGCGGACTACCAACTATTCAACAATATTTTTCACGAAGCAGTCGTTAATTTATAAGAGACAAAAGTGAGACGTCTTACAGTTGTCATATGAAGCACTAACTTATTTGCGATTGGCTCTTAATTAAAATATCTGTAAAGTTTTATTAGGCTCATGTACCTATTACAAGCTAGATGTTACAAGCTATTAACATTTTCCGAATTAGAAATTTTATTGTCGTTCAGAATTGACTTTTAAACTTTTGAGATTATCATGGGTGTTTCTATTGCATTTTATTGACTATTTGATTGCTTACAAACAATTATATTGATCCCATAGTATTGTATCTAAACCTATCCACCATCCTAAACAATCCATCACCTGCCAATAATTTATTGATTCCAAGTAATTGAATTTACGTTATCTGGTATTCCAATCACTAACTCCAAACAAACTACCGTAATACAGTCTACGTAACAGCTCGGTGTCAATTAAGTCGACCAAAAAACTACTGCAATAATACTTCTTGCTATCCTCACGTTTCTGGAGGTCATCGGTACGTGCAACAAAGCTTGAACGCTAGTTTTTTTAATTGTTTCAATATCCGTGAACACAGAACGGCATTTTTGTTGAACTTTTTGCAAGGCAGGTAAGGAAGGTATTATAAATTCGCCGAAGAAGCTAAAACTTAAATACCTTTCCAAATCTAACAGAAATATGACCCTGAAAAATCATAAATGTTAATAGCTTTGAATAGGTAAATTGCGATGTTAACTAGAAATTTCTCATCCGAAGATCGAAATACTAAGTAAAGTGGAAAATCGAAATTCTATCCGCTTGGAAAATCGATCAAATTTAAATTTTTCCGTTAAAAGTGCGGCACAAACGGATAGCGGATCGTAAGTTGCTAGCGCCGCGCATTGCTATTTGATCAATCTTTAGATTCCTATAACTTGCACAAATTTCTCACATATTCACAGACAAAAACTTGCGTCACGGGAATGTTACGTACCCACTAGCGAGGAGACAAACAAAACATGCAACTTATCTTGTTCAAATGACGCACAGCATGAATTACCTACGTAGAATCTGCAGACTTGAGATTCAACTTTATGTAATAAAATGGAATTATTCACATATTTGATCAAAGAAATACGTGGTGTATTAATATGGCGTATATTTTGTGCTTGACGCCTTAAACTTTACCATAATAGGTAAATTGAATAACAAAGGAGTTTCACACCTTCATTCGAACACTAAATTTTGGCCCTTTTGTAGTCTTAGTTGAAAGAGGGCTAGTTGTATATTATAAATGTATGAGTCAGTTTAACCGGCGTTATATTTCGGCGCTAGAATGAATCACCAAACATTAGTCGGTTTTCGTGCCTCGAGCGACATGGCACCGAATAGGGATTGCATTTCACGATAGGAAACTTGGGAAAAAATCGATAATGCTCCGCAAACTTGTGTCAAGTATTCATAAAAAATGTCGTTAAAATAAACGAAAATTTTGTTAGTGATGTGTTTGCAATCGCAATGCTAATATTTCCACGATACGATATTTCCTCAGCACGCAAACCTGTACTTAAATAACACATTTGACAGGGAAACAGACGGTACCGCTAGATATCTACTTCATCCTTATTTGCTGGTGTTTGTTTAATAATGTGTCTTATTTTCTATGTTATAAGTCATATATTGCATATAGCAGAGTAAATGGAGCTTAGCCAAAAGGTATCGGCGGCAATGTAGGCAAATTCGCAAATCCCGATTCTCGTGTGGGCGGTGGCAATAAGCCCCCGTGTGAACAGAAAGCCACATTATCATACTGTGTGCGATAGTTAGCTTCGCGACATAACTGTTTCAAAATCTTGGCCGCGATTGGTTGTGAAATATTGGTGTCTGGGGGTTATCTATTATTTACTAACAAATACACGCAGCGAAATTCAAAAGGTAGGTTAAACGCATTTACATGACCAATTCGTCAAAAGAGGATTATTAGGTTTTCGATTAGGTAGTACTATTCTGGATTAGAGTCCGGTTAATGACAATAGGCTAGACCCTTTTGGAACATAACTGGCGAAATGTAGGTGTTACTATATAAGTAGGTGAACACTTCTGCCTACCCCTTCGGGAATACAGGAGTGATGTTATGTATGATTGTATGTTAAATACGAATGTCATAAATAAATAACATTCTAACAATAGAATTACTATACCTATTCCGTTCCAAGATTAGCAGCACACGTTAATAACTCCGTTATAGGCATTTCCTCCAATAAATTATAGATTATTACCGAGACGGACGGTGATCCTATATTAAACCATTACCAACATAATAAACTATTAACTGGTTAATGTATTAGAACTGCATTCACAATAACACATGAACGTTAGAATGTATAGTGAACGCGGCACTGCATTCCATGATAATGCAAAAAGAATGTTAACTATGGGCCATAAGGGAGGTTGTTCTTCATCAGTGAATTGCGGCCCTTTACACGATAGCGTTCGTTATTTTTATTTGCCCGTTAATTTGATGATACGCCTTTGTTTACGGGTGGTAGATGTATTTGTTCAAGCATCATCGCTGACAACAGTGACAACACTAGAATATTGATTTTAGCGAAAACAACGTTGTCCAATCTGAACCGCGTGGATATGTGATCACTAACAGATCAAGACCGTGTTTATCTAATCCGCGAAAGTTTAAAAAGTATCAGTATTCAGTACGTTATATTACCTAAAGACAGTTTGAATAATACACGCGCGCTATTAATAAAAAATAATATTGGTTTTATGTCAGAAAAGTCTTACTTTTTCCATGAATCGATCCCAAGATTTCGAGCGCAGCAGTCACCAGAAGACCACATCGGATATGAAACTGAATATAATAAAAACTAAACAAAAGCGGACCGGTATCGCCTTTAAGATCTGCTCGTTTGAGATACGTAGGTACTAGGTACCTACTAAGAATATTCTGAACATCGGCTTTAATCACTAGCTGCCTCGTTTAATGCTTACGCTTCAAAGTTTGTAGTTTACGTATAGTTAGGGGCATAAAAGCATAACTGCGTAATTCTCAGAGACTTTTAGTGCTCTGGTAATTAAAATCGTGAAAGCCTTAAAATGTAATGAGAATATATTGTAATCGATGCCTTATCGAGACTTGTGCAAACTGCAGACGTCTACCTTTACCTTCTCTGTTTATCTATATAGAATCTTAGCCACTAGGTGAAGAAAATAAGGCGATATCAACACGAGATAATCTATAAACTTAAACTTAAGTACTATAAAAACATTGACATTTTATTTGAATATTAACGTAGTGAGATAAGATTAACATAGGAATGCAAGCGTGCAAGCGCGTTATAATACATCTATTCCATTTAGCCGTCAGGATATATCTAATAACGATTCATAGAAGCGTTGGCAGATGGGCAGGTGTTCGCGTGCCAGCTGTCATGGCCATTTTCTCTTCCCTCACCACCACACCTGTGCCCTCCTAAGGGAATCCAAACCAGTATTTTACGTGTTCGCGCTAATATGTATGTAAGATAATATCGTTTCTTAATTCCATAGAAGCTTTTAGAGTTATTCGGTAATATTGGAGACCTAAATGAATTTTAATTAGTTAAATTTTACTTGGGAAATTAACGCTGCTCCTACCAAATTAAGACTAGTAAATCAATTGCTTTTCTATCCGACGACACGCCTCTTTTCAACATAACGAATGAATACAGTTATGCATGAATAATATGTGCTCTGTGATCTGAATAGAATTAGTATGTTGGTAATTAAACTCACGAACGGCTGACCTAATATGGTTGTGAGTCAAAACGCGATCTTACCTGCAACAAAAAGATAACATTACATTAGAGATATCAACAACAGTAGCAAGTTAGACGTTTTGCTTATTTACCCATATTTCTTCATGTAATAAGAACGCACATAAGTAACTATTTTCAAAAAAAACGAAATTACACGCGTTCTATACATGTTCAAGGGATTTTGTGCTAAGCTGACAATTTGTAAAATTTGAGTTGAAACTAAATCGAGTTAAACTAACCTTGTCTAGCTACTTATACAACAGTTATAAATAGTGACCTAGTACTTCGTGGTAGTTTAGACATTGACAATAATTTATGTTACCCAAAAAACGACAAACTAGAGTCAAGATTGTTCAGACTTTGATAAATAATTACTTAACTATTATTATACCGTGCTATACCTTAGCTAACAATTTAATACATCAAATAGCTTTACATTAATCAGGATAACAGTTTTCAAAAGCTCCTTTACCTGATACTGATAAGTAGTCCATAGTTCCAATATCCTATCCTACAATATGAGGTTAGTTTCCCAGTGCCCGATTAGACAGACTGTGAGCGGTGTACCTATATTAGCAATATTCATCTAGAGCAAACACACGTAGGTATCTATAGTAACATCGGCCGTACAGTGAAGTGTATTGGTTTGTTAATAAGGTAATTATGACGTGGTAACGTTGTTGGTCGGCGTAGGGTTCATCGCACCCGAGCGGACGTGTGCTGGGGGCTGAGGGACGTTACCCATAGCCCTTCTATTGTAATAAAAAGTCCCTTACCACTGCTCTACATTATAAATACACATTACGAGCTTGCAGGTAAACACTGGCTTGTTAAATACAGTCCCTTTATCTGCCTGTATAGTATAATATAGCCATACATATCCATCCTAAAAAATCGTAATTAATCAACCAGATTGAGAGAGACCCAACGATGACTGTATTTTTAGTGTATATAAAAAGGTATTCCGACGACATGAAAGTTAGAAACAGGTCAACCCCGATACCTACGTAGAGTTAGCCGAATTTACATTGTAGGTAAGCAATAAGGATTTCCTAATGAGTGTGGAACGACACTTGACTGATAAAACCCAGTCAAGTGAATGGGAAGTCTTAAAAATTACTTTGTACGTTAATACTGTTGCTTACGAATACAATTTTGAATGTTGTTAGGCGATAAGATAGCCAATGAAGGAAATAATTATGTCTCATGTGTTGATAAGATCATACACAAATATTCGGTGAATTCTAGGCACCTACCAAATAATAATAATAATAGTTTATTTCTCACCACAATACACATTGATATTAAAATCTAAAACTTAAAATTCACATGTCTAGAATATCGTATTTTATATAAGGCAACTATTTATCTACAAACGGCGGACGAAACTGTAGGTTGAAACTACACCTCTCTTCATAAACTAGGTGCGAAATGAAGCGAAGTTGGGTTACTTTAATGTCCATTGCTTTGGACTCAAGTGACCATAATAAAGTAGTTACTTATATACGTATTAATCAATAAACACATAAGTGTAAAAAATACGAATGTTATACACAACTTGAATTATTCAAACATTCATTATTTCAAATACAATCAGCGCCATTTCTATGCATACTTAACCGAGTAACATTTTGCACGTTACTTTAAACAACACGATTTAGCCACACGTATTACAATATTGTTTCTCAAACAACGAAATTGTTAAAACGGAACGCATACACTGAAATGAAAATAATCTATGTTCGTCGTTAAAACATAACAAGAAAAACTACAATTGTTAAACCCGCTCGTAAAACACACAGTTGTTATTAACATTTAACAAACAGCGCTAACTAAGTGGGCCATATCCGAATTGTGTACCACTATACCTGATTCTGAGGCCTGAAAACATGAAAAACAAATACGTTTAGAGGCAACTTGTTTTTACTATAATAGTGAAATACAAATCAGATCATTAATAAAGCAAAGATTGGCGGCTAGAAAGCTTTTTCGTACACGTTTAAAACTATATGTTTAAGAATAAAACTTAACTTAGCAACAACTGTAATTTTTCAGTCTTATACACAACTAAAATTATTTATTTATTCATATTTACGAAGTGCAATAGGTACAAGTATAAAATTGAGCAACTTCAAATCACATTTTTATTTATAACTGTACAGAAAAGTTCTTATAACTTGAAACATAAACTTGAACTTGAGTGTTACCATAAATAAAGATAACAAGGACAATTTTATTACAACAAATGGGTTCAATTTTATTATTTTAAAATATTACGTTGGAACATTTCATTTTTATATTAAGTGGACCAACTGGTTTTTATTGCATTTTCGTTTGCACAAGTACTTTCTCATGTATCCAAAGTTAAATCGTTAATACTTTTTAACGTGACATAGCTAAAGGATCTTCTATATGTATGTATTTATGTGGGTAAATAACATGTAAATCATCCTTGTAAGTTCTAAGGCCTTGGACTAACTGTGAACCTAGTGTCTACAGTTATAGCAGTACTTAGAGAGAAGTTATGTTGAAAGTTGACGCTGGTACCAAGAGTAATTATTATGAGCTTAGTATTCCGCACGAGTATTGCGGTTGTACAAGTAAATACTGAAAATTGATTAGTAGTTATTTTTGAATTCTAACATTCAAAGTGAAATTGGAGAAAAAATATTGTTATCAGGACTTGCAGATTTGTATAAAAATAAATCATACGTGTGTTCGTTTTATTTATACACCGTATCAGTATGCTATAAATAATTTGTTATCAAAGCATGTATTGATATGCATTTTCTCACGACGTTTATTTGAATATCGTCCAAGTTATTTGTAAAAGTTCGTTAACTTGTATAATAAATCATCAACGGAAACAGATTCGGATGATTAATTGCTTGATACGGTTTTTTGCTAAAGTCCTACATCAATTTAGATTTTAATAACTAACAATGTTACCTGCATGCATTAGAATAATGTTTATTTCTTTATCATTGAAAACCTCTCTAGCCTGCATTGCGATATAGAGATCTCAAGAGACTTTAGATACTCTAAGGAATCCACCGTTAGCCGATATAAACATATAGAGATACTCGCGTCCCTCTATCCCGCCATTTGTTTTCGTCATCCCCGTCGTAGGAAAAAGATATACGATATGCTTAATTTCATTAAATAACTACTGCTACATATCATTGATTTTCTTTTCTATAGATACTCATTGAACCTAATAATTGAACAATATACCTAAATTTTAAAACAATATTATGAATGCGGTAATAATTTGTAGAGTTAGCTGTTAACCGAGCAGTTTCAGTAATAACAATGATAATAATTTTGTATTGGAGGCGGGTACAGCGCCTGGAGCTCTCTAGTGAGTGCTAAATAGTAATTTAAAGTCTATTGAGAGATCTGATTAACGCTGTTGTTATGTAATAGAAGTTGTTGTTATGACAACTTTCATGTGCTTTTACAGATACAGTGTCCTTGGAGGTTCCGTGTAGCCGGCACCGCCCCAGCATAGCTCGCCGCTATCAATCATCTCATCCCTCGGCGCGCTACCCGCCCACGCCCCATGGACCGGCTCGGCAATGGCGATATTTTCACAAGAGCCCTCCTGTCCCTACAGCGGCCGATTATTTGCTACCTCTCGCAGCTGGCCGCTACGATTAATTCGGTGGATACAGACTTAATTGGAGCTCGCCTGGAGCTATTAATAATACGAGAAAGTTATAATTTATACTATTGTTTGATTGTATAATCTATTTAGTACCAATTCTTATTGCCTAAATCTAATGATTAATGGCCAATACAAGGTCGGTGTTGCCTTCAAAGTTTATCAAAGCGACGCCTGAATTCAAATAAATTTCAAAGAAATCGCTTAAAAGTCCGCAAACTATTCTTAGAGCACTCAGTGGTTTCTTTTAAGTTGCTCGTTGAAACGGGGTAAAAAGTTTTTATTTTTCGAGACTGGGTTAATAACGTGTATTAAAGTGAAATTATCCGTTTACTGGGGGGTTCAATAAGAACAAGTGCGACGGCAGGTAAGCATGTAATGGTACAATTAAGTGTATAATGGTGGCGGACGATTAACCCAGAGACCTTTGTGAGCGGTATCGCGATCAGCTGAGCGCCGCGGCTCGGCAACTTGGCACCACTGCAGCACGCCGCGCGCGCCCCGACCTACTTCACGATACGAAAAGACCGCCTAGCGGTCTAACCACGGGCCACGCCACATATCACTAATCAAGTTCTAACACCAAAGGGTTACGTAACATTTCTCATAACACGAATATTGTAAAACTGTTGACGCTAGTAGCTGTTGTCATAATGAAATGTTGATAGCACGATAATTACACGTTGTATTACCAGTTCCTGCTTTCGTAAATTCTTTCTTTTCAGCGAATAACACGGAATAATCACATTCACGAGCATTCACTGGGTTAGAGATCATTTTTTGCTTTATCAAGTTATCGGTACAACCGTACAATGTGGACAGTTAGAGGTGACAAAGCGCATTCAGAATAAATAGATTCAACGGCGCTTCGCTACGAAGCGCGACGACGCCCCGGCGCGACGCGAGCAAATTATTCACCGCAAAATAAAGAACCTCCGGTAGTGATTTCTATTAAAGTGCAAATTTTATCGGTGTCGTAAACGTTCGTCACTTAGCAATAGGCTAACAATGAGCGGTGGGTTTATTATCGAAGTTGTGAAGTAGCCGCGTTGCCATACGGTCTATAAGTATAACATTGTAGAGTTCGAGGAGCGTGCCAGCTTACTGGGCAGTTAACCTACATCGATGACTGCCAGCACGGTGTGCGGAAGCGATCGCACGAGCCCGAGTCACCGCTGTGCGTATTGATTAGCATAGATTTAACAATTAGTCGACAGATATTCATTTAGAAATTATACTCCAATTAATTCCCGTCTGGTCAAATTGACGTAGGCATTTGCGACCAGGAAGTGTTAAAAACAGTTTAATAATGTTCCTTATGACGCACAAAACATGCTAACATTTATGTAGAAAGATTTTTTTATATTGTTACCTGATTTCCGACACTGAATATACCCATATCACCTCCTTTTTGTGTGCACCATAAAATACTTGATGAATAGACGTGCGATCATTCATCTTTTTGCCAAACGTGATAATTGCAGCAATGTTCTTCCGCGATGTTTGTCGTGACGGTCAATTGAGTAGTCCATGTTTAGCAGTATAGTTTACTGGCATTTATAAGCACGGGTATCGTATTAAATTATGTTTATATAGTAGGTAATACTTATCTATAAAATCAGTAAGCATATTTGGCGCAACAATATCCGCGGCTGTAACATCCTACCGCCTGCATTTGGCAGATGAATTGCGGTCGTATTTATTGTATGCAAACTACACCGGTGCACCCCATTCGTCTCTCTTGTATCCTTAGACCAAACCCATACATACTTTTTGAATAGATGGAGTTCAATGTACTCTTTTTCTTCGTTGTACACATAAGCATACAATAAAAATAACATGTCGTAAAAAAGCTTATCTAGTCAGCAACTTTGTAGCGAGGATGCGACGGACGATAAATTGAGTATCATTCTAGAAGGCTCTTGTAACTCATAACAAACATTAAAATACTTTTAAAGAAATGTCGTACCTACATGCAATTTGCGTCTGTAATGAATTAAAGCCTTCCAGCATTGATCAATCTATGCCCGGCCCTGGGTGAACAGACTTGCTACCTGGCTAATAGCTGACGGAATAAACTATTATTACATTTATAATGTTATTCCTGGGTAGATAGTGCTGATACAAGGAAGATTTTATTTTATTGCATTGTTACATTAGCTGAAGCCTAACCCGCTGCTGTATTGCTACGCCGCATTAAATCTTTAATACTTCACTATACAGGATGAGACCGGCACCGGGACAGACGCGACGCGGTGAGGCCTGCAAGGACCGACCCATGCCCGAGTTGTATTCTTTGTGGCATGCTTTAGTTTTGGGCATGTTTTACACTCAGGTTTTATAAAAGCACGTAGACGACTCACTTGCTAGTACTACATAGATACAAGACTTACAAGAGTCGCAACGAGGAAGCAGCACCTACTACTTATCACTCTCATACCCTCAGGATTGTGACTTACTGTTTTCCAAGAGACTATCCTCCGTCGACCATTCGGAATAAAGAAAATCAAGTAGTTACCTTTATATTTACATACACTGGGGATACTTACGTAATCTGTAACCAGTTCCTCATTAAACATTAATCGCGGATGATTCATGATAATATTGTTTGAACACAATTTCAACAGGTAAGCGTTTAGTTACGAAATATATGGTTAACTTATTGTTAGCGATCCGTGGATCGGGTGAGTCATGCTGGATATATTTTAATTGTCGCTGTGCCCTGACCGGGCTCAGGTATGCATCTTGTAAGATATTTAGAGCAACGAATATTGAGAAACGTGTTAAATAGTACCACCATTTCCTAATAACATTCCGTTAAACGAATAGGATAATATTACTTGCAAATTTTGAATGTTTTTTGTTTCAACGGTAACAATAGTTTCAGATGTTGCTGCAATAGAAAGAAATGATTCATGTAGAAAGAAAATTAATTACTGGATTACTTTTTGTTTAAAAGACTAACTTAAGAAAACTTTGCCTAAGCAGAGTTTTAACTGTGAACAAGTTAAGTTGCTCAAAACGAGCAAAATTGTTGCCTAGCAACTTCATAAAAATACTTAGGTATTGTTTCTAACATGTGCAGTAAAGGCACCTCTCTATGGGTGACTAATGTGACTATTCACCAAATCGTATGATGCACTCTGGTTAATTAACCAGCTACCACCATCAGTCTACAGACTGGGTAATCTTTTTACCACGACAAGACCTTTTACACAATACAAGAAGATTAACAGATTAGAAACAGACGAAATAGTCAGTTTGCTCTTAGTGAAAAACAAACTACTGAGCGAGTTTTAACTGCTATTATATCGTTACAACGTTTCTTAATTGTTACTATTTTGTATAAAAGAAAGCAGTGCAGAAAAAAGGCTTGAATAGTCATAATATTCTGCAGTTTTGTACGCTGTTTATTGAGCGCAGGGGTTAGCGTAAATCACGACGCCTGAGAAATTCAAATTACCCTACAGCACATAAAACTGAAAGTTATTTATTTTATACTTCAGTACTGTAGTGTGCAAGGAGTTGATGCTTAAGTAAGTAGTGCTACATAAGCATAACACAGAACTAATAAAAAGGCGTGAACTTTTTTAGAATTCAAATGGTAAGGAATGTCCGAGTTTACGTAGAAATGCTAGTTCAGCTGCAGATGAATAAGTTTTTAATCTAAATATCTCACAGCAAGGAATAAGTGAATAACTTGTTTTACACATATGAACGTAGCTTATCGTGCGCACATAGCAAGTCTAGCATCGTATGAATTACTAACTACAAAAGATTAACTTAATGTTCTATGAATATTAAAACCAAGTGCACACAAGTTCTGCTACATAAATCCGTTTAATTACAACCAAGGTAATTAAGTAATAGACAAACATTGTAAGCACAAAAACCTTCAGTACTGGCGCGTATGCTCACGAGTCGCGTAGTATGTAGTATAATCGCGTGATTATACAGCTTATTAAAACACATAATCAATTCTATCTGTGAATCGATTGCGGGTGATACAAGCTTCATCTCACGATATATCCGAGAACCAAGTAAATCGAATCGATTATATACCCACAATTTACTAGACTCTTACTGTTCCCCTAGCGTTCATAACTAAAAGTCATAACTAAATTTTGTATCTAAGCTGTTAGGTAATTCGACAATGTTGAACGAAGAAGCGCGAACGTTAAAATGTTGGTAGGTTCGTAAAACTTAGATATAGTATAATTTAAAAACAATACACTAACATTACAAATATGAAACTACATTCATAATTATAATACCTACTGATTTAGCACAATCATTAAGACAGGTTTTTATTTTTGAATTGGGTATTGGGATTAAAATGGCAGGTCATTAAATGAGCGCTCGGTCATAAGGACCATTTTAACGCTCAGTAAACATCTGTCCTTGCTTCCATTCTTACTTAAAGGTCGCGAAAACTTGAAGGGCGCAGTTACCGATGAATGAGCAGGCTATAAAGGCCCGGGCGGGGGCGAGGGCGCGCGGGGGAAGCTACGCTCACACCCTACTCCTTAGAGCAACAACCCCGAAATCTTAATCAAGATAAGCTGAACGGACGCCGAGTAAGGTTTTCAAGAGAACAGTTTTAATTAGCAAATGTACACAGAAAGAGAAAATCATGATCCATTTTAAAGTTGTCAATGCCGTTAACGGCGCCGTCGAGAGGACCGTGACAGTAAATCTCGCTTCCGCTCTCCAAACATAAAATCCATCCGACGAGTCGGCCGTGCGTCTACCTATATTAATTACACGAGACCATTGCCCGAATAAAACACAACCGGACACGCCGGTTCGTCATCATTTTGAGTTAATTTATTCTAATGTGCCTTTTTCGCAGCGAGGCGCATGGGCGGGTCGAGCGCCCGTAGCGCAGTGTGCGCTCAGCTTTATTTTACAGTCTGGGTTCATCGTATTCCATCGCTTTACCTGATGCGGTTTCCGGCGGGCATTCCAATCACTCCTCGGAACCCACCGAACCTCGGAATGGGATCGCGTCATAGATTGAACATTTCAAATCCTATTTTAACATAATCTTGAAAAGTTTCACATTACCATTTACTGCTCTTGTAGGTTGTAAATGAAATAATAAGTGATACTAATTTATAGTTTCACCAACTGAACACACGTGTGACCAGACTCTTGTGTCGACTTTTTTAACTATTTTAATTTTTATTCAAAAAGTAAATGAGTTCATTATTGAACCTAATAAACACAAAGGGTGAACTGTGCCGTAAAGCATAATTTCTTCATAGACTTAGTGCACTTTACTCGTGTAAAGGGCCGTTAAATCGTCAGAGGCCGGTGAGAAGCAATTTACGAGCGAGCACGAAAGTTATTAAACAAACCTAGCCTTTGAAGACGAAGCGATAGGCGAGTTTTATAGTAACAGTAAGGAGCTTTTTGGAAATTAGAAAATATCTCCCATAAGTGTTCCCCTTAGAATACGAGTTACGACATTATCGCCTTTGAGAGGATTTTGTCAGTACATAAGTTTGCACGCTAAGTTGTAAAGTACTTAACTCGTATCTTGTTCGCGAATACTGAATGTCAACGGGTCCCTAGAGACATACATAAATTAAGTAAGTTTACTTTGCAATACGGTTCAAGGAAAGAATAATAACTCGAGATAAAAATGAAAAATATAACAGACAAAAATTTATGGGTACCTACTGGATAGCTCGAAGCGTGACTCGTGGGACACGACAGAGACGATATCGATTCCCTATGTACGTATAATACAGGGTAGGGGCCAACGGGACCGTGAGTGGATCAATAGGGACCTACTTAATATATTAAAAAAGCTATTAAGGTAAAATTGAGAAATGTTGCTCATATTCAGAAAAATTAAACCGTGCAAAAAATACGAATCATATTCATCCGCCGAAAAGACAAATTTTCTTAGCCACGAACAAAGCCCAGCTCGGCATTATTATTAACTACATCGCTTCCTTCAGGATATCTCCTTTGTGCCAAGGTGATACGCGATCGGAATGCGCCTTTGTCAAAGGACCATTTTACGGTGTCGAAATTCGGGTTCGAGTTTTGTCTACGTATAATTTTTAGCCGTGTACCTGTGTAACAAACCAGTTTGTAGGTCGACCGTTCAGAGAAGCTCTTGACATTGGTAGTTACTCGTTTATCTTCGTCCGTTCACAATTACCCCTGTTCGCATCGAAAACACCGAAATTATCAAGATTAACTAATCATGTCAAATTAAAATACATGAAAGCGTTCACACCTCCGCCTCGATGATCCGGTATCGACTCTTATCAATGAGTAAGCAATTTTGGAAATTATTTGTTGCACGCAAGTCCACGCAACACTTATTGAAAATGAAACTTAGACAGTGTCTGCTTGCCGTGGCGTGACGGAACACACTTAGATCATAAATAATATAAACCGAAACCACAATGTGATCGATAATGGATGCTGTATAACACGTAGACTGTGGGAAAATGTAAGTGGAAACGGTTTCCCAGCCGCCAGCTTCTTCGGAGCGGATCTATAAATTCATTTAATAGCAATTGTTTTGTTGAATTCACGGCGTCGAAAAAAAATCAATAGCCTCGTGACGATTATGATAGGGTAAGTGTTGTTCTCGAGAGCAGTCACGTTGAAAGCAGCGGGGTCTTATGATTTTTATTATTAAATGAAACAAGCTCTGGTCGGTGGGCCTCCGTACAGAGTTGGCCTGGGGCAGGGCATCGATCGCGTGGCTGCGGTGAACGCACCCCAAACTCAAAGCACCGCACCCGGCGACCAGCAACGTAGGGGCTTGGTATTCACGTCGCAAAAACCCTCCTATAACTAATGATAAAGTATCTATCCTATCCAACAAAGCAATGTGAAGTTGTCGGAGATATTTTAGTTGGCGAATTTTTTGAATATTTCACACTACGCTTCAGTATGTTAGCCATAAAGAAGTTTTCGAGTGGTTCGGAGCGAGCATGCGGGTATGCGTGTATAGTTAATGGTCGTGCGACAGACAAAGTTCCTGTCCCTGTGGAACTAATGACCACTTAAAACGAGAAAATTACGCCACGCCGTCGACCGCATAGACCCGGCAAGTCACGAAGTGCCCGTTCACAGTAAAGATAAAAGGGAAAAAAATATCTTGAATTTTAAATTCGTAACGCATTAGGCGGCGATATAAAAATGATACGCCCAGGTAGATTTTTTGGACTGAGCAGTATGTGATTGGATCTTTTTCTAAAGCAGACGTTATCTTAGCCGTGTAGTTTTGTGTCGTTCCTAGACGACGGAGTCCGGGAGCACAAAAACTCGCGTCGAGCTTAATATCCAGCTGCGTTGGTCCCGGGAGCGGTGACCTCCGCCGCATCTGCCGCCTCGCTGCCTGGCTGCACTTCACACGTATCGAGCACAAATCTACCCCGCAAACCCGCACCATTGCTCCACGTATTTTATACTTTATTGCAGATGAATTAATAAAATAAGCCTCGTCTCCCCAACAATAAATAAACAAGGAAAACCATCACGTTTTCAGCAGCTGTGACGCAAGACACGTGTATAGACTTGTGGCTTTGAAGGGCATAAATTTAACTAACTCGTTTATTGTTTGAAATTTTGCTACGTAATAAATCAATAAAGTCAATCTTGAAAGTATTGTTAAAATCAGGCAGCCAAGTTGCCGTTTGTATTTAAAATATTATAAGCAGCGAGTTTTAACAATGTTAATCTCACACTAGAATCTCTCCCATGCACAAACCTTTCCCAGAACAATAAACAAGATCAGGAACTAGTATTAACCCGCGACTTTCAATCCACAACTGGCGTAGGAAAATTAAACTGTTGACAGATCGATCGTCATTGTTCAACATTGATAATTCTGTAACCTCATAAACTCTAAATATCTTACTTATGTATTATATTTCTGTAGATATAATGGTCTATTGGAAGTACAGGGTATGCCGACACAACTGGCTCATCTCAAAGCCCTCGAATGGCTGTGCTTCAATCAATCACACGCAGTGGCTAGTCGAGTCTCTGGTCTATTATTATTGTTATAAATGACCGTCAGCCGGTGTTCCTTTGTTACCATAAAGGGACGTGACGCTTTTGACGTAAAAAATCTCAATATAAACTTAACAAATGTGTTTGTTGAACAGGGTGAAACATTATATGTATGTGTAAAATATTGCAAGTGTTACTTTCTTTAAGTTAAATAATTTTGTTAAAGTTAGACGTAACAGCAAAAAAAAAAAAACCAAATATACATGTAGGTAGGAAGTAAGTTTTTATTATAACAAAGTATCTTTTTAACACTGTGCCGGATATATTCGGTTACATTCGGTTAATTGGATAAGAAATTAAAATTTCGTAGCCAGGAATAACTTTCAAAATTAGTTTTAACTGTCAGTTGGTGTCGTAAAAATGGCCGTTTATGTGGCCGTAAAAGGCGTATGCGCTGTCCATGTTCTGTATCACGGGCTACGCATTCTAGTGTACGTTACATCCAGTAGAACTAGATTGTGAGAATTTCATTGTGTCCGACGCGCCACGGCGACGCGGTAACTTAACACCACGTAACTGGATAGTGAGGTATACAGATCTGGAATTGATCACCACAGCCGGTTCCGCTTCTAGAGCGAGTCCAGGGTAGGGTCCTGATTGGCCTCCTAGAAACCAGCATGGCGCATTATTTCGCCTTTATATTTATATTGAAAAACTATTCCTATTCAACTCTACAGCTTGAAGACACACTTGAGTAATAAAACACCTGCATGTCAATTAAATTCGAGTTAGGGATGTTGAATACGCTCTGGGCCATAAAAATACGCCCTGTAATTATTTCCATCATGTTTCTAAAGATGCGTGGGAGGGTTTACAAGCATTGCACGTGACCGATATTGCACAGATACGAAAAAATATATATCCATTTATAAAAACGTGGAAGTACGTTCTTTGTAACGTTAATACAGCTGAATGTTTTTTTAACATTCACACACCTGTAACTACGGACTTTCATCGCTCCAAAAATGATTCTGTATTCCGGAAAAATATGAAATCCGATTTCAAATGAGTTGGCGCAGTATGAAATCCAATTAATTTTGATTCGATCGTTTCAGAACGTAATTTAAGGATTTTAGAAAAAAATATTTTAAATCTCTGCTAAGAGATTATCTACAAAAGACTAATTTTTGATGCCTATTCCAAATACAATTTTATGTATTGAAGACAGAAGTGCTAAGAAAGTTAAGAAAGATAGGTATTAATAAGGCTTTGCCCTGCAGTGCAACATTTCAGGATCTTGATAATAATAATTAGATTTATAACGATTCAGGCAGCCAATATTAGCAAACAATAACATTGTATAGCCTATCCGGTTCAATATCTAGATTCAAACAAAGGCCTGCTTAAGCTGCTGAGACTAGACAGGACACCAAATCTATGGACCCGGAGCCTACCGAGTATCGCAACAGTCGACGTAAGACGCGACATTAATTTGGAGTCACGAAGCGGGTGCGAATGCAATCCCAGGCGGGAAGCTCATTCCGGCTGCATCTCCGGCAGCGCTGAGCATTGAGAGCAGTTAAATTAAGGATTCCGAACGTACGGAGGCGGGGACGCATAGGAACGCGCGCGCCATGTCATCGCGCGAATTTACTCCGCGCGACATATATGGGCGTTACATCCGTTTTAGAAGTCTAGCAACTAGCTTTACTGTCATACGATACTGTATATAACGTTTTTATGGACGCACACGCAGAAATCGCCAGTTAGCGAGTTTCATACGCGAAACATATTCGAAACAGTGTTGTTTGAGCGCAAAATTAATTTTTTAAGGCTACAACCTTTCACAAACAAATCCGACGGTTTGAAGAAATAAGGAAACAATTATTCATTCATAAAATTAGGGGCAACTAACATATCATCATCATCAGCCCGTTGCAGTCCACTGCTGGACATAGGCCTCTCCTAACAGTCCTAACATATAATTTGCTTTATTCAACAAAACTTTTGGGCTAATTAAATAAAGAAAGCAACTTTCAGGGCCGCCGTCCAATGTGGATAAAGCCACGTTTACAGCTAATGCACGAGGAAAAGAGAGCAGTGTCGCGCGTGGAATTTTCAATCAACGACAAAGCTCCCTCGTAGGGAATTAGAATGAGATCTATTCCGCAAGAAATCTCGACGCCAACGCACACGACTACACGCGACCGGTCTAGGACACATGCAAATATATTAGAATACGGTAATACATTCAGGGGCCCTATAAGACTAATTAATGCAGTAAATAAACGTTGGTATACCTAATCTAGTACTCTACTTTGTATCATTCGAATACTGCGTCCTGAGAATAAAACTTTTAAATTAAATATTGATGGCAAAGAATAAGTCATACTTTCGAAGTTTTGATATATATATATAGGTGTTATCAAACCCCGCGATAGCATTTGTTGCGAATAATATATTATGACATAAAGATGGTAGCTGTATAATGTGTGTTTATAAAACAGCGATTACCAATTTGCCTATAAAGCATGGTGCTAGAATATTCATTTCTAAGACGTAAGTGTAGCAGTGACATAAGCGACTTATATTACTTCAGCGTTAAGCGTAAAGGGACATCTCTGCTAGGAATACTTAAAACATGATTAACAATAGATTTTATTCCTTAAGTATAATAAAGAGACACGAGTGTTTATCCATACAACCGTTACGTTGAAATTAAACTTTGAAGATCAAGTACATAATACCGTAGATAAAGAGATTGATGATAACATACATTTAGTTAAATTAGCTTAGCGATGAACCCTGGGAGGTAAGTTCCTATTGTGTCAATGACCTAATGACTACAATTTTGTGAGAAGCACGAGTGATGTCATAGCAAGAACATCGCAATGACTGACTGTATCCGGCCGGCTAACGGGTCTCAAGTTATGAGGGAAACATATTTAATACAATAGACACTTACAGTATACGCTAAGCGTGACTTATGAAAGGTATTAAAGTTTATAGCCCTATACTTAAGAAGGTTATGATACATTATATCTTTTAAAGTTTCAAGTAAAATAGTTTCCAACTTCTCTGGAACTAAGTTTTTATTTCTCGAATACTTTTTACATGGATGGCAGTAGGCAAAAAAAAGGATTTAAAATGTACTGTACAGTTTCAGTAATGTTATAATAAACAACCTCATTACCCGACACAACGAACAAAACCGCACCAATTACCGCTCGCATTACCTATAAGTTAAAACCTTTGTTTCCAATAAACACGGCGTAACAATACACCGATTGACACAAAACCATATGAATTCCTCGTTCGCCCGCTCGCGTACTAACAAATGGGAAATTTCACAATTACCAAAGACAAAAACTACGAACAATGCGCAGTCAGATACAGTTATCGTTGATATTAACATCGGGCAATCGTCGACAATGCCCGGCCGCGCAGGAAGGCCGTGTTTCGCAAGCGGCCAGGTAGGCAATTTGACATTGTGTAAACGTTTTCACATGGGGGCCGAAAACGGAAACTTGGGTCACGCTCCTTGCATACAAAACACGTTAGAACAGTCCTCATCTAAAGAATATGATTAAAACTGTGAGCTCTACCGCTGTGACATTACCGAGTTAATTTAGAAACAGAAACGAGAAGCAACCCGGCCTTGTTTAATTCATAACGTTTTAACTCAAATCCAAGTTTTAGAATAATTATTCTGAGGTTAATAATGGATGTCGTGAAGTAAATCCAGACAAACGGCACTAAGCCATTGGGCATTTATGAAAGAAAAAGCCGATTGGATCGCAGAAGTGAAGACATTCACCCACCCCTATGGGAAACAGGCGTCAACTTAACATGAAATTAGATGAAACATAAAATACCAACAACAGATAATAAATCTTACACATAGAAGTGATTATTAAATCCTACTCTTTAATTGCCAAAGTATATTTGCACGTCCTGTACAAGCGATTGATCAAACAAACTAACGAGTGTAGCCTTATCAACAATTTGCACGTCCTGTACAAGCGATTGATCAAACAAACTAACGAGTGTAGCCTTATTAACAATAATTATGCGTAAAATCACGTAACCTACTGATAAATAACTTTAAAATAACTTTGTAGGAGTTAGGCTGGATAATATGTGGGGTCAATATCGTGTGAACAGGTTATATAAAGACATGAAATCGTAGAACTTAGGTACGCACAAGTACGTAATCGAAACTTGAAGGAATTTTACCATAATGTGAAACTGCACATCATATTTCTGGGTGGAAAGATAGTTATGACATCTTTTTTTATTTATTTGAACTACAAATACTATCCGTAAATATTGAAAATATACTTTACTGAACTTTTACTGAAATAGGTTGGTACCCAAAACATTGTTTTTTAAATAGACGATGTTGTCATAACGTAAGTAGGGGCAAGAGATGCGGAGTCTCCCACCGTTCATAAATTCGATTAGGAAGTGATTGATGCATAGCAGGCAAGGGCTGGGGACGCCGCGCGCTGTGTGCGGGCCTGCGTCACACACCGGAGCGCCGCCGCGCCGGGACCGGGAGGAAACTAGCGACGTGCGTCGAGCAGTTGAGCTACATGTGGGATCGATATTACGCACGGAAAAAACTTACCAACTTGTCGGATTGCGATAAAATACCAGTAGGTAGGTATTTGAATGTAACAGAATACCAGGTTCGGAGCATATGGATCAGAGTTCTCTGTCTCAGCTAAAGTTTTTGGGAAATTGGTTGCATGTTACAATATAGGCGAAAGCGAAGTCTACTGGCTATAATCATCAATCTTTTATTTGCAATTCTTAAACAAATTATTGAATAATAAGTTTAGATTGTCATGATTTTTTGTAATTTAAGGTCAAAATAGCGTGACACTGAAAAGACGAATGAAAGATACGGAAGTCTTGATTCAAAATTACTTCTGATATTGAGTCTTGATTCCAAATTACTAATAAAAAAGTTTTTTTAGACTCAAACACAGTAGGTACATTCTAAAACAAACTTGAAAACACTAGAATCGTTGCCCGACATGAGGATTATCTTCCAGGTGCGTCAACTTACATACGTACAATATATCGCGTAGGTATACAAACAAGCAGACTCGTTAATTCGCCACCAAATGTAACAAGAACAGCTTTGGACCGTTAACGGTACTGAAATACGGGTTTCGATTCGGCAAAAGGGTAATTGGGTTTACCGTCTTTTAAAAAGGTAAAAGTAAAGCTTGAAAGGCGTTGTATCACATTAGAACAGGTAAGTTTTGCCTTAAAAAAAATTGAAAAACCTTAGGTAAACATCCTAAATAACCGTAAAAAGGTGAAAATGACATTTTCTACAGCTAAGTATTTAAAAATTATAAGCGTCATTGTTTATAAAAAATAATATTTGGTTTAAAAGCGTCTTCTAGTTAGTGGATATCGATAAATACATCCGGTTACGAAAACTAAAGTAATATAAAAATGCAACCGTAACGATAACAGCCGAGATATAAGAAAAAATAATATTATCTTATTCAAAGTTACCGAACGGAGTAGGTGCGGCAGTTTGTAAAGCCCTCGGGTGAGGCTGGATACAATAAAATATCCAGTAGGCCCCTTCCCAACCCACGTAGGACTACCACCTCCTAGGCGGCTTAGGAAGGTAATTTGCAACCCGTGAACGAAATAAAACGTAATGACGTTTTAATTGGAGAACATTTCCGAAATTTTCACTTTCTGCCCATAGAACTATTGTTTTGAGCAATCCCAATCACAAAATAATACATAATTATACTAATTGGTGTTGGTTACGCACTATTATTAGTGTAGTCTTGTGTTACGAAGTCGGCAGAAGTCCAATTTCTCGACATTTTAGTTACAGCCTTGAATGTGATGACAAAAGAAAAGTAGTGATTTAATTAGTAGTTAGCATTTCCTGGTAATTACCGTAAAGATGAGCGTTAAATAACACACGTTATTCGAAATTAAAATCCAACGAATATAATACGTGGGTATTTACAGTGAATTCAATTTACTGAAACTAGATAGGTATTTAAAAAATAATTCGTTTCAATAATGGAATGTTTACAAATCAATGAGCTAAAATGGTAGCTATTTATATTTTGATCGTAAATGTGATTGAGAACGACGAAATTTTATCTTTATGCCGACATAGGCCAAAACATTATCGTGCTATAAAATAATAACTTGCACAGATATTATTCGATACGTGCCGTCAATAGTTCCAGTTAAACCGTCAGCTAAAAAACGTTCATAACGTACTTACTAATTGAACTCCCGATAAAAATATCGTCCCCCTATATCGTCAGGGAAATAATTATATTCGCGAGTGCTATTTCGATCGTTGCAAACGCGAATCCCGAATGTCAATGGCACGTAAACGGCATGCACGCATTGCCGAATGTTCTGAATCTCTGATAAACACCGCGAGGTTGAATGACCTTTACCAGCCGCGATATCTACGGGGAAGCCGGGTCCGATAAACGCTTGCCAATTATTCCCATACTACGACTATCATTAGAAGCAGTCTGAAACGCAGTTCCAAGATTTTGAAGTGAAGCCAATTCTTTGGCATTGTCGTTTCATTGTTCCAGGTGCCCTGATTTTCCTTAATAAGCGCACATTTTTTGGCATTAAATAACTAAGTAAAAAGTACCCTCTACCCTCATAGTGTTTTAATTAAAGATTCGCAGGTTGCTAAATATTGATTGTAATTCTACGATCAGTTACCTAATATTACAAAACAAAATCACACAATACTTTATTGTTAGCAGTTTATTACCTGCAAGTTCTTAGCTCGTACAAAGAAACGTTAATTAGTGAAATAGCCCGTCATTAAACTAAACTGACAGTAGCTTATTTTGTGTTAATTTCAAGTACGCTGGCCTTTTTGTTACGTCTATGAATTTTAACAGTTTTCAACGTCCTTCAATGAAAGCTTCTAAGGTTTGATTGACGACAACCGATTTAAATACAATGATCTAATTTGGCACGGACAATGCCGTCGAATACAGCGGTCGGCACGTGAAGTAATTATTTAATACACGTGTCTGTTGACTAGTAACAGCAGGAGAGGCTATAATAATATGAACCGACGTTTACAATGTTTTATTCGAATTTTGGCTACAACCTTTCATAATGATAAGACTTTTCCAAGGATATTGCAGTGTATTTTGTTTAACAGCAAATCATTATTGTTGCGTCATGATTAAATTAAATATACATAAGTAATAAGATATAGTTAAAAGAGAACAAATTAGATTTCTAACTAAGGAATGTTTTTTTCTCTAGGAAGCTCACAATCCTTTGTTAGAAAACTCAGATACAATTTGCCAGATCTCGAATGGAAGCCGAGGGCCAAGACTGATTTAGCATTTTAATTTATGGAATAACTCCAACATTGTAAGCATTGTCAAAAGTTTAAAGTAGGTACATTACTCCATTCGCATAAAAGAGGTGTATCACAGCTCACAGAAGATATAATAAGGCCAAAATTAGCCCTTAGTACTGTCATAAGATAAATTCAGGTTAATAGCCGCCGGGTTTTCACGAATGTGCCTTTTTTATCGGTTAATAAACCTACTGTGATCGAATACCTACGTGCTAGTTTTGAATAGGAGTATTAACATTTTGAATCCTTTGGTTTCGTCCGAATAGTTTTTATATGTTGCCAATTCCAGAAACATTGCGGAAGCCGTTAGTGCTGAATTGCTGATTAATAGAAACAAAATTGATATGCAAACGCACCGGCCACAGTGTGACATCATGGCGTATTGCGCACACTGGATAAGGCAAATAGATTAGGAAACAGTATTACGTGAAATATGGTTTTAACACTGAACAAAACAAGCAATTTAAATGTAATACATACGACGAAATCGTCAGCGGTTTGGTGACGATATTGAAGACTAAAAAGGATGTAATAAGGCAAGATATTATAAATAATACCAGATCGTACTATGCCATTTCACGATCGTATATTAAAGTGTCAATATACACTGTAGAAACGATAATCTATTTGGGACATAGATATTACTATATTTATTCAATATAGCTAGCATGTGATTAGACTGCCGTGACCTGTACTTCAAATTAACTATTGTAGTCATTGCACATACAACTTTTAAGTCAGATTAAAGTCAATCACAACTACTTTCTCACGACACCAATTATCGAGTGACGGTGATGAAGCAAAATACCTCTGTGGTTAATGGCTGACTTGCAACTAAGTGGAATCTCTTCCTTCACACAATTCGGAGACTCCAAATAGAACTACAACATTTGAGCGTTACTGAACGATATTCGAAAAAGGCGTAAGATAAATAAAAACTAAAGAATAACAGTCAAATGATTTCAACATTTCATAAACTATGAAGTAATTCTAGACAATAACAAGAGATCACGCGAACACAACGGTTAGGAATATCGATTGAAATTATTCCGCTTCAACTAGAAAGTCGTTTCTAAATTTGCGACGAAGAAACGGCCTTGGTATTCTGTATTGTTTCATTAAATTTAACATACGGCGCGTCTTCAAGTGCATAAAGTTGCGTGGCTTACAATTGAATTATGTCATGTCACTTAATACACGCACTATGGCCAGTAGGCGCTCTATAAGTTCCCCGTGACCTGGTTAGCGGTAAGCAGGCCAGTTCACTGCCGGTACCCGCGTCGCGTTCCCGCCGTTATCTCGTCTACTTCACACATCTGTACCCGTCTCGCACATGTCATGGAAACACCGTCCAAATTCTAAATACATTATCGTAAACTTCCTACATACGGGCAAAGGTATGTTAACGAACTATCATTACCAGAAACTAGGCGATCAGGATCTTATTGCAAAGCGTGTTCTAACGAGATTAACAAAAATGGATTCCATTGTGTTTAGTTTAGTAGCAAAGGTTTCCCTAGTTATTGCTTCTTTTGTTTAGCGTTGTGCGGCCGCTTTTATACAAAGGAAGAATATGGCAATGGAATAAGTTAGGGTGTGAATGTATTACCACGTAATTCTTTATAAGAGGCGCGATTATAGCTTTGTACTGTATTTTAAGACTAGAAAAGATTAAAAGCCTGAAGAATGCGATCGAGCCCAGTGTAACTCGACTCGACGGAATTTCAATGGCTATCAACACCAGCAAAAACCTTTATCATCGCTAACGATTCGGCATAATATAGGCTTTTGATATGCTTTCGTGTCGCATATAAGCAACGCATAAGTAGTATGTGTTATTCTACATAGGTTAATGTATTCATAAGTATACATTTATATATTGTATATCTTATTTTGAACTCCTCGCTAACTTTAAGTGTGATTTACAAAAAAATACGAGTAACTCATTGAAGCGTTTTGAGATCCGAGGCAGGTAGAGCGATAGTTTTTCATCCGACCATAGCAGGTAGATGATACTTCACGGTGCCGTGACTCAATAAAAAATCTTAAGATAGGTACTTAATGTAGGTACATCACCGTGCAAATATTTTATTCAGGACTAGGTACGGACAGTACGGAAACGAAAGCAAACACTCTTTTAATTATCACTTGGTCTAAATTTAAATACATCGACGAGAGAATCGGTGTTAAACCCCGACGAGCGTACTTTTAATCAAGTGTTCCACAAAAAGCGTTCAAAACTCCATTCGGGTCTGAGTTCGCCATAAAGGCGGATGGATCAAGTTTTTCAACTGGCTCGGAGCAATTAGCCACGGCCAGCAGGGTGGAGACTGTAGGCGCGACCCGAGGCGCGGCGGGGACCGCGCAGCCCGATCAATCAGCCCGCACGCTTGTGGTAATTAATTTACTATAGGACGAGCCCAGCCTGTACCGACCTGTAAGATCATCACCTTGTGTATGATATCGGCTGTCCTCAATTGGCATGCAGGTAGTGCGAGCCAATCGAGATATCAAAAGAATATTTTAGATTGCATGTTGTTCGAGTTTAAATTACCCGCCGCGCCATGCAGCTGTACGCGCGATCTGGTTTGTTCTCATTCTTCTTAGTAGATCTAGACGATACGTATATTTATTAGATGTTGAGATAAAAACAGTTTTTAATTTCCTATTATTTAATATGGTCGCAAAAGACACAATCACCAATCAATCATCTTTGTTTACGTAAATTTTAATTGGTTACTATTACATGGAGAACGTCTGACATTTGTACGAGTTTTCGGGACTCAATCATTTAAGTAAGTCAATATTTAACGTTATCTAAACACCGACCATAAAACAATGCGTGCGAGCGATCAAAGCGTAGCTGTAGCTTTCTACCGCATTCACTGATATTTTAGAGATGTTATGACAGCGCACTATCGTGATTCTCTTGTCTCCGAGCAATGACGATCCGTAATCATTACATGCCAAGATGAGCAAGGAGAGTGAAACTGTGTTTGTATTGTTTCAATAATAAGGAAAGATATTTTACGTCCGTCGTATAACTACCGAAGTAGAACAAGACAAAAATAACTAATTTAATACAGTGTAGTAAGGTATAACGCCAAGTCCAGAATAAATTAAAACGCAGAGAAA
Source organism: Abrostola tripartita (assembly GCA_905340225.1). Classification (NCBI taxonomy): domain Eukaryota; kingdom Metazoa; phylum Arthropoda; class Insecta; order Lepidoptera; family Noctuidae; genus Abrostola; species Abrostola tripartita. The sequence continues at coordinate 3,468,458 of HG996491.1, forward strand.
GGAGAAAATAACTAAAATGTTAATGTTAAGAAGTCCTTATTTGCATTCAACGGGCGAGTGTACAAGGAGGGCTGGGACTGGGAGCAGAATAGAGTGCGGCCCGGGTTTTAGGGCTCTCGACCGGCGATCGACGCGGTCTCGGAATAATCAGGCGTGCCTCCCTTCGTCGCGGTCGTTCACACACAATCGACGCGGCAAGCGCCGTGAGGGACCTACCTACGCACGACGAGTCGACACAAAGCATCCACCCATACCTAACAACCGCTACCCCCGATGCATGAATGTTGCACTACTTCAGGACGCTGACACCTTAAACTTTGCTTAAACTCAACTCTATGTCCTTCGATTTAAGAACGGGTTTAGCTTACAAGCTCCAACCGCGCATCTACTACCTCCATTTCGATAACAGATACCCGAGACTTTAATATAAAAGCTATCACAAGTTGTAAGCAATAAAGTACAGATTTGTTTGAGTTGTAACTTTGGTCGTTCGACGCAATGTGCATTCGATTGCGGACAGCATGAATATTGAAAACCGCTCTTATGTCGTTCACTCTGAATTGAATGCACGTCGCCGGCCGGTACAAACACCACGTGTTTACAGAAGGCAACTGGTGTAGATTAGACTGCCTAACTTCACTGCAATGAAAACTTTTGGGAAACTATTTAAAGTTTACAAAACTTATTTACTTTGATCACCGAGGACAAAAACAAATTAATATTTTGGAAAATAAACGCCGGGTCTTTAGAAATGATAAATTATGTGACCGAATAGCTTTATCCCGCTTTAACCAGTGCTTCGTGTTCAGAGGTAGTAAAACAAACGTTGGTAACAGCAGTCGTGGAGACCAGTAATAATTGCTTAGTGCGCTTTACTTATCGACGTCAAGTAGCACTTAGGTGGCAACAGCACTATACCCGGGGAAACGGTCGTTGTTACTTTAAATTGCTTTGGTACTGCACAGCAGGATCTGAAGGAATCGTAATGCCGTTTTGTTTAAAATTACGAACCATGGCATAGGTGCATATATTTTACCAAGATTTTGGAATAGGGTCAGAGTGTGATGTTATTGATACATTATTCATGTGCTTTGCGCACTACCTTGAGTTGCACTGACTTCTAAAATTCCGAATTCTATGGCATTTACTCATACATCTGTGGGACGTAGGTACCTATTAAACTTTTGAGTCTAGCACTAAGCAATAGGTCGTAAATCGAAGTCGATAAGAGCAACATGGTAAGAATTCAGTTATTGCAAAATATGGTGCATGAATGCCCACATGCCAACTGTTACAATGTGATTGTTCTGCCAGAACACACTGAAATTGAGAAGCTACTATGGCAATTTACATTTCATACTTTAGCTTTAATCTATATTATCTTGTAACAGCTGAAGATTATCTGTAGGTAGGTATTTTTTAATGATGTGTGAAAACAATGTATATTCCTACTGTAATAGATTTAGTAAAAAAAACGGCATCCACTTTCTTTTGTTGATTTTTTTCTCAAATTGTAATTCGGAAAACTACAATAGAAAACTTGTTAGTAGATTAAAAGAATTATTGGGAAAATACGAACTGATGAAGATGAACCTTCTTGTTTGGGTGAAAAATGTATCAAATCGGTTATAGTTAACAAGCAATGTGTTTGCTGAAAGTTGATTGAAACTTTGCTAACGAAAGTAAGTTACACACACATAAATTCACATAATAGGGTACTACCACAGATTAAATAATAGTTTACAAATCAAATTAGATAATGTTTTTGTAAAATTCTTCTGTCAAAATCATAGTGGCACATTATTTTTTTTTTTTTTTTAATCCAAATAATACCGATGGAGTTCAAATCATAAAAAAGCTTAAAATAACACAAAAGTTGACTGCTACAAGGCAAGTCTATTGCAAACATAAATGGCGGGAGAAAGCGACGACAAAGTTAGCAACAACAACAGCATTGACTACGCTTCATCAATTAGTTTTTGTATATGACGCGGGCTATTTGAAAATATAAACAACAACAATATTACTCACCATACAACACCGAAGGCGCCATAGCCGATAGGACGATCGGGCTGCACGTCGGTCGGGATGGCCGGCGTCTGATAGTAGGGCGCCGCTGCCGCCAGGATGGCGCCCTGCGGCGCGCTTTGCGTACCGCCCTGCATCAGCGACATGGACACACTCATGGAAACGCGAGAGTGCCGCGCGGGGCCGCTTACAGCCGCCATCCAACCGCTCAGCGGCGAGTCGTCACCGCAGACTCATCACACGGCGAATCCCACGACCTCAACACTGCGCCCGATCACCAGACCTTGCCTCCCAGCGGACACACGACAATATCACCGGTTACTTCTTTATTATTCATGCTCGATTGACTATGCGGGAATCACTAAACAACACACGGAACGATGAGACACCTGTAGATTACACCAGTTATTTTACGTTTAAGCGGGGAGTTTAATCGTGGTTGTAAATAAATGTGGTATATTCGGCGATAGCTTCTTCCTGGACAAAGGATGAGAGCGTGAATTTTGAATCCGCGCCGCGTACAGTCGTCCACGCGCCACGAGAATCGAGCGAAACTGGTTGAAAGGAGGGGGAGAGGGAGGCCGGGAGGACGCGATCTAAAAAGAGACAGCAAATAACAATGGCGACGACGCGCCGAACAGCTGTGTGCCTGAGAACCAACTAAACTTCCTTTTAAGGTGTACTTATACTATTTTTATTAATAGGCTTTAAAAGTAAATTAATTATTATAAATATTACCTATTAATTTAGCTTTCTATTTAAAAAATATTAATAATAACATAAAGTACAAGTTTAATTTACACTTTTTACTTAAACACAATGTAGTTGTAAACTGTTAGATGGCGTTAGTGTTGTTGTAAATTCTATGTTGCCGATACTTTATTTTTCTTGAAATAAAGTTTGTTTGTTTTGAACTAAACTTTTTTGTTCTTATAAATACGTAGAACCGTGTTAACACTGGCTCAATTACCACTGTGTTCCATGTTGTCCATAAAATACTTTTGAATAGTTCTTAAAAAGATAAATATATTTCATAGAGGTTTATGTTTAAATTATTATTTTTAATTTTACTTGTATAATGATGCTTATGTCTATGGGTGTAATACAAGTTATACGATATTTAATTTAATTACTTAGTTTTCTGCTTCGTAAACGTAAACAATACTAGTACAGTAACTATAGTACACATAAATAGGAACCTACATGAACTATGAAACGGGAAAAATTAAAAAATCTACAAATAGGTATTCTTGCATGTATGTAAGTATAATGTGTTTTTTTTAAAACATCGCCCCACACTAGGAATTTCTCCTGTATCGCGGGTGCGTTTCACAAACATGAAAATTTCACATACTTACACAAATACCCGGACTCGGGACAAACATATGCGGAATGCACAAATTTTTGTCCCGTGCGGGAATCGAACCCAACCGCAACCCTTAGCGCAGCGGTCAAATCGCTTGGCCACTACGCTAAAATTATTTATGTATTATTATTTACGTGCCATTAATTTAAGTGAAATGTGTTCTCATACTAGAATTGCAGTACTAACTGAAGTCGGTGGCTCAGGAAAGTACCTAGTTAGTCATAAATGATAAATATATTTTTTCTGAAAATAGGTTTTAAAACACTTTAACACGTCTTTTTTTTAACTAGTTAGATGGCGTCGGCGTTTCCTAACTGACTACCTCCGAGAAGAAATACCGAAATAAACTCATACTAGTTTGGATGCTCTATGCGAGCGGTTGCGCGTGCAAATCTAGGTAAGAATCATGGTATAATAATATGCCATGGGTATAACCTGGTGTTTATACAGATAATGACGTCCTGATTGGCGCAGTGGTTAAGCGATTGGATTGCTGCGCTAGGGGTTGTAGGTTCGATTCCCGCACGGGACAAAAATTTGTGTGATCCGCAGATATTTGTCCCGAGTCTGGGTGTTTGAGTATGTGATATTTTATGTTTGTGAACTTACCCACGATACAGAAGAAATATGTAGTGTGGGACGACGTTTAAAAAAAGTCACTCTCTGGAACCATGGATAATTGTTATTGAGTAGGTAAATAAAAGTGCACATTGCCTACCCCATTGAGAGGTTTGATTAAGTTTATGCACATACACTATACTTTTAATGACGTCTATAAGTCGTCTTACGATTTAAATATTTTACTTTATTGATTTTTGTGCAGTGTGGTATCCGGCCTTGAATTGACCATTCCACCCGTGGCTGTCGTAAGAGGTGACTAAGGGAAAATCCACAAAATGGGCAGCAGTGTCTTCTGTAACTTCACCACCAATACTGCGATCCCCAAGCCACTCGCCAAGCGTGGGGATTATGGCAACCGCCCCGCTTAAACGGGGAGGCCTATGTTCAACAGTAGACGTGTCTGGCTGATGATGATTTATTATTATGTACTGTAGTAGATACGTTATAATGTACTTACGAAACACTAAATAAGTACAAAGTAAGTCAAATCGCAGGCCGAACGCGTCGCTATTTGGAAAAATATTAAAAAAAAATGGCAATACGCTAGCCCCCTATTACTTTGGGACCTAAAAACATAACTGGCAAAAAATCACTACAGCCGTGATATTATGTATATATTTAAAAAAAATCTCGTCAACAGCAACTTTCATTACGGTGATCGCTCCAACACTAGAATTTCTTATGTAAAGGGTCAAGATACAGGTTTAATAAAAGTCCTCAATAATAAATATCAATTATTTTATCACAGAGAATCACATTGTGTTATACAACATATTTACGTGGCTAGTACAAAATATCCCTTACAATGATCCTTGTCTATGCATATAATATATCAGTAAATACTTAAAGGTTTTCAATTAAAATGGAAACACTACTACAAAATACTATCTTTGTTCAACAAAAAGGTCCAATTACAAACTGCAAAAATGTTACATTTGACGAATTTAATTATCATATCTATACGATAGGTCGAATAGTTATATCACAAAATATATCATTTCAGCAGCTGACTTGGAAACTTGTATACAATGTCGATAAAATTGTTTCAAATTAAATTCCACTAAATTAACAACGAAATAAAAAATTTATACAATAAAATATGTCGTATATAGACTACAGACAAATAATTACAACACATAGGGACAGGAAAAACTATGGTAATATTGCAAAGTATAACTATTGTGTAAAAATATGATAATATAAAACATGGTAGTGCTCATACTAAATTAATAAATATACACCGGTATTTTGCTATTCTGGAGCTAAAATGTAGTAACTTATGTCAGAAATATACTATACGGTTAGACATGTTACGTACGTAATATACCATAGACCCAATTCTTACAATAATTAAGGTAAAATTCAAATATAATTACGCTCTAGTCACATGACTTTATGACATTTATGCTATACAAATGTATTACGACATTCAAACTAGATCGAACATTTTCATAAAACGTTTTTTTCAATTAGGAGAATTGGGTAGTGTTATTCATAATAGAAGGTATGCTTTAAATTTAAATAAACATGTTTTGATTTTCTTTATTTATTTCTGTTTTAAATCTTTGTGCTTATTGTTGGTAAAGCACTACATTTCATTTAAAAAATAAATAGTTACCGGTGTATAAGGCACAAAATAAAAGTCGCATCTACATATTTAAATAAGTTTCCAATGTATCTCAACTTTTCGTGCATTATATTAACATTTAGACGCAACTTTTCATGTGCTTGCATGTACTATAAATACAAATATTAATTCTTAAAAAAGAAATATAGACAAGTGTTTAAAAAACTTAATTTTGTATTGCCATGTAAAAGAAGACAAGATATATTTTCAACTGTACATAAATGATAAAAGAAGTATTAATACAAGTAAACTAATACGTTATTGTCTATATACACCTATTTTACGCTGGACTGGATTGGAATATTTAGAATTCGTTTTAGATACCAATTTACACCGTGAATATGGTTCACACTATAGGCAAACGACGAGATCTAGGTTACAAACGTACATTACCTGCTACTTTACGTTATAGATAATTTGTATCATTAATTTAGGCTTTCAATGAACTTGTATCAAACACCCACTCTGGCCTAGCTTGTAGAACAGTTATATATAATACCTGGAGGCCAATTCGCGTAATTTTTAATCTACAGTATCAGCTCAGTCTCGTGTTTCATCAATGTTTTCATACAAATGTATATCAAGTTTTTTAAATTCAAAACATCGAAACTATACCGATACTGTGTTTTTAAGGTACGCAAATTAACCATCTGTTACAAACTGGGCCAAACATCTAAAATAAAGCATGAAACAACACGTCAATCATAGTAATTTCGAATTCAATTTTAACTATGACTTACAAAATTCTAAAACTCAGGGCCTGTTTTACCATCGACAAGTAAAGTGTCAAGTAGACTAACCGCAACCTGAAGTCATCCGTAACCACTCATACGAATTTTACAATATCCGAGTAGCATAATCAGGGGATAAACTGGCCTGTAACTAAGATACGATAGAAGATACTCGTAACTTTTACTTGCTGATTAGCGTTAATCAAGAAGTAACTATTCAACACTTTACTTGTAGATGGTGAAACAGGCCCTCAGTATAATTAAGTTACTGGCCTATAAAAAAGAAATAGTGTGTTAATGATACAGTTATAAGAATAACATATATTTCAAGCGAAACCCTAACCGTAACTTATGAATACACAACATAATTTCACACATTTGCAATATACAAACTCCTTAGTCTTTACAGTTGGCTTTTCAGTGTACTATATGTATTAGCCGGAACTTCCCTAACAAATAAGTTTTCTGAGATCGTATTTTTGTAGTTTCAGAGTACGTTTCTGACGTGTTTAAGTTTTGTCAACCACTGGTTACAAACAACAATATGTTTTGTTACATGTACTAAAGCACTACAAACACTAGCGCCATTATTAATTAAAAATTACAATTTTAAACCAAGAATTAAATTATACCTGTCAGTGTCACTGTCGTTTGCATATCAAAGAATAGTCAATAGACCTAATACGGGGTTTAGTTAATGCCGGTATGATCCTCGTTTATGAATAAGAGGGTTTATGTACGGGTTCATGGAGCTAATGCAAATATAGTGATATTAGTGGTGACAAATAAGTAGTTGAATAGATGTAACATATTTTATTTTAGAGCTGTCAATCGCCTGTTTAGTGCTTCAATACGGACTAGTAAATATTTTCAGTTCGTTTTTTGGAACATTAATTCGTGAGTATTGTCCGTTTTCAGTTTGTTCTCTCGAATGTTGGCTAACCTTAAAAAGTAACTATGTGAATGTCCTGGGTTGAGTATGATAACGTCTTTCTGTGGAGACAAGAAATGTGACCCTTGTAATAATCTCATTAGGAATTTAAAATGTCTGACACTTACGCGAATACATGACATTGAAATATAACTATCTCCATCTCCACAGATACTAAATTAACAGTAAAAATAGATACATTTCAATATAATTCGCAATTGTTATAATTTTGTAAGAGATATTTATCAGGATATCTATAACATTGCTATACCCGCATCCTTACCCACTAACCGACATCCTTAACATCGCATCATAACTTGCAAAATCGTGATAAAAATTTAAACAGTAAAAAATGTGCGGTGCCCACATTGCAAACTTCGTAAAACCGTGTTAGAACATTAAAAACGTCGTTAAAATTTGCCACAAATTCCGTGCATGCTTGTCGAGAGCGCATGAGTATTAACAGTATGTACCTGTTATTTGCGAGTCATTGGCTAATCGAGAAGGCCTGCTTCTGATTTATTTGGTTAATAAAAGGAAACGCAACTCCTTGCATTGTTACTGGCCACTACGGCGAGTATGCGAATATTCACGTACCCTATGATTTGGTAATAGCTGACAGCTGTCATTTGGAACAATCCTTTTGAATTTGTATCATCCGTTGATTTTCTTTGGAGTTGCCCACTTTTTTTCACTCGTAACATTAATCCTGTTCGTGTCTTGAGTTAAGAAAGTTCGAAGCCAGTGTTGCTGTTGACGGCGTATCGTAGTTTGTCGCGCAGAGTGCTGCGTTTCTGGTAGTTCGGCAGCTTGAGGAGGTTGAAACAGGTGGACGACGTCGGGAGACGGTTCAGTGGATCCTTCTTCCTTATTGTAAAGAAGCCTCGGATTACGCTGCCTGTAGCAACAAACACAAATAAAAATTAAATTCTTATATGGCGTGATACAACGTGTTGTTCAGTTAGTTATGCTGTTCCTTCTAGTTAATAACTACAGTTCTGTAGCCTACGGATCAAAAGTACCATTCCCCTTCATTACTGAGAAAGTAAGTCTTAACAGTACGAACAAAATATACGTATCTAAATTGATAAAGGAAACTTGAAAAATGATGGACACAAGCAGGACTTGAACCTGCGACCTTCAATTTAGATTTAAGCTTAGCATGGGCAACATGCAAAAGTGACACAAAATGTCATAAAAATATACGTATTTTAATATATATAATTTATCTGTACGCGTATTTGTCACCTAAACCCTCCTAAACGGCTGGACCGGTTTGTTTGAAATTTTGTGTATATTTCTATTGGTTCCTGGATGGTTTGAAAAAACAATTGGACCCGGTAGATGGCGCTGCTTTTCCGGGCAGGAGGACGTCTGCCGGGTCCGCTGTAAACTTATAATAAGCGGTGATATAATTATGGGGTGTATAGACTTCTAATTGTATGTTAAATATGAATACGAAAATATTTTTAAAGAACGAGACAGCAACATAATACTCATTGGCCTCGCACTCTTTGTTCTCACCTATAGTGTCCCCAGTGTCTTCATCGTCGCCTACTTCGACGCAGCGAATTGAAAACGGCGGCTTCAGATGAGCGAACCCAAGCACTGGAGGTTTGGAGCATGACGTCACGAACTAAAGATGAAAGATATAGTTTTTAGTCAAACATTATGCTGATATTGAAAAATATTTTCTGAGTCACCATCATGGTCCATAAATACCCATAGCTGGGTATGTAACTAATATTGACAGGTACTTTCATCTATGATTAATAATAGTCCATTTTTATAATGTTCCCCTGACCGATTATTTTTCGGTCACGGCGGCCTGTCACTTCTGAGACAAACCAACTACGCAGGAGATATTATTGTGCACAAGTACGCGCGCAATCACAGGTGCACTCCCTATTCCCTCACTCTCATAGTGCGGTAGGACGGTAGACCGACACGACCGGAGTGTGATCAGGCGCAGATTAACGTGCCTTCCTAAGCACGGAGAATCTCGACGAGTGAAATCGGTCACCCATCACTAGACTGACCGCAGTGAGCAGGGCTTAACCGCGCAGATCGTCTTATCTGCACGGTAGCCACGTAGCTACGGGCCCCTCATTGCTAGAATATATATTTATATAGTAGAAGGTATGAGGCACCTTGAGGAACATGGCCCGCTCGTGCTCGGAGAAGTCCCGCTGCAGCACGTCCCACAGCCAGCAGACCACGCGGTGCGAGTCGTGGAAGCCGCCGTAGTACTGCGTGTGGCGCCGCAGGTCGCGCAGGTCCAGCGGCACGTTGTCGCCGCTGATGAGGCGCTGCAGCTGGATGGGGGGGGGGGGGTAAACTATTACCGACTTCATTATTCAAAAAAACGTCACCCTGTTTGGACGGAGTCATTCAATCGAATGCACATTTAAACAAGGTCACCCCACACTAGGAATTTCTCCTGTATCGTGAGTGCGTTTCACAAACATGAAATATCACAGGGTTGCGGGTTCGATTCCCGTGCGGGAATCGAACCCGCAACCCTTAGCGCAGCAGTCCAATCGCTTGGCCACTGTGCCAATCAGGTCGTCGCAATAATACGCAATGACTACAATAATCTATTTAATTAAAATATAAATTAAGATCCCCGTTTACGCTATGAAATCATATCGTTTTTGTCACTTGAAAATTAATAAACAAAAGAATATGCAAGTCTTTTTGAGAAAGGTAAGACAAATGGACCGTACCGTGACTGTATCACAGGCAAGATGGGAGAGAAGTTCAATAATAAATATTTACTATTACTGCTGCTATATAAAAATAAGTTTAGAAAGAAACTTAGTCTTGTATGTATTGTTTTGGTACTTACTTCTGGCGTAGAAAACAACGACAACCATTCAGGATTGATGATAGTCCTAAATCCTTTGATGAAAGCATTGGTCTGGTCCTTTATCTGCGTGTGCATCCGGAAATGTGCCATCAAATGGATGTAGTTTATTCTGTAACACATTAAACCTTTTAACAACATCCAATTCCATGAAAAACTGCAACACATACTTATTGCATTGGTTTTTTTTAAACCTCGCCCTGCATTATGAATTACTCCTGTATCGTGGGTGCGATTTACAAACATGAAATATCACATACACAAACACTCAGACTCGAGACAAACATCTGCGGATCACACAAATTTTTGTCCCGTGCGTTAATCGAAGCCGCGACCCTTAGCGCAGCAGTCCAATCGCTTAGCCACTGCGCCAATCAGGTCGTCTTACACCGCACATATTGAATAATATATTTTTAGTTATTCTTAGACACCTCTGTCATGTCATTGTGGCTAAAAGATGTTATTTTTTTCTAGAAATCGACTGCCGCAGATATCCCCAAGGAGACATTATCTGCTTTACCGGACTTTTTGGCGTGACCCAAGAGCCTCCAGCAAAAGCTATACTAGAAAAACCTGAAGGTCATAAGCTCGTTTACACTTAAACAAGTGTGGATATAGAGTAGCATCCTCCTACCAACCACTTAAGGGGAACACATACATAAATCAAGAAAGTGACACATGCTAAGCGAGACAGAGTAATTAATGTACAGAGATTACAATAGTACTCACTTGTTTTCGTTAGTAACAGGAACAGCTTTCCCACCCGGTACTAGTTCGTGTGTGACTATTTCGCCTAGCCGCTCTTCGTCTACCGAAAATGTAAGCTCCAACGACGATATATCGCCCTAAAATTATATAATAATAATATATGAACACAGTGCTTCCTCTAAATTTCTCTGCTTAACATTATTATGGTCTAAATATTTGTTAATTTTAACACCTAAAATACTTCGTGGAATGCAATAAACATTGAGTATCGACAAAATTAATTGTAAGAACACGAGAATACATAGTCTATAGTATATTTGTAAATTTTTTGTTCAGTAACTGTTTACTGAATTCAATGTCAAGTTACTGACAAAATAAAGGACAAGATCCATCTTCCTAATTGACTGTGAACGTGTAGTCCATATTACTAGTAATAATAAAAATAATAAATGTAATAAAGCCAAATGCTTTTTGTTCTGCAGGCAATATCCAAAAATGATCCAAAACATGGACACTGTAGATACATAGCTGCTACAGTAGCAATAAAATATTGATTGTTCCGTCTTACAAGCCTGAATACGATTGCGGTGTTAAATCGGAGTGGTCACTGGTACTACCTTATTTGCGCTTTCATTTTCGCATGCCGCACAAGGCATAATGTGTGGAATATTTTTTTTTGACTTTATATACTATCTGTATATACCCATGTATAGATTACCCATAAGCGAAATTAATATAATTTGATTTGTCACACTAATCATTTTGTTATTAAGTACAAAGAAGAAATAATACAGCTTTTGGTGCCTAGTACATAAGCTACAGAAGTAGTTTATTTGTCTCCAGTACTACAGTATACCGGTTTTACGCACCTGGAAATGTTTGATATAAGTGAGACTGCGATAGAGGTCGCGGTCGAGGGAGGGCAGCTCGTCGATCCAGCTGTACAGCGCCTGCTGCGTCTGGCCGAGCACCTGGCTCAGGAAGAACGACGCGAACGGCACGTCTACCACTATGCCCTGCCAAAACAAACAACCATGTAATATGTTTTTCTTATCGTATGGTTTATGAACAACCTGGTGTCAGATTTTAAACCGCCTGAAGGCCTCTGACATGGCTTTACACACCGTTGAAAAGTCTATCAGGTGTGCCAGTTTCCTCACGATGTTTTCCTACACCGTTTTTAGCAATTGATAACTAATTTATAGTACGCATATGAATTCGAAAAGATAATGAAAATGGCGGGACTACTATACTACTTATTTAACAGTTAGAGTGAAGATGCAACAGATTGTATACGGGACAATATTTATTTATCACTACATAGTATAAAACAAAGTCGCTTTCTCTGTCCCTATATCCCTATGTATGTTTAAATCTTTAAAACTACGCAACGGATTTTGATGCGGTTTTTTTTAAATGTATATAACATCCATTAAATAGTGGAGAAATACTGTTATTTTTTAATGACATAGCTATATATTTTATACCCGTGTGAAGCCGGAGCGGGCCGCTAGTATGTAATTAAAACGGTACGTAAAACCAATGACATAATATGTATTTAAAGTAAAAGAGGAGTAGGTATTAATAAGTACGTATTGAGCTATGGAAACTGCTGGGTTGGCTTGAAGGGACGAATGGAGCTGACAAAACGTCCACAAACCTCATAGACGGCCTTCCCCAGCATCCTGCCAATGAACTCGAAGAGCTGCAGGTGGTTGTCCTGCAGGCACGACGTAGGCGACGGGTACAGGCGCTCCTCGCTCGTCACGCGGAACAGGTTCAGGGACGGGTCGAACACGCGCTTTATGGTCTCCTCCAGGAATTCTGGGACAAACATAAAACAAGGACCATAGTTTTCTTTGATTACATTTTTAAGTTAACTGAAGGATCAACAAATTCTGGGCACGTAATTCTGGGCACGTTAAATGGCAATACGGTTGCTACCTTCATGGTGATAAAATTTAAATATACTGAGACACCATTGACTAGTTTAGAATTGAACTTATCTTAAAAAATTAATTTACTCTTAATGCTTATGGAATGTAGTATGTACCTCAACTGTCGTGCGAAATGTTTATTTGTTTTATGGAAACATGATAAGGGTAAAAACTTAGACCCTATTCACTTTAGGGTGGATCTAGATTAGATGTATGGACATAATGAACGTGTATAATAACGCGGTACCTTTGAAGACCCCGTCCTGGTCGATGCCGGCCTCGTCCAGCCCCTGCTCGTTGACGAAGCGCACGCGCACGCAGCCCTTGAGCGCGCGCGAGGGCAGCGCGGCCAGCTGGCGGTAGCCGTCCTCCACCAGGCGCGCGCGCCGCACCGTCACCAGCGTGGAGCGCCCGCCGCACGCGCGCTCCGTCAGCCCCAGCACCACCTCGCGTCACAGTCATTACTACCATTAACACTGACCATTTACCAATTTATACGAATACAATATTACCTAGAGAGAACTATACGGTTAATGCTCGTATCCTTCTCTGTAAGAACACGCCTTTGCCCAGCATTAGGACAGGTGGACAGCTATAGGCCAAATTATTATTATACCTAAATAAAGTCACGCATGTTGTCGAAAGAGATACCTATGCTATCATCATCAGCCTATCTCAGTCCACTGCTGGACATAGGCCTCTCCATCTACCTATGCTATAACCACAAATTTATACTAAATAAGTAATAGATTATTAAAAGAAAATCGCTAGTTACGATACCGATACACCAGTACATTTTTATAGGAAAAACAAATAGATTAAAAATAGTGTTAATTTGTTACCTTTTCGTCGGCGACTGCTCGTCTAAATAATCTGACGCGTTCACCGTGCGCGATCATGTGAGGAGTCTTTTGTACTAGCACCTGAAAAAACCGGTAAAATATATATTTAAAGTAGCACTTCACTAACAAGCAGGAGTTGATAAGGCCGAATTTATTAAAAAACTTATTAAAGTAAGATTTTAGAGGTTATAAATATCATGACGTGGGTGTTAAATATTGCTACAGATACTCATACAATAGCATTTGATCTTTGGAAAAAAGTCGACACCGTGTAGACAATTGCCGCGATGCCTACTACAGTAAGGGTTGACACGCGTTCAAGGTTTCAAATATTATTTTAAACATGAAGTTATCATGCATGTTCAATTAATTACCTATTATTATTATACATTTAGGAAATCTATTTTAAGCTTAGATAAAGCAACCTTAATCTCTTGATTATAATTGGATTTACATTTTTTTTTAATAATCGTCGCCCCACACTATGTATTTCTCCTGTATCGTGGGTGCGTTTCACAAACATGATATATCACATACACTAACACCCAGACTCGGGACAAACATCTGCGCAGCAGTACATTTTTTTTTCAGCCTGTATTGTCCCACTGCAGGGCAAAGGCCTCCCTTTCACTCTTCCACTTTACTCGGTCGTGTGCTATTATATTATTTGGAAATGAAGTAAACATCGGTAATTTTCCCCCATTACCTGTTGCGGCTTCTTGCCCTTCTCGAGGTCCGCCATGAACTGCCCCTCGCGGATGTCGCGCACCAGCCAGTGGTTGGCGGGCGTGTAGCAGCGGCGGCAGTCGCGCCGGTACAGCACCAGCAGCAGCGTGTGCAGCGAGCTGAACAACTCGTTGCTCTGGATTGTCTTCAGATCTGGGGGTAGACATTTAATTCATCATCATCATCAGCCGGAAGATGTCCACTGTTGGACAAAGGCCTCGCCCTTAATGGAAAGGGGTTGCCATAATCCCTACGCTTGGCAAGCGGTTTGGGGATCGCAGTATTGGTGGTGAAGTTACAGAAGACGCTGCTGCCCATTTTCTGGTTTTTTTTTCCCTTAGTCACCTCTTACGACACCGACGGGAGGAAAGGGGGTGATCAATTCTAGGACGGATACCACAGAGCACATTACGGCGGAGATTTAATTTCTCAAGATTTTCTTGAAAGCAGCTTGCACTAATTTTAAGAATATTGCCCAACATTTTTATTTAATACAATGGAATTACTTGATTAACTTCCCAGAAATTCTGGGCTTGTGGTGAATGTTCTTGCAGGAAAAGTAGCCTATATATAGCACTGATTTACTCAGCCTTTTAATCGCAATCTACTCGAGTGACCAAAGATATAAAAGATGATCTAAACGCCTGTTTCCATCTACAAGTAAGTGTCAAGTAGACTAACCGCCACATAAAGTCACCGGCACACCTGAGAGATTTTTCAACGTTGTGTACAGCCATGTCAGAGGCCTACAGGCGGTTTAAACTCTGACACCAGGTTGTTCATCAACCGTACGATAAGAAGAAGAATAATGTCATCCGAAGTTCAGTCATACGAATTTCAAAATATCTGAGTAGCATTAATCAGGGGATAAACTGGCCTGCAACTAAGATACGATAGAAGATACTCGTAACTTTTACTTACCGATTAGCGTTAATCAAGAATCAAGTATATATTCAACACTTTACTTGTAGATGGTAAAACAGGCCTTAAGTGTAAAGTTAAAGGTATAAGTTTGTAGCCAACTGCACGCAGCGTATAGTGTAGTTAAAATAAATATGCACATTAAATCAGAGACATCGCGTAGCATATGGAGCTGCTTTCAACAACACAGGCTTAACTAAACAAGGTGGTATGCAGGAAAACTCACCAAATAACTGTCCCATAATAGATTTGTAAACAAACATGTTCAGGAACTGGGACATGTTTATAAAGTCTTGTAACTTGAATGGATTCTGTTGTTCATACATCTCCATATCATCTAATATCCTGCAAGAAACATAAAAAACTTTTAGCTGGAGATATTTAAAGATTATAACTTGTATATAGAACTCTATCAAATACATATCTATTAAATAAAAATAAATCCCTGTTTCCCTTGGTCACACCATAACTTGAGAACGGCTGGACCGATTTTGTTTAATTTTGGCCTTGAAATATTCGTGGAAGTCCGGGGTAGGTTTAAGTGGTGAGAAGGCGGTGCGGAGTCGGGTCAGCTAGTGTCCCTACGTATGAATTTATGTATGTATCTATGAAACCAGAAAACTCCGGGAAGAGGCTGGCATGGACTCATGGAGACTGGCACAAAAGAGGCCTATCCCAAGATATGACCATAAAGCAGAAGCACTAATAATATGTGGTTTATTAAACGATTTAAAGATACTCCTCGTTGATCTCTCTCTTTCGATGATCAGTGTTTGCTAAGCGCGACTGCTAAGCACAGGTTTTGGCGGCAAATCCCGGGTCGGGTAGTGGTACTGGGTTTTTTCATTAGATAATTCTCAGTGGCAGCACGGAGTCTGGATTTTTGCTCGGTTGATGGCAATAGGCTCGTCCCCAATTACATTGGGACTTATAAAATAACCGGCGAAATGAGGGTATACTAAAGGTACACCTCTGCCTACCCCTTCGGGGAATACAGGCGTGATCTTATGTCATACAGATACTCACGTAACATAATGCGTCATGCAGTCTGCGAAAAGTATCAACATCTGAAACTCCGGCGCAGACGTCTTAGTGTTAACAGCTAAGAGATCAAGGAAGGATTTCAGCCCACAGTTTGGTCCCAACGTGCATAAGAATTGCCATAAGGAATATAATATTTCATCCTGATTGCACAACCCTGAAAAAAAAATGTATATTACTGGTATTGAAACAAAAAACTATTGCCTGAGATATGAATCTCATGTGCATTGACCAACACTTTTATTCATAAACGAGGATCATACCGGCGTTAACTAAACCATGTATTAAGTCTATTGATATCTCTATTCTTTGATATACAAACGACAGTGACAGGTATAATTTAATCCTTGATTTAAAATTGTAATTTTTTATGAATAAGGGGACAAAGTCTATTGATAAAAATATATATTTATAAGCATACACATCTAGTTAATATTTTTTGGCAATTCTAAGACTTATTATCTAGCAATGTGTCCTAATGTACCTTTCTTTTTAAGAATACACGTGAGACATGACCCAATAAAGATGTATTATAATACCTGCCTGAAATTATTGTAGCGTGGCAAACGCTGCTTCTCACACAGATGAGGCTAAGTAAATATTCAAACGAAAACTAAATACGTCACCACATAAACAGTCACCGAGTAGATTATGTAGTGAATAGACCATAGAGTGCAGCTGTTTTTTTAAACAGGACATGCCTACCACTCCTGCCTTTTATCTCCTGTAAGCCAGGATCTACAACGACAACCATTAAGAACCATCGAGGCAATGAAGCTCGAGGCGTCCCAGAGTTATGGATTGACTGTTTTGGAATCCGCAACGAAATTATAAATTAATCATATAAGGATATATAGCAGAAGTGCACCTGTTAGTATATCAAGTTTGACTTGCGTCATAGTCTGAAGCGCTGTGTGGTACATGGAACATATGAGGGCCGCCTTGGTGCAGTCCGGAGACCCCAGCTTTCTGTAGTGTTTGTTTGCATTTGATCTAAAACATCAAAGATTTTTAAGTTATCAATACGTAAGTAAAGTGTAAAGTTAAATGATTCAACTTGGCCTGTTAAAATTGTTAATTTAGCTTCTGTTTATGTGAATGTCTATGTTCTTAACCTGTTATAAAAAATACCGGCCAAGTCCGAGTCGGACTCGCGCACGATGGGTTCCGTACCATTATCAGTAAAAACAGCAAAAATTCATGTCTGTTGTATGGGAGCCCCCTTAAATATTTATTTTATTGTTTTTTAGTATTTGTTGTTATAGCGGCACCACAAATACATAATTTGTAAAAATTTCAACTGACTAGCTATCGCGGTTCTCGAGATACAGCCTGGTGGCAGACAGACCGACGGACAGACAGCGAAGTCTGTGTAATAGGGTCCCGTTTTTACCCTTTGGGTAGGGAACCCTAAAAAGGTACTTAAATATATAAAGTCTCGTGAAAAGAAAATAATAATGTTTATTTTAAACTGAATTACTCTAAATACAGGGAGTAGTCATTAACAGTGTTAAAATAATGCAAAATAAAAACTTAAAACACAAAAATGGAACACCAATTTCCTTTACCCTAAGCTCACCTGCTTGTCCTAGCCTCAATAGCCCGCCTGATGATAGCCGCCGGGTTATTACTCTGCACGGGGGTGGAGGGCTGCGAGGGCCCCGCGCCCTCCTCGCCCGTGACCCCCGCGTCTACCATGTCCTTCAGGGGCAGCGCCAGCAGCTTCTTCAGCAGCGGCGCCCCCCACAGCAACGACAACTGGTTCCTAAGGTTCCCCATGGCGGGAGGCAAGTAACAGTCGAAGCTCTGGGAGAACCAGCCAAGGATCGGGTGCCAGTTGCTTAAGTTGCCCTTCTTGCAGACCACGTACTGCTGGCAGGAGTCTAGGAAGCGTGTGACTACCAGCTGTGGATATAAAATGATGAGTTAGTAAGTTTAATGTTAGTTTTTGTTTAAACTTTCGCAATTTTACCCTTGATTACAATTACGCTAACAGTCATATCACAAGTTAGATAATCATTGTAAAACTATGCTCCACTTGTCCTGTATGATCCGGCATTTTATAGATATGAGAGACCAAATGCACATTCACCAAGATAAGGAACTGATTATGATTACACATACTTGTAAGGTGAAGATTTAGATTTACATCATCATCATTTCAGCTCGGTATCACCCACTGCTGGGTATAGGCCTCCCTTTTTATTTGCCAATCCTCTCTATCTTGAGCATCTCTCGTCCAGGTTATCTTAATAATATTCTTTATTCTTTTTATACTTAGAAAATATTATTTAATTACATTTTAAAATTATTATATTTTAGGTATAAGGAGGAATACTAAGATGCATAATTTTTTTAATGTTTTTTTTATTATGATGTATATAGGTATTATTAGTTTAGTGTAGTAGTAGGTATAAGAAAATGTATATATATATATATATATATATATAATATAAATTGATAATGTTTGTAAATAAATAAAGAATTGTTTTAGGTAATGTGTTAAAAATACACATACCAATAATTAGCTAAAATTCTCTTTCAATTAAAAATCATACAATAAAACAAATAAACCACCACTCACCACAAACGTGGGATGGTAGGAGTCGTTATTCGCGTACTCCCGCTCGGAGTGTGCCAGCTGCACCAGGTTGGCCAGCAGGCAGAGCGCGTAGTTCCCCTCCAGAGTGTTGAACACGATGCGCATGTTCTGGTCCGTGCTCAGGAACTCCAGGCACTTGTCGAACATCGAGTACGAGCGGAACGACGATATCGACTGAGGACAATCGTAGTTTTATAACCGATATTATTGCGACAATCAAAAATAAAATCGGCTTGAAATAAGTCATTGCTATGTGTATATCTACAATATAATATGTTACAAATGTGAACCAGATTGGATCTGCGGATGATTTAACATCTACAAAATCTCTGGTATTTTATTATTCGTCATTCAATTGTTAAGAGTACCACACAGCCGCGTACGGCAGGATAGGAATTGCACACATTCCTAAAAGACCTTTCAAAACAACAGCATGTAAAATAAGCTAAATAATATAGCTGTTGTTCCACTACTTACCTCTGGCGATATCTGCTGCATATGGTACACAAGCGTTGGCACCGACAGGATCTGTATGATGTACATAGTGAGAAGCTTCTCCGAGAACTGCGCGGACACCAGCGGCCGCAGCGACAGCGTCACTATCGCCGTCAGAGACACGGTCTTTAGGTAGATCTTCTCGCGACATAGACCTCGCAGAAGAAGGGACTGTAAAAAAATTATTGACTTTAGTCTAGTAAGTAGATTTTATTAAAATTTCTTGTTAGCCAATGGGTGATGGATCGCATTCATATGTATTGGCTAAAAACCTAAGAAGTACTAACTTGACATATTATACATTTACTTAGTTAATGCTAACCCTACATTTTAAGCCATAACATGGCATTTAATTAATTTATGGAACTCATAATACGTAGCGAATTTTGGGTGTGTCATTTTGCACACCACTATCTACCCCCTTAGGGGATACAAGGATGATGATAAAACAATTTGTATATGCAACATGATTGTCATAATGAATTATGCACATAATTATTATAAATATTAATAACAATTGATAATTACGAAACCTTTGACCTTTGACTTATACTATACGCAATGCGTATTGCATAGGAACTCACTACTGTTTACTATTTATATAACATTGGCTGATAAACCTCACTCATAAGACTTTGTTTTGCAACATTGAATGTTATTGTAACACCCATATAGTATCAATTGGCATGACTCATATTCAAGTAGTATACAATTGTAATTGATGACAAGGAAAGAACTGAACAGAAACAATTTGTAACCTTTAAACTTTTGTAAATGCCTGGTAACTATTGGCATGGTCAAGAGCTTTGTGATCATTAGTTTGTCACATAAGATTTCATACATTACATCCTTTTTAAATCGTCTATCATGTAAATTCTGTTATTCAGTAGTGAATAAGAGGCTAGAGGCAGTTAAAATAATAGGACTAAAATTTATGTCTTTTTTTAACAATCTTCTTACTAGATATAACATAAAAAAAATGTGTTTGAGATCATTATGAGGTCCAGGTTTAAAATTAACTTAGTTTAGCCAGGTATTTTCTGCACTTAGCCACTTGATTGGACCATTGTACATGATTTTGTTTTCTCCAGCCCATTCCAAAAAGTGAGCAGGCTTTTCAGGTTGCTGCAGAGTTCCGGTAATGATGTTGCCGTGCGTCAACGGTGATTGTTATTGTGCAAATTTATTTAGAAAACCCATTAACTAGGCTTAGTTGTTAATCTCCTTTGAGAAGTATTTAAACTTGCATTGGGACAGTTACCCTCTTACTTATAAACGATGCTAACATGTTTTTTAAGATAACCACTTGTTAAGTCTATTGGCATCTCTATTTTTTGACTTGCAAACAACTGTGACAAGTTTAATTTAACTAATTGTTCAACAATGACAATTTTTATAAGTAAGGGGGTTAGAATCCAGTATTAATATTCAAACTCACCTTCAAAGTTAAATAATATCCTTTATGGAACAGGGACCCCATAACATTAGCACACAACTGTGTCATCCCTCCTCTAAGCTTCTCAAAGTTCTTCAGTCGGGTCATTGCCCAAGTGTTGGTGGCGGTGAATGCTACCAAGGTGTGTAGATGCACGAGGATGCTCTGCATGTCCACTGGAGACTCTGGCTTTAACTCTTCGAGGTACAAACAACATTTGTACAGGAGATCTTTGATGTGGGATATCCATCGGAGACTGCAAATTACAAACAAGAGGTTTATGGGACCATATTAGTTACTAGATTAGGGCCTTTGCACACGACGTATTTTTAACGCGCCGACGACGCGCGTTTTTGATGAGCGCGTCCTCTGCGCGTTATCAACGCGTATTAGCAGATTGTATGCGTTTGTATCGATACAAACGCAAGCGGAACGCGCTTCATACGCGCGTTTGTATCGATACAAACGCAAGCGAAACGCGCTTCATACGCGCGTTTGTATCGATACAAACGCACGTGGAACGCGCTTCAAACAGCCGAGGCTGCGGAGAAAGGGGTGTGGAGGAGGGGTGCGCACACGCCGGCCGAGCTTCGCGTAGCATACTCCTGTTGTAAATCTAACTAGTTGTGAACGACACGTATTTCGCTAACGAAAAATGGAGCCATTCGATGTGGATGTCTTTATAACGGAAATACAAAATCGTCCTCCTATATGGAATTCACGTTTGCCAGAATATTCTAACAAAGTTTTAAAGAAAAATGCATGGGAAGAAGTATGCAAAATTTTTTATACAGATTTTGAGAAAAAGACGAATAAAGAAAAAAATTTTGCTGGTAAGTTAGTTACATATTTATTTAAATTTATTCTACGAGTAAACTAATTTAATTCAAATTATCTTAATTACACCTTCACCACAACTTATGCCGTACATAGGATTGAAAATGTAGTTTGTAGTAACAGGCTAGTTTCCTACATTCGTAAACCTTAATTTTAATTATTCTAATAAATAATACAAATCAAAGTAAAAAGCAGATTTTACATTCGTTTTAGGAGTACGTAAATCTTTACAGACAATCTACTATACATATAAAAATAAGTCGGGTTTTCCTTCCTGACGCTATAACTCCAAAACGCACGAACCGATTTCCACGGTTTTGCATTCGTTGGAAAGGTCTCCGGCTCAGTGAGGTTTATAGCAAAGAAAATTCAGGAAAAATTAGGTGGTAGGTAGTAGGCAGGTAGTAGGTAGGTAATAATAATAATATATCTTTATTTGCATAAAATGTAGGTACATAGAGAAAAAATTGCATTGCAACGCATGCCGGGTACAGCTAGTTGTTTTATAATTAAATTGTCTTTGTATTGAACTGCATTGTTTTAATTTAATAATTAAACTTATTAGTTAAGGAAACTAACTTATTGTGAGTACCTTCTTATCTATTAATTATTAATTATTATTTATAGAAAACGAATAAAAGCTATTTCTGAACTGAATTAATTCATTCTTTTTAAATTGATTAATCAAATCATTCATTCTTTGATGAAATCCTGGTTTCATATTTTTGAGTCCTGCCAAGGTACTGCGCCTTCATCACTGCTAAAATATTCAGTGTACATTTTTCTGATCATCGTTCCGCTCATTCGGCTATTCCGTGTCGACCTTCTTAGTGAAATTAAACTTCCACTGGCAGGTAGATCTTCTAGGCCTACAGTGCTCATAGTATGAGAAAAGTTATATCCGTCACGCTTACGTATAAAATTGTGTAGTACACAACAACATCTTATAATGTCTCTACTGAAATCCACACTTACATTCAATGGACGATTAAAAATTTTAAATTTATTACTAAGTAAACCAAATGTACATTCAATAAAACGTCTTGCACGAGTCAAACGGTAATTATATATTTTCTTTTCTCGTGATAGAAAATTTCCTGCATATGGTCTCTGTAAATGTTCAGATAACCCAAATCCTTCGTCGCCAACAAATGAAAATGGTAAGGGTATTCCATTATTAGATATTGGCCTAGGATCCGGTATATTGTAATTTCCTTGCTTTATTTTTTTAGTCCATTCGCTGGAGTTATTTATTGTCGAGTCTGCACTCTTTCCATAACATCCAACATCTATATCGATGAAATTGTAATTAGCATCACATATCGCAAGCAATACGATTGAAAAATAACGTTTATAATTAAAATATTCTGATCCACTCTGTTGTGGTTTTATGATCCTAATATGTTTTCCATCGATTGCCCCAATGAGATTAGGAAAATTTGCAAATTTTTCGAATACTTCAGCGGTTTGAAGATGCATTTCTCTTGTAGGCTCTGGCATAGAAATATCTTTTAATTTTTCCCATATTATTTTAACTGTTTCACGGACTATGTTACGGGCAGTAGTTATTCCACATTTAAAGTCATAGTGTAAGTCTGTAAAATAGCATCCTGTTCCTAAGTACCTGTAACAAGCATTTATAATTAAAAATATTTATTGTGTTCATAATATTTGTTTATTTAACCAGCAGTTTAGATTTCTGAATATGTATTACGCCTATGGCTATGTCACTTTCCATAATGAAACCATTCTAACTTCGTCGAAACAAACACTTAAACATAGAATTATTTGGATACATAGACAAACCCACGTAAATACATACAACATAATATACGCTTGAAAAACCTTTTAACTGTTTTGTAATTCTTGTTTTCAGTTATAGAACTGCAAAAAAAGTGGAAAAGCGTAAAGGATGCTTATAACAGAGACAAATCAAAGAGGAACAAATGTGCCAGTGGATCAAAAGCTACATTCAAAAAACCTTATGTGTATTCCAAATATCTATCGTTTTTAGACCCTCTTTCTGAAATTCGACCATCAAGCCAATGTTCAAACACGTCTACTGAAGACTTGGAAGAGGACGAGTCTACTGAAGACACTATTATCCCTTTACCAAAACCACCACAGAAGAAGCCTAAAAAAAACCCAATGAAAGAAGATGCTCAAGAAAAATTGTTTGAAGCACTTACTGCTAACCTCCAAAAAACTAGTGAACCTGAAAATCCAGATAAATTGTTTTTGTTGTCATTGGTTAATGATTTTACTGCTATTCAAGAAGATTACAAGTTGGAGGCGAAGGCTGATATAATCAATCTGATTCGTAAATACAAAAATATGGGGAAATCATTGAGATTTGATATGCAAGGAACATCAACACAATATGGTCATCAGTCTGGATCTGAATATACAGGTTACCAGACAGCAGAAAGAGCCGCACATACTTTAACAAGTAGTTCTTCACTACTGAATTTGGACGACTATGATTCGGCTACCAATCAATCTGATATTATTACCGATATGTATGATTAAAAATAATTTCTTAATTTACTAGATACGCCACTAATTTTCGTACTTCTTTAATTTATGAATAACGTATGACATTGTAGTAAGTCCAATAAAAAACAAATCCATAACTTTAGTTTTACTTACCTCAAAGTAATAAGCAAACGTTCTTCCGCCGATATAGAAGATCTCATCACTGTATTTTGACGGGTTAACTCTGGTTTTACAATCGATAGAAGTTCTTGAAATGATGAATATGACATCCGGTAACAATTTGAAAACTTTTTTCCATGATTCACTAAATTTCCAAATGTTGTTTTGTAATGGCCACCCAATCTTCTTTCATTCGTAAATGGATGTACCCAATATTTACGCAGGATTTTCTTACTGTTTTTCCTAGTATATCGTTGTTTTAAAATCAGCACGAAGGCTAGCGTGAGCAGTGTTGTCTCGAGTGAGGCCATCGTAATACTGTAGTCACAATTCTTTAAAAAGGCATCTGCTTTCTGCGCGTTAGTATCGCTAGAAACGCGCGCTCACAGCGCGTTCGTATCGAGTTATCTGCGCGTTTGTAGCGATACAAGCGCGAGCATCGTGTGCAAAGGTCACAGAGCGTCGACGGCCCTGCGTTTGCTAAGCGTCCTAGTTGCGTACAACGCGCGTCGTCGGCGCGTTAAAAATACGTCGTGTGCAAAGGCCCTTAAAGTCGTAAATAGTTATTTAGCGGCATACATAGGATAGGAGGACGACTGATTATTATAATTATTTATGAATCATGAAAGATTGATGATGACCTAATTCATTCTCATCTCATTCTTCATACATGTTTCTTACATGCATGCTTTTTGGGTTATGAAGAACTGCTCTGATTCACACATGATTGATTTGTCTGATTCATACATTAAAACACTGGTTAATTAAAGAAATTATGAAACAATTATCAAGTGCTACACAAGTGTTCACACATTTAGCACTTATTGAACTGTGAATATTTCATAACTAGTAAAATGAAAACTAGAATGAACACTTGTAAGGAAATTAAGTATATGCATGCAATAAGGTTATTTGGAGAATTTAATGCCTAGCCTACTTTATTGTGGAATACATTAAATATGCAAGTGCATAATAATAATTGTTTTATATAACTTTTATCATGCCACTTTCTTTATAATATATTTTTATTGTTCTATTATGCCTATGAATGAAATGCATTCTTATATCTGTCTATGCAAACTCGTTTGGGAAATAATTGTGGCTGCACACATACATACATTAGTAATCAAATAATACTAAATTTCTAGAGCCATATAACTCTTGCATTAATAAATAGTAAATCACAGTTGTGTAACACACAATTTATATTACATACTAGTTACTAGACAGCAAAAACATTGAGTTCCTTTAAAACACCAATTAGTAATGTCCATTAGTATAAACATGATAATTATCAGCTAGTCAACTGAATAAGTTATAATAAGCTTGGCCTCTTGGTAGAGGCCAAGCTTATTATAACTTATTCAGTAATGGTTTACTGGGACAAAACATGTGTATGGAGGATCACACATGCATATAAATACACTTGAAAATATTTAGGAAGTATATAAGGTGTAGAGAAAGGAGTTCTAGCTCCCTTGTATCAGGGAATAGAATCAAAACACTTTTTTTAAGACAAAGGAGAATGCTACCAAAATTACTTCATTAAATACCTTTCGAAATAAAGCAAGCAAGTATGTATCTACTAAATGTCAAATAGGAAAGAATCATACCTGTATTCTTTATTTAGGAACACACCAACGTAAGACATTTTAACAGAATCCGAGTGTAAGCTCTGCACAATGTACTTGCACAGCTTCTCAAATCTCTTGCGGTCCCTCTGCTGCTTGAACACCAAGAATAGTCTGCATGTGACACGGTACACTTCTAGAGCTGGGATCAGTTCTATTGGCTGTGCTGGCTCTTCCTGTGATCCATGGGTCGCAGTGTCTGGGAGAAGCTCATCAAAATCATTTCTAGAAGCATGGAGAAAAATATTTTTTGTAGAAACTGTAGAAAATTTTAGGACCGTAATAATATGTATCAAATAAACACATACGTTAGGTAAGAAATATTTATTGTAATATTTGCAATTGAGATTGTATCTAAGAGCTGCCTCACATAGATTTTGCAACTTGTCAGCAAATATTATTTTGTTTACCTACTTTCTGTGTGTATTTGCTACCTTGATTATAGACACAAGATAAAATATATAAGGTAATTAAAGAAGAATTGAATGAGATCGCTATCCAGAAAAGACAGGTCTATTATGAAAATAACTTACAGTATACGTTTTATAAATCTCTGTCGTGTAAGCCATCCTTTTATATAGGCCTGGATTTTTACAGCAGATTGTTCTCGCTTTTTCTCCAGCGCACGCTCTTCGCGGGCCGCCTTCGTCTGTTCCAGGAACGTGTCCTTACTCGTCAGAGACTTAGAAAACATCTTCGACCGATCCTATCGCACTCAACACGAATATATCGCTTTGTTTCCCTTTTCGGTCTATCCGTCAGGACATTAAGCTGCCCTGATTCATAATAAAAAGCGAAACTATGGCACCGTAAGCATTGTCGTTGACTATTAAGCACTCGATATTATCCGTTTAAATCATGTTTGCAAACGAATAACAATTGATTTTATGTGATTTACGATTTATTTTACAGAAGCCCTTCGGGTATAAAATTATTATTTTGACATTTTTTTGGGTGTTGCCAGCCTCTGACGCGATATTTCAAATAAAGGATGGTAATCGATTTGTTGGTAAAACTGGTTAATCGAGTTGATCGCAGGAACTAATAAAATTATTGAATTTATTTTTTTATTGTACTTAGTAATTTCGTATTTCCATTATATACAAAGATAAACTTAAATACAATTCAAGCGGTAACTTAACTAATACTTTAAATTGAAATAAATAAAGTCGTAGCAAACCCGAAAATAATACATATAAAAAAATGCTTTCATTCTTATACAGTACTCAAGACTTAAGTATAATTTATAAGCCTTTACATTATATAATTATTGTAATTTGTATAATACAAATGAGAGCTTAGTACCTAAGTTAAGTGCCTAGGTAAGTATGTAGTTACTTTGTATGATTGAGAAGCTTCTGGATTTGGTTTGGCTGTGAAAAGTAGATGAATGATCGAACAAGTTGCAACACTATATCTACTAGCGTTGAGCCTGAAGCCTAGTAGAATTAGTACAGTGGCATACCATTCCTGTGTAAAATGGTTTAATATAAAAACTTTCTTGTTGTATATTTATCACACGGCAACGTCGCGCAGGAACGCGACTCGCGCGGCACGCGGCACGCGGCAGTGCCTTTTTAAGCGTCTCAAAAACTTTGCCATACCTAATTATGAACGACCTAATTTGCTCAAAAATGCCGCTGCATAATTTAACTTATATCATAGCTTATATGGATATATAATTATGTAGGCACTGTGAGAACAGTATCAAAGCACATCGATGCTGAGTATGAGAACGAAAGCTACCTTCATTTTTAGGTATTTTTAGGAAATAAGAACTTATACAGGGACCTAAATGGGAAAATAAATCGAGCTTTTGGTATTTTATTTTTTCCATTTGATTTAAGTTGGCCTCCTAATTTAGAGGTTCCTGATAGTTACTTACCGGGACATGGCCTTATTTGACGCGCTCATTTTCGAGATGCTTCAGGTTTCATCCCCGCGTGGAATTTATTTATTTAAGAAATACACCAACAGTATATACATAGAGACATTTCGTTTAACAAAATATTTAGTACAAGTTCTTATATACATACAATTTAAAGGTGTACATGACAATCGGTTGCGAATAGTATTATATGTTAATAATTACACATTAGTATACACATTTGAATTTTATAGATTACATAATATTTATATGATCAACGAATGGATCTGAGTTTGGGCGTTACCTTATTACCTAGGTTCAGAAACAGAACCGAAACAATGGTAACTGCAAAAGTAATAAAACTGTGGAATGAAAGAATTTGGAATAAATCATAGCAATACGGTAAGTTCCCTATTTGAGTAATTTTACCCCAGTCATGTGTACCTAAAACATGTAAGTATGCACTTCCAGGTGTTTTTAGGTGTCTAGTAAGGCTGCATGCCCACTTACCTATTTCAAACATAACATAATATATCATGACGTCTGTAATTCTCGGAGGGTTAGGCAGAGGTGTATGTATGCATGTATTGTATAGTACCTACCCATATTTTTCTACCTCTCTTGTTGATTTGTTGTATAAATATTTGCAATTCTTGCCCTCTGACATATATCGATGGGTTCTACGTATATGGGCCATTGCAACAATTTGCTCATTTAAACTTTATTGTGTTAAATGCTTACTTTAGTTGACAACATGCATAAAAAATGCCCATTTTTGGGTGGCTATAGGTACCTACTATTTTATGCTGCAGTAAAAAAACTTATCAGTTGAAGCATGTAAAATATTAATATCAAATTGAAACTTTGAGAGGTTTTATTGAAAAGTTGACAATTTGCACTTTAGCTCTTATACATGGGACCCATGGTTATAGTACCTACTAAGTAAATAGGTACAGTCAGCATCATAAGTAGCTGAACATTTAATTTTATAAACATACCTACCATTAATTGAAGAACAACTAATTACACACTAAAAAGTATTAAATATTTTAAGATCATCCATTGGACGCTCCTATAATTGGAACAAAAACTTGAATTGGTTTTTATTTCTTTCCATTATTTGACATAAGGTTTCGTAATATGTTAATCTACCTATGATGCTGACCGTACATACCTATTTACTTAGTACTCAATACTCAATCATTTATTGCATTCCACAATGTGTACTTAGGTAGTAAACTTATATTATAGAGATCATTATGGACCCTGTAGGGCACAGCAAAGTAATATAGTAGGAGATATCAATTAAATAATTTATATTATAGTAGGTACTATAATATAAATTATAAGGTATTTAAATATTTTCCAAACAAAAAAAATATGGGAAAATATTTAAATACCTTACACACTTTAAATATAAGAAGATAGCCTATACAAATTATAGACTTAAGCAAAGTTTCGTATTTTATAAGCAGACTGGTAGGTAGTTACCTATCTAAATTAATTACTGTCTTTTACTTATGTTAAGTTATATTATAATTAAGTACAAACCGTCGAAAGTTTCTTAGGTAATTAAGCCTCTAATGACAAATCGAATCCTAATGAGTTACCATAGCCAACATTACAATAAAATCTATAATCCTTCATTCCGTACCATATAATGTGGGAACAACCGACTAATCGGTGAGGCTTATAATTTCTCACATACATTCATCGTGTTACCTAACTATTTAGTTAGTCATTGCGTTCCTTATAACTCATTATCTTCTGCATGTCAGTGATTAACTTCCGGTGATTAGTGGTGAGTAACCCGGTTAACAATTGTAGGGATAGGGGACAAAGCTTGTACAACCGATAAGTGATAAAGATTGTCAAATATGTAAGGTTTGTACTTAGAAATGGGTAATGTGATTAATCACTGCACGGTTATGATTAGTACTTATCTACCTACTGATACCTTTTGGCCGAAAATTTTGGAAAGATTTGTTGAAATATTCGCAGTTGAACGTATAGATTCTACAGCAGGGTTATTATTACTACGAAATTGCATTGCTGAAAATGCCGCTGTGGAAGCGAGACGACCCTATGTGCAGTGTAGAGCGGCGTCTCGCTTCTACAGCGGAAACTGACGTGTAATGTAAGCTCATAGTAACGCACTTGATAACTAATAATAAATTATTATTATTTGGTCTAGTGGTCGCTAAGCGCGACTGCTGAGCAAGAGGTCCTGGGTTCAAATCCCGAGTCGGGCAAAGTGTTACTGAGTTTTCCATTAGGTAATTCTCAGTAGCAGCACGGAGTCTGGAATTGTGCCCGGTTGATGGCAATAGGCTCGCCCCCTATTACATTGGGACTTACAACATAACTGGCGAAATGTGGGTGCACTATATGTTCACCTCTGCCTACCCCTTCGGGGAATACAGGTGTGATGTTATGTTATGTTATTATTTACCTGATAGCTTCTGGCCCATACTTTTGGAAACTTTTTGCCTAACCCGGGATTTGAACCCAGGACCTTATGCTCAGTATTAGACCAAGTCGAAATATTTATTTTTATAAAAAGCTTAGCTAAAACTTACAAAAAACAACAGATCTCTATCTGCTTCTAACATAATTTGAACATTCTTGAATTAATGTTATCTAAGTGATTAATGGCATTTAAAGTATGTTTTATTACCTCAATCTCTTACATAACAGGTTTTATGTGGTTAGAACATAGCACAGGTGCGAGAATGTTAGAAAAAGTTGTATAAACACATCAGCTGGCGAATAGTTACAGTCAGTAAAGCTAATGTGTACTCATTAGTGCTTTATTTTATTTTATTATGGACCTCCAACATAGATTACATATGTAAGTGGATAATGATTATTAAAATGTATAGGTAGATAGGACTGCGTCGTTGGTTTGGTGGTTGAAAAGCGCGGTTGCCCTCTCAGCCAAGTGGCAAAACGTTTGACGAATAGAATGAAAAATATGGCTTTAACATAATTATGTCATCGATAACATAGTCGAAACATTATCCCTCTTACATATAATTACGATGCTAACATGAGTTTTAAGATAACCACTTGTTAAGTCTATTGGCATCTCTATTTTTTGACATGCAAACGACAGTGACAAGTATAATTTAACCGATTGTTCAACGATGACAATTTTTATAAGTAAGGGGGTAAGTCATCCCCATACATTTATCATTCTATTCGCTATTCGTCTAGCGTTTTGCCACTTGTCTAGGGGGGCTGCTGAGCAAGAGGGTTCGAATCCCGGGTCAGGCAAAGTGTTCCTGGGTTTGGGACCTATAACTTATCGGGCGAAATGTGTACTCTATCTACAGCTCTGCCTACCCCTTCGGGAAATACAGGCGTGATGAAATGTTATTATATTATGAAGAGATCTTATTTACTTAAGCTAAATAGGTACGTACTAGTGATGTGTCAGAAATACACATCAGCTACCTACTATTCTTATTCTTCAATCAAAAATGACCAACTCTGGCTTTTAAAGACTGTAATACTTCCTTTTTAGAATTTGTACTGATGTCATTAATAAGTAGGTAATGGAAACGTTAAGTTAAATGACCGTTCCTTCTTTCTCTATCTTAATGGCTACTTGATCAAGAAGTAGGGTATTGGTATATAACAATTTAAAACTATATTATGGCAACAGTGCTTATTTAAACTTATTTTTGCAATGAATAGATACCTAAAGTGTGGTGTCGTTTGAAGTTGAAGTGGTTAATTAATTTACATAAAAGTCTTTGAAGATACGCAATTTATTGCCTACTACACCGCAAAACACCTGCGAACAAAACTACGTATACGATGCTAAAGTAGGTAATATTTGGGCAATCCGAATCGAATCAAGAAAGTCAATAAATAAACGGTTCTGTCTCGCCTCATTTACTTTCTCCATTTTTTTCATCCCTTTCTACTGCGGATGAAAGGAAAAAAACAAAGTCAATTAGCCGGCTGTCATTCTCGTCGAGTTAGGAGTCAACTATGGAAAATGGGTTGTTTATGTTATTACCATGCTTGACGGTGGAATGAAGGCGTTGGGGAAGACGGCACGTTTGAAAGGGATAGGTAACTTTTATGATACCTGTCTGCTCATGTATAGGTAGATATAGAGACTTAGATAATTAAATATACCTACATAACAAGTTTAGTTCATTCCTCCAATTTTGTAATTGTGTGTCACTACAAATTTATACTTTGGTGCCTAAGTTTATTCATAAACCTTTGTCTAGTCTTATTGCACTGTACTTCAGACTCAGATTTACCCGTTCAATAACACTGTTTACTTTATTTCAGTACCATTATCACCGTAGATTCTTAAGCATCTATGGCTACTAATAACATTGCGATTTATTACCAGAACTGTAGAGGGGTCCGCACGAAGTTGCACACATTATACATGAATATAATAGCATGTTCGTATGACGTCATCGTACTGACGGAAACCTGGCTGATTCCCAGCATCCAGGACAACGAATTTATTGACGATCGCTACGTGGTCTTCAGATGCGATCGTGATCGTTCTATTACGAATAAGGGTGACGGAGGGGGAGTTTTAATAGCTGTTCTCAGGGAACTACGGCCCAGTACATTACCGCTACAATTCGTCTCTACAGAAGTTGAGCAAGTTATCGTCCAGCTGCCTGCTTCCCAAAATAATAATAAACGCCACATCATTAGTGCCACGTACATACCACCGCGAACGAGTGAAGGTTCGTACGCTAATTACCTAGACATGCTACAAGGCTTAGTTAACAATCCCACCACCGACTCCTACTTTATTATTGGTGATTTTAACCTACCTGACATCGACTGGTTAGACCAAGGGAATCATGCAATCACACAAGCAACAGACTCAATCGGACGAATATTATTGAATTTCATTAATATAATTAATGGCTTTCAGTTCAATGTTACAAAAAATAAATTAGGTCGAATACTAGATCTGTTTATCTCTAATGTCAATTGTCAGTCTATACCATGTAATGCTCTACTGGACCCCGATACTCATCATCCAGTATTTTCTGTTTTGACTTGTCTGAATTCTCATTGCACTCCTTTAAAATACCGCGCGGTCCGTAGACATAACTTTTATAAAGCTAATTACGAGATTATAAATTGTGAACTGGATAATATCGACTGGGAATCGGTGCTTTCTCATCTTAACTCTGACCAAGCTGTTAACATTTTCTACGAGACTTTGTACGGTATTATTAAGTCACATGTACCATTGACAAGAATAAGAAAGTCTAGTTTCCCTGTCTGGTTTACACCTTCTCTCATAAGAATCTTCAAGACAAAAGATCGTGCTTGGATAAAATGGAAGAAGTACAACAATCAGTCAGACTATTTGAGATTCTCTAACTATCGTAAGCTTTTCCACAAAGAGTCATTGCAATGCTTTCGTAAGTATATAAATTCGGTTGAAGATAGTATCCCTAAGCATATAAAGCATTTCTGGTCCTATATCTCGTCTAAAAAAGGAAAATCCAATTACCCGGCCTCGATGTATCTCGGTAATGTTTCTAAAAATGATCCTATAGACATTAGTAATTTATTTTCATCCTTTTTCTCCTCCGTCTACGAAACTTCTACTTTGGATCCCGTCAAATGGCAACCGTCTAATACCTACGCAAATAACTCGCCTTGCATATCCGATATTTATTTATCCACAGAAGTTGTACACACGACGTTAAAGTCTTTAGATTCGTCTAAAGGGGCAGGCCCTGACGGTTTACCACCCAGCTTCTTTATAAGGACTTGTGACAGTTTGTGTACCGCACTTCACATAATATTTAATAAATGTCTGCATGAAGGTTTTTTCCCCTCAACTTGGAAGCGTGCATTCATAACTCCTGTTTATAAGTCTGGCGACAAAAACAATGTTCAGAACTATCGCCCTATCTCAATCCTCTCTACCTTGTCTAAGGTTTTTGAGGGTCTTGTGCACAGTGCCATATATCCCCACATTCATCAGCTTATTTTACCTGAGCAGCACGGTTTTGTCAAACGACGTTCGACCACGACTAATTTGCTAACATTTACAAGCTATCTATTTGAAAATATGGACCAAAGAGCTCAAGTGGATGCTGTGTACACTGACTTTCAGAAGGCTTTTGACAAGGTGGATCATGCATTGCTTTTGGAAAAGATTGCCTACAATGGGATAAGGGGTAATTTGCTTAGATGGTTTGTCTCATATATTTATAATCGGACACAAAAGATTGTAATTAATGGTTACGAGTCAGACCCTATTGTGGTCACATCTGGAGTCCCACAGGGTTCCATTTTAGGTCCTCTCCTTTTTGTTATATTTATCAACGATATCAGTAATTGTTTTATAAATTCTAACTTTTTGATGTACGCAGATGATATTAAAATCTATAGAACTTGCAAAAATATTCAAGATTGCAAACTTTTGCAAGACGATCTCGACAGGCTTCAAGCATACTGTACAAAAAACAAGCTCTTCTTAAGCCTTCCCAAATGTCATACCATCTCATTCACCAAAAATAGGAATAAAATCAAATTCAATTATTGCATTAATAACACACGCTTAGAAAATGTTACTTTCGTTCGTGACTTGGGTGTCACACTAGATTCATGTTTACACTTCGACATACACGTCGACAATATAGTAAACAAAGCATTTCGGATGTATGGTTTCGTCATGAGATCATCGGGTGACTTTGTGCGGCCCTCCACGTTCCTAATATTATATAAAACTTTGATACGGTCCCAATTGGAGTACGCTGTCCAGATATGGAACCCCCTCTACGATAAATACAGCTATCAAATAGAAATGGTACAAAAGAAGTTCCTGCGATCCATGAATTACAAATGCCGTCTACCGAAAGCTCATTATGTGCAGTTTTTGGATCGTTACGGTGTTCTGAGTTTGAAGTCCAGGCGAATTCTTTTGGGTATAATGACACTGCATGGCTTATGTAACAATAGTCTTGATTGTTGTTACCTAGTGAATAAACTACGCTACATAGTGCCTAGAACTGTTATCCAACGGGGGGCGCGCGTACCCCGACTGTTTCACACAGACATGTGCAAAACCAATGCCGGGGAACGTGCACCTCTTCGTCGCCTGGTAGAAGCTTACAACATCTACTTCATGGAGTTGGACATATTCACTCTCTCGAATCAACTTTTTAAAAAAAAGGCAATAGATATATTATCTAAAATGGATTGATGCTAATGCTAAATTTTAATTATGTCAGCTATCACGAACAAATTTGTGATTGTATAGGTTCTGTCTCTTACTTCTATTTTTTTTCCCTCAATAATATGTGGACAATGTTGTGGGTTACATGTTTGTAATATTAATGTATGAACTTATTGTAAACATTTTAACGTGTAACTGTTTTTTGTCCCTTACAAATAAAATAAAATAAAAATAAAATAAAAAAATAGTTTCAGCCCGCGAAATAGTCCGAAAATTTTAGCGCGTCTTTTCCGAAATAAAGAAGCATATGTCCATAGGGTCCAACATAATCTTCAAATCAAAAATTATTATAATTGGTTCAGTCGGTGAAGAGGTAAAAAACAGACCACAGGCGAGTAATCCTTCCCATTGCAAATGAAATACCTAGTAGGTAACTCTACTTTCACATTTACAAATACAAGATATAATACTACACTACTATTAATAATGATTTTTATGGTATTCAAACAAATTTTCGGAAAGGAATTGTAATCCATGTAGCAGAATACTGCTGCTGAACGAGCATCTGTCTATAGTTTGATAAATGCTACGTCAAGTCGCTACGCTACGCTAGACACGAGGTTTTGATGGCCCTCGATTGTAGTAATGTAGTCGTTGTCATAGAAATTAAAATCAACAACTTCTTTCTACATTATTTTTGTAAAAATCTAGATTAACCTTTTGAGCTTCAGCCTTGTATGGATGCCAAGCGTTTTCGTGCCCTCCACGTCACGATTTTATTAGAAGACAATATCTAATCGTAACATTTAATAGGATTATTGTTTGTTATTACATTACACAAATGTTACTATTTTATTTGGTCGCCTGGTAGAGTTATGGCGTGGAGGGCGCGGAAGCGTTTTATTCTATACAAAACCGTGGCGCTCAAAGGGTTAAATAGATGGATGCCTTCATAATATGTCTACATTTTTTACATAATTATGTATCTACATTCTAACATGAAGTCTCGCTTGTTTTCCAGATTTTCACGATGAAGGTAGAAACCTATTCCGCCTCATTATATATCTAATGCTCTTTGGAAACGTTGAACATTCAAAATAAAACACCATAAATTTAAATATGTAACCCTGTCTTCTGTCGCAGTCGGGTAAAAACAGCACCTAAATTACCTAAGTAAACTTGTACCGCAGGTGTAAATCAATAC
The DNA here is from genome assembly GCA_905340225.1 of Abrostola tripartita. Classification (NCBI taxonomy): domain Eukaryota; kingdom Metazoa; phylum Arthropoda; class Insecta; order Lepidoptera; family Noctuidae; genus Abrostola; species Abrostola tripartita. The sequence continues at coordinate 3,504,718 of HG996491.1, forward strand.
TATATGGGTAATTCATCTTGTTACAAAATTCCATCCCTTATACATTGAACGAAATTCCTCAACGTCGACGTAGGTACTTAGTATCTGCGACTGATATTCAAGTCACGTATACTATCATGCTGGTCTGAAGAACACAATACTTAAACACTAAACAGGTTGCTAACCGTATCACCTGTAATATCAGTCTCTTTGTTAATTAAATTAATTGTTATTTCTTTATACTTATTAAGAAAGCCGCTGATTGAACGAATAATGATTCAGTGGTTTAAGTGTGTTCTTTACTTGGTTGTTTAATGAAGGAAAATGATGATGTTTTTTCCCTTCCTCATTTAAAATTTTGGACTGCTGCGCTAAGGGTTGCGGGCTCGATTCCCGCACGGGGCAATAATTCGTGCGATCCACATTTGATACGGGACACGTATCAAACACACATGATACGGGAGACATTCCCAGTGTGGGGAGACGTTTTTTTTTAAACGTCGCCTCACACTAGGAATTTCTCCTGTATCGTGGGTGCGTTTCACAAACATTTATCACATACACAAACACCCAGACTCGGGACAAACATCTGCGAATCACACAAATTATTGTCCCGCGTGAGAATCGAACTCGTAACCCCTAGCGCAGCAGTCTAATCTTAGCCACTGCGCCAATCAGGTCGTCAGGGCCTTGAATGGCTTTGATATTGTCTTTTGCAAAATCTGGGCGTGCAATCTCATCCCATTGGAGAACGGTCGTAATGATATAATAGGACATTATTAAACGTTTGGATAGCTTAATTGTTTATTTATTTATTTTCTTCCATTTTACCTAGGTACCTATCAATATTGAACTGTATTCGTAAACTGAAACTTGCCCAGGCGTTTTTTGCACCTACCTAGTCTCCCTGGTATCCCATTTTATTTATTAATTATTTACCATGAAATTACATATAGAGTGGTATCGTTATTCGCTCTTCAGTTTGTACATAATTAGGCAGGATCCGACGAATAGCGATCTATTTACACATCTGTCGATTTCTTCTACTCTTCCACGATGTGTTTTTGTTTTTTCGTTTTATGCATCATACTACGAATTTGTTTTAATTATAATGACATTCTTAAAAGTTAAATAAACTAGCTCTATTTAAGTATTTTTATTCTATGTTGTAGGTAATTTATTTTTGTAGTACATACCTTTTCTTTAGTTCCTAGATATTAATAATTACTAAAAATGTAATTTTCCAGCCTTTATAAATTTAGGGCTGAACGTATTTTTAAAACTATCAATTTCAGTTCCGTAAGGTACCTAACCGTAGCTGCTTTTTCACAGAGGCTCAGAGTCACTCATCGAGCTCTGGAGAGAGCTATGCTCGGAGTTTCTTAGGGTGACAGAATCCGGAATATGAAATTTCGCCAAAGAACTAGAGTCACCAACATAGCTCAAATAATATGCAAGTGGCAATGGCCACTTCAACTTGCAGGCCATACCTATCGCTCGAAGAACCGATAACCGCTGGGGAAGAAAGGTTCTCGAGTATCGACCACGAACCAGAAGACGCAGCGTTGGCAGGCCTCCCACCAGGTGGACCGACGATATCGTCAGAGTTGCGGGCAACGGTGGATGCAAATGGCAAGTTGTCGTTCATTGTGGCGTTCTAAGAGGGAGGCCTTTGTTCAACAGTGGACGTCTTCCGGCTGATGATGTGAAGTAAGCTGAAGAGTATCTTTGAAATTTTAATTTTTTACGAAAAGTTATCTAAATCCAATAATTATTTATTATTGATAAAAGGGGTAAACTAAAAGTTTAATAAAGTAAATAAGAGGAAGATAACATTTCTATATTCAATTTATTGTGCCAATAGGTTATTATTCAGGTATATCCGAAAGTGTTTTTATACGGAGCTTACACATTATCATTACCTACGCTGCAACAGTTTAGAATATTTCAATAAACCGGAATAGGCCCTTAATTTATCGAAACATGTTAGGACAAATACTGGCTTCAAGAATTAAGTGAAAATAGCGGAAAAAAATAAAAACTGTTTTTGAAGTCTTCTAGACCTAGAAAATCTAGTACCTACCTACCTGTGTGCATCTCTAATACCCATTTCTCATTTTAAGTTAAGTAAGAACTCTACCTACCACATATCATTTGGTTGAGCTTTTATACAATTCTAAGTTGTATGCAGTCTTAAATTGCGTAGAACCTGAAGCCTGGTATAGTGTATGGCAATACTAATCCGATTCTATAAAAGGTATCGGGCTTAACGGTCGATATTAATGAAATACAACGCTCTAGTACAGTGCGTAAGTGCAGGATGTCATATAAAACCCCGTGGTCATATAAATCCAAGCCTGGCAAAAAAGCTTTGAAAATATAAAATACGTACGTACCTACTACTTGAAATTGCGATTTAGCCGCTTCAATAATGTTCCTTAAAATACAGGCGGTTAGGAAACCTCAATAGTCTCCTAATTCAGTTGAATGAAAGATCTTTTACAGTCGGTAGATACCTACCTACCTTTGACGACCCTATTGGCGCAGAGGCTAAGCGATTGGACTGCTGCGCTAAGGGTTTCGAGTTTGATTCCCGCACAGGACAAAAATATTTGCGATCCGCAGATATTTGTCCCGAGTCTGGGTGTTTGTGTATGTGAAACGCACCCACAATACAGGAGAAGTTCGACGTTAGACGTTTTTCTAAGAAATAAAAAATATTTACTTCACTTACATTACCTATAGGTACCTATTGTTATAGGTACATTATTCTTTTAAGGTATCTTTGACAACATAACATTTAGGAAGGAATGCTGTAGACACAGTTATATTTTTTAAATAGATCTAACGGGTTCAGTTGTCATATTTACCTATTCTACAAAGATTTAAAGAAAAATATAATGTAGGTATACTACAGTTCAGTAGGAAAACACTTTAGCCAAACGATACCTACCCACAATTCAGTTGTTTTATTCCCCATACCTACCTATGATCATTATTCTCGGTTTCTCACGAAATTTATTCGGGACCACCTGGAGAGTGGCGCCTGGTAGGCACCCCTGTTGAAGTCTACCGAACGCGCGTATAAATAACGTGGTAACCGCCTTTATTGAAGTCGGCCAACTATAAAGTAAAGTAAATGTTAGAGCTTTAAGTCAAGTAGAAAAGTAAAGTTTTATAAAAGTCAAGTGTATAACTTCAAGTGGGCAAAGGGCGTTACATTAACACCACAAAACCTTATATAAAATATCTCACACGCATGTATTCAACTCTGTTCTATTCAAAACAACAATAGGCCTTCATCGATACATGCGCCTACGCACCGAATTCGAATGTCAATCGTAACAATCAAGCACGATTACCTGTCAGATAAAGGCGGGCGAAAAGCTCGGGGAAAGCGCCACAAGGCAATTCAAACTGCGAAGGCTTTGACGTGTGCCGCCATTAGTCGGCCCTCGACCAATCCGGCGATTGGGGCGGGGCTATGCTCACGCGCCGCCCGCATCACAAAACCGATTCAGTGTAAACGCAGCTGTCGCTCCGTATCCACGTAAATACGTTCAGCTAACCCTGCTCGTTTGTTGTTAATTATGAACTTTTTGTGAGCCCCGAGTGTATTTGTGTTGTATTCCTGAACTCTACAAGGTTTTATGTATTTTTGGAGACTGATTATGATGGTATTGTGAAGTGAGAACATCAGTGACTGTCTATTGAACGGTGTATTGTTATTAGAATTGCAAAATGATGATGGATCAGGCTCACTTTGGCGAGTATTTGCTGAGGCAGCAAATGTTGCACGCTGCATCGCTCAGTGGATTGCGTAAGTTATATAATATACTGTTGATCTATCTATTAAATAGGTAAGAAGCAGAAGCAATAAATAAGCCTAACATATCTTTAAAATCCTGTATTACCGTCTTGGTCAATGAGATTGTGTCTCTATGCAGAGCATTAAAACAGGACAAATAAGACTGATATAAAATATGAAGTTAGTTAGTTGATATATCTTTATAGCCTTGTATTTTATCCATCCTTCAATTATGTTTCTTCCTAATTCCTAAACTAACAATGATATTTAATATCTTAGCACATTGCCTAAGTTGAGCTTAAATCTTAATTTTCTTTATCATACAAATACCTATAGGTATTATATACAAACGGTCCTATTAATGTATATCTGAGACTTATTTCGTAATCTTCTACTTGATATTGTGTCGACAACAGCTCAATATTAATAGGTACCTATCTAATAACTTTTATATAGGTAACATACAAAGTAAAAAGATCAGTCATCCGGCTAGTTAACAACGCAGTTACCCACAGGCTATACTCATTACAATATTTGTTTCATGTTCTTTAATAGTGGATAATATGCATAAAATTGATACCATAGGAATCCACCATGGGAGGAAAGAAAAGAAAAACCATAAGAATGAAGTTATCACAAAGATTTTGATAAAATTTGGTATGGAGGTAGCTGACACCTTGAATTACCAAACAGACATTTTTTATCCCGAATAAATGTAGCGGCTAAAACCGCGGGGCGCAGCAAGTTAAATATAATTTAATTTAATACTATGTAATATAATTTAATACTAAGTATGCCTAACGATAATTATTGCATACATAGGTACGTAGAGTCAGAAGACTGCCGATGAAGCCTACATCTCCACGCATGATTATAATTTAATAATTAAACATTATTTATTAATTTACCGCGACAATGTTTCTAGTGTTTAAGACAATAAATATTAGGAATATTAACATAACTCTATATAGAGTTTAAATGTAACTACCTACCTACTATAATTCCTCTTGAACCTTCTATCTATAATATATATTACTTGACAGTTAGTTTAATAATTTTATAATATATAAAATTGAATCCCTGTTTCCTCCCCCTGTTTTCTCCATTGGTCACGCCATATCTCGAGAACAGCTGGACCAATTCGGCTAATTTTGGTTTTAAAATATTTGTGGAAGTCCAGGGAAACTTTAAATGGTGACAAGGTGGTACTGTGTGTGTGGAACTAGTAAATACCTCAGATTTACCGTAAAATATAAATGTATATTCAATACAACATATATAACTGTACATTTTACCATCAGGTAGAATTGTATATATATAGGTATATCTATAGGTAAATGACCATTTTAACTAACGTTACATATTGATTTAGTATGATAAAACTAGCTTCAAGCTCACAATAATTTATAACCACTAAAATATAATAACGTTGCAATAATGAGGTATGAACTAATTAACGAGACACCAGCAATATGCTAATTAATTGCCAATTAAAAATAAGCGTTAGACGTTAAAATAAAAAATATAATTAACATATAGTTATCACGTTATTTACTTTCTCATTATATTTCTAACGTTATTATAACTACATAATGTTTATAAAAGAATATTATGAATGTCAAACACAATTTAATTGCATTTAAACTTGTTTTTTATACCAATTTACTGTCTATTGTTGGTTTTATTACTGTCTTCTTGTCATATTTATTTATAAAGAACATACCTAAATTATAATAAGTCAAGGCGGTTCTTTAAATAATATTTATATTGTTAAGGTTAGCGCATGGAGAGCTGCGCATTGTAGGTGTTCTTAGATCAGGATATTAAAATGTATTTATATGACATTCTGCGAATATAATATTTATGAAGTTAATACTTATACTTATTAATAAAGTATTTTTAGGTACTCTATCGTAGTACAAATAAGGCTTAGAATCGAATAATACCTACATGAAAAATATGTAGTTACATAGATCCGTCGGAACCCAACCTACAACATAAAATTATATGCACAAAAGATAATCTCATTCATATTTTCTCTGTATTTCTCAAAGTACCTCTACGTACAGTCAGCAACAAATTCAGCTGAAAAAATATTTTTTTAACATACCGTAATCGAAGAACTATTTTCTACATAGTAAAAAAATCTTTAATATTCTCAGATCATCTTGTGTTGATTTGTACCCTCCTGTAACTTAAGACAATAACTTTAATTGATATCTACATCGTTATTTAACATAAAATTCCATAACTTATTAACCTACTCTAGCCCCCTTACCAAGACCTTTTAAAGCAGGACATTTTCCGTTGTGGAAGCGAGACGCCGCTACGGGCAGTGTAGTGCGGCATCTCGCTTCCACAATGGAAAATGTCCTGCTTTCAGAGTTCATTGTAAGGGTGCTATTGCTGACCGTACAAATGAAAGGCTTTTTCTTTGAAGAGACAATAAGAACAACAAATACGCCTAAGGTGTCGGTACCGCGGTGGTCTAATAAAGTGAGTTGCAGCCCATTTCTATGGAGTCGCTAAACAAATCATTTCATTAACACCATACAATAACAAAACGTTTTGTTAACAAGTTCATTTTGAACTTTAACTTGTATTGTACGGCGGCAGGGTTACAATGCTCATTCAATATTAAAGATTTGACGACCGGATTGGCGCAGTGGCTAGGGTTGCGTGTTTTATTCCTGCACGGGACAACAATTTGTGTGATCCACAGATGTTTGTCCTGGTGTTAGTGTATATGATATTTCATGTCTCTGAAACGCACCCACTATACAAGAGAAAATACTAGAGGAGGCGACGTTTTAAAAAGAAAAATCGAACAGAAACGAAGGAAAATATATCTAAAGTCAAAGGAATAAAAGATTATCGACTCTATGAAAAAATCGAGGATATGCTTTTAATATTTGTATTGCTTCTAGAATAGGTAGTCTATGTATCTATATCTTAGAAAGACTTATAATATAGGATCGGTTGTATTTAAACTCCTTTCTTAATAAATATGTTCAATTACATTTAGACTATATACATATTATATTTTTGATATGGTTAGTACGTTAATCTATATCTATCAAAAATAAACAAATGAGTACCTTCATACGGAGGTTTAAAAAATAAAGGTAAGTTCAGGTATTTTTGAAGAGCTATTAATATCTAACAACTGCGAATAAATCCAAAAATAGCCTACAATGACGTAGGTACTACTTGACATTTGCGTGTGATCAAAGTTAGATGTCAAATGTCAATCAAGGAGATCCGCGTTTTATTATATTAGCGTCTTAAGATTTCCACGAGGTTTTGATATCGCGGTTAAATTCGATACGGCCAAGTTTTAAATTGAACCTCATTCGAGCAGAGGCTTAATAATTTATACTAGAGGTCGCCTTGCGGCCAAAATTTGGCCGTAATTATGATACCAATTTTAGCTTTCTGCACTTCTCTATATAAACTTTAACTATGCCAAATCTGAAAAGGTAGCTGGGTCAGACTGAATGCGGGAGGCGAAGGACTGGATGTTGTGGCGCAACTGGGAGAGGCCTAAGACCAGCAGTGGACTGCGATAGGCTGAGAGAGAGAAGATGCCAAATATTATACTCCTCTGTGCGCGCAATATTCTTAAAAAGGGAGCCATAGTTTTTGCTACTCGTATTAATACGAGTAGGTATATACAATATTCGATTGAGAATTAAATACTAAAGTAACAGAGACCAAACTCCACTGAGTTAGTATTTAAAATTATGTCAAATAATAATCCACCAATCGAGATATATTATAAAGTTATCGATAAAGTCGAAATATAGATGCTTAGGTATGCCAAACCTGCGTGTTTTTGTGAAATTTATGTAAGTGATAAAAATATGGTAATTTTTATATCATTCTATTTCCTATATTGAAATGCAGCCAATTTATAACAAAAAAATTGACTGAGAATTAAAATAACCTTCAAAATAAATTAAAACATGACATTATTTAGAAAATAATTCATCATCATCTTCAATTTCTATTTTCTACATCTAAGAGGTCTCCCTAAAATTACAAAATTATCTGCAAAAATAATGACAAAATGATTTAAAGTATAAGAACCTAACTAAAATAAAAATACCTATAACATGATACCCACAAACCTGTAACATGAGTATTTAAAGTTTTAAACAATCAAAAATGGTGTGCCTCTAATAGAACGCGCGTTGAAGTCTTTTCTACGAACACGGTTAGCGGGAATCTGATGTGACTTTTATTTTTTATAAATTCTTCATAAACTTGTATTTCCTTGTAACCTTTAACCTTTTGAGTTATGTTATAAGTATTAATAGATCTATATCAATAGTGAGCAATTTTTTAATCCTTAAGGGAATTCACGATTACTTTTGAGTTCGAGTCGGACTATAAATTGCAGTCAAGTTAGTAAATGATTTGCAAAGATGCTTTTAACATCCACTATACTACTACTTACCTGTATTCGAAAAATAAATTGATTTATACAATTACCGATTCCAATTGTTTCTTGTGGATGAAATGCCCTAAGTTTCTTCCTATACAATACAGTCATGTCCTTATTATTATTTATATATTCTTTTACAGCTAAATTAAGTATCATGTACACATTTAAATTCTACCTCCTTTAAAAACTATTTACAACTTAAATATAAAATTAAAATTAAAAAGCATCGAAGTATTCTTCCTCATCGTTGTCAAAAGGAAACGTGCCCAGAAGACTGGCGGCATTGCCACGTTGAATGGCAATACTGATTCTTTGACCTAAAAACAAACCAGCTCTCTGATCACGCGAAGCATCGACTAAACGTTTTGAAAGATCTTTAAATAAGGCTCGGGCGCTCGGACCCCATGGCCCAAATGTTTCGACCCCAAACGGCTCAAAAATACAATTCCCAATCAGATTATTGTATTTTCGCCGCTTAAGGGTCTCCGCAGCAGCAGCAGCAGTGCCAGCGCAAACTGCTGATCCAGAAACATGAGAAGGTGCAAGGGTATCGACGCACGTTGCGTCCCACACCAAAGGCCTTCCTAATTTCCATGGCAACAACGACATACCATCTGGTCTCTTTCCATCGTCACGTACCAAGCCATTTGGTTCTAATACAGCTGGTACGCCGGCGGTGACAAGAGCACGACGGATGATGTCATTCAAGGTAGCGTGTCTTGGTATGCGACCAGCACTCCTACTGCAGGACAGACCATGCCGTCCGAGGCTGTCGACTGCTTCACCACAGTGACATCGATGAGGAGCAACACTAGGAGCCCCTAAGCGCAAACTAGTAGCTACGCGGAATGTGCTGTCGTCCAACATTGTTCCAATGTTGGGCGACGGAAGTGCCTGTAACCAAAGGCCCGACTCCCATTCACCCACAGCCAGCAGACGAGCGCGCTCAGCAGTATTGATTGACGTATTAATCAATTCATTCCGTATCAATCTGCAGAGCGGCTCGTCCCACTGCCTTTGGGAGAAAAGCTGGTTCGGGAGATCAGTGTTTGGGCAAGCCATTTTCCAAGCTGACACTGCCTCAGTTAAGCACGATACCTCAAAATTAACCAAGCAAGAAGCTAGAATTCTTCTGGTTAATTTTTCAGTACTGTGGACTGAGGAGAGAAATGCCGGTAAACCTAAACTTGAAACTGTACGAACTCCTAAACCACCCAAACGGACTGGAAGCGTGGCTTGGGACCAATATACATATATATTATATAACCATGGAGAGGATTTTGCATCGTATAACATCAGACTATTTTAAGGAGCCATTTTAATTCATACCTCTAAAACAATTAATTACTATAATTACGCATTTTTTCAGGTAGGTAATATGCGCTCATTATCACACGTAATTAAAAATATAACAATAACTACAAGCTGTTTAACACTTGGCTTTTTTGTATTTCTTTTTATACATTGTGTATGTTCTTAGGTGATTATTTTGAGTTTTTATATGGCAATACAGTTAACAAATAATATACTTTACCATAAGGTTGACATAAAATTAAGTACTTATCTACATTATCAGTACAGTTAGTTAAAAGACAGAGTTAGTTAGAAGACGATATAAATTAGTAGGCATTTACAAAATATACCTATTATAATATTTACCAATCAAAAAGTATTCGATTACAGTCATTTTAGTTAAAACACTAAGAATACTTATGTTATTAGTATTAGAACATACTTTTTCTAAATTCTACCAATAAACCTTCTCATATGTTATCCCAAATAAAATCAATGATCGCATTTAATTCTAGCATATCTCCTGTAACGTGGGCGCGTATTACAGACACACATACACACACACACCCAGACTCGGGAAAACATCTGCGGCTCACAAAGTTTTGTCCCGTTCGGGAATCGAACCCTTAGCGCAGCGTTGTAATCGCTTGGCCACTACGCTAATTATTATCTATGTAGTATTACTTATTTACATGCCATTAATTTGAATGAAATCATTGAGATTGTACTACGCAGCAGTCCAATCGCTTAGCCACTGCGCCATCAGGTAGATTGACAATGGTATTTTACTACAAAGGTCTTTTACGCATTTTATTTAACTACCAATTGACCTCCGGGTCAGGCAAAGACAAAGCGAAGAAGATGCACTTTAAGCTAGATGCGATCAGGATATCACAATGACATTTTGTTTAATCACAACATAACGACGTCACAAGTATAGTAAACATGAATGGGCGTGTTATCTGCGATACGTATACAGTAGGTAGGTACATAATGACATATACTGACTGTTGGTCTCTCTCGTTGGTCTAGTGAACGCTAATAAGGGCGACTGTTGAGCATGAGGTCCTAGGTTCGAATGTCGGGAAAAGTGTTATTGGGTTTTCTATTTGGTAATGCTCAGTAGCAGCACGGAGTCTAAATTTGTGGCCGGTTGATGGCAAAAATTGCCGCGTGGTATCTGGCCTAGAATTGACCACCTCCTTTCCTCCCGTGGGTGTCGTAAGAGGCGACTAAGGGAAAATCCAGAAGATGGGCAGCAGTGTCTTCTGTAACTTGACCACTAACACTGCGATCCCCAAGCCAAGCGTGGAGATTAAGCCGCCCCCCTTCTAAAAGGGGGAGGCCTTTGTTCAATAGTGGACCTCCTCCGGCTGATGATGATGACGGTAATAAGCTCACCCTCTATTACATTGGGACCTATAACATAACTGGCGAAATAAAGAGATAAAAAATCATTTGTTCAAAATAAACCTAAAAAAGTACTTTATGAACGTCAAATTACATCAAGACAGCCCCAAAACGCCCGCTACTATAGCTGGGTAGAAGAAAATGTGAAAATGTGGGTGCACTATACCTGTTGTACCTCTGCCTGTTCTTTCGGGGTACACTATACAGACATATGGTTATGTTTATGTTATATACATCTTTGGTGATTATCTAACCTCCACATGCCTTCACATGTCACAAAGGAAACGCATTTCGTAGGTGTGGACACACATTTAGTTAACACCGGCTACATTCTGTTATACGGTTAATAGCTCCCCACACCGTGATGGTATGTTTTCATTCATGGTGTTTTTACCCCATTGTTCGGAGTACGTTTGGATTAAATAATGGTGCTTTTTGTTGCCTTAACCTATAGGGTGATGGGGGCTGTTGACGGCTCGACAACCGCTACCGTTATTGGAAAGGGTTAATTTGATGTAATTATGTTTCCTTATAATAGCGTTAAGGTTAATAACTTATTTTGTTTCATTGTATGCTTGATATCGTTTTTATGCTATATTCGTGAGTCTTATTCTAGGCTCTCTGTCTTATGTCAAGGGAGGCGATACAGCGTACGCAGATCCTGCGTCCCTCGACCTAAGGTAGCTAGGAGGACACTTTTGGGGTTTAGCCGGTAAGGTCCAGCATAACCCATTGTCCGCCCCAGAACGGAGGAAGTCCATAAAGGATTTCCACAGAAAAAAAGCTTATGTCTATTTCTAAATTATGGATACGTTTAAGTTGATTTATTGTGAATATTTGCAAGTTTTTCCTTGTCAGCTCTCTGAGAGCGTTTTAAAAATATAGGACAAGCGACAATTCAGAGCTCCTGCATACCTAACTCCTTGAGACGAGTATAAGAATGCTTGTAAAAATATTAAAAGCAATGAATTTTCGACGTAAACCGTTCATTTGAATTCTAGTTTCTTTGTATTTGTTCTTCTAATAATATAATCCTACGTGTAGTTATTCCATTTCATTGCTTACTTATTAAAGTATATTGGTGTACTTAGTAAAACATTTCCCATACAAGTTACATTGTAATTCTTACTAGTAAGGTGGAAAGGGCGTCCATTAATTATTTTTGTGAAATAATTAAGATTCCTATAAATGGCGCGTTCCGACTAATCGACCGTCGCGCCAGACTTGAACAATAGATTTCCTACTTAAATATTGTCCAGCAATAAGGTTCATATTTGTTTAACTCTATAAACATGTCACACACTACCTAGAATGTTGACAGACACCTGCTTTAAACTCACTCTTTCACTCAAGTTAATTTTAGACTCTATGTTAAGGAAGATAGAGTAGGAAGTCGTTAGTTTTTAAATATATATACAAAGAGGGTTTGTAGAATATTTTCTTAAGTATATAGGTAGATAATTGACGATAATTATGTATTACATCTATTATATTCTAAGCTATAACATTACTTCACCTGTTTTATTCTTTTATGACACCGCGTGTTGATTAAAGATTTTTGTAGTAGCGGAAAAAATACTTTACCATTTTTATTATACGTAATTACCTATATTTATATAATTAATAACTTTTTCATATCATTGCAAACAATAATTGGTATATCTACACTTTTATGTACACTCACAACTCAATCAATGCAAATAAAATAGAATCTTGAAGGTGGATTTGAAAATAAATTAGTTATCAGTTGCTAAAAACGGTGAAGTAAAACATAGTGAGGAAACCGGCACACCTGAGAGATTTTTCAACGGTGTGTAAAGCCATTTCAGAGGCCTACAGGCGGTTAAAACTCTGACACCAGGTTGTTCATCAACCATAAGATAAGAAGAAGAATATCAATTTTAACATTTATTCTGTCAAATAAAATAATTATTAAAATAATTTTCTATCAGCATAAGACGATATCTGGTGCACACCCCCTACAATTATGCTTCATTGAGTCCCAATTCATTCAGCACGAGTCAGATAAGTCGGTATAATCATCCAAAACTCATAAATAATTGCTTGTTAAGAGCGGCCAGCTTTTGAGAAGTCATTTCGAAACGTCAATGTCTTCGCGTAACAGAATCTCAGGAGGCTTTGTTATGTTTTTATTGTGCAATTATTTTGATATGCCGTCATCCGTCATACCACATTTGATGGTAGATTTTGTGTTTTTTTGACAATAAAGTTCGGTCGGCAAGTCGACGCGAATTGGGGCTATTAGCAAGTACAATTGTGGCAAAGTTTGATACGAATGATCATAATTGTTTAGGTATTTGAATTCACAGTTATGATATTATAAATAACCGTTTGAACGCTTTAGATGTTGATGGTTCTTTTAGTCGTATAACCTTCTTATTTAAGTGTAGGTTAACATTGGGAAATAAAACTTTCGATTCGTCTTAAACTGTGTCTAACTTATGTAGTCAGCTCAGCACTAGGGCGTTCTCCTGTATTATTTCAATCAATGTAATATTATAATCTTACAAGGTTAAATTCATCTGCAGATCATTCAATTTTTACCGGTTTAAAAAAAAGTAGCTAAACGATAGAGCTTGAAGTTATCACCGAACCAAATAGGATGCCGTAGTTCAGATATACAATCGGTAAACCAAAACCTTGTTTAAGCCCATAAGAATTCAATTATTAACTTTTAATATCGGTAAGTATTAATTACTAATTTACTATTGATGTTTCCATAAAATCGGATAATTAAAACCTACATCGGATAAGCCTAACGCCTACGATAATTTGATACGGCCGCTTTGAGGGCGCACACTGGGCCCGACGCCAAAATGTCACTCATAAAAACGTTGTCAAATATTAAGTAGGACTTTTACACAACGTGAATGACATCTCCGCATTTTAAACAGCATTTTATGACTTTTTATCTTCTTACTCATGACCGCTTGTGAAATGAAAAACGCGCTGTTGTTTTACGTTTTGATTAATGTAATTTGTTCTGAACAATATAGGTTTCTCGCTTTTAAGGATTTGAATGAGATAGATCATCAAAAGTTCTATGATAACTATGTTTGAAGTTGCGTCATTGTGTGTGGGATTCATCACAAACGCGCTCTCCGTAAATAAGAAATAAACTTTTTGAAAATCAACATTGAATTAAACAGCTCATATTTTAAATGTTCTATCTATTGAGATTTCATCAATGTTTATGTTGTATAGACCAAGAGAGATACATTTAAGATTATGACATCTAAACAGACGAATTTGTCCAAAAGACTGAGTTAACGAATCACTGGAAATTGAATTTTAAATCTCTAGCTATAGGATATAAAATCTGTTAGTGATTAGATTTGAGTCGGGTCTTTGATTGCGTCACATCATCTCATTAGTTTGAATCTTATATTTTCGTGTTAAGTCTTTCCATACAATATTGTATGTCGTTTACGAGCGTGGCGAGAAGCTGAACTAACGAGGCTTAATTAATACAGTCGTGAATGATTGGTGTGTCGCGTACAGTTACTTGTTGTGTTTATTGACGAATATAACGGTCCCGAATAGATATGCAGTTTTCACTTAATATTTTCGTGTCAAACAATTCATTTTTATGCCTAATTTATACGATGTTTAAAAGTTATACTCTTTAAATTAAAGATATAAAGTCGTTTCTTGCAAATAGACAATTGATAACAGAACCTTTTTTTAAATTACTCAAAAAAGTTCAGGAATAAGACCACCATTCACTATTATTTAAATTTTAACTGAGTAGAATATGCGGTAAATAAACTCTCCAGAAACTATTTATTTGTCTATGATCTCTCTAGCTTGGCTCATAAACTTTAGTACCGGTCACAAATGTTATCAAAATACTATGAAAAAACACGATTCATCCTAAGTAATTTGTATATCAGGTTGTATCCAGAGTCCAGTAGTATAATCCAAAATGGTATGCCTCCATATAACCTCGCTGTCAGCATACCGGCGTAAGGCAGCAACATTGCATTGCCGCGATTCGCACGCTCTGTGACAGAAACTGGAATCCCAATTCCACTACCCAAATATGCATTAGTTGTCGTGGTATCAGAGGTTTAACGACCGAATCCATATGCGCCGAATTTTCTGGCTATACCCAACAACCTATATCGTATACATTATGTACAGACCAACAACTGTAATTAAAAGTTTAACGTGAAATGAAAGCAAAATAACGAAAGAAAAGTGACGGAGCAGATATTATTAGATTTACTGAAAAGGGGTGACTATTTCAAATATATTCTGACGTGATCAAAGGTCTTTGGGTAATACCTAAGCTAGGTATAGTGAATCCTTAGCCAACGAACATGATAAATAAAATTAAAAACCTTTACTTTACCCAGATATGTACACAAATAAACACACCAAAAAAAACAGTTAATTTAAGTATGCAGCGTGGTGTTGTGCGGTGTGCCTGGATCGTAACGAAAGAAAATCTCTTTTGTGTATAGAGTTAACTTATACAGCTATTCAAAGATAACGAATTTTCCAAATAAATGGCATTAGGGTCCAATTTTCCTGCAACTTTAGGTAACAAACGTAAGCTTTAGTATTAATATACCAGGTCTACGCCAGCGTGAAACCATTCTAAATTCGCATTAGGTAGGTATGTAAAATTATTTTAATATTTATCAAACGTAGCAATATTTCATTGGGACAATTTATGCTACTTACTGATTATCAATTTAGAATGGTTTATCTAGTCACATTCAAATGGTTTTTTGATGGTAACATAAATATTAGTTGAGTAATCAAGTTTTGTTTTAGATTATACCTCCATTAACTGTTTCTACAGTAACTTGCTTACTCCTGGCTGATAAAACATGATTAATGGTATTATACCTATTTTAAATTCTTTTTAAGTTCATGGCGTCCAAGTCTGGTTCGTAGACCACCGCGACCACCCATTTCCCTACATACATAAAATTCTTTTTAAGGTCACGGCGTCTAAGTCTGGTTCGTAGACAACCGAGACCACCCATTGCAATTCGCTACATACCTAAGTTAATGTGCATCCTAGAGTGGTTCGTAGAGACACAGATTTCAATTAGCTATGATTTTGATATGCCCCATACGTATTTTTTTAATTGTCTCAATCTTCCCGTTTCTATGTAATACTGTAACTTTACTGTGAATTAATCTTAAAAAAATATGTAATTCGATACAACTAGAAAGGTTACGGCGTAGGTGACTGGCTACAGCACACGAGAAACCATTACCAAAGTATTATTTTGATAATGTCAAGTCATTATCTTCATCACAATGGCCTACATTCATCTTTATCCATAAACTTTATTGCAAACTAAGAAACAATCTGTACAAACAGAAGCTTAACTCAATATGGGAGCGTTTTCTATCAGCAAATTGACTTCTAATTTTCTTTTACTATACCTTTTGACATATAGAACCTATATTATAATATACTTGTGGCTGATGTTGACTTGTTGTAACTGATATGTAACTTCACCAGAACACCGCGTGGGTGCCGACGCGGAGCCGCCGGCGTGCGAGGCGCGCCTGCTCAACGGAGACCTCTGGCGGCGCTTCCACGACATTGGCACCGAGATGATCATCACTAAGGGAGGACGGTGAGTCTAGCAAATAATAATCACAAACAACATTCATTATTATCAGCTGGAAGACGTATACTGTTGAACAAAGGCCTCCCCCTTAGAACTCCACAATGAACGGCCACTTGCCATTTGCATCCACCGGTTGTCCGCAACTTTGACGATATCGTCGATCCACCTGGTGGGAGGCCTGCCAACGCTGCGTCTTCCGGTTCGTACCACAATAATAGTACACCAGAGGTTTTGCTTTACATTATACCAGTGTAAAGCAAAACCTCTTCTCTTACAGAGAGAGCTTATCACCTCGCGCTTGCTCGCAGCGCGTGATTTTAGATAAATAAAATATTTTGGTCCTTCGAGTCATGAAAGCTAAAAGGACCAAAATTTTAAGCGTTTAGTTTTTACTATGGTTTTGTCGTTTTTGTAATATTGGACAACTAATTACCTAATCAAAGTAATTTCAATAGTAATCTTGTACCTTTGAATTAAATATACGTTACATACGCTTTGATATGAAAAACGTGTAAGTTAATTCAACTACGTGAAAGGAGATCAGAAATGATTTTACGCCTCAAGAATCGCCTCAGGCCTTAAGTGATTATTTAAACATGTATTCTTTAAAATTTACTGAATTGTTAAGTAGTTGACGGTGTACGAGTATGTTTCACTTAACTTACAGCGACCGGTTAAATTAAATTGAATTACTTCCATGATTGATGTTTTTAAATTACAAAACATACTATTTGTACGTCGATCATTTTAAGCTTGTCGTAACATTTTATGTTCTACGCATCAGGTATTTTTTTTTATATAGTTTTCACAGTTCACTTGAAATTGGCGAGTATTATGGATGTCAAACCCAGTTTTTAAGTACTAATACTTCGTATTTGTATTTAATTGTAAGATATTTAATAATTTTGCACCTGTCTGGCTGTGGTATTACCGACGTTTCACGGAAGGTTCCCGCCCGCCCAGCCTGCGCATGCGCCGGTGACACGACGCAACAGCGCGACCTCGAAGCCCAGCGACATTTAGAATAATATAAAAAGACTTCTCCTTACTATCAACTCAATTAAACGATGCAGCTGTCGGAATCCAAGAATCCAATACACAAAAACTTATTACTCGTAATAAATTACAAAATAATAACAAAAACTTAACGAAAACCCATTAGGACTGCTGAATCTGACGCGAGGCTTGTTAACGGATAATTTGGGAGACGGGGCCGGACCTCCATCATAGACAAAACAAACAGCTGCCTCGGCAATTTGTGCATTTCTCTAAATGGCCGAGCACAAATTACACCTTATTATAAGCTTGTTTGCTTTACGACGGTACCCCTACAATTATATTTTTTTCGTGATCGATAATGTGGGTGCGAGCAGTGAAGAAATTACACAGTCGTCGCGATCTCGGCGCCTCCGCCCTTCCTGCGAGCGAGAGCCGCGACCCACCACGAGGCGCACCTCGCACCGCACGCCGCGCCCGCACCGCTCCGCGCTCATTACGCGCCGCATCTCGTTATTAGCAGATGGCAGCCCGGGGGCGACTCGTAAGACGCGCCCAGCGCTTCGAAGGACCAGAAACATAAACGTAATAGTTACAACAGTGTAAGTTTCTCAAAATCAACTGCAGTCCGACCAATTGACTCGTTAGATATTAATAACATTTTTGGTTGTGAAATTGTTTCACAGTAAACAACGGCGACCGACCACCACCGCCGCGCCGCCAAAAGAAAGTTCGATTAATAATGAGCATCACGTCCGTTCGACTTCTGGCGGAATTAAAAATGAAAATATTCCGTAATTAATGGCGTGTAATTAGCGTCCGAGGACCGCATCGCGTCGTCGACCACTCTCTTGTTAAAATGACTGGTAAAAACTAGACGCTTCTCGCAAACGAATAGCTGTCGTGCGCGATGGCTGTAGCGGCGCGCCTGCGTACTGTCCCGGTTTTTGCAATGGCCGATAATTAGCCTGGTTCATCTGTGCTCCTGTCATCTCCTACACGTTTTTTTGGCACGGCCGCCAGCGCAGACCACCGCGCGCCGCCGCCCGGCTAACATTCCAATAATTTACCGCTTTATTCAGCGGTTGGTGAATCTCGTTAGCTTAGCTGGCCGCGCCCGTCTAGAGGTCACTTTTGTTTGTTTTGTATTAACGATGCCGCGTGAGAGAGGCCGGGGGCGCGCCGGCGCCGACCCTGGCGCCATACGAATCGAAATGGGTCAAAAATATTTCATGCATTTCTCGTATTGAGGAGGTACTAGCCGAGGCGGTGCGTGCGCGCAGTAATTGAGTTATTCTATGCGAGAGACTACTCTGAGAACTGGTAACGTTGAGGAGAGTGAGTCGATGCTTTTAGTTGATGTTCAAACAGTGTTAAAGGCTGTTCTCGTCGTCTTTATGTTGCGTTCGCAGAGTGAGGCTGAGTTTGGTGGGTTAATTGGTTGTACAAACAGTGGATTTGGGCGGTTCGTTTGTGCAAGCGGGGCCGGGCGGCGTGTGTAGTCGGAGTTAACACCTGCCACGCTCCGCAGCCATGCGCTTGCTTTATGTGTTAACTTCGGATTTGAAGTAACAGCCATCTCTGTTTTACCACCTGTGTGGACCTGTAAATTGTTTGCTATATACGATGGATAAGCGTACATATGTACTCAAACACTGTTCTAAACAGGTTTACTTTTAGTTCACACGATGTGTCTACTGTCTAGTCAAGTCTAGGCCTAAAAGATTCATGATATCTAACTGGCGTTCTGTGGTTTTCCTAGGTAGAGGTACAAACCTATTTATTCAGTATTTACATAGGCATTCCATGAAAATTGTCAAAAAGTATTTCCAATAAACCAGTAGGCCATCAGCACTAATATAGAACGCCTGAGAGTCATCATTACCAGCCCACATCCACATGTCGCGTCGTGCGCTCAATACAATAATAAACTGCATAGAAACGTTATCGAAGACACGTCCCATCTGTTCGACTGCAAGTTAAGAGATAATACTTAACCCTCAATAATCGGTGTACAAACAAACACTGGTTGGAATAGAGTAGGTTATTTATTTTTTCTCAAAACCGAAATATGACAAATGGGCGCGTCGGGCCACGGCCGCCGGCGGCCGGCGCGCATCGCTCGCGTGTCGTCACGCGGACCTCCCGCCATTTTAAAAACAAACACACAACACAAAAACTCGTTATTTATTCTTGTGTTATTCGTCGGGAAGGGCGCGCCCGAATTCGCTTGAAAAAATCATAAGTTATAATTAAAACCGTCTGCGTGCACTCTGACGGCCGGCACTGCGGGCCGATACTAGCGCAGCGCTCACCCTGCCTGGTGCCAGCCCATCGTATAACGAGTAACAACCACCTCGCTCGTAAGCGAGGCTTGAATGTGAATTACGCCAGTAATTGACGTTTACCGCTGACTTTTACGAGATAAAAGTCTAATCACATTTCAAATCTACGTACAGAAATCATATCTAACAAACGAGCGTAAGCTTATGCCATCGCTTGTTTTAACAGAAATACCGATTAATTGATTCGATCTGTGTCGTAATTAAAATGGGTGATTAGGTTGCGCGGGGAGCGGCGCCGGCGCCTCAAAGCGTCGCCGGCAACATTCCTTTTGTTTTACCACGGGTCGTTTGTCGCCTGCGCGGTGTGTGCGTCCCTGTCGGCGCGGGCGGGAGCGCGCGCGCGAGCGGGACGTGCGCGGGCGCCGACCGCCTGCGGCGCGCCGGCCGCCCGCCGCGCGCCCCGCCCCAACCACGCACCACTAATAATCAGATTATGACAGTCGCCCGTCTTCCGACCGCTCTACACTCCACTCGTCACTCCTCCGGCTCTCGCGACCACTTGACGTTACAAATTCACCTAACTGTGGCTCGACGTGCCAGATTAAGAGATATCGCGACTGCTAGCGCTGCGCTCCAACAGAATTGACATAATGCCTCTTTGTTTTAGACTGCGGGACAGCGGGTGGTTACCGTGTGTCAGCTGATTAATGAAGGTCCCATCAGTTAGCATGAAACTTTGTGAAACCTTTGCCCCGACCTGAAGGTTATGTTGTCATCATTAACACAGCCTGTCGCTCACTATTTCAACAGCACAATTCGGATCTACTACTCCTACATGAAATCTGTTTACTAACAACAAGTCAGTATTTTACTGCAACTGTAGAGATTGCATATCACTCGATGGGTCTCTAGTTTGCTTAGAAGATGGCTTCTGAGCTATCTTCTTCTTCTACTATTCTTCTTGGCACTTTAAGCTATAATACTTTAAGCCAATGCCTAAAAAGCATAAACTATCTACTGCAGACCTTTTCGTCTAGGTAAATGAAAAAATCCAGCCATTTTTTATACAATCATCCATTTACTGACTGGTAAACGAGTGCTACAATTTGTATCTATCAAGTAATTTCGTTCGAAAGCCCAGGTGTCGATTAAAAGTTCCTAAACGTCAAAACGATTACGTTTCTAAAGTGAAATGCTATTACGATAACCCTTTAACTGAAGAAACAACTTGTTTGTACAATTTAAGTAAGCGTTTACAGTAATGAACGCTTAGATAAAATCTTTAAAAAAATGTCGCTGTAAAAACGAACTGTCATTGTAGGTAATGGTTAATTCCGTAGAGAAGGACCAGGAATCTGAAGCACGCGCCCAATAGTCGGCGCCTCCGCCCGATCATATCGCAATATCTCTTGGGAAAAGATCACACACTGTTCTTCACTTTTTTCGTAAACGTACCATACATTGCTGACATAAAGTAAACATGGATGCCTGACTCCTAAACTAAAACTGTCTTTGTATCTTATGTTTTGAAAGAAACCCAACAAGTCGTACAACGAGCCCAAAGTTGAGTGATCAACAGAATGGCACAGTCATCGCCGGCTCCCGCGCCTTTTTGTCCCGACAAAACCTAAAACAATCGACGATCGAGGTAAAAAACAAACACCAAAATGATAATTCGAATTTAGAACGTAAAAAATATGCGTCCGGGCATCATCGTGGAGCGGCGCATGATTCGTTTTTTGCCGGACGACAGACAGCGGCTCTGATGATAATTTCTCATTAGGTTATAACATTTTTGTCGGTTGAAACGTCGTAAATTCCACGAATAATTTAGGGAAGAAAGTGGTCGTGTTGAAGATGTTTTGTTTTTATGGCGCCAACGAGCAGCTCGGGTTAGATCGGTATCTTCCGATACAAGCGTTTAACCCATGTTACTCGGAACTCGGGAATTATTCTCACGGACTCGGACTCAGCTTTGCTACCCAACAAATTGTAATGTGAGCGGAGGAGACAACTCGCATTCTTTTGATGACTTCTTTGGCGCAGAAAAAAAGCAATCGAGTGTTCCGATACGCCATTATGTTTTATAGGTCCTTACCTTGTTGTTGACTGGTTTTTTGGAACGAAGATAGCCGAAACTGGGTCCTCTCTGTAATTTGATACAGAGCTCCCTGTTTCCTTGCTATCAATAGGGACTGCGGCTATGGGTGTAGATCACATCTAACGTACGAGGACATGAAAGCATCCAGTGTACTCACTACGTGCTTGGTCCTACGTGTCCATAATGCGTCTCCCAGAACCCGCGGTGATTATAACCCGATGGTTGTCCGGGGTGCGTCGTTTATCATAACGTGGTCGTAAAAACATGGGAACCCACGTACAATGGCAGCGGCCAGAAAAAATGTTGTGATGTATACGAATTTGTTACATTTCACGCAAGATTTGTCGCTAACGAGCCGTGTGATCTGAGTTTATAAGAATGTTGATTTACATTAATGCGTGTTCGTGATCTATTATGTCGTCGAATTAGACAGATATGTTCAAGGTGCGTGTCTAATGTTTTTAGGAGAGGATTCTGCGTATTTACTTAGTTTTTAAATTGCCTCTGCAAACGCAATGACTGGTGTTTATTTTATTTTTGACTGAAATTTACATCTCATTAACTGAAAAGTTATTATGCATCAGGTGCGACACCGTAAAGTGACCGAGGCAGTGAGGTCGGAGGAAAGGAGGGGATGTGAGCCACCCGCGCGCTCGTGCGCCGATAGCATCGGACGGCCGCGCCCGCGCATCGCGACATCACGCGCCGATGTGTATCGCGCACGGCGACCGCTACCGAAACCTCAGATAAGCGCAATGGGCGACTGGGTGCAGACAGACGCACGATTCTCGAATAAATGTGTCGCTTCGGCGTCTAACAGAACGCTGTGAGAACATGACGGTTCTGTCATCTGGACACGAAAGTTGATGAGAATACATAATAGCGTTGATGGTAACTAGAAGACACTTGGAATAATACAAGTTGAATGGATCTAAACGAGATATAAACACAACAAGAACTTCATGAAAAGTGAAGAATAAGAAAAGTAGGAATTTTCTTTAGTCTTAATTTTGGAATTTAGGCTGACAGAACATTTTCTGCTTTCATTTAATGAAAGTCTTGTTCACTCATAATTCACGTTGCTGGCAAATACTTAACTGCAACATCTTTATCAATTATAGTCTTCGCAGAAAAATGCTTGTTCATGATACAGTACATGAGAATTGAATACGACTGCATGCATCGCAATTAGCTACGAGCAATGCGTTTGAGATTAAAGTCCGTACATATTAGTTGAGACGTGACGATGAGGCGACATCAAAACACATTCTGTGAAATATGTAACAAGGGTTCAATGTCAATAGTGTGCTGGATGTCGCAACGCCCACTAATTGCGTTGATGACGCGGCTGCGGCGCGTTTGAACCCGACACATTACGGCCAGCCTTGACGCGATTCCCGGTACCTACATGACTGTCATGTGCATCTTATGGGAGCGATTAGCGACATCAGCGTAAAAGGACCAATCTCTGGACATGTTGCAATGTGATCCTTTAATGGAGTGATAGTGAGCTTCATCGCTGCCTTATTGGGTGGTAATTATCTAGATTATGATGCATTTTTAAAAGGTGAAATGGATCTTTAGAGAGGTACTTGAGAGAGGAGTCATTATTTTATATTTGAACCGAATATGATTCATTGAACGGACTAGCAGTATCGGCTGACGTCACATTCAATCAAGAAAGTCTAGAACATAATGGTGACTGGATTCGCGGACAGTTATATAGATAATGACTTGGACTAATCGCGAGCCGTTCCCAGCTTGTACCATCTACACAGAATTAATATCAATTAACACACGCGGGCTTAATTGTGAATCGGGCAGCTCGCGTGCGGCGGCGCCTTTGTCGGCGCTAGTGATCCCCCCCTCCGTGCCTCCATGCGTGTGCGCAACTTTAATTCGCAGCCTAACCCTTTCGCTTCTTCGAAAATCCTAAAATACTGGCGCCATTCTCCGTAACTTCCTTTAGCAGATAATGAACTCTATTACTATGAAACATGGTTGTTATTAGCAATGATGGTGGTTCCAGTGATCGCGGTATCACGGTACGATGAGCGCAGATCCTGTGCTTGATTGATCGCTCCTCGTTTGACTGCAACTACCGTGTTCCCTTATTGTGCTTGCGGTTAATGGTTCTTGTTATTCTTGCTAACTACTGCAAATTAGTTGCAGTACATAATCTCTTGGTGGGTGATTCTAAATACGTTAATCAAAATGAATAAGTCTATGTTGTAAGTATTGTGAACCGTATAAGAGACCAACGAATGTTACTTTGTAGGCGGGTATGTATTGAATGGCAATGCCTTCGGTAATATATTTTAATAATTGGCCTCCAGCCTCTTCGCTAAACATCATTGGAAGCTAATTAACAAGACAGCCGATGGTAGTTTTACGAGCTTTCATCGCAGGGGTTTACTACGACGTTCAAACAAATAAAAAATATGACAAATATTAAAATTCAACTGCTACTATCAACAGATCGCTATTATCTTAGATAAAAATCACCGCGTTTGTGGTGATCATCAATTCTTAGCTTATATCACAAGTTTGACAGGATTATAATTAGAAACTGTCCGTCCTTTTGGGTTGTCCTTTTTAATGTCGCTAGTCGGGTCCCATACTGCGCTCGCATTTCATTAACTCAAAATGTTAAAAAATTGGGAGTTCTCATAAAACGGTGTGATTTATGCCGGCTCGGGAGCTAACGAGCGATCGCCACTGGACTGGGGGCGCTTACGACAAAGTACGCTCCAGACAAAATTATACTTTATTTCGCGGACATGAGGACCACATTTGAGTGACTTCGAAAGACAACCCAAGAACTGTTGATCGGACAATTAAGCTCCACGTGTAATGCAATCGAATGATTCTCATTAATTCTCGAATTGCTTTTGTTTCAGTTTGATGACTAGCTCACTTTGTTAAATGCGAATCCAAATTAGTATGTACTTAAACTCGTCGAGGCAAAAACTGGACAATAATGAACGGTTCATCAATGCCACGATTCGTCGACAAAGTTATTTGTACAGTTTTTTGGGCCGGTATTATAACTCTAATTAATTTTTAATTGTCGGCGAATTCTTTAATCGTTTCGGCATGAATTACCAAACTGTGTATTGGCGAAACGTAATCTCCACGATCTGTTGTGTTGAGCTCGGCGTCAGGCTCATAATAGGCTCTAGATGCGGCCGGTAGATAAGCTTTGTGCAGGGGCCGCGCTGCGCGGCGGTCGGCCGTCGGCGCTCGTCCTCGGCCGCCGACTCTGGTACCCACTGTCAACTAAATTACCGCGCGTTTGTCGGCCCTTCCATTCGCAATTTACGAGCAACAAGCTTTGTGCCACGCGCGGATGCCGCGGCGCCGGCGCCGAAAAAGGTGCTGAATTAATTCTGTACTTTCACCGTAACGACATCCATATTCATTTGAAACATGAGCTTTTTTACGTAAACACATACTACGAGGTGTTTATACAACGATTGCGTCCAAATATTGTGTTTCTTCAATCCCCATTTAGTAAATTATGAGGTATATTTACATTTATTTCTTCAAGATACTTCAATAAATATTTTTCTTAATTGTATTTGATGCTTGTTTGAACATCGTATGGTAATGAAGTAAATATTTTATACTAGATAGGTAGGTAGGTAATCGTATATGTAATTTCCTGCACATTTCATGATTTTGAGGTAATTAACATAGATTCTACTTCTAACTAAGAGATTGAATTGAGATAACATCAAATCGCCTGATATGCTATGTAGTAAAAAGTAACGAGTTGTACATGACATAGCATGATAACCACGAATAACTTCTACAGCGAAAATTGTTTTGCAGCATTATCAATGTATAAATAAACACACTGAGATAAAAACAGCCTGCGAATTCATTTAGTTATGCGGTAATAAAACCAATCGGCGACTGGCGTAAGATCGGGTATTAATTGAGGCGGTACCCTTTACAGATACGTTTACAATCTGCGAACGGTGCAGTAAAGCGAAATGGGTGCAATGGAAACTATGGCGGACGGTGACTTCGGCCAAAAGGGTGCCGATGTGGTGATTAAACATTTTTAATTTCCGCAAGAGCGGCCTCCTTGTTTAGAGCGGCTGTAAATTTGGCGACGAGATGCGCATAAACATGTCGCGCAGGTGCGCGTGCGCCGCGGGCGTGCTTTGTGCGCAAGCGCGCCGCCCCGCCCCGCCTTGCGCGCTACGACCTGCCATTGCCAGCTCCTAGAACACCAATATAAATATTGCTGGCATCTAGGTCTATTTTACATAGTGCATCTGACTAAACAGTAACCTAGATATTATTATGCATTCAACTTAACATAATATGGCGTAAGGTTTTAATTTTTTTTATTCAATGTCAAAAATGTATAATTTTCAAGTTATGCATAGAAATTAGCAAAAAATGATAGCCATTAGATCTAACGGTGAAGCAGTCAAGGGGCTGAATCAATTTTGCTATAAAACAAGGGTGGTGGAGCAAGGTAGCCGGTGCAATGTTTTTTGTTCCCACCTGCAGCCCTCGGCAAAAACTAGCTAATAAAATAAATCTTTTTTAGAAAACGACCTTTATGATTGAAGGTGCTGTCGCTGATTTTAAACAAAGGACGACAGATAGACGGTGGCCATCAATATGCTAATACGTCGTTACATCTCGGAGATGATTCCGAGGCTTTTTTGTGGTTGTACCCAAATTGGTTTATTTGTTTTGTTACCAGTGTATTTCTTTATAAGTGTAGTTTGTTTGGTTTGCGGAGGCGAGCTCTCGTAGCATATGGGAGTGGTGCGGGAATATTTTTTTGTGATGACATGAAAATATTTGTGGATTTTAGAGCAAACAATAAAATGTTCTGACTCTGACTACAGGACACTTTCCGGTCAGAATCGATGATATGCATTAACTGTTACATCCTGACCGCCCCTAATGTGTTATTGGTGTGCGTTATTGCTGATTCATGGAGTTTGGTTCCGTCTTAACAGCCCACTTAGTGGGATAACAATGAGCGTGCTCTGCGCGTGCGTGGCCATCAATTTGTGGTTGCGCAAGAGTGTCACGAACGACTAGAGACGTGTTTGTACGAACACACACACTGGTCATTACGGCGATTGCGTCGTAAGCTGCCGTTTACGCGTTTATAATCACGCAGTAAAAGGTTTTAGCAGTTGTGGCACATTATCTGACTGCATGTCAGCTGCCTATCGCCACGCTGAACCATTAAGATAATTTACATATAATTATATAGTTATAGAACGTACATTATTTATATAAGAATCGGAAAATAATGCAGTCCGGTCAAATTTAAAAGCAGAAAACTGTCGTAATTTTTTTTGTAACTTAGAAGTGTACCTAATCGAAGAAAAAAACAGCCTTGAACAGACAAAAAAGTAACGATTGAGCATAATTTCGATGCAGATTTTAGATAATCATGTTTTTACGAGTTGGATGTCAGAAATTACCTTAAACTCGGATAACATCGTCCACGAACGCTAAACACAATATTTGTGTACATATGTAGCGGACTAGCGAGCGGAATTCACACGGGCCGCTCTCACAGTCTGAGTGAACAATTTGACACTTCCAGGTGTATGATTTTTTATGTGGCCAGACAATGGTGGAGGTGTTTACCCAGGCCCACATCTGGGCGGATGAAAAAACCGGCCGGACTTCTCGTACGAGCGTTAATAAGCGCGGGTTAGACCCTGGACACACAACACCAGTATTGTACACTCAAAACTTGTTTATCCTTCAAGTTACTGGCGCGGATGAAGCACAGATGTCCAGAACAACGTGTCGTCTGTGCGTTAACGACTGTCTCCTGCTCCTTAACATTGAACTTGACGATAAAAAGCCAATGAAATTAGCAGTAAAGATAACTAGCGCTCGAGGGGTAGGTTAGTGTCGACGACGTTAAACAGCGATCAGGGAACATTAAAGTTCACAGACGTCTCGTTTACGAGGCGAGCGGTTAGTCATTCATAGTTAGGTTTATCTTGACGGCACATTAGTGTGTGACCCGCGGCCGGCGTGTGAGCGGCCGCCGAACAATCCGCAACGAATCGCTCGGCTGGAACATTTCGAGTGCGGATGCTAGAGCGGATATGACAGTTTCTTTCCTGGCTGTTAGCGCCTCCGTGCGGCAATTGGCAAGTTGTTACCGATTTACGACCCACTCTAAGGTTTATTCAACACGATACTGGTGGTCCCATTGTATTCTCTAAGTCCCTTCCCACCGCCGAAGCCGCGGCTTAGCGCTCTCCTGAGGCTTTTATGGCGGTACCGTTTTTATAGTATCTTTATTTCATTTGCATTCTCGTTTAAACTGTATCGTAAACAAACCTCCATCATATAAAACACTTAAAATAAAAGGCAGGAATCCTGACATAAATCGTCATCGTGGTATCAAATGTTAAATGGCACAATCGCGTCGTCGTTGTATGTGTTACTTGAGGAAAGTACGATGCAGATAGCGTGTTGAAGCGGCAAATTTTTCATGATATTTTGTGCGCGGATCGTCACCTCTTTGTCGGCGCGCGGGGCTTTCAAACAGCTCGATAAGTGGACCGCGGCTGATAAGGGGCATCTTACGAACGGTAGCCGAGTGAAGGGATTTGTCAACGTACGGTCAACAGCGACGACACCCGGCTGTATTGTCAACACATATTTGTGTTTGTTCTGTTGTCACGCTGCACGTAAGGACGCGAGCAAACACGACGAGAGCCTTCAAAACGTATTACTTGTCAGTCGTTTGAAATAACAAAGGCAGACCCTTTATTGTTTACGTTCAATTAGTATACCAAAGTATCAAAACGTAAACTTTTACGTTACGCTCCTTTCACATCTAGACTTTTTCATAAATCTTTGACTTATAAGATGAAAACGAATAACAGTCAGTAAGAATATAAAACGTAAAATCAAGTTACAAGAATAGTTTATGTTATAACCAAGTAATAAATTAGCGAACAGCATTGCCTATGAATCAACCGCTAAGTATGTTATCTTCGAGATCTTAATTTCGACTCATCAGTAGGAGAGGACATCAAAACTGAATGATTTATAATTCTGTCGAGTATTACTGACATTCGTAGTGTGGGCTGATGCGTTGGTGGACAAACTAACAATATCCGACACACATTATATGTTAAATTAACGTTGCCCCAACCTTTTTATATCATATTAAATGTTAATATTATTTTAGTAAACCTAACTTGAAATGTTTCTGCCTCTTATTGAGTAGGTTTTGTTTCTAAAACGTGATAGTTTTAGAGTAGAATAAATTTTTGCGAAGTGTTTTCGTGGGTAGTCCTAAATCCGCTTTCTTTCACCATTTTCTTCACCCAGCTCAACTATATAAGGCGTATATCTGATGACACCACAGAGTGGGACAACCATCAAACCGACCATCACTCACTGCTGAGTAACTACAGGCCTCCCTACTCTTCTGCCATACATTTGGGCTTTGTAAGCTCCAGGCCAGGTGTTTCCGCGACTTTGACAATATCGTCAGCCCAATGAGCTTATCGTCGTTCCTAGCGCCTTTGGATTAGCCTTGGCCATAATTCTGTCAAAACCTTACTCAACAAACTTATACACAAGGTCGATACAGAAAAAAACCTAGAAAGTAAGAAAGTTTGTACTAATCAACCTTTTTGTTTACGAAGTAGTGTACTTGTGTGTCTGTCCGTACTGTCGCTCACGTAAGGCGGTAGCGACGATCGTAAACTTTAAATGGAGGCTAATTTAGTTTGTTGTTAATTGAGCTTCTGTCGGCGCGTTATCTTCGGGCTGCATTAGTGCCTCCCGGGCGCTGGGCGCTCTGCCCCCGCCGCCCCCCGCCCGCGCCCCGCCGCACCCCGCCCGCTGATAACGACACTATTATGACTGATGGCATACCTTTGTTTGATACGCGAATAACCTTTCATTTGTTTTGTTATGGCTTGAGTTGCTTGTTTACGAGCAGGAATTTTAAAATTGGTCGTTCAATGAAAGTGTTTCGTAAGAGGTTTTGGATGATTATTCAATGATCTTTTAGCAATTTGTAATAATAATAATGGTTACTTGTTTGTTTGTATTAGATTGTGTACTGCTTCTCTAACTAAAACAGTGTCTCACTACTCTCTCTAAAACTGATTTCCTACCACAATCAAAAAAGTTAACTTTATTAAATAAATCGCAACAACCAGAATTCAATACCAGCTCGCATTTATAAACAACACGTTACCTAGTTCATATAAAACCGTTCAATTTACACTTCCATCCAAATTGACCACTAATTCTCGAAGCACATCTGTCTCTAGATTACCCACCGCCGCGCCGCATACTAACCTATATGGTCCATCGTAATTACATTAAGGATCAAGGCGAGTGACGTCACGCCGACCGAGGCGGTCACCACGTCACAGATAATGCCGGCGCCACGAGCTTCTAAGTTTATGACACTCTTTATAGTGAAACAAACGGGTGCCAAAAGCCCTCTTCGGTAACACATTTGCCTCTATCACAGTTTTATAAAGCTGATAACGTGTGACAGGAATGTGGGGCTACCGCGCCTGAGCAAGCGATGGTCATGCAATGTCATTTTATTATCATTTTGGATATGAGTTTGTTTGTTTTTGTTGATCTGCTTACTGTTTTGTCAGTATTTATTATTAATTTATTGTTTTTCACTAGTTAGGTATTATTATTATTTGCGTAGGTACTTGTGGCTAAACATCTCCGTGCAAAATCGTACGTGCTTTTTTGACACTTACTCTACTACTTTTTTTATAAAACTAAGCGTTGTAGATTTTATAAGTAATAGTTTTATCAATATCTCTATAAGAGTTAAATTAAATCTCTTTTAAGATAATCTTATTTAATAGTCTTGCGACCTAGCGACTCTACATTTTGACTAGCGTTGTAAATTATACCTATAGTTTTTTTTTTATAATCGTGTTCTATTACATTTTTTTAATACTAAAGTTTTTCGTTCAACTTGTCGTAAGGTCGCGAAATCTCTACAACCTGATCAAACTAATTTAGCTCCTCTTCTAAATATGCGTTAAAAATATAACATAACTAATTAACATATTTATTCCAGGCGCATGTTTCCTTCGCTCCGCATCTCGCTGGGCGGGCTAGACCCTCGCGAGGAGTACTGCGTGCTGCTGGAGCTGTCCCTTGTGGGGCGGCGGCGCTGGCGCTGGGCGGGCGGCGCGTGGGCGGCTGCGGGGGGCGCCGAGCCGCAGTCCCCTAGACGACTGATGCTGCACCCTGACTCTCCCGCTCCAGGACACCACTGGACCGCCAACCCCGTGTCGTTCAGCAAGCTCAAGCTAACGAATAACACTATGGATGCGCAAGGACATGTAAGTGTTTTAGTTTTTATTTAATCTGTTTTTAAAACATAAACAGGCATTGAAAGGGTTAAAGACAGTATTCATAGTGTAGATTCTTGGTGAATGTCTAAAGCGTTCTCTATGTGTTAGACTTGCGACTAGATTCTTTGCGATTGTATTAAATAGTTTATGTAATAGGTACATTATATATATATAATAGGTATATTCTATATCATAGGTATTATTTATAGCTTCAGATTCCTTACTAAACCACATTTAAACCATTAAGTTTGTACGCAAAACACAATCTCACGGCTGTCGCGACTGCATTAAATCTCATCCCATAATATAACATATCTGTTATTTATAGATCTATAAAACTTATCTTAACTCAGCCAGACGTAATAAGTCAGTAATCGTGGGATCTCACTTATCGATAATACCAATTATCTATTGTTGTCACAAAATTACTCCGACGTAATTAATTGGATTGCGACCGCGCTTCGCAGAAACAATTTGTCAAAGAAACCCGCTGAACATCGTAACGTTCGTGTCATTCGAAAATACGAGTTTTACGGATTTATGTGTATCAAACATTTAAATATAGTTGCTTGAATAGAACACGATAGATGATATTTATTTACGCCTGTAATCTACGAAGGTGAAACGATTGTTAAGATCTTATAAATCTAAATATTATCTAGGTACTATACATTATGGGCGGGTTGCTTCAAACAGTCTGTTAACGTTACATACGTACGTCTAAAAAATAACCATTGCAGAAATAGTACAACGCACGTAAAATATAAAGCGTTGTCTCTTCGCATAAACAACCCGATTATCGACGTTATTAGGGCTGCAAGTCGAAAACAAAACATTTTCGTTATAAAGGCTACTAGAAGAAAACAAAGTTTGTGTCGCCATATTTAACCGACTTCAAAAAAAAGGAGGAGGTTCTCAATTCGTCGGGATCTTTTTTTTTAACATTTACGTGTGCGTCAAGTGAAGCTGAAGCAACCCTGCCTAATACGCGAAGCAAAAACTTCAAAAATTTCGCACAGTTAAAGTTCACATGGAGAAGAAATGCTGGAAGATAAAACTTATACCATAATTACACTCAGACCTTGACCCCAAGGCTACCTCTAGTATGCTTTTAATTCATCAGCGATACATATATTTAGGTAGTATTATAATTTTCGTGAGATTTTTCCATATTATTAGCTACTTTCCGCTTATACTTACATGTTTATTCTGGTTTAAAGGCTCAGTTTAAGTCAAAACATCCAAATAGCCGGGCATTATTCCCATGGCATCACAATAAAGACGTAAGTACAACCGGATAAATAAATAATAAAATATAATAGTAAACAAAACGGTTCTTGTTAAGACTATAGTTATTTTAAAAGGTCCATTTATTATTTAAAAGGTAACGTTAATGTTAATTATTGACTGGTCTTCTTTTTCTGAGGGTTAATCTTAACCAAAACTTTCTTCTTTTAAGTATAAATAAAATACGTTCGTGTTTTACGCAAAGTTAAAATACCTAAAGATATGAGCTTGTCACAAGGTGCAACAAGTCGGCTCTATCTTAACGTTCCAGTCACCCTTAGATAAGAAACGCGATGATTTGCGACACCGGCATCCTGGAATGTGCCTTAATTACCTCCCGAAGATACTATTGTTTTAAACAATTTTAAGTATTAGCAGATATGAGGAGCAAATGCTTCGGTATTTCTATTTTCGTTTGTTTGCAGACTAGGAACACAAATGTAAATTTGCTTCTGCTTATTTATTTTATGAGCGTTGTGTGTAGAATAACTATCGGCACGCCAAAGAAAAATGATGAACACTAATTGAAAACCCATAAATAAAAGCAAAAACTTCATCAACTAATAAAAGTATGACGCAAACACCTAACATAAGGTCTATTGTAATTGTCTGCGTACAAAAAGTTTCAATATTAAATACAGTTACGAACTACAGCCTTCGAACATTCCCGCGCTCGTGACCCTGCCTCATATATCGCTTGTTTTGAAAGGAAACGCCTCCCGCGCAACCACTTCCCATAAAAAGCGCGATAAAAGAAAACTGAGCCTTATGTTTATCCAAATAAGTATCGAATACAAACAACCCGTTTCACGATGACGTAAAAAAGATAGTTTTCTGCGCGTCTTCAGATGAAATTGGTGCTTAAGCTGTCGGTATAGAGTTTAGTTTTGGAGTTGCGGTGATTAGTTCATACGCGCCGCGGGAGCCTGCGCACAAAGACGTCTTTAAGCATTTCGTCACTTGAACAAATACGCTGAAAGGCATTGTGTGATGGCTTTGTAGCGGCAACTAACTGTACTCCTTTATTCGGGCGGTGTGTTTAGACAACGCGGTTGACGCCTCGATTAATGACGAGCTTCACCCAGCCTTCACCCAGGTTGTATCATTTTGAACATTGTTTGAACTCGCTGTTTGTAGAAACTGCCTCGGAGTGACGGTTTACGACTGCTCTTGATGCGTGTTTGATGTTTGAGTGCTCAAGTTTTGTAACTTTATCCCAAGGTGATAAGATTTGTGACAATGTTTACAGAGGTAAACTAGTTTCGTCACGGAATTCATAAAGGACAGACAGACAAAACTAAAAAAAGAATTAAGTCACCTTCTTCTTCATCTTATCGGCGTGAAGCAATTGTTACATGATGGAAGATTGACCAGTCAACGCTGACATTCTTAATGTTAGCATTTTGACCGCCCAGGGTGAGCCGGACATACTTCGGTAACGCAAAAGTTCTCTACTTGCACCCCAAATTGAACCTAACCTACCTGTATCATCGTTTACCTATCAAAACAAACACCGAGCATTAGTCAGAAAGCATCATAACACATTAATATGACGGGTAGACAGCAAAAACTGTAGGCGGGTGCGCATGAGTGCGTACATACGCTTCACCGGGGAGAGTGGCGGCTTCTTTTGTGTACCCACCCTAACAATGCTGCTACTGACACTGGGAGCTAAGCAATTCGCGTGGAAACCATCCTCAGATACTGTGCACTTGAGGATTACCACCTGTGATAAAAAGAGGCTTCATTATACAGAGTATCCTCCTTTGTTGGTTATTTTTTAGCAACACTTCAAGCGGTCGCTGTGAAACGCGAATACAGAAAGGATTACTTCAAAAAGCCTTACCTACTGTGAAAGGATTATGTCTTTGGCATTTAGTACAAGTTAATTATTAAGGGCTTGGATTATACTGAGATAATTCTCACGCAATTAGGAATAGATATAGTGCTTCTAAGAAATGACTAATGAAAATTGGGGGTTATAAGTAGTTAAATTGGGAGATATTTTAAACTCGCATTAAAGTCGGGAAGTGTAGATCTATCGAGTGATGAACTACAAGAAGATATAGACATCATTATAATATAAATATTTGTTTTAATGGTTTTTTTAGCTCTGAATTTACTGATTGGATTGCTATGAGTTGAAAGCTTTTGTATAGACTTATGTAATGTATTTTTATTGTCAACAAATCTTTTGCTATTATAATTAATGCGAAGTTAAGAATGGGATCAGAAACGTTAATAATAATAATTAATATAAGTACAGAAAATTCTTAACTAACATCATAGAATGCTAACATACAACTATGAAAGGTTTTAATAAAAATTTCAAAATTAAAATAGATACACTGTTGAGGTACCTAAAAAAATATTTTTTATGAAGATACTTGGAATGCATAGTACTTAGTTGTACCTACAATTCTTAATTTAAAAAACGAAGCAAAAACTATATCAAGAATATTTTATCGGAGAATAACTTAAAGAGCAAGAACATATAAAAACCGATGTTCTTAGAGGCTTAACGACACATTAATATTATCGGGACATGGATCGAGGAGGCGACGCGGAAGGCATGTCGGGTGCCGGGGGTTCGAAGCTTCGAACCCGTGCTGAAACCACCCTCTTATCTGTCTCATGTCACGCCGATTGTCCCTGATACTAATTATAGGGGAATTAACACGTGTGTGACGTTAGATCTGATAACAGATTATGTGTGCTGTGGTTAGCAGTAAAAAGCTTCATGAAAGTACATTGGTAAAAGAGATTTCGTTTAAAAGAACTATAAAATTATTCGTTAGTAAAGCAAATAATATTCAACCGTTGATATTTTTTCTAAAGAAACAATTTTTGGTATTCTGTATAGTAGTGACAGAAAAATGAGTATTTTTCTTTCTTTATCAAAAAAAGAATTGAGATGAAATTGGAGTTAAACAAAACACGTATTATTACCTATAGTATCTACTTTCCCTAAAGATCATAATACCTATTTATTTAAATTTCATACCTAACTGACATCTCACTATTTTATATTTGTTCGGTACCATTTGCCCCACAATTTTGTTTGCTTGTGAATCAATAAATGATCGGAGCCACGCCCATGATCTAATCATTAGTTACGTTTATCGAAGTCTGTGGGACCTGCAGGTACCTATTATAACATGATTTATTTATAAAACGTTACATATTATTTATTACGCTTAGTTCGTTTTATATCCGCTTCGCTAGGTGGTCTACCGGTACTTAAATGTTTCTAACTGTCTCGCACTTTGATTTCTTTCGGATTGAGCAAGTAATGATTTAATTGATGATAGACTATTTGCTTGTAGAATAGCAATAGGCTCGCCTTTACATGAGCGGCGAAATATAATGGATAGGAAACAAACTTCGGGGTTATAATTACGGGCTTGATTAAATTAGAGTCTTCTAGTAAGCCTTTTTTATTAAGACTCGCTTGTTTTAGACTGCAAGTCTTCCCTTTTCGAAATTATAGCCACGAATGTTTAAATATATGAAGTGTTTAGTAAACCGTTTTTTTTCTAATAGCCATAAAGTAATAAATTTGTTTTTTAATGCGTATTGTAATTTCGTGTAACGTAACGACAGTTTAAGTGATAAGATTTTGTTCCTTTGACCATCCCTGAAGTGAGAAGAAATACTTCAACTCGATCTTTATACTACATTCCCCCGATTGCTGTCCAAAAAGCGCAACGATCCCAGTTTAATCACTATTGAACCAACCCTATCAATTAACATGATCACTCTCGAACAGTCAATCACGCGTTCACGTCGCAAAAAACTTCCGAACTTATATCTGAAGGCTCGATCTCTTTTGATTGAACACACGTCGCTATGATCGACGAGCTTCTGAACGCGGCGATGCCTTTGTAATGTCTTTCTGTCTGTCAGACACTTCAGACACTGTGGGAACTGATATGAGTTACCGCGAAATGATTTGATTGTAGAAAACGTTCTAAGTTAAGCCCTACTCTGAAAATGTTAAATAGAGTCCTACGAAGTACAGGGCCTAGACAAGTGGCAATGAAAAATACATAAGATTTAATTATGTCATAGATAACATAGTTGAAACATGATGTCACCCCCATAAATTTATCATTCTATTTGATTCCATTTTTCGCCTTTCGCCTTTCCTGCTGACAAGTAAACCACAATTAGATAATAACCAATACCATCGTAATCATAACTCCTTCGGAAAGAGTTAGATAGAGATTTCGGTAACAGTAACATTGGGAGTTAGATCCGTGCCTGGCACGCAGCGTTCGGCAGTAAATGTTCGACATTTAACGACAACTCTCTTTAGGGTTCCAATTGTAAACTACGATGTTGTTACTTAGATAGTAGTATCATAATTACAATACTACTTATTTAAATTAAAACTATTAAAACTCTAGGTAATCAACATTTATATAAGTAGATACAATTGAATTGAGCGCTCGCTAATCTTTGCGGTTTTCTTTTATTCAATACATTTTATAAGTCGTACAGATATTTACGAGCTCTTCAACCGTTTAACACACCCATTATCCTGTGCCATTGTAACTCAACAATACGACGGACAATGAATACAAGATAAACAATTAAAATCAGCCACTTTTTACCATTATTACATTTGCTAAATACTCTTTTAACCATTTTAATAATCTCTCAAACGTAGAAACAATAGTGCGCAAACCCTTTGCGCTTGAAGTGGTTACAGTCGGCGCCTGCGCAGGTAGCGTTATTCGCGTCAAGTGGCAGATAAGGGCCTTTGCATGAAAGCCAGGCGGCGCGCCGGGCGACACGACGCGACAGCCCTGTCGCCGGGCACTGTTACACTGTTAGACCTTACCTTGTTTGTTGGGATGAAGATTAGTGTTCTAGCAATGAATTCTGTTGACTTAGGATACTCAGAACTCTATTTGCATATACCTATTAAACATGCTACAGGCTACAGCCGTGTGAACCATATACTAGCCACAATAAGACTTAAAATGATCAGCTAAATATTGTTTCTTGCAATTATCTGGCATGAAGTTTCTTAACATGTTAAGCTACTTATGATGCTGACTGTACAAGAACATCAGAAGGACATCAATCAAGTAATATTTTTTTATAAGGTGTAATAGAGTTTATTATAGACTTTACTACAGACAATGTTGTGGTAACATGTTTGCGATTAATTTAATATACCAGCTCCTAATAAAGAAGCCTACATCTACCTATTCCTTCGGGGATTATACTACTGTCATTAGGAATGTGAATTCTTAGAGCTTCTCAAGATCATTGCTTACGATGGAAAATTCAATCAAAAAACCTAATAAAAAAGTTAATCTACAGCATTAGCTGCCCAAACTATTAGGTGTTAATTTGC
Organism: Abrostola tripartita; assembly: GCA_905340225.1. Taxonomy (NCBI): domain Eukaryota; kingdom Metazoa; phylum Arthropoda; class Insecta; order Lepidoptera; family Noctuidae; genus Abrostola; species Abrostola tripartita. The sequence goes on from HG996491.1 coordinate 3,542,675, forward strand.
AGCTTCTGCGTTCAGAAGGTTACCAACTTACCTAGGCTTTCTACAAGTATTCCTGCGAACTCCATACCATCCGATACCCTTATTAGATCATAAACTGATATCCTTCTTGTTGTTTCAGATGGTTCTTACCTCCATGCACAAGTACCGTCCCCGCGTGCTGGTGGTGCGGGCGCGGGACGCCGCCGCTCTGGCCTGGGGAGCGCCCCACGCGTCCTTCTCCTTCCCGGAGACTGAGTTCATCGCTGTAACTGCTTACCAGGTTTGTGCTTACTATATCTAGTGTATATTTACCTAGATTTTGCATTAGGTAATCGTCTAGAAACAAATTCTTTTTTATCTTTATCGATTAATAATTTAGATCCTTCTGCTGAAAATGAAGGAAAAAATCTGTCTTATGTCTACTTTAGTTATTTAGGATATCACTCTCTAGCTATGTCATGTAGGTATATTAATCTGACAATAGGCTCGCTCTCTAACAAAATTAATTAACTTTATCTAAGCTAGTGAAATGCGGGTGTGAAAACTGCACGCCTCGGCGTTTCAACTTTCACGGTTCATGTCAATAGTACCTACGTATGGTAATCATAATAAGGACTTTATGAATACTTATAATCATACTAAGTTAGCCAGGTTTGTTCAGGATGGAAACCTAAATACAGATAAAAAGTCGTATATCTATTTATTGTAATGAAATATTATTGTAAGCGTCGCAATTACGAACTCAAGAAACGAAGGCAGAAACAAACACAATGCAACAGTTTAATATTATTTATATACAATACTAAAGGGAATCCCATGTATGATATGATCGCACCTCCCAGATTCCGGGAATACGTACTACGTTTCTTCGAAGCGCCTCGATTCGCACATGATACTGACGTCGGCATTTTTTTACGCCGGAACAGGCGCCAAAGCTTTTACGAACATGCGTTGGTGCCAGTTACACGCACAAAAAATGCAGATTGCGACAAACGGTCATTGTGTCAGAACTCTTGGCAAAACAATACCGACTAATTCGAGGTTTTTGTGTATGCGGCACGTTTGTGACGCAGACGCAGATCGCTCGCATTCTCTTGGATATGCACCAGCCTGTGAACTGAACAGTTGTTTTCTGAAAAAGCTTAACAGTTGAATTGAAACGGTATATCGGTACTCAATAAGACTGGTAGCAGAAAACAATGGGCTGAGCATTCCAGTTCAGTTGGTATCGCCTATTGTATCTGTAGTAGTCGCGTCGGGTAAAAGGTACGTAAGAGGAAGATTAAAAATTACGTGCGTTACGTTTCTATATAATTTGAGGCATCTGCTTTGGGCAATCGAATTACGGTATACTTTAATTCTATTTCTTAAATCTGTCACAAAAGCTATTATGTGTAGGTAACGAGACAGCCCCCCGCCGTTCGTGAACCAACACAGACTACTGGCTTTGTCGCTCAGCGCAGCGTGGCCATCCCTTGCATAATCCCTGTCCGTAATTAACCAGCGGCTTTCTTTGCGCCGCGGCTACCTTCATGTTGACTGCAGCGAGGCGCGAAAGTTTTCTCGGGTCCATTTCTTCGGAAGCTTTGTGGGATTATCCGACAATTGTCCAGCTAACGGCACCAGCTCCCCGACAATGGCCGGCGGCGTATCATTGCGCATTATCCCCCGACAGGCCGCCGCTCGCCAGCTAAACCATTGTTGCGAATTATCAACGAATTAGAAATCACCTTTGTGAATGCCGACCCTTTATTATTGAGCGTAACTAGGTGGCACGCCGTTTTAATAACAGCTCCATAATGTTCTACCGCATGGGCAAACTAGGAGCTATACTCAACCAGTTTTCGACGGCCATGATGATGAGACCTCAATATATAATAAATTTAACAACGCACTATCATCGTTTTAGCTTGTCATCGCGTGTTTGTGTGTCCACCCGATAATTTTTGCCTATCTGACAGATAAATAAACCAAATTTACTCAGACCCTAATTACACAGCTCTAAAAAACTGGCGACAGTCGCCAATATGTGAAATAGTCACGCAAAAAGTAAAAGCGACGGCAAGTTTGTGTGGTGACGTCACGGGCGACAGGGCGGACCGGGGGCGGCGCCTGACTACTCTCAAGCATCACGTCGAGCTAACCGGCCGACTTAAGAATGCACTTTGCTCTGCTAATAACAGGCTTTTAGCACTCTCCGCGGTTGGCCGGGGTGGCGGTTATCTGGTGCAGGCGTAGGGCTCCCGCCGGCGCCGCCTTATCACGCCGAGTAAACAATCCTTACAAGTGACTTCACGTATCTCGAACTCACTATTTGCGTTCAGGATTTTGCTAGATAATTTCGACTTTCGATTGCAAACACATTTTCGGGCGAGACGCGAAAAAAACCACGTCAAATTTCGAACGTCCTTTTCAATTATGAAATGTTGCATTAGTTAAATAACGTTTTAAACTGTCATCGTCACTTATTTAAACGCAGGAATTGAATTATATCAAGTTTCGTGTTACGGTAGCGTTTAGTGTTTTTGCCGCGATTGTTGTAGGCGCCAAGTATTTGACGCGTAACAGTAGCGCGACGGGCGGGCGACGTCGCGCCGACGCCGACGCTGCGACCCGCGAACATGCCATGCTAATTGGCTTGTCGCCAGGTCGCACCCACATGTGCAACAATTATGCCTTACAAGCTATTAGTGACGCCGGGATCATTGCGGAAACGGATGTTTAAATTGCATTCTCGAATACAGATAAGGGGATTTCCGTGTGACGGAACAGCGATTAATTTTTGATACGAACGGGAATATGAGGATAATTTAACTGATATCTAACTTAGTTGATATTAACAGTGCCGATTCATTTAGTTATAAAAGACTTATATATTGCGTACTTTATTAACTTTATATTATCTTTGCCCACAGAACGATCGCATCACAAAACTGAAGATCGACAACAACCCCTTTGCTAAAGGCTTCAGAGCGTGCGGCCAGTCTAAATGCAAGCGGAAGAGCGCAGACTCGGGCAGCGAGGGCAACCCGGAGCCCAGCGCCGAGCCCAGCGAGCCCAAGCGGCCGTGTTCAGACGCTGCGTCCTCATGCTCCGAAGAGGGAAGCCTGAGGTCTTCCTCACCTCGGTCCCCGCCTTTAATAGAGTCCCCTGCTCCCCTCGTGGCACCTCCTGAGAACATGACCCCTCCACCAGCTCCGTTTTATCCCGAGCTGCCGTACCTGGCGCCCATGCACATGCCGATGCCCCTAGGGCTGTGGGCCGGCAGCCCCGTGCCCGGCGGGTTCCCGTGGGCGGCGGCGCCGGGCCCCGCGCTCCCCGCGCCGGCGCCGCGCTCGCCCCCCACCGCGCCCTGCCGCCGCCTCAAAAGCTTCACCATCAGTGCTCTACTCGGCGAAGGCTGATTACTCATCTGCACGAATTTATAATGGATGTGAATGACTTAGAACTGTTTAGTGTCAGAAATATTATTCGTTCCTTCGTGAATGTAAGGAAATATTTTTATTAAAGCTTCGCGCTATGTATAGGGTATCTACTTAATTTAGAACGATAACGCGACGGGGATATTCGCAATACCTACTTACCATAACTTAATTACTTGTAAATACATAGCTTAGTGTTGTATGTTGAATATTATCGATCTGTCTTTGTAACTACCTCGTTAGAATAAGTATCTACCTATGGAATATTGTAATGTGATAGCAGTGCCTTAAGTTTGTATAAAAGTGCTTAAATTTATACATAATTTAATTAGTTATAAGCTACAATTATAGTATTATCTTTATATTACAAACTATGTATATCAGCATGGTTTATATACTTGGTTAAGGATGGTGTGTAAAAAAGAATATTTTCTTATGTACTGTACATATTTAATGTAAATAATATCAGTCAACAGTTAAGTAATTACAATATATTTTTATTTGAATTGATATGGTATTTTATTTCGTTAATCCTTTTCTGCTTAATCATCGAAGATAAGTTTAAGCGGTTAGATAGACTTTACGACCGGTGGCGCAGCGTTTATAAAGGTCATTTCGTAGCGGTTTGTTTGATTCCCATCCATGACATATTTGTATGGTAGACGTTGCAGGTCTAAGAGGTACTATTAAAGTCTATAGAGGATAGTAGGGTAAAATGATTAAACGTAAGGATAGTTCTTTTCTCTTTTATTTTTTTACAACGTCGCCCGACACTAGGCATTTTTCCTGTATTGTGGCTGCGTTTCACAAACATGAAATACGACATACACAAACACCCGAACTCGGGATCACACAATTGTTTGTCCCGTGCGGGAAACGAACATGCAACCCCTAGCGCAGTGGTCCAATTGCCACCACCGCGCCAATCAAGCTGTCATACATATCATATCAATACATACATAACATAAAACGTTCAAAAAGACTAACAGGCAAATGTGTAACTCCTGCATTATAAGCGAAAATTATTGGCATAGTTTATAAAAGTCCAAAAAAGAGTAATCATGATCAGCCTATCTCAGTCTACTCCTGGACAGAGGGCTCTCCTATAGCACGCCACTGAGTTCGATCATCGGCCTTCCGCTTCCAAAAGACAATGATACAAAAATCTGACTGTATTCTGAACTACTGAAAACACATTTATTTTTTCAATTTCAATTTATTTTTTGCAAATTGCATCAAAGAGAGCTTAAATGACGACCTGATTGGCGCTGAGTGGCTAGGCAATTGGACTGCTGCGCTAGGGGTTGCGTATACGATTCCCGCTCGGGACAAAAAGTTGTGTGAACCATAGATCTTTGTCCCAAGTCTAGGGGTTTGTGTATGTTTGTGTGTGTCTCAGTAAATAGACAAAATATAACTAGCTCATAATATCGGTCACGTTAATTATTTTTGTAACTGTCCCACTGCAGGGCAAAGGACCCTTTCATTATAGAGAAGGATCGAGCATTGATCACCACGCTCCGGCTTAGCTCACTCCGGGTTGGCGATATCAGATAATTAAATCCAGGTTTTCTCACACTGTTTTCCGTCACCGTTAGTCAGTGGTGTCTAACTAAGAAAGTATTTATGACAATGAAAAAGTCACTTTCATACTTGCCTGGAACCTGTAACCTGTAACCTAGTATCTGGTATTTCAACCACTAGGCCTCTACATTCTCAATAGATATGATTTATAATAAGACGTTATACATACTCAGGCCAGCCCCCTTAGACAAGTGGCAAAACGTTTGATGAATAGAATAGAATAATAAATGAGTGGGGATGACATCATGTTTCGACTATGTTATCGATGACATGTGTCATCCCTATACATTTTTCGTTCTATTCCATTTCTTTTCGTCAAGCGTTTTGCCACTTATCTAAAGGGTCTGAGCTGGCCAAGAATAGCGTAGTTTGGAAGCTCAGAGGAGAGGCCTTGCCCAGCCGTGGGACATTAATCAGGCTACCTATACAAAAAATACCAACATCGCTATACTAGTGCTTAAAGTTTTGGACAAGCTCATAGGAGAAAGTCAGTTAGAAATAAAGAAATATGCAAGTATTTTTTCTGTACTTGTACTCGTTGCTGTCTGTCGTCTGTGAAAAAGCCACAAAGCCAACCTCCCACTTACAAGGTTTAAATTGATAAAGGGAATGTGAAAATGATGGACACGAGCGGGACTAGAAACCGCGACCTACGCCGTACCGTGGCGCAGCTCTAACCAACGAAGCTATCGTGTCGCTGCTCGCACCCATCGTATCCTACTAAGTACATACATTACATAACATCACGCCTGTATTCCCCGAAGGGGTATGCAGAGGTGAACATATAGTACACCCACATTTTGCCAGTTATGTTGTAAGTCCCAATGTAATAGGGGGCGAGCATATTGCCATCAACCGGGCACAAATCCAGACTCCGTGCTGCTACTGAGAATTACCTAATGGAAAACTCAGTATCACTTTGCCCGACCCGGGATTTGAACCCAGGACCTTGCTCAGCAGTCGCGCTTAGCGACCACTAAACCAACGAGGCTACTAAGTCCTACTAAGTACTACAAAATTAATTAAAAGTTATATGTAAAGTTCCTAAACAAATAACAAGCGTAGGTATAACAGGCAGGATATTTACCATCTTCTTTAATTCTGTCACGTTTTCGATATCACAGTAAGTAGTATTGCAAGCGCCACGTTTGGTAATAAACTGAATTATATTACTGGATAATCATTGACATAATAAACAGTAACGCAAAATATATTGATCCTAAAACTATATTTACAACGTTCGCGTCAAAGGCAGAAACACTTAAATTTTATTGGTAGTATTTGCGAAGATAATAGCAAATTGTTATAATCTGATTATAAACTGATAAATATATTTATGGCTTAAAAGTTTGTATAAATACTGTGTGTAATTCGGTAACAATCATAGTTCTCATTGATCTTTGTGAAAACAAGGTAAGTCACAACAATATTATAATATTATTTATTTATATTGACTCTTACATATAATTTCAACTGTAGTCCTTATTTACCTATTACATAAAATATGCTTACATTCCTCGAAGGCTTATCCAATGCTATATAGGTAGCACACCTACAAATTCCAAGACCGTATGTACTGCCATTTTGTTGAAGGCCAACCAACTGACATTTATCAGGAGCAAATTAAATTCTCCTCGATGGAATACAGGCATGACATGCGTACATAGGGTCTCATATATGTCGAGAGTTGTTGGTAAATGACCCCTGCAGAATGTAAGCAAAAATATACCTTATTAACCATCACTTGTTTTGTTTCAGTAAAAAACTCGTTCAAACACAATGAAAACCTTCGTTGCTCTATTCGCCCTCGTGGCTATGGCCGTGGCCAACCCCCTTCCCCTGGTGCAGATCATTGTGAACGTCGACGCTCCCGCCAGTGCCTCACCCGCCGAGATTGACCCTACACCCGTGATCGTCCCCGGCGACAAGCCTGAGCTGGTACTGCCCGAGCCCGTGCTCCTCCCCGAGCCGGTCGTCCCCGAGGTCATCTTCCCCATGCCCGTGGTTCTGCCTGAAGCTGTCCTCCCTGTGGTTAAGCCCGAGCCAGTGGTCCTCCCTGAGCCCGCCCAGCCCGAGGTTATGCCTGAGCCCGTGATGATCCCTGAGCCCGCCCTCCCCGAGGTCGTCATCCCCGCGCCTGTCGTCCTCCCTTCGCCCGCCCAGCCTGAGGTTGTGCCTGAGCCCGTGGTTCTCCCAGCGCCCGTCGCCCCCGAGGTTGTCCCCGAGGCCGTGGTCCTGCCCGAGGCTACCCTCCCCGAGATGGAGGTTGACCCCGTCGTGGCTCTCCCCGATGAGCTCAACTAAACAAAGAAAGAAGGACTATACGTCTGCTAAATTCCAACGATCTACACTCAAACTGAAGTGACGCTAAGTGAGAAATGAACTCATAACAACAAATTAAAACATCTTCAGCAGACTATATATATTCATTGTTTACGAGTAATAAATGTATGTTTATAAATTATGTGATTTTATTACAATTTCGAGTTCTGTCAATAAATGACTTAACTTTGACTTATCATCTTCACTAACTTGCTTACATGTTCTGCAGAATCGTTAGTCAATAAGTTTGTATGAGGATATAGAAGAAGCCTGAAGGTACCTTAAATAAAAAACCTTAATTAATGATTTTTTAATAAAACAGTATTTGTATCTAAAACAAAATAAACTACTTGATACAATCTCGCCTTATCCTCTAAAGAGCATACCTAGATATTTAAAATGCATATAAAATGCATAGATATTTTACTGCGACAACATGCGAAGTCCTAAATACCTAGTTAAGGGCACATATTTACCTATCCTACTACACGGCAAACAATATTAACTTAATTAAAATAATATCGTTATTCAAGACCTAATATAAGAGTCTTACTTGTATGCTAGGTATCCAAAGATTCTCGCTCACGAAGAAGTTACGGGTCTATGTCTTGTAGGTGTCTAAGTTTATGACGTAACAAACATTGTTTTTCTCAGGTACAGTACTTACCTACCGGAGATATAATTTATCGAAATATATTTGTATCTAAGATATAAATAAATCGAGATACGATCGAATCCATCGATCGAATACATAAGCGATTACATTTAATAGTTTTATACTGGATGGATCAATGGATTAGGATATCTCATTTTTATAACCATTTTAGTCTCTATTTACATACATACATAAAGTCTGATTGCGAGAGGAGTAGGCACACCTCATTCACACGCTCACCTTTCGCATACCATTGACGCTCATGGGGTTAAGGATATATACCTATTTACAATTATTTATTTCCGGAGCCAGGAAAGCGAGTCGTAAGAGGTAACGTTACCTAACAACTAGGTTTGGGCCCGGGGTATGGCAATAGAAAGTCCACCTATTTCTCTGACAAGAGAGGATACTGTAAAGGGGGTTTGGCAATCATTTAAAAAAATGTCTACGTAAATATACGATGCAAGAATAGATGCGGCGGATGTGCGATTTTTTGCGGAAGTTCTGTTACAACCATAGTTTATATTATCAACCTCAGTGTACCCTAACCGGCCTCGAAAAATCGATATCTGTTCAAAGCTTAGGAATTTAATAGGAACTGTAGATACGAAACCTAAAGATAGCGATTGTCGCGCCCTCTGTTAAACGCATAAAGCATCTTTAATTGTACAAGTTGTTAGTCTACTTCACTTCGACAGTAAAACTAAAGAATCCTTACTATTTTAAATCACTATTTGCAGTTAGTAGTAATACATATTATAGCAATAGTAAGGGTTTCTAACTTTGTGAGTATGTAGAAGCGCCATCTATTGGCAAGGTGAAACAGTTCTCAGCCTTACAGTGGGTAAGTCGGCGAACGGGCGAAAAATGTAGGCAATATGCTATTCCAATCGGATGTATCATTGTAATTCCTTAGTTAGACAACAGATCCAAAAAAATATTATTTATACCCTAAAGTAACTCGTATATAGGTGGAATAGAATCCCAGCAGTACATTAAATTATATTGTTTTATACGAGGCAATTAAATAAAACTAGACCTCTTAATATTTTTTATATATTTAACGTTATAGGATACATACACACAGAATAGGGAATGAACACAATTATGTACAAATGCATCTAATAATGTTTAAAACAATAACAGCATTATTTTATATTAATTCCGGTTCCTAATAGTATAATAACAGAATTACCTATTAATTTAGTTCACAATCAGCAACCTTACATACATATTTGTGATTGCTTATAAAAATATGCACTTCTATTGAAATATAGAAGAATAGTTTTTCCAGTAATTAGTTATGTACCTACTACAGCACAATAAAGACATCCAGATAAAAAGTGGAATTAATAAATTCTTAATCTTTTTAGACACTGCAATCAGACTCTATCCTGCCACAAGGTTTTGTAGCTCTGAACTTAATTCATTGACGTCAATGTTGACCTTAGCATTAGGAGGAGGTGCGGGCACACTGGACTCTCTGTTACAAGCCTTCTTGTGCACAAACCAGTGCAGGCGCTGACACTCCCGGTCACAATACTGCACAGATTTACACTTGGAACACTTTTTGGCTGGCTTCTCTTCTCCGCAAGTGCTGCAGTACGGTATAGCATCAACAAATCCCCTCTGGCCATTGATAGTACAGTTGATCACTGACAAGGCTGGTGGAGGATCTTTGCTGGCCAGAGAAGACACCATCTGGTGGAATGTTGTGCATTCTCTGAAGGGAAATTCCCTCACACAATCTTTAAGGAATGTATCCATTAAATCTAATGAGACTCCATCCTTGCCAGGCTTCAGCAGCTTCTTGGAGAACACCTCAACCACGTCATGTTTCTTATCATCTTTGTCTGAATTTGGTTTCTTATCTCTAATGTTGTGGATTTCTCTAAGGACATAAGCTAAGTAGTGGTATTTGAATGCCATCACTTCATTAGTGTCACCTCCCCGAGTCATTTCCTTCTTACACAGCAGTTCAAGGGTCTTTATGACATTCTCAGCATTGTCCAGTAAACTAGGCAAGTGCTGGAGGTTCAGTGCAAGGCGCACGGGGTGGATGTTAACACCTAGCACAAACTTGTGGAGAGGGTCCACCAAGATAGCAGGTAGGTATGGTTCTGTTTGCTGTCCCTGTATAGAGCTGTAGTAGGTGAGCTCACTTCGAGGCACGTAGTTGTTGATAGTAGCTACCGTGTGGTGATTACCAACAAATGCAGCCATTTGCGATGCGGTGCGCCCGACGGAGTTGGTGGTCGTGGATTTGGCTCCAGCGTCTAGAAGTAGCTTGCAGACATCGGAGCTCCCAGACAATGCGCCGAAGTGCAGAGCCGTGTAGTTGTACTCATGCTTTCCAGAGTTCACGTCCGCGCCCTGAAAAAGGTGATACATTGACAAATAAGGCGTAAAACAATTATACCTACGTGCCAAAAATCACAATGAAATTTACGTACCCTATCAAGGAGCAGTTGAACCATATCCTTGTTCCCCTTATAAGCGGCGTGTTGGAGTGCAGTCATACCATTTTCGTCAAAGAAATCTACGGCGCCTTTGTGTTGGGCCAATATGTTCTTGAATTCGATTAAATCATTTTCAGCTATCGCATGAAATATATTTTTATCTGCGCCTGGCTTTTCCTCACTTTTTACCTCCATATCGATTTTCTTAAAACTTTGTTATATCGGAATATCGAACGGAAAGATGCTACGAGAAGCAAACAACCTATAAAGAAGGCTGTCAATGTCAATTTGACAGTTCTAGTGTTGTAGACAGGATACTTAAACATAGATACGCAGGAACTAACAAATAGTCGAGTATAATTTCAATATCTACCATATTCTATTATACGAAAATAGGCGGAACTTAAATCATATCGTAACGCTTATTTCTATAACGGGTATGTTTCTTTTTTCTATTTCTATGCAAACACGTGTTGTACACATTTATGACCAATGATATTTTTTAAAAGCACAGTTATGTTACTAGCGCGCGTATTTTGAATACTCGAAAAGGGGGCAATTGTAATCAGGGGAAGTACAATTGTTGACCGATTTGTCATAAGACTAGTGCAGCTCGGACTTTGGATTTGGGAACACATTTCTCGCCAATGCTTGCAGCAAGCAGTTTGCTAACGGTTTCGCATTTCGGTAGTAAATGGGTAGTATAAATTTGTGATAACCTTCTATCTATTTCATTGTTACGGAAATATATTTACACCTAATGGGTATGATTTCACCGAGTGTCTGCATCAGCTAATAAAAAGTATTTCTCATATTTTGTAATAATAAAATCAGGTTTCTATTCGCCGAAGGATATGCAGAGGTTTAAAGTACCTATACCGGCATTCCTACTGTCCTCGTATTTATTTGGTGATTTAAACTTTATATAAACATTATGCCAGGGTTGTTTTGTCATGTGAATGAAACTCGAATAAGTAAGTATAAATTTATTCTAACAATCAGTAGTCATAATGGCTGCTATGACTATTGATATAACGTCAACAACTATAAATACGAGCTACATCTTTAATACATCAATACATTTCTAACATCAAAGAACATTTTAAGCAAAATTTGCTAAACTACTAAATAAGATACATAAAATGTTAATATTACAGATAGATTATGGATTGATTAAATATTTTTCACATTTATAATATACTATTAAAGATCAAAATTTCATTAAACATCAAGATTGTGAGATAAATACAACATTACACATCAAGTAAGCTGAAGTATAGCGCGTGTGGAGCACACCAACTTTTCATTCATGACTAAATCAAAAGTGTATTATGCTTAATAGCTTTTCAATTGTTGTACAATTCATCAGTCCGCATTGCCCAAGACGGAGTGATGAATAGTAATTCGAACTAAAGAAAAATCATGAACCTTAAATACAATTATGAAAAATGGAGCACATGAATGAATACATCTGACTACAACATTGAGACATTAAAACAGCTGATTAACATGAGATTAAAAGACATTTAATTGTGATATTAGACACTTACTACTCACTAAATAAATATAATGTGGGTATATGAACTTTAAGTTCTAAGTTATTATAATTATCAAACATTACGTTTGAATAAAATACGATTTTATTGTATCTATTATCTACACAGCATTTCATTTTTCCTTATATCTAAATTATCGGCTAATTTAATGATTAATGTATATAATATTATCAAAGAAGCTTATTGCGCTAAAATGACGAAACAAAAATCAAATGTTATTATGTGATATTTTGTAACTTATAAATATTTATAAGATATATAAATATGATATTAGTACCTATAAATTTAACAGCCACTTAATTAGGTTACAAGTACACGAATAATAATAAATCCTACACTATTAATGCTACCATACACGTTTTTTTCCAAATATACATTTATTATATCTAATGTCATTTTCTATACTAACATTTATTAGCTATACCAGGAAAACCAATTCGTAAGGAAATTTTGGATTTCAATTTTAATTCCTTTGGATAGTCGATTTGTAAGTGTTACACGAACAGCCTTCTTCGTCCTAGCATTTGCAGTATTGCCAATTTTTGATAATTTCAAAACATTAGGCACAAAAAGGATTACTTACAGAAGCCTTGTGATTAACTAAGTAAGACTGCGATTAACTATTAAAATGTAGTGCTAAAATTGGGTTCTTGTGTCTATAGCATTCAAGAAGCATTTCTTTCATAATAATAATTGTTCCAGCGTCAACCTTAATGCTTGATGGGTCTATAACTAAACTACAGCTAATACTTCGACGGTTTGCTGAATTGTCGGTATATCGTACAGGCGTTAAATAGTTACGCAAATTACTAAACTAGTATTAACGATTAGACTATACTTTAAAAAGTTTTAAACATTACACGAACTGTGAATATGATTATTTTTAATTAATTTATCTATGAAGAATAAGTACTGGTGACTTTAAAATCTGAGCGGTAAATTTTTGCTCAGTGACCTGCTAGAATAACACCGTAATAATTGCATTAAATATGAGTATTAAATATTTGAATATTATAATGAATTTGGATATTATATAATTAATAATATTGAGTATATTTTTTAACCAAGCCTCTTACGAGGTTCTTACCCTTTCGACTCCGCCTTCAAAGCTTCCACTTTACACACTTACAACTATCTTAACTTCCACCAATGCCAAGCTCAAAACAACAGAAATAAAAACCTCGGGAGTGTACAGAAGACCCGGTTGGAGTGCTCGTCGTAACACCGCGTTTTGCCGCTTATCAAATGGCATGCAGTTTTCTAATAAAAAATATTTGATCCCTCGCGCCTTTTAGATTCTTGAGTTTAATTATAGCAAGAATGGTTGTTAACCATGTGTTCTATCTAGACGTAATAGACGTCGAAGGACAGCTGTGCTCAGACGAGCGCGGGGGCGGACGCGAGGGGAGGGGTGGTTGGGGGCTGCGGGGACGTCGGGGTCTGGACTGTGGACGCGAGACGGACGCCGCCACTCTCTGACACCACCATGCCGTTGTGAACTGTGCCGTTACCCTCGGTGTCCGCGTATGGAGTTGTTAGGAGACGCAGACGCTGTGGATTCCAAAAAACGAAGAGCTCATTTAATAAATATATAGTTAAAGTTTTTTTTAAATGCAATAAGGCTAGGAGGATTACAATGTCTTATCACGAGCATCTCCAGATTTATCATTTACTGTCTTTCGCCAAGTAAAAGTTTGGAATCCAGACTATTCTACTGTAGTGAGTAGGTAGTCACTCTTTTCCAAGCAATACTTTAATCATTTCTGAAGAACAAATGAATTACATTAGCTTAAGCTATAATTAAAAGACCAAACCATACCTCTACGAAAGTCCCTTTAGCCGTCAGCAACTTGTATATAGCCACAGTCGGAATGCACATCACGCTTGATCCTGCGATCGCCCAGCCGAGAGCGTTAGCCCATCCCGGGTACACATAAGCCTCATAGCGCAGCGGTTCATAGTCCAGAAGTCCGTAAGCCGTGATGAAGAGGAGGAATGCTGGGGCTGCGAACCGCCAGCAGACTCGCCAGTATAGACCTGGTCTGAACCCTATCATGTCGCGGATGTCCTCGCAGAAGCGCTCCGTACCTATTACATACAATGATATAAGTCATACAACATTTGGAAGATATTAACGATGATCAATAATGCCTATCATTGAAAGAAAAAGAAAGAAATTGATGGCAGTGATTTGTGTAGGTACGACATATTACAGCAGATAGGGTTCAGAGGTAGTATCCAAAATTGTGTACATTCTTATGTAGGAGGTAGTTACTACGTCGGGTCAACTTACACTGGTATAATACACACTATAGATTCCTTAGGATAATCCTGTAGTATCAGGAAAATTCAAATTTTCAAGCGGCTAAAAGGACCAGAAAATTGAAAATGTAGGTATGTGGGAAAATGTATCTTACCGTAAATCCAAGACACAGCAATGGCCTCAAAGAAGACAGCGATCAGTATAGAATATCCTGCGGCATATCTATCAAGCAGTTGGAAGAAGTAGAAACCTCCTTTAGTGCAAGAGGCCAATCCCACAAAGAAGTACAAGGTAAAGAGACAAGCTACGAAGATCTCGCGATGACGACCGATCGGTGGAAACTCGTCACTGAGTGCTGTAATTATTGCCTCAGAGCCTCCGAACTACAAACAATAGAAACATTTCAATGTTGTTAATTGTTCTATGTGGGTAATATAATGTAAGTATTTTTGATAAGAATTAAAACTGAAAGTTTACAAATTAAGTAATTTTGTTGATATTTGTTTGATATAAAAAAAACTGGAAAAGAAAATATGTATAGTAGTACCTATTTTTATGTAATGGACAACATTTAGGAATACCCAGATTTTATTAAATCGTAACTTACAGAGCTATCCAATCCAAGAGTAAGGAGCATCATGAAGAAGATCAAAGCCCAGAAGGTGGATCCTGGCATGGTGGCTATCGCAGCCGGGTACACAACAAACACGAGGCCTGGTCCTTCTGTTGCAACATCTTGAACATCCCTGCCTGAAGCATGTGCCATGTACCCCAGCACGCTGAAGATCACGAAGCCAGCGATAAAGGAGGTTGCTGAGTTGATCACGCTGGTCAGTATAGCGTCCCTACAAAATAATAGCGTATACAAGGACTAGTTTATTTGTCAGACAACAATATTAATTTACTCAATAAATGCCAATAAAATGTAGGGAGATTTAGTGGAGGTGCGATAATTAACTTACTTGTATACGTTGTTATGGTACTTATTGTAAGACGCGTAAGCCAACAGCACTCCGAATCCCGGTCCCAAAGAGAAGAATACTTGAGTTGCCGCATCCACCCAAACCTGAGAGCATTGACAAAGAGTAGCTTAAAGTTCCCTCTTTGAAATAATTTACATGATTGTAGGTTTAAACGTTATGGTACCTGAGGCTGTGTGATAGCTTCAAAATTTGGACTAAGATAGTACTGAATACCCGTTGCGGAGCCCGGGAGCGTTATACCACGCACCAGAAGGATCAGAAGAACAGCATAAGGAAATAGAGCAGTGAACCAAACAACCTGGAAAACGAAACATATGTTTTACAGAATATTTCTAGTTAACAGCATAAGTTTTAGTGTGATTATTGCGTGTACTTACTTTGCCGGAAGTACTGATGCCTTTCCACAGGGAGAAGTAACAGATAATGTAGACAACGAATAAGCATAGGGCCATGTCCCATTTGATGGCGCCCAAATCGTGTAGGCCTTCGCTCCCCTGCAGTTCTAAGATCGCTCGGCTGAAAGATGATCACTTCTTAAATAGGAGGATATACAACTTAATTACTTGACTTAACAGCGAATAGAGTTCGGTAGTATTCAGAAATGGTATATACAGATTTATACAGATACATACGGAATATACAGATACAGATAATACAGTATATACACAGATTAAGGCCTCCCACACATAACTGTGAATTCGCAACGCATCGCAGTTATGTGTGGGAGCCCAAATACAGATTTTTTTAAATTCATAAGCTCGAACAATCATTAATGAGACGTCTTGGTAATCGGAATTCTGAATTCCGGGGCCCAAATTGTAATATTACTCAGTGTTTGATACACTTTCTATACTTGTAATGGCTAACTTACTTGAAGTACTCAGAAGCGGCCGAAGTAAACGGAGTGGTTGGAGGAGAGCCGAGGGCTGTCGACGAGCTGTTTTGTCGAACGCGGGTTTTGTTCATAGCTGAGGCTTCCCAGATTGCTTCGAACTGGAAATATTTCAAATATATATTCACGTCTTTTTTACCCGCCGCTGCCAAGGAAGGGTTATTTCTTTAATAAATAAAATAGTAACGAATGACATAATATTTGTTAGTGTTAACTATTTTTTTAATTTTTTTTTTATCTTATGGTTGATGAACTTCCTGGTGACAGAGTTTAAACCGCCTGTAAGCCTCTGACATGGCTATACACACCTATGAAAAATCTCTCAGCTGTGCCGGTTTCCTTACGATGTTTTAATTCACCGTTTTAAACAACTGATAACTAATTTATAGTACGCACATGAATTCGAAAAGACATTGGTGCGTGCCGGGGTTTGAACTTGAGACCTTTGACTTGGCAGTCAAACGGTCATACCTCTCGGCTAACAGTACTGTTGTAAACCTATAAGTTAATTTTATATCATAACTATATTTTCTTCATTAACTGTTGATTCAAAATCTCACCATACCGGTCGTTATAAGCAACAGAAAATATACCTAATTCATCCCAATCACAAACATATCAAATATAGCATGGTTCTATAATTTGATATAAACAACATTCAGACGCAGACACCTTCAAAACCAATGCATCACTAAAAAACTGATAGACTCACGGGTCGGCAAGCTGGCGTGTTCCACTCGTTGTCGCAGTTGGTCCAGGGAAGCATCGTGGTGAAGGAGGCGAAGAAGAACCGCAGCGCCCACGCGATGATCACATTGTAGTAGAAGTCCACGTAGAATGCTATTAGGACTACCGCATACCCGATACCTGTGATATGAAGTATCAATCGAAGAATATATGTATTCCAATTGCTAGGAGAAATTTAAACCTATGTGGATCGCATTTCAGGGTTGCTTCGAAGAGAAGCTAGTTACGTCAAGCTGGGCTCAGTTGACGTTCACTCAGATATAATCAGCCTGACGGCGGTAGCTTTACGAAACAAACTGATTAATAACTACATTAACCTGTATTCGTACACTCATTACATGATACGACAAAGTGAAGTATATTTCTTGTTTCCTAATGCTATAGTAATAAGTTATTGTCTGAATGATATGACAGAGCCAACTAACCAGCACGCAATACTTATGTCTGCTAAAATGATAAATCATTGACGACGCCATTATTAGATAAATACCATAATAATAGCAATTAATTAACGTGAAAACTAAAAATAATATAGTTACAGAATCGGCGATCGCACGAACCCTCAGTCCATTTCAGTTCAAATACTTTCACTCAAACCGGATTTCACCAGCTTTCCAGTCCATTACCAATTTTATTTCTCTCCAAAAATCATATCGCGGGAAGCCACTCAGAGGGCGACGTGACAATCGCGTGAAATGAAATCAACGAGCATAAGCCGGGCTCGCAAATCTACCGGGGCCTTTTGAGAACGTATGGGACGAGCACTTAAGGGGAGCCCGGGGAATGGTGTCAATTATGGGTGTTAAGTGCGGGGGGCGACGTCCGACTAGACCGCGTTCTTCACGCGCCCCATGTTTTGCATGAAAGTCTTGAAATTGGTGAGTTTTTGACGTGTGTTAAGGTTTTCTAAAGTTTTATTTGAACAGGAAGTAAAGAAGGACTTTTAAATATGAGCTTATCAATAAAGTATGACTTGTATGTTATTTTTCAATGTTGTTACACGCTTGTATGTGTCAAACTGTTTAGTTGGTTTAAGCTAAAGTTAAGCTAAGCTAAGGGTATACAGTAATGGCCACTGTCTATCTTCCAGTAGCCCAAAACCTCCAATAATCCCTCAAACGAAACGTATAATAAAATTACTAAAATATAAATACAGAAACATAACAAGCCTTTATTTTAGTGGTATTCTATAAATCATTTTTTGTGCTCAGGGCTTAAACTGAGTCAAGCTTTAAGCACACAAAAGTAAATGATATGCCATACTGACTGGTGCATATGCTCATACTGTATGCAAATTGCTTTATCAGCACTAACATAGAAAAAGCGTATACAATCATTCACTTCCTTACGTTCCCTTTTCTCTAATCTATCTTTCCACAGTTCCACAGTTCTTCCAACAATGGTCGGCCACTTTAAGTGGTGCACGCCATAACTCTAGATCGCCAAGTGCGGTGAGTTCACCATTCCGATGTCATTAGCCGGTGGACGTGACCGTTACCCCATAAATCTAGCATATGACTCGCACGTGATCTCGTAAAAATGAAGCACATAACTACTTAGGTAAAGAGAAATCATACGACTTTAAATTATTAGCTCCATCTTAGAGGTTGGTGCCGCAGGGTAGTCAGAAAACTGGGTGTATTATGATTATAAAGAGTATAACTTATCCTTTAGGGAATGGGGTAAGAGTAAATGAGGCAAATTAACTCCTTTCCTCCTTATTATTACCTTCTTCCGTAAGTCAGAATCGTAGCAAATGGAAATCAGTGGTCACAGTCTACCCCGCCGAGAAACAAGCTGACGTTATACCTATAACCTCTGCATTTGAGTCGTGTAGTTCTCGAGCTTCGCAGGTATTAATACGATACGTTCATTAGTCGCCTTTCATGACGGAAGGACTTCCTAATGACGTGGACGGAACATTATAACTTCCGATTGGGCGCTTGGGCGCCGTAAAAGTACTAAACATAGCTCTTCACGATACAGGAATAGAGATGTTTTTAATGCAATAAACGAGAGGGGCTGTTAATTAATAAGTTAAGTTGATCCAGTTGAATCAGAAATCGTTTCCAATGTTTGTTAAACGTAAAATGAACAAGATGCCAGCAAAGTCTTATACATATACCTACACGGATACACCTAAAATCTCCATTTACCTTTAAAGAGCGGTACGAGTCTTCCCCAGCAGGTGATAGCGCCTTTCCGATGGAACTGCCCCAGCGCCAGCTCCATGTAGAACAGCGGAATGCCGCCCACCACCAGCATGATGCAGTACGGCACCAGGAAGGCACCTGGTTTGAGGAAATAAGTAACACATCTTTAAGTTTCTTTTCGTGTGTTCTTTGTTAAAGTACCTTAGTATGTTGTATAAGAAAAGCCAACTGGTTCAAGAAAATAAGTAGCAGATAATTAAACTTTTTCTTTCTGTTGTATGTGTTACATTAGCTCGTTGCATAGGAATAGTTTAGCCATTTTTAAGATTCGCCAGTCAGCAAGATTGTGGGTTGACTCTTGAGGGTGCGCCAGACATACAATTAGGTATACATACTTTCGTATGATACCAAAATAAACCAATGCATATTTTTGTTTCTTGGACCTTAAATCTAATTCCCAAACAAAACGGGCAACGGCCTCTCCCCTAAGCTTTTCAGAATATAAATCACCGTCCCTCAATTCCTATATTGTTCTCAAATCACAACTAATCATACTATAATAACGTACATTTTTCAGTCGATTGCCCCCAAAGAGTTCCGTCGACTCGATCTGAGATCGGCTCGTAATACGGGGACAATAATTTCATATCGTCCCGAGAGAGCGACGCAAATTTTACTCTAATTGGCCTTTTAAGGCTCTCGCACTCGCTTCCAATACGCTTTTATGAAACTTGAGATGTTCAAGCTCATTTATGTAGACAGATGTAGGTATTATGCATGAGTTAACATTGTACTTAAAGAGATTATTTTAAGCTTACAATGCAGCATTTGATTTTTTGCTTAATAGGTATGTTTGTTTAAACAAAAATGTCTCTAGGTACTCTATTATTAAAAAGAAAAATCTAAACCCTCGCTACTTCAACGTTATGTTATAATCTTTTCTAACTAAATGTTGAAACTTAAATTTATTGTCTTCGGAAAAGGTCAATCCGGGTCTTAATTGTAAGCGTCTATTTTATAAAGATAAATATTAGATAGATAGATAAGTACTATGTTAGCGTTCAACTAATAGAACAACTTTAATTTAATCTATCTTTAATATTTATTTCAAACAAATATTCATCAACAAGACAACGACCAGAATTTCGTAACAAATCTCTCGAGCTTACGTTAATCTAAACTGTGACTAAATGTAATGAGGTCAAAGGATGAAGTCAAACGTCTAAGCACGTGTGTCGACGAGTTCCAAGTAAAATATTAATGAATAACGAACACAATTGCTAAATGACGGACTTCCGTAGACTATAATTGAGTAAGTATAATACCCACATAATCCACGGGCCACTTGCAGGGCGCGCATTCAAGCTTTATCAGGCATAAATGCGGTATTTTAAAGTCGGGAAAATTACTTTTTTTTACGTAATTAAGTTAAGCTTACAAGTTAATGACTAATGTACATTCCTTGTCTGTATGAGAAGATGTTTTTGTGTAGTGCACCATTTTCTTACAAGCTATAACAGATATGCAAGATTTTATTGATCGTGAACAACCTTCACTCCTAAGATTTCCATTTATTTGATGCATAATAGGAAATGTATATCATTCACCTCGGACTTTGTAAATAAACTCCACCTGAGTTTAATCTACAGTAAACGCAATCCAGAATGTCATCTCAACAGGAATAGACGCACATTAAAACATTAAGGTCACTCGTAGGTATGAAGAACAAGACATAAGTACCCACACTGAGTCTTTGGGCCGACGCCTCCTTGGGGAGAAAGGGGGAAAAATGGCTAGGATTTACTTTACTGCCGGATGCAACAGGTCGCGGATAAAAGGCATTCCGGCCAAGATTCTGTAAGTCGAGGGAGTGACTTCTTAGGATCTTGTGTGCCTTAAGTGTGGGGATAATGGGGCTTTATGGAATAGTGCGGCTTTTCGCCGTGATAGGGAGGTTTAATTTTTAAATGGTACGGATCGTATGTTGGATGGTCGATAGTTGAGATTTTAATTTTTTCAATAAGGATATATAGGGACGTAATTATAATAAGAGTTTTTCTTCGTTTTTCTATGATGTTGACTTATTGGCAGTTAGCAAAGGTTGACAGTTTAGGATACGACTCACGGTTGATCGTAACTGGTGATTGCTCTCTTTTAATCCTAACTTATAAAATGAATTGATGTATTAACGAACAAGCTTTAAATACCTAAAATAACTTTTCCGTCGGCTTAAAATTCTTGCAGCGCTTATAATTTCGTTTTTAAATCCCTACAGTTAAGTTAATCGGATCTCGATTCTCAAATACATAGACAGATAGCTTTCATTCGATTGCTTCGTTGGAAGGTGCGTAATCGAATCGTCTCAGTTCCGATAGAATCCGGGAGGTCCCTGCGGACCAAAGGCCCGGCCGGATGATTGGGTATTACGAGATTACCGCCGATAGGACCATTAAATCATCTACACCGTAAGAACGGAATTGTCTCGAACTGAAATGTTTATGGAATTGTGATTTATAGGCTATGGCGCCGATACTTTGATTTCAATTAAGTAAGATTTTGTGGGTTGATTCGCTCGTCGTTCGATAATAGCTGCCTTAGGCTACATCCTTGTTTCCTCAAAACATGTGCCCAAAAAGCATATTTGGTGGGCCAAAATCCTGCTCTAATTAAATCGAAATTAAAAGCAATACAGTATCTACAATGCAATTTAAGCCCCCGAAGAAGACTAGACTTCTTGACTTCTAGATCTAAGTAACAAATTATGAAATTTCAAAGTAATCTTTTTCACTGCAGAAATACACGTGAGATTTTTAAGGTAACAATTTCAATACACAGAAAGATAATGAATCTCGTCAAAATTTTTCTTGAATCATTATTTCTGTATTTGATTATTAATATTATCAGGAGGTAGGTAAAGTTTGTTTGTATGTTTGTAATCTCAGAAACCATCCAATCCATCTGATTCCCAAAATTCTTTCGCCAATATTTAAATGGTCCTTCAGGGTGAACAATAGGCCGTTTAATCCCGTAAAAGGCAAGAAACAAACTTTCACACCGCAAAAATTGGGAGCAATATTAAAAGAAATCGTCAAATTTTAATATTATCTACTTATGCAAGAATAAGGGAATATTCGTCATTAATTAATTTCTTTCGTCTTAAAATCCAACCGAAGTCAAAACAATAAACATACGTTCAGTCAAGTTGTCATATCGCATAATAATTACTGCGTTGGTGTAAGGCACTGGCCCACGTCAGCAGTGATAGATGGGCTCGGTCACATGATGAAGTGGCGGCCGAATCAATTAGTACGGAACCACTGTTGTGACGGAACGCTGTTATAAATCATAGGCATTCAGAAAGGGTAGTTGTAATGTCGACGGAGCCCGGCAATGATTTTATCAGGAACTGTAAGTATTTGTTTGTGACAATGAAAATAATATTTAGTAGTAGTTATGATATTAGAAAAATACGTTTATAAAAATAAAATTTTCCTATGTTATAGCAGTTATAGGTATATCTAAAAGACCTCGTAAAATATAGTGTAGGTAATTTTAAGTTTGAGCAACTGGCGAAGAGAGTCTTGAAGGCATTGCCTTTAAAAGTATCAATAATTCACAATCAGTGTAGTTATACCCTGTACCTTACCAAACTGATAGAAAGACACTAAACATAAATACCATCTTTAAAGGTTTTATAATATTTCCCATCGTATGAAATGTATTATACTATCGAGCGACATCGAAGTTAATTACATCGGAGCGATCGCTATTTCCAGCAGCACGAACAGAAGACGAAGATCACATTTCAACAGTTCGCGAGAATTGCCATTTAATTAGATCACGGGCAGACGCGGCCCGATCGGCCTTTGAGAGGATGACCTCCCCTCTCCATTAGCTTATTACCCGCTCCCATTATTGCGTTACTAATTTTCCTGCACATCGGGAAGCTAACTAAGTTTTCTCAGCGTAAAGGACGCGTTTTGATTGTCAATTAATGGCTGTTGGACGGCAAAGGGTGCGCGACGGACGATCAAAGCAAAGACCAGGATGCAATTAGGTATGTGGCAGAAACTTTGTTATAAGCGCAAGTATTTTGACGTATCGCTCACTATAGAACAGTTTTCCAATTGGGTCGAGGTCTCGCGGAAGGCTCTTTGATATGTTTTGCTCTCGTTTAGTCAGATAACCGAATCGAATATTCGCTTGTGTAGTTTAAGAGTAATTTCGTGTAATAGAAGACTTGGTTAGGACGCTCTAAAAATTAAAGAAATCATGGGTTTAAACATAGATAAATAAGTTTACTAAATGGTACCTATCTGTAAAATCTTTTCAATGATTTTGAAAGAGGTTTTTAGGTACAAAAATCATTCCGTCCGCTTAAATTAACTTTTCTTGAAGTTGAATTGTTGAATTTCAGTTTTCTTAAGTAGGTATCTTAAATTGTAAAAGGGTCATTGGGAGGAAAATTCTAGATAAATGAACTGTTCTGAATACAGAGAATACAAGTGATTGGAGATACACCAAACTAAGTGTTGTTACCTAGATAATCTTAGTTCATTTATAATACTTAGGTAATTAAGACAGAGGCACGGCATTAATATAGAAAATCAAGTCTCTTTACTACACATACCTACTTTTAATAAAGAGGATAAATAGTTTATGCCTGTTAACTCCAAAACTCGTTTCTCTCTGACTTGGTAAATCATCTGTGGCCAAAATTATGACGTCATTTTGACAATGTTGTGTAATTTTTTTTAAGCCTTTCTCTAATATTATTTTATTTCTCGTTACTTTTGTATTTATTTTTCAGTTTTGATAAAGTCATCATGTCATCCGAATCAAGTACCGTAGAACAGCCGATCGAAGTTTTGTACGTAGCAGAGGATGAAGTGGTCTCAGAAGATGACCCGCCGATGACTGAGTGGTCTTCACTGGAGGTTGTAATCCCAGAGGAAAACAAGAAAATATTATTGTATGCTGATGGACAGTACTCGCCGGGAAGTGGCGAAGTATGTGCCAAATACATAACTGTGTCTATAAGCTCAATCTACAGCCACGCCTATTACAACTACCCAGCTGTTACTGATCCTGGGATCAAAGAAGCTCTCCTTGTCCCCGAACAACCTATCATATACCCAGACGATGGCCAAGCTCTCTATTTAAGCTTATGTAAAGAAATGAATGTTTGCCCAGTATCGATGTTTTATAAAAACTTATTACATTCAGAAATTAATATAAGTCACTATGGCGTCAACCCGCGAGGGGTTCGGGCGATGGCTAAAGCTTTGCAGTACAACAAAAACGTATCTCGTTTTGATCTAACTGGAAATTTCCTTAACGATGATGCCTGTTACCACCTTGGTCGAATGCTGAACTCGAACGTTACATTGTCAGAGTTAATTTTAGACGGTTGTCGTATCGGAGCGTCGGGAATATTACGCCTGGGAAATACCTTACGAACCAACGGTACATTAAGTCGCCTGAATATTGGTACGAATAACCTTGGTGACGCCGGCGGAATACATTTTGCGCAACAGCTATTTAGCGGCGCGACTGTCAAAAAAGTAAATTTAAGCAACAATAACTTAGGGAGACATGCCGCGCTCGCCTTCGCTGACGTTTGGGAGTGG
Organism: Abrostola tripartita; assembly: GCA_905340225.1. NCBI lineage: Eukaryota > Metazoa > Arthropoda > Insecta > Lepidoptera > Noctuidae > Abrostola > Abrostola tripartita. The sequence continues at coordinate 3,567,320 of HG996491.1, forward strand.
AAGAACAGATTCACACATATCGACCTCTCGTGGAATAACTTCTACCATGCACCGTCGACTGTGAAAATGTTGGACAGCTTGGCATTGAGCGAAGAGTTGGAAGAATTAAATCTATCTTACAACGCAATAGAGGGCGAACGTATGGCAAACGCAATAAAAAATTTAATGGTCATCCCGACGTTGGCGGTCTTAGATTTGAGTCATAACCGTCTTCAAAATGAAGCTATAGAAATAATCGCATCCAGTTTGTATCAGGCTAAGAAGCTACACACACTAAATCTTTCATTCAACCCGTTATCACCTCAAGATGCGTTAAACGTTCTACAAAAATTATTACGACCTCGAATCAAAATAAATCATTTGATTATGGAAAGCGTATGCGTTGAGAAACCGTTCGTAGAACTATTAGCGAGAGTAAAAAGGATGAAATCCCGCAAACACTTTGTTTGTACGTTCGATACAGTGTTAGGAAACTGGACGGTGAAAGAACCAGATGCGAGGAAATTGATTCTGATGCGGGCTCAGTACCTCGGCAAGGCAGCCAGGAGGAATAAAGTTGACACTGCAATATATTTGTTAGGTTTAGCTAAAGAATTAACGAAGTCTATTACTATCAACGATTTGGTGGAGCGACTAGAACTCGATCGTGTGCCACTAGATGAAGGTCTTGTTTCAGAAATGTCTTGGGTGTTCCCGGGGCCGAAGACTCCGAAGTCGCGAACGATTAATTTCAATTTAGTCGCTGAGTATATTCATAGGATATGGCCGGAGAAGCAACTCCCGCCGACGCCGCCGCCGGAGCCCGAGCCGGAGCCAGAGCCCGAACCGGAGAAACCGGTAAAAGGAAAGGGAAAAGGAAAGAAAGGAAAGTAAAGATAGTAAAGATATCATAAACATCCATCAATCATTTATACCTTTTAATTGCTAAACTACTTTTATTTTATAGTATTTGTTTTAATGTCGTTGGTAATTTCGTAAATTATTATAGTATTTTAGATTAGTTTTATTTTTTAATCTTATACTAGCTAAATGTTTATTTCTTAATTTGTTTATATTACCTTGCTATTATTTATTTTAATAAATTATAATTTCAGATCCCTTTTGTAACAAAACTTGTTGTTTCTTTTTATTGTTTAATCCTTCGAATGCTAACCACTATCCCCTGAATTCCTTTTCCAATTTCTTATGAGTGATTCATAACATTGATGACTTTAAATGGAATAGAATACAATAGAATAATTTATTTGCAATGAATGTACAAACCCTTGAAGGTTTGCATACATCTTTTCAACATACATACTTAAATGTGCAAGTGCAACCATACTCACTTAACAGCTAAAAAGTATTTTACAGAATAATAATATTTAGCTACAGTTGATACTATTTTTCAGCTCGACCTTGTCCGTCAGAAGTATGTCGCGGTTCTTGCATTTATAGTTCGAGCATGATTAATATCCAAGCCAGTAATTTTCTGTCGCTGCATGTTGATTATTTCAAACCATCAAAGCCTTTAACAACGATATTCTCTTACATTGTTAACTAGTATTGGAATTATTAATAAGTAATTTCGATTATAAATTTAAAAAAACCATCAAGTGTCATTGGTTCGATCGCGTCGTGCGTTTTTATAATATCAAGGCTAAAAGTGGCTATGATATAATGACAGATATGGTACGTTTTGATAGGTAGGACAGCATGAACTTTACAAGGAGACAAATCTTTTTTATCTCGGAATTTAAAGCCTTTTTTTTTTTCACGACGCAGTCGCAGGCCTAAGTAACCTAAGTAGCTTGCTTACAACTCGCCATCGTAAACCACTCGACCACTTCGAATAAGAAATTCTTCTTGCGCACATAAGATAGCGAACTTCAGAATTTCACAAGTCCGCATATTTACGTATCACAGCATTCGCAGCGGTTGAATCAAAGAGATCTCATCTTAGCCGTATCCGGTGGCGTTCGCGTCCTTTGGCCTGGAGCGGTTCATTTCCGTAGAGCCTGCTCTTGGCACTTGCAATGTTTGTTTGGACAGAATTCAAGAAAGATGAACACGAGATGGTGTTTAAGTAAGAAAGATAAACAGCTCACATATCATGTAAATGGGATGTCAATCCTCAAACAGACAAACCATTTTACTATCTGAAGTATTTTTTTCTTATGAATCAAACTCCAACAAACAGTATCTACAGTCAACGAATTATTAAAATTTATTTTGAAACCTTTTTAATAGAAGCTCTCAAATGTTTTATCCCGGTAATCCGCACCACAAGGCAAGTTTCATGAGTAAACGAGTTGTATGACTTAATTATCACAAATTCGTAGTTTTTTATTTTATGTAGGCTATAGGTATTATCACTTATCGTAAATACTATACACGTACATACAAGTTTATAATTTCTAACATCTTAAAGCCGTTCGAAAGTTATTATTTTTCTCCGTACTGTCAGTATATTTAACATTACATTTACCTTCGATGAATTTACCTTTGATTTCTAACAGTTAGTGTCGACTATACTAAGCCAGAGCGCGTATAACACAATTACATGAGTGCCTCACATACAGGGAGAATGTGAAGCCTTCAATTAGCAAGCCGCAGGTGTAAGCGAGGGCTGGCCACTCGAGGCATGAGGCGAGGCGAGGCACAAGGCGTACGATTGTTAACGGTCTATTATGCCTCGAGGGCTCTACGGCGGAGTTAGCATGCATTCACACAGCAAGGCTTCAATAAATCCTACAAATGATTTTCCGACGCAAAATAGGTCTTACACTTTACTGAAAACTATTAGAATTATAGGTACCTAGCAATGTAACAATAGCATAGTGACTGCAATGGGCCTACAACCCTGGGCCGCAACTTAATGACTACCCGATAGAAAAACCCGATCGGTACCTATTTGCCTAACCTGTAAACCAGATTATTTTGACAAAATCCCATTTAATTAAATAAAGATTTAAAAAACCGTACTTATAGGGCTGGCATTGTTACGTTTAACAAAATCCCATTCCATTAAATAAAAAATTAAAAAAAGATCCCGACGATTTGAGAACCTCTTCCTAAAACCAGATTCTAGAGTAAAGACTTTTCAATCTAAGAACTATTCAGTACCAATGTCTAGTAGTCTTAAAATAAGCCAAGTAGCTCTTGTCTTAGTTGGTACAAAGCCACTGTAAAACAATAAAACACTAATCACGTTGACTACTCAAGTACCTATAATCTTTTAGTAACAAGAAGAGCTGAAATTATTGCTGTCAAGTGTGCTGTCTAACGTCTATGACGTGTCGGCAGCCGGCGGCGAGACGCAAGGCGGACAATTAGCGAGGCAAGAGGCACTTAGTGCCGCTCAAGGCACAACCGCGCCCCTCTAGTCACCGACACCACGTATCCTAGGATTATGAGGTTAATTATAGAGGTGTCCATAATGTATTGGTGAAAGATCGTCAAGGCAATGATGGTAATTTAAAATATAGATTCTCGTCATATCCCTTCTGTATGTCAGATTTCGAAATTGCCGAAATTTGAGCTGACATTTTTTTAGATTATGGGGCGGTTAAGTTTCAACACTAAATCGTGCCTGTATGCTACAGGTATTAGAGTCGGCCTTTTAATAAGAGCGGTTGTTTATATTACCCTTTTTGGAATTATATATGGTTTATTAGTGTTTAGTAGACACTGTTAGTAAAATAGTTTTTGATAGACTGTGGTCTGCGATTCTATATTATACAAGGTTCCGCCCGCGACTTCGCCCGCGTGGATTTCTAATGTTTTATAGCCTTCCCCGAATGGGCTATCTAACAATGAAATAATTTTTCAAATCGGACCAGTAGTTCCTTATATTAGCGCGTTGAAGCAAACAAACAAACTCTTCAGCTTTATAATTTTAAGTATAGATATAGATTATCCTTTAATACATCATTATCTTCATTGATCGCGTCTTACTAATGTAATTTAATTTACTTTTGATCATAAGCAATTTATGATCTTATCACCAACCGATTCTGACTTCTGTTTGATTGAGATACCGATCGAATTAATGATAACTCAATGATTGTTAGAACGTCATAAATCACAATCAACGTGGCAAGAGGTCAAACTATAATTGAATTAACCGAAGTACCGTTGATACGAAAGGAGGAATTGCGAACTATTAAATATCTGCTCTTTGTTGGTATTATATCACTTACCTCCGTAGTTCAAAAAGGACGTAAGATGTGATAAGTGGCAGTGGCCTGGCATTGAAAGAAGTTCGTAATTCTGACGGTAAGAAAGCCCACCCTTTTATTATCTAAATACCACATGAGAACGTCATTACCCGTCCGTAATACCCGGGGATCGCCAACCCGCAGTCTCCATAAGAGAAGAAGCATTTACACTGCAGTAGGACAGTTATAGGCTGTTATTATAATACCCGTGTCCGTAGCAACCCTAACATCGAGTTAAGGGAGCCGCCGCTAGTTAGACAGGTCTATAGCATCCCCGCGACCAGACAGCGAGATCTTCACCTCCAGGTTTTATGAGTCAGTCACCGCCGCCATTCTTGTAGCAGAGGTAAGGGAAGCGCCATACGTTGGCGAGGTCCACGGCGACCTGATGCCAGACGATTTGAAGTCACCTTCATGGTTCCTATACAGTTGACAGCCACTTACCGCCACCATTCTTGTAGCAGAGGTAAGGGAAGCGCCACACGTTGGCGAGGTCCACGGCGACCTGATACCAGACGATTTGAAGTCACCTCCTTGGTTCCTATACACTTGACAGCCACTCACCGCCACCATTCTTGTAGCAGAGGTAAGGGAAGCGCCACACGTTGGCGAGGTCGACGGCGAACCCGATGACGGACAGCAGGAAGTCCACCTTCTTGCCCCATGTCTCGCGCTCGCCGACGCCCGGCGTAGGCGTCTTCAGCGCCATCCTACTGCCCAACGACACGAAGCCGCCACACCCTGCGGACAAAATAATATAATTTATATTTTACTTATCATAAATACTTGGATAACGCCCTTCTTCGTTAACAAGTTTTTGATATGAAAGGAAATGCCCTATAATCCTTCCTTGCATTTTTTTTTCATCGACAGGCATCAGATATCTTTAATGAACACAGCACAAGCAAGATACGACTTATATTATTGACTAAAAGCATGATTGAAGTTCTTAAAATGCAAGATTTTTGACTATTACCTAGATAAGTGGAAAAACATACCTACCTCAAAAACACAAAACAATCAAGCCATATTTTTCTAAATAAACGAAAAACAAATTCCATTCACACCTTTTAACCCTCAACCAACCACCCAAACTACGCCACTTGACCTTTTATCCGGAGTTAATTAACTGGACAGAAATATCGCGAGTGCTCATAACCCTCCATTACGAGCAGAGGCATAATGAAGTGACAAATGTTATAACGCGCCGCGTGACAGAGGACCTACACTTCAGCTGACGCGACGCGCTGACCGCTCGGCAGACGTAGGGTTGACACTCGTGGAAAATTTATATTGGGAAGCTGTGAGTGAAGTTTTTTACTACCTGGTATGAAAGTGGAATGATTTTAACTAATTTTGTAACTCTCGTTTGTAATTTGTTGATTAATTAATTATGTATATATATTATTAAGTATGGAGTAGGTAATAATGGTAACTTTAAAATGACATACAATTGAACTCTTTACTTTAAACTTGGTTCGTGTTCACGAAAATTCTGTAAACTCCTAATGGTATGACGACAGTTTCTAGTGGATTACCAAACACTTTTATCTATGAGATCATATTTTTCTATATATTCTACAGAAAATCATTAAACATGTAATTTAACACTAGTCCGTTATTTTTCTTTATGTCCAAAACTCGTAATTGTTGTGTGTGGCAGCCCTATAGCTAGCACTCTATCCGGTGCGTCCGAGTGGCTGTCACGTCCAGCATACGCGACGCTCCGATTAACCGACGCCGATTTTACGACGAAAAACCGCACGTCACCGCTAGCCGCTATCGCACCACTAGTCGACAAATTGGATTCCAAACTCGACACGATATTCATTACTATGAGAATATTGGAGGACCAACTGCATATTATTTCGGACAGATTGAATTATGAGATTTATATAACATCACGCTTGTATTCCCCGAAAGGGTAGGCAGAGGTGCATATACATAATTATATTATAGTACACCCACATTTCGCCAATTATGCTATAAGTCCCAATGTAATAGGGGGCGAGCCTATTGCCATCAATCGAGCACAACTCCAGACTCACTGCTACTACTGAGAATTACCGAAAGGAAAAGCTTAGTAACACTTTGCTCGACCCGGGATTCGAACCCACAACCACATGTTTAGCAGTCGCGCTTAGCGACCACTAGACCAACAAGCCAGTCTGAAAAGTTGGATATTAGTCTTGCTTTGTGAAGATCTACGTGCTCTGTTCTACAAAAATGTGTGAATAATTTATTACACGACTACCCACACCAAGGAGTGTAAATGTATTGTTTTAGTTTTATATTTCGTTAAGTTTCAAGTTAAATAATTATGATTAGTTACTGCTTAGATTTTTCTATAAGCTGTCGATATTTTGATTATTGTTGATACTTGGTTTACCTGTTCTTTTTACATATTCTTTTTATAAATCGTGCACACAACCTATATAACTACTACGAAAGTAATACAAGTAAAGTCCGAAAAATAGCAATATCAGTTTGTGTAACAATCGAAATTCCATAAGTGACAAAAACGATGTTAAGATTTTCGACTTTTCAAGAGTTGGTAGTGGCAATTTATTATTATTTTATGACCATAGACTCATAATTAGCTTATTATTTTTACTTTATTATTGAATAGGAAAGATAATAATGATGTGTACAACATTGACTAAACTAGAAATCTCAAATTATATTTCAACAGCGATAAATTGGGAAGTTAGCTACATCGAAAGTTGCTACGAAAGAGCTACGGATTCGTAGGCCATTTAAAATGACTGAATGAAATGAAATATCAATGTTAGGGTCATAAGTAAATAGGCGTTTTTTTAAGTACTTATGGTAGAAAAAGTTCTGATGTGTGGTTATGGCATAAAGATACAAATCATTCAATAATTCTACGAATGTAAGCGATTGGACTACTGCGCTGAGGGTTGCGGATTCGATTCTCGCACGGCACAAACGTTTGTGTGATCCGCAGATGTTTGTTCTGAATCTGGGTGATTGTGAATGTGAAATTTTATGTTACCCACGATACAGAAGAAAATACTACTAGGGCAACGTTATAAAAAAAAAAAAAGTGAAAGCACTGAAAAAATACATGTTATGTCATCACCCATGGATTTCACGAATGTTAACCATAGACCGTCATAAGTATATGGGTTCTTAGTAGAATAGACACTGGCCTATCAGGAATAGTACCACTACCACGTAAATATGGGATACAATGTTAACCAGCGACTCTGCTTACTCATTATGGAAATGCAAGCATGACTTCAGACAAGATCATTATTGAACACTTTAATAAACTGTAGGTATTTAATTAGAATATTATATTACTTAAATTAAATTATTTATTTCTGAATAATTTATTATTAAATCCATTTATAAAACCATTATTAGCCAGTGTTATTTTATTGTGATGCAGCAGTTTTAAAAAGTGTCGTTTTTCAAGACATATGTATTCATATAAGAGTAAATTCTTCGAAGCAGTTCGATTCCCGGAGCTGATAGAAAACTAAGGTAGGTTTAATTTATTCCTCAATTCTTACTTTAATAAAAAACTCCGTTGTACCACACTAGGAATTTCTCCTGTATCGTGGGTGCATTTCACAAACATGGAATCTCACATACACAAATACCCAGACTCCGGACAAACATCTGCGGATCACGCAAAGTTTCGTCCCGAGCGGCAATCGAACCCGCAACCCTTGGCGCAGCAATCCAATCACTTAGCCACTGCTCTAATCAGGTTAAAAGGTTAACTCGGAAATGTGCAATGCGGCGGCAATGCAAATGCAATAGCTGTACTAAACTACTGTTTAGAAAAGTTAGAACTAACTAAGGATTTAATATTTACTTAGTTTCTGTTTTAATTATAACAATAGAGTAGTTAACACCATTAACCGATAATTCCAAGACACTGATTGTCTAAAAAAATGCTTTGTATAACGCTAAAAATCTTATAAATTTTTAATTAACTGTAAAAATTTATTTAGAAATATAATTTGCTTTGAAATCAATAAATAGTAATTCAATTGTAGATTCACGTCACAGGTTCTTATTTCTATACAAAATCTATGGAGGAATGGCATCTTGCCAGCTCATAAAAAGTATGTCAATTGATTGGTGGTGTTAAATAGCCAATTGTGTGATCAAAAAATTGTAAGCTTTGCTACGAGTAAGTGCCACTTATAAGTAGGTGACCCGCAGATGTTTGTGTCGAGTCTGGGTATTTGGGTATGGGATATTTCAAATTTGTGAAACAGCCCCACGATACTGGAGAAATTAATATTGTGGGGCGAAGTTTAACAAAAAACATCTAAGTAGACAAAACTAAGGCATAAATACGACAAATATTTGATTAAAACCAACGCAACTCTTTTCAGAAACTTTTACTATTAAAACGAGACAAATGTTTTCTTTTCATATCTTTTATTTTACTATACGCATGTTCCGTAAAGACGGTTACACGCGCTACGAAAAATTTCTACGATTGCTCTTGTCAAACTGCTACGAAAGTCGTGACATACTATTTATGTTCAAAAACTGTACGATTTTTCTTATGTACCTTTAAATGTCTCCTAGCGTAGGTATATTATGTAGTTTGTTTATAACAAAGTTCACTTCAAAATATTTTTATACAACTAATATTTGTAATGCCAGCTACGTACTCTGCGACAAAACGCTACGATCACACTGCAGTGCAAACATGAAAACATTGGGTCTTATATGCAAAAACTGTACCATGAATCTAAATACCCAAAGATGTCTGGTTGTGTGAGTAGTCCCTATGTACTTTATGAGTAATGAGGTCACTTTACAAAATGTTTCATCTCACAAAAATACAAAAAGCCAGTTACACACGCTACGAAAATCGCTACGATCACACTGCAGTTTAAACTGCTGCAACAAATCGTAAAGTGTGTGCGAGAACTGTACGATTTTTCTATCATTGTCTCGCAGTGTGTAGCTCCTACGTATCCTACTAATATTATAAATGCAAAAGTTTGTGAAGTTGGATGAGTTTATGTTTGTTACTCCATCACGTAAAAACTACTCGACGGATTTTGATGAAACTTCAGAATAAAACAGCTTAAACATCAGAACATTACATAGACAATAATTTACAACAATACTAGCTATGCTTCGCGGTTTATTTTAAAGTAAATTTATCGTTAAACCCGCGGAACATAGCTAAATAATAAGGCGTGTTACTTACTTGCGTGCCGGCGGTGTTATTGACGGCGCCATGTCCGCGCGGCGCCGTGTCTTGACCAGAATGACGGTGGACGGCGGCGCGGCGCGAGACATGGTAGCTGGGCGTGGGGGGATAGGCCACGCCCAGGATAATGAGCTCATTCCGACGAGTGGGAACTTATTGAGCTCGAACTAGGACTTAAATGATTGAGTAAAGTATTTTAAAATGCTAGAAGAATTGTGAGAGGCTTTGAAACCTGTTTTGTTTTCGAACTCCAGTAAGATTTTTGGACGAATATAAAATTATAGAACAGCCGAATTTAAGTTGGACATCACAGATGTACCTACCTAATTGTGTGGTAATTAAGTAATTTACTATAGGCCTCCTAACTGTCGCGAGATGCGGTGCAGCGTACGCAGATCACGTCCCACCTTAGGTAGTCAGTTTGTTTCTCCGGGGTTATAACCATTAAGAGTCTGGCTTTCCCCACCGTCCGCCCCAGGACGGAGGATGTCCATGAGGATTTCCCTACCAAAGAAAAGGCAAGCCACCTATAACATAGGACTTATGGTGGTAGAAAATGGGTTTATAGACTCTGGAGCTGAATTTATCAGGATACAAAAGAACTCCTCCGCTTACTACTCCGGGAATAATGCATGATTGTTTGAATGAAGTCACTGAAACTATGTTTGAAACTCCGAGAATCGTCATTATCATCATCAGCCAGAATACGTCCACTGTTGATCAAAAGCTTCTCGACTAGACATCTTCTCGTCCAAAATTCCGCAGTGTCTGAAGTCGAAGGTTCTTAACCAGTGTATGTTGCCAGTGATGACGTATGGCTCTGAGAAGTTGTCGCTAACGGTTGGCCTTTTGTAGAGGCTCAGAGTCACTCATCGAGCTATGAAGAGAGCTATGCTCGGAGTTTCTTTGCGCGACAGAATCCGGAATACGGAAATACGCCAATGAACTAGAGTCACCGACATAGCAAGTTGAAGTGGCAATGGGCAGGCCATATCGCGATAGCGAAGAAAGGTTATCGAGTCGAGGTCACCACGAACCGGAATACGCAGCGTTGGCAGGCCTCCCACCAGGTGAACCGACGATATCGTCAGACTTGCGGGCAACCGGTGGATGCAAATGGCAAGTTGTTGTTCATTGTTGCATTTTAAGGGGGAGGATCTTCCTTTGTTCAGCAGTGGACGTCTTCCGGCTGATGATGATCAAAAGCTTCCCCCTTAGAATGCCACAATGAATAGCCTCTGAGATTCAACACGTTTGGAACAATATATTGCTTCCCTTGACATTCAGACCGGTAATTACATATCTATAGCCACTTTAGACAGGAAGGTATGTCGAAAGAATTCAATTAATAAAATTAGGTAGATACCTACATAAGTACCTACGTAGTTAATCTGATAAGCTTCTGAACATAATATTATACCTAATTATGACCGACTTTCTTTGTATAAATTGAATGTAAGTAATCAATTAGTGTGGGCGGGCGGGCCGCCCAGTTCTACGATGGGCGGAGCTTTAGACGCCACGCCCCGCCGCATTCCCGCCCACTTAACCTCAATTACCAGTTGTCGCTCCAGTTGAACACTTCCAAGATCCTACTTAAAATTATTTGTCAATGTAGATCTGATTTACATTTGAATATATGTCTGGTGAAGGAAGAATTGTTCAAGAAGATATTCCTAAAGACTTTCTTTGGGAACTGGCTACTGGATCAAGAATAATCAAGATTGCATAGTCAGTGTTTAATTCTAATGATTTTGAATATTCATCTACATGCGTGAAGGAGGATATTAGAGGGGAACAAATAAGGTACGGGGTAAAACGAGGTGAATAGGGACTCTAGGAAACTTTGAAAAGACTTTAACTTGATTTGAATAAAATTTAAAAATACCTACAAATCCATTATAAGCCTAAGTCCGTATTCATCCCGTTTTACGCTAGTTAATTTACCAGTTTTCAGTTGCTTCTATACTTCTGTAGGGTAATTTTATCGTACGAATATAAATTACAGTTTATTCTAATCTTTGACGACCCAACTGGCGCAGTGGCTAAGCGATTGGATGCTGCGCTAAGGTTTGCGGGTTCGATTCCCACACGGGACAAAAAATTGTGCCATCCGCAGATATTTGTCCCGAGTCTGGGTGTTTGTGTATATGATATTACTTGTTTGTAAAACGCACCCACGATACAGGAGAAATTCCTAGAGTGAGGCGATGTTTAAAAAAAAAACCAACAAAAATAACTTTCACGCTCGGATCTGAACCGAAATTGTGTTTAAAAAAAAATAGAGAATTACCTACTAAGCAATAACCCCCTTACTTATAAAAATTGTCAGAGTTATACAATTGATCACATTATACCTGTCATTGTCGTTTGCATGACAAATCATCACGCCTCTATTCCCCGAAGTGCCAGAGGGTTATACCTGAAATAGTATCTTTTGACGACTGCCCCCTTACCATGAACTCTTAAAGCAGGACAGTTTACCATGTGGAAGCGAGACGCCGCTACGCGTGTAATGCAGCGACTCGCTTTCACATCGTAAACTGTCCTGCTTTCAGAGTTCATGGTAAGGGGGCTAATTGGCGCGATTGCTAAGCAATTGGACTGGTACCCTTAGCGTAGCAGTCCAATTGCGTTCGATTCCCGCACGAGACAATTTTTTTGTGATGTTTGCCCGCACATTTTTTCCCGAGTTTGGCTGTCAAATCAACCACGATACAGGAGAAATACTAAGTGTGGAGAGACTTTTTTTTTAAAGACATTTGTTTCGCCATAATTAGATGTCCTAAAAACCATTATAATCTTCGAAATGTTTTAATCACGAGCGGGCCTAAAACCCACGACAACCTAGACTCCTGAGCTACCGGTTTTTATCGCTTGTTTTATCGAATATTGGGAGATTCTTCTATCTTCAATTTTGACTGCCTCGTACCATAGACCAAAGTAAATATGTCTTTCTCTATGCTCGTACTCTAGTAGTCGCAAAGCGCGACTGCTGAGCTTGAGGTCCTGAGTTTGATCTCCGGGTCGGGCAAAGTGTTATGGGGTGTTTTCAACTAGGAAATTTTCAGTAGCAGCACTAATCTGGATTTCTACCCGGTTAATGGCAATAGGCTCGCCACCTATTACTATTACATATAAATAACCAGTGGAAATGTGGGTGTTAGAATACAAGTTACCTCTGCCTATCCTTTGGGGAATACAGGTGTGATATCATGTTGCGTGTTGATATATGTAATATAATTATATTGTTTTGTATAATATGCCGCCGGCAAAGCGCCTTTTTACGATAAGAAAATGCATTAATTTATTCGGAAGCTTGAATCCGTTATCCGTCCGTTATTGATTTTAATATTTTAATTGATTTGTCTTGACTCTTGTCTGCTCGCTATACTTCCCACTGTCATGAAGTTACCTATATTTTTTTTAGTTCTTCTAATAGACCACCGACTAGATATCTTTCAAATACCTATACGCTTAAGTTATTTTCGCAATTAAACCGATTATTCGAGTAGTTAGGTAGGTATATATAAAATACTATTCCGCTTTTTACGATTTAGCCCATGACTAAAGCACCTTTCTATCGAAGCTTGACTCACATCCTAGTGTGAATTTTCGTCAAACATAAGTACTTACAACTTTTTTTGATAAAATTATGACAAATATAAGAGAGAACAGTAAAAAGCAAGTAGCAGTAGCAAGTCCCTACCCTAATTGACATAGGATCCTATACATTTAAGTAGGCAAAGCTCCATTGCAAAAATACTTACTTAAACGTATTAAAATATTTTCACGAAATTAGAAAAACAAAATATTTTGCGAAAGAGAAATATATAATATATATAATCTGTGGCCATTTTATTATTTTAAATACTACCATACACTAAATATTTAAGTAACATGGCAACATTTTTGTTTAAAGTCTGTCAACTCTCGTCTTCGATTGGATGTTGCCTTAGGATCATTTTTTGGTTTAACCAATCATATAGCTCCAAGCACTCAGTGTAAAAATGTCGTCGCGAGTATAGCTAAGTGTTCGACAATTTCCTATTATTTAACAAACCTAACGTAGTTGCACTCGCTTTAAGTAATATTAACGACATAATTTTGTTAAGTTTTCCATTGTCCTGCAAATTAGTTCTGCAGGTACGTGAAATAATTTTACTTTCTCTTTACAAAGACCCATGACAGATGATCCTTGACCAGTGTTTTTTGTATTTGTAAATAAAAACAAAGATGTAGATTATTACACTCAGTGGTCACTGATTGCGTAGATTTGGAGGAAAAGCGAGACGTTGACGTAATCGCCTTGAGTTTATATGTGTTTGTATGCCAGCTGATAATTGAAAATATCAGTCGGAAAATTAGAATCGAAAGTAGTGTCGACGGAGCGATTTCTAAGTGCAATTTTTTCCATAGATATGGCTGACGAAATGGATCCTTGCGAATGCTTGTGGAACCACGAGCTGGCGATGCGTCGGTTAATATCTCTGGTAAGTTGTTTGGCCTTGTAGTTGCATGTTGAGATGTGTTATTATTAAAGTGGGAGGACGAACCACCATCCACGTCTACAGTACGCTTGTGTAATTGTCTGCTTTTGTTTCTATTTATGTTTATCAACATTGTTAAAGCGTCCGCTTAATTTCGTGCTTGCATTATAAACATTGCACATTAAGATCTGTAATGCATTCATTCATAGGAGGTAATTATATTGCAATCATGTGATTACGAAACATTTTAACTTTCTTCCTTGTGCTATAGTATGTACAGTCGTAAGTAAAACTGTTAAAGACATTGACACAATTATTAAAAGTGAATTTTTATAACGGTGTTTAACAAATCAACAAGATATATTAATAATAATTACATTATGGCATAGTCTATTTATCTATTTAAATAAATTAATTAATCTATAAAAGAAAACCATTAATTCTAACACATGCCATTTTTGCCTGAGAATGTGAGAATATACAGACATATTTGTTAAACTGGGTTCCAAGTTCTTGCTACTTTATTAGTTGTAAAATTGTTTCCATAGCTATCTAGAATAAAACTAAAATTCAAATATTTTCCATAGACAGGAATTAAAACCTCATTTAAATGCACATTTGTTTACATTGATTGTAACAGTAATTTACTACCTATTATAATTGGATTATAATAGCTATGTTCATTATACAACTACTTGTTCATTAATTAAACATCCAAGGTTTGTAAATATTGTGATATGGTTGTTTCAAGTAATGTAAAAATAAATTCCTATCCAACTTGCTTTGTTCAATGGTATTTTGGTCAAATATGTTTTGTTAGAACTATGAATTACTGGTCATACTTGACATAACTGTCTATGAATCAGATTTTTTTCTAACTTGTCTCACTGGACAGAGAATTTGTTAAACAATTTCTAGTATTCCTTTGAACATTTTTCATTTTTGTAAATCATAAAGATACTCAGGGAGCATAATTGCCGTAGTTACCAATATAATAGCAACACTAGCCTTTAACAATCCCACCAGAGCAAAGGCCATTTCTCTTAAACAAAAAAAACCTAGCTTATATATTTAATTTACAAAATGATAGTTCTTATTTGTTTAAAACGTAGTGGCCTTATATTTTTTGAAAATAGATCATTTAGTTACACTAAAATTACATCAAAACACACACATTAAACAGGAACAGTGGTTTAGAAATTCATGGTTTTGTTAGCTTAATGATAAATGTAACTTTTAGCTGTAATAATTGTGTCAAGAGTGAGCAAAATGTCCTTAATTTGTTTTGAAAACAACACAGCTATGTAACAAACATCCTTGTTGACTTAACTCATCAACTGACTTCAACTGTAGCAAAAATAACAATTGAATAGTTAAAAATAACAGTGGTATACAAAAAATAGCATTATATTAAATTGTTGCTAGGTTACTGTTTTTTTCTTTAATTTAGTCATATTCTCAAACATTAGAGCCATCTAAAATTTGGATTCGATCAGTATAGTTATAACACTCATTGCATAATAGGTAAACAATGTGTATGGCCTGTGTGTCTATTCAATTAACTAAAAATATTAATAACATTTTATTTTTTTAGATAACACAGGAACAATATGTTATTATACTTTATGGTAAACAAATAGAGAAGGCATTTAAAACTTTATGCTATGGTGTGTACCAGTATCATGGGCCAGTTTAAACCCAAACTATGTAGGTGGAATTTCAGTCAGTTTGAACACAATTAACACCTAAACTTTGTAGTAACAGAACATTTTAAACCTATTATACAGCTAGTGTTAACTGGGTCTTATCGCGACTGATATACCAATTATTTCACGCCCGTAATTGAATGCGATATTGTTTATAGCTGCCTAATATACTGCGTCGTTATTTTTCTGTATTTCTGTTAAATAAAATGGATTTTACGTAATAAATACTGGCTATACCAAGATCCGAAACCCTTAGTTTCTGAAAAATAAAAAGTGTTATTTTTAACACCAATTTCTATTTTAACACCAATTTTTTCAGCTCAATATTTGGTAGACTGGACCACCAGTCTACCAAATATTGTGCTGAATGTCACATTTTGGCATATTCGTTAAAATAATGATCCTAGACCGAAATATGTTTTGTCGTTCGAGTATTGGTCTGCAGTTAATACAATTTTGCTTTTGGTGGACTTCAATACAATTTACAAATTGACGTTACCGCTTAGTCAAACTCTTCGAGACCAACATTGTATGTTCACATAATAATTATATGAATCGCGCTTGAAACAATCAAATCAGGCAGACATCACATAATGTTTGGAAATAAGGTCAATGAATCACGAAACAGATTCATGACATTAATTCCAATCTCATATTTATCATTAAAATTTTATTAATTGGCAACATTAGTCTCTCAGAGAGGAAATGTTGTCAATCTATAAATTATATACGTAGACATGCTCGTGGTCGCAGACTAGTAGACATTCGACTGTTATTATATATTTTAGCTTTTTGTACTAATGTGCGCAATTTTTAAATATGGGTTACAAAGTTTTCTCTTCACGTATTATTAAACTGCATCATACAATTATAACATCATTGAGTCATGATTATCTATTCTTAGACGAAGATCAGTTATGATCAACAACACAGACAGCTAAATTATTGTGTGTAAACAACACGTGCATTAAATGTGCATGTGTGTTCGCAGAACAATGTGCATATTGTCTCACAATTGGTTTTAGATGTTAGATTAACGTGCAATGATCGTTCTTTGAACACCAACAGCGTTTACGAACGGCCTTCGAGTTTTATTGATTCATATTTTGCTATGACTGGCCATTTCTGGTTTTCTTCATTCGCTTTTAATTAATTTTGGACAGAACCACGGAGTTTCTAAATTTAAAATCCTTCTGTAAGGAATAGACTACGAAAAAACTTGACATTCCAGACTATCGAAAATAGTAGTCTTTTATGTGTCTAATCCTGGATATGATCTGCCATAGACAGTAGACACTACCCAATACTAGTTATACCCTTGCGATGCTTGATGCAACGATTTTACACTTTTATGAGTTCCATTTTAATTTTATAGAGACTACGTAGACAGCATCATTATTGAGAGCGATAGGCCTAATGTTATGATAACATTGCAGATAAGATTATGTTGAAACGTGCTCCAGTTATGAGCACGCACATGTAATGGAAGTAGCCTTCATAATTAATGTCACACCCTCATACATCAAGTTACATTTTTAAACGCAGTGTTATTGACAATGCCGAAGATGGATAGGAGGTATATTTTGCATTGGAATTTGGCATTACAATGAAAAGAGAGTTACCAGTATATGTTTAAGCGATTAATTATGGTTACCTTTAGGTACTGCTGGTGCAGCCTTAAAATAGGATTTATCATTTATCTTATTAATACTTTCATGGTACATAGACTTTTGCAACTCAATTTCTCGGAAACTGAAGAATGTTAAGAATGCTGCAGACATTTATTTTATATTAAAACTATTGCAGATATTTAGCAATCGACATTTATGTCTTTTCGAATTCATGTGCGTATTGTTGTTATCAGTTGCTAAAAACGGTGAAGGAAAACATCGTGAATAAACCGGCACACCTGAGAGATTTTTCAACGGTGTGTTTAAAGCCATGTCAGAGGCGGTTAAAAATCTGACACCAGGTTGTTCATTAACTATACGATAAGAATAAGATGGAGAAGAAACTTTTCTTTCTTCATTACACAAGTTCACTTTACTTGAACGCTAAGAGTTTATAATATATTTCTTCTATGATAAGAATATCTCCACGTAATCTCACCTCACTGCTCTCTCTTGTTGTAGTTTCGATCTAAATTGCCTTCTCTTTAGTCGACAGAATATCGTATCAAACTTGCATACAATATTGACCTTGTGCCTATTCCGTAAGGTATATTAAACAGTTTCATAAATGTAAGGTTTATCGATTGAATTATTAGTACTTTTTTCTTCAGCGTGTGTGATGGGAAAAAAAATCGCACAAATAGCTCAAAGAAGAGTTTGCGTGCCCTTGCTTATTTATGACGTTTTACCGTGCACATAAGAGATGTTGACTGCCACAACGTTAACGAACTTTAATAATTAGGCAATAATAATTTTTTTTCTGTCGCACTCTGCCTTTAATAAATATAATTATTTGATTGTTAACCAAATCTTATTTTTATTTATCCTGATTCTTCTTACAGGATGCAAGCAAGTCAAACAAATTTAAGTACATGATTGAATTGTTGCATTACGTATTTCTTCTATTCATGAGGTGGCTCCGTCTGCAGTATACATCGACATTTTAAATTTTGTCTTCCAAAACTCCGCTCCTACTCGAGTCAAGACAACTATATCGTGTTGAATATGTTGCGTTGTCATTGTTTTTAATTGTATGTTAATTTATTCTGTTTAAAGACTAAAGCAGCTGTTGTTACATACAAAAGCAGATATTGAAAACTCAAAAGAGATATTTGATGTAGACTCAAAATAAATGATATATACAATGTACCTACATACATACATGATATTTTTTTCAAAAGTTAGTGTAACTCCCATGATTAATGTCAGATTCTTGTTTCTTCTCTATTACAGAAGGGGCTCTTTATCGTACAGCTCTTTTATAGGCTATTAGATTTTTGAGTCATAAGCCATTGTCAATAGAAAAAAATAGGAATAAGAAGAAAGACTTACCTATTCATAACTTGGAACGCGGAAATCGTGTGCCAAATGTAGGGATTTCCTCACATAGCGTTGCGAATTACTGATAATAATGCGACAGGCATATTTCTTCGTTACGCAATAAATCAATTTCTATTTTACAATAAAATGCATACAATACACTAAGACTACAAAATGTTAGTTTATTAAACAAAAATATGGCGTTATTAGGGTTAAAATATGTTTTCGTATTTTCCTGCAAATCGAGCAAACGTAGCCGTTTAGAAATTGTGCTATATTTTAGGAGTTTTATTACGAGCCTTTTCAGTTCAGTTTCATCATTTCAAAAAAGACACCAAACATGTAGCTAAGGTATTTGTGAATTCTGACAAGATCCTTCTTATTTCGAACAATCTGCCTACCTACCGATCTTAACCTTGCTTTACCTTAGCTGACATACATATACCCAGCTAGCTCTATCTTTGTAAAAAATGTTTGCTGAAACTTTTAATATGAAGCATCAAAAACTCCTCAAGCAAATCCCGAATCCAAATAATAAGTCCCTTGGCTGCAGTTCCTTGGTTTTATTTTAGTTTATAAGCCTGGTTGGAGAACTTCTTCTTATAGTATGGTTGATGGACAACCTGGTGTTAGAGTTTAAACCGCCCGTAGGCCTCTGACATGAAAAATCTCTCAGTTGTGCCGGTTTCCTCACGACCTGTTACCTAGACTTACTGGAACTAACAAAAATTTTAGATATTGAAGTTTTTATAACAGATTTCCAAGATACAAAAAAAATTTTAGAAGTTTAAAGGGATTATTTAAATTCTTCCATATCATTCTATGGCCTATTAACTTCTATCTATAAACAAATCAAATTGCCCATGAATATTCAAGCAACAAATAAAATAACGTATTTACAAACAAACGCAGGAAATCGATTTCGCCGTCTTTGATTCCGAAATAATTAAACTTACACGTAATAGTATGCGTCATAATTTTGTGTACATTTTAATTACACTGTTATCATTTTATGTTTTTGTTATGTGATGCTTGCAATCACATAATGCCTACGTAGCAACTGCAGGTTAATTTTGGAAACTTTATTACGAAGTAGAAATTTTTTATCAGCGTTTTTTCAAGTTTTATAGACCCCTTTTTATTATTAGGAACCTAAAAAATATGTATCAAAAGGACTCGTCCACGTTTTTGATGTCAACACTATGAATTGTTGATATATATAGGTACTTATGTTGTTTATGAGCCTTATAATAAATACTTAATTAAAATAAATGCTAGCAGTAACAATCGCGTTCTTGCTGTCACTTTTAACTCCTTGACTGCTCCGGTTTCATAGGAAAGCCACTAAGAGAACGTTTGTTTCGGTGTTACCTAGTTTCGTCCTTGGCGAGCGCCTGCTTTAACCAAGAACTTGTTTAACTATGAACACCGTCACAGTCTGCACTGCTTCTTTAAAGTCGGTCCAACATCAACTAAACCTTTACGAAGCCATTGATAAACCTACCACTTATTAGTCTATAAACATTTCTTCTTTCCCTATCTTACTTACTTACTTCATTGACTTAGCGACCTAAAGTGAATCTTGGCCTCCGATACGAGATTACTCCATTTATTTCCGCCCTTGATATCTCGCCAGTAGTTAGCTTAAAGCTCACGAAGATCCCTTACCCTATCTAGTACAAACTTATTCTTAAATTCTCCCTCCCCCAGCTACGTCAAGGCCAGTCATACTGCACGGACAGCGAGTGCCTGGAGCAGCTGCCAGGCCTACCCAGGCCCGAGTCGTCTGCCAACAGCTTCATGGTGATGTTCCTCATGATGGCCCTCGCACTTGCCATGTACGCTATGCGCCCGCGCCGCAACCAGATACAGGATGCCGCGAAGCCTACGCGCAACTCTCAGGTTTGTGCTGATTTTTTTAATCTAGACTAGGGAATTATCGCTAGAGGGTCGAAATTGCTGTTTACATGAAAATCGAAGAAGTGGAAAATAACTAGGAAATGCGTTTTAGGTCCAAAATTCTTTTTTTTTCTCCAAAATCTTGATCTTGGTCTTGCGTTCTAATATAAACACGCATGTTATTAAAAATTAAGATTATAAAACATTAAAACAGTTTGTCAAGGTAGATAAATTCCAATTTTAATTAATTAATTTTATTAATTTTAATTTAGATTCAATCCATTTTTCACTTTAAATCGATAGATTTAGGTGTTTATATATTTCTCTTGTATAACGAAATTATGAACTAGATATCGATGATAAAATTGATATATAGAAATACTGGTTGCATGTTACATGTAGATTGCTGATCGTGAGTTGGTCAGTCACCAGACACGGCACGTGATTGGCTTCGGGAGCGCCGGACACATTTATTGATATAAACTCAACAATGTAACAATTGATTAGCTGTGGGCAAGCGCCTGGGTCGCGCGCGTTTTATCTGCATGAAATAAAACTACTTGGACCTTAAACCAATGAATGTTAATTAATGTCACCTACAGATTATAGTGAGATTAATAGGCAAAATAACTTGTTGACAATTTAGGTTGCTTAACATCAGTCTGTTTAACTCAAAGGAATGAATTTTTTGACGACCCCCTTACCATGAACTCATAAAGCATGACAGTTTACGATGTGGAAGCGAGACGCCGCTATGTGCAGTGTGTTGCGGCGTCTCGCTTCCACATCGTAAACTGTCCTGCTTTAAGAGTTTATGGTAAGGGGGCTGATTGGACTACTGCGCTTAGGGTTGCTAATACCACAATCAAGAATTTTTGGAAAGTAAACGTTGGACGTCCCATAAAAATAAAGCTACTCACGGAAAAATAGCTTGATCGTAATCAATTTTAAAGGTTCGTGGATCCCTGACTATAGTTAGTTCAATCTGATGACGAATTCAATATTGATTTGTGTATCGCTCCGTGCAACATGCGAAAGCTTATCTAATAAAAAACACGGAGCTAGGCAGCACCAGTCGCATACACGTAGGACTTTAAGATGAATTGAACATAATTGCCACACACCCAATAAAAAGTATCTACATTACATTGTGCTGTTGACACATTAAAAATCTGGGTCATATGGTCTTAAAATGTACAATCATTCGCGTATTTCTTCATTCTGTATCATTTTCCTAATGACACAGTTATTTATGTTCATAAATGTTGTTAAACGCTGAATCTTTATTTCAATATAAGCTCACATGATCTGCCTGTACAGCTACCTAGATAATTTTAATGAGTTAGTGAGTACAAGCTGATTAATTGAACAAAGAATATAGCTATGTTAATGGAAATCCATATTTTTTTATAACTTCTCGTTACGTATTTCTTGTTACGTTGTATCCGAAGTAGATATTGTATGATCATGCCTTTTATTCAATCGAAAGTGTTTTATAGTTTTTTATAGATGTGATTTTTGACTTCAATTATGGTCTTGTGGACCAGTGAGTGGTATAGGTTACTTATACAAAAAAGCGAGAGCCAATAGCATGCCGAGTTAGTACAAGTGCAAGGAACGTAGTCACGCTCTATGATCTTGTCATACACCTTTGCTTCTTCCTCATATGCACCTGTTTAGGCATGCATCGCGCGTCGGTATGAGTAACCAGCACTTGACCTCTTTGAAGGAATTTTCTAATGAGGCCAGCTCAAGTTCTTGTCAGAGGTCCCGGCATTACCGAATACATTTAATAGATGCCTGATGTAATGTATTCCTGTTCTTTCGGTTCAACAATAGCCAAAGTTATACGAACTGAAAGTCACCACATAGTTTTATTTTAGTTTGACATTTTCATATGGCGTGGTCTGATAGGCAATTACTTACTGGAAAATCATGTAATACCTCACATATGTTCAACTAAGGGGTAAGCTTAGTCGTGGATTCGGAAACCCACATTTGTCTAGCTCTAGACAGTTTATAGGAAATAGGGAGCGAGTTTAATGACATTCATAAGGCACAATTGATTAGGTACTTCATCATATTCAGCCTATTTTATTCCACTGCTGGACATAGGCCTCTCCTATGGCACGCCACTAAACTCGATCTTCGGCCTTCCGCTTTCAGTGATTACTTAGTATCTAATAAACCATTACTTAAAGCAACCTAATAGGCTGAGATTAAACTAAACATTGCATGGTGTATTGAACTTAGATTTATACTTAATGCATCTACCATAATATCGTTCCCGCGTCTATATAATTAGGAATCCAGTTTGGTTTTGCAGTAATTCTCCACTGAGATGACGTCAGAGCCCGGTCGGAGCGAGAACCGGTCGTTTAGTTGTTGCCAAATAGGTATCTCACTTGATAAAAGAAAACATTGACTTGAGCATACGATACCTTCTGATAAATAAAACTGCAATTTTACCATTGTAGACACAATAATTTAGTTTGACTACATATATTATGTTTTTTAGAAATCCTAGTAACTAATTTCTTATAAGACATTACTTAATATCCAGTGCGTAGGATGTAGAAGATTTTATGGTAGGAAATTTAGTGGGTAATCATCATTCAATTGAAACTACAGCAGACAAACTAATTAAGTACCTACTATCAAACGAGTCTACGTTATGATAACGAGTTAGTTTCGACCAGGCACCTAACTGATAAGCGACTGCCTCAGGATTGTTTCAAAACATTCAGCTGTATTATCATACATATTAAACACGTTAACATTTACTTGTGTGTAGGCCCGGCCGCCATGCGTGCTCTCTGACCTTCAGGAGTTTGCATAAAACCTTGATTATTTTAATATATCATACCTACCTACTTCTTTCTTTTTTATCGTATGCTATCTTTGACTGCGACTTCGGTCCTGTGGTCAATCTTGCTGTATTCGTACATTTATGGTACAAGAAGTAGCCCAAGTGGTCTACAATCACTTCTTACTCGACATCATAGCAGAGAACCAATACCAGTGCAATAAGGTGCATATTTGTGGTTCAGAATAAGATCATAAACTGAATTTAACCTGAAATGAATAGCTGATTTAAGGTGATCATGGGTCTCGCTATCTGGGCAATAAACTATGTACCTACGTTGTTGTATAAACAAAAAAACATTCGTATTAGCTTCCTTTGCTACGGGAAAGTAACACAAATACACCATAATATAAGTCTTAAAATACAAAAAACCTTGATTCGGTTTGTTTTTGCGTAATCACGACGAGTTGGTCCCGTTCGACTCGTACAAAAAAGTCGCTCTAGCTGATGCTAAAATATCTTTCAAATTATGCATTCATGATTTGCTGTTACTATATTTGCTTTATATATTTAGGCTTTTCAAAATGGACTACACAAAAATGTATATATAGGTACTTATAAACTAACTTCGATACAAATGTATGAAAAAATATTATTTTCTTTTTCTAGGATCATGACGGCGCGCCTCCTACACCTCCAAGAATATAAACACAGGAGTACATCGTCAAGGGTCACGCTAACAATGAATTCCACTAATTGTATTATAAATATAGTAAATGTACCGCACCGGGTTGTGGACACCAAGAACGTCATCACAACTGCGTAGATGTATAAGATCTTGTATAGGTATTATGTACTGATAAGGTTATTATAAACGATTGGAAAGATTTGATTATGTAAAACTGTTTAGGTTCGCCGTTGCTGCTTTGCCTTTGAATTTGAATATGAAACAAGGCGTCACAATGATTCTTATGAACGTAGAATGTTTAACGGTCAATAATTCTTGTCGATTTCTCCCTGAATTCACTTTATTCTCTATATATGATCGCTTTCTATATATTTGTCATTGTTTGGTGCTATATTTTGTCATCTACTTATATTTATAATCCTACAATAGTATGTCTGTTATATCAGATGTTTTGTTTTTTTTATTTATTTTTGATATAATTGACGTGTTAATCAACCAACTGTGCACACAAAAATATTATTAACGCGTGAGTCGCGTCCCAAGAAGTGCAATATGAAGGTTTATAATATATCTCATGAAGATCTGACAGAAGTATTAATATTACGGTTGGTAGTGTTCTATAAACTCCTAATTTTAGAACATTTCTAGACGATTACAACCAAGTTTTCAGTTGTAATAATGAATTCGACCAGTAAACAATTGACCACTATTGTTTGGATTATATAATAACCCTCTTTCGTTTTGCTATTGCCTAATTATTATGCAGGCCAAGCCAGTTACAATAAGTGAAAAGGTCTGTGGCAACAAATGGTTTATTTGACGAGATTCTATATAGTTAATTATATGGGGAAATTTGATTTCTCCTCATCGTGATAATGCCTCCTACAAAGAGACTCTGAATCTACTGCAAATATAAATTTGCATTATAATAGCACTAATTATTATTCTGCTTGTGTAACACTTAGTTAAGTGATGAGAAAAATAAAATATACCTCTAGACTTACTCATGACAACTGTGGAAATACATGCAAGGAAATAGTTTTTCCATAATACTCTGTTGTTATTTTTTATTTTTCTGGTCGAATAATGCATATTCCATTAGTTTTAGTTAGTCCACGTTTGTCTTGGGTTGGGTAATATTTTCAACCTTGTTTAATTTGCGAGTTCTGTATTGTCTTTACATATTATGTATTTTTATTAATTATTTCAAAACCGATCGAGATTCTATTTATCAAGAGAAATAAATAACTGTGAGGAAAGATGTTTTATTTATTCTAGTAACATCCAACTACCATTTCCATACATACATTTTACCCGACGTGTTTGCGAGAAGCACAGAGACCTCGGGATTTCCATCACTACGATCCTAACGAAACCCTTTCGCCTCCACACTCATCACAATCTAGATAGATACTCATTTACTATGTAGTGATAGTATTAGCATTTTGGATATTATATAGAATGAGGATCAGTGCTCAATCCTTCGCTATACGAGAAGAGGCCTTTGCCCTGCAGTGGGACAGTTATAGGCTGTTATTATTATTATAGAATGAGGAGCAAAATTACTATGCTGAGTCATTTAAAACGGGTTTCAGGGTTGAGAAGCTAGAGCTCGTCAAGTAACACACACTGAAACAATGTGCATGTGCACGCCTGGTCGCCTGGCAACATTCGTATAGACTGTGTGATCTATATCATACATTATTTATATTATAAATATTCGTATGAACTTAAATGCATTACATACATGAGTCAAGATGACTTGAGGAGGGTAGCTTGTAGTGTCTGGATGGCGAAAACAGGAGTGCGGACCTTGTGGCGTACCCTGGGGGAGGCCTACGTCCAGCAGTGGACTGCAATAGGCAGATAAAGGCACACCTGTTTCTCAATGCAGCAGGCAGCACCCACGGATTCCCATTTGCCGCGATCAAGCAATAAGTAGAAGTACATTATAAACAACCTAGCTGTGTGCGTTCGCGCAGCGGAATGTTGTTGAATTTAAAGATATTAATTATGCAGATATTTAGTGTATGACGTCGTATAATTGTGTATGGTAAAAAAAAAATTGTGTACGCAGCCATTGTGGAGAAATTCACCAAAAACTGATTCCGCTGGGCGAACGTTGTCCTGGCGGAACTTATTTTAATCCATAGACTTTAGAAGAAAAGAGGTGTGTCCAAAAATTAGTGTGTATTTGTGTGTAATTGTGTATGTATGAATAAAATGAGTGCATGCATAAACTTCGGAGAAATTCAAGTTTCCGCTACGCGAACGTTTGGCCATTAGCTAGTTTTCATATAAAGCGCTTACATAGAGAGCTGTAGATTTTTACATACGTTGTTTTGAATTTGTTTATATTTGTTTAAAAAACAGATTTAGAAAAAATCGTAGGGCTTAAAAGATAAAAATATAAACGTAAAATACACTTAATAGGTCTTAGTTCTTAAAGTATGCACTTTGGGGTCTAGATTTTCACGTTTATACAAACCTTGTAAGTATCTGAAACATGTTGCCAAGTATCAATGATGTTCCGTTAGTAATTAAAGAGTTAAAGGACAATTTTACCATGAATAGATCACTGTTTACAAAACAGTCAAATATCACGACGTTCTAAAGGAATTGCATGGTAAAATGTATGCCAAAAATTAGTTTATTCATTCAACTATTCACATGCAAAATTTCATGTCATTAAATTTAGTAATTAAAGAAATCAATTAAAATACTGACGAAGCATCGAAAACCTACATAACCCGACCAAGTTCGGATAGCTACAAAAAAGCGTCCATGCAATATATTTAGGTAACATCCCAAAATTTACCGTATAATACCGGTATTGAATTGGTATAGGTGATAACACAATTGTTGTTTCGATATAATTTAAAGGTCATTTATTTTTGTACACCAAATTTTTGTTCAATTGTTCTGATTTTTCAGCTCCAGAATTGACTGGAATAATTCCGGAGTTCCGATAGGTATTCACATTTTTTAAAAGTTAATATTTTGATTTAATTATATTCTTGTGAACGCACGTAATTTAACGTCTGTGGAATATTCCACAAACTGCTAGTCGAACAGGACGCTGTTAGTTAAAACACATTTAAGTTTATTGCTGTCGTTGCAAGCGTTTGTTAACGTTATTATAATTACTTATTTAAGTGTGTAATGAAACATAATTAAGTATGTACTTAATAAAAAAAAATTTTGTACACGGATATTTAAATAGAAAAGTACTTGTTAATTGAAGATTTGTTTTTATCGTAGATAGTTGGGTTATTATTAAAAAAATATTTTTAATTCAAGAAATGCAATTGTTTTATTTTTTCCTAACGCTTGTGTACGGAACTGTACCATATTAGTAAATACTATATTGGAAGGTTAAGAACGTCTCTTAGATATATGGCTGGGCCGCTTTTTTGTAGCTATCCGAACTTGGTCGGGTTATGTAGGTTTTCGATGCTTCGTCAGTATTTTAATTGATTTCTTTAATTACTAAATTTAATGACATGAAATTTTGCATGTGAATAGTTGAATGAATAAACTAATTTTTGGCATACATTTTACCATGCAATTCCTTTAGAACGTCGTGATATTTGACTGTTTTGTAAACAGTGATCTATTCATGGTAAAATTGTCCTTTAACTCTTTAATTACTAACGGAACATCATTGATACTTGGCAACATGTTTCAGATACTTACAAGGTTTGTATAAACGTGAAAATCTAGACCCCAAAGTGCATACTTTAAGAACTAAGACCTATTAAGTGTATTTTACGTTTATATTTTTATCTTTTAAGCCCTACGATTTTTTCTAAATCTGTTTTTTAAACAAATATAAACAAATTCAAAACAACGTATGTAAAAATCTACAGCTCTCTATGTAAGCGCTTTATATGAAAACTAGCTAATGGCCAAACGTTCGCGTAGCGGAAACTTGAATTTCTCCGAAGTTTATGCATGCACTCATTTTATTCATACATACACAATTACACACAAATACACACTAATTTTTGGACACACCTCTTTTCTTCTAAAGTCTATGGATTAAAATAAGTTCCGCCAGGACAACGTTCGCCCAGCGGAATCAGTTTTTGGTGAATTTCTCCACAATGGCTGCGTACACAATTTTTTTTTACCATACACAATTATACGACGTCATACACTAAATATCTGCATAATTAATATCTTTAAATTCAACAACATTCCGCTGCGCGAACGCACACAACCTAGCTTATTAGTATATTATAATCGGCCTCCTAAGACATTGTCTTCAATTCAAAAGACAATGTCACCTCAAAGAGTAAATAATAACGCTTTATTTATTTAATCTGTATGTATTTAGGTGATACTTAAAAGGCTTCTGCAAAATGCATATTCTGTCAACAAGAGTGCAACTGTCTTAAAACATGGTTAAACTGAACAACGGATTATGCTAAAACGCACCAAAAGCAATGGTAACTAACTCATATCATAATATATATAACATATTAAAATATTGCTTTCATCCAAAAAGTTAATTATTCTATTGAGTAGTATAAAAATACGTCAGCTCAATTTACATAATATACTCTTAACAATTCCATACATACATCTTGCATTAAAAAATGTGGAAGTTCGATCGCCTTCGCGAGGCGTAAAACAGTATCATGAGTCCTGTATCCTGTCCACTTCACTCTTAACTTTTTTTAATAATGCACTAATTTGCTTGTACTTTCCTGTCGAGTTTGGAAGGTTCTGGAAGTTGATGACGTCGCAGATGTCCTTCGCGAATTTTTCATCTGTGGGTAGTTTGAGGTATGGAGATACGACGTTCATGACTGGCGTTCCGTATAGCGTGCCTTTTACGTGGCCAGGCTTTGATTCTGGCGTGCACGGTAAGTCGGGGGCGCTGTCTGTGTTCTGTACCTCGTTTGGATTACTTTCTAGAACGTTCGATGTGGAGGGTTCTGGTGTAGCTGCTTTTGGCTCTATACTTGTAACGTCATTTTGTGGTTCGCTTGGTTCGGTTACCAATTCGTCAGTTTGAGAGTTCTTATCATCTACAGTTGTTGTATCGTCTTTGTCAGTGTCCATATCGTCAATAGTTTCGATAGTCTTGTCACCTATGTTCTCATCCGTAGTGTCCAGTATAGTGATAACGGACGCGTTCGGCGTCGCGTCACCTTCCAGTGCGCTCAGCAGCAGTCGTTTCTTTTCTTCTAAGTCATCTAAGCTTGGGCTGGCTCGTCCACTGCTTTGCGATGCATCCTTAAAACAAAGTTTAATGTTAAACTTAGTTTACCATAATAAATATGTCATTTCAGTTAAAACATAATCATATTTTTATAGCTGTTGACTATTATTAAGACTGATATTTGATTATTTTAATTTACGTGCATCCGGCGAAACGAGTGAGTAAAACTGAAATTAAATAACATTGAAAACCAACGGAAGTTATAACAATAAAACTTACATAATCCTCGTCAATAGTGACGAGGTCGGCTACCGGTATGGGTATATCACCAACTCTGATGACCTGCACCACTTCAACATCCTCACTGGAGCTGTCCGTCTTGTCTTCGAGCCGCAAGGCGGGAGGAGCGGGCGGGGGGGGCGGGGGAGGCGGGCTCGCGGGGGAGTCGCGGGCGAGCGCCGGGGCCTGTGGGGGAGGACACGCCGGCGGGGGAGGGGGAGGAGGCGGCGGCGGGGGAGCCTCGTCCGGTAGTGGCGGGTTCGAAGGGAACTCTGCCACTTCTGTAAAGTATAACAACAAACCTGTTTAGTAGGCAGTAATGACATATTGAAGTCACTTAACAATTTCTTCTGTTCATAAAAAAATGTATAAAAGACGATAGTTAATTAAGGGAACCCCATTTACTGAAAAGTATACATATGTGTCATACAACTGTGTCCCCATGCACTGGCGAGGTAATTTTTAAACAGCTACCATAAATACTGATATTTATAGACACTAATAAATTGCCTTATTCAAGGAAGCTAGTAGGAATCATAAACCTTTCAGGTGTGCTATTGCGCTCACATTTAGCCAGACACTTTAGACGGAACATCTCATACGAACAAATGACGGACTAGTTATTTTTACAGATCTTAACGGGTGTCGTACTCTTGTGTGCACTTGAACCCTTGCACATAAAATTCGTTTTCGATTCGTAAACCTTAGTGACTATGTCTAGCTACAAAACGTGTTACCATCTCCGCTGTCCAGCTCCATCTCTGCCTGTCCCTCCTGCGTGGTGTTGGCGGAGGCCGACGGGAAGAAGGTGAGCTTCTTGCGCTTGTACGCCTTCATAGCGTTGGGCGCGAGGAACTGCAGCATCGACATCTTACTGTCCTGCTCCGACATCGGCGGCAGACCGAACTGTTGCGACTCCTGAGAATGAAAAAAAAACATTTCGCCTGATTCCTAAGATAGCACACCTTTATTTCACCAGTTCCGATATAAGGAACGTGTAATAATTTGACGACCTGATTGGCGAAGTGGCTATGCAATTGGACTGCTGCGGTAAGGGTTGCGGGTTCGATCCCCGCACGGGGCAAAAATTTGTGCAATCCGCAGATGTTTGTCTCGAGTCTAGGTGTTTGTGTATGTGATAATTCATGTTTGTGAAACGCACCCACGATACAGGAGAAAAATCCTAATGGGGCGACGTTTAAAAAAATAAAAATAAAGAACGAGCCTACTGCAACTAACTGAGCAAATCCAGACACCTTGCTGCCGCTGAGAATTTCTTAATGGAATCCTAGACGGAAACCTAATAACACTGACCAACAGTGCCCATCCCAACAGTCGTGCTTGCTAGCAGTAGACTTCACTTAACAAGGCATTTGTGTAATCCAGAGTATTATTAATAAATACGTATTTATTATTGGAACACCTATATTCACCTCTATATAGCGCGAGCTAGCAGGGACGTTGAAACCAGGGAAGTCTAGAATCTTCTTGATGTCAAACTTATCTTTGGAGCCAGGCTCGCAAACCTCGCCTTCTTCTTCCTCTGGATCCAATGTTGCAGTACCCTAAACATTAAAATAAAATAAGAATATTGATTATTGCATAGTCTTCCGTGAGTGGCATTTATATTTCTTATACTAGTTCTTAGGAAAAAAATGAAAATAGATTCAGTACGAGAACCCTAAGGCTGTTCTTATCCATATAATGATAGACAATATTGCTTATAGGCTATTTAGACTGTATACAATCCCATATCTAGTTGGTAAAGACAAAAAAGGGAAAATGTTGTTTCTTTTTTTTTATTGTTTTGACAGAAATTGATTTGATGAGACATAAAACGATTCGTAACCTACAAAACTATAAGGGTAATTATGAGTACCGTTGAGTCAAACATCATGATCCCAGAGTGTGATATCCTTGCTTCCTCAAGCCACCCGGGCGGGTACCCTAGTAGTCTCATTCGGTATATGTGGAGAGGCAACTCGCTCCTTTTCAGCCCTAGGGCGTGACGCAGCTGCCCTGATATTCTACCAGGTATTAGATGCCCGTATTTCTGTTCATCTTCCACATGATACCGTCTGAAAAAGGTTTGGTGGTTTAAATAGGTAGTATTATTTGTAATGTAAATAATGTGTACCACATAGTTGTTTGGAGTTATGTTTACCAACACAAAGGACCCTTCAAGGGCCTTTTTAAGTAGGTACATAACAACACTACTCTTATATCAATTATTATTTATGTTGAAGATACATTACAATTATTTTGCCACTTAATACACTACTCTTAAATCAATTATTTATGTTGAAGATACGTTGCAATTATTTTGCCACTTAATGCATATTTAATTATGGAAGTTATGTATAGAGAATTCAAGTTGATTATTATTTATTTATCTTTCTTTTGGTGAAAAAGTGACTGTTTTATTAAAATAATTATATTATACATATGTACTGCATGTATTTTAAATATAATCTGGTGTTTCAGGACATGAATGTAATATCAACAATTTTATTCAAGTTGTTTTGAAACAAAAGAAGATACTTACCCAACTCTGAGAGAATTCATAGTTTTTCTTTTTTCTGCTATTCTGGCATGATCCCTGGGTAGCACACAGTCCCTTAGTTGATGGCTACCATCACAGTTGAAGCAGGAAGGACCCCTTCTGAGGGGGGGAGGTGATGGCTCTTTGTCTGGGATATTTGATATGAGTGTAGATGCCTGAAAGTAATTTAAATACGCTTTAGTGGAATGTAATGATTTCATATTATAAAGTTGGTAGTATAGGTGGATTTCAAAAAATTTAAGTTCTAGTAAATATACTAATAAACCTTCCAAAAGTAAGGTTAAAATATTTTCTAGACCATTGCTTAAAAATTACAGAACCTTTTAAAAAAAAATACTTCTTTTATGCCTCGAAATAATTTAAAAAATTATGGGTAAAGCTCACCTGTCTATACCTAGGTATGTCTTCATTCTGCTCTGCACAAGGGTCGGTGTCCACAAAAAATAAACTATTTTCTTCTTTTGCTTTAACCTCTATTTTAGGCTCTTCTTCACTCAAGTCTTCAGGCCAAATATCCAATTCTAAGTCAGTCTCATTATCAGAGCCAAAAGTATCTCCTTCATGAAGTTTAATTAAGTCTAACATAAATGCCTTCACCTGCTTTTTATAATTATGTGCCAGTTTATTATCTCTAAATCGTACTGTAACTAAGGGTGTTCTATTTTCGCAACCCTCTACACCTAAATCGCTATTGCCCGGCGAATCTATAACTATGTCTTCATTAAATATAGTTGTTTTAGAATCATTACTTATCTTTTTAACACAATCAACTTCATCTTCAGTCTGTTTGGAGCTTGTACCTTTTTGAGTATTACCGATATTTACGTCGTTAGACATTTTCCCTCCATTCTGCATTGTCGCTAGAGGTGAAATTTCGATTACTTCGTCACTTGAATTATCTACATCAACTACTACTACACTACTTTCCACATTATTTTCTTGATTTTGGATATCATTTGTACTTTTAACAGTCTCTGAACGATTTATTTTGGGTTCTTTAACCTCTTCATCACTGCTGACTTCGATGTCCTCATTGTCTAATTCATAAATGATATCGTTCACGCCTGCTTTCCTTTTGGCCATGACGACAATTATTGTTCATCAAGACAATCTTCGTGCCCTAAAATCTAGATAATTACCATTATCTCAATAGAAACTGGAGTAAAAATATAATTTTAATTGACAAAATAATATTTATTTTGACAACTAATCCGATTGAACTTGAAGACTTGAAGTGCAATATGTTGCCATATCTGAAAAACATATTTTTCTTAAGCTTTAATTATTTCTATTATAAAAATTATGTGAGCTTTACCATAGACAAAATAATATTCCACTGACCTGAAGTGGGAAAACGAAAATTAGATGCACAAACTGTACTAAAAGACTTGAACCCAAAGTAGACAGTCATCTACTTTGTAAAAAATTTAAGAGTAAAATAAACATTGTTGTTGGTTCATTGGTCGGTTTAGGTTAGCATTTTATTAAACATTTTAGAACAGATTACTATTTATTTCAAGCTGTATTAAAATGTCGCTTCTATTTCGAAAGCTAGCACGTAACAATCCTAGGAATATAGTTACTGACGCACAAATACTGGTAATATCATGTCGCAAATTGAGCATAGTTCCATCCTTGTACGGTAAGATTATTCACGTAACTTAATAATATTATTATTATTGTACCTTCTGGCAGAATATGTATTACTAGATGATTTTCTACTCCCACAGATGGAGAACAAGACCCAGCTCCCAAGTTCTTCTCACCAAATGTCCAAATCTTATTAAAACGTCTGACTCGGCCTGATTTCAATAAAGTGTTTCGTAAAAGGACCAACCAAGGCTACAGCATCTTAAAAACACCAACTTACAAATTCTTAACAAATGAGGAACTTGAAGAAGAAGTTGCTAAAGCTAATCAGAGGGCCGACAGATTGCTACAAATGCCCCCAGTTGTAAAGGTAAGACTTAGAATTTGAGCTAAGTTATGAAGTACTTGAATGATATTAGCCCAAAATTTAACTTAATTAAATCCTGTATGCATGTAAATTATTAACATTATGCCTGTATTGAAATATGGTAAATTAGAATAAAAGAGTGAGTACAAATGGCACTAAAAAGTTTATTATTACTTGCTTACAGATCCTTCAACCTAGTGTATATGAATATGATTCATTTAACTAAAGGCTAGAAGCTGCCTCAAAATACACAACTAAAGACTTGATTAAGTGTATATATTTAATAACAATAATTATTTTACAAATAATATTTTTTCCTTTATTCTATTTCAGATCCAAAAGCATATTGATGATGTTTTGTCTTCAGATCCAGCACTAATAGGCTACGATCCAGCAAAGTTTATATTCACAGACATCACATTTGGTGTGGCTAATGAGCACAGATTTATCATTGAAAGGTATTTTCTTTAATTATTTTATTTAAAATTATAGATTCAACTTTAAATCTTATATAGCTAGAATAAGGGGCTTGTCACCTCTTGTGCCCTCCATGATTTGGGAGGAAACTGATAGGCTTAGCAACAATGACTGGGTCAAGAATTCATGATTGAGCTGTACACAGACCATTTATTTTACACCAAGTCTGCTTCACATAGCATGTTAAGCAGCTTGAAAGTTAATGTGTCAATAACTTTTACCAATAAATATTCTACATTGTTGTTGTGTTATTGTTGGTTAATAAATTAATTGTTTTCAGGGACCCTGATGGTACCCTTCGTAGCTGTGATCATGATGTCAGAAAGAGATTAAATCAGGTATTAACAGAACAACATTAACAACCATACTCAAAGATATTGAATGATTACTTAAACTAACAGATTTCATGCAGAAAACATTAGTTAAAGTAATCATTAAAAATCTCCTGAGTGCAGCTGATAATGTATTTTCTAGTATTCCTATAAGACAAAGATGATTTATGGTGCATCTTAAGATCCTACATAAGGGACCATTACATAGGGTGCACCTGGGCAGTTAGGCCCATTCAATTTTATTTTATAACATGTGGAAAATGCCTTACGCATACCCCACCCTTGAGGGACAACGGGGCTATGTGGGACCGACCTGTGAACCGAAAAGGCCGATCCACGGCGCTTTTTGATGGCGGGGAGGCGGGATAAACTGATATTCTACCACCAAGGGCAGTTAGCCCCAATACCAACCAATCTATTGTTAATCCTTTTTCAACAGTGTAAAAAATCACATTCCAGGCTTACTTCCCGCTACTAGGACGTAGATTAAGAGAGCCAGTGATGTTCGCTGACCCCGAGAAGTTCGACAGTCTGCTAGAGCGGGAGAAGTATGAGTTCGTGCTGGACCGCGCATGCGTGCAGTATGAACCAGACGAGCCGTCCTACCAAAGAGTGACCAGCATCACTTACCAACATGTTGATAGCAAAAGCAAATATGAGCTGTTGAGGTTAGATATCAAATTTTTTTTTTGGGCCCAGTTCTTGCGAGTTGTCTAACTACTACTGCCCCCTTACCATGATCCGTGAAGTGCACTGATAGCCGAGTGGTATGACCGTTGGACTGTCAAGTCAGATGTCGCAAGTTCAAATCCCGGCACGCACCAATGTCTATTCAAATTCATGTGAGTACTATAAATTAGTTATCAGTTGCTAAAAACGGTGAAGGAAAACATCGTGAGGAAACCGGCACACCAGAGAGATGTTTCAACGGTGTGTAAAGCCATGTCAGAGGCCTACAGGCGGTTTAAACTGTGACACCAGGTTATTCATCAACCATACAATAAGATGAAGAAGACCATGATCCGTAGCAGCGTCTCGCTTCCACATCGTAAACTATCCTTCTTTTACGAGTTCTTTAGTTACGAGTCCTCGTTTTTGACCTTTGAGTATGACATTATATATACCTAAATGTTTTCAAACATAATATAAATATAATAAAACATCACCCTACGTGATATTGCTACGATTATACTGTACACACTTATTTGAAATTTTGAAGTCCTATGCACACATGTTTCACAGTTTATACAAGCTTTTATTTAACTTGTATAGTTTGCAAATATGTGTGTTTGTTTTTTAAGTCAAATCTTGCAACAGATTTTTTACTAATTCTGGGCATCGTCATTTGCAGCCTTATGCTAGCATAGTAGGTATATCCACTTCTTATAAAAAGGTAACTAAATACAAGTTTCTAACCCCTACAATTTCAGATCAACCCGCCACTTTGGTCCACTGACATTCTACTTGACCTGGCACCAGAATATGGACAACTTGATGCTGGAGCTGCTGCAGGGCGGCGCCGTCAGGGAGGCTGTGCTGCTGACCGCCTTGAGGCACGACCTACACGGGGATGTCGCGAACGGAGAGGTGGCTCAAGCTTTAGTACAACAAGTGAGTTTGACGAAGTATACAATACAATCACGTCCGTCATCCCCGAAGAAAGAGGCCCCTTTCTCTGAAGCTATATAATTATAATATAGTAATTATTTGCTATATTAAAGTTCGAGCTTGGTGGCTTGCCATAGGAGAAATCTATATCCAGCAGTGGACTAAGATAGGCTGATAATGATGATAAAATTATGTAGCTAGCGAAATGTCATTCATTAGGCCATTATGTTGATGAGTGAAACAAATCTTCATCATCAGCCAATAGACTTCCACTGTTGAACAAAGATCTCCCCCTTAGAACGTCACAATGAACGGCAATGAATGGGCTAATATTAGCCCATATCAATCCGACTGTCTGAAATGCAGCACGGAGTCTGAATTTGTGCCCAGTTGATGGCAATACTTTCGGACCCTATTACATTGGAACCCACTACATAGGTGGCAAAATGTAGCAGTACTATTTACCTCTGCCTACCTCTTTTGACTATAGGCGTGATGTTGTATTATGTTATATCCAATAAGACAATGGGCTCTCTATAAACATAAGAAACAATGTTTCATCACCACACTTGTACTTTCTCCTCTGTGATTGCATATCCTTAGTTAAATCATGATGGTTACTTTTACCATAAGACAGTCGCTCCATGTATGTAAATACTATAATATTGAAAGCTCACTTCCTTTGGTTGCCTTTATAGAGTTTGATTGGCTTATTGACCTGTGTGTCAAGATAATCAGTCGAACGAATCGTAATATTCTGATGAACTCAGACTTATAGAGTTCAGAGTTAGTAAATAGTAAGTGATTGTGATTGTTATAGGGCTCGCGTGTTGAAACCCCGAACGGGTCAAATATTTATTTAATGAAAAGAAAAAAAGCATGTTATTCAACAAAAAATCATAGTCATGAAAAACTCCCGATTTTCAACAAATAATCATATTCGTGTTTGGCAACATTTCATAAAAAAATAGATATTAAAAAAAATTACAAATCTTGTTTTTTTCAGATACTACCCACACCGGTACAACTAACAAAACCAGAACGCTTAACAGAAGAGGACATCCAAATCGACACCAAATGTGTAGAATGTATAGAGAAGTACATAGTTAACAACTCTGCGATGAAGAGCCAGCATGAGTTGGCTCTGCAAGGCTTCAGGGAACAGTACCAGCAGCTGATCGAGCTCAGCAGGGGCTTGCAGAAAGCTCACGGCAATGCCTAATGATTTGTAAACGAATAAGTTAATAAATGTTTAGTTAAGAGTTGTGGTGTGTTTGATTTAACTGATATAGGTATAATATTCAATCAATGTATTTAATAAACAGCCTGTATTTCGTATAAGTATGATGATGGTAAGATGTAAGGTATAAGACCTTAAATAAATAACTCTTTTATCCATGATAGGGCAAAATTAATAGTCAGTAGTGTATCGATGGTAAAGAGGTAAAAGTCACATTGGCCTTAATAAAATCATCAGCGCCTTGCGTGATTATAATACTGATCATACACACTGTTTTTTTTTTTTAAAACCTGTAATTGTGGGTGCTATTCACAAACATTTAATATCACATACACAAACACCCAGACTGGACAAGCATCTGCGAATCGCACTTTTTGTCCCGTGCGAGAATCGAAACCGCAACCCTTCGCGCAGCAGTCCATTGGGTCGTCATACAATAGGCCCGTAGTCTTGTTACCAATGCCGATTCTAGAAAAAAAGTAGTGTCAGTGTCATTTTGTTTATTTATGTTTGCATCGCGTTTTTGAGTGTTTTATTTTGTAATGCCGTTTTATCAAAAACCGCGTAATTTCACACCGCTACCCAAAGCGGCCGAAAAGAAATCTATAAAGAATGGACTCCATCATGCTATATTTACGTCAAGGTTCGATAGATACGTCGGCGACTGGAACAAGGATTTAAAAGAAGGTGGAGACAATATTACCCTATGATCACCTTTTAAACGTAGGTACTTATACCTCGTGCACGCAAAACTTTTTGAGTCTTCTGAAGTTAGCCCGAAATTAAAACTGTGCAGGTACGTCAATAAAATACCTACGCTCTCTCTCTTTGTCAATATCTTGGCTGGTTACACAGCTGTCTGGGAGACCCGTACGGGCTCCCGGAAAAGAGACACGTGAGGCGCAAGAACTAGAACATTGTTTCATAACGACGCGGATTGGTCCGTACGCGACCCGCTTCAGAGCCTGCACAAGTGCACAACGCTACCCGCATCCTGTCAACTGTATCGTACTGAACCCTCTTTTCAGAGCACTGCAGGCGCTACTTGTACGTCTTCCGGACAGCTGTGGAACCAGCCTAATAAAACGGGTTGGTAGGTAGTTACCGAGCCACCTCTCGTGCCTAACGTCCGAGAACTCATAAGATTTTGCGCGCACTATAGAAGCATAGAACTAACTAGTTACACCGGTGATGGATCCATCCGAAGTGACATAAAAGCATAGATTTTATATACCAGTTCCTACCATGTAAGTTATAGGATTGATCATCATTTTTGGCTTCCCAGAGCTAGCATACGAACACAAAGTTACTGCTCTAATGACTCGATTGGAGCAGTGGCTAAGCGATTGAAAGGTTAAAATTGCGGGCTCGACTCCCGCACTTGACAAGTGCGATCCGCAGATATTTGTCCCGAGTCTGGGTGCGTGTGTATGTGATATTACATGTTTGTGAAACGCACCCACGATACAGGAGACATTCATAGTGTGGGGCGACGTTTTATTAAAAAACAAAACAAAATAGGAGTATTACGTATCAAATTTCACAACTGAACTACGTTCAGGGTAAATCCTTACATCGCTAAGTAGGTAGGTACCTAGTGATAGGTCGACCTCGCTACCATCCTTGTTGACTGGTCAATCTCAAGATCACGGCATGACCTATTTACGTAGGACAATATTTATTCAGCTGATGCCGATAAGATGAAGATATTTACCAAGAATAGTTTTGCAAAGTAGGTTCATTCTTAATTTAGTTATTCTTTGAAATTTACTTACAGATAAGTGTCTGGTGGATCCGTTATCTCTGTAGTATATCTAATTATATCGTCCAGTATATATGAACAGTATCTACTAGATTGTTATGATTAGGTACGTATTTATATGTATCAAGCAATTCTAATAAATTATATAGCAATTTTCCACAGGCAAAGGAAAATTTCTGACTATCAATGGCAAGAAATACGAAGGGGACTGGTATAGAGGTTTCAGGTGAGTATTAACCATTGTCCAAGGCATCTCAGAAAGACTATCTATCGCCAAGGTACCTAATTAACACTTACAAATTAATTAATACTTACTTCAAAGTAGGTCATTGCTATCTCATCACAACCTTGACAGGAAACAACATGTTTTTTACCCGACTGCGCGACACAAAAGAGGGTAATGTGTTTAGATACAGCTGTTCTTGTCTTCAGACACGGCTACGGTATACTCAGTCGCCTTCTACCTAACGGGACGTTCACCCTTGAATATCGTGGCGATTGGGTTCGAGGCAAGCCCGAGGGCATTGGCTGGAGGTTCTACGAAAATGGGGACATATACCTCGGCTTCTGGAAGGCGGGTCAGATGCAAGGTTTCGGCAACATGTGGTATGCAAACAAGACGTTCTACGTCGGCTACTGGAACAAGGGTCAGAAGGACGGCCTGGGAATGTTTGTGTTCGGTGAGTGTATTTAAGACATAGAACTGATTGGCGCCTTGGCGGTTGTGCAAGTCGCTCCACCACCACCACCCGACCACACGGTATGTGGTCAAATTAAAACAGAGTGCAGACTCCAACTGTTGAGAAAAAAGTAGGTACCTAGACGAGAATTATACCAAAAATAACGGACAAATAATAAGAGGATTGTTTTGTAGGTGGCTATGTATTATGGAAAAGCAAACATGGGTATATAATAGACGTATAGAGAGAGTATACTTTATCAATATTATGTTATTAGGTAGTAAGTACCAAGGTCTCCGACCAGATGGACCGACGATATCGTCAGAGTTGCGGGCAACCGGTGGATGCAAATGGCAAATTGCCGTTCATTGTGGCGTTCTAAGGGTCTTTGTAAATGTTGTATAGTGAACGTTTTTCGGCTGATGACGATGAAGTAGTACCAAGAGTGTGTTGACCTAAGTCAAGCTTATCTTGGGCATTCTTTCGTAATGACTAACAATTTTTGACATCTTTCTTCACAATGAAATACAATCGTACAAAGTTACAGGGTACCTAGGTAGTAGGAACGTCATGGACCTTTCATTGTATTAACATTGGACGTCAGCAGTATCTTCATAGATTTAATGACATACTTAGTTGTCAATTTTAGGTAAGTACAGTAATCATATAAGTCACTATGGCACAACGGACGTGTAAGACAGCCGACCTCCAGATGTGTTGGCTATTTATAATCATTAAAGTATAACTATATACCTAGTTAAAAACGCCTTCGTTTGTTCTCCACGAGGAGAATTTTTTAGTTCCCACGATTGAGCGAGACACATTGTTTATCTCGAAGCATTCTTTACATGCGATGTTTTTCGCTTCAGACACTGATCGAGTAGTAAATGAATGATCCGAAAGAATTTAATCTTTTTTAAATGACTTCTGTAGGTAGAGTGCGTTGTTGGTCTGATGGTCGCAAGCGCGGCCGCTGGGCATGCCTCGTGAGGTCTTGAGGCTTCAATACCCGGGTTGGGCAGTACTTAGCAGCGGCACGAAGTCAGGATTTATACGTGGCTATTAGAAATAGACTTACCCTAATTACATGGGACCTGTAAGGCTATAACATAACCGGCCTACCTTTTTAGGGAATGCAGGCATGACGTTATGATATATCCCCATAGATAGATACTAACTAGGTAGGTACCTATAGAAAGCGTACGTATGTAGTCGCGGTTCTTGTATCTCAAACAAAAGGATTAGGTATACGCTCGACACCGTTTGCGCAGCTTGTTTACTGCTTTTAGTGAATGACCTTAAAATAACCTAACCTATCCAGAAAACGGCAACCGCTACGAAGGTCATTGGGAGAGGGATGTGAAGAACGGCTTCGGCCGTTTCTACCACATACACACCGGACAACTGCAAGAGGGGTGTTGGGAGGAAGGTGTGTGCGTCAAGTCAAAGATATCTGATATCATTATACGCCAGTTCTGTGATTTGCCGACACAATACCCTATACCAGCGGTTAGTGTGCTTTTTACTTCACTTATTAATCTTAAGTATACATAACTAAGATATATTTTTCATATCCAAGTACAGTCGAACGGAGTAAGTATTAGTGACAAAACTTTACGAATAGAAGTAGGGACCAACTAGTATTTAAATAATGATCGTAATTCGTAGGTAATAAACAATAATTATTTTATTATTTAACCGAAGTTTTCTTTGTTGGGGAAAGATACAATTAGGTAGATAGGTACATCTTTGTACATAGAAATACATATGTGGTCTATCTCTACCTACGCTTGTAGGACTAATTAAAACTGCGTCTATGTAATTAATTTAAATTTTAAAATATCGCGTATGGCGATTGTCTTGTCTTGTAGGTTAGTAATGGTGAGATATGCAACCACGTGACCGTTGTGGACATAACAATGGTTTGGAGTATTATTGTTGCTCTAATACACAATGAGTGATCTCAGAATACAGTACAAACTGTGAGTGATATTCAAGTGTAGTGCCTGTTATAGTCAGGTGTTAAAAGCATCCTATAGATACTAGTTAGGTAGGTACCTACTTATAAGTATTTCTATCATCTGTTACGACATATTTAAACAAGCCGCTTGACCTTGTCGTATTGTTCTTTAAAACAGTCTGTTAATTTGTTTCGGTGACATAATTTATGCTACTGGGCATGTTTTGAAGTTATTGACTAGAAGTATTTTCTTAGGCAAATCACACCTGTGAATCCCTACTTAAATAGTTTAAGACTGTGATATCTCATCTGTTTGTTTGTTCAGTGTTTTTTGAGTCGTACTCGTATCTAACAGGTAAATACTAAATACCTAGCTAGGTTGAGACCTAAGTTCTATGTAAGATTTCCTAAGCCTTCATCACTACCCAATATAAGGTAGATCTTGGGTAAATTCAAGAATCTATGTATAAAAATGAATTGACGTTTGTTAGTCTCGCTAAAACTCAAGAACGGCTGGACCGATTTGGCTAATTTTGGTCTTGAAATGTTCGTGGAAGTCCAGGGAAGGTTTAAACGGTGAGAAGGTACGACGTTTGCCGGGTCAGCTATATTAAATACTACCTATACCTCCCCGTGAAACCCAAATATTGGCTATTACATACTTTGTCTTCGATTCTAGATTACTTGACACTTATACCGCATTTTACTGTTAAAATTATAATTTAAGTTAGTGACTTTAGTTCCTACAGTCAAACCGTTCAAACAGTTTTGTAGGGCTGATCTGTCTGGCTAGATCTGTTTATAACGCCGTTAAATGTTAATGTTTAAATAAAGACTATACAAATACAACGTACGCCTATGACCACGTTTGGCTGAATTTCAGCACCCAGCTGAATACGTAGACGTATGTGTAGACATGATGCAAAGTTCGGTGAACTCCAGCTTCATTGGAAATCTTGGTGTTGTTATTATCAGTTTTAGGCCCAATATAATTTCTTGAGTCCAATATGTATTTATAACGATTTTAAAATTGAAACTCGAGAGCCTTGGAATTGTAACTTAGATGCAGGTTTTAGTATAAATAACCTGACATATAATATAAGATACGTAGGTATCTATTGATTTTTTAATGGCAAGTCTATTACAGCTCTTATGATTATGTGTTGCCGTTGCCACGCTTTTTATAGGTGCACAAGTTCTCACGCTGACAGCGATAAGGTCCTACCTGTAGTTCTATGTAGCCAAACTGCGCGCGTATCAATGATGCGAAATTCAGGGTATTATAAAATTCCTACAAAAGCCATTGTGAGTATTGTGACCAACTAAGTATATACGGTAACAATTAGGTATTGATTGCTAATCGTTACTTTACACATTAATCAAAAACACCTAATAACTTGGAAGTTGGAACACAATGCCGCAAAATGTCGATAACATTGCAAACATTGTTTTGGTCAACAAATCTTTACTGGGCTGAAACGCCCAACGCTGAAGGTCGACTGGTCTAATACTTTTATTGTATGCAACAATATTCTTTTGTTTTATGAGCGTTAGACCTGTGTTATGTCTGCGTGTCGACTTTGAATCCGACGATTTTGTTTTGTGGTCTGTGCCTAAAATGCCGAAATGTGAACGCGGTTCAAAGGTCAATCAAATCCTAATAAAGTTTAAGTAAATACATACATTTCCGTTTATTGAAATGGCGTCATCTGTGGGTCGTCAAGCAACAGCAAGGTTAGCTGCTAAATCTAACAACTCTTACTGTGGTGACGAAAACACTTGAACTTCGGATTTTTGTCGCATAATAAATTAAAGTCTGATCGAAATAAAGATTGGATTTCCGGGCATAATCTTTCGCAAAATCTTTAATGCTGCCGCATGCATCTGGGTTAATCTCGTGACGATATCTGTAACAGTAATTGGTAGTTTTGGATTTATTTTTAACGTTTGTCCTTGTTTTAATTACCGTTTTAAAACCATCGTCACTCTCGTACCTACTGCTCGTATTGAATGTTAAACCACTATATTTTTGTGCATTACCTAGTAATTGGGTTATTATTTATCCCTGCACTGCGCCCCTACTTACTCTATTTTACTGTAGTTTGTTTATGTAAAATTATAACTCTTATGTGACTCCTGTAAGCTTTATGTAGTTAGGAAGCGCTAGATAACGTTAATGTTGTTGTATTTACATAAAATGATAACAAAGCCACACGTCCCGTTTCAAGAGCGTTTTAAATGTTAATGGTTCGCACTTTAACAGTTAACATAGTGATAGTTGTTACTATCTGACTATATACCTAGATTATTTTATTGTATGAACAATGTCTTTGGGAAATATGCCAGGACGATGTATGTTTGAAAGCATTTATTGATGAATGCCTGGATTAAGTATAGCTAATGGAAATCCGTGGTCTCTGCCTACCCCTCCGGGAAACAAGCGTGAAATTTTATTATAACTGAGGTACCTCAAATAGCTAAGTATC
This sequence comes from Abrostola tripartita, assembly GCA_905340225.1. Taxonomy (NCBI): domain Eukaryota; kingdom Metazoa; phylum Arthropoda; class Insecta; order Lepidoptera; family Noctuidae; genus Abrostola; species Abrostola tripartita. The sequence goes on from HG996491.1 coordinate 3,611,824, forward strand.
TCTATCAAGAGAGATATAAGCAGCAGCGGTTGTTTTGTTTTATTTTAACTAAATAAAAACTAGCTGTTAACATTGATTTTCAGACGCACTTCTCGTTGATGCGGGCCCATGGCCTTTGCTAGTCTCTGACATGTGTTCATTATAAACTCATAAATCAAAATAAATAGGCGAATAACGACTTTAGGTACGAAATCAAGGTTATCATATTATAATAGGAAGAGCTGCAAAGAGCTCATTTGTCTCCATTATGTTGTTATCACTGAAAATATTTTAAATATTTATTTTACATTTTTATTGTTACTGCAGATAAATTATTCTGTGCCAGCATTTTGATTTTCCGTATGGGTTAAGACAACTTTTTAGTATCATTATCGTAAAAAATAAAATCAGTAAACAGATTAGAATAAAATATATAGGGCACTTAGGTACGGCACGACCTTTGCGGTCAAGGGTCCTCGATCAGGAACCATTTGACGCTAAACTTATCTTTTTAAGCTCGTTGACCTTGCTCTTATGTTGACTTGACGATTAACATTTAACTTAAAGGCTAAATCAACACGGTTTGATATAATTATGGTTTCGGTCTAGGTTCAATGTTTAATGCCACCAAGTTCGATTTAACTTGTTTGGAAGAAATGTTAAAATATGACATTTAGCCAGATATTGAAACGAATTATCGAATTACGTGAATAAGCCTCATTGACATTACTTTTTCTTTTCTGGTTCTTTGTGATACTTATTGGTCTTCCATTAATTAGCAGTACACAGATATAGATAGAATACATTATTGTATCGATTACAGTTCTATATTTATCTTGACTCTTCCAGCCCCCTTACCATAAACTCTTAAAGCAGGACAATTTCGGAAAATGTCCTCCTTTAAGATCTAGATCTAATTTCAGACTTCATGGTAAGGGCCCAGGTTATCCTTAGGTAAGGAGTTTCCTAGTAATTAACTTACCATTTTTGATTGCAGCACAAATTAAAATTTTCGCGAAGCATTCTGGAATACAACGACTACTGGCTAAAACAGAAGATAGGAGAACTAGACAAAAACCTCAAGTTTTGTATCGACCAAATGTAATAAGTGTTTACAAGATCATTCATTATAACAACATTGTAAATTATTCTTACAAAATTTCACAGGTTACCTTTATATTTTATATGAACAATTTATATTTACTTATTGCTAAATTATATTATATTAACGGATTTATTAATGTCATTCATTATTATATCACAGTACTTATTGGATTAAGTAATAAATACAGTCAATATCATATTATTGCCATACGTTTGCGGCTCATTAAGATACTGCATAAAATTGTTTCTAATCAAGGAAGAAATGTTAAGGTACACTGCCACACTGGTATCGAGTTTATCGATTCTAGGTTATATCAGTTTTATATCGATAAGTATTCCGTGACACAAGTTACAAAGAAAGTAATAACAAATGGGGTGCATAGGTTTTATTGAATCGATTCAAAATAAATATCGATTTCACTTTCGTGGTTATGAAGCTGCACTAAGTCAGTGAAGGTTGTGGGAGTCCGCATGACGCAAAAAGCACAGGGTCGGTGGATGTGATCCTTGGGAAGGGTTATATCCAGTAGTGGACATCATTCGGCTGAAATGATGATAATGATATAGGTTCTATTAAAATATCTGTACCGAAAACGACATTGCACATCTGTTCTATACTTTACAATGATATTAGATACTATAGTCCTATAATTATTACATTTCACAGAAGCCACTTTAAGGATTCATTAAACTACCCTAAAAGCTCAAAAAAACATAATTCATCTTTAATCAAAGAACTGGGTCTGTTTAATAATGAGTTTCACGACAATATTCTAATTAATTTACTTAGAGAACCGAGTAATTTCCTTTTGGAATTGGACATGTTATCTTGCCTATCAAGATAATTTCATTGGTATTTGGTAATATTTCAGTAATAAATATCGATTGCATGTTTTTTACATTACAGTACCTAGTACCTACACACAGGCAGATATCGGCTGTTATCATTACGATATTTTATCGACAGTTACAGTTAAACACGTTTACATTAAAGTAGGTAGTTAGGTACTAATTATTCAATATTAACGTAAGCCGTTACTAATTATGATTTCCAGTTAAATGATAAAATATTTAATTTGTTTATGTAGCTAGAGTTGTGTAAAAAAATTGAGCTACTAGTTATTATCTTATTGTCTATTCTTTATACGCAACAAATATCTATGGTCAAAACTTTTTTCATAAGAAGTACTCGAGACATTATTCTAGCCAGCCAGTTTTTAGCCTAGCAGCCTCTTAACTGCTTTCATTTATGTTATCATCATGTCAAATTTGACATAAAAAAATCACACGGTAATGTATTGAATTTGTGCCCTCAATTTACGACAGTTATCTACCTACCTAAATTGCTAGAGGATCGTTCGTTTTGCTATGTAAACGCGAATACCGTACGATAGGAAAAACATCATTTTATTGAAAAAGATATAAGTTAGATGCTTCACGGCCGCGCCTGTACTTGTAACATAACTCCCGTGGCATTTACGGTACATTAGCTCTTCGGATGAGAACCCTCAGATGGAACATGTTTGACGCATGCGTGCAGTCATGTGTGAACAGTCGTTTATTATATAGAAAATGTTGGATAGTGTGCCACTGACTGACTTGAAAGCGGTTAACACAATGATTTTATAAGTGAAAAGAGGAGATGGGTTATACGCTCTCTGAAAGTGGCACGATAAAACTATACTAATTAGCCTTCCTGAACTCAGTTCAACCCTCTCTTTTTCACTGCCGATAATTACGACATGCTATTTTACTTCCACGTGTTATCTAACAAGTAACAGATGCTATATTGTGTGCCGTTGTTGATTAGCTAATTCTACCTATTTTAAAATTTCATTGGGTTAAAAGTTGCACGATGGTGCTTTTTCCTCCAATCCATGATCACTTATTACTGGACAACTAATCAAATAGTCGAAATAAGAAAATGAGTTTAATAAACACCAGAGATTGTCTAATCCTTGTAACTTGTTCGTTCGGAATACTTTCAATATCTTTAGGTTTAACAAGATCATTTTAGCCAAATTGCAAATAATATTTGTACTATATTGATGTTGTGTTAAAATTATTACTTCAAAAATTGTGACCAAATAGCCATCCTAACTGACATGATGTGATAAATATTTTAAAGAAGTAATAATACCTAGTTAATACATGTGAAATTTTAACAGAATTTGATATATTGTAAATAGCCTTTTAGGGGCCCACCTGTTCAATACAAAGGTCCTAATTTTAATCTAAAATATAATCGGATTCAAACCGGGGATCCCATTAATCATTACAATTCTACAGAAATGGATATGTCCCCAGTAAATATAGGAATATTTAATCCTAAAACTCTGCGACTGGCTTGATAAATTGACTAATTTATATTATTGAATTAATATTAAGAGTTAGATTATCTTGAAAAAGGTTAATTTCATACGAGTTTCGTGAGAAAAGATCAGAAATGTATTGAGAAAATAACAAGGAATAATATAAAATATGAGTAAGGCGGATAATGTACTAGCGGGGAGGCTGCGGCAGGCAACATAACTTTGAAATATAAAATGCTTAAATATTTGTATCTCGTCTCAGTTTCATAAATCTCTATTTAATGTCATAAATGCCAAATTGTGAATCTTGAACGAGTCTTCAGTCAGCAATGCAGGACCCAAAACGCACCCCTGCGACAGCCCGCCCGCTAAGTCATTAGCCTGCCTTCGAGGTACAACGTATAATTTATTACCGTCCATTATAAAATATATGATTGTATTTACAGAGATTCGTTAGTCATACTTAAACTACATCATACTTGGTTTCACATACCTGTATTAAATGAGATTTTATTTAAAAGAGAATTTAATATACGTGAGGTATTATTATAGATCAAAAGTTCAAAACTGCTGCCAAATTGATTATATTCGTATGACCTTTAGTTAAGTAAACAAAATTGAATGCAGTTATTGCAACTACATGTTTGTGTCGTCATGTACCTGTTTGTCAACATAGTGGAAGATTAAGATTCATGGAAGCCATTTTCATGGATGCACAAGGAAAACTTCAAAATAATGCGTATCAATTCTTACTAAAATCACTTGAAGTTAGGTTTTCTATGTACATGAGCTATGCTGTATTATTGTATGTTAATCAGCCACCACGTCATCATACACATCACTTTGATGTTGCTACAAATATTTTGAAGAGCACCGCTAGAGGACTTATACGTACAAACAATACGTTGTCACAAAAAACGCATCGTTGAAATTTCTTCCTCCCGCCAATGACTTACGCTAAGTAACCAGAAGCCCTGAAGTACATATGTGAGCAACAATGGCGCCCATTCACAACTGCCCATATACATGTAAACGGTAAGTTGGCACTCGATAAGTACAATCTTAACATATTCTAAGTACATAACTTATCTAAATAATCAATGGTGTACACTCACAAACAAAAGGTAATAATAACATTCCAAAAAGGACACGGACACACACGTCGACGATCACACGATACGACTTTGGTCAAGCAAAGTTAAATTATTCATACGAGCATCGTGATCGCCCATTTCGATCTGTTCTTTGAGCAATTCAAGTTCCTTGATGCCCGTAGCAGTCACTTCGTACTTGTGCCTAGCTAACGACATGTAGAAATGTATGGCAAACGCCAGGAACACTATCATGACTGGAATGAGCACGACGCAGGCGGACCACGCCGCCGTCGGGCTCAAGTCGTAGAACTTCACCCAGCAGAGGATCGCTATCTCTATTAGGAACAGTATCAGTCCGAGCAGAGTCGAGAAGGCCCAGGCTATTTCGATGTACCAATGGAGTCGTTCGTGAGGCGATTCGTGCACGAGCGATATACTGTGGAGGTTGCCTACTGCCTCGATGTTCGGCAGTATACATGTGCTTATCATTAACGCTAGCATGTGAACAGCTACCAACAGCGTGGTACATACAGTGAAAGCTACTAGCATTTCGTTAGGCACTTTTGTGTTTTCAGGCGGATTTAGTTGCACCTCCACCATCGCTACCTGTTGACAATTTAGGAACTCTTTCATTTGATATTCAAATTACTTTCATCTTTGCTTGATGAGAAAATAATTTGATATCTGATCTTAATCTGTAAAGTATATTATATTACTAAAACAAATAGGAATGTTTTACTTTCATTAAAATCGATATTTTCATTTTGAACTGAAAACTTAGAACTTCGACTTTCGCCCAAAGCTAAAATCGACTCCAATTACATCCCAAATTGTGTAGCTACATCAATTTGGGGGAGCCATTAAGTTATCGCAGAGAATACAGCTACGTTACTCATTGTTAACGATATTAAGCACTAATGGCCGTGACTCGTCAATTTATTAACAGGCAAAACGTGTTTAATGACGTACCATGGCGAACCCGGAGAGCAGTGCTGATGTCTTGCTGGAGGCCTTTAGCTTGGCCCTGCTGAGCTGCAGCTTCCTCCACGAGAGGTAGGCAGGCGTGTGGAGGCCATCCGCCGACTGTATCGGAGTCTCACCCGACATCACGCACTTGTGCTGCTGCCAATACCACAATACATCAACATTTATTACCCGGCTGAAAATCCGAACCCTATTTTATTGTTAGTTTGATTTATACATCGCATTTAATGGGAAACTTATGTTTAGCTAGATTTATTTATATCATTTGGGAAAACAAACAGTTACACTCATTTCTTACGGACATCATGCGGACTGACTTTGATGCTACTCGTATTCTTATTTTAGGTATATTGTGTAGCTCATTATTCTCTCATACTTGAAATGATTGTTAAACCATATTTTTAAAAGAGTAACTATGGAGTTTCTTGCCGGTTCTTCTCCATAGAAACGACTTTTTGGAACCGTGCAACTAGTTTGACGTTTTGTAAGTGCTCTTTTGTAGCCTATATGAAATAAAAACATTATGACTATGACTATGACTAAAATTTTAGATACCTTACTTACAATGATTTTAGGGTAACTAAATGCTATTGCTATGCATGCTAATCCATTGTCCTACAATGTAATGAAAACTAATAATGAAATGATGTCGGGTGTGGGACATAAATAAATACATTAATGGCGTATAATATAAGGGTAGCACACGAAATAAGAGTAGGTACCTATGTACCATAAAGTACTTAAGTAAAATGTAAGTCACAACATTTAAAATAGAATTATTCGCAAAATATACCTAATACATAAACCTTATAACAACTTAGTAGTACTAACATCTAAATTAATCAATTTGATTAGGACAACTACAAACATAATATCCAACAAGACCACCATAAACCATGATGAAAGCCAGTTGCCTAATTTACGTAATTTAAAACACAATTTCGTATATTGAGACTGAGTTAAATGTCACATTCTGACAATAAAGATATCGAAATTGTGTACGTTTATACGGTAATTCTTGTACGTTTAAAAAAACGTACAAGAATTACCCTTAAGACTAAGCTCATAACTTGATGATGTAAAGTTGTAAATATAATTGCGTACCTAACATTATAATTCTTGGGCCTGACATGACTCACATTGCATCTAAGTACAGAGCAGTAAAGAAAAAAGCTATTACTAAACAATAAACTTAGCCAAGAACTAATATGGAATCAAGGGTCAATTTTGAAAAATATTTCGAATCCAACAGCAATTACGTTTTAGATAAATCCTCTGTGATGTCAAAAGTCAATTAAGAGAATGACTATGCTTGCACTTTGTTTCAAGAAATAGGTATTAAGTTCCTGCTGAAAAACTTAATTTACGATCGTGGTTAATTATACGTTCATTATAATATATTTATAGAAATCTTTTTAGTGCACAATTTAATAAACTGCCCCCTTAGACAAGTGGCAAAACGCTTGACGAATAGAATTAGAATGAAAAATGTATGGGGATGACACATGTCATCGATAACACAATTGTCTAAGGGGGCAAAAAAGTAAAATAAACTCAGTTTTGCAATGGGCTTCTGCTTTATTTTTTATTTCAAATTTATTTTTTATTAATTTCAAAGTTGCACTGAAAAGAGTGTTCACGACAGACTATTTACAATAAATCTTCGGCGCACTATTGGTAATCGTTCTAACCATAAACCAACCTAACTTCCTAAAAACACCTGTACCACAATATTGAACGCAATAGTCTCTACCTTTAAAAAAACCTTACTACCAAAAATTTTGCCTGATGATGATTCCACCACCATGACATCATGATAGATGTAAAAGCTTTTTTATTATTTGCAGCTGAGCAAGCACACTCGAATGAACAGCTGAATACTAAGCACTAAGTCTAAAACAAATTAAATAATTCCATCCATTCTAATATTTGACAAAGCTATTTAAGTTTATTTAACCAGTATTGATTCCTATCCGCCTTATTCGTAAAACATGTCATTTTTAAACCGTGGATTAAATTAAACCTGTCACTGTCTTTTGCATGTCAGAGAATTCAGATGTCAAACGTAATTACGATATTAGCTGTTTACTGCAGCTCTCATTAGACATGCTACTAATGTGATAGAGACCAATATTGGCTGAATGCAAATCAAAACAGAAATCTTTATTTGCAAGAAACATGGTTACATGTTGTTAAATTTTTGTACACTACAGCATGTTTCACCGACACCTCGGTATGCTAAATTTACACAATATAAATAATGACTTTTATAATGTTCAATGTTCTTTCAAAGGGAGTATAGTCACTGTATTCAATTAATTGGTAATTACTATAAAAATTACATTTTTAGCTGCCATAAACTTGAATAAAAATTATGTGCACATTATTCAATGACCTGGTAAATAAAATTAAAGTTATTTTAAAATGCTAAGTGTTAAAGCACTTAGAAAACTAAATTAGGTATATTAATTAATTAAGACTTTAAAATTCCATTAGCTATATACAATACTTCCACCAAGCCCTAATTACAGCTATGTCGTCCATATATCACATCAGTCACAAGTAATTTACTTATTATAGTGAAGGTCACTAGATCCCAGAGTAAGGTCAACTGTCAAAAGAACAGCCTCAATGATCCCTTATAATGCCCAGGCTTATTATTAAATATATATAGCTAAAAATACACTTACACATAATATTGACTACATGTTAACATTTTTTTTTTGGATTTTTTATAACCGGCACCTTAATTTACGTATTTTTAAACCATAGACTAATATTAATCTCATGCACCAAATGACAGTAGGTACCTATCCATTTAACTATTGTAGCTTTTGAGTAGAAACTATATTGAAAATTTAGAATAGGCCTTCTAATCTGTAAATGATGTAATATATGGATAGCAACAAAACAAAATGGGACAGCGTGACTAAAGCCCATATCCCAAAAACATCCAATAATCAACTCACTGTTATTAGAAAATGATAAGTAGAATAATCGTCTGCTTCAGTGTGCCACAATACTGATCTAAATGCTTGCTAAATACCTGTCATCCACGCCTTTGCAGAGAAAAATAAAAATGGTCAATTAAAACTCTAAAACACAAACTTAAGTAATACATGCCAGCGAACAAATTTAAGATTATCAATATAAGGTTTTAAGGAAGGAGAATTTAAATAATGTTAAATATTGATATTATGTATATTAGTTTATATAAAGAGTAATATATAGAAAATATATAATCTGTAAAACATTTGTAAGTTACTGCATATTAATTAGATTGTTAAAGTATAATAATAACAACACATTATAAGTACCTGCGAAACTCAGTATTAATCCAAGAACAATGTTATGAAAGCAATTCCAAAAGAAATAATGCTAAAAATGAACAACAGCAAACTAAAACTCAACTTAATATGAAATTACTATTTAATAGTACATCAAAATTAACGGTATGCAACAGTCTCACTACATGTGCGTGTGTACGGCGGCGCACAGCCACACGACTGATATACCAATAAAACAGCTACTAGTAAACAGTAATTACAGTTGTCATTTGCAATCAAATGATGTGTAAGCAAAACAAATGTACATCTACTTTCGTACATGCCATAAGTTATATCATACCTTGCTTAATTTTGGACACCAGTTATTAGAGGAACCGTATTGTCCGCCTGGCAATACGGAGTGGTAATTATTTCCAGCTGTACTGGCTGACCAAACCGACATACCTAAGTTATTTGCACGATAGTCCTTCGATTAGATGCGACGAGGTCACTCTGTGCATTTATACAATAAATCCATATAACCACGTATTATATACAAAAGCATCACATCATTTGTCGTTTTAGATACATTCAGTTGACGCATAAAAGTTAGATTTAGGAATAAATTATTTCTAAGATTTCCAAAAAAACTATAGTTCACAAAAACGTAAACGTCATTACTAGATGTCATTTCATTCTGTCAAGGTGCCAATGTCAGTGTCAAATTAATTTTATTTCCTAGGGAGTGACATTCTCGTTCCATTTTTGTTCAGCATTGATAAAGTTGTTAAAAAAAACGATCCTTTAAACGACTTATTATTTATTGTTTTGGTGCTGAATTATATATGTAATCGAAGCTTTATTTCAATAAAATCTTCATTCTATTCCGAAAATGAATATTTTGTCTAATTATTTCATAATGCCAAAGAACCACCATATTACGAGTATGAACAATATTCTGCTGGTGACACATTATGTCTATCTCCTTCTAGCAAATATCAACAGAGCGTAATAGCATTATATAGTTGAAAAGATGTTTAAATATCGTGACATGGAACACGCTTGTAGAGATGGAAAAAAATCGAGTTCATTTTGTAACGGTACTGCGTCTATACGGGAGTGTCCATGAAAAGTCGAGCAAACAGGCTTGCGAGAATGATAAGCAAGTGACAAGTGGACGATTTGTTCGGGTAGTGGATATGGATAATGTAGGTCGATTCGCAGTTTGTTTTGGCAATTAATGTGGACTAAAGAATCAGGAATCTGGTGTCAGCTGTGTGTAAGGAATTTATGCTGAACTCAGTATTGTTGCCGTTGGTTAAGTGGCTTCCCAGTGTGTCACGATGGCTGAGGCTGCAGGTGCCGCGAGCAGTAACCCCAACGCGGAGATCATTCGGGGCCAGGTGTTCGAAGTGGGGCCCAGATACACTAATCTACAATATATCGGCGAAGGCGCCTATGGAATGGTTGTGTAAGTACAAAAATATTGAGTTACGTTGTAATCATCGTAGCTTGTGAGTTTAATTATGTTGTTACAGAGTTATGTTGCCTCATGCTACGGTGACTTTTTTTATAATAATCTACAATTAGTAAAGTTTATACATTATTTTATCAAACAAACTTTGCACATTTCGTATCTATACAATATTTATTTTAGTTCCAAATGAATTAATAGTATAAATTGTACTGGTATTGTTGAGGTTTTGTGTCATTATTTCATAATGATTTGATGATGTTATCCTTGTTATAGGTGTATTATAACCTAGATAATTATGTACATGACATGTTTGTATTAGTGTTAATTGATATTCTTCGAATGTATAGGATATAAGAATCTACAAACAGACTTAGATTAAATACTTTGTTGGTGTAGGTTACATTACTACACAACAAGTACCTAGTTTATTCATATCTAAACCTGATATACACTTCAACAATTGATCAAGTGTGGATTAAAAGTCAATTTTACTGTAGTTTAATTCAATATTAGTACATTAACCCTTTTAAACTTATTTATGGAACAGAATTAGGGTGGAAATAGACTAACCTGTGCTCTAGATAATAAAAAAGAGGTTTTAATGTTGTCATTTAAATTTAAATTAAATTACTCAGTTGTAGGAGTACATAAGTTTAATTTAGGTATATGTTTTGTAGGAGATATCTAATAGATAGTTTATCAACATCAAAGGCCAGTATTTAGTTGTTGGCTTTAATGATATTACAATGATAATAGGGCATGATAATGTATCCTATCAGTTCATCAATTTCATGTAATCTTTGAGTGGGGAAATGCATTTTATGCATGCTGTTAAAGCTGACTTAGCAACAACTTGCCTTAAAATCATATTATAATTCCTCTACCTGCATTTATTTAAAATATTCCTTTAAACTTTCCTAAATAACTTAAACATGAAGTTGGGATTGATTAATGATTGTAATTAGTTGACTGTATAATTATGAAGTCTATGGTCAAGGTTACTCGAGTATATTATTTTTCTACTGACTTCTGTATCAGAACAGGATTATTGAATCATTACTACAATAATAGTGCCGACTAAGATCTGTGATTACCACTGATTTTTACTAGTAGAGAGAGTAGTAGTATTAATTGTGTTTAGAATAAAGTCACAACTGCATGTAGTGATGATATTCTTGTAAGATTCATCCATTTCACATGGAACCGGGAATATTTTGGAAGTAAAAAATGCCTGTATGATTACAGATTTTTGAAATTAGAATGATTATGAAATTTAAACCTCAAAGTTTTCTTTTTAATTTTCTAGGTTGGCTGCATGAACTTGGTCATATTTAAGTCATTTTGTGATAAGACAAAAGCAACAGTAACAAATTGTACAAAAATCATTGCTATGACCTTGCTTTGTAGCCCCTATACTAAATAGCCCAAACATAAACTGGTATTTGTCATAGTAAATACGAACAGAAGATCAAATTGAAATATGACGCGAGTTTCGGTGACCTTGTCTCGCATGTGGCTCGGTGCATCAGAATGCGGCTGCATTACGTAAGAAGAAGCTCTTCTAACAGTACTTGACTGGGCTAGTTACTAAAAAAATTTAAACATGTAGTTGTCTGGTTCATGACATCATATTATATGAAAGACCGTTTACCACGACGGCATTTAAGTTTCTAACTCATAGGTCCGAAAAATGTCGTCTGTGGTAAGTACGTCGGTAGCCACATGATGATGATGGCGGTTTTCACATACTGCTTCTTCAGCAAGCTGTAGCTATGACTACTCAAGTTCGATTTAATCCTTCTTGTGGAGCCTGCATCCAAAATGTTCATTTTGTTATTCTTTTTACGGTATTTAACAATACGTAGGTACCTAACTAACTTGGCAACCACAAGTAGACACTCTTTTGTCAGAAAAACCCCTGCAAACGATGTAGCAAGCCAAAGGTATTGTTTCAAGGTTGAGCCAAACGCCGGCTTCTGGATGTAGGTAATTGCTGTGTTTAATATTTAACACCTAGTTATATGATTCTTAAATATTATTTGATAAGATTACTAGGTATGTATTACGAATTTATTTATATTGATAACAACTTGGTTGTATTGAAGTACTTACGTGCGTCTGCTATGATTATATGGGATGTTTTGTTTCGTGTGTTGCTATTGATAATTGTTAATTTATAAATAATATGTTGCGTGTACATAAACAGTGACACATGCAAAATTATGTATTCAAATTAGATTGAAATGAGACTTCTCAGCAGACGAATAGCGTTGCATTTTAAAATACAACTGATAGCGGGGGCATGAACAGCTCCACTCTGACAATCACAAAAAAATTGGACAAGGATTAGTTTACGAAATTGAAGTGGAAAGATAGATTGAGAATATTAACGATGTTTTCAAATAAGTTAACAGTATTTAGTAAATATAGCGATCATTCGTACCTTTTGTAATCAAGATTATTAAGATTAGAAATTTTTTCACGTAACTTTTATCAGGAAAACAATATGCTACTGATAACAATACAGCCTGATTTAAATTAAAGTAAACAGAAACCCAGTTACGGAAATTTTAATAAGATAAGTGTCATGTATAGCTTTTATTATATTGGCATCATCTATCTATCAATCCAGCTTGTAACGAGACACACATTTAAATACAATATCAAGAATTCTATGGGTTTCAACTCGTACACGTAAATACTTCGACAATCAAATGATAATACCCGGCTATCCATTGGCAGGACCACCGGCTTTAGCCGTTAAGTCCTTGAATACCAAATATCTTACACGTGTATACTGGGACTTATATTGAACAATATACCCTCGAATATATGCCCTTTACAGGTATAAATTATAGATTTATCATGAGATAATATTAGCTTTGTATATTCTGTTGTAACTCGCACACAATTCTGTATCAAGATACCCAATTATTATTACAGACAGTTAAACCAGAAACTTGGGATGTTGTGATTAATCACGTTACCCAGGTGATCTCTTTGCGGTAACTTCGTCAGTATATCAAGTTATCGACCATATAATTATTGTAGGCTGAATACGGCAATTTCGTTGCCTAATTGTCGTAATTATTTATGGAATATTGATTTTGATGGAAATAGGCACTGCTTATAAATACGCGATATGGTATTAAAATAGAATGATATTTTAGTTGTGATTTTCGTTACTGACTAATTATACTATTATATAGGTACTATAGGTAATAAACCTGTAGAATATTTAGTGTTTTATTTAATAAACGTCATAAACATAATGTTGAACAGCCACGCTTGTTGTTCAAAAGGGTACCTAGGTACCTAATTAAGTCTACGGAAGTTTACTGTCTCATTATTACATTCACCACAATCTTCGCACAAACTTTCATCAAATCATTCATCAAATGTTGATCAAATTAACGTCCACCATAACACTGTTAGTTCATCATCAACAGCCGATATATGTCCACTGTTAAACAAAAGCCTCCCCCTTTTAGAAGGGGGGGGCTTGCTTAGTTATTAGTACTTAATGAATCATACAGAAACATATAACAAAGCTATAACTAAGCACATATAATGTTAGTCTGATAACATATTCTCTTTTAATATCGTTGTATTTTTAAGTGAACGTAATAATGTAATTTCAGCCACAATTGAAATTCAAACTGAGTTGTGAAAGTTGCTGATTTCCATTTTAAGTTATTCGTTAGTTATAAAGTTGAAGAATTGTTTACTTACTTAACAAATAGTTTCGGTTCATTCTGAATGTGATTCTAGCTATGTAGTTATAATTACCGTTATATAGTCATGTCTGTAATCTCTGAAGTGATAGGTAGAAGCTTTCTCCTTCATCAGGCAATACACCTACATTTCATCAACTATCCTTATGGTCCTATGGTGTAAGGAGCGAAAACATTGCGTTATATTGAGTTAGACAGATTAATCTAATACGTGTATAAAAATTTGTGTTTTTTGTTCGTATTTTATGCGCTGTCGTAGGTACGGAGTAAGCTTGAGCCAGAAAGGACATAGGCTACTTTTTACCCGGAAGAGACGCGTTAAAATTTACACGCCGACGAAGTCGTGGACAGAATCTAGTAAATATAGATAATAATACTGAACCTACTACTACGTATCCCCCGCTACTGGGAGACGACGGGGGTATGTGAGACTCTCCCCCATGAACCCAATAAGATCCAAAGGGGCCTACTCACTAAACCTCACAATGCCTGCTCTGCGCTAACCTAACCCATACAACTCTAATTAAAACCTTAACTCCTTTTTGTTTGACGTAGGTAGTACAACCTACTTTAGGTACTTTATCTTTTGGCCTAGATTCTGAAAATTTCAATTTGATTTGATTAATGATAACTCTGTCCTGCAAAGCTTGACAACTCTACGGTGCGTTAACCCCTAATAAATCATAATTTACGCAACACTAACGTTGACTAAAAGAAAACCTAGCTGGAAATATGAGACTTGAAGATCTTGCAATTTGTGTTGTGTCTCAAGAAATCTGCTACCATTCTTTGTGTTGTCATTATAAATGCTTTAAAAATATATATATATATATATATATATATATTCCTGATCTTGTCATTTACATGTAAAAAAGGAAATGCCTATAGATTTGAATAACAGATAAAACTTATAATTAATGAAGTGGTCATAGACAAGTAATCGGTCGGCTCAATAAGCTTATCTGCGTTATTTTACAGAAGTCCTGGTTATAAGCTTTCAATAGTAATAGTATCTATGATATAGTATAGTCATAACTTTATTCTAAACCCATATTTGCTGCTTTGCTCCACAATAATAGCCTTATTGGGCCTACTAAATTATCTTTTTGCCGTTTCCAGTAAATTGAGGTTAGCGCAATGCGTATTTCTCTATATACCTATGCCTTACGCAAAGCTACTTTACCATGATGTATAAAATCAAGACTTGATTCAACATGTTACTAGCTAAATTAAAATTGATGAGCTTGTGGGCTTTCTGCAGCTGCTGCAGTGGTTTATAAGGGCGGAAGCCAGACAGATCTAATAAGGCTTCAGTTTTTTCTACTACAAGATATTTTTTGTATGATGTTGCCTAAAACACTGCTTTTGCCGCATAATACGGTTAGTTCATTTTCAACTAAATGAAAATATATGACGATAGTAAAACTTTAATGTATTCAGTTTGATCCTGCGGATTGGTGGCTTTAGAAACTTGAATTTATTGAAAAAAACATGTTAGGTATATGGGTAGGACGATACTTTTTGGATGAAACCCAGTCTTTTGCTACACAGTTTGCAATAATACTAAAATAACTTACCCTTTATCATCATCTTACTTCTGTATAAAATATTCATATCATGTATTAGTTAGCACAAATCTGTGAATAGATATGTATTGTAATCGTCATAGGGGCCGTTTGCCTGCGTCTTGACTGTGAGTCCATCATTCAGCCTATTCCAGGCACGTCCCTCGCCTCATTCACCCCTCCACTTCATCTTCAAATATATTGTATTGTTTGCGCCATGGTGGCATAATTTAATATAAGTGCCATTCATGATAAGAGTAAGAGTCGTCTGGTTCTATAGAAACGCATTCTATTACTCAAAGATTGAGAGGGATACCGTTTTGTTTAATTATACTGGTAATATCAAATTTCTGAAACTTTTAATTCTTATACCTATTTCTTGTACCCATTACGAAACGACCTATAAACTCGGAGAGAAAACCGTTTCGAAAGAAGAAAAGCGTTTAATAAAGTGACAAGTAAAACTGCTAAGACTGTATTGAGGTCAGAGTTGAACACAGTTCAAGTCTTCTCGATCCTCATTTGCAATCCCATAAATGAAATATTTCTGCAATACCCTGTGCCGCACCTATCGGTCAGTGACTTCTAGATTACGCAGGGAATACATAAAAAGTAGTAAAAGTAGCTTTTGTTTCTCGTTGGTTGTTGCTAAAGTGGTATAAATTAACTTTACTCACGGTTCATTTAGATATGGGATAATTACTTTTACTTTTAGGTTAGTTTTATTATTGATTAAACAAATATTAATTAAGAGCTTTTTTGAAGCAGTGGTCTTTCATTCTGGGAATTAAGATATTAAAACTGTTTTACGATTGATAAAATGAGAATTGACTTTTAAAAAACATCTTCGCAGCTAGTGTCTGTATACAGTTTGAAAATCAATATGACCTTTAGCGTACGATGTACGCAATCGTTTAATTATAACGAACGTTCGTAGCCCACAGCTGGGCGCGATTCCTGTCATTAGGTTGTAAATGAATGAAGTTGCCTGGTAACCAAACGTATTCGACTTCAGGCAACCTTCAGGCAGTGATGAAGTCGCTATTTCAAAGGCATAAATTAATTAATCCTACCGTAAATTACAAAACTGTTAGCAAGCTCCACAGTCGGCTTTGATTGCTTCGCTTTCATCAACTGACTAACGTTTCAATATTAATGCTAAGTGTTTAGCTTGTGAGTAATGCTAATGGTTTGGTTTGAAATCTCCTTGATTCCTGAGTAATATTAAAAAGAACTTATTGCCTATTAGTCCTGTTGTTTAGGTATTGGAGTCAAATAGTACTTAGTTTAGTTTTGCAATTCCCTGAACTTCATGTAAAAACTTGGCTTTATTGTTGTCGCCCACCTTTTGATAGCTTTCGACTGACAAACAAACTCCGCGCATAAACTTACATTACTTTTCTTTCCAACTTCCATTATGTGGAACAGTAATTGAGTTTGGTGCACTTTTTAAGGACAAAGTACTTAATTTATTTCGTCTTGTTCGCGCCAATCCTTTTTAACTTAGTTTGATGGCCAATCCCGTTTCTCATTCTTTGTTTTGTCGTACAGAAGAAATAACAACTTTTGTAAATAAATAGGGACGAGGAGGACCCTTTTAGTAGAATCAATGGGTAACTTTAACAGGGAAAAAGTTGGAATTGTGTTTTAGTCTGATACAATTAGAAGAAAATAAGGAGTTAATAACGATGCCACCATTTTTAACATGTATGTAGACTAATAGCATCGTTAATGGAATTCTAGACTGTACCATGCATGTATTTGGGCCGACCCTCAATCCTCGGGTGCACATTATTTATTCCACGACGCTGCTCTCCCAGTGGCGACGTCCGACGTCACACTAGCCACGTCCCTCATAATGCTAAGCGAGGCATGAACTCTTATTATTAATTTGTCACTCCACTAACTCTGGTGTCGTATGATTTAGTTGCGCTGGACTCTTGTAATTAATCGACTTTGATAGACGAATGTTGATTAAAATAATAGTTGTTAGGTCTACGCAAAGGGGCTAAGTATTGGTTTCAAGCTATATCGCAGACAGGGTCCTTAAAGCAGTTATATTGGTGGCGTCGCAAAAATAATTACAGCGTTGACGGTGGTTCCAGTGAATTGTCTGTGGCCGTTATAAATATGTAGATGCAATATTATGGCGACGGATTTCATTGATAATATTTCGAAATATCTTATGGGTTTCTTCACATCCATACATGGTATATCATAGCCACTTCTTGCGCAATTGCATTAGTAATATAGAAAGCTGTTGTCTCATGACACACTTATTTCTGTATGATACATTTTATCACTTTGAATTAAATAATGGCTCTTAAATGTATGAGAACTACGTGCGTCTTTACCATCCGGCTGCACTTATATGTTTACCTTAAATATATAAAAGTATAATACAACAGCTGCCGTCAAATGTGCCGGGGGAAAACCCAGATGTTGTGACAAAGAAGTCAATCCATACGTTTCTTCGAATCAAAATGTTATCATAAGTAAATATTGGTTATTTTGATTCAATGATGATATTTCTGATTAAAGTCATTTGAAAATGTACTGTTGTGTACTAGCTTATAGATGCAGTCAATATTTACAGTTAGCATGCCTATTCATATCCAATAAGGTGTTAGTTATTTATAAATGAAACCAAAATAATAGTACCTATTTAGACAGCATTTAACTGATCACCTGATTCTATCGTTGTTTATAACGAAGAGAATTATATGGCTTTTATTAGTTATTACTTATTATGTAATAATAGTTAGTTTCCTACTTGGCTTCTAGACGGTCGTTAAATACCTTTAGTGCTAGTATCACAATTTTGGGAAGTTACAAAATAGGCTGAGTGGCCGATTGCTGTAGCCAGACCACCACAACTTGGGCACGACTGATCGAGGTCAATAGGTGAGGGTGTTAGGCGAGCGACAGGTCAAACTACCTCATTATTACCTATCTCACCGGCCTTCCTTTCATTACTGTAATACTGAACGCCTGTTAAATATTTTATTAGATAATGTCGGATCCATTGTATTTGTTCCCTATTTTGGAGGGGTAAGGAAGCTCTACATAAATATAACATGCATGAATGGCATTTTTATTTTATTATCATGTATTTTTATTTATTTTACGAGTGATTGATAGAACAATTCGAGCGGAATAGCCGCTCGTTCACCAAATTGGTATAATGTTGTTACTTACCGGTATTTAACGAGCCAACTGTGTAGTATTTAGTCGCGATCATTAGAAACGTTGTTGTCTATGACTAGCTTTTTGCTGCGATAGCTACAATTAGCCTTAATTAAACTAAGTGCGGCACGTCCGCATCCACCTTACTGCGACGGCTAATGTCCGTCATTTAAATACTGATGGCTGGTTATTAAGTCTATGAAAGGTTTTGCTTGGGGCCTACCTTTTGTCCCCTTTTGAAATTGACGTCTGCCTGGATTCCCGGAGAGTTAACGGGTGACGTTAAATTAATTGCCATCACGGTTTGGTGTAATGAAATTATATGACAATGGTTAAGTATTGAAACGAGGTCGTGTTTACTAGTTTCGATTTTGTTACTGTTAGTGCGTGGGCGTTGACAGTATTTAGGGACCGGTGCGCGCCGTGTACGGAAGTCGCGTCGTTCGTTTGGATGCAGTGACTCATGCTGATTGTAGAGACTAGAGACATGTCAGTAGTTTAGTTGGTAACTGTTTTACTAACGCCATGATGTAATGAATTTAGGATTAATTGCGTTTATGGAGCGGATAAGGTAAATTATTGCTATTTTGTCAACGAGTTCTTTCCTTATATCCTTCTGTTTGACCTTACTATTTAGGCTGAAATGTAGTTAGAATGCTTTATGTCAGTTCTGCAACACCTAGTTTTTGTCTTGGTATCTCTTAGTAGTACTAGAAGGTATAGCTATCCAGCTTGATTAATCAAATATACTTTAGTTCCTAATTAAAATGTAGGTACTTTTCACTTACGACTTTTTATCTTTTGGATGCCCCTTGTTATTAGGTAACTGTGGTATTAGTAACTTTAAATGTTTCCTGTATCAAAACATTACCACAGATCTCTCACAAGATATAAACTGATTTTATTTGCAAAATATATGTTACGTACCTTACTAACAAAAAAAGGGTTAGGTAATTGGTAAACATGGTTTCTTACAAACATGACGTACACGAAAACATTCGTAAAGCTACTTATCAGCTTATATTATGACCACGAAAGTACAACGTATCAGATACGGCATTACCTAGCATAAAAGCATTTTTTTTTGGATAACCTGCCTACCCTTGATTCAATTTTCCTCTTCTCATAAGCTCCAATCTCCTGTCAATAACCAGTGTGTGGTGTCTCGTTTAGCAGTTACATCATTTATCGCGGATCTTCGCTCCTAGCTATTCAATTTTTCCTGTTACGGGGCTACGGAGTACGGATGTCAGCTACGTGCTTCTACCGCGACCGTCTCGAATGACGCCCATTGTTTATAAATGTACCAATGTTTTACGCACGCTGATTCATATTTATTTTTTGTCTAGGCTTGGTATTCGGTACCACTTTAGAATGTTATGTCTGTCTGAGTGTTAGGTTACGAATTGTTTTTTGTATCTTGTGCTTAATTTGGATTTTTCTATGCGAGTAATAATGTTACCTTACATTACACAATACACCCATCTTGGTATCTAGCCTAGTTTTAAAAACGTTAGGAGTTCTACGTTAAACTAGGGCCCTATAGTTACATGTCCCCTAATTCAGTTCGTTCTTTATATGATCTAATGATTGTATTATCCAGGTAATTAGAATCTTTTACCACTAGCCATACGTTATGATATTCACATTTTCTTGCGTCTAACACATTTTTGTTCGCGTTATTCCGCTGTATAACATAGCTGTCTTGCTAGCTTTTGCGGCTTAAATGTCTCCTTTGTGATCACTACTATCATTTATGCTAAAATAAATATTTTCTCTATAATCAATATAGAAGGGTAGGTACATACGTTTCTCTATATCGTTATTAGGTACCTATTTATTACATATAATCATAAATATGCTTATCACAGTATCTCACATAATTCCTACACATTAAATAATAAGATTCTGACACCAACAACGGGAAAACAAACAGGTAAGCTCGCCAGTAATATTCTGTTCGTTGTTTATGTAACAAGGATGCGCGTAAACATTAATTAATTTATCAACTCGTATTAAATTGTGTCCTCCAAACATGTTTCTGAATATGGTGCATGTAAGTAATATTACATGGGTTAACCAACTGGGACCCGACAAGGGTCTGATGCGGGTATTACGGCCGAAAGCCACCTCGAAGATAGTTGGTAACATTAATTCATTAATTACCATTAGGTTTACTAGAGCTTGGTTTATTAAATTATATTCTAACAAAGCAAACTGTTTAGGTAAACATTAATGGTAATAGGCATCGGAAATGTTGATCAATGGGTTGTTTGGTAAACAATTTTCTTCGTCTATTGATATAGTCCTTAGAGAGATTGAATGAGATTCTTATATATTATGATTGTTTTTGTTATGACATTCCATGGCTTCTATAATAATAGCAGTATGAAAATAGGATAAAGGAAGAATAGAAATGAAAAGAAAAAGAGAATGAAGCATTTAACTGGCGCTATTCATAGAAATGATTGTTCGTTTAAGAAAACCTTTTTCTTTTCTTATTTGTCTCGTCACGAGCAAAATCTACTTAGATAGACTTTCACTGGTACTTAGTATCGACCTTCGACCTCAAACTAGATACTCTTACTTAATATTACAAGATTTGTTATTTCTTAGTCTGTTGACTTAATTCTCAGGTAAACAATTATCATGAGTATATTATGAACAAAGATTACGATTGGTAGCTTAATGTTACTGAGGACTTGTTCTCCGAATTGTAGCTCGCTACTTCAAAGTGGCAAGATTATAATATTTGTAAGTAATTAATCTTGCTTGTCTTATACCGTAAATCAAGCATTGTAAATGTAATTTATAATATTTATAAGGTTTCTCTGGCTGTCTGTTTTTGATGGAAGTTTTTCAATCCAGTCAATTAGGTGATAAGAAAATTCGCCACCTTCCTAAGAAGAAGTCACGTGGCAAGCTAGTATATTGTTAGTTAGTTTTGTATGGAATGTTAAAAAGACAGATTAGACTGAGAGAGATTATTACAGAAACACACCTACATTTATTTATTAAATATATAATAATGCTGTTATGTTTCTTGTGTGTTATACGTTATAGGTATGCAAGTAGACAGCCTTCACGAGTGACGATACTTAAGTACGTCCGGCGCACCCTGGACAGTCCAACTTCGCTACCTTCCTTGTTGACTGACCAATCTCTACACCACGGCATGACCTATTCCATGTAGCTATTGGATCATCCCGATACGAAGAAGAATACCGACATTGTATAAGATTGTAGAGCTATGATAAAATTTAACAAAACTTCATATCAAGATTGAGATAAGGTGGGACAACTTGACACAACAAAACTGTTGGTTAATGAAGTAATGACGCAATTAATGAAAATGATACGCCCAAAAACATAACCCATCTTCCAACTTTCTTTTAAGTCATTGAAACATTGAAATTACATCACACTTAACAGTATATCTACCAACCACGAGACGAGATGAAAGATTTTGTTGATATAAGAAAAACCTATAGCTTTAAATATATTAATTTGCAGTTGTAGGTATCATAATCAACCTATCTCAGTCAACTGCTGGACAATAGCCCTCTCCTATTTATCAGTTATTATAAAATAATGTTTAATTACCATAAAATAACAAAAAATCATCTACAATCTTATCTTATTAACTGACTTAAACCATTTTTACGCGAATAAAATCTACTATCGCGTGGCTGGCACTGGCAATCAGAGGCGTGGTCCTTAAGTAACGGCCGAAAGGGCTTAAGATGCGTAATGGCATTTTCATGACGTCATGAAAAAATATAGAATGGATTTCTGGGCTCGTCTAATAACTAAAACACTGTCCTAAATAGGTATTTATTTATACAAATACAACATTGTACTGACTACAATGTTGACAAATGACTATCGTGCTACGTTAATCGATGGATGGTTGTTTGATTAGTTAGATTTGATTATGTTTCTAAATTTAACCACCTGCTACGGATTTGTTTTTAATTTATTTACGGAAGTTCTATGCTCCTTTCAGAAACAAATGATAAATGTATTAAACTAAATGCCTGATAGATTTATCGGAAGTTTTTCTTTGGGTAAATGTAGGTTGCATAAGGACTAGCGTACCTGACTACGTTTGTGTATAAATAGGCGCTATGATAACATTTTAGTCAGATAGTCCTATTTCTGTTATTTTTAACATAAGATTATCTTATTCTTATGAAATAATATCAACAACGCAATTACCTACTTATTTTATATGATAGAATATTGCTTTTAGTAGTATTCTAGTAGACCGAATTTTTTTTACGCTATACGATTATAACTCGCATGCCGCCAATAGGAAGCACACATTCAGCAGGATCAATTTAATCTAATAACTTGTGAAATATCACACTCGATATGTTCATTACTAAATTAGGTTTGACTCGGTGAATACACACGAAATAATTTCTTAGTGTACTATTTACGGACACTATTATTTGCTATATTCATCGAGTAATACCTATTAGTAGAAATATACATAATGCTGCTCTTGTATACAAAACTATTGAATTCGACAGAGATATATAATATCTGTATAATTTTACAGATATGCATATTTTTACATTTTATTATTTTTCGTAATATCGAGCTGAAAATTCACAGGATGCTGATCGATTTTGTTAATTTTATTCGATATCCATCCAAGTTTAAATAACGGTAAAAGGGTATAGAAACTCAGATAAAGAACCTTATATAATATAAACAAATGCAAGTAGAATATTATGGAATATATGTTTATAAGCTTGGATATCATTACGTCCCACATCAAGTTGCCTGAGCACGTCCTAGACAATAAGAACCTAGTCTTCAATGATATTGAAATTCATCCTAATTTCAACACGATTTGAATTAAACGTCTAGGGGTAGCTGGAGGACCATGGATTGAATCTTTATAGATCTCAATTTGGATTGCCATCTTTTAGCACGTATTTGGTTTTTTATTGTATGTAGGCGCTCTCCCATCCCTATCAGAATCTGCTGGGGCGATACTGTACCAAAAATACACGAGTGACCCCTGTCCTAAATAAATGTTTGTACAACAATTTACTGGATGCCAAGTTATTTCCACTCTAGTGCTAGCACAAGCAAGTTAATTGAGATGAAATCTTTATTGCGACCATGATTTTCCTTTGTGTAATGAAAAATGTTCAGAGACTACAGAATTTTAAATACAATGAATAGCAATTCGTTGCACCGCATACCGTTTGCAGTTATTAATGTTTGTAATAAATTGGAATACGAGATGATGGTTGCAGCACTGTTTATTATTCATGTTTTAGTTGGATTTTAACATTTTTCATTAACAAGCTCTCGGATCTAGTTTAATTAAACGACTATTCTTCGTGGTTACAACCGTTGTATTAACAGCTAAGCCATTATTGTTAAAAACCAATGCAATTCTAGACAATTCCATTCCTGAACATCTTAATTATATTCTGTGGAAATAGATGAAGTTCGTGGATAGACTTGGGTACCGTCTTGGAAGAGTTGGTCTCTAATTAAGAAATGCTTTCGCCAGACGATAATTTATTAACAGTACGGTAAATTCAATTATGAACTCTATAAAATAATTAGCAAAAGGAGTATAAAGAAGATTTAGTTCTGACACGTAAATACCTTGGAAATTTATCTGATTAACTTATTAACTCGGTTCGTCGCGTGTAACATAACTTGGCATAAAGTCCTCTAATTGATGTGCTTACATGGATTACTGAGGCCTTAATATAAAAACATTTTAAAATAAATGTTCAGAAAATATTGATTGTACTAACCTATGAGTATCTGGTATATGTTTATGTACTCTTCAATGTTTGTGCTTTAAGTAACTGGAGAATTTAGAATGCAAAAACTTTGCACTTCTATTGCATTACTATTCTTTCTCATAGCTTCTGACGGATAGACAAATAGGTCACTGTTTAAAGTTTATGTCTAGTCTCTTGAGTGTAGAAATGTTGGCTTACAAATTTTAAATGCATATCATCCTTTGTCTTGTCCTTTCGATAACACGTACGATTCATAACAGTCAAGTTAATATTTTTTGTCATCCGGTAGTAGTCTTACTTAGAGCATGTTTCACCATCAACAAGTAAAGTGTTGATTGTGTTGAATAGTTACTTCTTGATTAACGCTAACCGGCAAGTAAAAGTTACGTGTATCTTCTATCTATATATCTTAGTTACAGGCCAATTTATCCCCTGATTAATGCTACTTAGATATTGTGAAATTCGTATGAGTAGTTACGGGTGACTTTAAGTGGTGGTTAGTCTATTTGACACTTCACTTGTAGATGGTGAAACAGGCCATTAGTATGATATTATAGGTATAGGATGTGTCTCTTTTTTCGTGTCATGCACCATTTGTCTCATCCTCACAAAAGAGCAGTTTTAACTTAGTGAAACGGTGGAACTAACTTGGTACCCTTTTTGTTCTCTCACTGGAACTAAAATGGTTGCTGAAGCGGAAGCCGCGGGTCGCGTTAATTTCTCCTGTCACAAAGTGCAGCTTAAGTTTTTTCAACCGTACTTAATGCAATCTAACATTGTATTTTACTGTGAAGTTTTAAGTAATATATTGCAGTTGTCCGCTAATGTTTTGCCCGGATAAAAGGATGTATTACGGAACTTTGTCGTATCATATCCAGGGTATTATCAGTTGAGTGTCCTCTGAGTTTAATGTTTATGTTTGTTGTTGTTTAGAATTTGTGGTGTGATCGAGTAAAGAATATACGGTAATTGTAACTGTCAATTAATAGTAACATAACATAACATCACGCCTGTATTCCCCGAAGGGGTAGGCAGAGGTGAACATATAGTACACCCACATTTCGCCAGTTATGTTGTAAGTCCCAATGTAATAGGGGGCGAGCCTATTGCCATCAACTGGGCACAAATCCAGACTCCGTGCTGCTACTGAGAATTACCTAATGGAAAACTCAGTATCACTTTGCCCGACCCGGGATTTGAACCCAGGACCTCTTGTTCAGCAGTCGCGCTTAGCGACCACTAGACCAACGAGGCAGTCAAATTCAATTAATAGTTCTAAGCACAAAATACCTATATTAACTCTGAAACTCTTTTAACTTAACTACAAAAAGTTACCTAAATAGGAGAGGATTTAGTTTTATGTATGGCAATTTAGAGTAATGACATTTTTTTTGGCAGAGCAAAATATATTTACTTACTTTCTTTTGCTTTACATTCACCTTAAATATAAGAAAATTATAAAACTACATCAATCATTTATGGTAATTATACGTTTCTAGTAATTGACAGAAAGAAACGAAGCATACTAATGGATTCAGAATAATAACGATGGTAATAAACGTCTAAGGAATACTTGATGCTGTAGGTGATGTATTTCGCAGAAATTACAATCTCTATAAATTATGTTAGCGCTGTAATGAATGTCTTATATAAAAACATGTATCATCAATATCGTAACTCTTTAAATGAAATCTTGTACCCAGTTGTGTATTTGCTTTGGTGATGGACCTATATTATTACTACAAAAACCAAATTTCGTTATTTCTGTTCGGATAACGTTATTTAGTACCTAGAACGTTACTAAATAACGTTAACCGAACAGAAATAACGAAATTTTGAGTAACGTTTCAAGTCCCTGATAAAAACTGCTATTGCACCACTGCTGGGCAAAGGCATCTTTCCACTCTTTCTTTTCCTGACGGTTATTTGTAATTCTTCATAAAGCGGTCTTGATTATCTGGCCATCGTCGCTCGTTTTCAACAGCTTTATCCCTGTGGGCAATAATTCAGATGTTAATATTGTCTAACGCTCGACTTCACAAATTAAAAGTTTTTACTTAACCTGTATATCAAAGGGAAAGTATATTATAGGCAAAGGCGTTAACTTGGACGTTTCTGTTTTTGGTTGTTTTTAACTAACGCGGGCAGATTAAAAGTATAAGTATAAATGGAAGGCTCTAACAATATTTTCCACATTCTTCATTGTAGGCTTTAAGATGTTGCTCGCCAATCCCGGGAATGAAATTCTTATCAATCAATCAGATGGTACACGCGCCACTGCCCGGAAAGTTTTCCTGAATATCCTAGAAGGAAAAATCTCTCGCCAATTGATAGATCGAATACAAAAAAATATAATTTTCTTGATTGAATGTAACGATCAATTATTCAGTATTTGTCTTCCAAAATGTCAGTATAAAGATTCAAGTCAGACTTTATTTATGTCCACCAAATATGTCTTTGTTAAAATAGAAAACTTCGGTGGTCTTCAATGTTGACTTGCCTTTTTCATTGATATCTGTTGTTGTCATATTGTTTGTTGTAATCGTCAAATTAGCTTTACCTACATGGTAATCTTTTTAATATTTATTAATATGACCTGTCATGACACATTCCTAAAATTGCCGCTGTCCTTCTACCCCTATATTTCCTAGCGTTAACCTGTAGTGTGTACCTAGGTCTTTATAATCGTTATAAATACCTAGGTACCTACATAGGTGGAGACCAACTGTTATTGGTCGAATAATAAATGAAAACAGATAATATCTACCTACATTTTGTTGACAACGAAACGAATTTAATTAATTACTTACTACATAATAATTGGACCCTCGAATACAAATAGGTCATCTTTTCCCAAAGGCGTCATAAATGGCACCACTGCTTCATTAGTATGATGAGTTCTAATTTTTTTTAATTATCACTATAAAATTGAATACTTTGTTAATTAATAAAATTGAAAACATTTTGATAACCCGCTTGTGATGAAGTCCTACCACTGCAGTACTAGTCTTGTTAAGAGAAGATTCGAATTCAACCGTACCATAGCAACTGAACTGACTAGACAGCACTTATATGAATTTTTGTACAAGAAACCCCTTTTGCGGTGAAAACGTTAATTTTCTATAAGGCCTCATAGCGTAGCCGTGACCTTTTTACAGCCTTTTTATTCGGTCTGTTGTTTAGGTAGCGCAGATTTTTCGGCTCGCCGACTCCGAGCTTATTTTTTTTTCATCTGTGATCTCGAACTAATAAGATTACGTCGCTCATTCGTAAAAATGCCTTATTCTTTTATGTTTGTTGGCCGTCCAAGTAGGCATTATCTGATTATGAGTAATGTGACAGAAAGTTGGATCTGAAAATTGATCTTGTAAACGAATTAATTTGTTTGATAGGACTTGCGTCATAGGTATTATAATATTTTTTTTGATGATTCTGCGCTAATAATTATCCTTTAATCCATCATGATGGTGTTTAAGTTTCGACCAGCCTCGTCAGCTCGCTAAACTCCGCAGTAAATGTAATTAATTACTCCCTACCAAGAATTCAACAATATTCTCAGCAGTAACAAGTTTAATCAAGCGCGAATTGATCCAACCTAGCTACTGAGTTTCGAAACTTCTGGAAGTTGGTAATATAACAGGTGACCAGAAAGGGAGTTCATGAAGGACTTGTATAATTTAATCTTCATGAATAACTAATTCAAAAATGTTATTGGGAACTCATAGAGGTAGACAACCATGTGTCATGTTGTTTGTGAATGGTATTCTTATATTTATAACACATGTGAATCTTGTAAATTTATCATAATAATTAAATGTACGATTCTTAATGGGACGAACCCATATATCGCAAGAGCCTTTCATTTTGTTATTTGTTTTTTGCGCTTGCTTATCGTGCTAACTTAGAAAAATACTTTTGTGCGAAAACAAGAGCGCCGCAGCCGCAGGCTTCGTACGTTAACAAGATTCCTGTTAATCCTAATCAACACACATGAGACGCATTTCCCCTTTTCAAGATAAAGTAAGACATTACATACAATCTCGAGTTAGCGCCGGGTTTTCCCTCGGGGTTATAAATCGTACATTTTTTACGTGAACCCGTTCCGAATATAAGGTTGTTTTGTCATTATTTATCGATATACAACAATGACTTATGTTATAACGGCGGCGGTTGGAAGTAGAAGGCACAGGCTTCGAACAAAATGATTTATGGTAACTATTATTCCACAGGTCCGCGCACGACAACATTAAGAAAACTAAAGTCGCCATCAAGAAAATATCGCCGTTCGAGCATCAGACGTACTGCCAGAGGACCCTACGAGAAATCAAAATATTAACTCGGTTTAAGCATGAAAACGTAAGTAAGCAATATAAAGTAGCGTCGACGTAGAGTGAAAAGCCTTGTAGGTGTCATTCAAAGATTTTGGTACCATATCGTATACCTACCTAGTAACGAATATTCGTGCAGAAACTAGCTTCTGTGGACATCACATACATATTTTAGCTAAACTAGCGTATATCGTGCCAGGTTGGATTATAAAAAGTTTGACAACCCCGTTTTCGCAACGGCCTGTGCCTTTTTCTATGTTTCAGTACAAACAGGATTGCGGCTTAGATTTCTGCTTTATAGCGTACTGATCGTAATTCATCGTCGATATTTTTATAACGATTTATCCATATTTGGATTTTTTTCTGTATCGTTTGTCGTTTGATAGACATTAAGTACCTATTACATCATATCTATAAAAACTATCTGTTTCTCAGAGGTAGGTATACTTCTTTATCGTATGGTGAATAACCTGGTGTTACATACCGTTGAAAAATCTCTCAGATGTGCAGGTTTCCTCACGATGTTAGGTATACTAGTCCCGTGCAGTGATTAAGCAAGCAATTATTAGCACAGTCTACCATTTAGAATTAATTTAGCGTTTTAGAATCGTCGAAAGTTACTCAAGCAGTTTTAAAAATGGACCCAATATTTTCACTCTGCGAGACTAAGTATTTTATAGTAACAATCAATCAGTTTATTAATTACGGTTTTTTTGTTTCAGATAATTGATATTCGAGATATTTTAAGGGCGGAGTCGATAGATTTAATGAAGGATGTTTACATCGTACAATGTTTAATGGAAACAGACCTTTACAAATTGTTAAAAACACAGGTAATAGAAACATTAATTTTATTCTTGTTTTAATTATGTTAATTTTTGGAAGAGTAATTAATCAAACCGTGGTGTTGACTGTTAACCATTTAAATTTTCAAATTGTACCTCGTTTTAAGTTAATTAACGAAACGTTTTTGATTTAAAATGTTAATTAATTAGTCCAATTGATGTTCTGAAACGGGCGTATCTGTAGTTTAAGGGAGGCATATACCCAGCTTTGGGATACTGAAGGCTGTGGAATGTGGATGATGATGGTGATGATGTCACCATAAATATAATTTAAATTATTCATGTTTTGTTTCAGAAATTAAGTAACGATCACATCTGCTACTTCCTCTACCAAATCCTTCGAGGGTTGAAGTACATACACTCGGCGAACGTACTCCACCGAGATCTGAAGCCCTCCAACCTGCTACTGAACACGACGTGTGATTTGAAGGTACGGTAATATGTAGTCGCTTATACAATCTATACGACAGGCAAATGACTGACTCACTACGACAAATTGGTCTAGTGGTCGCTAGAAGCGACTGCTGAGCAGGAAGTCTTGGCTTCGAATCCCGGGCCGGGCAAAGTTTTATTAGGATTTTCCATTAGGTTATTCTCAGTAACATCAAGGAGTCTGGATTTGTGCCCGGTTGATGGGTTCGCCCCCTATTTCATTAGGAGTATTGGGACATATAACATAACTGGCAAAATGTAGGCGTAAGTACTATAGTTACACCCCTTCGGGGAATACAGGCGTGACGTTAAGCTAATGCTACCGGCGTATGACGAAATCATACATATACATATTATAGATGTCCACATCACACCTGAGAGGTTTTACGAGCACGATATTGTATTTATTCTGTCAGCACATGGTGCGCAGTAAACGAAGTGTTTTGATAACTTTGCGGCATACAAATTAAAGTATTTTAAGATGTTATCTGTGTGCAAATAATGATTGGCGCTACGTTCTTATGTTCTTGGGACTTATGATGAGCTGGGAAGTGGAGTGTATGGATTTCTGATTAATTTTATCTTATAGGTATAAGAGAACACCTTTGCTTTGCACCTTGATCGTTTAGGACGTAGTGTCATCATCAAGGTAGTATGTCAATCATACATATTAAACGGCCATATAGCTTAGTACATTTCCTTCAATTAACTTGTACTAATATTACCCATATTCCACTAAGTGGTAACCCTAAAGCTGTGACTCCATACGACACAAGTCAGGCTACTTGGAAATTCTAAGAAGAGACGTAACACTTTATCTGACAATTCAAATCTGTGGAGCTAATGAGGTCGTCTACCCAACAGTGCCGTAAATAGGGTGTTTTTTTTTTTTTTTTTTCGGTGGGAAAATCATCTTATGACATCCCCCGCTCTTGGGCGGAGCGGGAGATAGTGTCAGACTTTTACTGACTAAAAACCCACTCCTGTTCCTTCGTTGCCTTTCGTACCAGGGCCGAGTCTTCCTTTCGGAATCAGACCCTTGGCTCCAGTAGGCTTCGACCCTGATGGGCCCCTACAGTTGCTGACATCTCCTTGAGGCGCGCGTGAAACAGTACGCGCCGTCGACGACATGGGCTCGGTCCGGATGGTTACTGGACGGACGGACGGCGAGCCACCCATTGCTCACCGACCGCAAGCCCGCGCCTACGGTGGCCGGAAATCGGGATCAGAATCCCGGCGGCGGTTGGGGCGTGAGGATCGTTGCCTCACGCGATCGGCCGCCTCCTTTGCTAGCATTACTGCTTCGCAGAAGGAGGCGACCGCCTGCCACTCCTCCTCGCTCCGGACCATGGCCTGTACCAAGGCCCGGCGCGAGAGATCACCGCCACCGATCGCCCCCACGAGGACACGGCGATGCTCTTCCCAAGCGGGGCACACCTCCAACGTGTGCTCCACCGTGTCCTCCAGGCTGTCCACGCAATGGTGACACCCGGGCGTTTCTTCCGCACGGATCCGGTGCAGGAACCTCCCGAACTTACCATGTCCGGTGAGGACCTGCGTCATGCGGAAGGTAAGGACGCCGTGTTGCCTTTCCAGCCACTCCTCAAAGAGGGGACTTACCGCCATAATTACGGCGTGCCCAGCACTAGGTTGCGATAGTCGCTGTCGCCATTCCACCATGAGATCCTGCCGGAACTCTTTCCGCCATGCCTTGACTTGTCGCGGCAGCGGAGTTTCGCCCCGGCGTTGCATCTCCACGCGCAGATCGTGCATGCGTGCAAGGCCTGTTGCCTCCAGATCCCATGGTGTCTGGCCAGCAAGGAGGCTCGCCGCTTCGCGGGAAACCGTGCGGTATCCCCGCACCATCCGTATGACCATGACCCTCTGGCACGCGTTCAGCTGGGCCGCCGGTCGCTTTCGCAGTGACGGCGCCCACACCGGCCGTAAATAGGGTGGTGCGTGCGGTGGCCAGGCACAGGGCGCAGATTCTAGAGGGGTGCAGAAATGACTAGACCAAAACCAGAGATAATAAAAAGTGCGCTGTTATCCTAAGTTATAATACTACACGCACTGGTAACCATAGTTATTATTAGATATCGGTTTTCCATGTCAAGCTATATACATGGTTGTTTCTAGTAATATAGTTCAATTAGCAAGAGGACCTATGATAGAATTTAGGCATATTCACTATGAAGATATTGTCATTAAATATTAATTATGGTACAGTTCACGCCTACACGATACGTTGATATTATCCGTGCTAACCTTAGCACTAGGGCCTATAGTTACCTTTAAGCAATAGTATAGGTGCAAAAACTTGCCGCATTCAGCTTTAAGAGTTTAGTTTGACATTATTTAAATAGTGTTCTACGAACCACATACTATGGGTAATACTAAGTTCAACAAGCTCCACTCGCGACTTTGTCTCGTGGAGATGGAATTCACTGTGGCTTTACCGGGGTTCAGCTGCCGTAGAAGTCCTATATCCTACCGGCTACCCCATAGTTTAAGTTTTACTCTTACTAAGTTACATCTTGATTAATTTAGGAATATATGTAGACGTTGAAGAATAAAAATAAATGTATTACGTAGGCCAAAGTGACTCACTTGTTAGTTTCGCGTTTATTATCTGTAAGGAAGTGGTAAGGATCGTCAGATCAATGCTAGCAATTGACGAAATATTCATCGTGACCCACCAAAATAAGCAAAGGAAGCATTGGCGAAGGATCACAATTCACAACACGATTCTTATCGGTTTCCCTTTCGAATATAGCCATTAAGTTATGGCTTCTATTGTTATATTATTTTAAAGGAAATTATTTCTCAGACTTTCTCTATTTTAAAAACCTCACTGTGTCAAAGAGTTATCATTTAGTTCAAAATACTGCAATAAACACATTTTAAAGTTCATTTTCTGTATTTATACACTTCTGGACACATCTATTGGCCCACCTTAGAGTTTAGGTTTCGATGGCCCCTACCGAAATATGATTGCTAGATTGAACAAAAACTGTTGATGCAGTTTTAAACCTGATACATTTTACCATCTTTTTCGATCGTATTGTTTTAAATTTGAATTCAGAATACCATACGACATGGAGCTACGCCTAACAAGTCGGATATGCGCCTTGTTAAAGGCAATTGATTTTTGAATAAAAAACATGTTTTATCAAATAAAGGTTTAATTTAATAACGCGTGTTGCCTCCATGGGCATCTACCACAGCTTCTCAATTAGGCATAGAGTTTATCAACCGCTCTATGAAATTTTGAGGGATCATCTCCCATTCCTCTTCTATGGCAGTTTTCAACTCCTGCATCGTCTGGGCAACTGGCTGACGAGCCCTAACACGTCTTTTTAGCTCGTCCCACATGTGCTCAATGGGGTTCATGTCTGGGCTTCTGGCTGGCCAGTCCATAACTGTGATGTTCACATCCCGAAGATATTCCCTGACGATGCCGGCCGCATGGGCTCTTGCATTATCATGCATAAAAAGGAAATTTGGACCCACATAGTCCGCGTATGGTATCACGTGAGGTTCTAAGCACTCACGAATGTACCTTTCAGCATTTAATGTTGGCAGCCGTGGTCCTGTAACAACCTCAAGTTGAGTTTTGCCGCTCGCGGATATACCGCCCCAGACAGTCCATGAGCCATCGCCATAAGCAACCCTCTCTTCAAAGCAGCATTGTGCGAAACGCTCTCCCTTTCGTCGGTAGACCTTCTTCCTTCCATCATTGCCATGTAACACAATTTTAGACTCATCAGAAAAGAGTACACGGCTCCAATCTTGCTGTGTCCAATTTAAATGACTGCGTGCGAAATAAAGGCGCGCTGTTCGGTGGGCTCGCGTTAGTTTGGGCCCATTAGCTGGCTTGTGTGGTACCATATCGCGTTCTTTTAACCTTCTCCGAACAGTTCGAGCGCTCACAGATACTCCGTGGAAGTCGCGAAGTTGGTTTTGTATCTCAATGGAGGTAAGGTGACGATTTCTCAAGCTGATCGTCACGATGAATCGATCCTGCCTTTCAGTTGTGACCCGAGATCGTGGCCTTCCTTGGCGACGAACCAAGCCGCCAGTCTCTAGGTACCTCCGATAAACATTTCGGACCGCAGATCGACTTAAATTAAGTTGAGCACTCACGTTTCTTTGGCTGTGTCCGGCCTGAATAAGTGCCACAGCTTGGGCGGCGACTTCAGGTGAAGTATCCATAGATTATTGATAGAACCTCACCTTAATGTTAAGAATAAGTAATGTTTGTTGCAAAACCAAAGATATCAATCACTTTTTCAAGAATTAAATCCAAGTAAACCAATAAAACCAAGTTTTCTTAGTATTCGATTGTTTGATATCAACAAACAGGCTCCAAATTGTCTTTTGTTTCTTTAAA
This sequence comes from Abrostola tripartita, assembly GCA_905340225.1. NCBI lineage: Eukaryota > Metazoa > Arthropoda > Insecta > Lepidoptera > Noctuidae > Abrostola > Abrostola tripartita. The sequence goes on from HG996491.1 coordinate 3,646,300, forward strand.
TTCTGTGTTCGAAATTCAAAAAAAGACTATTGAATGAAATTGTGAATGTGCCAGGTTCAAAACTGCATAAAAACTTTTTGCTCGACCTAATATAAAATTTTAGCTAGGACCAAACGAAACTGAAAATACAAGGTGGGCCAATAGATGTGTCCAGAAGTGTATTTTATAAGGTGGACAAATAGGGTGGTCTACCATGCACGACCGGTATTATGCATTGGTTGAGTAGCTACCCCAACCCATGGTTATAGGCCAATTACTTTCCGAAATACTTACAATAATCAGTGAATTGTCATTTTCCTTTTTAAACGAAACACCAGTAATTACAAAAATGCTAAAATAATTTTAATTTTATACCTCAGTGAAGAAGTTTATCGTTTATACTTTATAGTGTAGCGATGTACTTAATAAATACATATATTATACAAAATACACGGGATGTGTATTGTATTTGGCTAGCACGATAATATACGTATGTACTATCAGTGCCTACCCTAAGATTTTAATACCACTAGTACATACATACCACCAGTAATCTATGCTTCGGATTCAGCAATTGCCTAGCTACAAGATTTTTAGACCCTATTATGTACTTGTATTACTAACGCCAACTCGAGCTTGTAATTTACACAGATAAATCTTAATTATGTATTTATGCTAAAGCTACATTGTTTTACACAAGGCAACTTAATGCCCTGTGGCATTCTCTACCAGTTAAACTTATTATGTCTGCAAAAAATTTGAACAGCGACTAAATTATCTTGTACTGGTATACTGTGCGCACGTTCTAAGTCGACCCGACTGAAGTTAGTTTAAAATCCCATAAAAAATTATAGAGATGACATTATGCATAAGAGGTTTTCGAAAATAAGACGATTTACCATCGTTTCTTAGTAAGAAGGAATGTGTTTAATAATTTTCGTTAAAATCCCACACTATCACCGATTTCAAAAACCAAAATCAATACATAGTTTAGGACCTAAAGATTTATTTCTGCTATTAAGTCTTTGTTAACCACTGCCCATGCGAGAATGATACTTAGGTATACTTTGTAGATTACATATCAGTATCATTTAAATAAATATATACAGATACTTACAGGTAGGTAGTTAAGGTACACGAATGACACTGGTACTAGGAACAAACGACAAATAGAAAATAGAAAACGACAATAGTACTCGCTATTGTCGTTTTACCCAAAAATAATAGCAAAGCCGGGCTCCATGCTGCAATATTGCGGTCGCTTTGCTTGACGACCATAAACAGATATACCTAGATATAGCTACGTAACGACTTATTAACTTTGCCGCCTGCGAGAGTTGGGAACTTTCATTAAATATGGCTTTTCTTTTTTTTACTCGTGTACGGTAACTGAGCCTTTAGGACAGGCTCTGAGCTGCCAGGAAAGTAATCCGTATAAAATGTTAGCGTCTAATTTTTACCTGCGTTGCATTACTTACAAACTTAAGTTAATTAGTCATATGATTATTAAGTTTATTAACTCTCTAACGTTATTTAGTAAAACCTAGTTAGATTCAGCTTCACTAAATTTTGGAGTGATTTTATTAAATACTAGCGGCCCGCTCCGGCTTCGCACGGGTATAAAATATATATATTATAAGTATTTCTCCACTATTTAATGGATGTTATTATACATATAAACCTTCCTCTTCAATCACTCTATCTATTAAAAAAACCGCATCAAAATCCGTTGCGTAGTTCTAAAGATTTAAGCATACATAGGGATATAGGGACAGAGAAAGCGACTTTGCTTTATACTATGTAGTGATGTATGCAGCATTCTGAACATTGATCGTTTAAATCATACCGTTGGTAATATAATTTCGTCAATAAGGTATAGTATGCATGCTATATGGCTATATTTGGTAAAGGCTGTACGAAAAATTCTTATGTGCGGTCACTCAGGTATAATATGCGTGGGAACCTCCTTGTTAACTTACTTACCCTACCGGTTCTGTAAATAGGGGTTTCATTTTTTCTGTACATCTTTCATCATCCATATTTATTCACATCCACAAGGTTTCAAGTTTCTTTAACAGAGACAAAAGAGGTATATATGTACATACTTCGATGTTATGTTCGAAACCGTTTAAAACTTTCAACAATTAGCTAATAACTAAAGTCCGGAATTAAAATTAACCCTGTTATGGTATAAGCTATAAGAGACATGCAAGGACAGTATTCTATATTAGTAGTATAGCAGAGAGGTATGTCTGTTGGACTGCCAAGTGCAAAAGGTCGCAAGTTCAAACCCCGGCACGCACCAATGTCTTTTCGAATTCATGTGCGTACCATAAATTAGTTATCAGTTGCTAAAAACGGTGAAGGGAACCATCGTGAAGAAATTAGCACACCAGAGAGATTTTTTAACGGTTTGTAAATCTATGTCTGAGGTCTATAGGTGGTTTAAACTCTGACACCAGGTTGTTCATCCGCCATACGATAGGAAGAAGAAGTATTTCATAATCACATTTTGTTATGTCTGTTGACGACCTTATTAGACTTGGAGCTTAACACCAGGCTGTCAGGTGCAAAATATTAAAACTTCTCCAATACAATTTGGGCTCAAAAGGAGTTTGTTGTTTGTAACTAGGTACCATTCTCAGTCTACCGTGTTGGCTTATTAAATTAGGGTTTTATAACATTTCTGGAACATTGTTACTTTGACGTTGTACGAAACATCATATTTTTGATGAAATTTTACGAAACGGGCAATTTTTATTACAGTTTTAGGTTGTTCGTTTTTCTTTTTAGAATAGAGTTTTACCTAAATTCCCTTTTTTTCTGTTAAGAATATTATTATTTCGTTAAAATCGACATATTATATGCTAATTAGGAGTAATGTAAGTACCCGTCTTTAACTCTCTAATGAAGCACGTCACTTGTTTTCTAAGTAATTAATAATACATAAAGCAAATTCATTATCGCCTTTGCGTTTCGGCACGCTCGAACAACTTACAATACAAATAACTTTGGCGTAATAAGCAATTAGCAGTACAGCGTTGTTGACAAATAATCTACAAGCGAATCTGTATTGTCACGGAATTATTACCGCACTGAAAACTAAGGAATAACTAAATAATAATCAATGTCGTATTGTTTTGTTAGTGGGTAATGGACCTATATAATTGCTTCTTGTCTAATACATATATTGGTCCGTAATTGAATATTTCTATAACTATCCCACTACAGGGCCTAGATCTCTTCTCATACAGTGGATAGACGGGCATTGATCACCACGTCAGCCCACTGTGGGTTGATAAAAAATGATTAGTTACATTTATTGTTTAGCACCAATTTTAATATCGCCATGAGAGCTTAGAGATCTAAGGGCCGGCCGTATTTTATCTAATTCCCACGTATGAGAGTCTCTTTAAGCTTTTTATTACGGAATAAGTTACTGTAGTACTGTAAGGTCCCCTCTACATTATTATACTAATCTTTGTCATATTAGACACTTTATATGCCGCTTCATTATTCTAATAAACGCAGTATATTCTCAGCAGTCCGTGGTTTCATTTACTGTCTCTTCCTACCGTACATGGCGACCCTGCCAAAAGTACGTGCTACACGTGTGTCGCGTATCTGACACCGGCCAGCGTTGGCCGGCGCCACCCTGCCAATTATGGACAAAGAATGCAAAACAATTTAGTGAATCCAATACAAAGTGCGACCAATATGAATACTATAATTTTAACTGTGATTGACGTGAGGCATATTCTTGCTAAATATTCGGGAAACTTTCAAAATGGGTTCATCTCAGTCTCATGAAGAAGTAATCTTGGCCCAGAATGCAGCTGGAGGCTCTAACCAAGCGACTGTTGAAGAAATACGATACCACTTGAGCACAGCAAATATTATACTTATAATCATCGCCCTAGTGATCGGTTTAGGGCTATTGTTATTCATATACCGAGCTTATAGAAAATGCCATAGACGCTGGATGCAGCAGGAAATAAATCGAAATAATCTTCGACTCTCTATATTTCGTCGCCGCGCCGGGGCTGATGAGATGAAAACTAATGGAATTGTTTGAAATCAAGCTTATACGAAATAGAAGAAATATGAAGTTAGGAGAAAATTAAATCAACACTTATTACATATAACAAATAATAAATAAATATAAATATATATAAAATAAATGTGCAGTGTGCAGTGCATAAAGTGAAAAGTGAAAAAAAAAAGAATAATAATAATAGAAGTGCGTAACAAATATACCTAAAATTATATGAAAATCTGAACAATCAAATATAAAATTACCCTACCTTATCTACATAATATAGGAACAGAACATTGGAACCGAATATACAGAACACTTTAGTGGGACTATACCATAAGTTTTATTAGTGAAATTTAGTGTAGTGTATGTATCTGATAAAGAACAGAGATATCATCGCTCCTGGTAAGTTATGAGTAGTGTTTTAAAAGAATTGTATCAAAGCTTAAAGACTATCAGAGAATATTTAATTAAAATTGGACCTAGTAGGCGCCAGGGGAGGATTGTTATTCAGAAGTTAAAAGAAGCTAAAGTTTTATATGATAAATATACATTAATTATTAATGAGTTATCAGTTGACATTACACAAGGAAAACTATCTTCCCTTGATGCAGAAATAGTAACAAAAATATCATCAGATTTTCAATCACTTTATAGTAACATAGTAGATTTGTGTTCTAAAGAAAGTTTGGAAGCGGAATCTTCTGATTCCAGTGAAGAGTTTAAAGATTCTATTGTAGAAAAGACAATGGAGCTATTTAATTTAAAAACCGCGTTATCGTTACTACCAGTAATGTCAGATGATGAGGCTAATACTAAACAGCTGATCGACAATATCGAATATTACTCATCAATATTAAAAAATGATGACTGTCAAACTAAACTGATACAATTTGTACTCAAAAGTAGATTGTCCCAGGTTGCCAAATTAAAGTTAAATAAAGCTTATTCAAACATTAGTGATCTGATAAAAGATATGCGAACAGAGCTTTTACCTCAAAAATCGGCACCAGCTATTCAAAATAAATTGCAGCAGATTAGGCAAAATGATTTAAGCATCCAAGAATATGGAAAAGAGATTACCGAATTGTTCACAGAACTTACAATTACGCAATCAAATGGTAATCCTGATTCTTTTAATATATTGCGGCCAGTCAACGAAAAATATGCAATAAAAAAATTCGCTGACGGGCTCCGAAACCGTAGGTTGAGTACTGTTATTGCAGCTAGGAACTACTCTTTCTTGAAGGACGCAATACAGGCTGCTAAGGAAGAAGAAACTGAAACGGCCTCTACATCGGCAGACGTTATGGGTATGTATTACAATAACTCTTATAACTCTAGGGGACGACCAAACAACTACCGCGGAACACGCGCAAACTATGACACAAGGGTTTTCTCAAACGCAAGAAATGGCAATTCAAGCAACCAAGGTCAGAGTTCTAATGATAATTTTCAGCAGTCTCCACGACGAATGGTTAAACGAAGACCTTGGCAAACACGAGGTAGGTATAACAATTTTAATAATCGCGGCAATCAGCGGATATGCAACGAACGTATGCGTATAGTGAATACCGAAGATACAAGCGAAAATTCCAATGAAAATCAACCTCAAAATGACAACGTAGAAAACCAGTTTTTTCGTGAACAATAATATTATTTTAACGACCAACAGTAATTGTTGGATTAAATTACCGGTAAATAATAATGTGATATATACTTGGTTACTCGATACGGGCGCTACCATTTCAGCTATAAAATATAAACATGCACTTGAACAAAATTGTTCTATCCATAATGAAAACATTACTATAAACGGAATAGGTGGCAAAGTCCACGCAATAGGATATACATATTTACAGTTACATATTAATGATAGGAATGTTTACCATAAGTTTTATGTTATTGATACATTACCTTGTACAGCGCATGGTATTATTGGACAGGATTTTCTTCAGAAATATAACGCGATTATAGACTTCAAAAATAATAACGTAACTTTGTGGACAGACCAAAACATAAAACTCGAAATATCTTTGGTGCGGAATGACAAAAACACTTGGGAAATACCATCTAGATGTGAATCAATACACTATGTCCGCACTAATTTTACTGAAGAATGCGTAATATGTTGTAAAGAATTAGACAACGGTGTTTTCTTGGCAAGTTCTGTAGCTGTTCCCTGTAACGGCTTTGTACCAATACGAATATTAAACACTTTAGAAACAACTGTAACTTTGACAAATATTGAGCCGACTATTCATAAATTATCTGATTATACTATATGTTCGTTCGATTTGACAAACAAAAATGCCGAAAGGGTTAAGCGATTATTTAGTCAATTAAATTTAGACCATTTGAATAAAGAAGAACAAGTATCTATCGAGAATTTATGCGCCAAATATTCAGACATTTTTTATCTACCGGGTGATAAGTTATTAACAACCAATACCTACGAACACACCATTACCTTAAAACCAAACGTTAGTCCGGTATTCACAAAGCCCTATAGGTTACCATATTCACAAAAGAACGAAATAAAAACACAGATAAATAAATTATTAGAGGATAATATTATTGAAAATTGTAATAGTAGTTGGTCTAGCCCTTTATTGTTAGTGCCAAAAAAGACAGACAGCAGCGGTCAAAAGAAATTAAGATTAGTTATAGATTATCGTAAACTAAATAATTTGATCGAAGATGATAAATATCCTCTTCCCAATATGTCAGATATATTAGATGCATTATCAGGAAGTATATACTTTACTCATTTAGATTTATACAATGGATTTTATAATGTAACATTAGAAAAGAACAGTAGAAAATACACTGCATTTTGCTCAGGGCAGTACCAAATGACGCGTATGCCTATGGGACTAAAAACTAGCCCAGGATCATTCTCTCGCATGATGAATATGGCGATGGCTGGTTTAACATACGATAAATGCTTTGTTTATATGGATGACCTAATCATTTTTGGGAGCTGTTTGAATACTCACAATAAAAACTTACAGGACGTTTTTGAACGATTACGAAAGATAAACCTAAAGTTGAATCCAGGTAAATGCGACTTCTTAAAAAAAGAAATATTATATTTAGGTCATGTAATTTCCGGTGGTGGAATATTGCCAGACCCATCAAAAATTGATGTAGTAAAAAATTATCCCATACCTAAAAACCTCGATGAAGTTAAAAGATTCATTGCATTTGTTAATTATTATAGGAAATTTATACCAAACTTTGCGAAAAAGGCAAATTCTTTAAATAATTTATGTAAGAAAAACGTACCATTTATATGGGATAGTAATTGTCAGAAATCATTCCAAGTTCTAAAAGAAAGTATTATTTCACCACCTGTATTACAATATCCTGATTTTTCTGAAGAAAATCCATTTGTTATACAAACAGACGCGTCAAATTATGCAATCGGTGCAATTTTGTCTAACAAAGATCTAAAGCCAATAGCATATGCTAGCAGGAGTTTAAATAAGGCAGAGAAAAATTATCCTATAATAGAAAAAGAACTGTTGGCAATAGTTTGGGCAATAAAACATTTTCGGCCATACCTATACGGTAAACCATTCAAAATTCAAACGGATCACAGACCTTTAGTTTATTTATTTAATATGAAAGACCCCTCCAGCAGGTTAATGAAATTTAGACTCATATTGGAAGAATACAATTTTACTATTGAATATGTGAAAGGCTCAGACAATGCAGCCGCAGATGCCTTGTCTAGAATCAGCTTAACTGTAAAAGATTTAAAAGACATGAGCAAAAACGTAATAAGTGTTATGACCAGGGCGCAAAGGCGTAAGCAATGCCAGGAGGTGACAGATCCTGTTACCAATAGCAATGATGTACAAGATCACCTGAAAATTGTGGAGACGCATTTCAGGCCAAAGGATTACACAGAGTTAATATTTATAGAAAAAGAAAGGTTAGAAGCCATGCAAAAATTAAATAATATATGCTATGAAAGTAAAACGTTTTGCTATATTCCTGAAAAGAATACACTTTATATAAAATACAAAAACTCTCCATCACAGATTACGCCAGCCGAATTTGTGAGAGAACTCGACATATCATGTCATATCATGTCAGAAAACAGGCATAAAGGAAATATATTTGATAAAAACTAAAACAAATGATATTTTCATTGAAAGATTTTTAAATGAATTAAAAAAAAGTACGAGTATAACGATTCCGAGGGTATGTATATTAAAAAACGTTATTAGGATAGAAAATAAAGATGACCGAAAAGTGATCTTAAACGACTTTCACCTCTTACCTACCAGCGGTCATGCAGGTATGAGGAGAATGATAAACAATATCAAAAAATATTATTTTTGGCCAGGGTTAGAAAAGGATGTTATTCAATTTGTAAAGAGGTGCGACAAGTGTCAAAAGTGTAAACATTCAGTCTCCATAAAAGAACCAATGGTTATTACATCTACAGCAAAAACTGGATTCGAAAAAATATTTTTAGATGTTGTTGGACCATTAAACAGAGACGATTATAATTATTCATATATATTAACTATACAATGCGAATTATCGAAATATGTCGAAGCCTATCCACTGATTTCTAAGAATACGACCGAAATAGCTAGATCTCTTGTTAATAACTTTATCTTACGTTATGGTATACCACAGGAGATTGCAACAGACAGAGGCTCGGAATTTATGTCCTCCACCATGAAAGAGGTATGTGCCCTTCTACACATTACTAAAATGAACTCAACAGCCTATCACCACCAGTCTATAGGTGCTTTAGAGAACTCGCACAAACATCTGGGTTCATTTCTCCGTATACAATGTGATAATCACCCTGAAAAATGGAGTCAATGGCTTCCATTTTGGTGTTTCTCATACAACACTTCGGTACATAGCGAGACGAAATTTACACCATACGAACTGATTTTTGGAAAAAAATGCTCTCTTCCAAGTAATTTATCCTCCAATGTAGTTGATCCTTTATATAACTATGGCAGTTACCCACTAGAGTTAAAGTTTCGCCTACAGCTATCTCAAAAAGAAGCCAGGGACAATTTACTAAAAAGTAAGATACAAAGAAAACAAAAGTACGACCTAACTAACAGACCTGTAACGTATAAACCTAAAGATCTGATTTTGGTTAGAAATGAAGTAGGAGGAAAATTGGAAAATGTATATTCAGGGCCTTATATAGTTGTTCGAGATATGTCACCCAATGTAGAGATAATAAAAAATAATAAAATTGATGTAATACACAAAAATCGCACTAAAATGTATCATCAATCAACATAATTTTAACTAGCATAAGAATGAAAAGTATGTATCATCCTAGTTTTAAGTTCAAAAAAAAAAAAAAATGTACCCCTAGTTGTGTAATTATTTTTTTTTTTGTTTTAAGGGGGGAGGTGTAAGGTCCCCTCTACATTATTATACTAATCTTTGTCATATTAGACACTTTATATGCCGCTTCATTATTCTAATAAACGCAGTATATTCTCAGCAGTCCGTGGTTTCATTTACTGTCTCTTCCTACCGTACAGTACAAGGATCAAATGTAGATAGTTAATAGGAAGTATACCAGCACGATTTCATAAACCGATTATGGAGATGTGATTATAAAAACTCCTGCCACATTTGTGCTTGACGTTCCTGCTTTAACGAGCGAGGCATAAAGTTGAGAATTACTCACATCTTGATGAGAATATTATAAGACATTCAATATTCTCCCTAAACGTCAGAGTCATTACATCGGGAACGCCCTGATTGCCTCGTTTACTGATTTCTTCACGATATTCAATTTCTTCGGTAAAATATTTGAACGAATTGGAAACCCATTTTCGTTAACTTATGAATTATTTTATAAAATAAGAGTCAAGTGAGTAGAGAAAATCTCTGACACACATGAACTTCATAATTTCATGTTTTTATTGTGTTTGAATATTGTCATCGATACATCGACGCTATTAAATTAATAACATCATACTGTGATCACTTAATGCTGCTATGAATATGTTTTTATTCGCAATAAACAATTTTATGGCCTTATAAAAGCACTGGTGAAAATCACCAATAGCTTTTAGGTATAAGCTATAAATAAAGCTCTTTCAATAAATATATTTATTATTTTACCACATGGAAAATAGCGCAGACAACTTTGGCCTTCTTTGGTAAGTGAAAAGGAAACTCCGAAAAGGAGTAAGAGGAATTCTCCTTTATGAAAATTTTGTACACTGATACACTCATGTTCCACTCATTATAAGTCTCAAGTGATATGCGCAATAATTTAATCAGCAGTGTCTAAGAATAATCTATAATATGCTTATTGAATAAGTCACGATGGTTACAATTTTAAACCCAGCCCAAAACTACAATGCAATCACGTTCTTGCGTTGCAATCATTTTCTCTCCTATTATAATGATACCTTGTTAACAGATTTGCGACTTCGGTCTGGCCCGAGTGGCCGACCCGGATCACGACCACACCGGCTTCCTCACCGAGTACGTGGCAACTCGGTGGTACAGGGCGCCGGAGATCATGTTGAACTCGAAGGTATGTGTTTATTGGACTCTATACTCGACCTTCTGTTTTAGTGTATTTACAGAAAGGGCAAAGGTGCAATTGCACATTCGTATTTTCCCTAAGTGTATAACCAATATGTAGGAAAGAAGCAAATTCTTGGAGGCAAGATGAGTTCACTTTTAATATCACAGGAAGTTTTCCTGTGAACTAATAGTTCTTTCTGAAAGTTAGGACTTAAAATGACGAGAGATGCCAGATATGATTGCTCTAACAACAATCGAAGTTCTTTAGGTTTTCAATAAGACACTCAACTACTGATACTGGGAATTAATCAGTTTAGATAATAGCCGTACATTAAGTTGTGACATCATTTACGACTCGACTGAAGGCTATCTCGGTAGAATTACGCTCGGAATTCATCTATTTTACGAGCAGTGAGACTGCGTAAACACTTCGCCCCATGTTATCCTGTTAAACACCCGTTCCTTCCCGACCTGGTGCGGAAACTAACGGCGTTCGTACGTTTATTGCTTTATATTATTGAGCACTAGATTTACTTGCGACATTTTGCATGATTTTCCATTGACTTTCAATCATAATATAGGAACCCTGCCGCGTTTTTCAACGGTAAACGGTCGTTAATAAATTGAAATTGACATTTTATGTAATAGAGAGGCGGACGGCTCCCATACATACTTACATACCTACTGTTTGTAGGTATGTTCTATGTGTGTATGTAAAGCCGTCCGCCTCTGTGTAATTCTTGAAGTGGTTGGTAAAAGTTCTTCTTTATCAGGATGGGTGAATAAGTAATTCATGTGCTTTTAGGTCTTTAAACAATTTATTGCAGTCTCTGTTAATTTATTAAATTAAAATGTCGAGCACTGTTAACTACCTTTTGGAAAATAAAAACATATGAACGTAATATCTATATTGTGGTACAAATTTAATATTTGTTTCTTGAGTGAATTTAATCCGAAAGATACGATCTGCTCGAACCAGGTTGTTAAATTTTCTGTAGGTAATTCCTTTTAAAACATTTCATTCATCAATCAACTTCCACGACTTGATCAAATAACCTTTAATAAAAAAAAAATGAAATTGGATGTTATTACACTCGTTATTGACTTAACTTTGCAGTCGGGAATCTACGAGTGTCTGTAACCAACCATACAACGCGTATATTCACTTTTCCAACTGAATATACTTTGTATACCGTCCCAGTACAGCTGAGACCATTTATTTCGTGTCCTCGGAAGCTGAGAGGAGGATTTGCGTGTATGTTCCACTTACAACGTAGCATAAATTGTCGCAATATTTCAGGAAATGCTCTCGGAATACCGTTGCTTTTTGAAACGCAAGGTAGTGAAAACTTCAGGGAATTTTCCTGAATGCAGTTTGACCGAGCACTCGAAAGATTAAATGTGGCATTAGGTGCTTTACGAGCTGGGGACGTTTCTTTACTGTTTAACTTTTTCACCGTATGGACTGTACTCATGCGGATGATTAGTGATATGACTAATAATTTGGTTTTCTGCCTGTAAGTCTGCGTCTATACGATATAATTAGATAGAGACCTTAGTACCTAGACTTGATTTAATGTCAGTGAAATTCAGTACGCTGCCTGATAAAGAAGCCAGACCAAAACGGTAGCCTAGATTGCGTCAACATTTGGAGGAGGCTTTTTAATGACCACAGACGTAGCATGCAAGTATGCGAATGTGTACTAAATCTACTATTTATGAGTTGGCGAAAAATAAATGTTAATAAATGGCAGCGTTAGTATTACTGGATTTACGGTTAGCCGACCGTGATAAATAATGCTACAAAAAATTCAGACTTCTTCGAGACATTTAGAGAGTAATTCCGTGACGCATAATTTACGTTAATGAAGCTAAAAATAACATAAAAATTCAGTTTACAAAACGAAATGTAGAAACTAATGTGAACTCAAAAACAATGGACTTGCGTTAAAATTACTGTCAAGTCTAACATATTTTTTCAGAGTTTTAAAACCTTTTACGAAATATTTCGTCTTTTTGCAGCATAAATCAAGTAAATAATATTTTTAGCTTTCGTAATGAAAGGGATTAATGCCTAAACAAATCACATCAACCCAAGTTAATTGACGAAGGTAATATGAGACCGAATAATATTACATTATGATCTTGAGTCTTGAAATATCAAGTGCTAAAAAGACGAAAAGTAAAACGGTCCAAAGCAGTACGTATACTATCCCAAACACAACATTAGATTTCAATTTATGTTCGCAATTCACTGCGGCATTCTGAGCCGTCGCGCTTCTCGCCATTTTGATAATACTCTCCCTATTTCAGACAATAAAAGCCTACTTTCACAGTGGAATCTAAGCCGCTTGCTATGCTTGACAACACCGACCTTAAAGGCTCTTGGGTCTTGCTAGACGCGGAACAATACGACATTGTTTGTATAGTGGGGTTGTATTTCCACATTTATATGTTTTTCGTCATTACTCAATGTCACTTTGACAGCCCCGATTGTCGTTCAAGTGAGAGCAAATGTCAGACGCATAAATACCTAGCTGTTTGTGGGTTAGGTTTGAAATTAATTTATAGTAATTTGCATTTCTATATGTATGAATTAACTATAATTTCATAAACGTAAATTTAACAATAACCGATAAACGCTGGGGAAGAAAAGTTCCCGAGTGGCGACCACGAACCCGAAGAAGCAGTGTTGGCAAGCCTGCCAGGTGGTCGGACAGAGTCAGAGTTGCGGGCAACCGGTGGATGAAATGGAAAGTTGTCGTTCATTGTGGCGTTCTAAGGGCGAGGCCTTTGTTCAACAGTGGACGTCTTCCGGCTGTAATAAAAAATGATTTGACTTCAGGACTGTCTGTCCTTGTTAAACCAACATCTAGGTTTTTATTTATCCGACAAATGCTGGGTTACTGATCTTTTTGCTTTAAAATATCTGACAGTTTTTATTTTATTTTCTTAGTTCGAGGTTCTTTTTAACCTGATTTTCAGTGCCCTTAATAGTTCCTAAAAATATATTTATCCTAAAACCGTACGGATGTGTTATACATTATTTTTACCCAATCATACGTAATTTTTATAAAGCATTTGTTTGGAGTGGCAGTGATGTACGTAGGTTCATAAGACTCTGTAACAGTATTCATTCGTTCTCTTCTTCGTATTCACGGATTAAATGGAATAGGCGTACTCTACAATTGCCACCCGAGATCTATAGTAGCAAGAACTAGAGGGATTTTATATCAAACGGTGTAAAATCCGTATGAATAAGGCATAAGTTTTCATGGTCGGCCTAGATCAAGTTGAAACCCATTCAAAGCTTTCGCTCACATATAGGATTCAGGTGCTGTTTTGCGATCTAATAATAGGTACTCAGTGTGTAATCCTACCTTACATGAAAGCTCACAAAGGAATAAGAGATAATACTAACAGCCACGTTTGACGTCGAATGGTTTCAGGCCTGTTATAGGTACATTTACCCTTAGGTGTCTTAGAAGGAGACTAAGGTTATCAGAACAGTAATTCGAATATTCTTAATTTGTCTGCCAAGTGTAGTTTAATTTTATATGTAGGTACGTCAATTACTCCCGACCTGATTGGCACATTGCGGTTGTGGTTTCGATTCCCGCTCGAGACAAAAATGTGTGCAATCCGCAGATGCTTGTCCTGATCCTGGGTGTTTGCGTATGTGATATTTAATGTTTGTGAAACGCATTCACGATAGAGGAGAAATTCTTAGTGTGGGGTGACGTGTTTTATATAAAAAAATATGTGATGTCCCATATTTAGTAGTAGATGTTTCATAGCTAATACTTAAGTATCATCTTTAAAATTGTCTAGATATGCAGAATCCGATTCAGTCCGAAGAACTCCAGTTAGAATCGTACGTCATAAAACTTACGAGTGAATTAAGGGGGCATGAAAATACGTGAAAGCCAAGCCTTTCTACTTTAAGCCAATCACAGTCAGATCTTCGGTGTTGCAGGTTGCCTAACATAAGCATGGCATCTAATATTGGTACAGACTAAAGACCATACCACATACCATTCCTGTATTGAAACATGTTACGGAAAGATTGACATTTACTTCTTTTTAAACAAGTTTAATTACCGTTCTCAAGATTTAGCTTTATATAAGTAGTTCTAATACAAAATCCATCCGCGTAAATCGTATTCAATTTCCTTGATGAGAGCACGTTATTTGCTTTTCCAGATCAAATTCTACATACATACAAATTGAGTTCAGTCGCTACGACATGATCGAATAACAAACATCATCTGACAACTATCCAATCGTCTTAATATCTTATAAATATTTATTGTTTCGTAATAAACAGTTGCCGAATGTCGTCACACAACAGATCATTGCGCGCCGTGTTGTTTTATATACTAGGCTACTAGCTGCGCCCCGCGGTGTTACTCACTTCATTTTTTCGGGATATAAAGTAGCTTATGTGTTAATCCAGGGTGCCAGCTACCTCCATACCAAATTTTATCAAAATAAGTCAGGGCCGTTTCAGCGTGAAGAAGTAACAAATATCAACACACACACTCACAAACTTTCGCCTTTATAATATTAGTTTGATTGTGTTAATATTAACGCAGAAAAACACTGGAACATCTACTACTTTTCCCTCTCTCTCTGTTTTATCATTGGAATATATTGTCTGGGTTTCCCTTTCTAGAAATATAAAATTATTCGGTTCTTCTATATGAAACGTTGAGGGTAAGTAAATTTAATGTACACCTTTCACTTCTAATACAGCAAGTACGGCCTGAAACACACAACACGTGCAAAAAATAATGAATAAATTAAATACTAAATTTGATACATGATATCAAAATTACGCAGAACATAAATAAGGCCTAATCATAGCAAAATTAAGCCCGTAATACCCGTTATTAAATTCGAGAGCCTAACCAACGTATTTTACTAAAACGTACACATATCCCAGTTTTCAAGGATTTCATTTACGTAGCCTAATATTATTTACGTAGACATTGCTAATTCAAATCTATTTGTCATAGGGCTACACCAAGTCAATAGACATCTGGTCGGTGGGATGTATCCTGGCGGAGATGCTGAGCAACCGACCCATCTTCCCGGGGAAGCATTACCTCGACCAGCTGAACCATATCCTCGGCGTGCTGGGGTCGCCGAGCCAGGAGGACCTCGACTGTATTATCAACGAAAAGGTATGTTATGTATTGCTTCTTCTTCTTATCCTATGGTTGACGGACAAACCTGGTTTCAGAGTTTAAACGGCCTGTAGGCCTCTGACATGGCTTTAAACACCGTTGAAAAATCTCTTAGGTGTTCCGGTTTCCTCACGGTGTTTTCCTTCACCGTTTTAAGCACCTGACAACTAATTTATAGTACGCACAATAATTCGAAAAGACACTGGTACGTCAGGGTTTGAACTTGCGCCCTATGACTTGACAGTCCAACGGTGATTCCACTCGGCTATCAGTGCCTTTTGTGTATTGCTAGAAACTAAGTATAATAAAAGTAAACACATAAATACCAGTTAAAATAAGAACCTTCCATTTTGCTTTACCGTGATCGCGTTAAAAGAGTTACGTTACCTACACAAGTTTCGGTCAACAAAAATGTAATGTCACACTACATTTGATGTTACGTACAAGTAAGACAGCATGTCGTTATTATTGGGAGTGAAAAAGAGACGAGCTGCGTTTAGATGAGCTAACTTGACCACCAATAGTGCGATCGCCAAGCCGCTTGCGAAGTGTGGGGATTATGGTAAACCGCTCCCCTCAATAGGAGAGGCCTTTGTTCAACAATGGACGTCTTCCAGCTGATGATGATGAGGATTTCTAAGTCGGACTACTCAGGACAGACACAGTAACAGATACATGAAAAATTATTTATTATTTTACACTACTTTCTTAATTTATAGGTGATCACCATATCATACAACATGTATTTGGTCAGCGTAAGCATAATAAAATTATGAAATACTCAGGAAAAATAATGAATTTAAATTATTTTAGGTACTTATTGGTAGAAATGTATGTTAATTTAAATGTAATAATGTTACTGTAATTAAAACTTTAGGTGAAGTTATGTAAAATAATGTAGAATATTAAATAATCCACAGTGTTTTCCCTAATGGCTTGCGGAATGAATGAAGATTATATTAATTTATTTCCATTTGCGTTTCAAAGCTAAGATGTACACTTAAAGTAATATGACTACAAGACTATGGATTTATATTAACAGCAAAGTGTAAGCGATACTTATAAAATAAATTAGGTGTCAGTACTGATATGGACTGATTTATCGTCTTACAAATAATATATTGAATTTTCCAGCTATCGCTCAAATGCTTATCGGAGTAGACAGTTGAAGCTAGGTTCGATTTGGCGTTAATCTAACCTACAATACCTCAACTATGAGTTTTTTTCATGTAAACACGCTAACGACCAGTTGGTTGAGGCACAGGTTCAATTTCACAAGTTAAACCTCAGTCAAGGACACTCAAAGAACCTTCAAATTGAAAATAAATATAACTGTGAACTTAACGGCGCACCAACGAAATTGGTTCGTGTTAAAGTTTTGGGTTACTGTTGGTTTAGGACCCTCCTATGTCGTGTGAGGTCATCAACATATTCGCCGGAGTTTGTGATTTTATCGCAGCCTTTTAAAAAAGATGCAAATTATAGGCATGTTATTTTTTCTGTAACGCAAAAGTTCAACTTTTTCTTTGTTAGCAATTTTGTTTCTGCGTGTTTATTTTATATTTTAATTTTAATAATGGTTGTTGAAATTATTGAACATTTAAACGTTTGTATTATAATGAATAACATAACATGTTTGTATTCTCCTAAGGGACAGTAACACATCCACAATTCGCTAGTTATGTAGTAATCTTTAGAGCAAAAACACAACTTTTTGGAAAGGCAATATATCGTTATTAAACCTGGACTTTCTGAATGGATACTACATTATTCTAATGCATCGAAACAGAGAAATCAAAGCAGACGAAATGTAGGTACTAGGTACCACTAATGAGCAACTAAATCGCGCTGAATGACGCGTGCAGATCGTTACGTAATTTTATATAGGACATAAATCATGTTGCTTTGCGTATAATCACATACACCATCAGTGTAGGCGTGTCATCCGCCTCTGCCTACACTTCACAATGCGGACGTTAAGATATAAATTTGCTTAATATCTCCGTCCTAATGAATGCGAAGTTAAATACAGAAAGATTTTCTTAGAATGATAAATTACTCAATAACACTCGATTCAAGTAGGTACGGTAAGCAATAGAAGTAAGCTTAATAAGTTAAGAAACTTAATGTTAAATAAAATTGAAATAACATATAAATTTATCAGGACAATTTATTTTTAGCACTGTCTAACTTCTTTCAAATTATGCGTGTATTTCTGCAGTTATAACTGTAAACAGTTGGTAGACCAAATCAATATAAATAAATAAATTCAAATATTATATATATGACAGTACAAATTATAATCTGAGAATATTTGAGACTACTATGTAACAGATTGTCCTGACGACTTGATTGGCGCAGTGGCTAAGCGATTGGACTGCTGTGCTACGGGTTCGATTCCCGCTTGGGACAAAAATTTGTGTGATCCGCAGATCTTTGTCCGCAGTCTGGGTGTTAATGTACGTGATGTTTCACGTTTGTGAAACACACCCACGATATAAAAGAAATATAATGGGATGTGCAAAGATTTTAATATGTAGGCTACTTTTAGTTAACTCCAAGAATCTTCAAGTAGGTTTCAAGCTTCCGTTATTTATACATATTGTCTCTAGATTCGTACGAGTAATACAGTTAGTAAAGGCAATCGGGGTAACTTTTCGATCCCATCCCAACCGAGTGCCGTGAATAAGATATGAACTATGACCATAGATTCAATGTTAATCGAATGGTGACGAGCTTTCTTAATGTCAGTTGACTGAAATTTGCAATATACATTTCTAGCTTATGCCCGGGACTTCGTCCCCGCGGATTGCTGAAAAACATGAGCATTTTCTTATAGGAAACTTTTGAAAACGTTAGTCACGAGCGAGATATGAGTGAGGGCTATTAAAATTAAATTAAATTTGCAAATCCATAACGTAGGGAATTAATTTTAATAACAATAAGTAAATAGACTTGTTAGTTGTTAGGCAGTTTAATGGTATACGATTAAGCGGTTATAATTGTTACGGCTAATAGAATTTTAAGTTGAATCCCCAAACACAAGGGTTGTTTAAAATGTATGTAAATTCGACCATTAGCTCGGTCACGTAATGGAGGATTATACTTATTTGAATAGCGCCATTATTATTTGACCATAAGTTATTAAAGTGTCGTTTTGTAGTTGCAATCCTAACCGCCGCACTCAGTGACGTTAATGATTACTTAAACTGACACTAAGGAAAGATTTCGCTAAAGAAACCTTTACTTAGTGATAGTTTTAGTAATAATTAATGTCTTTGAATTATTGATCATGAAAAATCAGCCCGACATAACATTTTAGTGCAATGGGTTTTCCTTAGACTGCCTCTTTATACAATAAGAGCAACGGGTCCTTACCGCGTACGTAATTAACGGTACAAATACCTATTTTCTCGACGTTTCGACCGACTTGCAAAGGCCGTGGTCAAGGGTTGACTGGTACTTCTGCCTCTGTGGTCTAGGGGTCACGAAACGCGACTGCTAAACTTGTGGCCTTTCTATTTCCAGGTAAAGCCTAGTGTTATTGGGTTTGCCATTAGGTAATAGTAAAAGCACGGAATCTGAATTTTTGTCTGGTTAATGGTAATAAGTTCGTCCCCTATTACATTAAGGCCCATAACATTAACTGGCGAAAAATGGTTGTACGATACATGTGTGTACAGTCTGTACGAGTACAGACGGGATACTATGTTTATAAATAATATGTTTGTGTTTTTGTGACCAGGCTCGCGGCTACCTGGAGTCGCTGCCGTACAAGCCGCGCGTGCCCTGGGCGGAGCTGTTCCCCGGCGCAGACGCACGTGCGCTGGACCTGCTACACCGCATGCTGACCTTCAACCCCCACAAGCGCATCACCGTCGAAGAGGCACTCGCGCACCCCTACCTCGAACAGTACTACGATCCCAACGATGAGGTTTGTATAGACAAATCAAAAAACATTTATTGGTGTTTAAATATGAGTATATCAGTATAGCTATACCTAAAATATGTATACTGAGCTGATAGTTATCCAGCTCACCCTTGCCTCACATATTTTTATAAATCTTACGTTATTGTTTTATGTTTGGTATTTGGTGATATGATGTGTGGTAAATGGTTAATAAAAAGGTTTCGATTACAACATTTAACTGTGCTAGTACTGAGAAATTTTACTGTAATATACATTAAAATACTCACCACTTTACGACCCTTTTATTGTAAATTATACTATATTGTACACAAACAAACATTGCATCAATATTTATAAATCATAGTCAGGTAAATCTGTCGCATCTTGCAGTTGGAATGTAGATCCAGCTTGCGGTTATCAACATCGTGAAGATCTAACAAATGAATGCGTCATCCGATTAACCGCCTGAGAGCTAACAATATTTATCTGTATTGTGTGGTGACGTAGTGTAAAGAACAGTCCACTCATCATCATTTGTTTTTCACGGATAACCCAAATCGACATTAGGTCATGCTTTATAAATAATACTTACGCCCTCAAAGATAAAAACAATATTTCTTTCTCAAAATCATCTTTTATTTTATAACGTGTGGATGGAACTATTAAATGCATGCAACATGTTAAATGCATTTTCCTCGTACGTCTTATTTGCATCATAAGTGTGTTTACACGCCGTCTGTCTCATAACAGCAGCGTAACTTATTTTATCCTTATTATGACACTTACAAATAAGAGTGAACTTTATACCAGGTAAAGGTATAAAACCTTTTCCTGTATGCTTCTACTAAGGAAAATTTCTTCCCAATTTTACTTTGGAACATTTCCGAGTTTTGCCGCTGAGAGATTGAACTGTTTAAGGTCAAAGTAAGTTTGTTATTAGCTATCGAAAAGTGTCGCCTCGAAGCAAATAAGTCAATTTAAAAGCTTCGAGGAGATACACAGCTGTATTTTAGGCCTATTTATCAATGATATTATCAGTAAATTGTTGCTTACATAACCAATAAATACTCAAAACGTGTCGAAACGTGTTAGAGAGATTTGGGCGTACCTATCGCACCTAGTCTTTGTCAAATGCGTGAGCGTACCGTACCCCAAACATGCTTACAAACCATTGTTGTGTACATACAGCTGTATTATGTGCCATTATGTTTTTACAGTCCAGTGTAATGTAAATGTACTGTTACGTAAAAGTTGAATTTTCAGTTTGTCTTTTTATGTGTTTTTTTATCACACTCATATTTAAGGGAGTCAACATGGTACAATGTAGTAATTTATTCCTTGTTTTTCTTTTTTACTCACCAATTCGCCGCTACATTTCTTCTTCGTATGGATACCGAAAAAATGTCTGTGTTAGTCTTGTGCTTGATCTCTCTCGTTTTGTCGCCCCATCGGGCTACGGGTGTGTGGAAATAGAGAGCGCACCTCTGTTTGTGCCATTAATGGTGCAGTATATTGTGGGGCTCGTAGCTATGCGGCTACCCGGCAGATCAGTCGATCTGCGAGGTTAAGCCGTGCTCGCCGCGGTCAGTCTTATGATGGGTGACCGTTTTCACATGTCGAGACCCCACCGTGCTTCGGAAGGCACGTTAAGCCGTTGGTCCTGCGCCTGATCTCTCTCCGGTCGTGTCGGTCTACCGTCCCATCGGATTATGAGAGTGAGTGAATAGGGAGTGCACCTGTGTCTGCATGCATACTTGTGCACTATAATATCTCCTGCGCAGACAGTCTCACAGGCTAGTCTCAGCGGAGACAGGCCGCCGTGACCGAAATTCGGTCAGGAGGATATTATTTATTATTATATATTGGCCACCGTGACCGAAATTGGGTCAGAAGGATTACTATATTTTATACTCAAATTTCATTACAGAGGGACATAGAAACTCCTGAAAGATTCATTGTCTTCCCCGTGTAAAAATACAGAAAATAAACTTCAACTGGTTCCATGTTAAATAAATTTATGAAGCGTACTTTTTCTTTATTTTAAACTCCGTGGTAGCGTAGGTAATTGTACATAGTTACGTTATGTTATACCAACCTATGTTTTGTCGGTGGAGCTAGGGGGAATCTACATTGCCCACCCTCTGCTCGCCATTGTTAGCAATATGTTGTTACGCCGCTACGCCCGCAACTAAATGTAATTGCGATCTATTTTTTTAATTGGTATTTTACTACAATAAATGGCTAATTAAAACTTCGATAGTATTGAATTAGATTTTCACCGACTTCAAAAAAGGAGGGTGTCAAAATCTGGTGGAGATCTTAGTCCTTAGGTGGAGTAATTGCATATCTATGTAGTGTTAATGACAGTTCTATTGAAGCTGTTTTGATTCTATCTTTTTCATAAGTCTTTTAACACAGTATAAAACTGTGATATCAGCATGAATAATGGATTTTCAGCAATGTCCCGGGTATTCCTGTGGGTAACGCAAGCGTCACCTAAGCATTAGGTAACTGAATATGTGATGCAATTGCCTAGCCTTGTGTGCTTACAATAATAATACCATTGTGCCTTTAAACCGTTGTAAATATGATTTATTTTGATGTTGATGTAGCCGTCTGAGTTTTGAGTTTCTTATTATTGTCAATATCGCGTCTTCGGACATATAATGTAAAGCGCGTGGTACTATACATAGAATATGAATTTTAAACCCAGCATTTACTAAAACAGTGGGGTGTGGCGATAATAACTGATTATACGTTCAGTTTACAAATATAGGAGTGTAATTCGTTAGCATAATGCACGGCCTAACATGACCCTGTTGGGACATCAAATCGACGTGGCGTAACACCCAGGACACGTAAATTACCCCACCACACAATTACCCCCTGTTTCATTGCAACAAATTACCTACCATTTGCGAGTAACCTCCATTTTCATACAATGTTTTATTCATAGTACGTCCAAATGATCAAACGTCTTTTTGACTTAAATTACAAGATAATTTGCTCTGCCAATTTAGATTCATGAATAAGGTGTTGGTGCTTTACATTATTTAACTATATATAACTACAGATGTATTTAAAAGGGAATGTTATGCTGATGTAATTCATTTATGGATATGTAAATAAATATAAACATGTCGGACATCGTTCAAAGATGAGTTTTGTTCACAGCCGGTAGCGGAGGAGCCGTTCCGATTCGCGATGGAACTCGACGATCTTCCCAAGGAGACACTGAAGAAGTACATCTTTGAGGAGACTTTACTTTTCAAGAAACTCAACGAAGGCGCGTAGACGAGGTGTCGCGGCCGCTGTAATAAGATCTTCCCCTCCCCCCGCGCCGGTACGCCAGCTCGGCGCCTCTGGGGCTAGGTGTTCGATGCGTGCGAGCTCTGTACCCGTGCCGACCGACACTCAGCCACCGGCACGTCACCGCCGCTACATTCATTATATCATCGACTTATTTATCTTATCTTTGCAGTGCTTCGCGATTAGCCAAGTAATACGAATAATTCCTAAGAATATTTGTTGAATGTTGTAACTTTAAGGATAATATACCGTTTTATATTATGGTAACAGGAAAACAATCCGGCGAACAGAACTCGCACGCATGTGTGACGCCACCCAGGTCTAATTATGTGGATGTTGACGGTGGTTTAACTTGTCGGATACCTATTCATCGCTCGTAGTCGGTTAACCAAAGGTTTATGTGAACCAACGTGTCGTATTACATCCATTAAGTATTCGACGTTGTGGACTCGCTTGGGTTTCGAGTACGCCGTATTTTTTGTGTATTATACAGTAATATGTTATATAATTAAGTCTGTTGGGCTCAGAGCCATTTGCTAAGTACTGGCACTTGAGATTACTTTACCGAATTTATGTTGCAGTGTTGAACTGTTGAGAATACTTCCTGGACTATAAATTTCGGAGCTAAAAACCCTTATGACCACTTTTTCGGTAACCGAATGTTTTTCGGCACTGAGCCTATCTTTCAAAGGGAAGAAAACCAAATGGGTCAATTTAACGTCTAGGCATTTGTTTTGTAAGTGCAGTCTCTTCTTATTTCTTAGGCGTAGTCGCTAAATAGCGATCGAAAAAGTATTTTGTGGCAGTGTTATGCATAATAATATTTTCTTATTTAAAAACTGCCAAAATAAGTAAAAAAAAATAATTGTTGCTTCATTTTGATGATTCAAATCTGATTACTCGGAAACATGACGTCTGAACGTACTATGTTCGGAGAATATCGTATCGGTATGATTGGTAAGAGCGTAGTTATAATAGGTACCTATATAATAATGCGTAGCAAACTTATAGTATCATAGATAGGACTTTTCTGAAATTTATAAACGTTAAACATACCTAGTCGTACAATTTCTAAATTGTGATGTTCGATCATTGTGTTGACGGGGATCGAGGTCTTCGTAGGTATTTTGCAGTATTACGTGACGATAGAGTAACGTTTGACATCGACGGTAGAAACGATCGGGTGACACGCTCGCGTCGCGACTTCTGAACGAATAGGGACGGAGTCTGGGCAACATTCAATGTTTTTATGAATATCTTAGCGTGACTACTACACGTGTCGGATTCCTCACTGGGGCAATGGAATATATATAGAGAGAGAGAGTATGGAATGTGTATATGCTATGCGTTGGAACCACTGCGAGCAGTTCGGACCTAAATAGTGCGGTATCGGGAGACATCCCGCATCGCCGGAACGGTCGCGACTCAATACCAAACAATGTGGACAGTCAGCGGCAATGGACGGCCGATGTAAATATTTTTACATTTCGAATTAATGTATTTTAAAGTGTCACCGAGTAATAATTTCAAGCACCACATTATTATTCATTAATTCTGATGTGATCTACTTACGAATAAATGTACTTTCTCTTTAGCGAGCAAAGTGTTCGTTGGAAAACTTGCGTGTTTCAGTGATTTTTGTAATAATAATTATCGTCTTCCTTGTATTTGCATGTTAGCGCACAAGACAATTTTAGAATAGTTATTCTTCATATCAGATATTTTAAAGAAATGTTTATAGATAAAATTAAATTTTGTTGATGAGTGTGCGATTAATGGGGTCGTCGTATCAAGTTTTTCAACGAACGGGTGCGGGCGATGCGCCGTGCGTCACGTGTCGCGCGTGGCGGGCGTCGCGGCGCAGGGCGCGGGCCGCATCCATTGTTACGACTTCATTATGTCTATGAGATGTTGTTGGAGGGGGCGGGCCCACCGTGCGGCTCTCACTGAACCTTGGGCGATCATTTATCTACTTCTGTACTAAGACTTGAATAACGTTGTTTGTTGAAAGTATTTAGGGAACATTTTAGCTGTAAAACATTTGTCATTCAATATTAAATTGCAGTACATAGTGAAATGTTTTATTTTGCCGAAAGACTGGGTCTCCAGTTGAGCTGTATTACGTGTTGTATAAATGTAATAGACATTGCTTCACGCGGCCGTGGCTACGTTCACAGTGGACTAGGTACACTTGCTGCCTGAACGGTCAAACGATTACATGCATTTGCATTTGCCGTTATCAAAACAGATCGAACAGAAACAACAACGGTTCGAGTGAAACTCTATTTGACCGTAACCATCGGACGGTGTCGGACATGCTATTGTGAATGTAGTGACAGCTGCGACTTGATTAATATCGCATTTACAGTACCATCGACATGATATCGAGTGTTTTTAATACTATAACCAAAATAAACTACCTTCCTCGGGAGGTAATAAGTCTATTTGTACAGTTTTCTTTTCTAATTTCTACTTAAGAAACGCTTGGAAATATGTAATTTCAACTGTATTTGTAGATCATACGCCTATGATTTGTAAAAAAGACAAGCTTATTTATTGTGACTAGTATTTTAACTAAGTGGAAATCGTCTCACTGACTGCTGTCGAAATAACTTGTTAAATGTTTCCAATGTTTAGACTGTACCTATTGTAATATTGTATCTTAGGAACAAGGGGTTGAGGACAATTGTATACGAAAACGTCGTTTTACCCGTTGACAAAAGTATTTTTTTATTTGCTTCGTAATTTTAAAGATAAAGCACAGATATTGCTTTTTCTGCCAGTCCAACCAAAAAGCGTCGAAGAAGGTTGGTAGGAATTATTACCCCCAGTGAATATAAATAATCGTTATTATATGTATTAACATTCTTCAGCCCCTTGTTTCTAGAATATTTTGACGCATATTTCAACCATAGTTTTAATACTGCATGGGATAAACCAATTTGTATAGGAACTTCTTTCCTGAATATTAAATATGGTTGGAATGAAAGCCAATAAATATGATACCTATTTCGCCATTTTAAATACATTTCTGAAGTCTAAAACCTGTTAGTATAGTTATCAAGAATGAAATGGTGAAATAGGTGCGTAATATCTCCAATACACACCCAAGTTCTTCCCTTGCTAATTAGTTTTCTATACAACATCTAAAGATTATAAACACCACAGTACCATCATGTATTTATTGTTAAAATATGAGTGTTGCCATATTTTCTTAAGTCATTATGTACAAATTGGATATTGTAAGATCATTTGTTATCTGTCAACAGTTGAATATTACGAAAATAAATCAAATCAAAAGAGTTAACTTGTTTAATTTGTTGCTTCCATAAACCTTTCTCTCTAAGTTAAAGGACCTGAATTTCTGGTCAAGTGATTTTGTGCTTACCGAAGTTGCCTGGTAGAAAATATTTAGTAGCAGAGTTCGTCATTGCACCCAGTAATTGGCAATCACCTCTTAATTATTTAGAAGTTGGACAGAATTCTATGAACTGAATAGATAAACCCTCATCCCATGCTATCTGGCGATATCAAGATTTACAAAAATAATATCGGACCTAACCTACTGTTTAAAATCTCAGTAGCAGGGGTAATTACACCTGCTTGGTTTAGTGGTTGCTATTCGCGACTGTTGAGCACGAGATACTGCGTTCGAATCCCAGGTCGGGCAGTGCTTTTTCCATTTGGTATTGGGTTTTTCCATTTGGTAATTCCCAGTAGCGGCTCGGAGTCAGGATTTGTGTCCGTTGATGTCAATAGGCTCACCCTATTACATTGGGACTTAAAACAGAACTTGCGAAATGTGGGTGTACTATTTTGTTTTACATATGTTATTCTTAAAAATGAAATTAGTGCACAACAAACACTTTATTTTTCTATAACGGGTATCCCTTATAGAAAAATAAAAGTAAGGATATCAAAAAGGTATAAAACTATAAATATAACTTAATTAAAAGCGGTTTAACAAACCGCTTTATTCGTCGGTAAACGAACAATGAACCTTAATATCGGAGTAAAAATTGCTTTTAAAACTACTAGGGAACGCTTTCACATTAATTAGGTAATGTTACCGTAACTTCGCCCGGGGCAACATGATTGTAGCGAAACCACTGGATAATACCAATTGGAACACGAGTAAATTAAAATGTGTCTTTCATTACACACAAACACAAGGTTATTGTAAGTATATATGTAATTTAACTTTCCTAGTACATAATGGAGTTCGTGGTGAAAGTGCGGGGTACCATTGTGCGTTTGATCGCGACTGTGTTTGATCGACAAATGAATGTGGAAAATAATTATTGTTATTTGTATTTTGCTTTTTAAAGATTATAATAAATAAATTCATTAAATTAGGTACGCCTGAAGGTTATGTATCTTTTTACACGACTGCCCAAAAAAAGGAGTGTAATGTTTTCAGGGTTCATGTATGTATGTGAGTTTCTTTATTCCACCATAACTTATGAATGCCTTAACCGATTTTGATGTATGGAGTGTCGTTAGAATCCTTACACTATCGCGAGTATCATGGGCTTTAAAAAAAATAAACAATTAAAAAAATATAAGAAAATTAAAAAACTTGACGGCCATGACAAAAAACGATCTAAAAAGTGATTTTTTTAGTTATATTTTTTTTATCAGAAGTTATATACCCGAATTTTGCTGTTGGTTATAATCCAATGAAGGTAGGTAATATCACAATATGTGGCGAATGACGACCCTTCTAGTAAGACGCAGCGTTGGCCGTCTTTCACCAGGAGGACCGACGATATCGTCAGAGTTGCGGGCAACCGGTGGATGCAAATGGCAGGTTGTCGATCATTGTGACTTTCGGATCGGATCATTGTGCATCTAAGGGGGAGGCCTTTGTCTGACAGTGGACGTCTTCCGGCTGATAATGATGGTGACGGAAAAATCTATTTGTATAAGTAGCTATAACTAATCATACATTTCTAGTGCAGAATATTCAGGAAAAATAATGTTATATTTTAAAACTTCAGAAACTTTACCGGACATAAAACTCAATTAGAAGCTAGTGACTCCACCGGCGATACTTTAGTCCGGGATAACGGCTGGCTCGTAACGTGGCAGTCCTTTAATTAGCCTCTATATCGTCATATCCATGTAAGTGGATCCTTGTCATAAAACCCGAGTTAGTTACAGCGTGAGCTAATGACTTTTAAACTAGAAAAGCTGATCCATCTCCGTCCATGATATTGAAAAGTTTTGATTCAAGAAAGGCTTAATCAAATTATCAACGCGTATCCAGCCAAAGCTTAAACGATTCATAATGGGAAAAGTTTTGTGAAACATCGCGTTGTCCTCCGCGAACGGAAGCATTTTAGCAAGTTTTGTTGTTATTTACAAAATAACGTTACATTTCTTAACAATATTTCATTCTGGAACACGTAAAATATCTCGATTTAAATTCTAACTTTCTCCTTGAAGCTTTTGTTGAATTCTATTTTGTTGGAGCTTAGTAAAGTTATGAGAACACTACAAGACTCCGTGATATCGAAACCTTTGTACAGTGTACGTTACAAAGGGCTGTAGATTCGACGATGCATGGATGTTGTAATCTGCTGGAAATATTTGAAGGTTATGTATATTATCAAAAGTGTTCGTATTCGTAACCATTATGTCTATGTAGGTACATACTTGGTTTACCGTCCGCTTGTCAACAAGGCAACATTAGACATGCTACGTCTGATCGCGAACCACAGGCTGTTTTTTAGTATTTGTTAAATCATTACAAGTGATTTCACGAGATCTAGCCAGTGGAATTAGCTGTGTTTCAAGGAGGCTAGTAAGTATCTACCCTACAACATCTTAATCGTATTTCTTGAGTAAAGAGCACGTTGAACTGTTGTCTATCGCAGTTGATGTATCCTGAGAATACTGAGATCAATGCACTGTCAATCCATAGCCGATAAACTGATTGAAAATGAAGAAAACTTTGTGTCGTGGCGGTAAAGAAAGACCCAGCAGTCAAAGATCAAGCAGAAGATAAAAGTGTTTTAATATTGTTTATGTACATTTTTGGCCATACTTTTAGATAATATGTAAGTACCTAAACCTAGACCAAACCTACGTTAAATCTAGATGATTGCTTATATTCGGTCAAATAATACAGAACATAATACGTAACTATTAGAATTGTTTGTATGGCCTATTTTATTCTGTCTACAGTCTTAATTTAGTGTTTGATTTTGTGCCAAATAACTTCGATCTTGTTCTCAGTAAAGCAAAACAAATAAAGTAGGTGGATCAAGTTTACAACCTTTTTAAAAGCTCGGGAAAGCTTCTCAAACTATATTTAGGTACAGGGAAAGTCAGCAGACTTAAATCCCTATTAAGAAAATTATTGGTTTCCATCAACATATTTTTTCAATGAATTTTTGTTAACTGTAAGTACCTAGTAAAGGTATTTCGATAATACCGTATATTTGTATATTTTAGATACCTACATATATCATTTGAAATGTTAGATTTAAAACCACTGCTTCTAGTGATGACCCAGATTTTCAGCACATAGTTGCGAGTAAATGATGACGAGGCAACTACCATAATAACTAATTGATAATGTCACATGACATTAAAAACACTGTACCAACCCGATAAATGTCTTGGAGCTGAAACGTCTGTCGGAAAGCGTGTGTAATATTCATACAATACCTACCTACTCGTACACATACACAATTTAATATAAAACAAACACCCTGATCTAAATTACCGGTGCCTAAAAATATAAATCTGAAACCAAAGCCGTGCAGCAACACATTATAAAAACCTTTGCTGCTATACAACCAGCACGTGGAGTGTTGACCGTATACCGTCCATTAGAGCATTTAATCGTTCTGTGGAAAATTTCCCTCAACCGTTCGCTAGCCGTACGGCCATATAAATTGTTTGTGAAAGTAATTTGAATTTGTAGGCACGTGTTATGTTTCAGCGATGTAGATGTTCTTTTTTATTCGCGTAATTAGTTTATGAGTTTTATTCATTCGTTTATATGATCACGACCGTAATGCCTGGTTTGCAGGGTGTTTGCATAATCAACTTCCTTACCATGAACTCTTAAAGCAGGACAGTTTACCTTGTGGAAGCGAGACGCCGCTACGTGCTGTGTAATGCAGCGTCTCGCTTCCACATGGGTAAGTTCATGGTAAGGGGGCAGGGGTCTTTGCACCCAAATTTTGCGTATCATAAGTACTAAGAGGAGAAGAGCTTATTCCTACCATTTATTGAGCCCACACCAGGTTGTAACCTCTCTCGACTCGCTTTTTCGGCGACGGAAGAGAATTTTCTTCTTAACCCATCGACCCCGAAGTGATCCGATTAGCATAGCTATGAGCACTGAATTTCTAATTATGCTTGTGAGTTTGTGGTAAGTCTAAGACCCTTCTAAAAATTTAAATCTCCGATTTCCTAGACTGTAGGTACCTACCGTGTTATAGCACTATTAACTGTATCGCACTGTATTAAAGAAAAGGATAAGTAGATGCAAAAAGTTCCTATCAACAGAGAAGGTATGAACGACAGTCCAAAGAAACAGATGTTATATTGTGTTGCATTTAAACGTCTTCAGTCGACGTTGCCAAGAAGATAGTGATCTTTTAAGTCATGGGACAAAACACTGTAGTGGCAAGGAACAGCGTGATTAATGTGGTCTGCTTTTGTTTAGACTATCTCATGGTTCGTAAGAACCATATTTTACCAAGTATGTAAGTATAGAAATGCTTGTTGGGAAATATGTAGGTCAGTTCGACATCCATACTTAAGTACGAGTATTATAATGAGTTGATTAAATTAATGCTGTAATTCTTTTGTTTCGGCATAGAAGCAAGATACATTACCGTTATTTAGGTATTGTATGAACCTAAATAACACTTTCTCCCTGTTTCCTGCCGAGCTGACTTGGTAAATAATAATAATAATAATAATAATAATATCTTGGGACAACTCACACACGGTCATCTGATCCCAAACTAGGCAGAGCCTGTATTATGGCAACCGGACAACTGATAAACATACTTAAATATTTTTAAATACATACATAATATAGATAAATTACACCTAGACACAGAACAAATCATTATGCTCATCACACAAAGATTTGTCCTGGGTGGGAATCGAACCCACGACCTCCGGTTTAGCAGTCAGGGCCACTAACCACTAAACCAACAGGCCAATGAAATGGTTGTTCATTCTGCGTGTATTCCCGAAGAAATAATAAGAAAGATATGTCACACCCACCAATCAGTTCGCTAGATTTATTTTATTTATTTATTTTATTTATTATTAATAAAAGGTACAAAGTAACGTATATGACATACAACAAAGTCCAACAAAACTATACACATAGTTTAGATAACTAGGTATCTATATTTGTGTTAGCTTAATCCTGTCTGCCGGTCTATCTATTTGTTATCTTTTCAGCACTTTATTCAATGGAATCCATATAATATCCATATATTATTGTTATCGAATATTAAATGTCCTTATGACATTGTTTGAAAGATAGCAAACATCAAGTTACTTTGATCTCTGATAAATTGTTTTTTTTTTCACGCGGACGATTTCTCGTGCTATAGCTAGTTCCACATAAAAGCTTGCTTATTCTCGCTCGATTACAAATAGCTCCTGTTCAATTTAAAAGTAAATGAAAAATCCAGATAGGAGATTGGGATTCGACGATTATTATCAAGTCCACAAAGCTTGTGAGTTGTGCGCCGGATGCCAATCATCGATCCATCACATTCTGATATTCGATTACATTCACACCTCACTTCACGACACGGAGCCAAATAAAAGCGTCGACATCAATCTCACATCTTTAAGCAAAATTACTTTTAGATATTATAACGCCAGGGTTCCCAGAGAGGCAGGTAGAATGCTACATTGTTCACCCACATTTTCGCCTCGTTGGTCTAGTGATCGCTAAGCGCGACTGCTGTGCAAAGTGTTATTAGGTCTTTTTATTAGGTAATCTCAGCCTGGAATTATGCCCGGTTGATGGCAATAGGCTCGTCAATGTAGGTGTCAATGTAACTATATGGGCACCTCTGAGAAATACAGGCATAATAATGATATACATATATACCTATATTTAAATAACAATTTCGGGTTCTGCCATATCTCGTCTTATACTTCTCGAAATGTACCTAATTATAATAAGATATAAAATTCGTAATGTTAATTACCTAACTACAAACTAAAACCTAATCAATAGAAGAATGACTGATTACATACAATACAAGATACAGGCGATACCTATCTGGATTATTATTTTAACGGTTTTTTAGAGTTCCGTTCTCGATATCTGGCTATGAAAAACAGAGCCGCTATCCAATAAATTGGCTCACAAAAATCACTGACGACCGCTTCAATAAAACAATAAAGTCGATAATACCATTAGCCGATTACTACTTTTGTCGATGGTTTCCTATACAGAATTATCTGTTACCAATTGATTGATTTATTTGTTCCAATATTTATATTTACTACAAACCTATCTGTTTTTCTACTTGTACAAAATAATTAAGCCCTCTTTCTCCAACTTTGCGGTTTATAGTAATATTTATGGTAAAATGAATGTTTTTAATTTATTGAATGTGTATATCTTTATATATTACTCAATCAAAACAATAAAGATTACTTTACTTTATTAAATTATGCTTGTATTAAGTATCTGTTAAAAAAACGTAACATTAATACAACATCACGCCTGTATTTTTCGAAGGGGTAAGAAGAGGTGCACATAATGTACACCCATTTCGCTAGTTACGTTGTAGGTCCAAATGTCATAGAGGGCAAGTCTAATGCCATCAACCGGGCACAAATCTAGACTCCGTGCTGCTACCAAGTTACCTAATGGAAAAACCCATTAAAAAAATTACAGTGTCGGTATGACTGTATTCTCTATGTTAAGCATAGCCAGCAATAGTGTAAGTTCCATTTGCATGTCATACCTAAAGATGACCGATTATCAACGAGACCAAAATGATCTCCCAGTTAAATTGGTATTAAGGTGGCTTCGAAAATACAAATGCAATTTCTGTCCATTATTTCACTGAACTTGATTCCTTAACATGGTGCACATGAATCCGATACGACCTTCTAGCTATATTTCTCGTTCGACATGTGGACGGACTGCACGAAGCTATCCATCCTCACGATGTATTCCTTTAGACGTCTTTACGGCGCCCGCGAGACGTGATAGGGTACTACCGTAGTAGAGTCCTACAGCAAATATTTAAGCACTCCCGGACGTTTATATCGCCCAAGGCAGATATACATATATTACTCTGTACATTACAAACTGCCAAAGTGGAATGATAATCTAGAATCAAGACTATAATTTCAAGTTACAAACGTGTAACAACGTTCCTTGTGTACCTTACACAAGGAACGTTGTTACACGTTTCCAGACAAGATATATATTAGTTTAAAACCAGTTTCAATATCTGTCGGATATAAATAAGCCTCATATTTTCCCTTCCTGGGTGAAATAGTTTTCACACTCGGATTGCGTTTCCAATATCGACGTAATCCGTAGCAACGGCTACGGGCTATCTACTACGCGTTCCGTAGCTTCGTAGCGGTGCAGTAATGCAATCGTTTTGCTCGGCTTGAACGCTTAGCTTAATTAAAGGTTCGACCTCAGTGACTTGTGATATGGCTGAGAATTGAGTTATAGTCTATATTGATAAGCAGGATTATAACATTATTTGTAGGTAGGATTAATAGTAGTCAAGTCCTTTAAAGTTGTTTTTAGTCTTTCGGAGAAACGTATTATGTTGTTTTTAATTTTAAGTAAATAAATAACTTATTGAAAAGATTTTTCAGCTAGCAGAAAATAATATTTGCTATTTTTATTCCTCAGTACAAATACCTATTGTTAATTAGTTAACTTGGTTTATATAAACATGAGTTTTAAATTGAGTTTTGTGGAACTGCATTGCCTGGTTTCTAGATTTCTGATTTACGTTGCAGATTTCAAGACAGTCACATCATTATCTGGGACGCCCAAACTTTATCGTCCATTTTCGAGCCTTATTATTGTAGCTGCTGACTTAAACGATTTACAAGGATAGTCATGAGTGATGGGGTAGTCATTCACACTAATTTATATAGCACTCGATTTCAACAGTAGTTAGGGATGGCATCACACTATTATTATAAGCGAAAGTTTGTGAGTGTGTTTGTATGTTTGTTACCTTTTCACGCTCAAACGGCTGGATCAACTATGATAAAATTTGGTATAGAGATAGCTGACACCCTGGACTAACAGGCTACTTTTTATCCCAAAAAAATGTAGCCGGTAACACCGCGGGGCACAAAAATAAACAAAAGCCAAGCTAAACATTGACATTCTCCGGTCTCACCAAGAATAAGAGAAAGAATAACTTACCCTATGGTAAACTCCATATGGAATTATTGCATGACTGTATATCTTTGTTCGTAAAAAGGTTGGGTTACTATTATTTTGGGGTCCATTATGAAATGAAGATCGCTGGCGCGTGAATGATGTATAAGTTGGAATACAGAAAGATAGCAGAAACAATTGTACAGAAAATACACTTTGGTTGAGTGAAATAATTACTTTATTCTTATAGTATTATGTGTAGGTATCTCGATTATTAAAGGTTCAATTAACTTATTGAGATATTTTGATCATAAATAGGTTCTAATTATATTTATATGATTGATAGTTCGGCTAGAGCTTATTGTAACTTCAGTTTTTTATAAAATATATGTACCTGTTACCAGAAACATAATTTTAAGAAAAAATGGCAAACACTGAACATCCTGTTTCCTTTCTCATGATTATTGTCAGACAGAGACAAAGGAAAATTCGTTTATTTTGTATAATAAAGATCTTCTTGTAATAAAGTTTGCAAGATTATAATAAGTTGTACACTTTCATAAAAAATACTAATTTATAACATAATGGGTGAAACGCCATCATCTTTTGGTCATTTTTAATCCTCCCTTCTAAGTAAATTAAATCAGAATTAATTTAAGGAATTTTTCGAGATAACGTCTGGGCCCTCTTTAATTTACTGTTCCAATTACATTAACGTTGTTCAGCGGAATATCTCATTTACAACGTAATTTGCTTGGCCGAGAAACGCGAATTCGAATTAGGCTGTATTTAAGGTCGTATCCAACTTATCATAGG
Organism: Abrostola tripartita; assembly: GCA_905340225.1. Classification (NCBI taxonomy): domain Eukaryota; kingdom Metazoa; phylum Arthropoda; class Insecta; order Lepidoptera; family Noctuidae; genus Abrostola; species Abrostola tripartita. Next base: position 3,681,447 of record HG996491.1, read on the forward strand.
TACCTGTCCTTTCAGGTAAAATACAACGATCAAAGACAATTCTTGCAATAAAAATGAAATTTTTCCTGGAGGCAATGTCAGAACTGGCTAGGCCATTATTTATCATCTTACACACAGTGATCTTAAACAATTTTATCATTTTGAGCCTACATGCCACCGCACCGTAAGAGAATACTTTTTTGACATTTATCAAGTGCAGGGACTTTATCTCCTCTTCACTCAGGGTACGTGACATCTGCAGCTATGTGTTGGATAAAGTCTGCCTTTTTATTTTGCCTACGCGAGTAGCGAGCAACATGTGTGCAACCAACGATGTGGAATGACAATCACATCGTGGTTTTATTCTATTTGAAAACAACACTGGTTGCGGTAAGCTGTCAATCTGAAAACATAACGGAATAATAGGTATTGAATATTCGTGTTTTTAATTACAGAATTGTTTGGATGGCCAAACAATTAATTTGGTCTTTGGCAATACGCCTAAGGGAACGACGTTTGATACAGTAATTGTTTACCAAAAATTGAATATTTGTTTATCAGTTAAAGTAGGCTGTCTATTGAGTTTTCAGGAATATTTACATTGACTACCGAATAAATAACTATTTTAAAAGAGCTATATTTTTTTTGTTGGAGTAATGAATTAACTAAGTACAGTAACAAAGGCTACTTAATAGAAAACTTTAAACTTTCACAAGACGACGACGACTTTTAACACAGACGGAGCTGAAAGATATAATTGTTTTTATAAGTTCGAAATTCGCTGTATCGCGATGGGTTACAGCCGTCGGATGTGTTAAGCAGTTCGCTCGTATACCTAAGTTCTTATTCTCCCAAGTAGTGTCGAAGCACGTGTCGCCCATAAAATGTAACAGGTTTTTACGTTTTTTACATTTTTATGAATAAACATAAACAACGCCGCCGCACCGACATTACTTCAGTGGTACAGTTTTAATATTTAGATCTATAGGGTACGTCGTTTTCTTTGAACAAGAGAGAAAAATTCGTGGATTTTTCATGTTAGGACTTCCACACACTGTCGACATTTCGTCTATATATTTAAACTCTTAAACCGACTTCGATGGTATCCTATTGCCTATCTTCAATTATTTTTTTATCAGGTTAAATGTACTCTTTCACACAAAAAGAGCTTAATAATTCCAAATCAGTTTATTATCATCTATTGGTATAAACATGACTGACTTTGCACGTCAAAACCTCCCTATATGCAACTTAACGATAGTCGTTATAGAACATACAATTCAACATACAAGTAAAGTATGTAACCACTTACATTAGAATTGAAACATCAGCTAGGTACACATTAAATAAAGACTTGATAATAACAACTGTTTGAAGGCTATAAAATTGTTTCAGCGCTTTTATTGTTCCACTTTTAATTCGACTGAAACTTTTAGAAAGTATAATTTAATGAGTCTGACTTTTAGCAAGGTTTTTTAAAAAGTCGTATGGTTGTCGAACTCCTACTTTCGCATGTCGACATAAAGATGGAAGTCATAAAATAATATTTGGTTGTTCTTTTATATGATTCTGAAGTGGCGGTCTGATAACCCGCGTATGTTATGCTTGGAGTTATATCGTTTGCCGGCGACACCGCACCGCCTTCTGTCTACCATAGCTTACTGTTTATACCTTGTTTATATGCTCAGTTATAAATGTTTCATGAATCTCTTTTGATCGTAAACAAAGACCATATTTATCGAAACGTTAGTCTTTAAATATTTGTATGTAAATTGGCCTTTTATTGTACCTATCTCTAGAAGAGATGTACCAGCTTAACCTGACTGTTAGTGACCTTATCGAATACCTCTGGGCAAGGTCATAAAGTGTAGAAGACTATGTCTATAATTATGTATTTAAATGTACTTGAAAATTCTTATTCCTCGTTTTTAATCAAAGAACATGACGGTACGTAAGTTTTATCAAAAAAGCTTTTGCTACGATGTAAAGTTTTCACAAAGTTCGTAGCATATCTTCGATGTCTACCCTAGGGGCTGCGTAAATTGTTTTACCTATATTTATGACGAAAAATGTTATTTTAGAAAGCTTTTTCGACTTTTCATCAGAGTTAACTTTTAAAAGAACCGTTTCTAAACGATTCCCTTATGACTCGTTCGATATTATATCTGGTAAAGATTATTTTATGATAACATTAATGTTTATTTCAAGTAACAACCTTATAGTGGTTAATAAAACATATTTTTTTACTAAGGGATAGTTTCTTGACATTATACTCCGAACATATACGTCACAGCACAACAGTCATCTATATTGTCATGTGGCTTTTTCATAACATTATAATACATGTGTACGTACTAATGCTAGATGCCGAGGTAGTTGCATAACGCGGCAACGATAACAAGGTTTTTGCTAGCATAATAGCATTTGCAATCAACCGGGCTGCCAAACAGTTCACATAAATATGTAGGTGCTTACGTCACAGTATATATTACCACGGTGTACACTGTACATAGGTACCTACAATATATATTACCAGGTTCACTCAGTACTAAACCATACCATGAAGATTATGGTTCGTTATTATAACACATGCAAGCGTCGTAATTTTAACCAGTAGCAGGCGGGAGGATAATAATTTTTGGACCTGATTGGGCTTTTAATCTTAGTTACGACCACGAACATACACAAAAGGAATACGGTGTCTAACTCCCTAATAAATATGGATAGTTGTCTGATGTTTAGGAGGTTTTACGGGAACAAGGGTGATGGTAGTTTCTTTTGACATCTGACACTGTAGATACATGTTGTGGTTTCGATTTTTTGGACCAATATGTTTGATCCCCATATTTTACTTTAAGTGGTAATTCGTGTGACCTTAACGTTTTAAATCGATGATATAGTAGAAATCCTTGGGTAGAGAAAACTATGTCATTGGTAATAATGTAAACAATATCATAGTTTTAGGGCTTTTCTATATGCTCACAAGCTAGCACAAGAACATTAATTAAAAACATAATTTAACCAAACATGACACATGTTTACCACCAATACAGTACACACTATTCGTAATTTACGAAACGTTGCATGTTGTGATGTGTTGAATAAAGCGGAGCGCGTCAAAATTGAATCTAACTCGCACAAAGGGTGCATCCTGCGATATTCAGACGAGCGTCGGTCGCTGCATATGAATGATGCCGAGCTCTGGCTGATGCTGTGTTACTTTGTACTTTAGGTATTTTGTATTTGAATACCAGAATGTCGCGTTAGATAGGTACCTACTTTTTGGTATACGATTAGATTTACTTGTAGTAAGCATGTGTTTTGGCGTGTACTGAGTAAGTCCTATGACCTGTATTTCGTACTGCCCCCTTACCATGAACTCTTAAAGCAGGACAGTTTAAGATGTGGAAGCGAGACGCCGCATTACACAGCACGTAGCGGCGTCTCGTTTCCACATGTTAAACTGTCCTGCTTTAAGAGTTCATGGTAAGGGGGCTGATATTGGCCGTGTGGATCGATAAAAGCATGTGTCAAAGGCTTACAGAATTCCGTATGTTGTCATATTCCAGGTTTTGGTCTAATTTAACTAAATTAACACTGGATATTTCAAGCATCGAAATAAACTATCTCATGCACTTCCACTCTCATGTCTGATGTTGCGTGAATAAATTCCATGTTTGTTTGATTAGGAAAACCAAACTAAGCTTCCAATCAAAAGTAGAAGCTTTATCCAGTTAATAATTGATCACAGGACACAATCCCAACGCTTGTCGGTAAACAATTGAAACTACACAACATCGCTTAGTGGAAATGTTTGATTGTCTGATTAAATCCTCTTCGCCTGTATTTGTGTACGATTTATTTTACATTAGTAATGATGTATTGAATTAGGTTTAATCTTAGAGGGTTTAGGGAAAGCTATTAATTATAAAGAGCATGGTGAGGTTACATTGCTATTGTTAAAGAAATGTTAGTCGGTACGTAAACTTAAAATTAGTAGTATTATTAATAGTAGATATATAATACATTAAAGTAAAGAAAAAATAAAATATGCATCTAGATGCTGTAGGGTTTTTAACCTTTAGTATAAAGTAACTGGAACGTTAGCAGTGACGAGACTGTACAAGCATATAGTCGCCTGAGTGTGGAAGATAGATATATATTATGTCTCTTGATTCGTTAAACAGCTTTGGTAAGATAAAGTAAATGTTTTTAAAATGTCTCCAAATTATCTCTATTATCAAAATATCTTCCTTTACCGTATCACACTAACCACACATATATTAAAAGGCGAAAGTTTGTGAGTGTGATTGTGCGTTTGTATGTTTGTTACATCACGCTCAACGGCTGGACCGATTTTGCTAAAATTTCGTATGGAGGTAGCTGACACCCGGGCGAAGCTAGTTCTGTTTATTTTTTATAAAACAATATACCTAATAAGCCATTTTCTGTAAGTAGCTAAACAAATAAGAAAGAACTAATCGGTCTATTTCACAGACTTTTATGCGATGGTCCTTTACTGTTAAAACGAAAGCGGTATAGACTTATTCACAGTATAAAACCAAAATAACACGGCCATCAGTTCAAATGCATTCACGGACCACAAAGCTCCAAATAGTGCGCAGAATATTTATTTTACTAGTGAACTATGGCTACTAAAATAGTACGAGCGAAATCCGATTTAGTTTTCGGTAAAACGTAGCCGATCAAATGTACCTAAATAGTAACATAGAGGTCAGAATTTCTATAAATTGTGAAGTGAAGAAATTAGGACTGCCTCGGTGGTCTAGTCGTTGCTAAGCTTGACTGCTGAGCATGAGGTCCTGGGTTCGGATCCAGGGTCAGGCAAAGTGAAATTGGGTTTTTCCATTAGGTAATTCTCAGTAACGACACGGAGTCTGGAATGGTCTCCAATTGGTAGCATAGGTTCGCTCCCTATATCATGTCCGAAAACATAATGTGCGAATTGTGGGTGTACTATACACCTATGCATGTTCCTTCGGGGAATACAGACGTGATATATATGATAAGTGATAAAATAATAAAAAAGGGTAATTGTGTTTTTATTTGACTTTACTATTAGATGCCAATAGGTTATCTCATAGTGTCGATTTTGCAGTTAATTGCAATAAGCTCACCCCATTTTCCAGACGGGATTTTACTAGAAGTAGAGCGCTACGTGCCCAGCGCGCAGCGCCTCGCCCGCTAGCTCTTAATGATCTTTAAATTATGAATATTAAAGCGTAGTTTTAATATAGAGAGCACAACTATGAAATGAACACGTAAATCGGATATGCGAATTTCAAGTAGGAGCCAGTCACGTGCATATTGTGTATTATGTACATACGAGTACATATACACACGTACACTATACAGTCATACATGTTTTTCAAACGTGTAGCCAGAGACCACGTATTTCTATCGAAGTACCTAATAGTATTATCTTGGGTTTAAATCCCTTGTTAGGCTAAGTTTTAACGAGTTTTTAATATTCTGAGTACCGTCTACTATCTCAGGGTTCAAATTTTTGGCCCGCGGTGCATTAAATTAGCTCTTATTTCAGGACATAAACACCTCTTTTAGTTTTAGTTGTTTAGTCATTGGTGCCATGGTTGGTTGGTTTCATGTCGTAAAATTCTAATTATAAAATTTTGAACGAATTTATATTGACATACTTTATAAACACAATACCGAAATAGAAAAAAAAATTCATTATAATACTATTTCTCGAACAAAATAATGTTATAAAGTATTTTTATTTCCATTACGATACAGGTTAACCAAGAAGTTAAATCACGAAGGAGAATGCATAACTTTTTTTAATCGAACTCGTTACGTATTATGCCGGGAGCGTGAAGTTTTGTTGTGTAAATTTTACTTAGCTGTGGCTGCGCTAAAGCGCGGTGAAGAGCTGGGTTTTTGGCGCCATTTTTACGTTTTGTCTGAGTTTAGTGTTTTGATCTTTTATTTAGTAGATTCAATCTCAATGTATGAAAGTAGATAAAAAGTTGTATAAAACTGCACATAATAAGGTATTAAACACTCGTGTGATACTATTCTCTACTCGTGTTTAATACCCCTCATTATGCAACAGTTTTATAAACTACTATTACGTATTGCAAAGATCAGGTAAGTTCCGAAACTATGATATAGATGAATCAGATGATATTTTTTTTTAATCTTTATTTATTTAGAGGCTTTTATTACAAAGTAATATGTTAGCCCCATCGTGGCTAATCACAAGCTAGTAACTATTTTTATGTTATGCCCAGGAAGTCGCTGTTGTGCAAATATCTTAAATAGGTCTAATGCCGCATTTGAAGTAGGGTTACTTAAAATATTAATAAATAGTCCTACATCGTATCGGGATTAATTACGCTGCTAAAATGTCTTATTCTGAATACTTAGGCAACATTAAAAAGCTATGTCATAGTAGTTATAAAGAATATTTTGATGAGAGGAGCAAGGAGAAAGGCACTTGGTATAAAACCATTCAACATCAGCCTGCTAGGATACCCTGGTTTATTAATAGTAATTTAAATAGAAATACTATCGTTATAGCGCATAGGCTGCGCTCAGGCCACTATCCATCTAGAAAGTTTGGACATCTTATGAAAAAAGTTGATACGCCCAATTGTGATACTTGCGGAGTCCTTGATGATGTTCAACACTTGTTGATAGATTGTGCTAAATACCGGCGCCGGAGAATCAGATGATATGATAGATGATATCAATCGATTAGTCACTAAAAGTTCTCTAAGCACCGACATCTACGCTTTATTTCCCAACGGAGCCGATTTTCTTCACCGTTCGTTTCAGAAAGATACAGAGGTCACGCTGCGGTAAAAAATGGCGAGTAAACGATTTGTAACGGGTCAATGACCAGGGTGCGCTCGACTCAGTAGATATATGTACGTAGTAGGCTTGTATTGTGTTAGATTACCATTTTCATTTAGAAGTGAACTCCAGTATTGGTACTCGTAAAAAATATTCTTATGAACTTCGTCCTCATAAGTAGTAGTCAGCTAGTGAGTTATTTTATGTCAGGGCAAATAAAAGTCTATTCTATAGTCATTTTAGTATGACGCTTGTCGTAGTTACATAAACATAAGGAAGTAGAAATCATTTTCATAAGCTTCCATTCAGCTGGTTAGCTTACTAACTCTATTATATTATCAAAATGTGATTTTCTCGTAACTAATCGTAATAGTAATCGCGACCTCGGTAGTTAGACATAATTTAGTGTGCGGAGTTCACATTAATGTATGTGGAATGCCAGCTCTGATTCCCTCGATCGTAAATCATTGCGTTCTGTCTATTGTCTCAATAAATACAAAGGGGAAGGAATAAATACATGGGTACGACTTCGACTTTGTAATAAAACCTTTTCTTCCATAAAGGTCAAAGAGCTCTTTGAAATCAAACACGACTCGTGATACCGATCGGAGGGAAAATATTGAAGTCTATAAAAAGTCGAACGAAGATTTTCTTATTACGTTATTATCCTACTTTGGAGGTTTTCTAAAATTATTCCAAAGGCAACATAGAAAACTTTTGATGTCAAATCAGATGAGTGCTCAATCCTGAAATTAAGTAAGAGGATTATTGATATCCTACCTTACATTCATTTGATGATATGGATCCTAAAAATTACGGAATACTTACCTATTATTATTCGAATTTAAATGTGTGCTTATTGAATCTATATTTTATATTTAGCTACTGCTTATTTACATATAATTTTATACACATAATTTTTTTTCAACTTCACCCCACACAACCATGAAATATCACATACACAAACGCCCCTGACTCGAGACAAACATTTGCGGTTCGCTCAAATGTTTTTCCCGTGCGGAAATCGAATCCGCAATCCCTAGCGCAGCAGTCCAATCGCTTAGCCACTGCGCCAATCAGATCGTCGGTTCGTGGTATCGGCGTCGTCGATACTAATATACTAAAGAGATATAGATCGTACGTACGGATTACTCTTTAGAACTAAACTATTTTTAAAATTTCCACGCAGACGAATTTGAGAGCCCGTCTGTATACTTTTCTATGTCTGGCGTTCTTTATACACATATTATGATGTCCTTCCCTTCTTACATTATTTTTCACTTCTTCTCCGACAATAAGTGCGATTTCAAGGACAACATCTGACCTTTCTAAAGGACTTCGGTGAGGTGAACGAAAGTCCTTCAAGTAGTCCTCATCTTCACCGTCTTTAATTATAGCATGAAATATGAATATAATTATTATTTGAGGCGAAACTAAATTTATACCCATCTATTTTTACTTCTATCTTATTTCGATGGCTTCGGGAAAATAAATAATTTTCTGTCATCCACTGTGGTTCGCACTTTGTGAATTCAGATTTAATGGAATATTCACGTTCAGGTAACTATGAAACAGAACGCATACTGCCCGTGTGCATACATAAATTATTTGGAAATGGATATGACCGTGCATATCATAGGTAACATAAGTTGTAGGTATTGCTTAACAGCTTCGAAATCTGCATTGATTTTGAAGCAGTTTAAAGTGTACTTGAATTTCTGCGTTGGATAATGCAACTCTGCGAAATATTGAATGCTGTACTAATATATATTTGATGTAATATTGGCATTCTCGTTAGTCTACTTATATTCGTTCAATGTCTTATCAAGCACCGATCGATCGTATCGATAATTATCTGCAATTAAACATTTTATTCCTATTCTTAATTAAATAAGTACTAGTTACTACAAATTAAATAATACCTATACTTTACAAAGTAAAATAAATGTAGATTATTCCGAATAAATGAGGATTACAGGAATAAATTTCCAAAGCTGGAATACGGGTAAGAAAGAGCTCTTATTATCTACTATCGTTACATTTAACAGCTTTCCTTAATGATGCCTGCGTAGGAACAGTAAAATCTTTTAGCGTTATACATGTATTACCAAAATGCCATGTAAATTAAACTATGTTGGGATGTTAATTTCGAAAGCTTTTTCCGCTGTTGCCTGCGCCGAAACAAACGACATAAAGCGAAATGGTTTATGTTACAAGTACCCATTGAGGCTTCGTACATATCTTTCACCATGAGCTACAGCATTTTGGACGGTCGCAGCGCGTTTCTATATTTCAGAATCTTGATTTCATGCTGTTTAAAGGAGCCTCCCACTTTTGCCTAGTGAAAATGTTGTTCCTATAATTTTGTAGGACGTTAGAGGGACCTTTTCCTCTCCCTGTCGGACTTCATAATGTGCTATTTTTCCGGTATTTGATGCCAATGCATGAAACATTCAACGTATAAACAAGAAGGCAATATCACCGCATTTGTTGTGGTCCCCGAGACACCTACACCTTCTAAAGCATATCCCCCTCTCATTTATTCCCTTGTTACACTGTACATAAAAGATTTAGGTACGCAAAGTAATTTTAATCTTAAACGAACATTACGTGTTCCGCATACCTCAGCTTTCTTAAGACAATGAGCCGCTTTTTAAGCCGCTTTTTAATTAGTAACTCCGCGGCATATTTGAGCGGTGTTAAGAGTTTTTACGGCACTCCCACCAAATTTATACCGTGCCACTACGTTCAGGAATAATTGAAGGGGATCCAGAGAGCTCACGACTCTTTTGTGATGCTCGGACACTGTTCAATATGTATAACCCTGAATGATTCAACTGTGGCCATTGGGGTTTCATCCCGTTCGCTTTTATTAAGTCTTTTGTTTATTTAATATCATGGCAGGCTTAGTGTTTGTTGCTTCATAATTTAAATTTTAGGACGCTAGTGAGGGTCGGTGTGGTATATGAAGTTGTGGGTGCAAGATAATCTGTCTCGTGCGATACGTCTTAATTGTCCAGAGTGCGGGTCAGTTGACGCCTTATAAATATACTCGATCGAGTCAGTCAGACAGTTACCAGATGACAGCTGTCAACCTGGTAACACGAGTTGGTGTGATCGCGAGCCCGATATTGGGTAAGTATGATTACGGATTGTAATGTGTGTATTATCGTATACTAAATATACTTGGATTGAAAGGGTTTGCAAATGCTGGCAACAAGTAATCTAAAGCCTCTAATGCATATTTTTGAAAACTTTTTATAGATATAAAAAATCAGACAGAGAAAAAGATTACGGAAGCCGTAAAATTCAGCTTTCAACTTAAGTAAACGTGAAGATAATGGTTTGGGATTTGGGACGGTACACTCAATACTCCGTCCAAAGTTATAGTTATATAACTCCACGAATAATAAATCATACAAATCGATTATCAACCTAAAAGGCTGATGACTCATGACTGCGGTCTCTCGGGGATCTCAGTAGACTTTATCTTGAAACACTTAAACCTCAACAAACTTTTTGCTTCACGTATTTATATAAAAAATATTGTCTATTCATGCGTTTGATATTTATGAAAAAGTTATAATAGTACATATACCCTATAATTAACCCAAATATTCACACGAAATATTTCACAGCGTACAAATACGTTATCAGCGAGTTTCAACTCCATTGAGTTGAAATATTAATGATAAACGAACCATTTCTGTATATACATACATAACGTGATATTGTACCCGTGTATTTAAATTAAATGAGAATTCTGACAAAAAACCGCGTAGGTAACATAATATTTGACCTAAATGTGTCATGTGGGGCCAGCAGCTGTGACCATTTTTTCTTTGTAACGTTATCCCATTCAACCGAGCTTTTTATAGGCAAAAGTTTCTAATCAGCCCCCTTACCATGAACTCTTAAACCAGGACAATTTACTTCGTGGAAGCGAGAAGCCGCATTACACTGTACGTAGCGGTGTCTCGCTTCCACATCACAAATAGTCCTGGGCAGAACAACTATAGAACGTGTTAGTTGTATGAATACTGTTACGCTTGAATTACAAATATGGAGACGTATATTTACGCCTGCTGTAATAAAAGCACACTCTGTTGCTTAAAATATTTAGGAAAATTCGGTAAAACTTCAAACAATGGACGAGTCGATTGCCATTTACAGTGCATCATTTTAAACTGCAAGATAACAAGAGTTTACTTGCAATTTAAACACCGTTTTGTTTTCAACAACAATTCCGACATGAACGAGGATAAAAAGAATATAATAAATATAAAGATCCTTCAAGTATATCTATATACTGAGGGGATATCGAATAAGCACTTCATACCCATGGTAATCGGTGCTTCCTTGAGTGTCAATCATTCAGACATTGAGTTTAGAACTGTCAGTTCGTACAGCATAACTTTTTCTTTCGAAAAAATACGTGCTTTTTCCCTTTTTGTTATCCACAATAGTAGGTTATCTTCAACTTCTTGTTACAATGTGCTCGGTAAAAGGTTTTCATAGAAAGAATACGTTACGTGCCGACGCATAAAAAAGTAAAATTATTGTTCCTTTAAAATATGATTTTCGTTTTTGGAGAATTTACAAATTAGAGCACATAGTTTAAACGCGTTAGCGTTAGCTGAAGATACATAGACCAGATTGCATATGGACTACATTTTCAATTCAATTCGAGGGAAACACTTTACTTAATCATCATCAGAGACTTGCTAATTATTTTAGATAAATAGCAAAATGCTTGCTGCTAAGTATTTAAAGGATGCAATATACCATGTGGGGTAATCTTGGTGTCCTGTCACATATGTTTGCCTAACCCTTCGGGGAATACAAACTTGCTACTGTCAGTTGTCTTAAAATTTAAATCATATTGAAATGCAAGCTTGCATGCACGGTTAGAGTTTCTCGTAAGTACCGTAGTTCTGTTACCAACATGAATCTCAAATGCACAGACGTCTAGACTCATAACTAATATTATGAAGATAGGTACATATGGTCTGTTGAATATACGCTATTTGTCTAGTTGTAGGAATAAATCAACTGAAACTCTAAGCCAATTAAGTCGGCCAATATGTATCGTGCTACTAATTTATTGTGTAATTGCTGAACCGTAGATTCTAATTAGCGACCTGAGCCTAAAGCTTAGGAAGATTACTAATGTTACATATTATTTCAGGTTAATAATATTAATTATTAGTAACATGTATAGAAGATTGTTATACCCCCCAAGAGGTGTGTACGACAAAAGTAATATTTTAACTTAATTAAAAGGGCTTTCGTGTTGAATATTTTTAATTTAAGCTGATGCGACCCTTTTTTGGAGTCGACAAAGGAATGATCATGAGTCGGTCGGCAGTATTAGACATTATGTGGAACCCTCAGCCGTAAGCCCGTAATATAAATGGTTGGGTCCCATTACTTTCGTTTGATGGCCTTTGTTGTAGATCTGATGTTCAAATTTTATGGCGTACGAGTATCTAAACACCGTATTGTACGAACCTATATGTTGAAGTCATAAAAACCCGAATTGAGTGTGTTAAAATTAGCATAACGCGTGTTTAGACCTTTCTGTATAACCAATATTCTTTTATTGCAATAGGTCCCGATTGGCGCAGTGACTAAATGAGTCTCTTTATAGATTTGTTTTGTTTCTAAACTATGCAAATTATGATCCGGATCAATCCAAACGGATATGTACAAACGTACGAGATATCTATATCTGTGTAATCACTTACGATACGTGAGGTAAATTATGAAATCATTTATGTTTCCGTGCTTCCAAAAAATCGTATAGGATATAAATATCGCTCCACACTACGAATGTTTCTTGTATCATGTGTGCGTTTCACAAACGTGAAATATACACAAACACTCTGAAATGACTTGATTTTGAGTAACTACATAATATAATGATTCGCCGATTGAATTTATTCCTTCATCTCGTTCTTAGTGCCATGGATTATGTCTTGCCTTTGCGGGATTAACACATATGCCAAGCTAAGAATTATCGGAATGCATTCCATTAATCAACCTATTTTCCGGCATGTAGCCTAAGCCAGGTCAAAATTAAGGAAGCTGACAAATTACTTTGCCGACAAGAGCCTGCTCTTAAATAAAAGTGGAAAGAATTTAAGTCATAGGTACAAAATATGACTAACTATTACCCAATATTTGTTATTAATGATTAATTAATGTAATATGTAAAATAAAGAAGCATACATACCTGTTATAAATTTAATCCATCTTTTCACTGGATCTTATATTATACGTACTTACATACTAATTAACTTAAAGTTAAATAATTGCCTCTAACAAACTAAGTACCTACCTATTCACAATGTTGAAATGTTGGAAGAAAAGCACATTTTCATTACAGACTAACCAACAAATGGACAAGCAAACGACCCTGGCGTTATTTTTTATTTCCCTGAGTAACCCTAAAAACTATATTTAGGTCACATTAAGATGAAACCCGGATTCTTTCATGTAATATCTGTTTGTCATTCGGTCTTTCTAAAATATGATACGAGATTCTTTGCAGCTTTGAAACTTTTCCTTCACGTCACTGGAAATGACTTTACTTTTTTTTTGACATGGCATTCATATAAATGTAATTACAGAAATCTGATACATTGTCATATACATCGCGCCCGTTTTCCATTCGTCATCTACATCATTCGCAGCCTCCTCACTGTCTTCTGCTCCACAAAATTACCGATCATTTAATGTCTAAAATGTAACAATTGATATTAAGTTCTAAACACTTATATTGTTCGAGACTTTGGTTTTTATTATTAAATTCTCTCAATTGTTAAGCCTTCTTCAACTAAGTTTGAAGAACTTTGACCCTTATTGTCATCCCTTTTGTATTAAGACGTGTAACTTTAATACAATTCAATATTTACAGTTATTCCGCAAACTTGGAATTATTTCGACCTTCTTAGTTTTGTTTCTAAACAAACTTTGGACCCTTGAATCCTAAAATGGTAGAATTGGGAATCAAGTTACAGGTTCTGTAAACAATAGTTTGGGTTTTGCGTTGTCCAACACAAATTATCTTTACAATTTGTTGTTACAGGTAAAACATCATTATCTTTGAGCACACAACGCAGATTTTCAAGATATAACTAACGCCAGTTTAACTACCTACATATAATGATTATCATCTTTACTTTTGGCCTTTGCGTCTATTACAGACGATTTAAACAGTGTCATGTGGGGGTAGGCTCTTTTTTGGTGGCTAAATAACCCAATTCCAGAAAGGGTCGTCCACACTTTATACTGGTGTGTGTGGCGGCAGGCGGTGGGTTGGTGTCGATATCGAGTCGTTTTGCTCATTGTTGTGCAAAATTTTCGAACCAGGCTTCTTCGTAAATCTTTTGGCCCTATGTATTCTAATGAGAATATGGGATTGTAAATAATTAGGCTTGCTAGTGTATTTTTAATTCTAATTTTAGTTTATCCTCAATTAAGAAGTTGATCTATCTTTTGTGTTTCGTCACCGATATTAGGTACCTACCTATAGTTTTATAACAATGACTCTTTCTTTGACTGGAAAGGCACCTAGGCCTTTGAATGACTAATCAACTCTGCTAGATCCCGCGGGCGTTATTATATTTGTTGGTTGAAAAAACTAACAAAATATACCTAATAATCAGCATAATGTTTAGCAGTACTACCAAACCTTCACTTTAATAATAGACAGTAAACGAAAATGTATTAGCAATCAAGACAAATCACGACTGAGGCTCATAAATATTGACAATCAACATAAACTCATCTATACAATAAAACTTTTCTAATATTCCACCCTAATGTATACTGAATAAACAGCCAGACCGTACCAGGATATCAGGCGCTTTGATGTGATTTACTTAAGACAAGTTAGCCTTTAACAAAGGAAGTCTATCAAATACAACGTAATCCTCTTATCCACTATCCTGGAGTCTGTCTAGCAAGATAATGCTTTAATAATGCATACTGCAATATACTTAGTAGCTGTAGATAAACCCAGTTGCGTAAATAAGGGATATGATTACGGCACAACCTTTTGAGTGGTGGCTATCAACTTTGGTATAGCTTTGCGGGTGAATTTGCGTTGCTCTAATTCTTCGAGTATTTAAATTAATTTTATCATGGAGTAGGTATCTATAAGATTTAAATGAAGTTATTTACAATGCTGTTATTATTTTATTCCGGATCGGGCAAAGAGTTATCTACTGGGTTTTTCCATTAAGTAATTCTTAGTAGCAGCACGGCGTGCGGTGTCTGGATTTGTGAAGGTTGATAGCAATAGGCTCGCCCCCTATTACATTGGGACCTATAACATAGCTGGGCGAAATGTGGTTGTACTCTACAGTCACCTCTGCCTACCCCTTCGGGGAATACAAGCGTGATGTTTTGTATTTTTACGATGTATATTTTTCTCTATTTGGTGCGTATATTTAGTGTAACAATATTTTCTATTGAAGAAATAAAACAATGTTGTTCAGTAGGTACTGTACTTAGCAAGCTTTTGTCTTGTTGTTAAGTAGGCTTACTTTTAAAAGTTCGCCGTAGTCACAAATTGTTCGATTATAAATAAGTATCTAATATAGTTAAACTTTTTAAAGTAGTAGCTAAGTACACAGATTGAATAGTCCACCTTCTCCATAGGAATCGTGAGTTGGTCTCTGCTTTTATAAATAACTGAGAAACAAAACTCAATAAATACTTACTATAGACCTATAAAACGTAGTAGCATTGTATCAAAATCCATATAAATCCATTCATTAAGTACATAAACATCAGAAGCTCTCGCGTTAAAAATGTTTCCAATGTACGAACCGAATAAACTAACCTTTAAGAGCAGCGATTGCAATGTTTCATAGAAATGCCAAGGCATCGAAGTGTTAAATGTAACGTTATAGCCTTAGTCGTTACAGTTCAATTACGTGAGATCAAAAGTTTATACCGTAATAGTCCTTAGAACGTACGAATAGAGGCGGGATTAGCTTGAAAGATTAAGTTATATTTTGCAGTGCAGTGACCGTGGTAGACGCTGTATAACCCAATGGCTGCGATAGGAGAATTTTAAAAATACGAATGTGAAATCTACCTGTATCGTTTATTTCAGAAAAATATCGGATACAGTCATTTTCAAATGCTAGCTTGTATGTCTAGTGGTCGCTAAGCATGACTTTTGACATTGAGGTCCAAAGTTCGAATCCCGGGTCGCGCGTGTTAGATAATTATAATCAACAATGATATTATGGTCGGTAATTAATGATAAATGTTTGAGAATTATGTTAATTATTTTAAGTAAGGTAACATTCTTTAATGTTTTCTCTTTGATGTTGTTAAAATACTTAACTTGACAAATACCATAGTTGCTAACTTCACGTTGTGTCATTTGTAATGACAAGTATGACAGTTCTAGTGTATAAATACACCTCCCTGGCTTGAGTAGTAGTTCTTTATCTGCGATCTGTTGTACAGTAAGGACCGAGAGCCCCATAAGTTAAGTAACCTATTTATTTTGTTGTATTTACTCTGATTATAAATGTTATGCTTTTCTATCCATGTTTTATATTGTATATAAATATAAATACTATGTTGAATCGTATCAGTTTGTGACAGACAGATTGTGCTGCTGGGTAGTTTGTTGCGCCGTTTCTTCTACCCAGCTATAGCACTAGGAAGCGGTGACGGTTGGGCGTTTTGGGGGCTGTCTTTTAGTAATTTCATGTTTAATAAATACTTACATTTTGGCCTCTGACTGTTGTTCTTTTTCTACTTCTACCTACTTTTCCTACAAGTACCCGATGTTCAATTTATAGTAAATAACCAACATTACATTTTGAAGCTTTATTTATATAGTTTTTAATATTTTAAATCTAACACGCGTAAAGTTAGCGAAATATGGATGTTGTGGTTTACTATATGTACACCTATATATGTTGTGATAAATTGGCTATAAAATCTATGTACCTATAGGTTGAATTGATATATTTATTGCTCTGTTTTCACACATAATTTGAAGTATGCGTACAATGGGGCTAATTGGAACTCATTGGAGTAATTTATATAAATGTATGCCCCTCGTGTAGGTGGGCTAATTATTTTGGCCGGATTCTATGTACGATTTTAATAGTTGGAATATTATTTCATTATACTATGTTGAAACTCGAAATGAATTCTATGTACTGACCTATGCGATGACCCGTGGTTTATGTAAAATAAAGAAGATTTCACCTGCAGCAAGCAATGATAGCCGAGTGGTATGACCGCTGGACTGCCAAGTCGAAGGTCGCAAGTTCAAAAACCGGCACGCAACAATATCTTTTCGAATTCATGTGCGTACTATAAATTAGTTATCAGTTGCTAGAAACAGTGAAGAAAAACATCGGGAGGAAACAGGCACAGCTGAGAAATTTTTCAACAGCGTGTAAAGCCATTTCAGAGGCCTGCTTTCGGTTTAAACTCAGACACCAGGTTGTTCATCAACCATACGATAAGGAGAAGACCTGCTGCTGATTTCCCTAAAATAAGTTACTCGAACAAAAGAGGTACTAGGTAGTTATCTAAAATCCTTAGTTTCAGATTCGATTCAATACACAAGCCACTGCCTATCCCCTCGGATGTGTCTACTTACACGCGCTAATTATAAGTGTATGTTTGTACTGCATCCACGATACAGGACAACACACAAAAAGTGGCTAAGGTTTTAAATAAAATAAAATGCAGATATGGTCTAATGGACGATCCATTAAACAATATAAATTATAATCCTTAGACATTGCGAAGGGAATACTTAAAATTCCCCTTTCAGTACAAAGGGAAGATTAACATAGAGATTAATTAAAAGATAAATGATGGGCCGTTTTTACGCGGACCCTTATTCTAACCGTTTTGCGATACAAATTATTTTTGTGGTTTTTTGTAAACACTTTATGATGAATTATTGCGGGCCATTTGTTTTAATATCCTTACAATAAGGCTTCTTAGACTTGGCGATAGCGAGATAATTTGGACATCTTCGCAGGAAAGACATGGCCTGAAATGGCATTGGACGGTAGTTAAAAAGTGAGATACTGGGGAGCCTATACCCACCAGTGGGACACTCAACAGGCTACTTAAAAAATGGCTTCTTTATTGTAAGTGAAGCGTTTAAAATAAAGAAGCATTACATATCAACATTATTATTTTATTAAGTTTTGACATAAGTTATGTAACCTATGTATTACATTGTAGATTCTACATACATTGCGACTACGACTATACAACTAGACGATTAAAAAGAAATTTAATGGATAGCGTTAGTTCTAGCCAAGGCAACATTTTACCCGCGAAAAGATGCGATAAATTTTTCTACGTGGACGCACTCATGGGTGGAAACTAGTATTTTACATTTTACGACCTAGTCGCAGAAACCAGTCTCCTGTAATAACAGCCGCAGTTTGGCTTCGGGCATTGAATACAAACTTATAACTTAGAATATTTATCTAAATGAATAGCGTTAACAATATAATATACCTATCTAGACATCTAGTAACTGTATATG
The DNA here is from genome assembly GCA_905340225.1 of Abrostola tripartita. NCBI lineage: Eukaryota > Metazoa > Arthropoda > Insecta > Lepidoptera > Noctuidae > Abrostola > Abrostola tripartita. The sequence goes on from HG996491.1 coordinate 3,699,817, forward strand.
AATATCACTTGCAACTTACCTACTAGGTACCTACTACAATAAAATTGTTTAACCCAGTCGTCCGCTCAGTTCGCTCACAATCTAGAAGCAATAAAGGCCGTAACCCAAAAACAAGAAGCATACTCAAAAAACAAGTTTCCCTGTCGACTAAGGGATCCTTATCTTATGGTCTCTACTGTTACGTTACCTAGAACATCCAATTACACTTCTTTGTTTGTTAGGTAAAGCTGAATTTAAGAATAGATTGAGGCTGAAAGCTTTTAGACGCACTTACAACTATCTCGGACTAATGTTACGATTTAAGTCAAACGGAAATTATTTAATTATTTATAAACCAATCCATATACATCTCAGAATGCACTCTTCAAAATGTTATCCATATTCCATAAATATCAATTTTATTTATCAAAACAATATTTATTCATGTAAGATTTGTATTTGATTGCACTCAGAATCGCCGAGTTGTTTATTTAATTAATTAAATTACAACGGCATAGACCAATTACAGTAATTTAAGACGTTACAGAATGCACACAAAACAAATACACTCACACATACATGAACATGATTATGTACTTAATTAAATTAATACAAACGTTTAAAAGTCATGTCTTATTGCTTGGCGTATCGTCAAATAAGTAAAGTTTCTCGTAAGTCGTGAATACTTAGACGACAAGCCACGCAATTAAGTTATTTGATTTAATTTTTTTTTGTGCGACGATTGGAGGACTGGACATTGACAGCCCTTGACAGGGACATACGGAAAGAGAGTAGGGAGGCCTTTGCCCTGCAGTGGGACATTATAGGCTCTTAATAATAATAATGATTAAAGTTAAGATAATTTTGGGTGCTTTTTATAGATCTCGATCTAAGATTAATAAATATTTCTGAAACTTTTTTAATCATAATAAATAATTTCAATTTTTTACAGGCAGTATTTCCATTTCATTATCTAGTATTGAAATGGAAATACTGCCTTTAACTTAACCTAATTGATTTAAAGGTTTAACTAAATCTGCGCGATTAAAATCGTCGGTACCGACGGAAAATAATCAATCACGGTGATAAATGTAACAAAAATATTGGGTAGGTACGTACGGTTTTGAAGAATGGAGTGTTTCAATCAGACGGTGGATGGTCTCGGCGGGATAGCGGCTGATTAAAACTCCATGTTTTGAGAAACAATGGATTTTTCTTTCGCCCACTGAATGGCTACGGAGTCGTTATTTCATATATCTGAAATGTATATACTTTTTGTTATGTGCTATTATGTATACTTATTTTATGTTTTGGATTTTGGGGAGTTGGTTTCTCTGCCTTTATAGGTATTATATATTCTCTGGTTTAGTAATTTCAGTATCACAATAAGTCACAGTTTAAGAAAAGAAATAACTCGATCCATTGCCTAATATAAGTATTTTTTTTTACCAATGTGTATATTTTCGAATCTAAGGAAGCCGAAGTTACTTTAGACAGTAGCCAGCCAGTAATAGTTTACAACATGGGCACTAAGTATTAATCAAAGAACGATTTTATGCATAAAAACTTAAAAATAAAATGCATAAAATCTTTATTTCAGCTATCTGATCCGTACAGGCAAAAAGAACTCTGTTTATCTGTATTTAACAGCAGCTGTCTGTATTTTGTTTTCCCCATTTATAATAGGATGGCGACGCCATCAGTCGACTGTTCTAGCTTAATAATGATTTTTACCACTTACACGAATACTAGACATTGAAATAAAACTATTTATACAGATTTTATTGCGGTATTATTTTGTTTTTGAATGCTGTAAAGGATTCGAAATGTCGCTCGGGACCAAAAAACAAAATAAAACCGCGATAAAATCCGTGAAAACAGTTTTATTTCAAACATCATCATCAACTGGAAGACCTCCACTGCAGGACAAAGGCCTTAGAACGCTCATTTATTTCAATACTCTAGCTTAATTAACAAAAAATGTACCCAAAGATATGATGCAGTAAATCAAGTTATGATAAACTTCATTTGTCTTTCAATCAACGTTGAACCTCAGAATACAGAACAAACCAGACTCCGTGATCGCGCACAATATTCAAGCAACACCAACTATTCCAAAATGGAGTAGTTGCCTACATTGGACGACTTAATATTTACTAGATAGACTGGAACATAGATCGCGCACAACGTTAGAACGTTTTACACGCTGCGCTTTAATTCCATTATGCCGACCAGCGTAATGCCAATGTGCAAACCTGCAGTCGGGATACTTATAAAAACATTTTAGGATTACATTTCATTTGTACACATGGTTACAGTGCACGGAAAGAAAGAATGGCTGAACGTGGGGCCTGAACATAACATAAAAAACATAACATCACGCCTGTATTCCCCGAAGGGGTAGGCAGAGGTGAACATATAGTACACCCACACTTCGCCAGTTATGTTGTAATTCCCAATGTAATAGGGGCGAGCCTGTTGCCATCAACCGGGCACAAATCCAGACTCCGTGCTGCTACTATGAATTACCTAATGGAAAACTCAGTAATACTTTGCCCGACCCGGGATTTGAACCCAGGACCTCTTGCTCAGCAGTCGCGCTTAGCGACCACTAGACCAACGAGGCAGTCTATAGTCTACATATTGAATAGGCGGGCCTGAGCGTTGAGCAAATAGGTACTCAGCAATCTAATTACAACTTCAATAGATTAATCAGTGAATGTTAATGCAATTAAATTGGTTGATATTCTAGAATCGATACGAATCAAGTCCATGCGAGGTAATCCTGTTAAACGCGAAGCTGTAATTGTCGGTTGATAGGAATTCATGTGATCCATTCGACGCCTTGCAGTAGATTGGGATTGTGATGTCAGTATCTCCATAGATATACTCACATAAGCGTCCTCCAATACAATTGGCAAGGTTCCATTACCTTGCCAGTTGTGCAACGCTTTAAAATTTCTATTTGATAAAAGAACCGCCAAGAATTAAATCAGAAACAAAGGTAGAATTACGTTTTTTAAACTAAATTAAACACATATTACTCCAAAAATATTTTTTTTGCCATATTAGTGGTTTAACGTAACTTAATGCTTAAATACTTACTTTTGCAAATTCATAAAATACTACTATTTATTAAATAAACTTACCATCAATTTTTTGACATCCACTCTTCTAACGCTCAAGTAAAAATATTTGTCACTCTACATCCATTACGTACGTAACAACGCAAAAAGGTCCTCGCGCGTGTTTTATTTCTTTACTTTTATTTTTAAATAATGGCTGCTCAATGGCCGTTACTTAAGTTTATTTACTTTTAAAAGGAGTACACAACCGACCTCTTTATTATCTAACGTTAAAATATTTTTTAACTGTCCTGAACCATAGATAAATTAGTGACCTTTTTTAGATACTGCCTACGGATTATTATTATAAAATATTTATAATTTAAAATCACTGTTAATATAGAATGTGTCTTTTTCTTACACGGATACGATCAAATAACCATGTCAAAAATAGCGTCAAAGAAAGTAAAAATTATAAGTAACATATTCTTAATTTAAATCATATCAATGTATAATCTTTCATTATTATTTACATTAGGAGATGTAAAAAACTTTAAAAATCTGACACGGGAGCAACCTTAGGATATCGATTTTCTCAGTAATTGGGTTACAGAGGTCAGATGGTACAGACTCCGTGCATAGTACACAGACATATCTTGTTTATCCTTGAAGTCAACCTATACAAGGTTCTAGTAGACTTAAATATAATTTTCTTCATTTGAATAACCAACATAGACGACAAAATAGCTTTTGAATAAGCTCTCTCTCTCTCTTCTTTTTGAATAGGCGGTCCTTACAATATGTCAAACGCAACTGATCATTTATAACTTGTCTATGGCCAAATATAGTTATAAAAATAAATTTATTTCCAACTTTTAATCTGAAATGAGCCGATTGGAAATAACATAAAGTTTATGACGAAAAAGGTCACGGTAATTAAAAATAAAGTTGTTCCAAAATTAAACTTTGACAACTTTTGACATCAGTAGGTCGATTCTCGTAACTTAAGAACGTACGTTGTTGAGCAGTGCAATAGCTTTGTGCTTTCGTGCTTTCGATAAAGACCAATTAATTTAAATACGATTATCGTTGATTTTTATCGCTTTTCCACTGCTAGATAGCTGCTTATAATATTTATCGCGATTTTTGGGCTATCATCAGGTATTTTTAGCGAAACAGCGCATACGAATTATTGGCTCACGGTGAAAACTACTCAATTCTATTATTTGTAGGTTACTATTGGTTACTATTTATAATTTTCTCTCTAGTGAGTAGCCTTCATCTTACATTAAAAATACTCGTATTAAAAGCCTCGTATTTGATTGATGAAAGCGACACCAAGTCACATGATTGTCATTATGTAACATCACACAGTTCCGTTACAAAAACTCTGACGTCAAAGCAAGGAAACCGTACCTTTGATTCGGGCTATAAATCTAAAGAGCAGGTCACACCGGGACCGAAGCTAAGTTTATCTTCGCACATGTACACTACACATCTATGTAAATAAAAATTAATATTTGTCCTCTATGCGTTCGAAAACTTTTAATCTGATTGTGATGAAACTTTGGTAGGATCTTTTGAGGACGCCTGAGACCATTCCTGGCCCAAAAATCTACATTCATCATCATCATCAGCCGGAAGACGTCCACTGCTGGACAAAGGCCCTTACAACGCAACAAAAAAAAATCCTCACGTAAATTAAGTTTTTGGTGTTAATCGAAGTATGAAAATACGCGATAGCTACATAAGCGAAGCTGGAAGGACTTTGTTTCGTTCTCAGTGTGGCCTTTCCTTAAGACGAAGGCCGAAAGCCGAGAGTTTCGGCCTGAGCACACACCGAGCTTCTTGAGCTAACACAAGGTCCGGTGAGGGACGATTTTGTTTAACCGACTTTTATTAAAGATTTATAAAACTTGGAAAATTTATCGCAGCTTTTCCGTATACCTTATAGATTCTTAGAATTATTTAAGTCGTTTTCGGAAGTATCTCAAGCTAGTTTACATTTTATAAAACACCGCATTCTAGTTAATTTTTTATTTATTTCTGAATTAATGCAACTTAGAGGCCTATACGAACCTGTTTGGCCTTTCCAGAATTTATTCAAGTAATGACAAACTCCATATTTCCAATATACTTTCATGTATATTAAGAAACTACGATAAAAAGAAACAGAAATGATCTAAGTATCAAATATAAGCTGTACTAAAGCTACCTATATTTCTATGTAGAATGTCTATTAAGCGTAGAACTGCATGTTTCGAGTCTCGTTTCCTTTGTAAGAACGTTGTTCGCCGTCGTCTCGTCGTCGTTTATAACAGCCGTCGTAGACTTTGTCGCGTACGCCGTAGACTTCGTCACCTACGCCGTAGTCTGCTGTATCTACGGCGTAGGCGAACACTCCTTAAAATATTCTTATGAAAACTATTATTATACAGATTGTATACAGCTGTGCTATTCTGAAACAATAACATCATCACCTATGCGCTAGTGTCTTCGATCAACAATATACTAGATTAAGGATCAAGAACAAAATCATATCACATAAGTGGCCGAGATAGCAGGCACTGCGTTGACACTCAATGTTAGCTACGATTGGAGCATACTAACTTCAAATAAGACCACAAAATTACTTGTGCTCTTATTTCTCGGGCCTTTTTTGAAGAGTTGATCGGTAGTCTAGTACATTGTTGATGGAAGGCTGGTGTCAAATCTCACCGCGAATTTGTAGTGAGTTCGTAAGAAGCTTTAGAAAAGCACGGCTGGTACCGATCTTAAAAACAGACAAGACAAGTATTAATGACACCATATGTTAATTAGAATAATAACTACAACTGATATTTATTTCAGTACGAAATCGTTTAAAGTTAATTTAAAGTCCACGACATTCAATTAGGATTAATTAATATAACAATGAATCGCATTATTGATTGCAATCCGATAAGTACACATTAATCCAACACGCAACGACTTTCAATTAATTTCTTATAGCCAATCAACTAATGCATTGGGTTTGTAAATTGTATCGGTGTTACGAAGCCGTAGCACGGGCGTTGCTAAGCATTTATGACGTCATTGCTACGAGCAGTAATGCTTTACTTTTTTTTAAACCGTCGCCTCACTCTAGGAATTTCTTTAGTATCGTGGGTGCGTTTCACAAACATGAAATATCACATACACAAACACTCAGACTCGTGACGAATATCTGCGGATTGCACAAATTTTTGTCCCATGCAGGAATCGAACCCGCAACCATTAGCGCAGCAGTCCAATCGCTTAGCCACTGCACGAATCAGTCGTCAAGCTACTCATTTATAGAAAAGAAAATTCTTGTAATAATAAATTGTTTACTTCTTTCAAAAAGAGTAAAAATCTTATGAGTGAAAGCACCAAAGGGGTTTCCTAACAAATGAAATATCGTTTCTACCCCTCTAGGGATCAGGTGTGATTTATGTATATTGCCAGTTTGTTGAACTTAAGACTCCTTTTAAGTAAAAACATCACAACCATTGTTGAGAACCTTACCCGATAAAAGTTTTATTAAAAAAATGGTTTTCTAAAATAATTCCTAACGCATTTTTGCTCGAGATTATCTGTGTTGTCTACACTAGACGCCAGAAATAAACACAGATAAAATATATAGTTGACTGAAATACTCAAGAATAGATCTTTCATATTCACGCGAAAAGATTTCTTCATTATAAATAGAACCAACTTTCTTTGTAAAGCAGAGATTAAAGATATAAAAATAAAAAAATGAAAGTAGATATCGGCTGTTCTACTTTATACAGTGGACGTGTAAGGTCGCAGATATCAGATGAAGGACATGACATACTTAAGTACATCACACTGATATTTTATGGGCGAAAGTTTGTGAGTGTGTTTGTATGTTTGTTACTTCTTTACACTTAAACCGCTGCACGCTGGACCAATTTTGATGAAGTTTGGCATGGAAGTACCTGACATCCTGGATTAACATATAGGCTACTTTTTATCCCTAAAAAATGTAGCGGATTACACCGCGGGTTACAGCAGTAGTAGTTATACATAAAAGTGTATTTCTAATTAATGAATTCTATAACTTACGCGAATACTAGACATTGAAATAAAACTATTTTTGCGGATTGTATCGCGGTTTTATTTTGATTTTTGGTCCCGAGGTTTCGAATCCTTTACAGCATTTATGTTTACGGAAAGACTGGTCAGTCTCATGCTCCCATGAGACTGACGAGTCTGTGATTCTCTGATCGTGAAAAATAATGAATCTGAAAAAAAAAGATTCTGCAAATACTATGTGCATTCATAAAAAACGTAATTTTGTCCTTTATTTTGCATAAATGGACGTGACGCAATCGACCTGTCTGTTAACAATTCGTCACTCTATGTACATCTACAAAAAATAAGTACTTCTACCTCACATAAACCTTCGTAAAGCATTGCCTTCATAAATGAACTTTCCACGAAAATCTGCTAAAAGCAAACAAAAGGAGTTTAGAACCACGTAATAGGAGCTCAAAACAGAGTACCTACGTGTTTCATGGAAAACCTGTTTATTCTCCCCTCAGAGCAAACAACTGGTGCAACAGCCCTAATTGCTCCGTTCGCAACGTTAGCCGGTAAACAGGTGCTTCAAAAAACTACGCTACGAAAATAGTGCAAACGCTTTCATGATGTATTGTGGATCGAACAATGCCAGTGTTGTCTCTCATGCGAATACGAAGGAGATTTTTTGTGAATCTATTTTGAATTTCCTAACTCCGTGCTAATGGGTAAAATGAGAACGTTCTTTTGTTAGCAGAAATGGTTGAACAAGCTGGAATATTTGGAAGAAAGGTAGCATTTTAGTAATTTTGCAGAGTTTTCTTTTTGGTTTTATAACGAGAAACGCAGAGGTTTTCAGGTGAAGTAATATAAATAATATCAGAATATATGTATATAGTTTTCTCGTGTATGAATTTAATCTGACATTTTTAGTGCATTCTAGGATTGGTCTTCCACCGGCGGATATCTGTTAGTTGTTTAGAATCGAGAAGTCGGACATAATACACGTGGTATTTCATGTTTGTGAAACGCACCCACGATACAGGAGAAATTTCTAGTGCAGCCGACGTTTTTTTTTTTAAAACACATATATTTCATTCTGTTCGATTTCTATTCGACAAGCGTTTTGCTCCTTTTCTAGGGGGGTGTAAGAGGGGGGTAAAATAATTATACTAGTAGAAAGATACCATGTTTGTGTCCGATCCAGAACCGCTTTCAAGTGTGGAAATAAATTAGTTATTACAATCGCTACTACACGGTCATAATTTATACATGTTAGCTTAACATTATAATATTCATGGGCACGTTAACGCGGCATGTTTGCGCAGGAAGAGCAATTTATTTCGTACCTTATATTGTGTACAATATAGTTTAACATTTATCTACGTTTATCTGAATCTATGTATAGGCTATGAGAAGAAATTGAAGCTATGTGAATAATTGAAAGATTATTTATTAAAAAAAAAACTCGTCGCCCCACACTAAGTATTTCTGCTGTGTTGTGGGTACGTTTTACAAGCAGAAAATATCGTGTAACATACACAAATACCCAGACCCGGGACAAACCTCTGCGGATCACACAAGTTGTTGTCCCGAGCGAGAATCGAACGCGCGACCCTTAGCAAGCGTGGTGATCAATGCTCAATCCTTTTGTTTAGAGGCAGAAGCGTTTGCCCTGCAGTGGGATAATTATAGGCTTATTATAAGTATTAGAAAAATACAATAACTACCTAGATAAGAATGCAAACGCAATACATGTAAATAATATAGATGATCAGACATTAAAAAGGTAAAAAATCTGATGTTTTGTTTTGTGTGCTATTTAGCCAACAAAAAATTGCTCACCCCGCACATGGCACTGCACGAGATGGCACAAAGTTTGAAGATTAAAAAGACTACGAAACGACGCAGTGATGAGGTGATTTCAGTGCATCACGCTAAAATGTCTTGTTAAACAATATCTCTATCACCATCAAAGCCATGGGAACCATTTCACTAATAGTAGTTTAATGCTATTACGGCCGTTCTGCATATCTCCTAAGAGGAGGGCTTTACTTAGTCCCATCCATTATCTGTGTGTCATCAAAGCGCGGATTAATTCATTCAACGTCAATGCAGCATCGGCCGGTAGGCTCGCCTCTAAGTGCTCATTTACGATGCGATGGATCGCTTCGACCGATCGTGACGGTCGATCGCAAGGAGCCATACACTGAGGATTTAATGATACGATATTCAAGATCACATAAGTTTTATCGCATCTCTGATAATGATGTTGACACATACCAGTTATCCGTCGTTATAATCGATACTGATTAGACTGCTGCACAAGTTCGATTCTCGCACGAGACTAAAATTATGTGATACGCAGATGTTTGACCTGAGTCTGGGTTTTTGTGTAGGTATCTGATATTTCATGTTTGTGAAACGCACCTACGATACAGAAGGAATTTCTAGAGTGAAGCGAGGTTTGTTTTTGCTTATAAAAAAATGTGTAGGTATGATTTCTAGCGATTGATCATCACGATTTACTTACAATTCGTCGTAACGATCTATCGGCTGTATGTGGACCTTTGATTCCGTCGACCACTCAATCCAAATTGGACTAGCCGTCACTGTGATACTGATTGCCATTTAAAATGTAACCGCCACAGTAGGAAATTGAGTTTTGACAATAAAAATGAATTTGTCAATGAAAAAGGTTAATAGAACTGAGAAGCTTTCATGCCAATTTAAATTGTCACGTTCTCACGTTCTGTTTTTATTTTTTGGTGATCAAAGTATTTGGAAGTCTTACCGGTCATAACCTTATGGTAAACCACATTCAAGTGGCACGAACGCTAGACGAACAGAATGTATGGGGTTAATATGACAGGAGATAGCTTCATTAAGTAATCATTATGATAATATTCTCCTGACCGAATTTCGGTCACTGCGGCCTATCTCATATGAGACTAGCGAACTACGCAGGAGATATTATAGTGCACAAGTATGCGCGCAAACACAGGTGCACTCCCTATTCCCTCCTCCCCGATGCGACCGGAGAGAGATCAGACGCAGGACCAACGGCTTAACGTGAAAACGGTCATTCATCATTAAACTAACCGCGGCGAGCACGGTTTAACCTCGTAGATCGAGTGATCTAGGCGGTAGCCACGAAGCTATGAGCTCCTCTTCATTCATAGATTATACAGTTACAGATATATACAACATACATGAATATGTATATACAGCAAGGATCATACATGCAATACCAAGAATATCACGATCTGCTTAGTATACGAAGCAAGGACGCATCCCATATAATTTTTCAGACCACTCATGACATGCGCAGGAAACGGTATCCAGTTGCTCTGGCAAAGACATTGCATAAATACTGTAACACAATTTTCGTGTAAATTGATATGCTATCAAAATGTTACATAGGTACCATAGGAATTTATTTTAATATATGTACGTGATAGATTAATTTTCTTTCTACATTCTTACCCCCTTTAAAAAAATACTTGGGGCGTAGTTTGATAAACTCTCCGTTTTGTTTTCGACTTTGTCTGTTATCCCCATTTACGTAAACATTACAGAACATCTTGAAATAATAAACAAAAATAATGATCGCAATCGGTACTAAAGCGAAGATATAGCTGAAAATATATTATATAAAAAAGAACATAATAAAGCAAGACCCTTTTTTAAATTGACTTCAAATATATTTTACTCTTCGTCCTAACTCCTATGATAAGAAATCAAAGACTGAGAAATAAACAAAACATCACGTACTAGTTACAAATGTCACAAACAGAACTCCAATTATATCGTAGTCGAGCGAAAAGAAAATTAAATATTAGAAACAAATGTTATATTTAAAAAAGTCAAAACCATAATAAATAATAACGTACATACTTGTAATAAAAAAAGATATTAAACTTGTTGGTCTTGTTATTAAACAGTTAGGCCAAAGTTCAAGTCTATGTTACGTAAAGGTTAATTGAGTTTGTTATAACAACTCCAGCCATAGCCTGGGGTCAAAATCGTGCCCGATAAACGGCAATAGGCACCCTTATCATAGCACTTACAGAATATTGGAGATATTGGCAAATTGTTGGTGTGTCGTTCTTCTCTATACGGAACTGGACGAGGGTAAATACGGCTGACAATGGTCTGAAACAAATCACTGTCATAAAAACGAAATCAAATATTGTATTGTAGTGTACAATTTACCTGTAACGTGCGATATTTTAACGTTTGCAGAAATATTCAGAATGGATGGTACTAGAATCTGCCTGCAACTTCGTCTGAGTAGAAATTTTTCTTATCTTTTCCGACTTCAAGTAGCGCATGTCTACCTGAAGCTCCATTCTCAATATTGGTACAAGAGTTTTGGAAATAGGATGAGTAGTTTCGACGATTACCCAGTACATAAAAACAAACATTACCTTACCTCCTTATAATATTAGTATACAAGTAACGTATTACGCATTAAACATATCAATTTAACTTTAAAAAAATATATAATGAGTCACAGCAAAATAATTATGTTTGTGAGCTCATTTTAAAAATACGAACTGATTTGAACTTTGTTGTAGTCCTTTACTATGCTTTACCTTCTAAAGTGGCCTCAGGCTAATTAGTAGGTGGGTATTACGATCTCTTTGAGAGTTGCGGCAAAGTATAATTATGCAAACAAATTCAAGGCGCTTTTATTATTTATAGCGAAAAGCAATAACTATCTCAACCATTATTGGTCTATCAAAATGGATTTTCAAGATGATTCATGCACGTTTATTATCACTCTGATTCCTCAGAAGAGTTGGCAAAGGTATTTTGACTGGCAATTGTTCATAATTGACCAGTAGTTATAGATTAATTAAATTCATTTTACTTAGACGATAAATTATTCTTCCGTCATTAATTATTCTACAAAAGAAACTAATAGCTAAAATAATAATATCTACAATTACACTGAAAAAAGGAATCAAAGCAAAACCGAGAGATTCACATCTATTCGATAAAAAAATGCAGATACAATTTCTATAAAATCGCCCGATGAAGAATAGTCGAACCACTTCTACTCTCTTTAATTAAAAACAAAAGTACTTTTAATGATTAGATAGTAGATACCCTGAGTTTGTTTCGGTATCTATTTCTTCTCAGAGGTATTTATTTATTATAAGGCACATCAAACATAAACACAAACTTTAAAACTTAACATTGCATAGGTTACGGACTAATAGATGTAAATACATCGAGAGGTAGTCAATTAGTAAATGCAAACGCCATCAAGTTTAAAAAAAAGACGTTTAAAAGTGGTTTTGTAAAACTCATTTGCAGAAATAAAATCATTTATCATTAAATGTTTGATTACTTATGTCTTATATTACCAGTATTATTTTTGAGTATTTACTTTCAGTTTGACATATGCTGACTCAGGACAATGTTAGAATGGACCCAAAAAGAGCTTCAGTGTATCACCGTGAAGGGTAAATAATACACTTCCTTTAACATATTTTCCTGTTCAACTCGTTTTCCTCATTTCAAACCATCAATTGAATAACTCGATATGAGTAACGATTGAAAGGCCTTTTCCAAATTTCCATAAACAAAACAGTACGCATTTTTTTAATATAGCTTGGCTAGCGCTCATGTTAAATTCAGAGTAATATCGCTGTTAACGTCTGGATCGTATTTTGGTATTAATGCGAAAAAAAATGTGTTCACTCATATTTCATTTGGATATTAAACATGAACGTCAGACGGATAGCAATTCTCATAAATTGCGATATGTTTCAATTTTCTCCATATTTTTATTAAAGTAAATAATGTGAAACTCCATTTTAATATCAGGACCCGAAAAAAATGCAGACGTATATGAATTCATCCACAATCCAATTGGGGGTAGCAATTAGTTAATTGTATTATCTCGGTGGCGCAGGTTCGATTTCCATACGATAATCTTTATAAAATTCGTAGGTAAACGTCCGACGTGCATGTGAAATTTTAGTTTGTATAGAATTTTAATGCTAGCGCAAAAATTATATTATTGTTATGTCTTGTTTTCTGAACTAAAATGTACAAAACTTAGTACTATAAAATACACTTTTTTGTAACTGTTTTCAAGGACAATTAGCTTGACTGCCCCACAGTCTGGCTAAACCACAACATTGTGATATAACTGAATGAGCTAATTGGCTTCTCCATTTAGCAATTTTATTAATTTTACTAACGTTTGATCACCTAGTTTGTGTTTAAGCCACAAGCATCAAACTTAAGTAAAAAGCTATGTTTTTAGTTAATTTTAATGTTCATGATGATTCCAATATGTTTATGTTGCCCCGATGCCCCTATAAATACGATATTTAAGGGACACAATTTCTAAACTTTTCATACAAAATATTCGTCCCTAGCTATCTCTTCTAAAAACAATAAATAATTTGGATACAGTATTACAAGATGGTTCTTTCCAGATATTTTAATGTTGTTTATGTCACTATTCTAGCCATTCATAGGTAATTTTTTTAATGTTTTTTGCAACTCATACTGCCAACTGCCTCGTTGGTCTAGTGGTCGCTAAGCGTGACTGCTGAGCAAGAGGTCCTGGGTTCAAATCCCGGGTCGGGCAAAGTGTTACTGAGTTAGTAGAGTTAGAGTCCATTAGGTAATTCTCAGTAGCAGCACGGAGTCTGGATTTGTGCCCGGTTGATGGCAGTTACCATTTTTGGATGGAAATTCTGTAGGAATCGTGTTATATAGATCCTTTACCATTAATTGTTCACTATACAGTCGCCACCTTACCTACACAAGTAGTCGATTTATTCGCTAATTTTTTTGCCATTTACTGATAAAATGCTCCAAGAAACTGTAATTAATCACGTTATTCCTGGCGCATAAAGCGAGAAAGATTAAGTGATGCAGCTAAAAAGTTGGATAATGCAAATCTATTTTTAAAACACGCTAAGCAGTAGATTAATATAGTAATAGTTTGCTACAATATGTTTACTTACTAGCTTTATTTGTGTTTGTGTTAGCGTAAATTTTCTATACAAACATCATAAAGAGCATCTTTTAATTCCAAGATAAGCTCCTAAATATCTTCAACATTTTATGTTACTAGCTTGGTTAATGTCTTTGTTTTCTTAGCTTTGTACAGTTATATAAACATGTAGGTATCTTGCAGTTTCAAGTTAAGCTCCTAAACATTTTCAACATTTATTTGTCTAGTCTACGTGAAATATGGTTAGAGGTTCAGAAATATAATGGGCTAAGTAGTTATTATCATGCAATCTGTGAACGTAGGTATTATTTGAATCTTGGCTCTAATAAAATTTAAGAAAATATGTTTGTATTTTCTGTTAACCCTTTAGGATGATAGATTCAGATATACCTATCTATAAGTGGATCTTGTTACTTATCATAAATGGTACGTCACTTTATGTCCTGCACTTTGAGTTTTACGACGACTCTTTTGCCGCGAGCATATCATACTTTTATCAAATTATTTGCTTTAATAATAATAATAATAATAATAATAATCATTTATTTCAGGCAATATAAAACAATGCTAAAACAAAGCTTACAGAGGCCCATATTATATATACCTTATAGACTAACATATATACAAAAATATAAACTTATAACTAAGTCACGTTTTCGCGACGTGTGCCGCAAGTTCTGCGAGAATCGGAGGACGCCGGCGGCCGCGGAATTTTCTAAATATGACCCCTTTCGGCCACAGCTCCTCTTTCAGCATCGCCGCTAGTCGATCGGTCGGGACGCGTACAACAAACGAGTTGAAGTTAACCGTGTTGCGCGATTCCAACTTCTCGACCATAAACCGGGCCTGCATTTTCTTCTCCAAGTACTCCATCACGTCGGAGGCCTTAGTGGTGAAGTGGAGACGGGACACATACACATGCGCCACAGGAACAGCGGGGCGCAGGACATGTTCTGTCGGTGCGGTGCCACACAGGTTGTGACGAAGAGGCCTTTTCTTCTTTCTCTCGACCTTAGTAAAGCCCTCTTCATCCGGCTGACGTGTTAGCGCCGCACTAGGAAGGCGTTCGTTGCGGGGGTTCCCGGTAGCCCTCTCGGTCCTCAATATATTGCTGGCTTTGGGTGGCTGGCGGGCAGCAGCAGCGGCGTAGTGACGTTGAGGCGTAGACGTCACGACGACAGGCGAAACCTCCGCGGGGGGAGGCGCGGGGCGGGGCGCAGGCGACGGCTGTGTCTCAGGTGTCGCGCTCATGAAACTTGCTGACACAACTTTGCATGCGCCGCGTCGCGTGTTGATGTTATTGACCTCCGGTGAACTACTTACGGCCAGCGAATTACGCAATGATTTTACTTCGGCACGTAGCTCACTGATGGTGTCTTGCGAAGCCTCCAACTTCAACACTACCTCCGCCAGGCTGGCTTTCAGGGTTGTGATGTCCTTGAGCAACCTGGTTACATCTACGTGGTCGAATGTCACTGGCGGCAACTTGTTCAAGTTTTTCGCCACAAACGACGGCACGTCATCAGGATCCGTTGTCTTCAGGAGATTGATGATGTCCTGAAGACTCTTCTCACCCTTGTCGTCCTTACGGCGGGATGGCATTCTGTCGATCTGTCCGACCGACTTATACAGCAGAGTTTTCGCAGCTGTTATATCCTCTGCATTAAAATTGGACTTGCAGATCTGGATGATGCTGATCTCGTCCATGGTGTCGATGGCGTGTTGTAAAAACGCCAACACTTCATTAGCTATGAGTTGCTCGGAACTCAAAGCCATGATAACGTGCGTCGGCCTATGCCGCGCAAATCGCGAATATAATTAAATTATTATTATATTCGTATGCAGTGGGCGCGTCCTTTACCGAGCGCGCTCCGCACTGCATGCATTTAAATTCTAAGATATACATATGGTTCTCAATGTACTTACAGCAAGTAGGAACAGCCGAACAGTAACATATATATGTCAGTGTTTGAAGAAGTAAAATTTTGAAATAAAACTACGCGAATATTATAAGCATTCATGGTCACGTGGAGACTGAGGTTTAAGGTTAAAGTTTTGTAAAGGATTCGAAACGTCGGGACCAAAAAACTAATTAAAACCGCGATAAAATCCGTAAAAATACTTTTATTTCAATAACTAAGATCTAGTTACGATACCTTATTAACGAAACTCGCTCCCATCATTGATTATATTGAAGATTTATTAACTGGCACAGCATTCATGTTCTCGTATGGGAATATATTCCGCATATTCCGGGTTGCGCTAGACACTACAGTGTTTATCGGATAACGCTTCAGGCTCAGTCTCGGCATACGTATCACGTTTCAAATCCCAGACGTACTGCAATGTATCGTTAACAATAGTCTTGTTTAGTTTATTATTGTTAGGGTATATAAAATGCACTACCTAATGTTTTGGGATATGTCAAGTGCTTGTACCCAATGAGCTTTTCAATGGCATACGTGAATAAAATTACGTAGTTTTTCTTATATACCACTGATTTTAATCATACGTGCCCAATAAATACAAAGTGTTACTGAGTTTTCCATTAGGTAATTCTCAGTAGCAGCACGGAGTCTGGATTTGTGCCCGGTTGATGGCAATAGGCTCGTACCCTATTACATTGGGACTTACAAAATAACAGGTGAAATGTGGGTGTACTATATGTTCACCTCTGCCTACCCCTTCGGGGAATACAGACGTGATGTTATGTTATGTTATGCCCAATAAATAGCCAAATGTTCGTCCCATGTTTCCAAGAAACTAATACCTACTGTCTAGCAATTATGTTATATCACACTTTGTCTTTCTTGAGACCACCGTGATGAGGGTTGTGCTTATATACTAACATAGTTTACAGATCACTACGCATTTGAATATTTCTCTTATAAGTATTTATACTTATTTAATAGTAATTTTCTTGTATTAAGTACCTCTCTGTTAAGCAATTACGAACTAATAAAATATTCATGACACAGCCATGCACGTAATTATTACAGTGAATAATAATTTATAATTAAGCTAAAATATTATTTAACAAAGAAGCAAATACGAGAGTTGCTTGTTTGAACGGAATACGAAATCAAGGTTCAAATAGGTTTTAATAAATTAGTGAGATTCTAGTACGTTACACAGCAAATCTCACGAGACAGTGTAATTAATAATTTTGTATGGCGTAATAGCATTATTACAAGTTTATGGATATATTATTACTGTGATATGAGTTTGTTTTATCCTCTGATTATTTCAAGCTGTCTTCGTATGTGTGTACGTAGGTACCACATAGATACACTGATGTGAACTAGATTGGGATGTGCCGTGGTATCCGGCCTGGAATTGACCACCGCCCTTCCCCCCGTGGGTGTCGTAAAAGGCGATTAAAGGATAATCCAGAAGATGGGCAGCAGCGTCTTCTGTAACTTGACCACCAACACTGCAATCCCCAAGCCGCTTGCCGTGGGCACGTGAAGATTAGGGCAACCTCCCCCCCCCCCCCCGCCCTTTCTAAAAGTGGGAGGCCTTTGTTCAACAGTTGACGTCTATCGACTGATGATGATGAACTAGATTTTTTATCTGATTTGTTTTTGTATTATACATACTTAAGTTTTAATCAATAAAATAAAGTTTTCACGCCAATAATGTACTTAGCACATAGGTACCTCATTCCAACTTATTGACCAAGTATTTTAATAGATACCATGGAGTTTCGTGCGTATTACCACAATACAAACAATACCACAATGCCGAACAAAAGTTTAATTTTTTTTTAATAAACTTATAAAAATTCTGTCAATTGTTTACCGTGTCTAGAAAAGAAATTACCGTTGTTTCCAAATACAAACAGTTTGCCTGGCAGTCCCTGCAGCCGCAGGCAATAATTGTTTCGCAGACAGAGTTGATAATATAAATCGATTGTGACGTACAATGGAATCGCAGCCATCTATATCGATGCTACAATGCGAATACACGTTTATATCAATTCTTCTACGTGCCTATACGTTTTCAAAGCATTCCATCGTAAGCGAATAAAGGAAAATTTACAGTTAATGTATTGCCTCAGGGACCTGAACACTTTGTATGACTACGAATAACTATTGATGTTTTCGGAGCATACATGCTGCGCACACATACTTAACGGTCTCACACTTTCCAGGTACTAGGTATAATAAAAATCCGTTCAGTAAACAAAGACGGAAACAGGAAATAATGGTCTTCTGGCCGAATTTCGGTTACGGCGGCTAATCTTAACTGAGACCCAACCCAACACAGGGGCACTTTATATTTCCTTACTGTAATATACCAATTGGACGGTAAACCGACAGAACCTGAGAGAGATCCAGACAGAAAAAAACGTGATAAAATAAGAAATTACGCTATGCACAGTATGCATTATACCTACTCTAATAACAAGTATATGATTATTACGGCTGTCGGTAATTACAACATTATTTATTACAACTCGTAACTAGACCTCTGAATTGATGTCGCAGTATTTTTATCCGTCTGTCGAATACGGTATAATTCCGTAACGCGTATAACCATGCCGCCGCGCGCCGCCGATTAAATCCATCGACGTCGCACAACTTTTTAATTACGTGCACGTAACTACAAGCTAATTATGATGTGCCTTATATTGCAAATGACGTAGGTACTTATATGTTTTATATGCACAAAGACAGCTATTTACAATATCTTTATTTACCGCTTTATTAACTTACAACCTTATTGCCAAAATTGTGTTGACTCACATATAAGTATATATACAATTATACATACCTATTTAACTATGTAGTAATAACTGGTATGCTACGAAGCTATATTAAAAATATACAAAATATATTTGATTAATATTTTATGGGTATATATATATGTATGAGTGTATATGTATATATGGGGTTACCTAAGTGGAGATATTTGCCGGTGATACCCTGAGTACCCGGGTATATACTTACTACAAAAAATTACTTACTACATGTCTTATTTTGGGCCGTAAAGTAGAACATTGGCGGTTTCTTAAATTCCATTCAGCATCTACTTAGGCGCATAGATCCATAGTATAATGTCATGAGATAAGTAGGTATAATAATAAAAGTGTGCGTAATTATATTTACAAGTAATCAAACGTAAGCCAAAAAGTAAAATTAAATGATTTTAATTTGTATGGGAAAACATGAAAACAGTGCCATTCAAATAATATGAATAGCCCAGATATCAGAGAATGTATTAATATGTATTCTCATTTATCAATACCGCAATATTGCAAATAAACTTTTGTGTACACTTGACAACCTTTTGTTTCCAATCAGACTCCGAAATTAAATTTATACTCGACTGGATGCAAACTGAATATTGTGATACATAATTTAATTTCAACTGATATTTAAACAAATGCCTTCATATTAACGTTATTGTATTTAAATATTAAATTTTATTATAAGATAATCCAATTTATTTTATGCTAGTTGCGCCCTGCGGTGTTACCCGCTACATTTTTTAGGGATAAAAAACCTATCTCGATACCAAAATTAGTCCAGCCATTTGAGCGTGAAGATGTAACAAACATACATACACACAAACGCGCTCATGAACTTTCTCCTTTATAATATGTATGGTTTTTTTTTTACCTAACACAGACAATTATAGATACTTAGTGAAACATAATTACAAAAATAAAAAACACAATTTTAAGTTTTTCGAACACTAAACCATATGAAGTCGAATTGTTACTAACTCATTAACGATACGAGTATTTACATGATTACCTAAACAATAAACTAGTTATCAGTTGCTAAAATGGTGAAGGAAAACATCGTGAGGAAACCGGCACGCCTGAGAGATTTTTCAACGATGTGTAAAACCATGTTAGAGGCCTACAGGCGGTTTAAACTCTGACACCAGATTGTTCATCAACTATACGATAAGAAGGAGGCTAAAACATTAGCGCCACTAACCTTATTTAAAAGAAGTAAGGGAATGAAACTGAGATACGTTTTCCATTATTTCCAACTAGCCGATAGATGAAAACAAAAACGGCAATTGAATCTCACTCGTGTAGCAATAAAACCACTATCGCTTGACAAAAGGATTCTTTTTACCAAAGCCGATCGGACAAAAATATCGTTTTCCTACAATCTCACGAAGTTAAGAGTTATTTTTTGTTACACTTAAATATGTAACGTGTAATAAAAATGGAAACTTTTAATACAAATTAAAAACTACGTAGGTAGAAGTAGAATAGATTTAGATAAAAATGGTTTTTTTTTACATTTTTTTTAAATCTATACTTCTTTGGTCGTGGGTGCGTTTCACAAACATTATGATATATCAAAAGCAGAAACACGCAGACTAATGTCAGCGAATTATAAAAATATTTGTCCTATGTGTCAATCAAACATGTACCCCGTAGCAACAGTCAAACACTTGCACTATGCTCTTCGGTCGTCAAATAAAAGCCAAAAGTTGTACATATAAAAATAGTGAAAAGATTGAGAAGAAGTATAAGCCAAAAAAGATAGCAGGTTTTTACCTTTTTAAGTCGTTTAAAAACCTGCTATTTTTGTGGAGAAAATAGTTTTAAAATGCCCACAGTTACGAACAAAACTTCTGTAATGAAGGTACCAGCGCCCGCAGGGAGCGGCGTGTGGTGAAACAATTGACGCTCGTTGCGACCGCACTTGTTTGCTAGCTTCAACTAAATTGTTCATGCGAATACGAACAAACATTTCAATTTTCAACATGCATAAAATGGGTCAGTTTATGAATAATGAAAGTTTAATTTTTTTTTTTAACGATTCTCGTCCTTTTTTTGTTGCATAACCATTATATAGAATAATTTTGAACTATTTCCTGCTTCATAAAGCAAGCAAACAAACCCAAGATACAGACAAACCGGAGATAGCCGCACATTTTTTCTCCGTTTTCTTAACAATAAAACAATACATATAAGCTACGGTACCGTAGCTGTCGTAGCGCGTAGCAGACCTGCCCTTTCGACGCTACTAGGGTCATATTAGACCCGCGAACAATAAAAAATCTATTGTGTCTGCGGCTTGACAGGCAGTGTTAATTAATTATAGCAATCAATTTGTTACTTGATGGCATAGTTTAAAGGAAGGCCTCCTCCCAACCCAACTGTCAGATTTTGAAGCCTGTCGATAATGAAGATGATCTAAATGTTGGTCAGATTGAACGCTTTTCCGTCAGTTATAGTAGAGAGATTTAACTAGAGAGTAAACGTTTTCACCCGTTTCGAATTTTACAGTTTTCGCCAGCTCGCATTTTTATTGGTTTTACTTTGTTGTTCGTACTTTAATGGTATCCGTTTGATGGTCTACGTAGTCGTAGATTGGAATAGTAACTTTGTTATTTACATTGTATATTGCTAAGTAAATAAGAAGTGAAACTTCCTCAATTTCTTGGAATTACTTAAAATCGGCAATTAAGAGACTCGGTGCTCGGTGCTCGGTTTTTCTTTCTAAGCATTTATAACATTTAAACCAATTTATTTACAAACTTATTTAGTTAGATTGAACCTTAAGTTTTTACAGATTCTTTAGTATATCAGCTATCAAATGTATAATAATTTGTGGATGCAATAACTAAATAGCATAATTTTATTTAAACACCAACCGCCGCGATCATTGAATTTACAGATCACATAAACTGACACTAAATAAAGATTTGACATAGAAATCACTTACTTAGTAATAGTTTAAATAATTATTAAATGTTTCTGAGTTCGGCGGTTAGTTACTATAGGATATTTTGCATTAAAAAGTTCAGATGGCTGAAAATACTAATATGCAAATAAAAGCTAAAACAAGCGGCTTGGGGATCGCAGTATTGGTGGTCAAGTTACAGATGACGCTGCTGCCCATCTTTAAGATATTCCCTTAGTCGCCTCTTACGACAATCACGGGAGGAAAGGGGGTGGTCAATCCTAGGCCGGATACCACACACCAATTTAAACTTATATTACAGTTTAATACTATAAAACTATTTACAACATGCCGTGTGGTATCCGGCCTAGAATTGACCACCCCCTTTCCTCCCGTGGGTGTCGTAAGAGGCGACTAAGGGAAAACCCAGAAGATGGGCAGCAGCGTCTTCTGTAACTTGACCACCAACACTGCGATCCCCAAGCCGCTTGCCAAGCGTGGGGATTATGGCAACACCCCCCTTCTAAAAGGAGGAGGCCTTCGTTCAACAGTGGACGCCTTACGGCTGATGATGATGATGATGATTTACAACTTGAATATCTAAAATGCATAAAAAACAATGTATAAGAATAAAATGGGTTTAAAAAGCATAATTATTCTTCCTTATCGTTGTCAAAGAGTATCGTGCCCAGAAGACTGTCTATATACTTAATTGTATACAGCGGATAATCTCTACAACGTACATGTTGTACATACAATATATTATTAACATTGCTTGGCTCACGTTATATCACAACCGTTAAAAATCAGAACGACATGTGTCTGTTATACTGTTGACAGATTTCAAACGTTTACCAATTAATGTCAGTATCACATGTTTACTTACCGTCATGTCTACGGTGAAGCTGAGATCTGGATGGACAGAGCTCACATGATTAGAGAAGGAGGGGGGATGGGGGGAAAGGGAAGGTCTTATCCTCCGTTGACTATATGAATAAACCTTTGACTTGGCAGTTCAACGGTCATAGCCCTCGGCTGTCACTACTCTAGTGGTCGCTAAGCGCGACTGCTGAGCGTGAGGTCCTGGGTTCGAATTCCGGCTCAGTAGCATCCCCGAGTTTGGATTTGTGCCCGGTTGTTGGCAATAGGCTTGCCCGCATTTACATTGGACCTATAACATACAGGCGAAATGTGAGTGTACACACCTCTGCCTACCCCTTTCAAGAATACAAGCATGTTATTGAATCTTAATTTTCTATTGTACTTAATTAACTACTTATAATTAACTTATATTACTAACTTAGAATAAACTTGAAACATCAAACGCTCTGCTGTCTTACGGTTACGTTTAATTTAACATTACATTACTTTGCCATTTCAAAGCGAAGTTAAAAATAATAAGAATGTAATTTCTACTTTTCTAGAACAGGGATCTTCACTTCTATTTATGTTA
This sequence comes from Abrostola tripartita, assembly GCA_905340225.1. NCBI lineage: Eukaryota > Metazoa > Arthropoda > Insecta > Lepidoptera > Noctuidae > Abrostola > Abrostola tripartita. Next base: position 3,722,998 of record HG996491.1, read on the forward strand.
CGAACTTAAAGTTGCCTCGTTGGTCTAGATGTCGCCATGCGTGACTGCTGAGCATGAGGCCCTGGTTTCGAATCCCGTGTCGGGCAAAGTGTTTTTTTGTTTTCATCATCATCAGCCGTAAGGCGTCCACTGTTGAACGAAGGCCTCCTCCTTTTAGAAGGGGGGGTGTTGCCATAATCCCCACGCTTGGCAAGCGGCTTGGGGATCGCAGTGTTGGTAGTCAAATTACAGAAGACGCTGCTGCCCATCTTCTGGGTTTTCCCTTAGTCGCCTCTTACGACACCCACGGGAGGAAAGGGGGTGGTCAATTCTAGGCCGGATACCACACGGCACTTTTTTTTTTTTGCCATTAGGTAATTCTCAGTAGCAGCACAGAGTCTGGATTTGTGCCCGATTGATGGCAATATGCTCGCCCCTATTACATTGGAACTTATAACATAACTGGCGAAATGTGGATGTGCTATAGTTACACCTCTGCCTACCCCATCGGGGCATACAAGCGTGATGTTATATATACATGTATGTATATTAACATAATTTTTTGTGATTATGTTATAATAATATACTAATTATATAAAGGTAGCTCATACTATATTAAACCAATGTTAAACCGTAGTGATTTTTTTTCGGTCCTTCTCTATAATACATTTATTAACCGTGAATCTATATAAAACGTTCTCTTTGTGTATTATCATCATCATCATCAGCCTATCTCAGTCCACTGCTGGACATAGGCCTCTCCTATAGCACGCCACTGAGCTTAATTTTCGGCTTCCAACCGCTGCCAGCCATTTTGCGTATATCGTCGCCCCACCTACCTGGAGGACGTCCTACACTACGTTTACCGAGCTATGGTCTCCACTCTAGAACACTCCTTGAGTATAAAATAAAAACATACTCGTACTTTCATATAAACGTATACAAACGGACGTATTGCATGAAACATTTTCATAATAATTCTTCGTAGTTCAAATTCAAACATTAATCTGTTACCTTCAATGATGTGATTTGTAACAGTTCCTCTAAAGTGTCCGGGGTACTGGCTCCAAGTGATTAGGGTCAGCGGCCTCCGGGGATACATTAGACCCCCACAGCGATTCAATCAATAAGGGTCGGGTAGGAGGTGCACAATGTAATTATTTAACCGACCTAAAAACTACGTGTACTGTTACTAACCTATTTGCTAGTAACGACGCTATTTTTATTATTTAGGGCTGTAGGTATATGATATGAATTATGTTTTAGTTGCATACCAGCCATTTAGGCATGGCATCGTATACTAGAAATCATTTGCGGACATAAAAGGCAAATGCTAATAATATGAGCACGCTTGTAATCCCCAACAGGTAGTCAGTGGTGTTTCCTTTTCTTAATGATAGAAAATCATTTAATCAAAATAGACTACGTACTTTTTGAACATCAAATTACATCAAGACAGCCCCCAAAACGCTATAGCTGGGTAAAAGAGACGACGCAACAAACTACCCAACGGCACAATCTGTCCGTCAAATCTCAAAAGTCAACACACATCTCACTGCTCATCCAAGTCCCAAGTAAAAGGTGACGAGTCTATGGTCATTCATGGGGCCCACAGTGGGTTCAGCGCCTCACATAACCAGCTTTTCAATCAACAATAGCGAATTTTATTCAACATGCATTGTCAGATTAATCAAGACAAAATATAGTCTGTATTTCTTGTGAAAACTGTTGCAACGAGCTTCATAAACATTCATAGTTTGCGAAGTTTGGAAGCCTGTCCGGTGACAGTTCAATTTGAATAAATAGATTCAACTACGCAGATAGTTTCGTCCCAGGGGCCTGTTCTCAAATCGGTTGTCAGACACTCCAGACAAAAACTTCAACAGCCTTCTGTAAACAATGCATTATAACTGTTACACGAGTCTATTCTTAATGCAAGGAGAGTAAAGAATATTGTTTTGGACAGCAACAAATGTCACGCAGAAGACATAATTATGTTCAGTAGTATAAGTGAGGTAGTGTAAGTCATAAAAAGTTTTATTCATCTATATTGCCACCGCAACGGGCGCATCAAAACTAAAACAATACAAGACAGACACTTAACAACAATCACTCTTAATGTATTGCTTCCTAAAAACTAATGTAAAACCTACATAGCTTAATACTTCTTGTAACACACTATAATACATACATACATTAGATATCTGTTTTTTTTCAATCGCCACTGACTCACACATCTATCAGTACCAACTCGCACACACACACACATGTCCATATATCACTAACAGCTCTTAACCCAAACACGTCTGTTTTTCGTCGTAATTGCAAAACATAGTTGTTAAATTGAAACATATTTGTCCTTGCTTGTAAATAGTTTCTAACCCTTTAAAAGCGTTAGGTAAACCGAGTATTTGCAGCCAAAGTGTTTTAGTAACAATTTGTAGGTGTTTATTTTGATTAAAAGCTTATTAATACGATAAATATAAAACTTAAATACATAGACATATTTGAGAGTGTGTCTTACTTTTTTAGAATTTTTGAGATAGTCTTATGTTTATTGTGATAGAATTGGACGCACGACACAGTAAAATCTAGCTTTGTAGATAAAATATATTCTAGACAGTACGGCCTGAACTTACATGATTTTGTTAACAAAATAACAAAGTTAGTTTTATTGGGTAGATGTGTTATATTAAAAGCTGTTTGCTTAAAAATACACAATGAATAATGAAGGAAATCATCGTCAGGAAACCGGCACACCTGAGAGAATTTTCAACGGTGTGTATAACCATGTCAGAGGCCTACAAGCGGTTTAAACTCTGACACCAGGTTGTTCATCAACCATACGATAAGAAGGCTTGAAAATATACTGCGTTTTGATACCTAATCGTATTCTTACATACATATTATAGTGCTAACCTAAATTTATATACTACATACAAATATGTACATAGAAGAAGGTACTGAACTAATACTTGCACAACTTGAAAAGCCGAAGCGGCAAGCCGAATAGGTATAAAGAAATATCTCCAGAACCCTAAATACCCTTACTTCCTTACATAACATCCCCGAACGCTTATGATACCTACACATGTATATATATAATGTATATAAGTACATGATGGACGTCAGTTGTCACGCACCACGACTCTGTCATTCCAACTCCGTCGGCATTGAGTAACGGCATCTTAGCCATGTCTTGATACCAACAAAATATTGGGCAGAACATCCAGCTTTTCTAATCCATGGATTTAAGTATACTTACGAATAGTAAACTGAGTGACTTAGTATTACTTGAGCTTGTGTCTTAAACCTTTACTATTGTATTTTGCTAAGAGTTTTCGTAGTGGATTATGAATAGAATTAGGAAATTCGGGATGTCTGTCTTCTGTAACTATATTATCGACACAAACCAACACTTAATGCAAATTTTCGCTGTTTGCCTCGTTAGTCAAGTGGCCGCTAAACGTGACTGCTAAGCATGAAGTCCTGGGTTCGAATCCCGGGTTGGGCAAAGTAGTATTGTGTTTTTCCATTAGGTAATTCTGAATAGCAGCACGGAGTCTGGATTTGTGGCCGGTTGATGGCAAAGGACTCGCTCTGTACATTGGGAGCTATAACATAAATGGCGAGATCTGAGTGTTCTATACACCTCTGCCTCACGCCTGTATTTCTTAAAGGTGTAGGCAGAGGTGTATGGTGTGAAGGTTTACTACATGTAAGTCAAGTTTTCCTTTTGTTAACCTTCTGTAGTGACGTTTTATAATACTAAAGGGTACGTGCTTGGAGGATGTGGCCACGATACTGGGTACACAAACTGTTCCACGAGACTCATTATTATTTAGATAGTAATCGAATGAGCCTATGTTGGAGGTCAGGATAATAGTGTTTACTTACCTCAAGACGCAATTGTGACGTAGGTATATATAATACGCGTATTATGGTTTAGTGATGTATTCGGGAATGCCCGACTAATACAAATAGATCGTCTAGTTTCAAAATCGAACGGAGCCTTTATTCACGAGCTGGTTACGCGGCAGAGTCGCGAGCCAAGCTTGACTCTGCCGAGTTCGAAACTACTCGGGCGTTCCCGAAACACACGTGAGTATAACCGGAATATATAGTAAATAGATCTTTTTCTTCTTCTCTTCTTCGTATGGGCATGAGCTAGGTATGTCTAAGGAATCAGGTTATGCTCATGCTGCAGTGTAGGAATGGCCAGTCACCAAAGATGGTAGTGAGGTTGACCGGGGTGGGGACGTACTTAGGTACCATCACACTGTGAGGCACTATACTTGCATCCCATTACAAATAGATGAAAAATAGAGTATGTTCAGATCTAAAAGAAAATAACTGTTTTGTTTTATTGAGCGTGAGGTACTCTGTCTAACGATCTTGCAGGCTTGAAACCTACGCAAGTATTATCTTAGTTATTTTTAGACAATACTGAGAACTATCGGCTTTATATTTCCCTTCTAATAAAAAAACTAATACTGTCTGGCGCATGCAATAAATATTACGTAAAAATGTCTCATCCTTCTGCTGTACTCAGAGACAGTTAATGATTACTTAAACTATCACTAAGTGTAGGTTTTCTTCGTTAAATCTTTACTTTGTGTCAGTTTACTTAATCATTACCATCTCATAATGCGGCGGTTATCGTTTTTTTTTTCAGGTCTCTGAGCTGAGTTCTTACCGCTTAACCAGTCTTTTGGGTGAGACTTAATAAAAGACCTCCAGCCAGGCCCTCTTATCCTCACTACCAAAAACACATACTTAAACAGAGGTTAGAGGTGTGAACAACCTCGCCAGTTATGTTATAGGTCCCAATGTAATAGGGGGCGAGCCTATTTCTATCAACCAGGCACGAATGCAGTCTCCGCGCTGCTACTAAGAATTACATAATGGAAAAACCTAGTACCTAACACTTTGCCCGACCCGGGATTCGAACCCAGGACCACATGCTCAGCAGTCGCGCTTAGCCCAAGGAGGCAGTCTTCACCAATGCTCTCATATAAACAACAAACTAATGTTTCTTCGATTCCTCTTGATACCCCCTAATGGTTAACAGTCGTTAATCACCCATTACAGTCGGTATTTGGCCCAATCACTTTAATACCGGAATTAGTTTCAGATCCGGGGATATCGAAGCCCTCGAAGCTTACTCGAGATTTGACCAAGGATACGCTTGTTTTAGTTTGTGATCAAACATCGAAGTAAACCTGTGGCTATAAATGTAAAAGTTAATATTATTAACGAATCAATTAAAGGTGTAGGTACTGATTTTTTGTACTTTTTTGATTTGGTGTACTTCCAAAATAACACAAGGACAACTTGTCACCGTAAACTAAAAAACAATCTCCAGAATAGATATTTATTAGTGCTGAAAACTGAAGACAAATAGCAAAATACCTACAGATGAATTAAAAACTTCCTTTATCTTGTAAAAACGGTTAAGAATGAAACTAATTTTATACAGAGGTTGTAAAATTGACAAAAATACCTACCTCTTCGAATAATCTTAACGTATTTTTATAAATCTAGCTACGTACAACATCGGCACGCGTCAGGCGGCCAAAGTCCGGTATCTCGGAGCTTAACTTTGATATTTTTTAATATAATTTTTCCTGTTTGATATCTTATAATAGAACCTTCAGTTTGCAAACTACAACATTGGTTTAATATTAACATGGTAAATCTGGCGACCCGATTGGCGCAGTGGCCTGATTAGACTGCTGCGATAAAGGTTGCGGGTTAGATTCCCGCACGGGACAAGATTGTATGCGATCCGCCGATGTTGGACCCGAGTCTGGGTGTTTGTGTATGTGATAGTTCATGTTTATAAAACGCAACCATGATACAGGTGAAGATACTAGTGTGGGAATACAAAAAAACAAAACATACGAAAACTGAATTGGATTTTTCAGTGGATAATAAACTATAAGTCTTTAAGAAGTTTATAGCAGGGTATACCTAGGTATAAACGGGTGATCAAAAGCACAGTCTTCTACAAGATAATTACCAGTTCATTAAATCAACAAGAAGCCATTGCAAGTGTCTACTTACTACAATACGTCACAAAAACCCTATAGAATCAAGGCAGATTTATATTAAAAATATTAATCAAACTAGGAAAAATATTAAAAAAATGTCCACGATGGAATTCTAAATACTTTATTATTTACCTGAGTAGCTCCAAAATTTAAAGGGACAAATTAGATAAGAATAAATGTAATATAGACGCGGCCAGAAGAGCTTTAATAATTAAAATTTGACGTTAAAACTGAAACCTTATACTTTGGAGGTATTTGGAGACAGTTAATTAACTGGATCGCGTTATAAAACAACATTCAACGCTGGAGATAAAGTCTGGGTTGTTGTTGTTATCGTGAATATAACATTGTGAAAGCCTAAACCTGACTAGCGCAGTGACTAAGTGATTGGAATGCTGCAATAAAGATTGCTTGTTCGACCCCTACATGAAACCATTAGGTATATGTAATGTATTCATACATAAAGTCACGCCTATTTCCCAGAGGGTTAAGCAGAGACCACGGATTTCCTTTTGCAAAAGTGTAATTTAGCAAACGAATAGTTTTAATAGCTAATAAATAAACAGCGATTTATTAAAATAATGAAGTGCTTGACGAATTAAGTGCTGAAGTTAAACTAATTATAAATTAAATTATTTACCCATATCAACACACGAAGGGTTGAAATCGGGTTAACAGCTTAAAATAACCTGAAAAGGAAACTTAAACAGCCAATCTTCTTATTCGTGGCTGAAGGTACATTAAATTCAAAAATAACCAACAAAGGCTGTATTTATTCACTTATACATAGCAGTCTTGGCTTCCGGATCGAGTTGGTACCGACCGTCGCCGGCGCCGCAAGCCTGGCGACCTTCCAAGATAGTTTTGGATTGCAGTTCCAAAAATCCGATCATAATCTTTGCACGACAAAGCTTACGTAAAGGCAATAATTCTTACAATAATACCGTAGTTTATAACATCATTAGATTACTTGCGACTTCGTCTGCGAGGAAAATTGTGTCGTCTTTTCCAGGAGTAACTTTAAGCCTATGTCCACCGTAATGTCCATTCTTAATATTGATGAAAGAATCTTTGAAGTCATTATCGAGCTTGTTAAGAACTTGAAATAAAGAATTTTTTTACGCCAAAGTATAAATTTCCCTTTTTATAAAACAGTAAAAACGATCGTGTTAGATAGTTTCCTCTTACATACAAACAAACATCAAAGTTTACCTCTTCTATACTATAATAATTATATATTATAAAGCTGAAGAGTTTGTTTGTTTGCTTAACGCGCTAATCTCAGGAACTACTGGTCTGATATGAAAAAATCTTTCAGAGTTAGATAGCCCATTTATCGAGGAAAGCTATAGGCTATAAAACCAATGAAATCCACGCGGGCGAAGTTGCGGGCGGAAGCTAGTCTTAATATAAGTACAACAATATGCAATAAATTCTTCCAATAATATCATAGATCGTTGTATCTTAAAATATTTCGTACTTTGATGTACGAGTATTTTACGACTAACACCATAAAAGTATCAACTTTATAACAGTTCTCCCTTTGTATTGTACTTGAGAATTTAGAAATACAATTCCTAAGCTTTGTTTTGGTTTGGGATAAGTTTGTTTAAGCTTTTCTTAAATGTTTTTGAACATAATATTGCTATACAATGGTTGTTGAAAAATGTTATGTGGAACGTTTTCTTTGAAGCTTCAGGAGGTCAATTCTCTTAACTTATGACGTTGTGGAACAGTGCAACAGCCATGTGCTTTCGATAAAAACCAATGAATTTAAATACGACAATTGTTGGTCGAAAGCACATCGCTGTTGCACTGCTAGAGAAGGAGAATTGACCTTCAGAACTGATTCTTTATTGTATTTTATTTGTAAAAAATATACGCTACAAGGTACAATTTCATTTTACGGCGATGGATGAGATGAATGTAGGTTAATTCCTTCACGCCCAGTAAATACTACCCTTACATTATATAAAGTAAGTACAGACAATCTTCCGATTCAATATTGAACATACTCGTAAAAGTGTCCATTCGTCACACCTGTATTTTCCCTCGGGGCACCCGATAATAATGTCCAATTATTGTTTTATTATTCCCTCGTGTTGTCGGAGATAAATAAGCTTATTTGACGTATGTGGTGTTCCCTCATGGATACTTACTGGAATATATTTATATGAAAGTAAGTAGGAAAATATATTATATATAATTTCTCAGAATATATAAATAAAACAAACAGCTGACGCGGCTGAGCTTCGATCACTCATTATCGAGCTTGATAAGACCTTGTAGAGTTATTTACGCCAAAACATTTTTTTCCTTTTTAATGAAACACAAAAAACTAGCTAATAATATCGTGTTGACGTTTTATTAATCATCGATGATATCAAAACTCCGATAATAAAAATACCCTCGTTAACATATTTAAGACAGGATATTGAGCATGTTTGCTAAAGGCAAAATTGTAGAAGCCTACACGTACGCCCAGAGAAGATAGGAAATAAGTAACATATTTTACATGAAGCAATAAGCTCTTTTGGAACAAAGGCACGAAGTTTTTCTCGAAGCAGATGTTGAAGACATAGCTCTGCAACCGTGGCTGGTTATATAATGTCGCCCATTCACGCTCCGGTTTACTGGAGAGGTCTGCCTGCGCAGGTTTGCTTGCACAGGCCAACTGCACGCGTCGTAGCGTCGTTGTCTAGTGACGAAGTGCTATGCCGCCGGAAAGTTGCTTAAAAATAGATTTTCAATTGGATTGGGTCACCTGCGCCATAAAAACTGTACTGGCTTTTACTATGAGCTCATAAATCAGGACATTTGTCGTTGTAGAATTGAGACGCCGCGCGGCACTACACTGCAAGTAGCGGCGTCTCGCCTACACAACGGAAAATATCCTGAGTTAAGAGCTCATAGTATCTCTCAGATCTATCTCACATAAGCCGGTCTAACAGTCCTAGCAAACCTGCGCAGGCAGACATCTTCAGTAAACCGGAACGGTTCGTAACTTATGGCGCTGTTCCTGATTAGAATGCAAGCCGTAAAGTGGTAGAGCTTGTAGCCCTCTGCAGAGATCCGCCCTCAACCCGGGAAAACACTTATGTAAGACACCGAACTATTTTATACTGATTCATACTATAGTATTATAATAGTATTGATACGTGTGCATACAAAGGTTTGTTTTAACACACTCTTTAAATGTAATTTAAATGGTTTGCTTTGATAGCTCTCTCTTATTTTTAAGAATGCTATTAAATTATCACGCAGGTATGTAAACCTTTATCATAATTTGAACTTATTAACGAACTAAGTTATTATAATGATAATATTAAGCGCCTCATGTTAATAATAGAGAAGTAGCCAATTTCCTTTTATTTGGCACAATTCCAAAGCTTGACAAGAATAGAAAAACCCTCGCGTACCTACCGAGAATTTCCCACGGAATAAGCTTAATAAAACTACCCATATTTCCCAGAAATTAAATTGAATGAACCCTGAATAATGGTATCTTTGACCACACCACAAGACGTATGGGACAGTTGTCCACAATATGTTATCGAACCGAAACACGATCCCATATCGGATGGGATTGCAGATCTGTATAACCGATAGGGCCTATTAGTTATTGTCGTGAAGTACAGTCGCAACATAAAGAAATCTCAGATTTTATTACAAAACGATTGATTGAAATTGAGAGAACAATAGACATCAAGTTTTAAATATATTTTAGCAGCTATAGTTTCGTATTGGCTTGTGTAAACCTTTTTCAGTCTCTTTAACAAATAGCCAGATGTACCAACTTTTACAGACAAGTAAAATGTAGGCTCTACGCTTTGCAGTTATGCATGTAAAACTCATAAAAATTGCATTTGATTTTTGACAAAGTGTTTATGTATGCGACTGTACCCCGTTATTTGAGACGAGCGTCGGTCCGCGCCCTGACGTTTCTAGCCCAGAAATCCCTGAACCGGATCTCTCCGGTTCTACCCGCTTCTGAGAACCGCGCGACCCATTTCCGAAACTAATGATGACAGGAACAAATGACAATGGATACAAGAAGGTTCTCAACGACGAGGCTATTCATTTTTTGCTTATATTTGAAAAGTCTCGCTAATCTCAGTTTTGGACTTGATTTGAAAATAGATTAAAATTCTTAACCTACGAGCAATAACTTTTGTGGTTTTAAATATAAAGTAGATAAAGTTATTTTGCCGATCACTTGTAATAGGCTCGGCTACGTGGCTCACTTAATATGAAGTTACTCAATTTCAGAGTTTCGGAGCTACCACGCAGATCGTTTAATTAGCAAGGTTATGCACAGCATGCTAGGATAATTCTTTAGATAAATCTGAGACACGAAGGGTTGACGAAGTGCTTCGTCACCCCTTTGTGTCTGTTTGCCTGCTTATCGAACTTAATCCTAGCTCGAGGAAGTAAGAGGAAACGGACTTGTATTTGCATACACATATTCACTGTATTATCTTCTGCGTTATTAACAAGACTTGGCGGAGATGCGTCGTAGGTATTTCGTTGTTCAGTATTTAGCTCAATAGGACTATTACTCCTAGAAGAAAAACAAAAGAACTCTACGTAATATCTCACTTTACCAGTAAGTAAGGCCTAGCGCATACATACAACTTTTAATAGAGCGCATACATACGACCCAATTGGCGCAGTGGCTAAGCGATTGGACTGCTGCGCTAAGGGTTGCGGGTTCGATTCCCGCACGGGACAAAAATTTATGCGATCCACAAATATTTGTCCCGAGTCTGGGTGTTTGTGTATGTGATATTACATGTTTGTGAAACGCACCCACGATACAGGAGAAATTCCTAGTGTGGGGCGACGTTTTTTTTTAAAAAAAAAAAAAAAAATAGAACAACTATTTAGTTGTATGTTAAAAAGTCTACGTTAATAAGGTCATGTCAAAAGAGTTGATAGCATGCGACTCTACATTCATTCCCATAGAGTTTTTGACGTACACCTAAATAGCTGATTTGACGATCTGCCCCCTTACCATGATCTCTTAAAGCAGGACAGTTTACGATGTGGAAGCGAGACGCCGCATTACACTGCACGTAGCAGCGTCTCGCTTTCACATCGTGAAACTGCCCCGCTTTAAGAGATCATGGTAAGGGGGCTGATTGGTGCAGTGGCTAGGCTATTTGACTGCTGCGCTGAGGGTCGCGGGTTCAATTCCCGCACGGGAAAAAATTGTGTGATCCGCAGATGTTTGTCTCGAGACTGGGTGTTTGTTTAAGTGATATTTCATATTGGTGAAACGCACCTACGATACAGGAGAAATACCTAGTGCAGGGGGACATTTTTATTTTAACTTACCCTTGTATGTATGCGCTAGACTTTACGTTACAAATTCTCACAATTTTTCTCCTTTCCATATATGTAATGAACAAACAGCAGTAAATACGATGAATTGCTATACATATAAAGTGGCTTAGAATTAATATAACTTGGTGGATGTAACAACATATGTAAGCCCTCCTAATGGGGCCTCACAAATTACATTACGATGAATTACAACAGATAAGTACTACATCTATATATATTACATCAAATTGTAAGCTGATTATGTAGTTTATCATATTTACTGTAGAAACAAGTTTTGCCGTTGTAAATAAGCTTTAACTTTCAATGTTAATAATAAAGGTTTGTGATATATTGTTATACTTCTTCTTCTTCTCATCGTATGGTTGATGAACAATCTGGTGTCAGAGTTTAAACCGCCTGTAGGCCTCTGACATGGCTTTACACACCGTTGTAAAATCTTTCAGGTGTGCCGGTTTCCTCACGATGTTTTCCTGTTATACTAAAAATATATTCCAAGTATTGACTGCTCGTAAATTACTACGAAAGTTAACATTTTTATAGAAGTAATGTGAGTGATTTCTACTTTATCACCTTAGGTACTTACAAAAGTGGGAATAACTAAAATTTAAGTAGTACATAGTAACATTAGGTAACCTTGAACCAAATTTGAATTGGTATATATTTGCAAAGACTTCGAAACCGCTGTATTAAATTTTCGTTCTAACTTAGAGCTCATTGTTTCTCGTTATTCGAGTCAAAACAGGCCCGATGTCAATCCTTCAATAAAGGCAAGTTAATTCACAGCATTGGAACCAGGTTTAATTAAATGACATCTACGTCGGTGTTCCAATTAATGATGGATTGACGCTGACTGCGCAGATTTGGATACTAATTGAAAAGAGGCGGTGTACTTATTTTCCGATTTAATCTTAATTACAGCAGACGACGCGTTCCGAAAAACAGTTCCCTCAAAGTGTTATCTGTTTCGTTACACTGAGTTATTAGCATTCCTGCTTCTCACGGGGTCGTCTGGGGTCATCTGGGTGCAAATACTGAACCTCCACAATGATACCTAAGTTCGTCAGGAGCAGCATATGCGGACAGACTCGTTACCATTCTCGTATTACAAACTAATGTCGACATTACGGCATGACTTGTACATAAGACAATCGATACGAAAAAGAATTGGGTGCTATTCATATCGGCATCATGATTTGATACATAACAACAGCTATACCATGCTGATACGAGTGTAGTGTATAAGTATGTACCCATTATACTTAAGTCATGTGACTGATGTAACTGATATATAATCGCTGTGTATCCCTAATAAAGAGTAGTATCATTTCGTACGAGCTTGAGTTTTATTCATATCTAATCCTAACATTATACGAGAAAGAATTCCCTAGCTGTATTAATATTTTAGTAGAGAAAAGACTTAGTTACAAATATAACAACAAGGCCTCCTAGACTATGAGCATACTATCTAGCATCTATGACTTAACTTTTAGTATCACAGTGTCATCTCAGTAACCTGAGCTGGCGAGCCATTAGACCACTTTACTTTGAGAGACCTTCCTCAGCGCCAAGAACACTGAAAAGAATAGAAGAAACACCAATTAACTATAGTAGGTAATGAGAATGAAACAGTTGGGTATAGTTAAATAATTTAAAGTATATTAAAAAAACGAATTACCATTTGTCACCGTTTCTTTTCTGCTAATAAAAGAACAATAATTGGAAATGACTATTTACATATTTTTTGCATTAAAAGTTCATTTTTAACGCTTGATTATAATGAAACCTGAAATTATTTAGCGTAGAATAAAATTATCTCTATACACAAGTTTAAATCTATCCATAAGATGGCATAGTATGACCTTAAGAGGATAGCGCATATTCCAACTCGTAGATCCTTTATCTGACCTCTGCAACCCAATTACAGAGGGATATCAATATCCTTCGGTTATTTTTCTGTGAAATACGGATCGTGAAATTTCAGCAACGTCCCCACAATAACTGTTATAATTCCTAGGATAATAATAATGTATTCACAGAAATCCCCTGTGATCTCCGTATTTATGACTTTGTGTTGTGAATATTATATTTCAAAGATAGGTACGGACATGACACGAATTGGAATAACTGATAATTTCTGAGAAACTTATCATGGGTAGATCGATGATTCCCAACTGACAGGTTTTAAATTTATTTTGACTATTAATAAACACAAACACCCACAATGCATTTTCTCGTTTAAATAAATGTAGACCATTTAATCATACGATTACCTGGACCATGTCGGATTCTATTTAGGGTACGTAAATCAAAAGAAAGAATTAAACATATAGGATCACTTCGTTGTCCGTCCGTCTGTCTGTTTGTCAACCTCTTTTTCCTCAAGGACGCGTGGAGGTACCAAGTTGAATTTAATACATATACTCACTCAGGACTGCTATCCTTTGTTCTAATTAACCTTTTTTTGTTTTTTTTTCTACAAATATCTATTCAACGCTATTCCCGGTCAAGTTTTTCCCGCAAAGGTTTTCAAATCGTCATAACATCGGTCGGCGTGGTCGTCGGCGACCGGCTGTAGATAATATTAATCACATTTATTTATATCTGCTTATTACCGAGGAAAAAAAATTGTTAGCTTTCAGCACAAGATTTTTCTGCCAACTTGCTAAAATGGACAAAATGGTAGTTATGCTATAGCTTAGATCACAATCTAAACTATAGCTTAGTTTTTAATACATTTTGAACTCAATTTCCACTTCTACTGCTTCTACGTATCCCTTTGGGGAGTACAGAAACAATATTATGTTTGTTGAACTTAAATCAAAACACATTATTTTACTGGATACTCGACATCACCAGTAAAATATGTATCAGTGATTCCCAGAAGCATTGTATTGTAATAGATATTAACAGCAGGATATTATCTGTGTTTATTTCTTTATGTATGATACAACCATACATGTTCGTGTATTCTTGGCAGGCAAAGTTTGGAGAATACAGGCAAATGTATAGATTTCCGTCGTTTGCTTGAAAATAGAGGCTCCAGCCACATAATAAATATTTTTCACATTAGTGCATGAGTATAAACACAGAATATCATTTTAATGTCAAAAATAGATACTACAGCTTGGCACGTATTTCTCAGAGGAGTAAGCAGGGGGAAGAGACTACATATTTTCATTCATATAAATATGGAAAGCATTTTTTCCCTCATCCTTTAAAAAAAAACAAGTGTATAGTACATTGTGTCTGTATCTCTGTTCATATTTCGTAGATAAAAGACCATAAATTGTGCTGATAACAACGCAAACTGCCAAACGAAATAAAAAGACAAAGAATATTTTAAAGGTCACCCTACCAAGGCAAGAAGGGTCCGGCCCTTAAAGCGAATGTTTGGCCTTTAGGTCCAAATCTCTGCTGTCGTTAGGACGGCGTATCACTCTAGAAATGACGCATATTTAGGTATAAGCATACCTATACATATAGATACAGTAATAATGTATTGCGAGGGGATTGTGGGTTCGATTCCCGCACGGGAATCCGCAAATATTTGTGCCGGGTCTGGGTATTTCTGTATGTGATAATTCATTTTTGTGAAACGTACCCACGAGCCACGATGCAGGAGAAATTCTTAGTGCGGGGTGACGATTTTTTTTGTATTTTTTTACGTATATTTGGAATTCAGAAATACTGAGTATAGAGAGGTATGTAACTATATAGGGTATATACGCTCCAAAAAGTAACACGTTCAAACTTAACAAATAGCCTAAACTCATTAATAATAATAAACAGGTTTAATAATAAGCACTGAGAGCCGAGTGGTATGACCGTAGGACTGCCAAGTCAAAGTTCGCAAGTTCAAACCCCGGCACCACCAATGTCTTTTCGAATTCATTTGTGAACTATAAATTAGTTGCTAAAAACGGTGAAGGAAAACATCGTGAGGAAACCGGCACACCTGAGAGATTATTTAACAGCGGTGTGTAAAGCCATGTCAGAGGCCTACTGGCGGCTTAAACTCTGACACCAGGTTGTTCATCAACCGTAAGATAAGAAGAAGAAGGTGCACACCTCTTTTTCACTCCCGATAAATACCTATGTCATGCCGTCCACTTCCTTCATCAAATGCAGTGGGAGATTACAATATTGTGTGAGGTTTCTTTTAGATCGAAAGTTGCGTAGGTGATGTATCTATTTTTATTATTACTTGGAATATCACTGTGGGAGGTACTACTTATAAATAAATAAAAATATTCTCTGATTGATCCAAGTGCGCTGAGAAACGTTGATATGACTTGTCCCCACTCAACACCCGTTAAACATTATGAAAAAAAGCATTAAATAGATATTTCTTGAAGCTAAATTAGCTGTAAGAGATACCACGCGTGACGCAAAGAAGTGACTTCTCTACTTTCGCACGATCTTAGATTAAGGCTACGTAGGCGTTAGCTTTCACGTTTTTGTACATAAATACTTTTATTGGAACGTGTCTCGATGTATCGGAAATAACTTGTCTCGATACAATAGAATTCAGGAAACCAATAACTTTACCAGTTATAACTAATGCCAACATCTACTGTAGGAAATTAAAAAAGTACCTGTGAAACATAACATCGTTTGACATTTGAACGATATAATATTACAATTTTATTTCATAAGTATTAATCTAACTTCATACTTCATAGTTGTCGGCGCCACGTGTTCACGAGTGGCGCATGATCACCTCATTACCCTACGTATGCCACAAGTGACGTCATCAGTTGTTTACAACATCGACCGTTCCATGAATCAGGTGATGTGCGAGTGGAGGGGATGGCCGAGGCGGCTTTATAAGGCGGCTACCAGCGAGCTCGGATCATTCTTACCGCAACCGCTCTTCCGTTCGCATGTCAAACGTGACTCTGATCACGCCTGAATCATTTATTTATTTTAACTGTAAATTATTGTGCTAATTACCTAGTTCTATTGTTATTTAATTTTGCACGATTATAATATTAAATTTTCAATAATTATATAAATACATTATTTATTACTTCCTTGCCATGGCAGATAATATTGAGCAAAATAACTCGGGTAGATCATCCCCTATTCTACCCGGATCTCATACTCGCTCCGAAATCAGAAGTGGGATATCCACAATGCACCTGCATCTAGAAATCCTGACAGAAGCTCGGATCGCAATGATTCCGATCAAACATTGACAATGTTTGCCACTCTTCTCGATTCATTGACTCGACAACAACAAGCACACATGCAGTCAAACAACGAGTTTCTTTCAGCTCTATTGAATAAAACCCTGGCTCCAATTCAAAGACCGAGGCTAAGTGACATTTACATAGCCCCCTTCAATCCTGATGATGATGTTCCTGTTAGAGACTGGTGTGATCATGTTGACAAAGCCAAGAAACATTGGGGATTGACTGATTATGAAGTATGCACCAAGATCGCAAGTTTGCTACAAGGCAGAGCTAAAACTCTCGGTGACACTTGGCTTGTTAAGTCGCCAGTTTGGAATGATATGCGTAATGTCCTGATACAGACATTTGAGCCGGAAGCCAGGTACTCTAATGATATTATCAAACTACGAAGTTTTAAGTTTGATGCTTCTAAACCTGCAGAGTCTATAACAAAAGCTTGGAACGTTTGGAAAAGAGTCATCAGTGGAAATAATGAAAATGACGCAGTTGAAGCTGTTATTGGCTGTATAGATGATGAGCATTTACGCCTACGATTGTTGTCAAGTAAGTGCTCTACGGTGCCTGAATTAATATCTGTAGCGGCAACAATAACGCCTCGAGAACCTCGCCTGGGCGAACCTCCAGCGAAAAGACCAAGGTTTAGAGCAAATAGAGTAGACTCCATAGTCTGTTTCAATTGTGGAAAAAGTGGTCACGTTCAGATTAATTGTCCAAATAACAAGGAAACTAATGTTAAACCTTTACTGTCAAACGACTCATCCAAAATACCTATCGAACGGCCAAAAATCAAATGTAACTATTGTGAAAAACTTGGCCATACGGAATCGGTATGTTTCAAAAAGATGGGTGATAAGGCTGACAAAGTTAATTTGGCTGGCGAAACTCAAGGCATATCCACACCAATGCCTATCAAGATTGGCGACAAACATTACATAACATTATTTGACAGCGGTGCTGATCGCTTATCAAGCGCACTTATCAAGCGTTCAATTAGCTGTGCTTTACCAGGAAAACGTGAGGAATGCACCCTTCTGCTCAAGGGATTGGGAAATAACATTCCTGTAGTATCTTGCCAAAAAATCAGCGTTACAAGTGAAATCAATGAAATTCACGTGGAAATCATTTTGCATGTCGTAGAAGATCATGAAATACCGTGCGATATTCTCATTGGATCAGATCTAGTGAAAACACCTGGCCTTTCCGTAAATATTACGGCCAGTGGCGCGAACCTTACAAGAGTACCGACGATATTAACAGTTATGGCAGAAGGCAAAGACATCTTTAGCAATTTGAACACTGACTTAGAGGGAGCAGAACTAGACGAGTTAAAAGGTTTATTACTAATGTATAAAGATACTTTTGTAACTGGCACACCAAAAACTAAGGTCTTAACTGGGACAATGGATATCAAGCTGAAGGATCCCACAAAAGTAGTTTCACGTAGACCATATCGGATGGCACCCATAGAACGCCAGAAGTTGAAATCTATCGTTGAAGAACTAATAGCCAATGGCATCGTGCGTGAAAGTACTTCAGAGTTCGCAAGTCCTGTATTACTTGTGAAGAAGAAAAACGGCGACGACAGAAAATGCACTGATTACAGGGAATTAAACGCAAACACTGTACCTATCAAGTTTCCGCTACCAATAATTTTAGATCAAATCGATAGGTTAGCTGACGCAAACTTTTTCATAAGTCTTGACATGGCCCAAGGATTTTACCAGATACCGATGAGCGAAGAATCAATTCCGAAGACAGCTTTTATTACACCTGATGGCTTATTTGAGTACGTTCGTATGCCATTTGGCTTAATGAATGCTCCCGCAGTATTTCAGCGGGCAATAATGACAGCATTACGACCACTCCTGGACGACATTCTCGTGTATATGGATGATATTTTGATGAAATGTAAGACAGTTTCCGAAGGACTACAGATACTCGACCGCGTTCTGGATGCTTTAACCAAAGCTGGATTTTCAGTAAATATAAAGAAATGCTCATTCTTCAAGAAATCCATCGAATACCTTGGAAATATCATATGCAATGGAACAGTTAAACCAAGTAAACGAAAAGTCGAGGCTTTAGAAAAATCACCAGTGCCTCGCAGTGCAAAACAGGTCAGGCAATTTTGTGGATTAGCGGGCTACTTTCGGCGATTCATACCGTCCTTCTCGGAGCGTATGATTCCATTATATAATTTGACCAAAAAGGACACACATTTCGAATGGACACCAGCTTGTGAAAGCGCCCGCCTGGATATCATTCGACGTCTGACATCAGAACCAATCCTCACTATTTTTCTAGAGGGACTACAAACAGAACTTCATACTGACGCCAGCAGTACAGGTCTAGGTGCCGTACTGATACAAATTAAAGACGGGAACCAACATGTGGTGGCTTACATGAGCCAACGAACCACCGAAGCTGAAAGCCATTATCACTCGTACGAACTCGAGACACTTGCTATAGTACGAGCCATAAAGCATTTTCGACAATATTTATATGGACGATATTTCATTATTGTAACTGACTGTAACGCTATTAAGTCTTCAGCTCACAAACACGAACTTTTGCCAAGAATCCATAGATGGTGGTCTTTCTTGCAATATTACGATTTCAAAATCGAATATCGTCAAGGTTGTCGAATGAAGCACGCAGACTTTTTCAGTCGAAATCCTGCAGCATGCATCAACTTGGCACAAAATGTCGATGCATGGTTAAAAATCGAGCAAAGAAGAGATGAGCAATTAGCTAAAATAATAAAGAGTATTGAACGCAGTGACAACATTGCTGACTACCGCTTGAATGACCTTGTTTTAGAACGTCAATATGTTAATGAAGAACCAAATACGAAGAAGTGGAAGAAGGTCATTCCCCAATCATTTCAGTGGAGCATCATAAATGCCTATCACACAGCATTGAAACACTTTGGGTGGGAAAAAACTTTAGCCAAAATTAGAGAGAACTATTGGTTTCCAGAGATGTCAAGCACAGTCAGAAGATTCATTGATAACTGTGTGATATGCAAAACAAGCAAGGGGCCGTCAGGAGCAAAACAGATACAAATGCATCCTATTGAAAAGAAACCAATTCCATTCGATACTATCCATATTGATATGACGGGTCATCTTACAAAACGAAATAACAAACACGAATACGTCATTGTCGTTATCGATGCTTATACTAAGTTTGTAATATTGACGTACGCCACCGACAAAACATCAAAATCTATGCTTCAGGCTTTGAAAATTGTTGTGTCCCTGTTTGGAGCGCCTCACCAAATAATAAGTGATCAAGACACCGCCTTCAAAGCGGAGTTTGAGGAATACTGTAAAGAGCATGGCGTTTATCAACACTTCATCGCGCCAGGGGCAAGCCGTGCTAATGGTCAGGTAGAGCGGATAATGAGTATTGTGAAGAATGGACTGACAATAATTCGCAACTACGAAACTAAGGACTGGAAGAGGGCGCTTGATGCGCTTCAACTTGCCATTAATTGCACCAAAAGCAAGTCAACAAATGTAAGTCCAATAAAAGCTCTTACTGGCAGAGAGTGTGCTGTACCTGCAGAACTTATATCGCTAATCGACGAAGCTGATTGCAACATTGACCGAACTCAACTAGATAACTACATTAAAAAGAAAATAGACAACAGAGGTATCGAAGATAAGCTAAGATTTGACAAAAGAAAAGCTAAGGTACAAAGATTCAACAAAGGGGACATCGTTTTGTTCAAAACAAACCCAAGAAGTCAGATCGGTCTAGATCTGAAATACCCAGACGCCTATGAAATTTGCAAAATATTACCAAGCGACAGATATCAAGTAAAGAAAATAACTGGTAGAGGAAGACCAAAGAAAGTTGCTCACGATCAGCTCAAACTAGCACCAAAGCCAGGTGAAAATTGTAATCAAGAAAACGTGTCGGCGGTAGAAATAGTACCGATAAACTCTGCTGATGAATAGCACGCACTACTTGATTGGCTGATGAGGCAGTTGAGGTATAAGACTTTTTCTATGATCTTTGCCTTAAACTTTTGTAAATCCGTTATATGATGAGTTCAAAGTAGAGGACAAGGGCCTCCTGAGAGTGAAATATGTGCCATAAGTTGAGGACAGGGGCCTCCTGAGAGTTAACTGTGTGCCACAAGTTGAGGACAGGGGCCTCCTAAAAACTAACAATGTGCCATATGTTAAAGGCAGTGGCCTCCCAATTTGAAAAGTAGTGCTGAAGTAGTTGGTTGAGGACAAGGGCCTCCCAATAGTGAATTTACACTCAGTTGGTCAATAATAGAAGTGATTGAGGACAGGGGCCTCCTATCTGCATATAACTTTTGTGGTGATAACAATCTGTAGAGCTATCAGCTGTTGACTTCTCTTTACTAGGTCGAGGGCGACCAATAAAGCAGAATGGCCGTGTCGGCGCCACGTGTTCACGAGTGGCGCATGATCACCTCATTACCCTACGTACGCCACAAGTGACGTCATCAGTTGTTTACAACATCGACCGTTCCATGAATCAGGTGATGTGCGAGTGGAGGGGATGGCCGAGGCGGCTTTATAAGGCGGCTACCAGCGAGCTCGGATCATTCTTACCGCAACCGCTCTTCCGTTCGCATGTCAAACGTGACTCTGATCACGCCTGAATCATTTATTTATTTTAACTGTAAATTATTGTGCTAATTACCTAGTTCTATTGTTATTTAATTTTGCACGATTATAATATTAAATTTTCAATAATTATATAAATACATTATTTATTACTTCCTTGCCATGGCAGATAATATTGAGCAAAATAACTCGGGTAGATCATCCCCTATTCTACCCGGATCTCATACTCGCTCCGAAATAGTTGTCAGTTGTTGAAAACGGTGAAGATTTTTCAACGGTGTGTAAAGCCATGTCACACTGGCTTACAGGCGGTTTAAACTCTGACACCAGGTTGTTCATCAACCATGCGATAAGAAGATTTAACTTTATATAATGATACATAGTGTATGCCCGAATGAGTAGATTTTTGAGCATCTTCTGTGAAATAAGTAACCCTTTGTATCACCAAAAATCACACTAATAAATACTTTGACTTTAATTTTTGATCGTAAGTTCATGTTTTCCCCGAATGGGTAGGCAGGGGTGTGTAGAACCTACACTCAAATTTCGCCAGTGATATTATAAGTCCCAATGTACCTAATAGGGGGCGAGCCTATTGCCATCAACCGCGCACACATCCAGAATCCGTGCTACTATTGAGAATTACCTAATGGAAAAACCCAGTAACACTTTGCCTGTCCCGGGATTCCGACCCAGGATCTCATGTTCGGCAGTCCACTAGACTTAGAGGCGTCAGTCAGTGTTTTGATTCACATTTTTTTTTTTTTTAATTTAATTAAATTTTATTCAATTACACTGTTATTTACATTTTAAAACTAACATAAATTAAAAATAATACCTACACATAAAAATATAAAAAGCATCATAATATTGATCCCCATCGATGTCAACTGGTAACGTGCCCAAAAGACTGACATTTTTATTTATTTATCTATGTTATACACCGACTTACTGCTGTCTAATTTTTTTAATAACATATTATGTACAAAACATATTCTATCTATGTAACCAGGTTTTTGGCATATTTACCTCCACCTCAATATTGTTTTACATTAATTTGGGACGAACGTAATACCACATAACTCCAACATATCCGTTGAAGGAACACACCCTTGAGACCACACTGAACCAAATAAAGTATCATATTAAACCTCTTTTTAATTTTTCTTGTATAAACGTCGTTGTTTTTTTTTACATGTGTAGTAGTGTACCTACCTGCCTATATGTACTAGCTGCTAGAGGCAATATTGTGTTTGTATATTAGCGTATTTTTCAGTTCTCACGAATGGTATAGGTACTTGATACTTGACTAAGTGCGGGGACAACAGTAAACAAGGTACTCACAACTCCATACATTTTTTAATAGATACAAGTTGATCGATCAATGATTCCTGACTAAATAAAGATTATTTTCTTGTAATTTTACGGGAAATCTGAAAACAAACACTTCAAATAGTTACTATCACCGTTTCCAAGAACAGTCAAACAAGTATTTATTCCAATATTGAGCTCATCGTTTCATTCACAGATAAATGAACAATTCTACGAATTTCAGAAGTACAACTCGAACACTGTAGTATAAATTGATAAAGGAAATTTGAAAAATGATGGACACGAGCAGGACTTGAACCTGCGACCTTCGCCGTACCGTGGCGCTGCTCTAACCAACTGAGCCATATAAGTATAAGTATTTCATTATTTCGGTTTGTCCGACCAAAATAACAATTGCTACTGTGAACAGAGCAGTAACGATTAAAATTTGATTAAAAATGATGGAAAGGCGACGTGATCGAAAACGATGCGGTGGGAATAAATTTATTGAATTCCTGTCACTACCACGTTAGCCATTACCGTGTACAGAGGTCGGTATTGTTAGTCACTTCTCAAAATGTTTTTGAAGTCACCGATTTCAATTTTAACTCGCCAAAGTGTGATCCATTGGGTTCGGTTTTGTTTATCGGAAAACAAACGGTCACACAACGGTTTTAATTTGGTTGTGTCCTTTTCTAAAATGTTGATTACTATTTTAAAATAACGCCTGTAATACCATAATGTGCTGTCCGTACCAGACTTTACCCCCGCCGTCTTTAATATCTAAGTCCTATATGTCATTTAGCGAGCCTACACTGGGTTCGTCACCACTGATTTACTATCTACGGGACGGAAGAGAGTTGTATTTTTAATACATAACCCACAGATCTACTTAAGTAATTATTTTTATTTTCCTTTGAGATCACCACACTAGGAATTTCTCCTGTATCGTGGTTGAGTTTCACAAATATGAAATATCACATACACAAACATCCAGACGCGGGACAATATTAAATGGTAAAACTTAATCTACTTTGATATTATTTACACAGCTTTAATAATGATGGTGAATTGCAATTCCGTGCCTGATATGACCATGTCCCAACAATCAATGAAGGCAGAATAAGTTGACACCGAAACAAATTGTCCACGTATGTCCACTGACAGACACATTACAAAGGGGACTACAAAATGGCTAGTTGCGCTGGAGTTCACATTAGCAAGTCAAATTCTCTGTCCACAGCACCGCAATGAATAGACGATGAGACTCCAAATAATGCCATAAAATGCTGTTCGCTCGTAAATTTTGATGCTCTCGTATAAGTCTGAACTACATTTGATGTTAAAACTCACGGTCGTTGTAGTTATTCATGTTCTATTTTCGCTCCATAACCCTCATGCTAAACAGAAGTCTCTTCATAATATGCTAACCTTTCCTTACTTCTATTTACCTCTCCCGACCCTTATACGTTCCTCATCGCATGATTAGCAACGGATACATTGTGAGTTTTTTCTCCTTTCAATAGCATCCATAAATTAACTTTACCCCATCTTTGAACTCGCTTCTGAAATAAATCTACGTATGTGCCAAACTATATCCGTCTCATTTTACTCTAAAGAAAATGAAAATGACAGTCAAGATTAAAAAGTTGTTTTAAAAGTCAAGTATTTAAGCATCTCGTCGGGGTGACCCAGTGGTTGACATACCGGATCTGTATGCATTAGGTTGCAGGTTCCAGGTAAATATCAATGTGATTTTTTCAATGATATAAATACTCTCAGATATTCTAAGACACCGCTGACTAACGGTGACGGAAACATCATAAGGATCCCTGATTTTTATTATCTGAAATCGCAAACCCTCAGTGAGCTAGCGTGGTGATCGACGCTCAATCTTTCTCTATCTTCTGCGTCTTTACCCTGCTGTGAGGCAAAAATAATACAGCCTATAACTTTATAGGCGGTATTGTTTTTTAAGTGATAGAGCTAGTATTAACATTGATATTTCTTCATTTTCATCGTTTCACGTTCCTAAAAAGTGCTCGGGATTATCGATAAGAACAACAATAGAAAGTATTTTAAAATTCAATTCATGGGACCATCACTAGTACGTTCGGATCGCACCATACCCAACAGCGTCACGATACAATTTTTACGGCAGGTGTATGTAAATTAATCGACGACCTCGTTTAGAAATCACCTCATCCCGTAATTACTGTCCTCAAAATAAAATCGATTGTTAAATACGGTAAGCTTTTTCCAATCCGTTCCGTGTTTTCGACAGCGGTTTTTGCAGCATGCGAAAAATTGATGGAAAATGATCATAGCAAAAATGTCAACAGTAAACTTTTGCCCAATTTATTTCTATCAGTACGTTGTTTCCAAGATCCTGACGGGACAACGTCGTTGTCACTGTAATTCACTCACACTTACTATACTAGTATATGTATACTAGCATATATATACTTAGATACTTTATAATACGCCTGCAATCCTTTGTGGTTTTTTTTCTGGTTACAATTCACTGCTTTAGTATTAGTCCCATGACGAGTGGTATAAGATGCGAGTCTATTGCCATTCAGCGAGCTCAAAGTGAGTTCATCGCGCTTATATAATTGGAGAGAAAAATGTTGTAAACGAGCGAAAATACATATATATATAAATATATATATATTATACTAAAGTACCCATCTCTGCCAAGGATACCGTCATCTAATAACTGTAAAACAGACAACTTTGTACAAATCTAGAGAGTACAAATATTTGTTCAAAGTTTTAGTGAATCTTTGTCCCGTAGCGGCCAAATTCTAAAGTTTGAAGATACAGGCATCCCAATTTCACGGCCAATCAGTTGACTATTATTTGGGCGACGTTTAGGACGCATTCCCTCGATACAAGGAGTCGACGTACCCACTTACAGAGGGTAGCTGATTTTCTATTAGACGGCTCTAACTTTGTTGTTTGGTTCGAAACGTGCGCCTTGACCTGTTTCATACAAAATTAAACATTGTATGAAAGTACCTATATCCCCTGTGAAAAGAGTAAGGAGAAGGACTTTTAAGGGTAGCATATTTATTGTTATGACTTTTGGTGTTATTTTAGCATGTTGCCCATGCTAAGCTTGAATCTAAATTCATAAAGGAAATTTTAAAAAATGATGTACTCAAGCGGGACTTGAACTCACGACCTACGTACGGCGAAGGTCGCGAGTTCAAGCCACGCTCGTGTCCATCATTTTTCAAATTTCCTTTATCAATTTATATATTTATTCTGAAATTCGAACTCAAATGTTCGTCTCCGTATACCACTATAGTTGCCGTTACTGTATTTACGGGATTGTCATAATTTCTTGTATTTATCTTTTCTGTAATTATTTTAATGGACTAGTATTTAAATTAATCTCTATTCTTATTATACTTAGCTTCCAAAAGATTAGGCAAACAGATGGAGACAGAATATTCAATACATTTATTATCATTTATGTACAGAATTCCCAAAGCTGAACAGGCATTTTAGTCAGGCCATAAATAAATGATATGATATTGAATTATTCTTGCGGTATCGCACCCGTAACGCGTGAGATATTCCAACAAAAGAAAGTAAGTGAAATAAGAATGATAAATGACTGCAAGAACTTGCCGTAAAAGGGTTGAACCTGTTCAATGTTCATGGCACAATGCGTCAGTAAACCGTCTTTAAAAAGTCTCACTTTAACCACTGTTGCGTTTTAGTTGGTACCTACTTAGTAATCCTTTGAATTAGATTAGGAGACCAGTATAGGAAAATACCATAAAGTACTGGAATGGGAAGGCAGTATAGGAAAATACCAAAAAGGATGGCTTTGTACTGAATTTGATTGGCTTGCTTTGTTTTTAACCGACCCGTATAGCTGATCCAGAAAGGGATGATCTACAAACTTCTTCAATAGACTTCCTTCTTTTCTTTAGAATCTTGCAAGAGCGTGTGATTGTTCCTCAGACTTGTTTCCTAGAGGGGCAGGAAAAAGCCACAGTAGGTATTCCATATGCTTCGATACTTAACATGACATTATGACACATGCACGACGATTCAGGGTACTCCTGCTTTTCTCCAAAAACTGGTTCCTACTTCTAGTTGTATTAAAAGACCTACCAGATTTTTCGCTCTACTGAAAGTTGGTAGGTTCTTTCAAGTTCGGCCATTGTATAAAATATGCAATAGGAACGAAGGACAGCTTTCATGAGGCTGCTCAAACTTTCTTTTTTGGTTGGAGTCTCACTGCGTAACTTGCTTCAAAGAAAAATTAACAATACAAAAAGTATTTCGCGTTGAAATTCCACTTCACTAACTTCATCTTCTTGCTTTCTTTCAAAAGTTTCCTTTATCATAATAAAAGGCAAACGGCCCTATTAGAACAAAAAAACAGTGGGTACCTAACTACCTATACATATATTAATTTCTTGAAAGGATACATCTTCTTCTTTGCATGAGCTAATAATTGAATTGTCATTTAGAGATAGTTCGTGCCGCCGTGTAGAGAATGGCCAGTCATCTGGGATGGTAGCAAAGTTGACCGCCCAGGAGGGGGAGGGGGGACAGAAGTTTATCTTTAGATTTTTCCATTAGGTAATTCAGAAGTCTGGATTTGTGCCTGGTTGATAGATCGCTCCCTATCACAATAGGAAACACAATTGGAAAATTTTACTTAATTATTTTTAAATCTTTCTTTACCTATTTACACAACAAAATACGTCCTGCCATTACGTTCACAGACAATTAAATTTATAAATTTCAACTAGGTAAACAATTTTACGTAGTAAAACGTAAAAAACTTAGAGATTTATAATTGGGTAGTAGAGTAAAAAACACGAAAGTAAAAACTTTTTTAATTTGTGCTTCTAATTCAAAGAGGAGATTCTAATTTAGGTAAACCGTTAACTTAACCTCGAACTTTGTTGGCTATTTTATTTAATTCCAGTTTATTGGGCATGAATAATCTTAATCGAATACAATAGAACCGTATTCGAACGAACAAATACAAATGGAATGATGGCCCGATTGGCACAGAGGCTAAGTGATTGTACTGCTGCGCTAGGGGTTGCGGGTTCGATTCTCGTACGGCACAATAATTTGTGTGATCCGCATATATTTATCCCGAGTCTGTGTGTTTGTGTATGTGATATTACATGTTTGTGTAATGCACTCACGATACAGGAGAAATTCCTAGTGTAAAGCGACGTTTTATATATTTTTTAAAGAACAACTTCTTGCATAGGAAAAAGTCTCTAATATTCTCAGATCATCATTTGGACGTTTCTATAATTTAAAATAATAACTTGAATTGATGTTTGATTTTTAAATTATTTGACACAAGGTTTCTTAACATGTTCAGCTATTTATGATGCTGACTGTACCTATACTTTCTGCTTCTTCGTATTTGGCATATGCTCAGGATTACAATTCTCTCTGTGGTGTAGAGAATGGCCAGTCAACAAGGATGGTAGTGAGGTTAAGCGACCCGGGAGCGCTGGACGTATGTACTTAGCTATTATCTACATTTCTTTAAAAAATGTTCTCTACTTTGAACAACTATTTGAGAATAAAAATATTTTACAGATTTCATATTGTTGTTATGAACGTTAATGCACGTCACCAACTTATACACTCTATCTTAAATCGCATTAAATTAAATTTTAATTAGCTAAAAAAAGCTGCAAAGCTAGATAACCAGCCAGTATGCCTGTCAGAATTCTAAAAGAGATTATGACGCCTGAGTTCGTCTCATGTTTCTTGCTCCTTAGATTATTTTGTTTATATTACTTAAAAGGCGAATTCTCTATATTACAATTTTACTTAGAAATAATTACGTGGCACAGCTAAAAGCTGTCGCGACAAGACGAAGTAAAATTCGCGTTAGCAATATGTTCGCGATTCAATCATTTTTGGTACTGGCTGTAGAGTAAACTAAGTCAATTTCTTTTTATGTCATATTTCTTTATTAAACTGTATTTTTGTTTCATCTTAACCATTCTGAAGGACGCAAGGTGCAAAAATCCTAGAAACGGGCTCCTTGTGTTGTGTATGTAACAAAAAATATTGAGTTACTTTGCATGTCTGGCGGTTTCCAAGATCTAATAAATGATTTTGTCTTTATTTACGCCTGCTGTAATATAAGGTGTTTTAAGAAAGGTTTTATAAAAGTTTGCATAATAAATGTACTTACTACGTTACCTTTTTGTTTATAGATATATTTAATATAATATGTCTTACTAAAATATCGCTAGGAGGCCGTAAAGTGAGTGAACAATCCAGTGCTATCTTAATAAATAATTCTACACATTACAGCCAGTAAAATGAACGTATATTTAATACTCTCAAAACACCTTTGAAGTAAGTAAAGTTGGTATCATATTCCTATCTTCTTATACACCGTGTTTATTTTCAATTTAGTACCTTTAATCAAAGTATTATATCATGTACATTAGCTTGGAACAGCCCGTAGTCTGCGAATTGAAATAAATTCTTAGAACCTTATTAATGTAGATGTATTACGTTGCCATAGCCTGTATTACGTAGACGGATATCTAACAAACATTTTGAGAAGCACAAATGTGTTCACTTTCTTGTTATTCGCCTATGTATTTGATTACACAGATAAATCAAGAGAGAAAAGGAGGAGATAGAGAGGAGACACCCATATACCACGGACACCCATGGTTTTCTAATGCTCATAAAAGAGACGATAAGGAAAAACAATTTGAAAGAACATTTTGAATGAACCTGATTTTTAAACAAAAGTAGATCTGATTCATGGTGATGATTAATGTGACTTGGTGGTGACCGACCTAATGCAATGATTCGCGTCAGTTTTGCGCTATGGCAAAAGTTATACGTAAGTGGTAGATAACTACATATTATTATCTCATCTTGTTACAATTTGGTGTAGAGGTATTTTTATGTAAATTGATGATATTATATCCGGTTATAGGTACTCACGTGTGTATTCGGGAATGCGCGACTAGTTTCGAACTCGAACGGAGCCTTTATTCATGAGCGGGTTACGCGGCAGAGTCGCGAGTAAATAATATGGACAATACTCACGAAAGTTAATATAGTAAATTGATGATGTTTACCTAACCTTTTTTTTCATTCTAACTATACATATCTAAACCACCATGCAATGCAAACGTCGACCTATATTATTCTCACATAGGTAATCAATCTCTGACCTCCGTTATAAAGCAAAATAGCACGCCTGCCGAACTATCAACATTCAACAGAATTCCTAACTATCAAAAACAATGGCAAATGATATTAAATATTCTAAACATCAAACCAAATATCTTTAAACGTTAAATATTTCGATGTTTAATTAAGTTCACTAAGGATATCGTATTAATACTCCTTTGAGGAATTAAGTTGTAAGATATTGAATTAATACACAACTAATTGCCTCCTGCCCCCTTGCCATGAACTCTTAAAGCAGGACAGTTTACCATGTGTAAGCGAGACGCCGCTACGTGCAGTATAATGCGGCGTCTCGTTTCCACAACGTAAACTGTCCTGCTTTAAGAGTTCTTGGTAAGGCGGCTGTTTGTTTTAAATACGGATGTAGGTATATGTAGATATGTCATTAATCACTTCAAAGAGTATGGATGTGGAAACGGGATAGCTACAGTCTTCGCTATGATATTCATATACCTACTTATCATATATATATGTATATATAATATACATATACCTACTGCCTCGTTGGTCTAGTGGTCGCTAAGTCATAGTGATAATGTTTTTATTACATATAGGCTACAAAAGAGCACTTACAAAAAGTCAATTCTAGTTGCTCGGTTCCAAAATGTCGTTTCTATGGAGAAGAACCGACAAGAAACTCCATAGTTACTCTTTAAGCGCAATTATTGAGCATGAGGTCTTGGGCAGGGACTTAAAATGTTACTGTAAATATCGTTATTGTTACCTGGAACGGTACTAAATAACGTAATCCGAACAACGATAACGATATTTGGGTGTGATATCCGGACCAAGCAAAGTTTTACTGGGGTTTTCCTTTAGGTGATTCTCATTAGCAGCACGGTTACGGATTTGTGCCCGGTTGATGGCAACTGGCGAAATGTGGGTGTAGGCAGTAGGCACTGCCGTACTATAGGTACACCACTTCCTACCATTACACAGGCCTTATACAGGCGTGATATTGTTATATTTTCCATAGTAACAGAAAGTAGTTGTTAAAGCAACGTTTTCCCAATCGTTATTTTAAATCGTCCGTTTAATTTAAATCAAAATACTTTTTGAATATCGTCTTCTTTGTTACGCTTGAAGTTTTAATTAACCATCTTACCTCCAGGAAATGGAACAGCTCGTTTGTCTGGCCAAGTTCGGCGGCCATTACTGCCAACATTCTTGAGTTAACACAACTTTGGGAATTGCCGCAAGTAATCAAATGATTATTACGGTCGCCGAGTCTGACCTCGTTACAGACTTACATAACTCTGAAGCTATTGAGAGGAAGAAGGTAAGTACTATATATGTAATTGATAGCATTAAGTATAGGTATACATAATGCTTTCACTATAAAAGGCATACATATAGGTACTCAAGGTACCTTATTAACTGCCTCGATAAGCACGACTGCTATGAGTGCTAAGCTTTCTATCCTGTGTTCGAATTACGGGCCATTGGGTGTGTGTAGTGTCATTGGGTTTTTCCATTAGGTAATTTTCAGTAGCAGCAAGGAGTCTGGATTCATGCCCGGTTGATGGCAAAAGGCTCGCCCTATTACATTGGGACCTGTAACATAACTGGCGGAATTTGGGTGTGCAACACAGTACACACCTCGGCCTACCTCTTTGGGGATTACAGAAGTAATGTCATGTTATTTTGCAATTACCTTTAAAACTTAAAAATAAATTGGGCATATCGCAATAAAGGCAGAAGTTATAGAGAGAAACAGCAAATTACAAAAATAAATAAACAATGGCAATTTATCGCTTGTGTAGGTACTGTATTTATATTTCTCAGGCGTATTTTTTTCTTCAATAAACTACAAAGTAAGTTTTATAATGAAGTGTCGCGTTGAAACTATTTGATTTATTATGGCCCGACTAGAGACCGAAGGGGTTTTATAATATTTCTATTCAACCGAGAAAACTAAGAGTTATGTTGATCACAGGGCGTCGAGCATAACGAGTTAGCCACTGCCCCTTTACCATGAAGTCTTAGATTAGGACAGTTTAAAATATAGAAACGAGACGCCGCTACGTGCAGTGTAATGCGGCGTCTCGGTTCCACAACGTAAACTGACCTGATTTAAGAGTTCATGGTAAGAGGGCTGTTGTTTTAATAAAGCGAAGGTATCATATCTTCAGGTGTCATATCATCTTACAGTAATTATTACATTAAAATAAATACTTACAAGTACAACTTTACTCATAAAATATGTCAACTTTAAACCATGGATTAAATGGTACCTGTCACTGTCGTTTGCTTGTCAAATAATAGAGATGTCAATAGACTTAAGGAGGGCTTAGGTTAAGCAGGTTTTATCATTGTTTATGAAAAAAATAGGGGTCGAGTCTGACTGGAATTCTAGATTTTAATCATACCTTAGTTTGCTAGCTAATTATCATCAGCCGGAAGGCGTCCGTTGAACAACGGCCTCCCTAAGGTTTCCTAGCAAATTTTGCTATATGGTAACCTAAAAAGTGACTTCCTTAAAAGTTGTGTTGGCAGTCTGCCACATATTCCATAAGTAACCGTATTTGCGCCAGTCGTAGAAAAAGAGGACAAGCACTATTTCGTTACTCTTTATTTATTTTCTTTGCGTTTCTGTTACTAATGTTCCTAAACACTACAGCCACTACATTTTTTTTCCTCTTTATTTTAATGAGCTTTTATCCAGTGGATATGCTAGCTCCATAATTCATACGCATGCACAAATATTATATCTCAGTAAACTAATTAATATAATGCTTATATACTAGTGCCGTGTGGTATCCGGCTTAGAGTTGTCCACCCCCTTTCCTCCCGTGGGTGTCGTAAGAGGCGACTAAGGGAAAATCCAGAAGATGGGCAGCAGCGTCTTCTGTAACTTGACCACCAACACTGCGATCCCCAAGCCACTTGCCAAGCGTGGGGATTACGGCAACCCCCCCCTTTTCAAAGGGGAGGCCTTTGTTCAACAGTGGACATCTATCGGCTGTTGATGATGATACTAGTTATAATAAATACTCATACAACAACAACAACAATACATTTCCTTCAGTAACTGCCAATTTAGCCAACCGATCAGCCTCCTCGTTGCCCCTTATATCTATATGAGACAGTCACTACATTGTATTGTCCAACAGACATCTGATTTCGTGAATGTGAGTTGCATGTTAAGCACAATATGTACTTTATGAGCAATGTAACTGATGTAAGCTTCCGACAGCCCCCGGATGGATGCCGGACGTCGGCGGACAATCGTCTGCGCTCCGAATGAACATACCAGAATCAGGACACAGTTACTGTATTGTTTATATTTATAAATGTATGTGTAGGAAAAAGCAGGTTATAGTCAATTCCAAACTAATAGGTTTTTAAAATAAAATATTCTATTTTAAGTTTTCAAGTATTCTAAATTTTAAAAAAATCTGGAAAAGACTGTCCAGTTTAAAATTTTCTAAGGCTATTCTAAAAAGGAAAAAGTATCTTGTATTGGGCAACATGGCTTTCCATTATCAGCAAGTTTTAAGGCAATTATTTAAACTTTTAAAAACATATTCTATCACAGTCAATGTCTGACAGATTTTCAGGTAGATTTATAAAAAATATTTATTTTAAAAACATAATAGATATAAGACTTATTTCCTCATTTTTCTTTTCAATTGTAGCTGGTTTTTCTGACCTTACTGCGAGTGTTTGCCTATGGCTCTACGCATTATTATTCTAACTTAGAGCTAGAGGGGACTAAAGAGACCGAGAACTCAAAAAATATGCTTAAATATATTTACTAAAAATTATACGTTTTTAGAAAGCAGCGCACGTCTCCCATCTTCGTAATGCTAGTCCTTAGTTATTTTATGTAAATTTTATTTCAAAGATAGATAAAAATCCGATTAGTAGATAAAGTAACTTTTATCGCTGTTTCTTACATAAAATGATAAACTAAGTGCACTTGCAGTGAGACTAAATTAGGTATACCTATATAATTTTTAATAACTCTGTATGTAGTGTGTGTGTATGACTTACTTATACATATTTTGGTGAATATCAAAAGATAGACGCTGCCAGATGTTTGTTCTAACATCGGATCATTACTAAGCAATCATAGTTCGTACTTTACTTCTCCGTAGCTGAATCAATATAACGAATTGTTACAAGCTACGAACTTAACAAGTTTCAAAGTAAAACAATAAAAGTTTGAAGCTCATGAAATATGTATCAATCGATTAAAACATTCGCCGAAATGTTAAATTTATATGGTCGGTTCAATCAGTGATGTCGGTATCGGATCGAATCGTAACTGCCTTCTTCTGAGAAGAAACAAACTAAATCTTATAGATATACAAAAACTTATTTAAATATCGTTATCTACACCTTTGAACATTCACAACTTTATGGTTAAAAAATAAATCAGGCACAACTCAAAGCATTGATCTAGTACTGAGAATTCTTACATAGAAATACAATATATACCTAAGGGACTTCCGAAAACCCCGGGAAAAGCTTATTTAACGTAACAAAAACATTATTTTCGTAGAAAATTCATGGCTTTTATTCATCGAAAACTGTTTTCATAGAATTACTTAATTCAGACAAATTAATTTCGTAGGTGGGGGTTGTTTTCGGGAAGTTGAGTTGAAGTTGTTGTATGTAGTACCATAACTTGGATTATTGTATATTTAATTTAATTATTTGATATTAAGTTTTTAACTTGTGAAGCAACTTTTGTTGCTAACCATATATTATTATACCAAGGTAACGTCGCCCGCACTAGGAATTACTCCTGTATCGTGGGTGCGTTTCGCAAGCACAAAGTTTTGTCTTGTCGCTAAGCCACTGCGCCAATCAGGTCGTCATACGTCACTTGACGTGGAACATGTTAGGTTGTAGGCTCTATGTACCAGTTCACGGTTCGCTAATGTTAACACGTATGGAGTATAAATCGGCCTCTTTACCTCGAACCGTTTGGGGAGTTAACGACCTGACACGCGGAACCGTAACTCGAGCAAGAAATACTGTGCTTGCCGTGAGCATGACAAATACATAGATGTTGGCATAAAGATAGATAGTGCAGGCGCCAGAGGTATTTGAGTATGCAAAATATGAGGACAGCATTCTGCTAAACTGTTTTGACCTCAACCCCCTGGACAAAAGGCAAAACGCTTGACGAATAGAAATCGAATAGAATGAAAAATATATTGGTTTGATCATTTGTCATCGATAACATAGTCGAAACATTATGTCATCCCCATTACATGTACATACATTTATCATTCTATTCGCCAAGCGTTTTGCCATTAATCTAGGGGGGCAGAAAAGCTTGCAAATTAAGATTCTGAATGTTACCGGTAGGATTGTTGGTCCAATTTGTTTATGCCCTAGCCAAGGGGATACCTATGAAAATATCAAGTATGTCGATTAAACAAATGCTTTGGAGCCATTATTATGATTGTTTTAGTGAAAGTATTATTTTGTTTTCTTATGATTACTAGGAGGTACTTATAGCGAACCAACTAAAAAAATAGTAAGTACTATAATGTTTATTTTTTTCAATTGATTAGCAATAAGTCCACCAGTTATGACAAGATAAAACTTAATACTTTCACCAAAAACGATATGTTTAAGTTTGAGCGGTCTAGCATGTACGATTTAGACCAGCACAAAGACTAGACCAGCCTTTCCCAAAGTGGCGATAATGCTCGCTTGTGGGCGCTGCAGGACTAAAGGGGGGCAGAAAAAAAATGGGGGCGTTGTGTAGAGGCTTAGGGGCGATTTGTAATTTCATCAAGGAGACCTGAGCGCCGTTGTGTACTGCCTACTGCGCTCAGGTCTCAAGTTAACTCTTGCGGGTTATAGCAAGAGTCTCGTTTAGAATGAATGTTTAATCTCCGCTAATATAGCTTACAATGATTAATTTAAATTGAAGTTATAGTGGTTTTTAAGTAAGTGAAAAAATGGGGGCGATAAAGAATAATTTATTCTCAAAGTGGGCGGTAGACAAAATAAGTTTGGGAACCCCTGCACTAGCCCAACGAGACAGTGACTAGATTCTTATATTCGAAACAGTAGAAAGTCCAAACATTTGTCGAGTACGAAACTAAAACCCATTCCCCGGCTCCCAAGGCTTGCACGCAGCGTTAAATAACATTAAGATACGTGCAAGAAAATCCTAACTTAACCTACTTAAAGTTTTCCATGGACAAGGTTCATTGCCCGGAGCCTTCCCGGGTCGGAGTTTCTACCAAACCCTGGTAAATGGATAAAACCTCCGTCCTTCGTTTGACGTAATTTATATTTATAGTGCTAAAAGAATGTATTGCTCTTCGTACGTTATTAGTTCTACTGTCTAGATAGTTTCTAAGTTATAATGTAACTTTTGTGAGCAAAGAATTTCTAGAACTTATAGTTACTTTACGTATAACTTTTGTAAAATATGTACAGTCATGTATGAAAGTGGATTTTATACATTATACTAAAATTAGATGCAGTGTGTACCGACGGGGCATTTTTCAAGAAGGTTACGGTTACGGTGATGATTATTTATTTCCCATAAGAATAAAATATTCACTTACATGAGAAACACACAATTTTACACTTTAGTGTCGTAGTTAAACGCACGCAGGCGAACACGAGTAGAAACACTACCATTACACACAATCATACAATTTTTTATTGTCACCATCATTAGTTACACCTTTACCATCAGAGATTACCGAAAACAAAACACGGTTGAGCACAAAAATACGTTTTCGTAAACTAAAGATTTGAAATCATTGAAGTTTATTCCTTAGAAGAATTCTCCCAATACCGGTCAAACCAGCGTTACCGATCACAATCTTGGCAGCGATAGCAATTTCAGAAACAATGGCAGAAACAAACGGCTTTAATAGAACCGAAGAAACGGGAACACAAAAAACGGCCCCAATATCCCGGACAAAGCTTAATTCATACACTTTGGAGCTCGTGCTGATAATAGCGCCACCGGGAACTTAGCAATCGAACAGCCTCCTCACCATGATCTCATAATGCAGGAAAAT
Source organism: Abrostola tripartita (assembly GCA_905340225.1). NCBI lineage: Eukaryota > Metazoa > Arthropoda > Insecta > Lepidoptera > Noctuidae > Abrostola > Abrostola tripartita. The sequence continues at coordinate 3,759,726 of HG996491.1, forward strand.
TTCCGCTTTTGAAGCGAGACGTCGCATTACACTGCAAGTGCGGCGTCTCGCTTCCTCGACGGAAAATGAGAGTTCATGGTGAGGAGGCAGCTATCTCTATAATCTGATGGCATTAAACAGATAACATTAAGGTAACTGTCAGAGTTAGCGTCGGACACAATCCTCCTATTCCGGCTACGAAAGCCAAGCTAATATGCTTTTTATAACTAACTTTAATTTAATACTTCATTGGCTTTTTATCGGTGCTTGTAGAATGAACTTTAGTCGGTAATCGAACAGAAAATAGTGAATAAATAAAACCGTATACCGTAATAGAAGGTATCATTTTTTTTTAATTATTTGTGTGATATAATCAAATATCAATAGACCTTTATCACGTATCACGTATAATGTATTCTCCGAAGAGGTAGGCAGAGGTGAACCTTTTTTTTTTTTGGGATCCTTTTATGCCGACGACCCTGATGGGAGTCTTATTGGGCGTAACCGGACAAAGGCGAGACTTCTGGAGCCTCCAGCAAGGCAGAGGTGTACCTATAGCACACTGACCTTTATGCCTGTTTATAGGTCAAATTGAAATAGGAGGCGAGCCTATTGCTATCATCCGTGCACAAATCCACGGGCATATTTCTCGATCCGGGATTTGAACCCTGGACCTCATGCTCAGCAGTCCTGCTTAGCGACCACTAGACCAACGAGACAGTCATTAATAGTATATAATAGGTACCTTTTGTTTTATTTAGAGAATGTTTTGCAAACTTTGATGTTATAACTTTCGTAAAAGTAAATAGGTAATAAATGTTAGACGAACTCAGTCTATCAACATTCGCAGTATACCGTACAATACAAACACTAATTAAACGAAAATCGTTAACACACTATCTAATAACACGATAACTTTTTCTACTAAACATTTTATCACACTAATATTATAAAGGGGAAAGTTTGTGAGTGTATTTGTGCGATCGTGTGTTTGTATGTTTGTTACCTCTTCACGCTCAAACGGCTGGACCGATTTTGCAAAAATTTGGTAGTGAGGTAACTGACACCCTAGGAGTACCGACCAAACGATTTTTTTTTTATTAAAAAAAAATGTAGCGGTTAACTCCGCGGGGCGCAGTTAGTGAAACATAAACTTCAACCACTCTCTTTGTTCAGAATCCAGAGGATTGCCTTGCCTCTGGAAGCTTCACAATAGTTGAAACAGTTGAACATAACAACGTTATATGCATTATACGTCAGCGACTCCAAGCTACAATTAACTTTGTTACTAAGACTAAATAGAAACTACTGCACATAGGTTCCCAAGTTATGCTTTATGTAAATTAAAAGTGAACGAACTAACTTGAGACTCAAATCATAAACATTGAGATCACGTCCCGCACGTATTCGTCTATTTTCCCGTCACACACGATTCCAATGAAATTTGCCTAATTTTCATTTTCTGGTAAAGAATAAGGGCGAGTGTTTTGGGACTCAGTATTCCCTTAACGCAGATAAGATCAATCCTAACAAAGAATTGCTGCGGATTTCCACTCTCGTTGTTTGTGTGAAAAATAAATTAGGTACACACAATCGCTTGTAATTGTAATCAACAAAGTAATGTCTGTAATCCAAGAATAGAAGACAGAGGTGTTCTCGTTTATCAGAGAGTAAAGGTGTAAGTAGTAAGCCACGAGTGACGATCCTTATGTACGTCCGGCGCACCCTGAACGGTCAACCTCGCTACCATCGTTGTTGACTGACCAATCTCCACACCACGGCATGACCATGTAGCTATTGGCTCATGACGCTACGAAGAAGGAGAGAGTATAAACATCCACTTTTCATGGTTTAGATGTCCCAGTCGCGAAAAATCGGTGCATGTACAATTTTTCTTCATTTCGCATAAACAAGATTATTCGGGGTCCATTTGCTAATATGATGAATCAACTTCTTTAAACGATAATGACGATTTTTTACTTTACCTACTAGCGTCGATTTATTTAATAAAAAGTTCATCACAAATTATTTCTTGTAGCTTATATATTTTGCCATCGACACGATAAGAAGAAGAAGCATCTCAATACCATGCACAATTCATGTATTATTCAGAATAAACAGAATCCAACAACATTTCGAAACACTGTCAGTATTCACCGCACAACTTAGCCGCAGAACTTGTGCGGTTACAACATGGCGACGTCTCGTACTCGCCACAAATAATAATCTAGAGTAGTGTAGGACTTAATTGTATTATGCATAGATGTGTAGTGTATCCGCTGTCTGGCGTTGGGTAAACCGAGCCTTTAATAAAACAATGAATTCAATAAGATTACTTACATTGTGACCTATAACATAACATAGGTAACTGGCAAAATAGGTAGGTAGGTTCTACATGCCTCTGCCTCGCTTCAGGGAATGCTGGCGTAAAGTAACTTCTATTATTACAATACAGTTCAAATATACCTATAAAACTGTGTTAAGCCTACAAAGAAAAATACTTGAACTTTATCTAGAAACACTGTACAAACACAAACACTTCTAAGTACTTAGTAAAATGAGTGTTTTATTCCGTTTACCAATATCCAGGGCACGAGCTAACCGCATATCGTTGTAATAAAATGGTAGCCAGTTCTATCGGTTTCAGCACTCACAGCTTTTATAGTTATTACATCCCTAGGGAGCCTTAACAATAAAGGGTTTAGGTTTATCCAAATACAGAGAGTAAAAGGACAAGAAAACTAGAATAAAACTAAGATTATATTCGTACCTAGTCTTTGAAATCAATCTGTACCCAGCGAACCCTTTCTGAAACAATCCTTTGCCAATTTGAACAAATGTAAAAGTTTTTATGTCTTGTTCTAGAATAGTACTTATTTGAATTCAAGTTTTTATTGTCTATAGGCTTTTGAGTCCAGCAATACGGAGGCAAGGAGATTCAATCAAGAAGAATCAAGGCATCGCAACCCGCAGTCGATAAAGCTGCCCATATTTTCTATAGGTTTTCTTTTTTCATGAGATCAAACCAGTAGTGCTTTTTACAATAATATAATCATCGTAAGTATCTAATGAGGCTAAAAATATTTCTATAGGTACATTTGAATGCTTACCTAGAAGTAGTCGATGCTTGGTTGAAAGCAATAGGCAAACTATAACTTCGGTAAGTATTATTAAATTATTGGAAAACTTCGCACAACCACATCAAACATACGTAAACTACAAGTCCATCGTAAGCACGATGACGTTACCAATTTGTTCGTAATAACGCCAAATATCTTTTTAATTGCCAAATTATCGTTTTCCCCGAATATATTTAGGTCAACTAGCGGTAGGTACACTGGTACATAGTAAACACAGCGTGTCGATTTCCCGCTAATCCTATTAACAACATCGGGGTACGAAGCACCCCGCCTATCTCCTTTGCAAAGCCGTTGGTGGTCATAAATCCTGTGCCCGAACATTTATTATGATCAAAGCTTACTAAAAATGGGCTGAAATAATATATTTTACATTAACACACTGGAAAAGTCTAGAACAATATGCCTCGATGATTTAGTGGTTTGTTTGTAGTCGCAGCTCCGTCTGTTTTGGGGTTCTGGTTCTCAAAAATACAATTAGTTTGCGGGAATTAAAAATCTGTATATCTACTTAAAACCTTATTAAATAATTTTATTTTAAGAAATAAGGCCTAAGTTTTTAAGGGAGAGGCCTTTGTCCAGCAGTGGACGTCTTCCGGCTGATGATGATGATGATTTAGAAATATTAGCAGACTTCCACTTTTGGCTTGTAAGTGACGGATTTAGATGACGGACTGCTCAGAGCTGAGCTCCGTGTTTTCCACGAGGCTCGTAAACATTAGTTTTTACACAAATTATACTGGACAATGAAAGGTTAAAATAAAGAAGAATTGAGTTTAACAACAAATTGTCTTTAACGCTAGTTACACCTATCAAAATGCGAAAGTTTCAACAACGTTAAACTATTTACTTAAACTGAAAAGACAGTATTCCGTCCCAACGGCAACATCTACAGTTGTTTAAAGAGTCTTAAGAGTTCAAACAATAGGTACTTGAAAGCAATTACAAAGTACATTGTCCGGTGTCCTCGTAATTTGGCATAGACAGAGAATGAAAGTCATTAGCGGGGCTGGCGAGTTGCGAGAAATAACATTTATTTCATCCTAACAAATATAAATGAAACCGCCATTTTAAACGACCACTCGAGCCTAAATGACAGTTATGAGAAAAATTAATGTGGCAGAAAAACCCGGGAAATTCTCGGGCGGACGGAGTTCAAAGAATTTTGAGCGACCTACGTCAATATTTGACGTCTACCAGGCAGATGTCAGTCTGAGAAAATTGGATTCACATACGAAATACGCTTGGTAAACGATAGGTTTCACCGGAAAAGAAGACTTAAGGCCGATTTACGAATGTGAAGACCGAATTTAATTTCATTTGAACATGTTCAGAATAAGTATAGTTCAGGGCCCTTAATATGAGCTCTTGAAACAAGATCTTTTCCGTTGTGAAAGCAAACCCCGCACTACACTGCACGCAGTGTAGTGCGAGGTTTAAATGCTTATAGTAGTACCTCATCATCATCAGCCTATCTCAGTCCACTGCTGGACATAGGCCTCCCCTATGGCACGCCACTGAACTCGATCTTAGGCCTTCCGTTTCCAACCGCTGCCAGCCATTTTGCGTATATCGTCGTCCAACCTAGCTGGAGGACGTCCTACACTACGATTACCGAGTCGTGGTCTCCACTCCAGAACACCTATGTGTACCTATGCTACCAGTGTACATCTATGTGTACCTAATCTATTTTCAACGTCCTACGTGTCCGATTTGAACATAGACTAACTAACGAATTAAAAAAATAAGTAATATTCTTCTGTTACATCGTTTAGCACTTGTGAGGGAGGCGTGTGAGTTGACTACTGTCTAAGTAGATTGCGCGGATAGAGAAATGCCGCAGCGCGCGGGCAAAAGCAAAACCAATTAACTAGGTACCTCATATTGAACAAACATACATAAATAACATCACGCCTGTATTCCCCGAAGGGGTATGCAGAGGTGCACATATAGTACACCCGAATTTCCTCAGTTATGTGATAGGTCCCAATGTAATAGGGGCTGAGCCTATTGCCATCAACCTGGCACAAATCCAGACTCAGTGCTGCTACTGAGAATTACCTAATGGAAAACCCAGTAGCACATTGTCCAACCCAATGAGGCAGTCATATTAAAATCATTGTTTTAAAAATGGAGTTGTACTATCTGCCATTAATGATACAGAGTATATAACATTAGTAACATCTGTTCAAAGCCTTATATATTTAAAAACAAAACACATTAGAACTTCGTTAAAACAATTAAACAACCAATTTAATAACGGTTATGTATTAACTTTCTCTTACCTTCTATGACAAAGCAAATTATACCCAACAAAAAACAAAACAGATAACAGAGTATATTTCAAATAGCTTAATTAAAGAACATGAACATATAATTATTTCTCATTAAAACTTGCTATCCAGAGGTCCTTCGTACCGTGTTGTTTCTGAAAACGACATTGTTTATTTCGCTTTTGACAGTAGGTACTTAGGCTCGCCCTGCGCGGGTAGGACGGTAAATTGAAGCACATAATTGAATTAAGCTCACCCAGCTGTGTGACATTCGATCTCATCAAATCGTTTACGTTATTGAATAAACTTAACGATATTCATATAGGTACCTAACTACCATCTTATTCAATGATAATACCTATCTATACTAATAGTTTGTTTGTTTGCTTGAACGCGCTAATCTCAAGAACTACGGTCGATTTGAAAAATTCTTTCAGTGTTAGATAGCCCATTTATTGAGGAAGGCTATAGGCTATAAAACATTCGAAATCCACGCGAGAAAAGTCGCGGGCGAAAGCTAGTCTTTACATAAAAGTCTATTGACATCTCAATTCTTTGTCATTCAAACAACAGTGACAGGTATAATTGAAACCATGGTCTATTTTGTTATAAATTAATAATGTTTTAGGCAGTATAATTGCTTCATTCGTTTCAAGTTTAGATTCGTTTCAATAGAAAATATTTTGTGCAACATTGTCCATTTGAATAATAAACGAACCTAGAACAAGAAACACAACTACAAAATATGTGCGGATAACAAATAATGGTTCTATTGTATACCTACGAAACTTTGAATATTTTATCTGTTCAGCCCCCTTACCTTGAACTTTTAAAGCAGGACAGTTTACGATGTGGAAGCGAGACGCCACATTAAACTACACACAGCGGCATCTCGCTTCCACCTAGTAAACTGTCCTGCTTTAAGAGTTCATGGTAAGGGGGCTGGTGCCTTGCGTTGCAGGTCATTTTCCGTTTTGGAAGCGAGGCGCTGCGCCGCTACATAGAGTGTAGTCCAGCGTCTCGCTTCCACAATGTAAAATGTCCTGCAATGCGAGCTCATAGTAACTCCGCTACTTTTAATTGAATTACCCCTAATTACAAGCTGCGTGATTAAACTATGATGATTAACGTGGGCTTAGCACGCTCACAACCAGCGCAGTTAACCATACTAAACAACCATAATGAATCAAAATTATATATATTCACAAATAAATGTCTTAATTAAATCCCAATAAAAGCTAATTAGCCTATTAATTACACGTTATTATAATTAATCGGTATAATTTAAATAAACTTTAGAGAAAATTGTGGCCTCAAATTACACGCTCGTGGTATACAACAAGCGCGTAAATTGAGATCTTAATGGTAGATTTCATTCTTAAATGATATTGATAAACAAGTAACTACCGACTTCAATCGTATCTATTGTCCGTGTCCAAAGGTATAAAATAGTCACATCCTAAACAAAAGTACCACCTCCTATGAATACTCGTTAAAAAAGGTAAATCAAAATATTTACCAAAATATCGTTTTAGATACGAACAAAAAAAAATATAATTTTACAATTGAATTTAGAACTCTCCTTTGTTCTTAAAAAGTTACTTTCTGTGGCCTGCCTCCTTACCATGAACTCTTAAAGCAGGTCAGTTTACGTTGTGAAACCGAGACGCCGCAGTAAACTGCACGTAGCGGCGTCTCGCTTCCACATTGGAAAATGTCTTCGTGAAGAATTCGTGGGAATTAGAAATTCCTTGGGAAGTAAATATTACTCTGTAAGTGACTCCTCGGACTTGCTGCGGTTCAATATTCTAAGTTTTGACCAGTTTTCAGCATAATTTAATATGGCCTCTAAGCTTTTGTTTGAACTTTCTCTTTTGCAGGAAGCCCTAACCTCGATTTTCAAACGCGTCGCAAAAATTAAAATATTTCATTAAGCTCCTCTTTTTGTAAAACCTACGTATTTTGTTTCCTACTGCTTGGCAAAGGCTTACCCTTTATTCTTCCACTTCTAAAGCACTCTATCCTTCACAGTTCCTAACCACGTGCGTCCCGCATATCTAGCCAGATCATCACAAGTTCCTCGTATTGACAGTAAATAAATACCCATCTCACCACTCAGTTATGCATCTAATTTGAACACCACTAGATATGTGGCAGATGTCACCAAGAAAGTAACATAAGCAAGAGATAGATTAAAGTACCTACTTACGACAATATTTCACTACGAAACTAACACGCCATATAAAAACAAAACAAACTGGCGTCAGAGCCAATATATAGAGTAGATGATAAATTATTACTTACTTGGTAGAATAACGACAATATATGCAAACTATACGTCAACATCAAAGCCCATATTTAGCCGCAATGGCTTTGCTTGATACAAAAGATAAGTAAAATGTACAAAAGGTATTTGATAGGCCTGAAAAAAAAATTAACTTCCCTAATTTACCTAGATGTCAATAGAGTCTACCAAATCAATATTAGATACATTTCATTAGAAAAGGTAGTCATTAATTTATTGGTTTATAGACCGAGAAACTCAATATTTTGTGAGTTCATAACACACCTTAACCATTATACTGTGTGCTTAATGGAAAACTTAAAACTTTAATATAAAAACTTAATTAGTAATCAAACATGTAAATCTTACAATTAAGGTATCTATTAGTATATTAAAGGAAAGTGGAATATTCAGTGTCATAATGTGGAGTTATTCAAATGCTATACCTAACAGAATTATCTCAGGAGGTACCTTCTCATACTCTAGGTTAAATATTCGGTAAGCACATAATCCGGTTTTGTTTCTTTAATTGCTATATTACAGTGACGTCAAAACTTGCAATAGATAACTTGGTTCTCTCTAGCTTACAAATATCCATTATGATGTTTCACAAGCTTTCTTCATCTGTCTTATGAAGGGAACTTGCCTATCGTTTATTTCAATATTGTGTAATAAAAGCCCACGGGAGCGCCCTTATAGATCGTAACGGTTTGGTTCTAGACGCTTCCGACCTTTATTACGTTTGCCTAGAACTTTTCCTTCAATATCACTAATCCCTGGACTGCCTATCATCGTTTTTATTAGGACGAACATCCGAGTTTTATATCAGAGTGTGGTAACTTAGTGGTTGCGTAGCTACCATTTATCACACAAGTTATTAATTTATCGTAAGCAAGTAATCGAATTAGATCTTATTTTATTTCTGGTAGGTGTACGCAGGTGGGGCTGGCGATGAATGATATTGCGATCCTGTCTCCCTGCTATCAGAAGCACAGAGCATGCATTGTAAGGTTTTTAGTAGGTAGGCCCCTGTGGGTCTTTTGGATTTATGGGGGAGAGTCCAACATTACATAACCCCGTTGACTCTCAGCGGCGGGGAAGAATAATGCATTTTTCTTACCCAAAAAAAAAGTTGTACGGAGTTGCAACTTTGGATTAACTTTAGGTATGCGTAAGACATTAAATAGATACCTTAAGAATATATTAGTCAGGTGTAGCTGCAGTTGCGGAGGCCCTAAGTACAATAGTACATTCTTTATGTAGTCTATATGATGGGTGTTGAGAAAGGGGCGGCTGATACTTACTACATGGCCGGGGCCCTAGGGCGGTTAAGACTGCAAATCCGCCACTGTGTAGCCGTGTAGCTCTGTACTCTTCCGGTGTCGTATGCTATATTAGGCTTACCTATAAATAAAACACTTGTTGGTCCCCTAAATTGATTAGAAAACAATTCAACGAAAACCAATTCGTCGATGTTCAGAGAATTTCCCGTAGCGGGAAGTGCAATTACGGAATCGGATCTCGATACACGGAACCCGCAATCAAATGTATTTAGATTAGATTGCGCCTTCGAACGATAGTCTTGGATAATTACAATATCACACAGAACTACAAATGAAATCGAGTATGTATAACATCACGACTTAATTCTTTGGAGGAATAGGCAGAGGTGTGCTGTCACAAAAGCACATTTCGCTAGACAGACTTGTTGTCGTTTCTAATTTGTATATCACCCTAAACTCTCCGTAAGGTAAAATAGGTATGTATTTTTTATTTATAAAATAATATTTACACTTCGGCTTAAGTACATTATAATTGAAAGTTTACAGGACATATGGCAGGACCCAAATAAGTATTCTTATGAATGTAAAATTTGGAAAGCGTTCTAGTGAAAATGTATTGTTAACCTGAGTTGTTAACATAACTAAGCTGTCGTTCATTTTAGCTAGCTACTCTACTAACTTTATGAAAGTCCTGATTACGCCGTTTCCTCAAGCGTATAATTATATTTTAATTGTAGAATCACTTAACTTATTTTAGTCCAATATCCCAGAGCCGTTGACGACCTGATTGGCGCAGTAGCTAAGCGCTTGGTCTGCTGCGCTAAGGGTTGCGGGTTCGCTTACCGCACGGGACAAAAATTTTGTGCGATCCGCAGATGTTTGTCCCGAGTCTGGGTGTTTGTGTATGTGATATTTCATGTTTGTGAAACGCACCCACGATACAGGAGAAATTCCTAGTGTGGGACGACGTTTTTTTTTAAAGAAGAAGAACCGCCAGACTTTACTTATATTCTGACAACCAAAATGTGAACCATAGAGTAGTATTGGTACTTAGATCGACGCTAGCTTGGATCAACGGCCAATTTACAGATACCAGGTGCTAAAGGCAGCTAAAAACATAGCTAACTTTTGTTAAATTCTTCGTGTTGATTTTTTTAAATGTGTTATAGAATACTGTTAGTCATTAATAATGAATACTGCCAGACACGTCCTATCGGCGGTTCTCATCACAAGTTGAGCAATCATCTACGTAATTAAAAATTAAAACAATGGCGAGAACCAAGTCACTGACTGGATTGGACCAAAAAACATATTTTCAAAATCCTATTCCATCATTCAATAAAATTAGACTTTAACTTTTGTCGTTCGTATGTAGGTACTCCATAAGCCTTGATCATTTTCAGCCATCAGCTATAGTCTTTTTCATAGCTACTCCCTAGCACTTACATGGATAGTGTGTAAGAATACCTACTCGTAAGCAATTTATTTTCCTTCTCAAGCGCCCTCTATTCTAACCATGATAAAATATAGACGTTCGTTTCGCTGACACAAGTTTACTCTTAGCAAACTTTCCCGTGGTCCCTTTGGAACATGATTGAACGAAAAAAAAAACATTTTTATGTTGGTACTGTACTGTATGAATTCCGAGAAAAAATACCATCTTATAGTTAAACAATCACCATGTATCACATGTGACTCACGGGACAGTTAAGTTGTTAAGTACCAGTTTTATTCACATAGAATAATACAAAAGTAGTGGCATTCTGTTAAATTAATCAAAGCATGTGTAACTAATGTATAGCAAGACTTTTTATAGAGCTTTTGATCTTGGGTGATGGGTATGATCTGGCTTTCTATCAGGATAATTTGAAGTTCCCTGATAACGTTACATTCTCTTTGGGACGAATTAGTTGGGTATATAGACACATCTACAACACAGACATCCGACAACTCTGGGACCCTCAAATTGAACTCTAAGGTTTCTTAAAAATCGGAACTATTACAGCTTCTTTTTAAACGTTGCCCCAGTCTAGGTCTTTCTGCTGTATAGTGGGTGATTTTCACGAACATGAAATATCACATACACAAACACTCAAACTCAGAACAAACATCTACAAATCACACTAAATTTCGGAACACGGAATCGAAATTGCAACCCTTAGAGCAGCAGGCCAGCCGCTTAGCCAGTGCGTCAATCATGAAGTCTAAACTTCCTTGTAAAGTTAAAACATGGTTTCAGCTGCAGTTCATTTTCAGCTGCCTTTTATGAATGTTTGGCCAAGGAGAGCACGGCTCACAGTGGGATGCGGCGCTCTGTGACGTCAGCGACCGTGACCCAGTCAGCTTTACCCCTAACAAGAATATTTTACGCAAGTGCGTCGATTGAAGTTGTGTTTTGCATATTTTCTTAAATAATGTGAAAATATTTTTTCTCGAATGATTGAAGGAGTACCTAAATCACTTATTTTTTAATTGTTTACTCTACACTATGAAGCCTATGAACTTAAAATTTAAACTTCGAACAAATACTTGAAGCTCAAAGCAAATATGTTTTACCAAAAAAAAAGAATTTAATCGGCTCCTCTTCGCGCCACTAACAATTTATAAAGGCTAATTTAGATACGTCCACATACTTTTGAAATTAGAATTAGTGTTGCAACATTTTGCCTTTTATAAAACTTACACACTTAATCACCATAACTTCTCGTCTTACATTTTTCTAGGCGATCTTAAGCCGACTGTAAATGACACCCAGTCTGTTCCATTCAAATGAGTGAAGGGGGCGTGGTTAAGGGGGGCGAATGGGTGTGTTATAATAGTTTAAACTTTTATATTTTTTCATACAATAAGATATATAAAAAGTCGATCGGAACTCACTGAAAGTTTAAAGCCAACAGTAGGGATTGCGGCCGCAGCCTCCACGTTAATATAGGTCAAGGATACATTGTAGATATTTTACAATGCCTAATACCTTCTTAAACCAAAAAACTGTTGTTACGATAACAGAGATTACAGTACCATTTTTAGGATTAGATAACACTAATAGCCGGGTGGTATGACCGTTGCACTCTTAAGTCAAAGGTCGCCAGTTCAAACCTCGGCACGTACCAATGCCGTTTTTCATTTCATGTGCGTACTTTAAATAAGCTTTCAGTTGCTAAAAACGGTGAACGAAAAGATGAAGAAGTGAATAAAACAATGTTGACAAATCGATCGGTTTGTACACGAAACAATGTTGACATTTGACAAACCGGTCGGTTGGTGAACAACAATGTAACACAATTTGCGAGAAACTATTTTCTTATTTTAAGATAAAAGATATCTAATATTTATGACCTAACAACTAGCTTCCGCCCGCGACTTCGCCCGCGTGGATTTTGAATGTTTTATAACTAACACTGAAAGATTTTTTCAAATCGGGCCAGTAGTACCTGAGATTATCGCGTTCAAGCAAAAAACTCTTTAGCTTTATAATATTAGTATAGATAACAATAAAATACAAAATATATATTACATAAGTATAGATAGATTTATGACACAAATATAAAAATAGGTACCTACCGCTTATTTCAATATTATTTAGTTAGTTTTCAACTCTAAAACTTTCAACTGTAAAAAAGAAGATTCCAACGAATTGTGAACCTCCTCCTTTTTGAAGTCGGTTAAAAATAAAAGGATTAACTTTTTGTTTTATATATCATATCTATGCCGTTTATTGCCATATTTTGGATAGACAACAATACAAAGTGTCTTAGTAAGTAGATACTACATATAATAGGATAACAAAACATATGAAACGTTGGAGCCTCACATAAAATCCTCTTATTTCTCTCGGATTTAGAACTGCATGTTGGAATAGATATATGCTGTCGGGATACGGAGCTTGGAAGCACATTGCACTTGATTGTACAGGCTCAGGCTTCGGTCATAAAAGTGTTTCGTTCTCAATTATACTGATACAGGTAGGTACCTACTAACTAAACCTATAGGAACCTATTTCACACATTCCAAGTAGGTATCTAAGTTCCAATCATGTCGTTTTATTTCAAAGAAATTACCTACGTTATATTTTAATTAATTTGATAAGTAGTGGCTAATTACTATTTTGACTACCCATGGCTTCGATCAAAAACTTTCAAGCGGCCTACCCAAATGTCCTTCAGATGGTACGAGACGGGGCGTCTGTAAGGACAGGTCGACTCAAACTCGCCGTGGTACTTTCTTAAAAAGACCTCTTCTCAGACCACCTACACTGTTCTCACATAAATTATTGAACTTGTCTGGACTTTAAAAGAGACATTGACCTCATTGACTGAGTTTGTTTCGGTGTTTCTTCTCAGAGGTAGTCAGTAAGGAAATGCCGACGCCATCTATCTAGTTTAAAAAAAAATACGTGTAAAAGTGATTTTTCTATTTGCAGAAATAAAATCATTTATCATTTAACAGTATATTGTTAATCGAAGACCCGTACCTAAGTAGTAAAATAGTACTTAGGTAACTTAACATCAAAGATAAATAAACAAGTACTCTTTCATCCATAGTAGCATGGATGTATCGTGTAGTAAAATTAGTAGAAGAGTACCTACCATCGGCTTTTTTTGTAGTAAAGAAAATGCATTACGCATCCCCCGCCGCTGGGAGACGACGGGGGTATGTGGGACTCTGCCCTATGACCCCAATAAGGTCCACAGGGGCGTACCCACTAAAAACCTCACATGCCTACGCTGCGGGTTTGAAGGCGGGAGGCGGGATCGCAATAGCATTCTACGGTTCTACTGCAAAAATAGTAGTAGACTACGGTCTACAAAAACATAGAAACTTTTTCAAAATGTAGCAGTTTTTACATCAACGGTCAACAAGTCGGCCATGGCATAGACAGAAAACTATTCTGTCAAAGACGTCTTGAGAATATATTTACATTCTTGATCATTTTATAGATTTTGATAAAGTTTTAATTTTGATTTATATTTATTTTTATTACTTTGTGCTTATTACGATGAATACAGCAACATCATTGCGATCACTAAAATCTGTTCGATCAATGAAATCGGATAAATCCAGTCGCGCTGCGTCTGACGAAGGCGAAGTGGACTTTGAAGAATATATAGTCGCAGCGTGCAAACGTTTCAATTGTCCAGTTCCTATCAGTGTCGGCAAAGATTTTGTACGAGGTAAGGACATTGGAATAAGCCTACCTAATCCCTAATGCGTGGAGACTGGCACAGCCAACAGTGGGTGACTTCGGGCTGCGGATGATGAAGGATATTTATTTTTCATGCATCTAAGCTTTAGAATCGAGACATAAATAAGTACCTAGTTACCTACACATGTACTTAGATGTTGTGCCTGTGAATAACATTTACGAGAGAATTGCCCCTGGGCAGTTAGTTAGCTTTGTTATTTATTACCCAATCTTTAATCAGCAGTATGACAATAAAGCACAAGCCAATCATAAATTGCGATAACTTCATTAGGACAGAAGTTTCCTTTACCAATACAATTTATTTTTCAGAGCGTTCAAAATTGATAAGGGGGCGTGAAGGCACGGCAAAGTCTAGGCGCGTAAATGTTGTTCAGCCAGATTCATCAAGTTCATCTGAATTTACAACTAAAGAACAACTGAATCTACTTGCAGCTAACAGTATCAACACTATATTAGTCACCACATTTCACGACAGTATGAACCGTTTGGTGGAGATATTGGTATCCAACTTCCAAGCCCAACCCATCCCGAGAGTATCCATACAGCTCATAGGGTTAATCATTCACAAATACCCTCAGTTAAACAGATTTACGATAAGAAATTGTCGCATCGATTTTTATACCTTGCACGAACTTAGTAGAGCACTTCCATATTCCACTATCACCGATATCTGCTTGGACGACTCTCCACTGCATGACGGAAATTACGACACACTTCTAAGTGGATCATCGAGTCTCAGGCATTTGTCACTATGCAGATGTCACATTAACGATGTTGTATGTGAAAGAATAAGCTCTAGGTTGTGTTATACGGACCCGGCAGAAGAGAGTCTGCTCGCTTTAAACCTTACCTCGAACCAAATAACAGAAGTTGGAGCTAAACATCTAGCAGAGGCTCTTCGAAGTAATAGACATTTACGTTATCTGAATTTATCTGATAATCTCCTAACTGACGAAGGTGCAAGTCATATATTAGACGTATTAGTTGAATTTCCTTTGACTTCAGAAGAATCAATAGATAAACGGCGCCGATATATGTTATACTTGAAAAAGAAACGCGCAATATACCTTGAATGTTTACTAAAACTTGGTCAAACGCCCACTGAACACATCATGAGGAAACACTGTGCTATAATACCTAAGAAGGCTTCGGTTGTTAAAAGTAAGGGTAGTATAAGAAGGGAGAGAGCTAAAAGCCACAATTTTTCTAATTTTACAAACGAAGATAATATATCGCTGAAGGCAGAAATGATGGCAGATGATCTGTTGGGACCTTTCGTGGACCCTTTTTGTTCAGCTAACATGAGGATAGATAATGGTCTTACATTCTGTATCGGAAACTTAGCGCTATGTTACTTGAACCTAGCGTATAACGACTTGACGTACGCAAGCGTTAAGAAGCTGTTATCAGTGCTTGAGTATCAGCATGAATTCCGAAAATTAAGCATGAATGGTCTTACTAAAGTGGTGTTAGAAGGTAATTACATTCCAATTAATTGTAAAGAGTTGACTATCTTGAACCAAATGTTGAATAAACAAATAGCGTATAATTCTAAGCAAATATCTGATAGGGGATTTTCGTCACGAAAATCAGTCGTAGCTAGAAATAATCCGCTGCTTAAAGCGTTGTAACAAATAGAACTTTTTTACACTCACATCGTATTCTTATTTAAAGATCTTAATTTTATATTGATTTTAGTTCTACAATTTTTTATTATAAATAAATATTAAAATATTACATAAAATACAAATTTTATTACTACTTTAAAAGCAGCTACGATGTTACTACTACTACTGCTAAGCATGAGGTCCTGGGTTCCAATCCCAGGTCGGGCAAAGCGTTTTTCTATTTAGTAATTCTCACTAGCAGCGTTGGAGTCTAGATTTCTGCCCGGTTGATGGCAATATGCTAGCCCCCTACTACATTGGGAGGCATTGCAGCTAAATACCAGTATTCTACATAGAATGACTGTCTATCTGAAACCCGAAATCCCGGGATAAGAAAAATGGGCCGGGTTCGAATCCTCTATTTTCAATGCAAAAGCTAGGCATTATGACACTTTTTAGAAAGACTGGTTGTCGGAATTCCGATCTTCTGGCTATTCGTAACTATCGATGGCAATGTATCACATGCGTCTAGAAATGGAAGGCCACATCCACGTACGGACCGCGGTAAGCGTAGCTTGACCATAATCAGTTACGTGTTTTTACAAGCTATTTATTTGACTATTGGTGCCATTTTAGCATGTTGCCCATGCTAAGCTTGAATCTAAATTGATAAAGGAAATGTGAAAAATGATGGACACGAGCGGGATTCGAACCCGCGACCTTCGCCGATCCGTGGCGCTGCTCTAACCAACTGAGCCACCGTGTCGCTGCTCGCATCCATCGAATTTCAAGTTCCCTTTTAGTATTTACGTCTTAAGGTACGGCATTCGTCTTAAGTTACGACACGGTGGCTCAGTTGGTTAGAGCAGCGCCACGGATCGGCGAACGTCGCGGGTACGAATCCCGCTCGTGTCCATCATTTTTCAAATTTCCTTTATCAATTTAGAAGCTATTTATTGTTAAATAAATACTAGTACAAACTGAAATTACCTATATGTTTATTAAGCATGTTCTCTTTAAATAACTATTTGTGTATGTGTCCCTTTTCCATGTAGAAAATATAAACAGATAGAATATAATTTATTGTATAATAACAGATTTGTTGTGTAGAATTACACTGATCGCCTTCATCATTAATGTGCAAGAAGAGTCGTGACTCACAGTCACTTTATAAAAGGGTTTTTGTTTTCATTGCTAGTCTAAAAGACCTCAAATTCTAACAAATAATTAAATGCCTGTTCGATTTGTATACTTAAACTTTACTATACAGTGTATTTTTAAACGACTGCCCAAAAAAAGGAGTGTAATGTTTTCAGGGTTCATGTATGTATGTATGAGAGTTTCTTTATTACACCATAACTTGTGAATGCCTGAACCGATTTTGATGTATTGAGTGTCGTTAGAATCCTTACACCATCGCGAGTAACATAGGCTGTAAAAAATAGGAAACAAATAAAGCAATGGGGACCGTTCTGTGGAATATTGTCTTATCTAAAATGTACCCCGACTGTGATAGTACTTGTTTTTTACTTTTTAGTCGCTTTTAAAATGGCAGTCGCGTTATTTAATTTTTTTTACTATATTTTTTTATAAATCAATTCTTAGGCATGTAATAAACAAAAATCCATTTTTAAATTGTTTATACTATCTATTAAATTATTTTACACTATACAATAGAAAACTACGCTAGGCCTTCCCGTTTCTTCCATTCACTCTTGAGTTGTGCCATTTTTTTCTTCTTATATTCCGTCTTTTTAAATTTCTTACTTTCTAGATGCTTCTTTTGGGCCGCTATACTGTCATTACCATTCAGCTCACTGTCTAACTTGGCAATCAACAACTCGCGCGCCTTCGATCTATTTTCATCTTGGCATCTACTAGTATGGCATTTGACTACTGTTCCTGGAATTCACAAAAATAATTTTGTTTTAAAAGTACCCTTTGCGTTGAAATTAAATCAGGAGAGCTTTTTCACATATTCATTGATAGTGGTCTCACAGCGCAACTGCTGTGTAAGGTCCTGGGTTTGATACCCAGGTTTGGCAAAATGTTATTGGGTTAAAGGTATGATAAATAAAATTGTTGTAAGTATATTGTCTATTCATGCATAATAACATAAACAATAGTACATAATGTTAAGTAAGGATTGAATACAGAAAATATACCTGTGGGAATGTGTGTCAGAACTACACAATTGGCATTTTTGTTGACAGCTGACCCTCCCGGCCCTCCGCCTCTAACAAACTGTTCAGACAAGTCACCTTCATTTATCTTAGGTACTTTGGAGTAATCTAATGTGTGTTTGAGCACTATATGCATGCGGTTTATCACCACAGCATGGAAACGGCACACTGGACCGAGCAACATCTTAGACTACAGTTCCGCGGCGCAGCAATGCTTCCCCTTTCTGTAATTATACAATAAAATTAAAGACAGGTTAGGTAATTTCATGTCAATTTTAAACTGTTTGTATTCCATAGAGTTAAGCTGCCGTTATTAATACTGGTACATGCATTATTAATCGTCTCAACTGACGGCATAATAATCTCATGACCGTATGGAAATAATGGAAATATTTACAAAATAAAATTATGGGACGGAGCCAAAACATTTTTTGAAGTACTCATCAATGTTTCAGTATATACATGCGAATAATTAAGGTTAGAGAAGCTATATGTGACTACTTGACAAGAGTCAACATATTTACCTGATAGGCAAACGTTATATCTTCAACTTTAGTCAAGGATTTGTTGTTTCTAAATTCGGTTGCAACTCTCCGTCTAAAGTACGCCGGATCTGTCAGTGTCAGCGACTTCGAATACAGTATAAGATGTTTGTAAAGCTTGAGGACCTCGGTTCTCGTAACTTGCATGTTAATTATGTTTTAGAGCTATAAAGCAGTGTACATTAATTAAAATGATAATTTCTTAAACCCTAATGTAACTCGAATAACCTTAAATAAAAGTTTGACAGAATGTAAATAGTAAATAATGTTGCCAAGAAAATAATGTAACTAAAGTATTCACTACAATATATGACAATATGCTACAATCTATCTTTCTCTTTGCTACAATATAATTATTTCAACTTGAACTAAATTAAAATAACATAACCATACTTTATAAGTATTCAACTTGAATTATGACTAAACCAACCAAGTGACCAGCCGCTCTAAAATAACCACTGATTTAATTCGTCCAAAAAAATATTTTTATTTTAGTATTGAAATTTATGTATTGGTAATACTAAAATTTGTAAAATGTAAAGAACCGAAGTGTCAATCTTACAAAGTTTTCCTGTGTTTTGATAAAATTGCGTATTGTGCAGCAAGTTATTTAAACAAATACGATGCAGTCAGACTATCGAAGTCATGGAGTTGATGCCGATACTATCATTGGTAATAGCGACACAATGAATATGGATATGATGGCAGAGATTGAGAAAGAACTACAGGATAATCCGTACGACATGACATCTCTCGTATTTCTCTTATACGATGTACCAGATACCGCACTGCAACGTCTAACTGTGTACCAGCGAGTCTCCAACGATGCTGGCACCTCTATAAATCTTAATATGTTACACGAGTGGTTTCGACATGCTAAACATAAGCCTGACTGGAAACATGAATTCGTGGAGGCTCTCCTCGTCTGCCAACTATTCGGTATAGTTCGGAAACTAGGGTTCCATATACCCTCAGCCCGTAGACATTATCAATCTGACAACATTAATGTAAAAATGTATCTCAATCCTATGAAAAAAGCACTGTACAAATTGTGTGAAGGTATAAATTCTGACAACCTGTTAAGGTTGAAAAAAAGTCTTCTAACATATGATATTGATACTACAGAATATGACTCATGTGAACTCATTTTCCTGAAGCTCATGTGTGATAAATTTATAACAATGGACCAAATTCAATATAATAAGAAGGTACTAGGGTATAAAGTTAGCATAGACAAACTTCTGAAAATTATTGAGAATTTTCCTGGGTTAAGAAAATATGTGTTAGAAATGAATATATTGCAACAGTCAATTAATGATGAACATAGCCCAGTGCAAACTGTGACTACGAGCACTCCATCGGCACCTGTTAAAGTAGATGAATCAAGCCATGAGAAAGATGAACAGAATTATTATAACATGGATTTTGATGATGTATTTAAAATGCTTGGTGAGTTACATTTGGATGAAATGTCACCTGAAACATTAAAATCTGATCGCAATAAACTGGGTAGTGACAGCTATGCAATTAAAAGTAAGAAGAGAATTGGTGTCTGTGTCATAATAAATCAAGAAAATTTTTACCCTTCAAAAAATAGTATAGAACTGAGTGGTCAAAAAACTTCACTAGACAAAAGAATAGGGTCTGAAAAGGATAAGTTAGTCTTAGAAAAAACAATGTCTGCATTAAATTTTTCAGTGTTTAGTGCAACAGATTTAGATCACAAGGCAATGATAAAATATATTAAAGATGTTATAAAATACAAAGTTTGCAAAGAGGACAGCATATTTATGTTGTGCATATTGTCTCATGGTGTGAAGGGCCATGTGTATGCAGCTGATTCTGTAAAGGTTAAAATGGATGATATTCAGGATATGTTAGACTCTGATGATGCTGTAAACATTCATGACAAACCCAAGCTTCTGATTGTTCAAGCATGCCAGGTTGATGAGTCTTCAAATCCTGTTTTAGTTGCTGATAACCCAAATTATACTTGTAATTTAAAGAGATCTAATTTCCTTATTTACTATGCAACAGCACCAGATTTAGAAGCTTACAGAAGTGAGAAAAGGGGCTCAATATTTATACAAATATTATGCAGAACAATACATAAGTTTGCTAATGTAGAGCATGTCTTTGATATTTTCACCAAAGTTAATGACAATGTCATATTACTTTGCACAAAAGTAGGGTACACCCAAGTACCTATATTTCAGTCTACATTGAGGAAAAAGTTATATTTACAAATTCCTCAATAAAGTAACATTGATTTGTAATGATTTATGGATTTATGAAAAATATTTTCTTTCTAACACTGTGCAGTAATAAGTTATATCTTTATTAATATTAATGTACTTTATCACGACTAGACAAAATGGAAAGCTTAATTAGATTTATGTATTTAAAGGACAATTCTAAGTAAAAAGTTCCAATCACTCAATGAATTTAATAGATTGTGGGTCTAGATATAATAGTTTATAGTTAGTCTATAATCTATATTTAGGTGCCAATATGTTTATTATTTAGTAGATAAAAAGTGCAATTACAGGGTTATTCCCATTCATAATTTTAGGATTGTTTCGAGTTTATTAAAATGGGACAAAAATGTAATATTAAAAATGTTGATTCTATAGATGGTATTTTAAAATATTTTTATATTGTTTATACATAATTAAATACTGGGTTAATTTATAGGTACTCTTTTAATAATTTCTTGCAAATAACCTTTACCTGTAGAGAAATAAAAGAGCCAAAAGCTAGGCAATATTTTCTATATTTATGGCTACATCAGTTTTAGATAAGTCTAAAACTGCAGCTTCTAACTTTCGCCGTTCTTCATCTGTTTGTAATTTTGCCCACATGGAATCTAAATAAGCTCTCTGGTGTTTCTGTATAAACTTAAAACTATGTTTGAGTGTTGCCCCAACATGTAGAGTATTTAATTTTACATCTAATTTACCAATTTTCGTTACAAATGGTAGACTGCTAGTAACAAATCTATGAGGTCCATGTCTTGATCTTATAATTGCTATTCTAGTATTTTCATTACAATATTTTGTTAAAAATCCATTAGTTACAGCGGCTACACCAAAGTCACCATGTAGTTGTTGAATTTTGCTCAATAAAGTTTCATGAAATATTTTTGGCCTTAACTCTAAAGGTTTATCTTCAGCTACTATGGGGCAGATGATTTCGACAGTAATGTATCTGGAAACAAAATATATCACTAATATTATAGAAAATACATAGGGCTAGGTTAGCCTGTCATGCTAAAAGGCAAAAAAATTAGGTGTTTAAAAATACCTGTTTTTAAAGCGCACCATTATGATTATTTCAGCCACACACATAAATATTATATTTCCAAGAGACGAAGATTATTATTTAAGTAATTAATTTGACTATTATAAAAGTCATAACAAGCCTCTGTCAATGTCAAATTGTCAAGTTTGTTTTTTTATTTTGAAGGTAATATTGGATTTTTTGAATGTATTGATTTGATGCCTTTTGTGCATGCCTAATATTCTACCAGTGACGGAAAAGTTTATGGTCTACATAGGCATAGACCAGCAAGAATTACTTAATGGTCTATGGTATTACCATAAATGAACAAGAACTCATTATTTACTTTTTAAAAGTTTTAAATCTCCACAGAAAATGAAGGGAAATAACTTTCGTTTGTCGTTTCGTTCTCAATTCGACAGTGACACTTATATGTAGTGACGTTTCGATAGCGGTAAAGTTAAAATTAGGGTAAATTATTTAACATTAAAAAAAAATATAAATAAAGAGTAAATCTTCTATCTTGTTATATTTTATGTATTTAGCTAAATTCTTTAAATAAAATGAATGCAATGTTTTATTTGATTCCTAGTGTCACTGCTATGAGAAACAATATTATGATTGATGTATTAGGAAAGTTCATAGGACGGCAAGGTTATCTTATGAGACTTGGTTACATTACTTGACTATCTTATGTTAATAATATCAAGGCCGTTTGATTAATTTGTTTTCGTCGCTCTATTACATTCATAAAATTAATAATCACGCAGTTATTGCATTGTCTTGGGTAAGTAGTGCACTTTTTATTCATTACAGTTCTATATATACAATTTACATAAAAACTAGTTGTACACATCAATTGTATATTACAGTTATTAATACAATAAACATTTATCTTATTAGCTTACACCATATTAAAACATTTTTTGTTTATCTCAGACTTGCAAGAGAAAGTTGGTACTTTCAAATGACTGCAGAGGTTTATTTTATTGGAGTAGATGTGGGGTCAGGAAGCGTTCGTGCGGCTCTCGTGGATGTCAAGGGTCATGTGTTGAACTCATCTGTTAAGGAAATCCAGACTTGGAAACCACAAGTTGATTATTATGAACAATCATCAAGGGATATTTGGGAATGCTGTGTGAATGTAATTAAAGTAAGTTGTTGATGTTTTAAAGAAAGTTATGCTGGAAGAATGCATTTCCTTACATATGTTAATTCTTATTAATTTGTTTTCAGAATGTTATAGCTTATATAAATCCAGCAAGTATAAAAGGTATTGGCTTTGATGCTACTTGCTCATTAGTGGCGTTAGACAAGAGTGGTAACCCTACATCTGTCAGCACAAACAACAATGATCAAAACATCATCATGTGGATGGATCACCGGGCAGGAGACGAAGCAGACTTTATCAACAAAACCAACCATGACATATTAAAATATGTTGGTGGAAAAGTAAGCCTAGAAATGGAAATGCCTAAACTTATCTGGCTAAAGAAACATCTTTCACAAAAATGGAATGAGTTTGGATATTTCTTTGACTTACCAGATTTTCTTACTTGGAAAGCAACAGGGTCATTAAGCCGGTCACTGTGTTCATTAGTTTGTAAATGGAATTACGAGTGCTCTTTTGAAGGCAAACAGGGTTGGAATAAGAGCTTCTTACGTGATATTGGATTAGAAGACTTGGTGGAAGATAACTTTAAGAAGATCGGCTGTAAGGTTTTAATGCCAGGGGAGGTCTGTGGAGGTTTGACAGTTGAAGTTGCTAACACTCTGGGTTTGAGACCAGGTACTCCAGTGGCTACGTCTATCATAGATGCCCATGCTGGAGGTTTAGGCATGATAGGGACATGTGGTGAAGGAATAGACCAACAAATGTCCTCACGTCTCAGTTTAATATGTGGGACTTCAACATGTCATATGGCTGTAAATAAACAGCCTGTGCCAGTGCAAGGGGTATGGGGACCATATTACAGTGCAATGGTTCCAAGTATGTGGTTAAATGAGGCTGGGCAAAGTGCGTCAGGGATGTTGTTAGATCACATAATATCTAGCCATCCTGCTGGAGCTGAACTTCTGAAGACAATGTCCTCTGGAGAGTAAGTTTACCATATTCAAGTCCAAGCTGTTGCATACTCTATACATCATATCTTATTAAATTTCAGTGTCAGCAACCGCTTAAGGGAACTACTATCAAATATGGCGAAGCAAGAAGGATATAACGACGTTAGCTTATTAACGAAGGATGTTCATGTATGGCCTGACTTCCATGGCAATCGGTCGCCGCTAGCCGACCCTTCAATGAGAGGCATGATCAGTGGACTATCAATAAATAACAGTACAGCTAATCTTGCGGTGCTGTACCTCGCCACGTTACAGGCTTTGTCGGTAAATACTTCACCTTGAATACCTTATCAGTAACATAGTCATAAATGAACAGTGAAACAAT
Source organism: Abrostola tripartita (assembly GCA_905340225.1). Taxonomy (NCBI): domain Eukaryota; kingdom Metazoa; phylum Arthropoda; class Insecta; order Lepidoptera; family Noctuidae; genus Abrostola; species Abrostola tripartita. The sequence continues at coordinate 3,783,945 of HG996491.1, forward strand.
CAATGTAATGCTTATAATACCCGTTATCTATATTGTTTTACCATTGTTTCTAATTTATTAATTTCATTTTTATGCTGGGTGTAAATAAAAACGGGTTCCTACTCAAATGGGCGTTAGGGTAGAATTTCTACACTACCACAAATTTAAGTAATTTAAGGACTCATCTTTAAATTACTTACGCACAGCATAATCTAATGGGCGGTAGCGTATAATTTGTGCCCTACCGCCTATTTCAGCAGGGACTCCTCTTTAATCACATACACGCAGGTACAGAATACTCAAATGGGCGGTAGCATAGAATTTCCAAATAGGCGGTAGGGTAGAAATACTACGCAACCGCCCATTTGAATTTACTTTCGACGAATAAACACTTTCTATAATTATTCTACATTGTCGCATTGTGTGCATGTTATTTTTAATTGAATTTAGATATACTTAAGTACTTCTAAGGACATGTGGTGTTTGCCTGTAATTGGTTATGCATTTAGCTTGTAACTTTTTTTTGCTATCGTTTTTTTCCTATACATAATGTAATAACTGTTGGCATCCCAAATAAATAAATAAACTTCTACTGTAGGAGTATAGAACCTCCTCCTTTTTTGAGGTTGGTTAAAAACCAGTTTGGAAAGATGTACATTCATAACATATATTGTGTCTAAGCATCTGTTATAATAATTTTATCTATATTGTCTTTTGTTTTTCAGTACGGTACACGACATATTATTGATGCATTAGTACTATCTGGATACGAGCCATTTAAATCGTTGTTAATTTGTGGTGGGATAACAAAGGACCCACTGTTCGTCCAAATACAAGCCGACGCTGTGGGTCTGCCGATACTAAAACCTCACGAAAAGGAATCCGTTTTAGTAGGGTCTGCTATACTGGGAGCCTGCGCTTCTCAGTACTTTAACAGTGTACAAGAAGCTATCGAGAAAATGGGTGGAACAGCCGACGTCATACGACCTAACTTGAACACGAAAGCGTATCATGATAAAAAGTATAGAGTATTTCTAAGAATGTTTCAAGATCAGTTAAAATACAAAACCATCATGACATCAAATCTTTAGCTGTCAAATTCTACCCTACATTTTTACACATTCCTTTACAAATTGGATTTCAGGGTGATTTTTACGTAGTAATAGAACATACCTTATGTACTAATGTTAGTTTTATTTACCTTCTACCTTTTCGCCTTTACTTTCAAATTGATATCTCCTCATAATTTTATGGCCAGACCGTTTTTATGTTAATTGGGAAGTCTGATCATGAAAATTACTTTTTAATTAATCCATTTATGGTCCCTTTATTAAACAATCAGATTCGAATATCATCATCATCAGCCGGAAGATGTGACTGTTGAACGAAGGCCTCCTCCTTTTAGAAGGGGGGAGGTTGCCATAATCCTCACGCTTGGCAAGCGGCTTGGGGATCGTAGTGTTGGTAGTCAAGTTACAGAAGACACTGCTGGGTCTTTCCCTTAGCCTCTTACGACACCTACGGGAGGAAAGGGGGTGGTCAATTCTAGGCCGGATACCACACGGCATATTAGATTATACAATGAGATACAAAATTAGATTCGAACATACAATGATACATATAGGGAGGCCTTTGTTCAACAGTGGACGTTTTCCGGCTGATGATGATAGAATGATTATTCAGTGTGAGGTTTAGCGGGTAGGATCCATGTTTTTTAAATTGCAGCCCTTGTTACCTTGCGATGGCGAGAAAAACAATATAAATTATATAATACTCTTTCATCCATGGTTACATTTACATGCCCTAACATTTTGATAACGTTACGCTAGTAATATCTGTGCTAGCCTAGCGAACGGCTCTAACTGTAACCAAAACCGATTACTTATCAGCTTTTAGTTTTGGCCGTAACCGGAACTGATTCAAACATGTTAGTATTTATTTCGCTAGACTGTTAGTGACATGCGCAGACATTTCACATAGAAAAGTGATACTGGATAACTCGTGTGTAAACTTTGGCAGAACAGTAGTATTCATACGAAGGCCTAAATAGTTTGAAATCGAACCCAAAACTCACTATAGACAGTGTTACTGCAGGAAGACAAGACCAGTTTTATGTGCGAATACCGTCCTATAATATTGTACACCTTAAAATTAGGCAATATTTTACAATATATTTTTTTTGTTAGGCGTATTTAAAAATATTTTTTATCGACTAATTCAACTCAACATAATGTAGTCACAATCTAACTGTAACAGATGAGTCCCTCACTAGTGCCTGCCTACTCGGACGAAGACGTGCGAGACGAGTAGGTTGGCAATATTTCGGGCGGAGCTTGGCGTTTCTAGTTTGTTTTCTTCTGCTTATATTAGCAAAATGATATCTAAAGATTATTATAAACTTAAGATTTCTCAGTTAATTGAGTACTGCAATTAAACAACAATTCCTAAGAGTGTCAATATTGACAAGCAGGTATGCGTATAATCCAGTCAAAATAAAAAGAACACGGTTATCCATGATTAAGCTATACCTAGAAGTACTTTCTAATTTGACTGGGTTATATTGATCAATAGTTTTCGTAATAAGACTACCTATGTACTTAATTTTTTGAGATTTGTGGATTTCACTTTTCCCATATTTTTAGGTCAAAATGTCTAAACGTACAGCGGACGACGGCGGTAATGGCAGCAGCCAGCCGCCGATCAAGAAAGTTCACTTTGAACCTCATCTTATTGGCCCTGTGTCCACTTTAGAGGAAATGGACATAAAAGTACTTCAGTTTCAGAATAAAAAGTTAGCCCAGGTACTGTATGCTATGTTTATAGTATAACTTGTTGCTTACTGGATATTGTTATCACTGTAAGTTATTTTGTAGCCTATCTGAATAAAAAACATGTCATGATCAGCTGTTGATCAACACTTAATCACATAGCATTTATGTACAATGACAACAATGTTAGTTGAATGTTTTCAACCATTGAAGGGGTATATGCTTATGAGTGTGATGTTATCCTTGTTATGACAGCATAATGGCTTATTTTAGAATTCATTGTTTAGTTTCTTTTGTGTTTATAGTTCATGGGACAAACCTGACTTCAGTATATAATTATGAATTGTAAGATAAACTGGGTACCATAAGTCATATTATTGACAATTGAAGAGGAAATATTGTAGTAATCGTCTTAAAAATATGCAGTGAGTCTAAGCTGACAGTATAATCTTAGTTAAAATAGCCTAAATTATATAATACTCTATAATAGGCCGCTACAACTAATGAATCCTATTTAAGTAACTAAGATTATCTAAGGCTGGTACAATTAGCAAAAACAGTATTTTACAACAATACTTGGCTCCATTCTGTCAGTAACATTTGTTACTATAATACCAAGTATATTATTGCTTAATAATGTTTTAATTATACTGTTGATTCTTGTGAAAGGTGAACTAGATGTCTTCCAACTGGTTCTTCTATATAAACAAACACTATTGCAGTTACTATTAACATAATTTACGGTTACTTTCCCTTACAGAGAATAGAACAACGTCACAGATGTGAGGCAGAGCTTCGTGCTAGGATTGAACAGCTAGAGAAGAGACAGACACAGGATGATGCTGTACTGTGTGTTGTCAACCGGTACTGGAATCTCCTCAATGAAGATATCAGGGTCCTCCTGCAACGCTTTGATGCTGAGACAGCTGATGAATCTGAAAACAAAAGTAAGTGAACTCTTTATGATACAACTTTATTCATGTATTTATGTACTTTCTGTTATATCTTATTATTACATTTTATACATATATAAATTTTTGTTAATACATATGTATTTCTGTATTAACTGAATAATTTGATCATCAGATATGTTTATGTGCGGGGGTATAATACATATGTTATTCATTCATGTTTAAGAAATACCTGTGATGCAGAAGTTCCTAGTATGGCAATGGTTTTAGATTACCAACACACATAAATGTAGCATAATTACAGTCTAGGCAGCCTCATCAATTTATCTGGTAATACCTTGAGCAGATCTCAAGCTCCAAGGAGGCAGACATGTTAGGATTAGTAAATAAATACCTAATGACCTATTGTTGCCATTCAGTCTGGGTTAAGGTCATTCTGTCATCTCTATTGTGATTTGTGAGTAACTGAGAGTGAATTAATTTGGCATTCACATTATTATAATATTGTCTGCCATCAGATGTATTTTTTTTAATGTTGTTATATTTATGTGTGTAAGATGACCAAAGGGGGAGGTCCTTGTTCAACAGTGGATGTCTTCCGGCTAATGATGATGGCTAAACTGTTTATTTTCCTAACTAGTCCTAGCAAATGTGTGATACTAGTACCTAACATAGATTTTAATAGTTATAGAAGTTTAGAATTACTATGGATACTTTAAAACTGCTGTAGGCCTGCAGCATGTTATAATTATCATTTCTTAACAACACTCCTAGTTCCTTAGCTTAGAGTTTTCTAGAACAAAATGGGTCTTTATTGTTTTCTACGCATAGGTACACAAAATCACGCCTGTTTCCCAAAGGGGTAGGCAGAGATCATGGATTGCCATTTGCTTTAATCCTACCCTAATGTATACACATCTTGGAGTCTAGGATCATTGAGATTTTAATTCTGAAGGATGGTCTATTATAATACGGCCCCCGAAGAAGGGTGATGTTCATCCTACTGCCTAGGGGACTCGAGGTTTTAGGAGACCTAGCAACCTGTCTACACATGATTAGTTAGACATAACCTTTGGAAGATAATCAAAAGTGACCTTTAATTACATCAACACCTTCTTTTAGATGAAAACGAAGCAACCACCTCATTCCTGATGCAGCTGTCGACATGGGACAAGGAGGAGCTGGACGCTCAGCTCGCGAACCGCGTACAAGTGAGCAAGCGAGCGGTCGCCAAGGTGCTTCAGGCCTTCGACCGCCTGCAGCAGCGCAATGATAAGATCTGGCGCGCTATCAAAGGCGAGCCTGAAGGTAAGCTGTGGATTGAGGCAATATACCAAGATATTTAAGCTTAGTAGTAGGAGAATTGTTGTTTTTATGTACTTAAGTGACTTTATTAATAGAACCTTTCAGCTTTAGATCTTAATAAAAGTTATTTCTATATTAAATAGGATTTGTGTTTGTACCTTTAGAAATAGTACTAGCAAGATCTGTTTTATATACAAATATATCTAAAAGCAAGGTAATGCTTAGGTCTTTTAACAGATAAAGTTCTTTTGGGTATATTTTCTATTTACTAAATCTATTACTTATTTTGACTGCCTCGTTGATCTAGTGGTTGCTAAGCGCGACTGCTGAGCAAGAGGTCCTGGGTTCAAATCCCGGGTCTGGCAAAGTGTTACTGAGTTTTCCATTAGGTAATTCTCAGTAGCAGCACGGAGTCTGAATTTGTGCCCGGTTGATGGCAATAGGCTCGCTTCCTATTACATTGGGACTTACAAAATAACTGGCGAAATGTGGGTGTACTATATGTGCACCTCTGCCTACCCCTTCGGGGAATACAGGCGTGATGTAATGTTAATGTGTTACTTATTTTATAATCGTCTTTATCTACAGCAATTTGCTTATCATAAAACTAGTTTAGTATAAATGCTGTTGTACTATCATAATTGAAGTTCTGTTTATTGTTAAATGATTTTATTTCTGCAAATAGGTTTTAAAAAAACACTTTTACACGTCATTTTTTTTGTAAACTAGTTGGAATGATGGTGTTGGCTATGGAGGTTGTAATTGTATTTAAATTATTATGGGAAACAGGCACATCCTTTGGTAATTCTGTGCAAGACAAGGGGTTTGAAACCAAACTAAACAATTTTTCTTGTAGTCTATGATTATTATGATAGTGTTTAAATTAAATAATGCAAATTAAATAATAATTTTATTTCGTTCAGAAGCCGCTCCCGCACCGTTACTAGACGAGGTGATTCGAGCCACCAACGAGGAGGTGACGGCAGAGAACCGCCGCCTGCAGGCGCTGTGCACCACCCTGCACGAGAGCCACCACGCCATGACGCTGAGGGTGGCGCAGCTGCAGGACGCCGTCAACAGCAGGGACACCGAGAACGCTGAGCTGAAGAACCAGATCGATGATCTGCAGTATGAGTTGTTGAAGGTTTGGACATGTTCCCCTTATGTATTAAAATGTATCATCTTGCAGTTGGCTGGTTGTATGTCAAATTAATAGATAAGATTGATACAGGACTGCGGCGGATGCCATAGTTTATGAATGCCTATAATCAGCTGTGAGATATTGAAGCCAAGTCATGTCAAGAACTATTTACTTTATAGATTTCTGTATTCTTTATGATATGATTAAGAAAATTTTCCCTCTCTTTAGGTGCGATCCCGTAACGACAAGCTCGAGAACCATCTAGCGGAGGCGATCGAGAAGCTGAAGAGCTACCACCAGTCGGGGGCGGGGGGCGGCGGGGCGAGCGGGGGCGCGGGCGGGGGCGCGGGCGCGGCGGGCCCCCTGGTGGGGGGCGCGCACGGGGCCGCGGCCGCCAAGCTGGAGGACGTGGCCGCCGAGCTGGAGGAGCAGCGCGAGCTGGCCAACAACCGCCTGGCCGAGCTGGACCGCCTGCACCGACAGCACCGGGACGCGCTCAAGGAGGTCGAGAAGCTCAAGATGGACGTCAGTATTGCCAGTTTATACTATTGCTATTTTCTGGATTTTGACTAGCTTAAATTCACACTGACGTCACTGTCTACATCACACTTCACAGTCTATTTATTATGAAATTTGTGTCAAGATGAGAATCGTTTATTTGCTCGAAACAATGGTAGATGGAGATAATATAACAATTGTCTTACATATTTTTCGACATGCAAAAATAAATCAATGCATCTTCAATTTTCAACTGCATCACTCTTAAGGGTTACCCTGCTTACGTTAGCTTGACGCCTGTTTAAAGGTGAGGCGATACGGTGACGATCCTTTTCCGGGATGATATGTGTGCCTTAAAGTTGAATTGTTATATGTTGTAGTTGGTAGAATATGCCTAATGGAATTTAGTCTGCCTTTATAATAATATGTATATGAAATTTCGTGATGACTGCCTTGTTAGTCTAGTGGTCGCTAAACACAACCGCTGAGCATAAGGTCCTGAGTACGAAACCCGGGTCAGGCAAACTGTTACTGGGTTATTCCATTGGGTTGATGGTTTTTAATGGTTAATACCAAAAGACTTGCCGCATGTTACATTGGGACCTATAGCATGACGAAATGTGTGTGTACTATATTATGTGCACCTCTGCCGAACCCTTCGGGAATACAGGCATAATGTTATGTTATATATATGCCTTTTTATAAATAACAATTTTAAACCAATGATTAAATTATACCTGTCACTGTCGTTTGCATATCAAAGAATAGAGTTGTCAATAGACTTAATACGGGGTTTAGATAATGCCGCTATGATCCTCGTTTATAAATAAGAGGGACGAAGTTTACACTTCCACTAGTACCAACATATAAATAACACCATAACCTCACCACTCGGTCCCCAGATCCGCCAGCTGCCCGAGTCCGTGATAGTGGAGACGACGGAGTACAAGTGTCTTCAGAGTCAGTTCTCGGTGCTGTACAACGAGTCCATGCAGATGAAGACAGCGCTGGACGAGACGCGGCTGCAGCTGCAGAATGCCAAGAACCTGCACATGAGGCAGATTGAGATGATGGAGGTAGGCTCATTCCACCACAATTTTATACAATGAAATATTTTAAATATATTGCATTTATATTTACAGCAAATAAATAGAGGCGCCGTGTGGTATCCGGCCCACAATTGACCACCTCCTTTCCCTCGTGGGTGTCGTAACAGGGTGACTAAGGGTTACCTCCCGTGGGTGTCGTAAGAGGCGACTAAGGAAAAATCCAAGCAGCAACGTCTTCTGTAACTTGACCACCAACACTGCGATCCCCAAGCCGCTTACCGTGCGTGGGGATTATGGCAACCCCCCCCCCCCCCCCGCTCTTATAAAAGGGGGAGGCCTTTTTCAACAGTGGACGTCTTTCGGCTGATGATGATGAAATAGAGTCAGCCTTATCCAATTTTGGGTCTTTGTTTTTGTTTGTCCACGATTGGTGTCGTTTAAACAAATTTTATTTCCAACTCTTAAATTTATCTGGTAGGGTGACACTTACCAACTGCTCATTGATTTAATCTCAACGCCTGCGCTACGCTTCTGATGGTAGGGAGGCTGGATCGCACAATAGCATTCTACTGCTAACTTTAACCATTTATAACAACCATCTTTTACATTAACTTTCAGAGCGAAGAACTATCCAGGCAAAAGACCCTGCGAGCTGAGATGATACAACTAGAAGATGTGCTCGGTCAGTTACGGAAAGAGTATGAGATGCTGCGTATTGAGTTCGAGCAGAACTTAGCCGCTAACGAGCAGACGGGTCCCATTAACAGGGAGATGAGGCATCTCATCACCTCGCTACAGAATCATAACCAACAGCTGAAGGGTGAAGTACACCGGTACAAGCGGAAGTATAAGGACTCCAGTCAGGAGCTCAATAAGGTTGGTGGTTGGTTGTAGTGGTCTGCAGGGCGATTCTCGTAATTTTAACCTTGAACAACATCTATCTATACATCTATACATATAATAAAATCGTAAACGACCCGTGTCTGTACATTCAATATTAAAAAAGAAAAACAATTTATACACTCTGTATTTATGTTACCGAACCTAAAAATATAGTTTTTAAAATTTTTGTCTGTTTGTCTGTGCGTTTGAACGCGCTAATCTCAGAAACGACTGATCCGATTTGAATGCGGTTTTCACTGATGTATTGTGGCAAGCTCCCATAACATTTAATGTTTGTTTCATTTAAATCGGTTGACAAACAAAAAAGTTACGTCAATCTTTACATACATGTAGTGAAACAGTACGGCTTGGCGTAAAAACTACTAAATAGAATCCAATTTTACTGTTTCCGAATGTCCACGCGGACGGAGTCGCGGGCACTGCTAGTTATTTACTACTTTCGAGTAAGTAAAACTTCGAAGTAGTAAATAACACGGAAAATTCAAATTGGGAAGAAAATGTAATCAGAAGAAAAAATCGGTATACTACTACTAAAAATACTCACGAACATTATAATAGTATTCTTTAATCGCATAATTCTAGAAATTATTATCTGTCCATTCCACCAATCTCATTTAAGTACACGTCATTTATTTTTTTGTTTAAAATCGTATCGTCGTTATCGTATATTTTATAAGGGTAACGATTCTTTAAAATAATTATAAAACTCACCCCCTTACCCTAGAACCCCTCATATTGTTTTGCAAAAATATTTTTGACATTGGTATTTATTTGATGTAAAACCAGGATGTTGTAGCAAAAATATAGCTATGACATTTTGCAATTTTTAAAATTACTTGAATAGCCCTGTAGGTGTGATCATTTTGTATTGCGGATATAGCTGAATTCTTTTTTTTTCTTGCTTGCCTAAAGAAGGGGTGCAAGGTACATACAAAATGCCAATATAGTTCCTTGGTTTCTGTTATTATGTGAATGTTCCTTTATTTTGTTTTCTTATGTGTCAGCATGATCTATGTATATTATATTATATATATTACAGACTGTCCCGTCAGTCTAGTGGTGGCATGAGGTCCTTGGTTCGAATCCTTTATTACATTGAGACTTATAACGTAGCTGGTGATATGTTAGTGTACTATAGATCTCTGCCTGGCGTGATGTCATGTGTATGTCTCGGACATACGTTTCTGTGTAACTCGTGAAGGCTCTCTACTTCCAACTTACCTTTTGTTAATTTTCTACTTAAAAACTTTTAAATGTTACATAAACTACTAACTAATTGCTGTTTGTCGCGAACATTTTCATACGTTTTTGCAAATTGTTCTGTCGAATGTATATGAAAATGATTCGCGACAGAAAGAGAGTATATTAGTGATTATTATAAGTCAGCTGTATAGTGACGGTAGTTGATATCGTGTCCCAGGCCCGCAAGGAGCTGGAGGCGGGCGGGCGCGCTGCGCAGGCGCCGGACGCCGCCGACGACAAGCCCGCGCTCAAGAAGGAGGAGCCCGACCCCGAGGTACCCGCCCAGCCCGCTACCATGAACCCTTCAACCAGGACTCTCAGCGAGACGCCGCACCACACTACACGTAGCGGCGTCTCGCTTCCACAACGGAAAATGTCCTGCTTTAAGAGTTCATGGTGAGGCGGCAGATTACTGTTGCTCCCTGTGTTGTTACACATTACAAATTATAAAGGAAAATTAATTATTTTATTTAAAGAGATAAAAAATCAATTTAAATTTCAAGTTTCAAGATGCGGTTTAAAACTTGTTGAATTAAGGTCATATTAAATTTACCTTTTTTTACTTTTTCTACGTATTCAGTGATAAACTGATTGTTCTGATTATCAACCCTTTCTTTTGATGACACAGTGTGCCGTTTGTCGTATAAAATGTTTTTGACCGGAACCTGGTTTTTAAAAAGGTTTAATGTAGCCATAATAAATTTATTATACCACTTTTTAATATAACCATAAATAACTGTTTTAACCTATCCTGTTTATTGAAATGCTAATTCTCAAATATTAAGAAAATATAGAAAAATATGGTAATAATAAATAAAATCCAGGGTAAATAAGAAGGATTGTATGTTTGTGAAGTAAGTATGTGTGTCAGGGTGAGGAGGGTGGCAGCGGCGGCGCAGACGTCAAGCCCGCGGCCAGCAAGGAGCACAACCGTGTCAAGATGCAGGAGCAGGAGCAGCTGGTCAAGGATCTTAAGCAGCAGCTCAAGTGAGACCTCCTTATTTACCCCTTTTTATGATAAACATTTTTATACATATTTCTCGGTTTTATACAAATTTCAATAACTTTCAGTTGTATAATTGGTTTCTTTTTAATGTATATAAGTTACGTCGTTCCTTTTTAAATCATCCCAAATAAATATTTATCCACCGTGTGGTATCCGGCCTAGAATTGACCACCCCCTATCCTCCCGTGGGTGTCGTAAGAGGCGACTAAGGGAAAATCCAGAAGATGGGCAGCAGCGTCTTCTGTAACTTGACCACCAACACTGCGATCCCCAAGCCGCTTGCCAAGCGTGTGGATTATGGCACCCCCCCCCCCCTCTTCTAAAAGGGGGAGGCCTTTGTTCAACAGTGGTCATCTATCGGCTGTTGATGATGATGATGATGAAATATTTTATTTATTCACAGAAAAGCAGTGAATGAGCAAAAGGAGTTGAAACTCCTCCTCGACATGTACAAGGGCGTCAGTAAGGAGCAACGCGACAAGGTGCAGCTCATGGCCGCCGAGCGGAAGGCGCGACAGGAGCTGGAGGACCACCGGCAGAAGGCCAAGATGGCGCAGGTAAGGAGAAGAAAAAAATGTGATACTCCTCTTTAGCACTCCATTCTCTCCAATTTTTTCCGTTCCCAAAAAGTCCGTTACAGTTAATATAATGACTCACTACTTTGATATCGACGTCCAGTCTTACCGGTTGCAGCTGGATATCATTATTTTACATAGATAGACTGTCTATCTGACTTCTATAACCTATTTGCTAGGTTGTACGATACCCCCTACTAGCTATAGTAGATAACCAGTTCTGGTGGTCAGACTACAAGGCTTCAAACTTCAGTAACGACGCACGAAGTGTTCTCGGTATTATTTTCACGCCCATCCATAGATTGTCCTCTGCAAACGTAGCTTACCCTTACCATTCGACCCTTCAAGACCAGTAAATATAATCCTGTTGTTTGTTAGGAGAGCAAGCGCGAGCGCCGGCTGGCAGACGAGGACGCGCTGCGCAAGATCAAGCAGCTGGAGGAACAGAAGTACGAGCTTCAGAAGCAGCTGTCGTGTGCCCGCCCCAACACTGACCCCCTGCACGGGTTCTCTAGGCCCTTCGCGGGATCGCCGGTATGTTACTATAGCAATATGTTTTTTTTTATTAGCCTATGTTGTGTCTCACTGCTGGGCAAAGGCCTCCCCTTTCTTCTTTCAAACCACTATCCTTCGCAATGTCAGACCAATCAATATGGTACTTAATGTAAATAAAATTATTAGACGAATTAATTGTTAGTACTTTTTAAACGTCAAATTACATAAAGATCCCCCGAAAGACGAGCCGAGCCCCCAAAACGCCCGTCACTGCTTCCTAGTGCTATAGCTGGGTAGAAGAAACGGCGCAACAAATAGCTACCCAGCAGCAGAATCAATCAATCAATTGTCCGTATGTAGTAGACCTGATATGTTATTATGGCTAAAGGCTCGCCACCTATTGGACACCTAACCTACCCATAGGACTGACTTGGCAGAGAAATATTGATGGTGTGAGACCTTATATAGGAAAACAAATAGATTAGTAATGCTAACAACAATATACTTTTGTTAAACCCAATGTGTATGCTATGATACCCCAGCACAAAACTGACGCGGTATTTTCTTCACTGCAGGAGGAAGAGGCCCTTCTCAATGAGATGGAAGTTACTGGCCAAGCCTTCGAAGACATGCAGGAGCAGAACTCTCGCCTCATACAGCAACTGAGGGAGAAAGACGATGCTAACTTCAAACTCATGTCCGAACGGATAAAGGCTAACTCTCTGCATAAGTTGCTTAGGGAGGAGAAACAATTGTTGCAAGAACAGGTAAAATTGATTAAATGCTTTTTTAACTTATTTGGTAGTTTGTTCATAACCACTGGAAGGCTAGGGTGACTGTTTTTGGAATTAGCTTGTAGGTTAATAAATGTAATTTGCAACCACCGTTTTAGTGAAGTCGCGTGTACCGTAAGTTTGCATATAGTATATTAAATGAATAAATCAATCATTGAGAACAAACCACTTGTAAAATGAAGCCTTGAGATACGAATGTGTTTTGTCCAATAACTTATACTAAGAAAAGAATGCTTTTAATAGAGAGTTATTGCGTTTATTATTATTGTTTATTTTCCAATTTTAACAGAAAAACAATTACACATTCACATACAGTCTGCGCGCGAGCTCCAAGGAATCTTGAGATTATGAGCTAGATTTGCGATTTAGTCGATGTCGCGCTATCGATAATAACGCATCTTTGGCCTCCGCGCGCGAAATTATTTATGAAATAATTGTTCTATGAAGAAGGCATGTAGAAAAAAATATTTATTTAATTAAATTATAGTAATTGAACGTAAAATACAGTTAATTTCTTTTGTAATCAGGAAAATCGGTATCTAAAGATGTTGATGTACTATGGTAATTCTCCTCACGTACTTGATTGAAAATAAGTCAAAACTAATAAAATTACATATTTTAATAAACACTGAACACTAACTGATTCGTCAATTATTTAAAATGAGTACCAAGTATACAGAAACGATAACAATAGACGCGGTAAATGCGCAATTGGCTCGCAGCCCCTGATTCCTGAGAGCTAATGATCCCCCCCCCCCCCCCGGCCGCCCAGGTGTTGACCCGCGACCAGCAGATCGAGTCCATGGGCGGCGTGGCGCGGCGCCTGGAGGAGAAGGAGCGCCTGCTGCAGGCCACGCTGTCCGCCGTGGAGAAGGAGCTGCTGCTGCGCCAGCAGGCCATGGAGATGCACAAGAGGAAGGCCATCGAGTCCGCGCAGTCCGCCGCGGACCTCAAGCTGCATCTAGGTATAGTACGCGCTCAACTTTATGGGCCTTCTGAAGCTACAGCCATATTCACCACCGCCAGCTCCGTCTAACTAATTCTCTCTCTGTATCTTTTTCACTGTCGATGTCGTACAAAATCTTAAAAACAGGTACTGCGCAACCACTCGCGGCTACGTGCGCTACTTTGGTACTATAACATGTATACTACACAAGTTCTCCCTCACTACTAGGCTATTTATTGACCCTATATATTATTGATGGGAGAAGTGGGGAGGCCTTTGCCCTGCAGTGGGACATTACAGGCTTGTAATAATAATAATAATAATATATTATTGATGGATTTTAAATGAGATTCGTATATTTTCTTAGCCTTTCGTTAAGTGATATAAACAAATACATTTTCTTACAGAAAAATATCATGCGCAAATGAAGGAAGCGCAGCAAGTAGTGGCCGAGAAGACGAGTGCTTTAGAAGCAGAAGCGTACAAGACAAAAAGACTCCATGTAAGTTACTTAATCTAACTTCTTCTTAGCGTAGTCATGACAGAGTTTAAACCGCCTAGCCTGTAGGCCTCGTAACTTGGCTTTCCACACCGTTGAAAAATCTCTCAGGTGTGCCGGTTTCCTCACGATGTTTTCCTTCACCGCTTTTAGCAACTGATAACTAATTTATAGTACGCACATGAGTTGAAAAACGACATTGGTACGTGCCGAGTTTAAACCAGCGACCTTTGTCTTGGCAGTCAAACGGTCATACCACTCGGCTATCAGTGCTTACTTAATCTATAGTGGGGTACGGGTTGCTATACTAGTGTCTTACTATGAGCTTGCATTGCATCATCTTCCACAACGGAAGATGACCTGCAATGCAAGCTCATAGTTAACCCGCTGTATATCATTTTAAGTTATTATCTGTAGTTACAGGATAAGACTAAGATAAGTTCAGGAATATAAAGTACCTTATGACCTTGATTAGAGCCTTAAAAATTAAAAAATTCAAGCCTCCATTAAAAATTCAAATAAAGTCATGTTTTATAAATTTTTTCTCAATTCGGAATACAAAATGCTCTAGGTTAGAAATACATTAGTTAAGTGTCAAAAGACTTCGACGAAAAAAGCCGTTATTGAGCGCAGCCTAATTTCGCCTATGCCTAAATTTTCGAGGAAAGGTGATGCGTCAAATTCATGACTGATTTAATGACGATTTCATTAGAGTAGTCAGTGTCAGTGAACCTACTTCTCCTGTAGGTTCAATATATTTAACAAATAGATTTTAATTCACAGGAGGAGTTGGCAATACTCCGTCGGAAGGCGGAGCGTATGAAGAAGATGGAGCAAGCCGGCAGCAGCATGGACGAGGTGCTGCTGGAGGAGATACGGGAGTACAAGGAGACGCTCACGTGCCCGTCCTGCAAGGTATGTACACCACTATACAAGTATATATCTTATACATCAATGGGTCCTATGTATACGGGCCAATGTGCGAATTGTCAAGAATATCTTGTGTCATTATAATAGAGAATGCCCCTCTCCTCTACATACTTCAAAACGCTGTATTTTCTCCAGTTTCATAGAATTTACTTATTTTTTCAGTTTTCCCATCCCTTTGGAATGCTTATTTAGATTTTAATTATTACGATTTTTTTACGTAGCCGTCATGCCTATAATTATGATTTGATTATCTAACTAGCATTGATAATTTGTCGCAGGTAAAACGCAAGGACGCGGTGCTGACGAAGTGTTTCCACGTGTTCTGCTGGGACTGCCTGCGCACGCGCTACGAGACGCGCCAGCGCAAGTGTCCCAAGTGTAACGCGGCCTTCGGAGCCAACGACTACCACCGCCTCTACCTATCCACCTAGACTAATATTATACACTACGTTATCACCTAGAGGTTAGCAACACTTAATGGTCATAATCTAGATCTTTATTGTTATAATTTCATCACACGGGCTCTCACTGTGTAACAGTAAGCCTGGTTTAGATAAACGTGCAATTGTACCTAGCCAAAGGAGATTGGTGTGGAATCGGATGTAAACTCATTGTTTGTGAGTGCTAGTAGTTCGTGATGAACCAGTATGTATAGCAGCATTTAGTTGCTAGTAAGTAAGCAGTGGATCACTCATGTTTTGACGTGGATAATGTTAATTGTCTTTATTCGAGATCTCCATAACTTATAATACTTTCAGATTTGGGTTTAACACTTGCTACACTTTGATGTAATCTGAGTTTCTGATAATATTGGGGATTTTCATTCTTTCGTTACTAGCAAAGTGGAGCCGTGTAATGTTAGAAAATAATTATATTAGCAAAATAAATTCGATGCTATTTATGTTCAAGTGAATAAATAGAACGACGGCAGTATATATTATATTATAATTAATGATGTACAGTATATTTATATTACTACTAATAGGTGTGTTGATGTATGTTGATTGGATAAATATCTATGTTCTGTATACATTACGAAATGACTTGTTTCTGTAGCGTTATCTAAATCGAAGTTCACAGTCCACTGCTGGGCACGGTCTCTTCTGAATGAGATAGGAATGTTCATGAATGATCTCAGAACTACCTTTGACGACTTTTAGTGTTTGTAACAAATTATGGCGAGTATTAGATGGGAGCAGTGTTGAACAAAATAGATGTTCAGGCTGAACATCATTGGGTTGTGAGTACTGTTAGCAACCGCAAGTTATTTGAACGATGCCGTACGTGCGACATGACCTGTTATACCCGACCAGGTAGTGCAGGCTGCTAGCGACCCCCGCGACTGCAGGACGTATGACATTAGCTGGCTTACCGGTCTGTGTATCCAGCTTCCATGTCAGAGAAAATTTTAAAATGTTATCAGCACCCACTCTTTGATGCAAGTCTTTAGCAATTACGTTAATTATGCATCGAAGGGCAGTATGGTACAGAAGTCGTAGACAGATTTTATACATTCTTTTAGTCAAACATAATTAAAATGTTAATCAGTTCTCCTTGTCGTCTTTTGATTTATTAATTGACTTAGACGGCGAGCCTACGTTATCTGTTAGTCAATATATTCTCAAATAAATTATAGAACACGAAAGGAATTTCGTCTATAAGACCTCTGTTAATGTAACTTGTCTCATTATATTTACTAACTTGATAGCAATAACGGTTGACGTATGAAACTCAGTGACGAAGCTTTTGAAGATATTTTTAATAGGAAACATTCAAATGCACGTCAATTAATGTTAAATCTTCATTCCTTGTCTATACGTGTTATTTTTTTTTATTAAAATAGCTTTCCATGTTAAATATGAATTACATTGCGTAAATGTATCTTAAGAATTTAAATTTTGCATTTCGCGACTATATGTATGTTGGATACATAATTTTATTGATGTTGTATATTAAGGATAATATCATGAAATCGAACAAGTGGATATAGTTTATATATCTATATTTAGTAATGAATAAATATACTTATTGTTAACAAATTCTTGAGGTTAGTGTGAATGGAGTGTTTGTGTGAGATGACTTATTTGTACTGTAGTTAGGAAAATAGAATGTAGCTTACAGCCCACTGACTGATATATTTGTATATTTTAAGTTTAACATTTTGATTGGGCTTGCACTCCTGCTTTACTAAGCCGTTGACACAAAACCAATAGTCAGCTATTTCTCTGAAATTTTTGAATATGAAATAAGCATTCAAATTATGTTAGGTTAATTAAGATTAAAGCTAAAAGGTTTTTGTTATAACATAACATTGTAAGTATGATAACTGGATATTAAATAATCTTTTCAAATTAACTTTATACAAGCGTGGACTTAAATTATAATGTAATGGGTTAATTATAAAATATAAATTTACAGTTATGAAGATTAATATGCGGGGGAACAATTTATTTGACAGTATTGAATTTAAAATAGATAATAATCACTTTTTTCTATTTGTTAGTGTTCTTGTTAAGTTTCCATAACTTTGCAATATTTGCCTAAGATATCACGCGGTATTCTAGATCCGTTTTTTATTTAATTGGATGTATCTCTGTTAGTGTTGGAATATATGATTGTAACATGTTGTACTAACTGCAATTGTTCGCCATTACTACTTGGCTGTATTTCGCTATTTGGGCATTGTAGCAATGTCATTATTCGATTTATATCTGACTTATCAGTGTCGCAATTGAATTACGTCTAGTAATGTTACACATTTATTAATTAATACGTCATAAGTATTGCCAGTGTGTATATTTAGATTTTTTTCGTAAATCACGTTTTTTCTATAATGTATTTCTATATAATATCAGAATATAAACGTGTACAGTGTCATTGGTACAATTTTCAAAAATCAGGAACAAAATTTATTAGAGGACTTCATTGTAATGTTAGAAAGGCTGTAAAACATATTTAATTATTTAATGTTCAGCGGAAACTGTAACTATTTAATGTAACATTAATGGACTACGTCGAATAAATGTCTCAACAAATGTTTTTTTTTGTTTTACCCCATCATTTTTTTTACATACTTTTATGTATTAAATGTGTGGTGTTTATTCACATCTCTTGTGGATCAACATCATAAGAGTTATGTTAGAACAAGCAAGTGTTCAAAAGCTGTCACGTAAGAGAAATAATACTGCAGGATGTCGCTCTGTATATTTTATTTACATACATTTATGTATTTACATCGCATAATTTGATTTATTTCAAAATAAATTCAAGTTCACCTATGATAATACACTGACTTGGGTAGTTCGGTGTTGGAATAAGTTCGTATCTATAAGTAGTAAGTAAACCTAATGATTACGTACCATTAGCACCCAGAGCAAGCGACATGGATGGACGAAGCGTTTAACTGATTTGTACTATTTACAAAAAAGGTTGCAATATATTTATCACACAGTATTTGAAGCCGGGTACTCATTATCGAGCTGTGACTGTAATCGCACGTTAACTGTTACTTAGTATCATAGTGTGTACGTGGCTCGCGACTGGAACGCGCTGCGCACGTACACACTATAACCACGAACTGTATACGTTACAGTTGCAGCTCGCTCGTAAGTACCCGGCTTAATGTTAATGTGCTGCATATGGAATTTACGTAATAAAAGTCATTTGTCTAAAACAATATCTTAACACTCAATATACCAAACTTCAACACGACCGCCAACGATACGTTCAACGTAAATACAATATCAGTCTCATTTGTTACAATTTTGTCTAACTTGCAACGCTTTTGATTCAGCTGTGTACATAATGTACAAATACTTCACTAAGGGCCTGTTTCACTATCTACAAGTTAATTGTCGAATAGTTACTTCTTGATTAACGCTAATCGGCAAGTGAAAGTTACGAGTATCTTTCATCTATCTTCTTATCTGCATCTTAGTTACAGGCCAGTTTATCCCCTGATTATTGCTACTCATGTATTGTGAAATTCGTATGAGTAGTCTGGTGACTTTAAGTGGCGGTTACTCTACTTGTTACGTGTAGGTGGTGAAACAGGCCCTAATTGTCATTGATAACGGTGTGGTTACCTAATTTTAACTAAATAAAACCAGGCAACACAATATAATGCATGTATATCATATATTTATGTAGATAGAATTTAATTTCTATATTCATTTATAAGACAATAGATTTCTGATAATAATTTACATGTAAATCGAATTAACATATCGAATGTTATTGACTAGATCAGAAAAATAAATATTGTGATATACTTGTGTACCATCCATTCTATATAATAAAAATATGGTATTAGTGATGTCTGCTGGTTACAATTGTGGCTTCTCATATGTTACGTCACGTGTCACTGAAACAGCATTACTCGATTAATTAAATGCTGTCTAATTAGTGACATTCAGTTTTAATAAAAATGAGATGCGTGAGAAGTGCAACGTAAATAAATAAGGTATTTATTTGCGACGTAACTTACGATTAGCTGTATACAGGCAAAAATATAAATTTAGACCCAAGATCAGCACTACATAATCTAAAAGAGCTAACACTAATGGCACTTATATACTTTAGTCATATGGAAACGGATGACGTCAGTATTTCGGACGCGATTATTATGCAACAATAAATTCGCTTAAAGTGCAACATACCAGAAATAATTCTAACAATACTTACTAAATAATACGGACAAAAATCATTAGAAAAGTTATACTTATAAATAGTACATATAAATCAAAATAATACAGTGTAATCGCAATGATTGAAGAATTCAGAGAACACGTTAAATGCAATTAGGAATGAAAATGTTAACACTACTAAGAAACGTAGATAATAAAGCAAATGAATATTGTGACACTCCGTTGTTCTGTCGGTAAAACTTTGATCATTGCATTGTGATATACATTTTACAAACTCACTGTTTATTTACATTTGGGAGTTACTTTCGTGTTTAAATGTTAAGGGCTTCGAGCAACCGCGACTAGTTTTCATCTCAGCTATATAAAACTCGGAAGACGCGCACGAACCGTACTCTTAGGTTGTTCGTACATCTATTTATGTGAGATCCATCGAACACGATTACTACATTCACGTAACAATATTAGTAACATCTAACTCTTTTACGTTTGTCATGATCGATATCACGACTAGACCGTTCGCTACGGCAACAACAATAAACAACTTTATTTTATCTTTTATTAGTTTTACAATTTTCTCTATGCGCGTCTCTCCTTTTATTCTAGTCATTGACTAAGTAGGTCGGACGGCGTGTACTTCTGCGGAGGGCAAACGTAAGCTCCACAATATATTAAGAAGTAATTCACGAACATCAATCTTTGCCTATCATTATCCTACACGGTACAGTAAATGGAAGTTATTCGTCTTGGTTCGTCTGGTATCTCACACGATCCTTAGTCGTTCAGTTAATGTTATTTAAATATAATTTAATGAGAAGTATCATCTACCCACAATATTGATATTCGTGTCGAAAACTTACCTAAAAGAAGGTAGTTTGCTTATTGGTAAACAATGAACTTTATTTAAATAATAAGACTATGAAGTTAAGTAGACATTAACAAGTTGTAATGACGTCATGTAGGCGGGGGGCGTGCCGCGGGGTGCGCTACGCCGTGGTCTGCAGGGGGGTGGCGGGGGTCGCGGGCGCGGCGGGGGCGGCGGGGGGCGGCGCGGCGAGGGCGAAGGCCAGCCGCTCCAGCTGCGCGCGCTGCGCGGCCAGGCGCGGCCAGCCTGCGCCCGCGCCGCCCAGCGCGCACAGCGCCGCGTCCAGGGACATGTACAGCGCGTACCGCTCGCTCTCGCTGCAGCCCGACAACTCCTGCAAGAATAATCGACACCGATATAGTTACTGCTAAAATTATAAGTTTGAACAGGTAGGAGAATCAATAAACAAAATAGAAGCAGTGCTAGCTCAACATCGAAACAAAACGTTTAGTAAACATATTTAATAAAAAGTAAAATCCATATATCCTTTTTATCAAATTGACAAAACTTACCTCCTCAACAGTTTCTAAGTCGTCCTCTTCACCGGCTTGTGCCAACTGCTTCTTGAGCGTCTAGAAAAACAATGAAACTAATTTAAAAATAGAACACAAAGTTACCAATTAACTATTGCAAATGACACTTCAGCAACATAATCTAACCTTTTTTTACCTGCCTTTTGCATATAATGTGACTAAAATTACAATATTATTATAATTCATAACAGTCCCTAATACCATAGGACCAATATAAGACCCCTCAATATATACATTATCTGTGACCTGTAGCATATACATTATAATTATATACACTGGTGACTATATACAGGTAGTGCTCATTTACCGGGACGCTGTAGCAGAAAGCTATGTAGAATGGGGTCACTACGTTCTCTCCTAATTGCAATTGGTGACGTTATTTCCACGATTCCGTTGTCACGTGACCGGTACAAAAGATCCTATCTATACAATACGTACTCATGAGAGGGTAACACATATTAAAACATTTCAATTTCGGTCTAATCTTGTGTGTGTTATTTTATTTATCATCATAATCCAATCGACTTAATCCACTGCTTTATTTTGGCATTATTTTCATGTATCAGACATGCCATTTTTAACATTTTCATAAGAAATGAGTAAGCACTGACAGCCGAGTGGTATGACCGTTGGACTGCCAAGTCAAAGGTCGCAAGTCCAAACCCCGGCACGCACAAATATCTTTTAAAATTTATGTGCGTAATATACATTAGTATTCAGTTGCTAAAAACGGTGAAGAAAAACATCGTGAGGAAACCAGCGCACCCGAGAGATTTTTCAACGGTGTGTAAATGTCAGTGGCCTACAGGCGGTTTCCACTCTGACCCCAGGTTGTTCATAAACCAAACGATAAGAAGAAGAATAAGGGATCAGCCGAAAACTGTGTTTTAAGCATACGAGAATTATCCTACAGTAGTCAGCGCCGACTAAGGGCCCGTGATAACCAGCACATTACAATGTAGTAGATTATGTTTAGTATGTAAACTGTGATAAAATTGAAAATTAGTCAGATAACGTTCAGTCACATACATATAGAAACGGCAAGTTGTCGTTCATTGTGGCATTCTAAGGGGGAGGCCTTTGTCCAGCAGTGGACGTCTTCCGGCTGATGATGATGATGACATACATACATATAGGTACACCTCTGCCTACCCCTTTGGGGAAGACAGGCGTGATGTTATGTTTACGAAACGTTCAGTCGTCGGAAGACCAGAGTTTTAACGGTCGGTTTGACATTTTACTGATTCTGTTTTGTCATCTGTTAGTGATTTAAAGAGTGCTAGCAAATTCTCAGTAAATAAAATAGGTAGGTTTTGAGTTTATGACGTATTGTATAGAGTGGACATTCTGGCGTACGTTCTTTGTGCATTGCGTGTTAGTGTTGCCAGATGTATAAAATAATAAAACTAATAGTATATATAATAAAAATAATACATTGTTTTGTTTTTTTTTCGGGGAGAGAACATAAGACGCAGTGCATCTATCTAGAAGCCGAGTGATGAGGCAGTCAGCGTATTATAAATGTTAATTAACCTTGGCGCCTTATTCTTGACTCGAGATCGCCAAGCAGGGCCTGAATGGTGTAAATACCTGTTTCATATTAAACCAGTTAACGGCACTAACAGAACTAGTTCATTGTGTGAATAATATACTTAGATATTTTATAATCGGTAGTTAATGTAGAGGTATAATATAGGTAAGATATGGTTTACTTTATAACATTATGTCACTATAAATATACCAATAGCCACCAAAAATTAAAGATAATTAGTAAAACGCCTTTTATGTGTAAATCTTGACATGCTCTTAGATAAAATAGTGTGTTAACACATAATTAATGTAAATCCAATGTATAATTTATGTTTCATTGCCAACTGTTGCCTAAGCAAGTAAATATAACAAAATAATATCAGATTCAACAAATTATTCAAAATTAATTAAAATATTTTACTGCTTTTTTTGTAAAACGAGATGATCAAGCAAAACAAAAACAACAATTTATAAAAAGAACGACAAATTATTTGACGTTTTAGTATTCGAATCAATGACCTAAACTTTTTTTTTAGTTAATGAGACACTGACATCGTCCTCAAAATCCTATACGACCTTATTTTTTTTTAATGTAACGTAATGGTTTTGGTACTCACTTCGACGGACTGCCTGTACTGCTCCATCATATTCTTACTGGCATCCAACTCGGCTAGCTTTTTCACTACAACGTCGGCTACGTTTCTTTCCGTAATGTCAATTTTGTCTCTGGAAATAGCGATACGGGAATATTTCAGGCAAATGTCAAATGAGCTTCTATAATTGTCGGGTCAGAGGAAGAATATTTATGGTGTACCTGGGAGAACAATGTACAGGGTGATATGAAAACTGAGCGAGCGAGCAATTATTTTCTTGCATTTTTACTTTTTCATACGAAGTAATTAGTTAAATATGTACACGATGACGTCATATTTTTACATTATTTAATAACTTGAGCGCGGCAGCCAGGCGCGTGGAGTCGGGGTCGCCCCTGGCGGCGGCGAGCGCGGCGGCGAGGCGCAGCGCGTGCAGCAGGCGCGACAGGCGCGCGTCCAGCGCCAGCGCGCGCTGCAGCACGCCGCCTCGCTCGCCCTCCAGCGCGGCCTCCGTGAGGTGACACAGTAAGGGGTTGT
Source organism: Abrostola tripartita (assembly GCA_905340225.1). Lineage (NCBI taxonomy): Eukaryota > Metazoa > Arthropoda > Insecta > Lepidoptera > Noctuidae > Abrostola > Abrostola tripartita. The sequence goes on from HG996491.1 coordinate 3,807,687, forward strand.
TGTACTGACTTGAGCGCGGCAGCCAGGCGCGTGGAGTCGGGGTCGCCCCTGGCGGCGGCGAGCGCGGCGGCGAGGCGCAGCGCGTGCAGCAGGCGCGACAGGCGCGCGTCCAGCGCCAGCGCGCGCTGCAGCACGCCGCCTCGCTCGCCCTCCAGCGCGGCCTCCGTGAGGTGACACAGTAAGGGGTTGTTGTACTGACTTGAGCGCGGCAGCCAGGCGCGTGGAGTCGGGGTCGCCCCTGGCGGCGGCGAGCGCGGCGGCGAGGCGCAGCGCGTGCAGCAGGCGCGACAGGCGCGCGTCCAGCGCCAGCGCGCGCTGCAGCACGCCGCCTCGCTCGCCCTCCAGCGCGGCCTCCGTGAGGTGACACAGTAAGGGGTTGTTGTACTGACTTGAGCGCGGCAGCCAGGCGCGTGGAGTCGGGGTCGCCCCTGGCGGCGGCGAGCGCGGCGGCGAGGCGCAGCGCGTGCAGCAGGCGCGACAGGCGCGCGTCCAGCGCCAGCGCGCGCTGCAGCACGCCGCCTCGCTCGCCCTCCAGCGCGGCCTCCGTGAGGTGACACAGTAAGGGGTTGTTGTACTGACTTGAGCGCGGCAGCCAGGCGCGTGGAGTCGGGGTCGCCCCTGGCGGCGGCGAGCGCGGCGGCGAGGCGCAGCGCGTGCAGCAGGCGCGACAGGCGCGCGTCCAGCGCCAGCGCGCGCTGCAGCACGCCGCCTCGCTCGCCCTCCAGCGCGGCCTCCGTGAGGTGACACAGTAAGGGGTTGTTGTACTGACTTGAGCGCGGCAGCCAGGCGCGTGGAGTCGGGGTCGCCCCTGGCGGCGGCGAGCGCGGCGGCGAGGCGCAGCGCGTGCAGCAGGCGCGACAGGCGCGCGTCCAGCGCCAGCGCGCGCTGCAGCACGCCGCCTCGCTCGCCCTCCAGCGCGGCCTCCGTGAGGTGACACAGTAAGGGGTTGTTGTACTGACTTGAGCGCGGCAGCCAGGCGCGTGGAGTCGGGGTCGCCCCTGGCGGCGGCGAGCGCGGCGGCGAGGCGCAGCGCGTGCAGCAGGCGCGACAGGCGCGCGTCCAGCGCCAGCGCGCGCTGCAGCACGCCGCCTCGCTCGCCCTCCAGCGCGGCCTCCGTGAGGTGACACAGTAAGGGGTTGTTGTACTGACTTGAGCGCGGCAGCCAGGCGCGTGGAGTCGGGGTCGCCCCTGGCGGCGGCGAGCGCGGCGGCGAGGCGCAGCGCGTGCAGCAGGCGCGACAGGCGCGCGTCCAGCGCCAGCGCGCGCTGCAGCACGCCGCCTCGCTCGCCCTCCAGCGCGGCCTCCGTGAGGTGACACAGTAAGGGGTTGTTGTACTGACTTGAGCGCGGCAGCCAGGCGCGTGGAGTCGGGGTCGCCCCTGGCGGCGGCGAGCGCGGCGGCGAGGCGCAGCGCGTGCAGCAGGCGCGACAGGCGCGCGTCCAGCGCCAGCGCGCGCTGCAGCACGCCGCCTCGCTCGCCCTCCAGCGCGGCCTCCGTGAGGTGACACAGTAAGGGGTTGTTGTACTGACTTGAGCGCGGCAGCCAGGCGCGTGGAGTCGGGGTCGCCCCTGGCGGCGGCGAGCGCGGCGGCGAGGCGCAGCGCGTGCAGCAGGCGCGACAGGCGCGCGTCCAGCGCCAGCGCGCGCTGCAGCACGCCGCCTCGCTCGCCCTCCAGCGCGGCCTCCGCTGCTTCAGCCTCCGCCTCTGACCGCTGTCGTTGTGCGATGGCCGCTGATAAAGTGCGGAGGGACTCTCGCTCCGACACCGATGCAGATTCACCGTCTGTAAAATAGTAACTGTTTAGCTCAAAAAATACTTGATGATAAAGTTTAACAATACTTCAAAATCCTGTCAGCCCTTACCCTTTTCATCCGCGTAGAAGTCTCTTTCCGGTGACAGTTCATCGCCGCTCCACGCGCCCGCCCCTTCTGCACCCGACCACCACTCCTCCGCACATTCTGCCACAAACAATATAAATCTTCAAATAAAGGTCAGCGACACTACACCGGTATTGGGTGAATGTTGTCCCGCGTCTTACCAGGGTCGGTGACGAGGCAGGGCTCGGTCTCAGAGTCCAACAAATCAGCAGAGTTGTCGTTGTCGTCGGATACGTGAGAGCGCTCGTCGTCGCGCTGCGCCTGCGCAGGGGGCGCGGCGGGGGGCGGGGCCGCATTGCGGAGCGCGCGCGCCACATTGGCCAGCAGTCCGCCGCCGTTATGTTCTTCTTCCGGCGAGAGAGCTTCGCCGCTGTCACTACGGCTGATAAAAAAACATATTTATTAAATAATGATAATTGCGAAATATATAATGTATAACAGAAAAAGTGTTAATAGTTACCTATAGAGGTCGTTGTGGTAGACGGTGGGCTCGACGTCGCTGGGCAGGCGGTAGGCGTGGTGCACGGCCCGCGTGAGGCGCGCGAGCCTCTGGGCCAGCGCGTCCAGCGCGGCCAGGGCGCGCGCGCCGCCTCCCCCGCGCCCGCGAGCCGTCGCCGCCAGCGTCTCCTGGCGCCGCTGCTCGCACATGCGCACTAGCTGCCGGCACTCCGCGCGTCTGTGCCACACAATTACACCGTTCAAACGTTAATCCAACTGGTATTGCGATAGTGTCAAAGGCCTACTCGTACTACGTAAATCAGTTGAGTGACCATACCTCCTGTCGAGGTCTGCATTGACCCTGGCCAGCTCGAGCTCGGCGTCCCGCAGCGAGTCGCTGAGCGCGCCGGTCTCGGCGGCCAGGAAGTCCTGCATCTCGGCCGCCTCGCGCTCCGCCTCTCCCAGCCGCGCCTCCGCCACGCGCGCGCACTCGCGGGCCCCGCACGCCTCCTGCACCGACGGGTGGGTTAATATTATAACTGGCCTCGAAGCACTTCTGGATAATGTGGTCGCCAAAGCAAAGAAGATTGCTAGTTATTGTATAAAGGTTTTAGTCGGTTGCGCGCTGGCAACGCCGCATTTTTATAAAAAAATCATAGGGTTTAGTCGTTTGCGAGCTAGCAACGTCGCTTTAAAAAAGTATCGAATTTAATTGATATTGTTTGAAAGTTGACAATTTCATTTAATAACGTTAAACTGTACCTACTTATTAACATGAGCGTATAAGGCTATGTTTTAAAGTACTAAAGACTTAATGAAGTAATTAGATCAAAAGCACCGCGGTTTATACGGTGGCCAGAGTAAGGTAACCTTTTAGTAGAATGAGAAAATAATAGTAGTACAATAAATACGAACCACATGCAGCTTGTTGCATTGTTCCCGCAGCGCGTCTATTTCCGCGCGCTGCTTCGCGGCCAACTCGCCGGCTGAGCGTAGTTGTTCCTCTAATGCGCGCAAGCAACCGTCCGCACCAGCGCCCGCGCCTACCAAACAATAGATAAATAAACATGGCGGACTATATATATAGTTAGATAAAAAAAATATATAGTAAAGTTTTCGTAAAGGTAAAAATCTTTTATGGTCTATACACCAGGAAGGGATAGACGGAATAGTTTTTTATTTGAAGTTTATACACCCTAATATCGAGAGCATTGGCATTCATCAAGCCAGAGAGAAGTTGAATTATAGTGCTAATGTAGTAGTTATAATTGTCTAGCTTTATTTATCATTGATAGATACTAAATACATATAATTATAACATATCTATAATGTGTTTTTAATCCGATAACATTGTCGTCTATCTTAGAAATAACATATTTGCATTGAATCAGAGCTGATAACGATTCCCCAGGTATGTGTCTTAATAACCTTAACGAAAAAATAACAAACAGAACTGCTTTTAAAAAGCTGTTTACATAATTAAAAACATTTCGGCAATCGGAATTCGCCATGACATATAAAGAGGTCGAATTAATAATAATTGCCACACGATTGTACCGGAATTGATCGAAAATTAACTTATATAGCCAGGTGTTGACCCAAACGACCTTATTACAGAAAGGTCACAAAACAAAAGTTCGCAGATCATGCATTCGTAAATTCAAACGTCCGAATGAATTTGTATGAATGAGGTCGGATTTCGCTCGCGAACACGCAACTTAGATCTATTTCTGGCTAAAATTATGGTAGCGTCAATTCGCTATTTTATGTTTGATATGGAAACAGTGGTAGACTATTAGGTTCTTTATTTTATTACCTACATTAATTTGGCTTTAACCCGTAAAACGCGTTTTTACTTTTAAGATGAAGTTTGTAGACATGAAAATAGTAGTATTGATCTCGTGAAAGATAAATAAAATGTATTGAAATCGGAATAATAATGAAAATTGACGACCTGATTGTCGTAGTGGTTAAGCGATTGGACTACTGCGCTAAGAGTTGCGGATTCGATTCCCGCTCGGGACAAAAAACTGGGTGATTCGCAGATGTTTGTCCCTGTTTGTGAAACGCACCCACGATTCAGGAGAAATTCCACTGTGCGGCATTTCCAATTATAAAGTAAACTACTAGATGCTTTAGGTACATAATATCATATTATTTTATGAAAACTTCGTCTTTCTTGTACAGTTACATTGTACTGAACATTACACTGATACAGAATTATTAGCAGTAGAATGGGCAGTGCAATCTCATCATTCAACTGCATGTTTTGCGCTGCCACTTCTCTATAATATATGACCTAATATACTTTAAAATTTGTCTGCCCAGTAAAGAAAAGAAATACTTATTGTACCCTCTTTTGATTTATGTGTGACCCAGTTAGACTACAAAGACACAAAACAATACATTTTCTAGAGCAGGCTGATATTGTATACCAAGCCTACTAAAGACTGGTCTGTGTTCAGTCGTATACAAAGATGTATAAGGGGTTGACACATTAAGATTGAACGAATTTCTAACAACACGAAGTTTGGGACTAAATCACAAAAGATATGGACCGAATTCATACATCCACAAAATTGCTGCCACAAACTTTCGTCCTAAATTATAACATCCTAAATGTATTCTTAACTACACCACTTTTATTATGTAGAAATGACAATGCACAGAACTTATGATGTACATATGTTCTTTCGGATACCCCTTCGGAAAATAGAAGCGTGATGTTAAACATACGTAATATCTTCCAGTCTTAAAAAACGATGATTAAAAGTCTCATAATATGGACAACACTCATTAACATGTCAAAAAATTTATAATATTAATCAATGATTAAAAATTGTCAAACATGGAGAACGAAGATATATTTATTTTCATTGTTTTAAGTATCTAAAAGAGTTAAAATATATCCTCGTTAACAAATTAAAAGGCTTAGTTACCAGCGCCAGCGAGTTCCAGCAGCCTCTGTGAGTTGCGGTCGAGCTCGGCGATGGCGGCCAGTCTTGCGGCCCGCTCCGCCGCCAGCTGAGCCTCGGCCCGCTGCCGCCGCTCCCGCTCCTCGGCCGCCGCGGCCAGCGCCGTAGCCAGCCGCGTAGCCTCCGCGTCCCGAGCGCTAGCCTGCACTCCGCGGTGACACCGGGACACTTCCACTCTGCTGAAACAAGTGTACAGGGTTACAAATGCACGGAAAAACAAACAAAAATTTTGGTAAATCCCGGATTCACCTACATCTATAATTTCATAAACTCGTGAAGGAGCTAATAAATGTCTGCTGCAAGTTACGCTACGCAATTATAGTAACTAATTAAAGTATTTTCGAAACAAAATGTTTGTTATGAATGACAACGATTATGACTTACTTCTCAATATTTGGCACAATCCCCGCCAGCGCTGACTCGATGTCGGTGCCGACCAGCACTGTCTGTGAGGTTTTTTCTGCGTAGATGCGAACTCTCGCCTTTATGGTGGAGCGAGAGGAAGCGGAGCGCGTGATGGTGGGACGTCGAGAGGACGGCGGAGTACTCTCGTGTTTTGGCGAACCTTCTGGGTCAGCATCACGCCTCCTTCGAGGCAATGTGGCGTACTTGTCAGCAGCCACTCTCGTAGCGTTTGCGTCTGCCACTGCAGCCAACCGAGGTCCATTTGACGGCCATCGTTTCTCCTCACTCGGCGAGTTTGGCGTCCGGCACCTAGCTGTCGAAGTTTTAGTAGGTTTGGCACGCAACGCAGGACTTTCACGAACGAGATTTGGCAGGTCAGCGGTAGGTCGGATGCGAGGCTTTGGTGTGAGCGGACGAGGCTTTTCAGGCGGAGTCGGTTTCTCTCGACTTCTAGCACGCTCTCGAGTGGCTAGATTAGGGCCACGTGGCGCCGTTACTGGTCGCGAAGTCGACGTGCCGACAGGTGAGCTGCGTTTCGGCTCGGTAACGTTGACATTGACTCGGCGTCGCGGCCGCGGCGGCGCCCCGGCCAGGGACGAGCTCTCGGAGCCACAGCCGGACCCGCACGACACTACACTGGAGGCACACGACCTAGACCCGCCGCCGCTGCTGAGGGCCCGGCCGCAGCCCTCCACTCCGCTGTCACTGCCAGCAGCACCAAGCGCAAGTTCATCTCCCGCGGGCAAGCTGTCGAGGTCACCCAACGATCTGGCGTCGTCGTTCGGTTCAGTTTGCTCCGGCTCCACGAGGGTCTCTTTGAGGAGTGGCGCTAGGCTTTTGCCACACTCATTTACAGTTTCAGGAATAACGCTATTTTCTTCTTTTTTATTTTCACTTTCTTTCTTGTCATCACCATCATCCTTATTATTACTTTGGTCTTGATTATTTACATTAATAACACTAGAAGCGAGGTTGTCTCCTTCAGGCTTTGTGACTGTGTTAGGAACTTCATCGTTGAACTGTGTGCCTGTCGGCGGCGCGGCCTCGCCGCCGCAGGCTGTACTCTCCTCTTCCATGGCAAGTTAATATCACATGTTCTGCAACAAATAAATAGAGCTAGATGAGTAATGAATGTTAGTTAGCTAACCGATCGGTGCGCAGTAATCAGTCCGCTGCAGCGGTATTGTGGACTGACGTTCATTGTGTGCCGGCCCTTGGGCACGGCTGCACTGGCGCAATCTCGAGGGAGCTTATTGCTATTGTCCCGGGTGTCGGCTATTCAAATTGTCTACGGGTCCATGGTAGAATAACAGTTAAATGAACAGTACCTACTATAAATGCATCTGTACCTACAGATAGGTATACGATGATTAAGTAACATTAATATTGCGCAAAAATTGACAACAACAGCTTACGTATATGACAAGGTTCACGGCTGCGACACAGGTTTATGGCTTCACTGTGCATTTGCGTCCGTAAAAATAATTGTCCGACTACGTTTACTAGTACAAGGCATTCAACAACATAAAAGCCGACGAGAAGTAGTTGCGGTAAAAAGTTAGGTATCAGAATATCAAATGGTGAAACGGGCAACAATGAGCAAAACCTATCGACGTATTGTATAGCGACTGCAGAATAAAGAATAGTTCTCATGAACGGGCCTCCAGTCGGCCTCGAGTCGTCTTTATGCCTATCTAGGTGCAATCAAACGTTTTGCGTCAGCTTTTAAGAAAGAAACATCTTCCCATGTATCACATAAAACATCAAAATGCTAGACAGAGTGCAATGAAATTAATTTATTGGTTGATTGTGTTAGTGGAAATTGTCAATAACAACAATATCTAGTATTAAGAACATATTTTATAAGTATTTAAAACGTCGACTGATAACATTGACGCGATTGCTCATATACAAACACATTGAGTAGAACTAGTTGGACTTGATACGTTATCGGCTCTAGATTTTGCAAGTCTAGAACATATACTTATATTAAAAACACAGTACCTATAGGCGCAACTCGAGTCACATATAACTATCGTACAAGTGGCCACTTCCGTCCCTTAACACAAATGTATGGTATTATGAGCATATTCACGTGTTATCAAAACCTTCCCAAAACGTATTGAAATATAATTAATCAAGTTACTCAATAGCATGGTATACAGAGTCGTTCCTTTCTATACTACGTATTGATACGTGCAGCAGTGGGGACACGGGAACAGGGTCATTGCACTGCGATTTGCTAGGGGGGCATCAAGGCGTACTGCTCCAACACTGAGCTGGGCCTATGAGCAACTAAAACTACGTGTTCACTATTCAATTTTGTCACGGTAGACGTGAAACGCGACGCGCCGTCTACTTACAACAGATAAACATATAGCTTATTTTTACCGGCGATACAACAGACTTGTTGCTGGCCATAAATTAATCTAGAAAGGCCACGGCGAAGGTCTAAAGTCGTTGCCTCGTTCCACGTTAGAAAAAAGTGCGTTGGCTGTAAACGGATGAGTAATAAACTAACGCGCATGAATAAAACCGAGCTCATAGTTGAGTGTTAACATAACACTTATCTATGAGCTTTGTTGAATTGATGATACGATAACGATAAAATACAAGCAGTCGATGAGTCGATAGACTTTCTTAAACCTTCGTCAATTTCCACTCGAGTTACTTTCTTGTTGTAGATTACGTTTAAAATACAAATAGGCTGCCTATTGCTTTACTTGATATTCTAGAGGGGTTATTGCGCCATGCCAGAAACGGAGCACGTAGGCACCGCGTTTTTTCCCCGAGAAAACATTGGATTTCTTTTAGAGGTGAAGGTAAAAGTACTTTTTACAACCAGTCCATCAACGTTTTACAATGCGAAGATTATTTATTTGACGCATCTATATCAGCTATAACTTCCAAAGATAGAACGTCCGACATTCTGGTGTTATAAAATATTTTTTTTTTTATGGTTTTGCTCTCTTTTAGTCATAGTCATAAGGTTTTTATTTCATATAGGTTACAAAAGGGCACTTATAAAACGTCAAATCTAGTTGCTTGGTTCAAAAGTGTCGTTTCTATGGAGAGGAAAAATCAAGAAACTACATAGTTACTCTTTTAAAAAAGAATTTAGGAATTGTTATTTTCACTTGTGTATTGTAATTATGTAGATAAACTTCGGTCTGCTACGATTTATTTCCGTACTTGTTGTACAGCATAAGTTTCGTAGACTAGTTTATCTTGTGTCAAACTAACTAGAAATTATTCGCCCACAATCTATACTTTCATTAAAACATGGAAACTAGTAACTGGTATAATTCTCAACACGAAAGTTTGAACATTGTTATCGTGGGAACATCAAGCCCACACATGGCCATAACCTTAAGAATCAAGTACCATGGTAAAATTTGACGATCCCTTCCGTGCAGAATCCGTTAGGCGTTACAGTTTCATTCTCGTCTTAGGTATCGAGACATCGAGAAACACGAATCGATATACCTCGATTTATGTACGCGACTTTGATATTTCAGACGATATGCATGAAATTTGTATATGAGGTTCAAGTATTCTATGTAGCCAGGTATTTGGCTAGTCTCCATCCGAAGACGTCAGTTCACCGACATAGATCAATGATTGTAACTTAAATCTGGGTTAATGCACGCAATTTGTAAACGGATAGCGAGTATGTTGCATACGCAATAGATTTGCTGTAAATGAGAACTGTGTAATAGAAAAAAATGTGTCTTGTCTATGTCTCGGGAAGGAATGGTTCCAGACACAATTCAATTACATGCGTCTTAACTTTGTGTCCGTATCTTCAAACAAAACGGTAAAAATAAAACTTTTTCTCTTCCTTGTACTGTATACTTTAACTGAAATAAACATAGAGATCAAAATAAATGTTTAAAAATACACGAAGTTTACATCAAAGCACCAATTTGATTCGGATCTTAGTGCTATTGCGATGAGAATCGAATATATTTTGTAAGAGACATAATAGAAGAACGTTTAACTTACTTTATTTACAGTAACATCGTGTAGGCTGTACATTTTTTATACAGATCCATGTAGTCACGATGAGTGCCAAATTTAATCAAAAACTCGTTTTACAATACTACCTTAAAGGAAAGAAGATCCAACCATTTAGGAAATGCCAATTAACATAAAAATCTCAAGCTATAAATTCATTTGCATAACTTAAAAAACGCATCATACAGTAAGTACAGTCTCCGTTTCGTAAAAGTCGTTTCAATTACGTTTTGTACTCAAATTATAAGTAATATAACATATTACACGGCACCGTAATTAATTAATGTCCCTGGCTGATATTAAGATGACTACAGATAGGAAAAAAAGAAACGTTTTCACGCTTCAAATGCAGAATATTCTCATCACAATACAGTCGACACCGGGACACATCAAACAAGGTCACCGCCTAAACAAACAGGGCATTGATATCAGAATCTGTCGTCGACACATCGTCAGGTTCGCTCGTATCCCAGTAAACATTTTCCCATTGATTGGCACTACAGTAAACAGAGTGACGCGTATCAATCATGTCACGTTATTCAACGGAGCTTCTCACAACTTAGCATAAAAAGCCATGCAGTGCCTTAACATCGGCAGAACATCTAGGTAACACGTACTGAATAACTTTGCTGGTCTGGGAATAAAAGAAATATAGAAAGGATGTATCAGCTGGTTGCCATCCTGAGTGAGTCGTTAAGTGAACAAGGGAAGGGGACAATTTTGACGTAGTAGATATTATAAAGGGTTGGGTATATTTACATGCTGGAGGCGAAATCCGTTTTGGCGTTATTTAAACAATTATATTAATGAAATATTAATATTCCGGCTACCAACTGTATTGAATCCTGTTACTCAATACTGAAACTCAACATACCTACGATTCGTCGCTGAATGATGATGTAATAGCACTTATTCTAAATGTATTTTAGGTAATAAATTTACTTGATAGGATATTTTCACTTTACATAGCAATCAAATGTGGGAAATGATGGTATATCCTCTAATAAACGTGTTAGAAATGTAACAAATTGCGTAACAAATCTAAATTCCGACTTTTTGCTGAAACGAATATTATAATTAGCTAGCATGGATAAATGATAGGTTGGCGTGTGTGGAAACAAAAAAGGAATGTTAACGACAAAATGAGATCAACAAATCATTCTAGCAACATAGCACGGACCTTGCAACGTCTGTTAGATGAAAAAAGAACTTGTAGAACTTGATTGCGCACGGGTTACGACTCTGTAATATCTCGATTAGAATTACAGATGGATATCTGCCATAGACCTTAATAACAGGGCTTCAGTTAAGGAAAAAGTTTAGTATCAAACTTGAAGTTATAAACTTTACTAAGGTAAACCGGTTACATTTGTCTGTACCCACTTGGCCAGTCTTGCAGCATAGCTGCAGATTTTGATAAATCAAAGTACTCTTGGTACATAATTGAGCTTATAAAATAATCTATTAAATGGGAGCAGACTCCATTGAACTCCATTCACCTTAGTTCTTTTAGATTTTCGAGAAACTTTGTTGTTCAACAATACTCCTAAATAACCTTTAAAGGATTAAGTGGGGTCAAAGACGTGACAGTAGTTTCAAAACCCGTTTTATTAAAACAAAATGCAACACGAACTGCAAACGGCGGCCATTTTGTTATCGTGCAATTCACACGTCCTTCCGTGTCATAGGTGGACGAGGCAAGGTCGTTACACCGGCTTTGATGTGGCGGACGCGTGATTTGGCAAAGTTTTTATAAACCATGGACCGAGCTGCCAAATCGAGCTAAGCCACCTCATCGCAAAATATAGATTTATACGCTTTGTGCAATACTATAGAGTTTGTGGTATTGGAACAAAATAAAATGAGTTTTATCGATCGGTAACACACGATTTTTTTCTTAATAATAGTGCCTAGAACCCCTAAATGCTAAACGAAAGGCTCCTAATATTTGACTACGTTGCCAACAAAATTGAATCTCAAAACTATAAGCCACAAATTACATCGGTAATGGTTATCCAGAACTTATCCTATCCGCTTAGTTACACAAATTACTGATAGCTATAGTTGAATTAACGGCGTCTGTTGCCACGCATAAAATTATCATGTCGGCCATAACAGGACTTTGGGCTGGGCCGTCCTCCCTTAGGGCTCGGCACATTTACGGCTAATGTCTTGTCGTTCATCGCCATCACATGAAACACCTACCACACAATTTAATGTCCGTTTTATGAGCCGATGTTAAACAGATAATGTCAAGTAAAACCCAACCCAAAATCTTACCAATTCTACATGTTTTATGTCCAGATGGGACTTGATTTTCAAGACAAATTGGAAAGTGAAGAAGGCACTTAACACGTCATTTCTCTGTTTTCTTTATAATGGGAAGCAGAATGTTGATATATCCAATAATAATAAAAATGTATACGTAAACACTGTCTATGGCATTGGATTCAATGGCCACTAATCAAAGAATTTGTTTTGTTCTTTTTGTTCCACAAGAAAAACATGTGCATTTAAATAGCATATTTATCTTCAGTATTAAAATAACTCGGCTTTGTAAAACAAGTGTACAAGTGGTATGGGGTAACAATAGGTCGATTGTAGTAACCCCTTCGTTTTGCCATTAGTGGATCAGACAGGGCGGGGCCGGAAACAACGGGCTCGGTGTAGCGCCAGCCAAGTCTCATTACACAGATATTTAGTCATATCTATAATAATTGCAAGATACGGTTTAATTTTAAGTGCATTTAAACGAAACTCGCGATTTGCTTTGTGTTGTCGTGTACAAAACAAAATGTAGTTTACAATAACATCGTGAAATATATAATTATGCTTAAACAGTTTGTATCCAAACTATACAGTCGAATAGATCGGCTTCAAAAATTCACGTGTGGTTCTATTGTTTCTGTATGTAGGTAAACAATTCCACGTGAGTCAAAAACAAATAAGCTGCATCTCTTGTTTTATATGTAAACTTTTCGTCATTGTCATTTATATTCGTCCATCACTGCTTTCCTTAAGGTAGTGCAACCGGCTTGTTATAGGTAAAGGGAGTTTCTGGTTTTAGACAGAACGACTGTTGTGTGACTTTCACAGTTGATAGGAAATCCGGATGCAATCAGTCTGCAACAGGCTTAAGCTCTGCATTTAAAGATGCTTATTTTCATTTGAGATTCAAGTTTGCTTTTCTCTAAAGAGGAAAATTTTCTTTTAAGGTTTAAGTATTAAGAAACTGTTTACAAGACTCCGCTTAAAGTTAAAGGTATATTTACATTATGATGCCATTTTTATTTGAATAATTAATCATCTTTTTTATCAGTACATTAAGTACAACGAAGACAAAGTACCTACGTAAGAGCTTTTATTTCTAAGCTTACCTCTTTATTTTAGTCTAATCGCATATCGGTTAGGTAATTTAAATAAATCTTTTTTCGAAGATGTTGCCCCTAGCTTGTGATGCTGTAAGCTTGTGTTCTATGAATAATTTATTGCACTGTGTTAATCACCGAACAAAATAATAACTTTACTTTTGACTCTATGTTTAGTATCGTGACATCATCCATGAATATTTATTAGACATCTTTATTTCTTTAAAAATTGTAGAGATTAGTACGTAACGCTTATAGATTCGTAAATATTAATGGATTTTATCTTAAGTATCTAAAAATTATCGAAATGGTAGGTATTCATTGTATTGTCATATAAAACTTTTTGATAGTGGATGTGATAAGGACACATTGTAATTTGTCTGTCAACATTTTTCCACTTCGTTGGCAAGTATTGCCTTATAGCCAACCCCTAGGGTAGCCCTAAAATGACCCGTGCCATTATACAACCCCTATGTCTACCCTTCTCATAGAATCTGATACCGCCCGTATAAATATTACTCAATGTGATTTAATCGAAATGACATTAGCAATTAATAAAAATGATTTACTTACTTAATAATATTAAAAAACCTTATCTGTACATTATTTACATGTCATATTATACACACGTATGTTGTAAGAGTGGCCTTTTGAATGTAGTAGAGGGACACGAGTCTTAATTAAGTATTAATAATGGAATTTAAATGAATCAGTCTGGCTGTCAACTGCAACACAATGGAAAAACAAATACAAAGCTTGAATACAAACATCGCTAAAGACATAAATATATGAATTCAGGATATTTCTTTGTTTGATAGAGCATTTTGGTATTCGGATAACGTTGATAGCATAATTGCGATTCGGTCGAGGGCCAATTAGTTTTGCAAAATAAAAAGCAATGCTTTATTAAAAAAAAATCTATGTTATTTTTTGCAATAATCAAGCCAAAGAGTTTTAATAAGTCAGAAAACCACTGTCTCAAATCAGCTATAAACGAAGTAAATTGCATATAGTGTAAGACAAGGTGAAGGTTGTATTGGTAAAATCATGGCGTGCAAAATGCAAACGTTTGTTTAATCATGGTACAAACGAATGTTGTCCCAGCCGACAGTTTTATGGTTCCCGTAAACACGATTCCCCCACATTGGCAACCCTCGTTCTTTGACTACACATTGTGAATGCTAAATTGCCTACAAACATCGATTTTTGGGAAAATCCTGGAATTGAACAAATGTCGTACATATTCTAGACGTATGTATATTATGTAGAGGTTACCGTGCAAGTATGCAGTGGTCACGTGGTTTCCGAATAGGTTTTCTGGACTATGATTTTTGAAATTTTACTTATTAATTCATGAGCCTACCACAGCAACACACTAATTCGTAAGGCAGCTTCTTTACTTCTTTTCAATAAAGCATATTCCAATTAGATAGTTTAATGCCTAGACTTTTAAAAGATTTTCCCTGGATGTCTACTGATTAAAAGGTAGGCTGTTATCAATGTGACAGGTAATTTTGGGAATATGAACTGCATTATTGATTTAGTCTACATTGTTGTTGTGTTTACGATAAATATAATTCTCAAATAGTAAACACATGTTCGCTACAACAATTGTCAAATAAACATGAATTTAATGAATTAAATTATGTTAAATCAATTCTATTTGAACACATGGTGTTGATTATCAGATGTTTGTTGACTTAAATAGAATGTTAATTAGTTTTAGGTACAACTTTGTAAACACTAAGTTAGCCACACCACTACCCAACTCATATCAGATGACCTTGAAACTTATTATATACGAATATATATTCAAATAAATGGTCCGACATTGATAAACACCATTTTATCTGATAACACTAAAATTGATAATATCCTTAATAAGTTTTATTGACTAACATTTTTGGCAACTTTTGTAAGCTATTAATTAATTTATTTATTAATAATTGCATGTTTTTAAATGTCGACAATAAAAACAATAATGTTGAAATAAAGTTTGACACAATTTACCTGAAAGTTTATAGAACAGAAGCGGTGTACTCAAGACTACCAGCTAAGTAAGATTCAAACAATTGTGAACAAACAAACAACTGCACAACAGTCCCACAGTGAAGTTTCAAGTAGTAAACTGAAAGCGAATTCCGAGGAAATCTTATCGTAAACACGTCGATATCCGAGACGGGCGCGGATGGTACTACCAAATAAACGGCGAGCGGTGCCGACGACCGGAGGGGCGCGGCGCGCGTCACCACATGGAGCCGATGTTAAAAACCCAACAATCCACATATGCCTTTCTCTATTACCATTTTTAAACAAGCAAAAGGCAGACACAACACGGCTACATTATAATTGCAAGCAGTAGATTATCAGTCTGCAGCTGTGGACATCGAATTCAAATAAAAAACGAGAATTCGCATCTAGATTGTGAGACGACGACAGTTGAATCCCATATTAATTTGATGTCGACTAGACTGTGCAGTGTGCAGCTTTTAAAGAGTTTCCATGTAAATTGAATTGACCGGTTAACTTATGTGAAGTTTTATTGTCAAAACTCACCAAAAAGTCCCCAAATAACCTACTGCGAGGAAGTTTTAGATAAGGATGGGCGTAAAATTAGAAATTAACCTTCGGAGATCTTCTCATCTTGTAAAAGAAGATGGACTTACCTTGTCCATTACATAAATTGTAATTCTATTGAAGCCGTAATGATCTTAAATTGCCAATCCGTTGTGCTTGGATGAGTCAATTGCGTGTAGCACTTAGCAAGGACTGATCGGATACGCAGAACGATCTCTGCAGATGCAACAACAGATTTGCCGCTAGATATATTTACATTTGCAAACATTTACATGATGCTCTTGAAACAAATAAAAATCATTATTATGTAAATGAGTTGCATAAAGCGGACCATAATTTGTGTACAACAACAGTACAACGTTAACGTGATGTTATGAAATATTACAACATGATGAAATTAGGTACAGACTGGCATTATAGAGGAGATTAAACAAAACACCCTCAGATTATCTGAAACAAAAAGTGCCACGCTAAAACAATGGATAATGGGCACCACGTGGCAATTTTCCTGAAATAAAAAACAAACTATAAACAGATTAAGGCTGGCTAAAATAAAATTCTGTACTTCAGAAAACCGAAAATAAGTGACTAATAGACAATTAGACATTATCTATTGTTCCTTTATATTAGCGAAAGCAATATATATATTTACCATCGTAACATGAATTACAATGAAAGTAAGACGTTGATTTGTATTAGTATACAGAAACAAAAGCATTATGCTAAATAAATACCCGAGCGTGGGAATAAGACACTATAAATGATAATATACTTGTACTGAGAATCGTCTGAATGTCTAAATATGCTGAGGCATTTAGAAAGTTTGGTAGTTTTCCCTAATGTGTGAATCTCACTTTGTTTAATTAAGGTAAAAAATGAAGCACGACGCTTCAGTCATGGTTAACTTAATTCAAAAGAAGTTAAACAAATTGATTAGTCTGATCAAATTTGTATCTTGTTGGAATTGAGTAACAAGAAATAGAGCTGTTAACTTAATTCAGCGTTAAAACTGGTCCATTAAGTTGTTCAGACGGCAATATCCTGTCCAGTCGAACCTACGCAAATAACGTTAGCCGGTAATTTCATTTTCCTTGCCTATCGCAGCCATCAAGGGCTCGGTATGACACGATTGAATTTGGATTCTGCCAACACTTTGAGCTTATTGATCTCGTTAATGAGCGGGAAATCAAATCACTGGTGTGAGAAGGCAGCTGTGTCGAGTTGAAATCAATCAGAAATCGCTTTCGTATCACCTGCGGACGTAATTGAAAAAAATATAGCATTTCTCAAACCTTTTGTACTCGTGCACTGATGCAATATCATAACGCAGCCTCGGTGAAAAATTAAAAACCTCATGAAATAACCTCATTGGAATACGTAACTGCTTAACGATACAAGAATGAGTGCTCAGTGCGCCACTTAACGCAGTTTCATTGGTATTTTTATTGGCAATCTGGGTCACAGTGTTTACACAAAACAACACTATTTATCAAAGCAGATAATATTTCTTTGAAGTCCTCAAGTGTTTGTTGGGAATGATTGATGCCCTTGACCGGTGTACCGGCCATATGGCGTATGCGCTTTGCTTCTCGACTGGCGAGTCGAGTACCGTAGATGGCGGGCTACTCGTGATCATCCAGTACGACCTTGCTTGCACGTGAGGTGTCAAACCGGACCGAAAATCAGGTCAGGTTGCGATAAGTTATTTAAGAGTGCAATCAAAAACGGTATTTTCGAATTTCTATTTAGTTTACACACAGATAACTTTATAAAATAATCACATCTTAAAATAGTAAACAAGAATATCTGCAACAGTAAAAAAAATAAAACAAACAAATTGCATCGCTTCAAGTGTTTCAATACTAAAACTAATTGATGATGCGCTATTGTGCGGCCGTAGAGCTGAGTAAAAAACAATTTAATACGCGGCAGGTGATTGGCAAGTGTTCCAGGCTGAATTCCTTTTATAGAATAGGCCTGTGGAATAGAAAACTGCAGTTGCACATGAGCATTCTCATTCGTGACGCAAGAGAAACGCATTTGATAACACTTATTACTCAAACGCCAATTAACCCCTCCTTACATAACGTTGAACATCTGTGTTAATAGAACGTTTTGTATTTTAAATACTAAGAATTCTACACAAACTGTATCGGTCAAGAATGGTGTTAAATTTTTCATTATTTCTATCAACTTATCAAGTATACTTTATAATTAACGTCTTCTAAGAAACCCTTATTAGGTCGCAAATAACGCATTGACCCCGATGGGGCAATTTATTGCAAATACGTTTAATGACTTACAAATGTTCACATCTAATTTTAACTTAAATTCAATATCCAAGCAGAATTTACAATATCCAAGCTAATACTGTAATGTTGCTGGAAATTTATTTTTGAAACGTTGCTATTTTTGACTTCAAATTCGGTAAAGCAAAATCACGGATGTAGGATGTGAATGCCATATTGTCTCGTTTTGTATTCCGATTATTTTACGCAATCTAGTTAACAATATTATAATGGTATTCGTTACAGTATAAATCTGCAGTGAGTCATCGAGCTTCTCCATGCAAGCGTAACGAGTGCGTCGATTCGCCGGCGAACTCGATACAAGCAGTTCACGCGACATTCAGACGTTGGTCCAGTTGCAGTGAGCCTGCATCCGTGTCATTGTGTGAAGTGACCTGAGCAAAGCATCGCCTGCAATCAGATCCTCGGACCACGGTGCGGAACCGCGCCACCACGGGTATCGAGTTCGATTGATGCCTATTCATTTATATGGCAAATGTTGGCCACTTCACACGAGAATGCCATGGTGAGAAGCGATTGAAGAATTACTTGATGCACCTACTTCAAAAATATATTGCCAGTAACGGTATTTTTCTACGATTGCGTGCTGCATAAGTATGTTGGTAACTGTTACTTTTATGATTTATACATAGGTATTAAGGGAGACATTATATTGTTTTATTATCTCTAACTGGGTTGCAGAGATCTGTGATTGCAACACATTTTTGTAGTTTCAACTTGGAATACTGGCTGATAAATTTTAAAAAGCATAAACTGTTATGAATAAAACAGTGACTGTTGGTAGTTTGCCAACGATACCAATGAAACCTTTAATATTCTTATCTGTTGCCTAACATATTTATCCTTATCCAGCATTAAACTCAGTTTAAATTTATAATCTTTTTGTCGATACGATTGTAATTAACCGGTTGACCTTTTTGTATTCGTTATAGCGCATCAGGCTACACGAGAGAATTGCAATATTTTACTCCTTAGCAAGTGACCTTAAATGTCACCAGAACAAATTAAGTGAGACATTTTATTCCATTCAACGTGCTTGTAGCAACAAGCGCTAATTAAGACCAGCCATAGTTACGTAACCTCCCCTTTTTGAAGAGCTTAGCAACCTCGAGGGTTCTCGACGACGGAGACGCGAGCGAGAAGCCTCTAGTGTGCGACTTTGTACTTTATATAAACATCTTAATGTAATGCGTATAAAATAAATACGAACCGTTTAACTAAAACATCTTTGGCGAAGTTCAATTATTTGAATGAAAATGCCTTGAATTCTAGCCTTTTACAAAAACTTTGATCCATTACAATAAAGTATATAGTAGTAGGTATCTTGAATATAAAATATGATAAACAAAATACATTAGTGAATCTGGCAGTTTTTGAAATGAAACAATAGCAATATTAAATTAAACGAAAGAAATAGTTGGCAAAGAAAGTATATAGTAAAATAAACACAAAGAAGCAATGTACTAGTGTTTTATTTCTTTACAATTTCTCAATGAGCATTACAATGTACTAGTGTTTTATTCCTTTACATGCTTAACGAGCATTATATTTATTATACTGAAACTCCCGGTCTGAAGGGAGTAGCATCCACGAGAACGGGTGAAATCTAATTATAACTCCCATCCCGTCGCATGCCTAGCGTTCCAATCCTGAAGATGGGACACTTGCAAGACATGTTAAAATATCTAAACCTTCTGCGAGATGTAAATGAGAAAACTATTTTACATAGCACTAATTGGTGATGTGAAAAGTCCGCAATGCCGTCTAAAACTTTGCAGTTGCCGTCTGCATTTTATACAACTTTATTTCGGTGCCTACATTCAGATTATATTTTCCGTATTATGCCATTTATAAGTCCAGCTACGATATAAGGCATATAACATAGAAATAATAAGTCGCTGCGCAATTTACAGCAGATGGGGAGGACCGGTTGCTGTAGCATCTATGAATCTCCAGAGCTAGCCTAACGATCAATTCCCAATTGAGCACAAGCACAACTGCAATTTTACACTCAACACGTTTTATTACTATACTAAAGCCCCAAGCGATATTAACGGTCATCTGTAGGAATTTGAGCGTTGTAAAAGGAAAAAAAGACTTAAATACACACATGTTCAAACTTGGACTAATTATAACAAATTGCTTATAAGGAGCTAGCCAAAACAAATTGCGGCAAAGACACGGTCTTGGCTCTCGACATGTTTTAGTAGGACAAGTAAGTCCGGGAACTAATAAAATGTGAATATTATAGTTCGGCACGTCGGATGCGACGAGGATTAGTTTTCCACCGATATTTCATTTCGGCATGTTTGGACTGGACTTTAAAAAGCGATGCTCGAAAATGTTGAATGCGTCTACATTTCCGCATGCCGCTCTATATTGAAAAGCGTCGTGTTATAAAATGATTTACAGCGGACTTTTATATTTTAACTAGCCATTTGCCATAACGTTAAATGGGTGTTATATTATGTGTTGCAGCCGTGAAAACTCAATGTTTGGGTTCATTGAACAGAGTTAAGTTTAATCTTGGACGTGTATTAATAACACGCTTAATTAATTAACGCGTTATATTTGCAAGCTTCATTGAATGAAGAATTTGTCAATTTTGGGCAATTTAAGTTTGAATACCTAATGAACTGTCAACTACCAGTCTTTCTTTGTTGGCACTGACATGACTGACACTTTCATTACAGAGTTTACATGCTTTTAAACGACTATTTTCATTGGCTTACCGATCGGTAAGTTCATTCATTCAAGTGATCATTTGAAGGAATGATATAGACGGCTAGGAGTCTGGTTGCAACTTGACATGTTTTGGGTATAATTCCTAGGTGGAGTATGTTGTTGTTAATAACGGTCTGATAAATATAACAGATAACTTACAAAAGTTATACCATTATTTACAACAATATATCTTTTTTATATCAATGTTGACGTAGGTGCATTACAATATCCAAAACTTCTATAAATAATTCATCTAAGGCCTTAGAAAATAGCCAGACCGTGGATAAATAGAAGAAGTTCTTACATCAAGTAGTCTATTGGGTGTATTAGAAACGATGACAGGATTAGATAGTAAACTTGCTGTATAATGGGATAATCGGTGTTGACCACAGCGACGGTCGGGTGAAGGCCGGTCTCCCAAGCCGCGGTACGTAAATACACTCGTTGAAATACAATGAGGGTCCCTACAGACTTGCGTGTAACATGCTGCGTGTGAACTTTGGTGACGGGTGTACTCAATTCATATTTGCGAGTTGGCTTGACACCCCCAAGCAAAACCCAACAGCAAAACAATAAACATGCTTAAACGCTGATGCCCTAACAGCGGCTATTAATATTTGTTTTCCGATCACACATTTCGATCAAATAACACAAGAGCAATTATAACTTTTTGAAAGCATAATGTTAGGTCTCGCTAAAGGCTCAGTTAGTCGTAACTTTCCTAAGACAGTGCGAGAGAACAATTGACATACGCTATTCTCGTATCATCACGAACAAAAAGTTCGTCACTTAGCTACACTAGTGTGTAGGCTCCTTAACGTGTATGATTCGCTAAATAACCGACTTCCGTTAGCGCGCCAGACCAACCAGCAGCCGGTACCGACCACACGCAAATATCTATTCATTACGAACACTTAGCAGACATTACACGTTGAGAGAGCGTAAATCACCACGTGCAACCAATTGTTTACTATCAGCCTTATATACGAGTGTTCAGATATAGATGCTTACAATATTTAAGCCTAAATTGTATGCACTTTCAGTTCTATTAATACTTAAAATGCATGCTTACGACTCTATATAATTAACATTACTTTTTCAGGACGCTAAGATCGAAAACCAAGATATAAGAGTCAAACTTTGTCTTGAAGATTTTTTAGATGGGACACGATCAGTACTGAGGGACCGATTATAAAGACGGATAGCTATAATATTTCAAAATTTACGAACATTGCGAAACTTGAAGCTTCGCCATTGGGATTTCTTTGTTCGACTCCGTTCCTAACACTGGCATTATATCTTACTATAGTAGGTACTATATACATTATATAATACTTTATGAAATGAACCCCCGCAAACTTGTTAACCTGACAAGCGATAGTAGCACTCATTAACTTAACGCAATGTACTGCGCCCTCTCCTGAATGGGTGCTATGGGTGGTTCAAACTGAACCGTCGTAATTAATGAGCTATATATACGTATGACGTAACTCGTTTCAATAACAGGAAAGTTAAATTGCCTAAGTATATATTAATTTCAATAATATACACTTTTGTAATCTAAATGCGAACGAATGGTTAATTAGAAATATTTAATAATAATGGTTTTCGTTTTAGGTGCCTGTATCCTACTGCATAATTGCTATTAAGGACAGGTTTTGTGCAGTTGACGTAACTGCATCTCTGCCCACCGTGTACAATTAAAACAGTACGCGAACTGCATACTAACTGCAAGAGGGCTGAACAGTCACTTAGTAGTTGTATGATAGTTACTGTACAAAAATGAAATTTTGCAGCTGACATGCTGTTCAAATGCAACCTGTCAGTTTTGACTCTTATTCTACATGCCGTTACATTGACAGCAAGCTGACCTTAGTAAACAATTAATGCACCAATATCCTGTATCCGCACGTTCTGTACCTTTCATAAAAAAAAACTTCAATATCATATTTATTATGTCACAATATATAAACACATTTGGAATGTTAATAATAATTACATGGGGACTGTTACAAATATTTTGAAACAAATTACGTGAAGCGATAATAAATTGACTCACATAATTATAAATTGAACAATATAACATTTACTGTTAGTACATAATATTGCTAATCCTGACATAACCCTTGCAAAGACGTGAACCTCGACACGCCTCGATCCGGTTCTACAGGTCCTGGTAACACAGACACAGCTTCGAGAACGTCCTTTATCACACGAAGCGAAACTAACGTTATTTTGAAACGTAGTTACAAAAAGGTTCCATGCAAATTCAATAACAACTCTAGGGAATGCAATTTCTGTTCTCGGAAATAATGAGGAAAATTTGAAGGAGAAAAGTCTATTTTTAATAACTTACCATTTCGTTACTGACATCGGTTCCGGTATTAAACCAGTCAACATTAATAACAATTTATCGAAAAACCACACGACTGTTAAGTTACTCTATCCTACATAATTTATTAAACGCGTGGAAGGAAAAAACTCATTTGAACTACCAAAATAGATGGCCGGCAGCTGTGTCAAGAGCACGTGTTTTTTGTACACAAGCAGGGCAGCACACGTGTGACCCCAGATAATATATAAATGAGTAAACCAGAAGCCCCGTTGAACCGTTCCACAAACTGACGTAAATAACACCTTTTAATCAAACTTCAAATTGTTTGTCTTCTTCAAATCAACATCAATTTGTTTGTCTATGAAATACTTTCAATTGGTAGGGAAAAATGGTTTGTGCTTATTGGAAATATCCATTTGAAACGTCTCACTATAAAAAGCGCTCATTTCGACTCATAAATCTTTGTTTATGGCCCTTAGAATTTACGAAGCTTTCTTTATTGCAGGTTAAAGATCCTCATAATTATGTGCAAAGTGCACGAAACGAAAGACAAAATGTAAATAAAAAATCCTACACTGTAGACAAAAGTTTTATTGAACAACCTTTATAAAAACTGCAGTCACATTACTTACAATAGTAAGCTGGCAAGAATACCCAACCATGGCATTTATAAGATATAGCTTTAGCTATAGGACACGGCTACAAAGGCAGGCTAATGCTCAACATGAACTACGAGAAATAGTTCCATTTATCACGCTAAGCAGAGCAAATTCTCCGAGATAGCGTCTTGAATTTATAAGATCCTTGGCTAATTTCTACCCATCTATTTTATTGAATCATACAAGATTAAATCTTACATTTTCGCTACCAATATAGATTTGTTCAGGAAAATCTATGTATTTAAAATTATAACTGACAAATCGATGAATGAAACTACATAAGGCTGTGTACAACTAGTACAACTTTAATTGTTCAAATAGTAATGATGTAACAGTTTCTTTGACAATCAAAACCAAAAATAGAATATCTGTCATGTGAATCACTTTCCGCCTGTTCCAAAATGGTCCTAGACTATTGTTTATGGCAAGGACTCTTCCTTTAAGTTCGTTGCTCTTTTGTTTTGCATTGTACCACGACCGCGTCTGCATATTGATAACCCATTCTTTTTTCTGTAGGGTTCATGCAATTGCGACGTGAAGTATTCAGTTGCGTAATGGTTTTTTGGCAGGTTTCTCTACTTTGTAATGTTTAGGTAATATTTTTCTACTATTTTGTATTTACCATCTAAGCACATTTTTTGCAATACAAAAATATAACTGAGGCACGATGTTGTTTTACTCTAAACTGCTATCGGTCACCTCAGCTCATTAACGTTACATCACAGACGATCACAGCGCTTGGCGTTTACGAGGACTTGTATACAATGTTAGCGCCGAAGGCACAAAATAGTTTTTTACATCCGGGAAAGTGCAGACGACGTGAAAACAATTCAATCGCGCTATAAAAGTCTCTATCACTAACATATAATTATAGAAGGATTAAAAATCTATTGGTAATAGACAAATTGTGCCCTCGTCGTAATGGTCTATTTCACTTGCACGTTGAAAACGTCTAAGTAGCATCGACCACAGTTGTACCTAATACAATCTAATAGGCTCATAAATAACATCCATAAATACACCGACCTGTGTTTTTGTTATGGAATAAAGGTTACCTAAAATGGATACTCCCATGAGGTTCGACGTAAAAGGTCGTGTAACAATAACCTATTGAGGTAAGGCAACTTTTCGCAAAGCTACTTGTCGCGTCGACTCGGCGCCACTGAGAGCTGTCGCGCAATTCAGTAATAATGCGTAATGATGCCACAAATAAAAAAATATAAAGAAATACTGTTTATCCATCAAACACACGGATGCCACATTAAGTAAACACGCCCAAAGTTCGACTGTAAACTGCTAATGTTTTACGAACTGGCTGCTATTGCTAGACGATAAACATGTCCGTACGTCTGGAAAACAAGATGCTGCACAGAAATACACACCCACAAACAAACAAGTTTCCTTTGACTAAACTTCGGATCTATTTAGCTGTCGCTCGATAAAAATATTGAGTTGTAAAATATGAACCCTTTATCGACATCATCGGACTTGGCACGGGTCCAGTATAATACCATAAGTAGAGTACCAAGCTCTTAGTTGATCGTGCAAATATTCTTCATAAAATAGGTATAGTAGGAAAATAATAACGTAGACAGCTTTAATTATAATGAATATTACACCAACTCTCACAGACGAAGTTCAGACAATGAGCCAGACGGACAAAAGAATAATGGTATAACTTATGTATTATGCACGTCCCAATAAATTATCATCAAGCTAAGCTAACGGTAGGCAAGACAAATAGAGCTTTCTGATTGATTTAACGAGAGAGAAGAAATGAATACTTTTAATGAAAAGCTTAATATATAACTTTATAAATGAATTTCACTTTTGAGAGGTTTACCGAGCATAATACAAAACAAATGATTTCTTAACATTTCAAACATGGCGTTGAGAAAAGTGTGGATGTTGACGGGCCTTGAAAGTGTAAAACAAGCCACAGACTCTCCGGCGTCTGTTACCCTAGACTGCGACACCACTTCAATGGAAAATAGGCCACAGAACCGCGAGAACACTTCGCTACAGGAAATTGTGAGGAAAATGCTTGCGGAAACCTACTATAGTAACAACGAGGAATTTTTGCGTTAGATTCTTCCGCATCAGTTACAAAAAATAATCATAAATTTCAACAGCTCTCTTATTTAACGCATTGTACTGGCTAGTTGTTGCTGATTTATGCCCAATTAAGAGTTTAACAATACGCCACGTAGTTCGCAAAAAAATATCAGTTCTAAATCTAGACTCGCTAGTGGTAAAGAGAATGGCGTCATCATTCAACATGGCTCCTTTTGGAACGTACACAGCGTATGTCTGATATTCACAAACAAACCTAATTTTCTCTTTGGATCAGTTTATAGAATAAAGTTGATTTTAATAAAATACATTAATAATGTTCAGAAACTAAGGTTTAACTAAAAGGGAAACACGACTTAGATCTAAACTCCTAATCTCAGACTTGCAAGGTCGTCGCTCTAAAAACGATCTAACGGGTTCGACGCCCGATCGCTAATGTTGAGTTTATTCATTTACAAACCTTACGTGTAGTAAAAATAAACAATACAGAGCTCAGCACTATAATTTTGTTCCTGGAGTTATTTATAACGAAGAGGTTAACAAAAAATTACTGGTAACTGTACAAAATGTCTGAATTCCATTTGCTGAACATTAAGAATGGAAAATAAAAGAAAATCCACTTTACTTAAAATTGAAACGGTTAATTCAATTGTACCATACAACAATGTTCATTTAAGTTTCCTGCAACTATAACGCTATGGTCGGACCGACGACCGACAATCTCATAAACGTGCTTCATTGTTATTATATTCGATAAAATCCTTAAACGACAACGTTTTACATGTTTATTGAAGTGCAGAAAAACATTGTGAAGCAGATGCATGGTTACATTATGTTTGTAAATGTAATTATTTACCGATCCAGTTTCGTCAACAAAACACTCACTTTCGAACCGGTCTCAAAACGGGCGCCGCAAGTCGTCGGCTTGCGCCGGCTATGCCAGGCAATAGATATTGCAAACTCTATAATTAAACATACAAACAATAGTGCTAATCAGCATACAATCAACACTTTTCTTTAACTGAAAAAACTCTACTTGCAACAAAAAGCAAAGAAAATATAAACAGTAAATACATAAATAGAATCGAGAAATAGCTACTTACATGATATAAAAAATGAAAACGACAAATGTTTAGTCCGAAATCCGGTTAGCACTTCATAAACAAAGTCACAGCGCAGCACAAACGAGCTGATCAAGTCCTTTAGAACATGAAGTGAACAGCGGAAAAACAATAAACATTAGGTGAAGTAAGAACCACAACGCACGCGTCCAGCACTGACGCGAGGGTGAACGTGACTGCATGACTACTGCTGAACTAACGATGCAACCGACGAGAATTAGACTGCAACTATGACATGTAGACTCGGACGAATCACTTCAGCATTATATTTTATGATTCGTCGACTGAATAATACGATGAATCCAAATTTTTAAAATAAATAGGCAAGATCAATGGCAGCTAATTGAAAACAGTTAAGTGAATGACCCGCTGTAATCAGAGTAGGATTTCAATATTTGTTAGTTTAGGCGTAATAGCTACATACGTTTAATAGAACAAAACTAGTAGCGAAACAGCAAAAAGGAGTAAGCTCCAAGCTAATTTTACCCGGACGCTTGACGAGCCATATCGAGATTAAACGTCGGTCCATATATTATGTCGGCTGATAAACTTGGCCGTTAATTTTGCTTGGTTTTCATATTATGTTTACAAAACATAACAAGGTATAAAGGACTACACGGATATTTCGACAATTTACTAATGCAACTTTCAAAAACATATTAAACATACAAATTTTTATATGTTTTTTTTTTCAAAGAATTGCCCAATTATTGCAGAGAATTGCACTCTCCACAGGAATCTGTCGATTGCTCTCTTGCAAAGCTTGCTCCGATTTCCTTTTATTACATACACTGTATTGGAAAGTGCCAAACCTGATTTTATCAAGCTTTCAAGCGAGCTTTAATATCATTGTTACATAAAAATGTACATATTAAAAACTACACACGGATGCAAACAGTTCAATAAACGATCGACGCGTCAGATAGGCACTTAAAAAATTGAATTGCCTTGCAACTACGAGTTTTTTCAATGATTTCAGATTTCAGAACAGGCAAATAACGATTGCATACTATTAGAAAAAATACAACATGTACCTATTTCAACAGTGAATAATCATTGGAACTTTATGTATTTGTTTAGAACCGGGAAACATAAACAGGCAGAAACAAAAATATAAAATGAATAAGGATAGTGAGTAACTGACGCCGAGGAACACGTGGCGCTTGGCAGGAAATTGTTCAGGCGTTAGCACAAATAAATGCATGCATTGTGAGTTTGTGACGAATTCACACCACATTGGCTGCAATCCGATATTATTATAATGCTAACATATAAATCTCAAGTGATCTTACTTGTATCGTAGCAAACGCACTCAACGTGACTGAACGCAAAGCCCTAAATTCGCGCCCATTACAAGTAGACGTTTGTAAGCTTTGCGCAATTCCGGAGAAAACTAATAATATCTCGGAACCAGAAACTAGGGAACAGGAAGAGTAGAAATTTCTATAAGGAATAACATTTTGGAAGATTCAAGCCTACATAGAAACCCATAAGTCACGTTTGGGACTATAGAGACATAGAGAATTAATATTATTTGAGAGACATTTTTGGGTGGCGCCAGTGGTCGAGTGACCCAGATCCGAGGTCTGCGGCGGAGCCTGCGTACACCGCATCGAGAGGTCGGCGCGTTGCACGCAACACGGGCCGTGACACCGAAATAACGCGTAAATAGTATTTATATACGCTGCATGTAATGAACTACTACTAAATGCACCGCATGTTGGAAATACCAATAGATCAAGCAATTGGTTTTACTGCCATTAAGATACGTAGAGAAGTTTTTACGTCAGCTTTTAAGTAACTTGGATACATAATACTTAAACTCCCATAGATATTACCGTCTCTGAAGTTACGTGAACATGTACCAATGGTAGATATGCAGTTGATAATTCTCACGGCGGATGAAAAATCGATATTTAGCTTTTATACGCTTCGTTACACAGTTCCCATTGTGTAGGTGAAAGTTCATAATAAAAACTATATAGTTCCGCGTATGAGCGTGTAACACCTAATTGCATAGTACACACAATAAGTTCTTTAAGATAGAATCTCCTCTTTACATTGGTTTTTATAAAGAGCTTCGATATTGCATCCGCATGAGTAAAAAACAAAACGCACTAAAACTTTTCATTACTTTTCAATATTACCTACGCGTGTTTTTTTAACGAGAGCACGCTATTTGCGCAAGGTAATTAAAAAGATGCACTACATTCATAAATAACACGTTCGAATGATACTGCTAATTCCTATAGTGGTTTATAACGCGAGTCATCACTAAATGTATTATCTGGCTTTCACTGGTGCAATTTGATGCGCAATCAGCGCGGGTGCAGATTGTAGAGCAATTAACTGGTGCGGATATACACGTATAAGTTTATGGTGTACGCATCTTCCTGTCATCGAGGAAACGCGACTCGGTTAATCAAACTACGACTAGCAGCGATGCAACGCGGATATTATTTTCAATACCTAATATAGGTACATTTAGATATTTAAATTTTAAATGTAGTGTTTATATACATAAATATATATATCTACATATTCCGTGGGGGACTGTTTACGATAATGATTTTCTCCGAATATGCGAAATATAAGTGTACATACCCTCTGCCATCTCAAGAGTAAGTACAGGCGTGGTTTTACGTAAGATGTATATTCTACATAATAATAATAAAAAGTCAGGCTTTTCTGTTATTAACACATACGCGTCCCTTAGTCATAAGACAGAGTATTTTTCGCCGCAATGTTCTAAAATCTTGGAATACTTTCAACGTCTTTTTGCCGTAGCGCCTACACAAGTTATTACTTCAAAACATTGTCTCAAAGAAATATGAATCCTCAAACGCAAGCATAGAATACTCTGGATAAACGCAAATACGTGCGACTTTGCATTTTAATTAAATATTTGTTTAAAATATTGAAATAATATTTGCTAATGTTTCGTTTAGGTACACCGACAGTTATAGGTACAACGACGCTGACCGACGCGCGACGCTCTGAAAATGTTGTTATTAATTAAGTTGTTGTTGCTTTTAATTATTTACTGGTTTTGTTTACATTGTATTTTGCTAAATTAGTTACGGCTTTATTAAAACAAATTACGTTTGCGTAACTTCGTTATAGATAATTGTGTCATCTGCAGTTCCGTCATAAAATTAAATCTTCACGCACAATTAATCAATTTAGTTCCATGGAAAGTGATCTTATTAAACACGCATTTTGTTTTCTGCGCCCATCTTTCTCCCGTGGAAACCGATTGAAGCGAAAGTGATTAGCAACACTTGGGTTTCCCACATAAAAACAACAATGGACGACTTTCTTCTCTGAACATATAAAATGCGCCAAAAATATGATAAACCACCCACTCAGGTTCGTTTTATGTAGAAAAATACGTGAATTTATATAAAAGGGAGAAGGTAGCATGAGTATAATTATAGATTATAAATATTCCATCTATGTTCTCTCTACTAAATTCTATTCGCTTTTTACCATCCTACTAAAAGCTCATTAAGTTGCAATTTCAGCATTTACTGTCCAACGGGATAGTACAGAGTTCATATAAACGCTGATTGCAGGCGTCTAGCGGGGAATTACATCACATTAGATTGCGTATTAATGATTCATTACGTGTAGGTGCTAGTTAGTCTAGAGATCTGCTAAACAAAACAAATCATTACGAAATCTAAAGATATACCAGCCAATCAAGTTAAAAGTTTGATGACCCAGCGATTGCTAGACCTGGGCCCCAAGTCTGCTATTTTTATAAATTCGTCATTCCAACACGATCCAATTCCCATCCCATTGTCATTTGCGTCAATGTACTGAGTCTACTGTGACACCATTGACTAACGCTGAAGGAAATGTCAGTAACAAGGAGCAAATCTGGTGATCAAGGCTCGTTCTTTCTCAGTATGAATTTTGATACAGACAAAGAACGAGCCTTTGCCCTGCAGTGTGACAACTAAAGGCTTGTATTATTATTTATTTTTAAAATCAGTTCTATAGCATTTTAGACATGGTCTGATAAGTGACAAATTGTTTATACTATAATTGTTAAGTGGAAGTTCAATATTTGTATTGTGAAGCACCAAGTTTGATCACAATTACCTTGATACATTAGCACTCGCACTGCTTGAAGATCATCGAACATAACCCAAACAAATTGAAGCGTAATGGACTATGTCAACAAACTTTTCACACTCACTTCTTTATTTACGATCAGCAGTTAAGATTAGCACGCACCGTTGAGAACAGAGCTAGGTTGTATAGATTGTCATCATCTTGAAATAAAATGTTAATGTGTATAAGGAAAATCCCTATATGGTATAACGAAACGTTTAGTGGGATCGCAGATCGCTTAATAATATATTGAGTCAAGTGAAGATATGCGTGTAATGCCCCGGGGTAGCGATTTATATAAGCTTAAATTGCTCAGGAAATACGATATCTAAAACCTGATTTAAGTTATTCTGCATGTTTTGAAATATAAATAGGACACCTACTGTTTTAGGTGGGTGTTTAAGGCCTTAAATTAAGAGACGATAAGATCGTTTTGAACCTGTAAACCGCACAAACCACCTAAGAATATAATAGCTAAAATGAGTTTAGCTATGTAATGCTTATCTAGCGTTTATTCTGAAAATGCGCAGAAGCGTAACTATTTTGCCTGTCATCACTGGATTGATATTTGAGTAACTGTGCTAAAGAAAGTGCTAGAGTGACAAAACACAGCTCCTCTAATTATAACCGAGCGACTGAACGTTCCGCACATACCTGCTTCTCCAGCCGACAGACAGACAACAAAACAACACGAATCTATTCACGTCAGATAAACTTTCAAATCAAGTGACTTAGCTGCAAATGAACCATCAATCTTACGGCCTCTTTAGTCGACAGATAGTAGGAAGAGTGTTTTAAATCATAGTCGAGACTTGGAGAGTTCTATAAATACTTAATATAAATTAACCAATTGAAGGTAGATACTCACGTGATCCTTTAACATTTATTTATGGTATAGGTAATGAGCCCGTGGGTAAGTAATTGATAAATCATATTATCAATATTAGCGATTATCCTTTTCATATGGTTTGACCAATGGAGTGGCCAGTTCAATGCCCTTATTTTGTAGTTTATAGTAGGTTTTCTAGGGAGCAAGTGGTAGAGCAAAATAAACATACCAGTATAACGAAACAAGGGTCTTTAGGCTTATCGCATAGTTTGATGTCGAAAGTACGCCTATGAGACATCGTACGGCAACTAAGTGAGCTGAAGGCCATAATTGGAACTAAAATTTAGTAAATACTTAATTACGCTTTAAATGCACTGTCAAAGGCAACATATGTTTGTACCCTTGTATGTGCGATTTATAAATACTCAATATGAGTTCGACAAATTAATGGACTATGACGTACATCCGATGAGATTAATTGGATTTATGCCTAAAGATATTTACGTGTTTGATTAACGATTTAATGTTTCTATATTCAGTAACATCGGATTGTTTCAAGGCTTCAATTATCAACACGTTAGTTTCGTTGAAGATTGGTATTTATTTTAACATTACTAAAGCAACAATGTACGTGATTGGGATGTTGGTATGTGGTACAACGCTTTTTCTGCATATCAGCTAGTTGTACGTGATTACAGTAAACAGATACTTAATAGACCATGTTTTACTCATTTAAAGAACTCATTTCATGTAGGTATTAAAAAATAAAAATACACTGCAAGTGTTTCTCCTTGAAGAAAAAAGCTGTACTTCCTCTCTCGCACTACAAATTATGGAGTTTAAGTTTTTTACATAGCTTCAGCTAAACATTAAAGGTCTGGTGGTGTAGGCTATTTATATACCTTCCTTGCACATGTATTTATACACCAAATAAGAAATCGTGAGATTCGTGAGCAGTTGCTATACAAAATGTGAGCGCAACGTGCATTAATTAGGCCATAGGGCAACGGCCATATAAATTTAATGGTTTCGAACATAAAGCCAATAATCTAAGTCTGCAAAACGATGACGGATAAATTAGGAATGTCCTAAAGGTATTATGACATCAAAATATGCTCTTATATGCGTAAAGAATCGATTATGATCCGAACATTAATCAGCGTGAGCTCTATTTGCGAAATATAAACGTTTTGTGACTAAAGTATTAAATCAAATATGACATGAAACTAACTGATGTCTGAAAGACACGAAATGCTAGTCAGACTATCTTCATTTTATTTTAGTCAAGGTCACACGATGGTACCATGTCAATCTTTCTCAGCCTTTTACTTGGTCCGCTTTTGCTGATAAAAGAAAAGGTAGAGCCTACAAGCTACATAATGCTGCGTACCTTATTCGTTTTGTGGAAAGGAACAAAGATAATATCAATATCGTGAGTTAAGCTCGCGCTTGTAGAAAGTGCGTCCGTCGTTAAGGCGCCTTTAGGAGTCAGGGCACTCCGTAAACAATCACAGCTCGCCCACGTCCGAAAACGGTTTAGTGGTAATCAAGCCTAATTTGGGAACAATAGAATAATGTCTACGGTCGCTTAGAGAGATTATTTTTCAAAATTAAGAGTACAGCTGCCGTTATTTCAAAGTAGGTAATACCTAGCAGTTAGTAACTGTTTTGTTGGCTCGGCATTTTAATCTCGGAGCCTTAAAATGTCATATATAAATCCCCTGGGATACAAAGGCCGGTGTCCATGAGTCGCGACCTCAAAATTTGCTTCGCTTCGTAAATGTAAGCAAACATAGCGAATGGCGAAAGGTCGAATGAAAATGTGTGAATAGCGAACTTCAGCGATACCTTTTAGATGGAAGGCTTGTAGAAACGTGACAAAAACTCCTACCGTTTACAGACCATATCAAGTTACACACAAATTGGTACTTGCAGTATTATATATTTATTGAACTGGTTTAGCATCATAAAGATACAAAAATAGTCGTAACACCTTTCTGTAATAGCAGTATAGTTTTGAGCTTTAGCAACGTATTGCATATGTAAAGATAATCGGATTTTGAGTGCACAAGTTTTAACAAAAATAATTTCTAAGCAAATTGCGTTACGCTGATAGCCGCAACGTCCCGTCACGAGACTTGTAACGTTGCAACGCTAATGTTGCGTGTAATTGCTTACAGGTGACATCCACTTTTCAATCTCGAGACGCAAGATTACAGTAATCCGATTGTCTTTATATTGCTTTTAAAATATAACTGTCTAAATATACCTCAAGCCTGCAAGTTATGGGCATAGACGTACTTTTATTGTGTTAATGGCGACAATAAATCCGAGCCTTTAGTATTTTCTCAAATGCATTTCATACCAGTCAGTGTTAACGATTTCTTTCGCAAACCAAGGATGGTGACAAAGTACGTTAATACGGAAAGTGACCTATATAGCTTGGCTACGTTTGTGACAACATGAAGATCGATTTCGAGATTTTAATAAGTCACTTTAAATCTTTATTATGTGGTTTTAGTGCTGGTATTGCATGCCAGAACTTTCATTATTCTTTCTTTACTCATCACATATTATTATCGACGATTAATCGATAGAGATATGATTGCCTATAATGGCAGACCTTGAAAGTAATTGGCAACTTGCTGATGACTGATGAGAAAACAAAAGAAACGCAACCATAACAGTCATGGATGGCGAGCGCACTGATTAGAACGACGTTGAGAAAATAACACTTACTAAATACGACCTCGATATTAGTTGAGTAATAGAACTTCTTCGCCTAAATGTTCCCTTGCCACTTGTTCTGATGAAGGATAAGCTATAAAGACTAGACATGATGAGTTTGGACATCGTTAAATTCAAAAGGGTAGAGGTCTTTGGCATTTTAATGCGAAAGTTTATCCAACTACATTTCATTGCAGACAAAGGGAACACAGACATAGGACTTTCATTAAGCTTTGTAGATTAAAGTAGTGGCATAGAAATATAGCTAACGTGTTGTCAGAGATCATTTGAAGTTTTCGCACTCGTATGTGTTTTTTTCTGACTTGATTATATAATTGCCGCGATCAAAATATCATGGCTAATATCAGGATGCACTTAAGAGCCATTTTACATTTTTACGCAGTTTTCTAAGA
The DNA here is from genome assembly GCA_905340225.1 of Abrostola tripartita. Classification (NCBI taxonomy): domain Eukaryota; kingdom Metazoa; phylum Arthropoda; class Insecta; order Lepidoptera; family Noctuidae; genus Abrostola; species Abrostola tripartita. Next base: position 3,842,653 of record HG996491.1, read on the forward strand.
TTTCGGACGCCTAATTTACCATCTTAGGTAGTATTTAGGAATTGATATATAAATGTAAAATGTAGATCAATCTTTCGCATTGACACATAAGCTAATAGATTTACAAAAAGTAACTTAATTGCTATATGGTGATCAATCTCCCGCAACACGTTTTCTGAAAAATCATCGCAGAGTCAATTTCGGGCTCCAAATTCTAACAATTACATTCACAAATTTAAACGACAAAAATACAGTAAGCATTAGGCATATATTTTTATTGAAACTTACGGTGCAACATTTTCGATTAATTACACTTTTAATTGATAAAAAAAATAAAACTGAAACCAATTTTCACGGTTTATACTGTAATTTTATCGCGACTTTTTGGTTTGAATAAAGGTATATTTTAATTTTAAAATTATGTCATAATAAACTATGCTCTTTAAGAAATCTAATAATACAGTGATTTTCAAAATTCCTTTATTTAATTAGAAATCACATCATTTTCAATACCGCTCCAAATCAAAATTCGTATTGCAAACGCATGTTTATACTACGATCACAACGTTTTCATTTTCTATGTATTATTTTCATTCGGTTTTGTTTATTATCAAGTAAAATATATTATTTTATTAGTTTATGATATTTTATTAAATTAATATTCAGCTACTTTAATCTTGACTGTACTATTTTTGTCCGCGACTTGGTCCACTTGGATTTTTTTTACGCATGAAAAGTAGCTTGTAGCCTTTAATATGGTAATCCAGGTTATAAACTATCTATGTGCAATTTTTTTTCTATGTCCTTTTAACAGTTTTTGCGTAATTAAGTAATAATCCTCCAAAAATACAATCGCTTACATTTATTATTAAAATAAAATTTACAAAACATGATCTATTTATGATTGGTGAATAAATTATTATTGTAGAAATTATAATTTGTCTAAATAAATTACGAAAGAAATAAAAATATTTTCATAAATCTCGAATATGAAACATTGTCATAACGATCAAAATTTTTATGTCCGTCTCAAAACTCTCGCTACACTGTTTGCATTGTTTTTGTGTGGGTGCGCTACGCACACATGACAATTTTGACAGAATTCGAACGTCACAATATTGTGAAATGGCTCTTAAGTATCTTTTCGTGCACTAATAAATAACATCCTAGAACCATTACCAATTTAGCCCCCGAACACAGTAGTTAAAGCAATCGTTGTTTATGACGGTGTGTTGTTGATGTTTTCTTATCAGCCTGTAAACGTGTGGCCTGTGTTACTGAACATGTGCCTGAACGACCGCTGTAATGAATGGTCATAAGGAAAATTGCAAAATTTTGCCATCCAACATTTTTGTCAAATGGATCAGTAGCAGTCGTTAAGGTCATTCAGCTCCCAAGAGTACCTACGCAGTTTCTCCTAAGCCCTCAGCCAAAATCCATTACTCTCTTTTATGACTTTTAGGTTCATAACCTAACATAAGCCTATTTATTAGATCTCCTCAAAAGTTATACCACCAATCTATCCTATGCATGAGATAATGTCGTAAAAGTCGTAAATTTTTTAAACTTTAACCATAACCATGTAAAACATTGCAATAAGGTAAACCTTTTAGAGTAAAGCTGCTTGTTTATTGATAAGTATCGTTTGACATTTTCCAAGAAATATGGTCTAATAAATTCTGGAACATACCAGACGCGAAGGAGCCAAACGTGTCTTGTTTATACAGAATTATTCTTGTGACGGCTATACTAGCGGCTCGGCTCGGCATCACCTGTTTTTTTATATTAACATAATAGCTACGTCCATTTACGTAAGTTTAGCTTTCGAACTAAGTTCTTTATTACTATTCTATGTGGTTGGTGAGATGGCAAGAGTTGGACATGTGAAACCTAATTTAGACTATAAAATTATAAATGGATGTGGACAAAACGTTGAGTTTGAAACGTTTGAATAGAATCGACATAGGATTATGGAATGAACAGAGAATGTTCAAATTAATTTGGTAATTTACGAGGATAGTGACTGATCAGTCACTATCCACGTTCACGCAAATATATTTCCGTGTTTGACTAGATATTACCCAAGGCTCTCGTGCATTTACTCACGGTAGCCGACCATATTTAAGGTACCTATTAAAGTAAGTTAGCCCAAAACGTAAAAATAGCCCAACTTTTTACGTGTACATAAAGTGACCAATGTATAGCTTATTAAAAGCAATGTGTCTCGTCATTACTACGTGTAATACGCCGTTCGCGCGAACGAAAGACAGATGCGCGTAATTAACTGCGAGTTTGCGACCATTGAGTGAGAGACAAAAGAACGTCTTCTAAGAACACTCGATAAATCACTGGTAGGTTTGTGCGGGTCGTGGTGCGTGCTTCTCTAGTAACGGTATAAGCCCATATGCTGGTTTACGATGACGTCCTGGTTCGTTATACTATTTTCCCAGAGATTTAAACTCAAATACACCGGGAAGCGTAATAAATGTCGCTTATATGTAACTCGTAAATGGCCTATTTCTAAATAGCTAAGAACGGAACACAAGTGTATATGTAATAAAACTTTTAGCAGCTAATAGCTCAATTAGTAGCGTAACTCGTAAGTTTGGGCGGCTGTCAGCGCAGCGTCGGCGTCGGCTCACATTTCAGCACTACCGTTATGTACAAAATGCGTTATTATTGCCACCGAAAATAAACGCGTTGCGACACAACACTATTGCCCTTAATCACGCACGCCACGCGGAAACCCATATGAAATACGTATTCAAACTTATCATTTCAGAAACTTGCTCTTATTACTTCCCAGTTAGTTCAGATGGTAATGTGTGTACAATTGCGGCGATCAGATAAACTTGCTTCATTCTACTTCGAGTTATACTCAGATGTGTATCATAAGTTGGTGGGAATTGCGCAGATGGTGCATGAATAAGACCTCTATACATGCATACATCTTTTATCGTTCGATTCACAATGTGTAATGCTAATTAAGTGCATTGACAATTAAGACATGATCGCACGACAGAAGCATGGTATTACGAAACGGTTGCTGGCCGATTAATTTTTTTTTATTCTAATTTAATTCAGTGTGAACGGAGCCTTAGATTTTAAATGGCGGTGTCGATCTTTTTTTTTTGCTATAAGCTTCATCTGCAGTCTGCACTAGGTTTAATTTAGCCGCTTAAATAGTAGGTATTTACATATTTGTGAATCAAATATCTTTTGTTATACCATTACACACATACTTTGGTTACTAAGTTGTAAATACATAGAAATTTTAATAAAATATAAACCACAGAGACGTTAATCTAGTAAAGCAAAACATGGCTTCAATTTTTTTTATTTCAATTCTCAATTTTTTTTTAATATTGGTTAGGTTTCTTAATTTTTTGGAATTTTCTTAATAATTTGTCCACAATGATAATATGGGACGGCAATAAATTAATGGACAAAAAATTGTGAGATTTTATTCAACCTCAATTAAACAATGAAGGCAGTAATTGGTGTAGTAGTTTGTAGGACCAATTATGTTGTTATCATCAAATTAAAGGAAATAACAATCAAACAGGGCAACCCACAGAGTTAATTGTTTAAACATAGGTATAATATATCATGGAGATCACTGATTGTCCTGTCTGTTAAAAATACTATTGACTCCATGAGACTTTAAATTTTTAACAGATTAGTATATTATAATTGCAAAAAAATACGCAGTACATCATTAAATAAGGATTATAAATTTTTATAAGTAATAGATATATTAAGTTTTTATAAAACTAAGTATGCACATAGTTTAATAAAAAACTTTATTTCTGAAAATAATTCTGATTATTATGAAAAATGTAGGTAAGTACCTAAATGTGAAACTTTGATAAACTTTATAGTGCATATTTTTGTACCTTGTAAAACAGTCAATTGAATTTTAAAATATTATTTTAAATGCTTAATGATAAATTGAAACCACAAAAAAAAAGTAGGCCTTAAGTTGTAGCAGCTACTGGAAGCAAAATTACTATTTTGTGTATGTTTAGTAATTTACAGAATCCTAATTAGTAAATAAACCATATATATATGTATATATATATACCCAACTCAAATATTAAATAATAATTTGTACATTAAATTACAATTTTAATAACTTTGCAAAAATATACCATAGGCAAAACAAAATTAGCAAAAACGATGTATTGATTTTTTCAAAGAATATTTATAAAAGTATCAATGTAAAAACTTAAGAATCGAAGAAGGAATCTAAGTTATTCTAGATTACTTAATAATTTTTACACGATTGTCCAATTTAAGAATTTACTTTTCTATTACAAAAATGTTTCACAGCTTCGCTACTGAGTATCGGAATAACGATCATTAAAGTTACGAAGATGCTGACAGAAAAACGTAAATAAATTCAACATAACTTACATTGCACATGAGGACTTCCAAATGCATCACGTTAATATAATTTTTGATAATATTTCAACACTAATTCATAAAGAAATAATGCCACAACGTGTAAATAAACTTAAAACTCTCAACATTGCACTACCTACTTTACAACACTTTGACAGGCACCTAGAGCCCTAGAGGGGTGAAGAGGGCAGTGGCACGCACTAAAACCACGCAGTCAGGGCTGCCTGCAGAATTTACTCCTTTCTACCATCCACTAAACGTATTCTTATCCTAGCTAAAACCATAGCTAAAACGATAATGTATAGCTAATAGATTCCATTTTACTTACAAAATGAAGCATAAGTCCATTAAAAATATATTCACGATGCTAAATTTTAGATGAATTTTACTCGAAAATGAAGAAATTTTGAATATTTAATTCAGTATAACATGCCACGAATGTCTTAAACTAATTTAGCATTATATATATTATTGAAAGATCTTTTATCATTAATTAATCACATGGAAACTTAACTGGAGTCTTTTTGAATTAAGGAACTCATAATGTTGCAAATAGCAAAAAAGTATTTTGTACTAACCAGACAATTACTTTACTACTACATACATAAATCTACTAACTATGTTTGACACCTTTCTGTGATCAAAATAATCAACTCAAGTATCAATAAAAATTCACATTGTTTTTGTGTCTAGCGAAAGGTAAATTACATTCTAAGTTCTAGTTATATGCATGTTTTATTTACAACTAAATTGTGAGGCTGTCATTCATTGTACTTTGTGATGAAAATGTTTCAATATTTTAGTCTTGACTAAACTTCGTTGTGAAATTCAGATGCGATAATAAGTGATCTCACATAATAACCGATAATAGCAATGGAAGCAGATTCTACGACATACGACAGCAGTGCAAAGACCGAAGTTACTGAGCCTGCCCTACCTTTCAACACATGCCCAGGGTAAGATATTATAGTTCTGGTAATTTTCTACCTAGAACTCCTAATACTACACGGATACTTACTACTTAGCTCTCATTTAGATAATTCACTTTGAAGGACGTCAGGCCAACTACTGCAGGTCAAATTAATTCGATAGTAACCATTCTAAAAAGTGGTATTGGCTCTCACTGTTGATTCCGTTCATTTCCCATTTTTAACCGACTTAAAAATAAGAAGGTTCTATGTTCGTCTGTATGTTTAAAAATAATAATAATATAAATTTGCTTTTAAAAACCAACATCCTTAATAAGTAAAACATAACAATGTGCCAGAAAATCTAAAAAACTCACTTTTGCAATTTTCAGCAATTTACAATTGTATCAAGAGTTCATAACTAACAATGGAGAGCAGAGACTAGAATGTCAACTGGTGGAGAGGCTGCAAGGTTTTGGACTGTTGCCTACTATCATAAAGTGTCCTTCTGCCAAACCGGACTGCAAAGTTATTTGTAGAACAGCTCGAGTCATTGATAGGTAAGCTGGAATCTTATTAAAAATCCTGTCCTTTTGTTTATTGAAAACATTGTCCCAAACTAGTAATTTTTTTCTGTATGGTGCATTCGTTTTACAGACAATACCTATGTAAATCATCTTTGTAGTTTCTTGGCGGTTTTTCTTCATAGGATGACATTCTCGAATTGAGCACTAGTAAATTGATGTTTCATACTTATGAAATTGGTTTACGTGAAATAAAAACAAATAACCTATCTTTCGAAAACATAACAAAATCATACAAATATTCCAAAGAATTTAAAAGAGCTGCAGGGTTTGTTAAGCTTTGTATTTTGCTGTATCTGTATAATATGTGTGTTTTCAGCACAGATCATAATTTTACTATGTGAATAATATAGTGCGGAAATCCATTTAAAATAATTAACAATTTATTTTAGTGTACAATTAAAACCTTATTATGTATTTTCAGAGTGCAGTGGATATGTGAGGGTTGTGGCAAGAGGCAACCCATAAGGGCTGGCTCCTTCTTTTACCGTATTCAGTGTTCCATACTCCAAGCACTGCAGTTAATCCTAGCATGGTGTGAGGATGCTGACCTAGAAGTTGCAGCCGGACATTTTGGTATTAATAGTTAAAAAAGTGTCTAATGAGCAATAAGTGTATATAAATTAATTATAAGTAAAATAAAGATTAGATAGAGACTTACATTTAATTTATAATCTTGTAAATAGGGTATGCAGTGATTTGCATAAAGATTTTCGACAACATAAATCCTTAAATTCACTAATTATTAATTTCTTGAGACTTAAATTAAAAGTAACATTTTATTAACTTATCCAATCAGATCATACTTCATTTGAGAGGGTGATAGGTAACTAAATAAAGTTATTGTTACTTACGACAGAATAATTGTTATTGCCGATAACATTTTCTCTACAATCATATTCCACAAGACTGACAGACATTCTGTGCTCCTGTAATAACGTCATGAGTTACAAAACTTACTTATGTCACAATATATGAAAACAGAGAAATCTGTTGCTTCTTGAAATTATAGCAACATGTTGCCCGCACAACTCTCGCAGTATATAATTAATTACTTTTAGTATAATATGTTAGAAGTACCTAATTTCATTACTGGACTAATTTAGTTAAGTAAATAATTTCTGTATGTGTGTTATGTCATCTAAGGTCTAAGAATAATACTGCAATATTCATCAAATAATCTTATAAACTTTTCATGCTATCTATTCAGTGGTAAGGTGAGTTGTAACCGATAATTGATGTACTGTAATTGTTTTTCACGGTTTTATTTATTTCATTGCTTCATTATAAGCCTTTTTATTTTCGTCTAGAAACATTCAAGGGTGCTTTGCTCACTCTGAAGTCCCAGTAAAAGCCGCTATGATCATAAAATTGATGCTTCGGATCAACTGATTGGTCAGACATAGATTTTGAATAACACTTTCTTTAGTAATTATTTCTTGAATTAAGTGTACTCATAACATGGATTGGCCCTGATTCTTGTTTTCCAAAATTTAGTTAAATTCTGTAAATAATTGTCACAGTCAACTCTATGTAAAAAGTTGTTTGTCAGATAGAATAATTGTTTAGCATTTGCGACTCCATTCCACTCAATTTTGCAACTTATTTTAGCACTAACAAGCACCATTTTAGAATGATAAGAATAAGAACGAGAAAGTACATTTACAACATTTTCCTTATCTTTTTGCATTATTTTAGTATTTTGCATTAAGATTATATTTAAACAATAGGTATACTGCTACAGAGGGCTATTCGGGCAATTAATAACCGAAGTATCAAGTGATACACTTAACAACATCAATTATAAAAAGCGATCAGCTGATATTATTATGTTGTTTGATCATTATATTTGTTTTACATTTCTTATTGTCATTATTTATACTGATGCTGTTATTCTATTTACTAAGAATATTTGTCCTATGATAACTATTAGCTTTATATCTAAATATAGTATTGTGTGGTCTTTTGAGTATTTGCGTGTGCCTGTCACTGTTTCGAGCGCCTATAATAAGCGGCATATTTAAAATAGTTATATTTTCTTATTGATACCTATATTGAAACAATGTGACAATCAAATCTGAGTAGCAAACACAAAAAACCTTATGTAGATAAAATAAAAAAAATATTCAAAATAGAACTTTTTGAACGTCAATTACATAGATACATCCAAAACACCCACCAACGGGTGGGTGTTTGGCGGTAACGACCGCTTCCCATTGCTATACCTAGTATTATAATATTAATATATCTTCATTAATATTGCAGGTGTCAAACCCAAGGTGGCAACCTTAATCTTCGACCGACTAGACGAGCTCGCTATAAAGGAGCAGAGCTCGCGGCGGCTGGGCGGCGAGAACAGCGTGGTGCTGGCGGAGATGTACCCGGACTGCGTGAACCGACTCTCGCCTGACACCACCGACCAGCCCCACGTGCATAGGATACTGATGCTGGCTGATACTAATGTACGAACCTTTAAAATTGAACGACGAAAAATGAACACCCTTTTAAAATTGTTTAGTTTGAAGTCTCCCCATAGATTCTTAACTAGTCCTCGCTTGCAACTTTGTTTGTGTGATGAGCAGTGATAGCCGAGTGGTATGACCGTTGGACTGCCAAGTCAAAGGTCGCAAGTTCAAACCCCGGCACGCACCACTGTCTGTTCGAATTCGATCATACAATAAGAAGAAGAATTCGGCTGTGTCAAAAACTTCATCGCGTCTGTTCCGCGATAAAAAGTTGCCCATGTGTTAATCCTGGTATTTGTGTGCAAAATTTCATTCAAATCCGTAAAGCAATTTTCGGAAATTTGAGCAACAAACGTCTGAAAATACGAAAAAATGAACTTTCACATTATAAACAAACCTTTTTTTACAGCACATACCCACATCTTATTGGCTGCATGTTATAAGAGACGATAACAAAAAGACATCGAGTGGCGACACTGATACTCAGGTAATTGATTCATAATATAATACAGAATTTGTGTTACTACGTGTGCGCTTAAGTATCACCATTTTATCTAAAGATAGAGATCTTATTGTAGCACCCTCTTACAGGCTCTGACGTCAGAGGTGGAGGAAGTAGTCAGCAGAGCGGTGAAACCCGGCTCACTGGTGGTGACGGGCAACAACGTGCCGTCGATAGATGGCGCCTCTTCGATACAGCAGCTGTTGCAGCACTGCGATGTGGAGATGCAACACTTTTGTTAGTATTGCCAGTATTAATATTTTTTTTTTGTTAATATCGTTGTATGTCAGTAGTTAGAGAAAAAATCTTAAAAATATAATTTAATTTACAATTCCTATTTGGCCTCACAAGTTCCATTCAGTGCTTGTGATCAGTTATATATATAACGTAACAATAACTCGTGTTGTGGTGTAGATACGTGCTTTATTTTTTTAGTGGAGGTGCTTGCCTAAAGTTCAGTTTATAAAATATAATACCACCATACCAATACATTAACAAAAAAAATTAATACCATTTTATATGACTTTTGGTGCCATTTTAGCATGTTGCCCATGCTAAGCTTGAATCTAAATTGATAAAGGAAATTTGAAAAATGATGGACACGAGCGGGATTCGAACCCGCGACCTTCGCCGATCCGTGGCGCTGCTCTAACCAACTGAGCCACCGTGTCGCTGCTCGCATCCATCGAATTTCAAGTTCCCTTTTAGTATTTACGTCTTAAGGGTGACGTCAGGTATTATCTGTTGGAATCTATGATTACCAACTCAGTGTTATACCTTTACAGCTATAAATCACTGAAACGATAATACCAACCCAAATTTATATGACTTTTGGAAATACTAAAAGGGAACTTGAAATTCGATGGATGCGAGCAGCGACACGGTGGCTCAGTTGGTTAGAGCAGCGCCACGGATCGGCGAAGGTCGCGGGTTCGAATCCCGCTCGTGTCCATCATTTTTCAAATTTCCTTTATCAATTTTAATACCATTTTAGTTTGCGCTATGTATCATGGACTTCTTCCAGTGAGCTCGCGCATGTGGCGGCAGGCCGTGTCGCTGTGCGCGGCGGGGCGCGGGCAGTGCGCAGGCGCGGGCGGCGCGGCCTGCGCGGGCGCAGTGCAGCGCTACCTGTGCACCGCGCTGCACCGCCGACACCACGACGACAGCTTCTTCAGGCACACGCTCACTGGCATTGCCGCTGAGTATGCTGATAAGGGTGAAAGCTAGTGTACACTTTTACAGATATTACTAGATAAGAAGCACTTGTTAGATATTATACAAATAACACAAACATAATATAAACACAGTGAGACTCATCGGAGTCTACAAACATACTATTACATACAGTTTTGTGGACCGTAGTATACAATAAGATTAACTATAATGTTTAAATAATAATTAAATAATACTGGAGAACAAGATAACTAGCTTGTTGCATGTCGCCATTGATGGGCAAAGACATGCGTCATGCCAATGTGTCATGTTTATGGAAAGGCAAAAGAGAAAAAAACTTTTTATTGATTGATTGTTGGATTTATTGGTGTTTAATCCACTTGAATGTTGGCAGTCAATGTCAAGTGTTTTTATATGCTGTAGTACCTACTGACTATGTGATGTACGTGTTTAGGCATGTATCTGTGTGTATTGATATTACTCTGATAAAATCTACTGTTGTGTTATAAATATACTTTAATTTTATTCCATTTTAGGTATTGTTGGCAACTAATTCTAGAATTGATTATTGTGTAAACATTAACCTTGTCGTAATTGGGTATTTGACACCACCAATCAATGTGTCATTGTACATACATTCATAGATAAAGTCACGCCTGTTTTCCAGAGGGGTATGCAGAGACCACGAATTTCCATTTGCTACGATCCTGGCATACTTCTTTCGCCTCATTCACTTGCATCAAATTCTTCATGTGTCATTGTAAGCTGTCAATACGCTATTCCTTCATAGATTTTGTATGGAAATAGGAACCTGTGACGTCACTAATTTGCCATCTCAATTGACATGATTTGAAAGCAAAAAAAATATTAAATTTTACAGTTATAAAAAAAAGGGTTGTTAGTAATTGTTTATGTTAATTTTAGTATTATTGTTTATTTTAATTAGTATTATGTCTTGGTATTATTGCTTAATGGTGTCAACTACCTATTATTTGACAAGAGTTCGTATGCTGAGCAAAGTTTCGAGTTGATATTAGGTGTTTGGGACAGTTATAAGTGTTTTAAAAACTAGACGGTTATTGTAAATTTAAATTGAAATTAATGCAAAATTAATGCATACGTAGAAACAATGCAAGATACTTTTTTTAAGTTTCGGAGATGCGTTTAATAAAAATCTTCATGTAAAGACTTTTTGTTAAACTATAATGATGTATGGGAGTGCTCGATTGTCTTTGATTAATATTAATAAATATGTACTCATGATAAGATATTGCTTTAGTTTTAAGTAATGATAGAAACGTATGTGCCTTTTTAATGTAGTCTTTCTAAGTGCCTTTAGGAAGTTTTACTTCAGTTATTTTTATTGTTAAACCTTTTTTCTTTGTTCGATATTTAAAAGTGTGGAAACTTACTAAAAGAGTTCTGAATAAAGTTGATATTGTGTTTGTGATAATTATTCATTATTTATGTAGCACAAATAATATTTTCGTTTTTTAAATAACTTCGTATGTAATTACTCTTATGGATATTATTTGTGTTATTTCTTTTAAGTGTATAATACATTTTGAGACAAATTACATTGTTTAGGAAGTGGCAACACTGTCAAGCATTTATTAAAAAAAATGGGCAGGAAACAGTCTTCCTACGATATTTAAAAAAAATTACATAGTACATAAAAATGTGCATGTGTATGCATGATTTTTTATAAATATTTACCTATGTCGGACCTTTGTGAACTTTAATAAGAAGTAAAGTTTGTATTTTGTGATTATTTACTTGTTTTTTTCCTCCAAAATTTACCCTTTTAAATATATATATTTTTAAATTTAATTATTATATAGGTACCTAACTAGTTTACACTAATATCTTCTTAATTTTAGAAATCTCTACATCCTTTCATAATTGCAGAAAAATGCAAATCATGTAGGTGACTTTCATTTGGATAGTTTATCGTTTAAGGTTTTTCGTAAGACATCGAGTTTGTGGACTTACTTATTTGTTAACTACAATATCAGACGAGTACTTATAAAGGATTTTTTTTTAACCTTGGCCCTACACTAAGCTTTTTCCTGTATCATAGGTGCGTTACACAATCATGAAATAACACACACACATGCGCAGACTCGAAACAAACATCTGCGGATCACTAATTTATTTATAATTTTTTGTCGCGTGCATGAATCGTAACCGCGACCAGTAACGCAGCAGTCCAATCGCTTAGGCAATGCGCCAATCATGATTTCATGGTTGGATTATAAATACCTAAATTGATTTAACTCGTTAGGTTAAGTTAAGTCTGGGATAATTGTAGTGCGCTTAATAGATACCATGGAACTGCTAAGCTGCTAACCGATACGTCCGTGCCCAAGCGCAGAAAGCACGGCCACTTAAGGCGCGGGGTCTTCGAAATAAATGGAAAACGCTCATCCTCCCAAGGACACCGTATCAAGTGCTAGTATTTATTTAGTTACCTACAAGCCCTAAAACTATGAGATCGTCGTCGTTATCAAAATTTGTGAACGCAGCGAAACAAGTTTCAACCGTTAAAAAGTTAAAAAAAACATTATCTACAAAAATAACCATAACCTAGTGTTCGAATGTTGTTGTTGTAGGATCTTATAGTTATCATTAGTACCTGATGTACGGTACCAATGATGAAAAGCACATCTACATAATTGAATGTTTGAGTTAGCTCAAGTGCCGTACGACTAATAAAAAACTGAAGTGCTAAGCCGCTGTCGATCGGGGTCAACGGTAAATGTCTTGTCATATCTTTGATTAAATTCCCGTGCCCCGGTCAAGTCAATCTGATGGGAGCTTGTAGATGCAAGCGGCTTAGCGGGCGGCCGCAGTACCGTTGCCAGGCCTCCTGTTCTGAGGAACCTACGATTAGCATAAGAATGCAACGGTAAAAAAAAAATTGATGAAATTTGCTATAGCTAGGTACGTACCCACTTTTAGTAGCACTTACCTAGTATTTTAAAAGAAGTTTCGCATATTTATCATTCTCTATCGTTATCTAGAATTAATCTAGGCTAAGTTTTATAGTTTAAACTCAAACATAAACCGATGGATTGAAGATCAACCAACTGTTTGTTTTGTCATTTATGGACATCAAGAGGTGGTTGAGTCAAACCTTATGGCTCTATGGACGTAAAGCCAATTGTGGCAAAACCCAAAAAAGGCGAGCTAAAAGCTCAAATCCAAGCAACAAGAACACAAATAAATGTTGCTTGATCCATACATACAGGAACGTCTAGTACCTACATACTTCTAGATAAGAAGATGGTATCATGGTACCTACCTGAAATAACAACAAATATTCGACATCCTATTGCCTAAATTGAAAAGGTTTAGAAAAACATGCGTCGTAAATCGAGGTGTAGTAGAAAGTACGCTAGGCTAGACCTGTTTGTAAAGCTCTTGTCTAGAAATCTGTTTTATAGTTAAGTGTGTGAAGTCGAGAGATTAGTTACTTACTCACGAATGACAATCTATAGACTGGAATGATTTGTGGCGAGGTCGTGAGTGGAAATAGATAAATAGACTGAAGTGAGAACTTTATTCATGCGTCCATGATAACCTGAATTCAAATCAGTTTATTTTGTTGGCATTTGCGCGGAAAAGAATATATTAGGTGACATACTGTAGGGTGTAGGTAGTAAAAAAGTGTCTAACTTCGAATTTGGAAACTTCGAAGCTTTCTCTTTGTCTATATTTATGTCAACGAAGTTTTGGTACCTATCCTACTCAGAATACAGAACAAACTATCCTAATGTTAGATCCACTCAGAGGCTTCCGTGGTCCAAGTTATTACATAACGGGTTTGTTCACAGTTAGCCTTCGAATTTATTTTACAGATAGGTGCTTACAAAACATCCGATATGATACTAATAAAACGAGTAGATACTCAGCATTTACAGCATTTCTTCAATTTTCTTGAATCACGTAATTAGCCCAGAAAAGGGCAAATAAAGTAAAATGTTACCGTTTTACCGTTTATCGCCAACGATGGTGCAAGTAGGCGGTAGATACAGTTAGCTCAAAGCTGTCAGTTCACATCGGCGACAGGTTGCCCCGACCGCTCCCGATCTGTGCCACGGACCTCAGATTACTATGAAGAATTAATTAATATTAACGGCACAATAATCTTGTTGTTTCGAATGCAAATGTTGTTTATTTGCTCCAACGAAAGTTTGAGTAATGTCTTAGCTTGTCGAGTTATCGAAGATGAGTTTGGGTGATAATGAGACGAAAATATCGTGACGATTGTTATTTTTCCGGATAGATAAACATGTTACACTAACATTTCGCCATTAATCCTGGAAGTAATAGAGTTATAAACAATTTATTGAGTTTTGTTAAGATAAAGATTTTGAAGATAAAAAGTCCTACCTATAAATAAATAATACAGATTATTGTTTTAAAAAGTGTTACAGACAAGGTTAGAATAGAACACTAGCCTACACACTAGGATTCCCTGTGTTGTGGAGACTGTTACTACTACTACTACTATTCAAAGTACCTAGACTTAAAATATTAAAAGATTTAAAGTAGTACATTCTAAATATCATACATAAGACAACCCCCTAAACGCCCACCCTTCACTGCATCCTAGTGCTAACAAGAAGATGCTATAAGAAGAAGAACGGCGTAGGCGGGTGCGCAACAAACTCCCCAGCACCTCAATCTGTCAGACACAATTTGGAATACCTACTTTGACCTACTTATTGGTCTACCCAAGTAGGTACACAACCATGTGCACTTGAATGCAAAGACTCGAAAGCTTCTTCAATAAAATAATCAATAACAAAAAGTAGTCGAAAATAACTTAACATGACATTTCTATTAATTTTCGCGTTCGATAGGTAAGGTTAACAGGTTATTGGGTTGTGTCGATGACCTCATCAACCCTAATTTTATTGTTCTTAAAATAGAATGTAAACAGGCCGTTTATACCATATCATCAGGGTTACTTTATCTTTTAGGGGCACCCATATAGTAGGTACTATTTTTAAACAACGTATATTAATAACGTGTTAACATAACGGATTATACCTGTGTATGTCTGTATTTATTACACAATTCTGTTGTGTTAATACCAGTTAGACAAGTACGCGGGGACGTGCGGTTAGTCGGAGCTGCGTCTGGCTGTACCGCTATCTGGGCAAATAAATAAAAGATGCAGCGGAGAATGGATACATAGCGGGTCTCACAGCCGCAACCGAAGTTCAGTGCGCCCACAGACAGCTTCCGCGATGGTCAACTACAGACGAGTGGTGTGCGAAGTCGGCCTGTTGGCCGTGCTCGTGGCGGTGGCCATGGCCGCGCCTGCGTCCGATTGCACGCAGAAACACTACGACCAGCGCCAAAACGGCTCCGAAAACTACAGGTTAAACATCGATGGAGTGGTGATTGCCGTGGCTCCAGCCGAGTCTATTCTATCTGCCCTTGGGGACATGGAAGACCTGCTGGACCTCGCTCAGGAAGATTACAAGCCCAAACCTCCTCAAGGGTCAGCGTCACCTGCGCCAGCGATTGAAGTGGTGTCTCTGTCGGTGCCGGACGAGAAGCCTCAGTCAGTGAAGCCGCAGGAGGAGAAGCCAGCTGAGGGCAAACCTGAGGCACCCACTAAGTCCGTTGAGCATGTGCCTTCACTCAGTGACGTCACCATTGACGATACTAAGCTGCAGAAGAAAGATACATCTGTGAGGAAACACGAGAAAGCACAAAGGTAAGATAAAATCCTCCATTTATGTCTCTTAGTGTTTGTAGTACTTGTTATCAAGGTCTAGCTTTAAAGCTTACGCAGAAACTTGGCAAATCTGTTAATCTCATCATAGTAGAGCACTTACCGGCTATTTATTTGGCATAGAGATTTTTGATACATTCCATGTTTTTCTTTTATTCCCAGATAATCGTGAAAACTTATCAGGTAATTAAATAATATGGCACATCACATCATACACTCATAATTAGGTAGGTAACATTAGTAATTAGTATAAGCTCAGTCTCAGTACAGTAAAACGATTATATAAAATGCTTTAAAAACTTAGTTAAACAATGAGAATTATGAGATCGGTCGTAGGCATTTATTTCGTAAATCATACTTATACACATCGTAACTGATATGCACTGGGAATATGCCGTTCATGATAATAGATAAGGAAGGAACCATAGATATAAGTACATCTATGGAAGAAACATTGAATGCCACAATTTGTACTTACTACGAGTGATTTCGAAATATTAACGTTGACCCTTTACGATGCTTTCCTTCACCGTTGGTCAGTGGTGAATTAGAATAACTTAGATATACACTATATAATAACATGGAATAAGCCACTAGTACTTGTCAGGTAACTTAAAGAACTCCGAACTTTAGTACGTACTCTGCTAAACATTAATATCGCAGAAAAGAATTACAAGAACTCTATACGTATCTCAATTTACTTTATTCAGAAAGGATTTTTTGTATTTTGTGAAGAACGTGATTTTGGCAAAAGTTATGCCAAGATCGTAGCAAATGAAAATCCGTGGCCTACCCCTACGCGTAACAGGCATTACTGTGCGACTTTGTTTTATTCATTTGTTTTTTCTTTTGTTACAGACTGAAACACCGCCTGGCGAGCCTATTGATGCCGCTTTTGAGGAAAGCTCGTCAACAGTAAAACCACTCATTGGACTCGGCTTCATAAACTATTATCTTCAGTGTTTGCTAGACTGTAGTTAATTTATTGTACTGTTGGCTCGCGTTAAACGTACCCACAGAACGGATGCATTTATTTTAGTTGTGTAAGTTAAATATATGCGTATAACGTAAGTGTGTACATTGTTTCGTTGAAAATAAATAATAATTCTTATTGAAAAATCCATAAACACTAGTTTCTTTGAAATCCTCAACGGTCACACGTTGGCTTTGTGAAACACTTTTGCCGAGTAGGACATACCTAGATAGGTTTCCCCTTGATGGTTCTAAGTTATAGGACTAGGTGTTCCGACAGTAAATGTTGAATTTGTTTTTAAAGTCAATAACTTACCTCAGGTGATACTTAATATATTAGGACATCTCACACACGGACATCTGATCCCAAACTAGGCAGAGCCTGTGTTATGGTTACCAGACAACTGATTAACATACTTATATATTTCTAAATACATACATAATATAGATAAATAACACCCAGACGCAGAACAAGTGATTATCCTCATCACAAAAGATTTGTCCTGAATGGGAACCGAACTCACGACCTCCGGTCTAGCAGTCAGGGTCACTAGCCGCTAGACCAACAGGCCAGTCAATACATATATATAATTACTTTAGGAATCCCACATAGATTTGAAGAGATCGCTGATTTCAAGTACGGTAAGGGGAGATATTTTAGTGATAGAGGTAATATGGTGACATTTTAAAAACCTTTGCTATAACTTACTAAATCAGTTTTACGAAAGAAGAGAGACATATCTATCTTCCACACCTGAGTGTACGGTTGTGCAGTTTCTTCACTGTTCACGTTCCAGTTACTTTATGCTAAAGGTTTTTAAAACATGTCTCCAAATTACTTCTATTACCAAAATATCTCCCTATCTGTTTTGCTATTTCATTGTTATCATAATTAGTAATACCTAGAGTACAACAAATGTAATATAATATATATTATATAACATTATATGACCAAATGCGTAATTTATTGCAGCTATAAAATGAAGCTGATTATTCCGAACACAACTTTATTAAGAGTACCTATATCAATAATATTAACTATAGCAAAATAGATAAATGATTGATACAAAAATACCTATCATGAATATCAAATAGCTAAGGCGACCTTACTTGTTGCTAAAAGAATTTCTTTCCCACATATTATACAAGAATACTTACTTATTTATTTATTTATTTACTCTTCGAGAGACTTACAGACTAATAACAATGTAACATTGTAATCTCATGTAGATAATGAAATTGCTAATTACAAGTCTCTACACTTAGGTTCTCTTATGAGTTTATTAACAACTAGATGTGCCCGCGACTCCGTCCGCGTGGAAATTCGGAAACAGCAAAAGTATTTTTAAATTGTTTTCAATATATTAGCTAAGTTTGAGCGAATTCGATTTAGTAGTTTTTACGCCATGCCGTAATATTTTATTACATGTATAGCTGTTGCCCACGACTTCGTCCGCGTGTATTTCGGATAAAAGACCAGTAGTAAATTGAACTTTTAACAGAAAAAAATACCTACCAGGCAGGCTTTTTTAAGTAGGTTAAAAATCTTTAAACCACTTATTTAACTAAGAATACTTTCCGGTATTTAAAAAAAAACCGCAAAAATTGAACGGTAATTACGGAAGTTACAGAAAGTCTATTGAAAATGATATATAACTGAAGAAGAGAACATAAATAAATCCGTTTTGTGCGTTTCTGAGTTTCTGTACATTGAAACTACTGTAAAAAAAAAAATTTTTTTGAGCGCGAGCGATTGGTTGTGGGTTCGATTCCCGCAAAAAGTGTGATCCGTAGATGTTTGTCAAAAAAAAAACTAAACAAACTAATTATTATTATTATTTAATAATACCTACTTTAAACTTATATCTAAAAACTACGTATCTGTATTTTAAAAATCTAAAGTGCGCTTATTCCAAGGAACTTAATGCACTGATAGCCGAGTGGTATGACCGTTAGACTGTTAAGTCAGATGTCGCAAGTTCAAATCCCGGCACACACTAATGTCTTTTCGAAGTCATGTGCTTACTATAATATTACATATAGCGGGTGCAACCAATGCTGCTTATAGAAATCATGTCAAACTACCCTTCATGCACGCTCCGGGTTGTCGTGTGTTGAGACACTTTGAAGAAATGCCTAACAATCAAACACGTTATCGTGGCTAATTTATAAAAGATAGATATATACTATTGAAGACGTTTTTGTAGATCTTTTGGAGACCATCATCTTTGTAATACATACTTTTGGTGTATGATCAACGAATGCGAGGATAAGAGCTCGAAAGCGCATTTTCATCCGACTTGCTTCAAATTTATCATTACTGCTCAGCTCCTATGTGTTTTAGCGTTATGTTATATAGCCTATAACCTGCCTAGGAGTATGGACTACAATCGTACCAAGTTTGGTTAAAATCCCTTCAGTAGTTTTTGACCCATGCGTGCACATACAGACAGACAGACAGACAGACAGACAGACAGACAGACGGACAGACAGACAGACAGACAAAAAATTTACTGATTGCATTTTTGGCATCAGTATCGATCACCAGTCATCCTCCAATAATAATTTTGAATATATATTCAATGTACAGAATTGACCTCTCTACAGTTTTATTATAAGTATAGATAAGAATTTGGTCTTGATGAACTTGGAAAAAAGAAGAAATCAAAATGAAAACACAAATGTAAGTAGATATATAAAAGGTAGGTATTTCAACTTTAGTGCCACATTATGAATTAAAGAATGACTGTGCTATAAGCCTTCTAGCTGTATTCACTTTAGTGCCGAACAAATCAATGTCTAATTCTCGTGGAAGTTTGTTAAAATACCGGTACATAGTTGTCCTAACTCCCAACTACCTATATTGCTTAGAATATGTGTGATTAATTAATGCAAAAAGATTGATAGTAAATTAGAAAACGGGTCGTTGACCGTAATCTGTGGACATACGCTGTATTGAACAAGTACTCGTTTACTTAGCTCGACGGTTATAAAAACTACACGCTTCCTATCTCATACAGCCGTTCCAATTTCCCATTCAATCCAGTCCAGCCATCCAATCTCTTACTTTGTTCACGAAATCACTCAGCTATCATGAGATGCTGGCTTTTTTAAACACAACAATGGAATCATATCTTAGAATTCAGTTTTAACCTACTTCTAAATGTCGTATCGAAAAGAAAATATTATTCCAACACCTTAATATAAAAACTGTGGAGAAATATGCATTAGAATTCCTAAAAGATTTACTCGTAAAGATAAAAATAATCATTTAGTCAAAATAGACTCGTCAAATTACATCAAGACAGCCCGTAAAACGCCCGCCCGTCACCGCTTCCTAGTGCTATAGCTAGGTAGAAGAAACGGCGCAACAAACTACCCAGCAGCACAAACGGTCACTTAGTTTATATAACTTCTGTAATATAATCCATATTACAGAAGTTATATAAACTAAGTGACACTCTTATTCATAAACGATCATAGTACATGCCCTTACCATGAACTCTTAAAGCAGGACAGTTTACGTTGTGGAAGCGAGACGCAGCATTACACTGCACGTAGCGGCGTCTCGCTTCCACATCTGAAACTGTCCTGCTTTAAGAGTTCATGGTAACGGGGCTGTTCTGACTTAAACCCATATGTATATTAACATCTCTATTCTTTAACATGCAAATGGCAGCGACAGTAACATAAACTATATTATAGCTTATACTGTTGTCATGCCTGCCTCGCTGGTGTAGTGGTGGCACAGCCCGACTGCTGAGCTTGGACTCCTGGGTTCGATTCACGCCTGTATTCTTCGAAGACGGCAGAGGTGCGTAGTCACCCACATTTCGCCAGTTATACTCAGGTCCCATTTAAAAGGGTGCGAGCCTATTGCCATGATCATCATCAGCCGGAAGACGTGAATTGTTGGATAAAGGCCTCCCCCTTAGAATGACCCCGCTACAATGAACAATAGATTGCCATTTGCATCCACCACTTGCCCGCAACTCCGACGATATCGTCGGTCCACCTGGTAGAAAGCCTGCGAACGCTGCGTCCGGTTCGTAGTCGCCACTCGAGAACCTTTATTCCCAAGCAGTTATCGGTTCTTCCAGCGATATGGCCTGCCCAATGCCACTTAAACTTGCATATTCTTTGAGCTATGTCGATTGTCGGTGACTCTAGTTTAAGTTTTACTCTAGTATTAAGGATCCTGTCGCGCAAAGAAACCGTTTGCCATTTTACCAGCTATTGCCGTCAACCGGGCACAAATCCAATTCCATGCGGCTACTGAGAATGACCTAATGGAAAAACTCAATAATACTATCCGAGCTGAGAATCGAACGCTGGACCTAACGATCAGGAGGAACGCATTCGACCACTAGACCGACAAGGCAGAGTAAATATTAAATATAATAATAATGTCTACGGTACTTACAAAAGAAACTCCTTTTTTACTTTATAATGAGAAATGTAAGGAGAAATGCATAACAGGTTAACATCAGAAGCCTGCTTGTAAGTAGGTGCTGAATGTAATACCGGAGATGTAAGACTAAATGCGACTTTAGCCAGTTTGTATCTGTATTCTTTTAGTGGGACGACACGTTTTGAGAGTTGAACGAGGCCATTGCAAGGTAAATAACGGGACAATGCTGTAGGATAAGTATTCAGTATTTGACACAGACTCTTTATTATATTCATTTACCTTATTTTGAGTAGCCTTTCCGAGTAATTCCGAGAATGCATCAGTAAAAACAACGTAGCTTTAAGTACATAGGTAAATACATTTTAGATCCTAACTACATTTTACTATACCAGAAAAAAAAGTGTAAATAGCGAACTTCGAAATTTAAATTCAAATGCAAGCCACTAGTAAATTGACGAATTCTGAATTTGAATGGAGACCAGATCCACTGGTGTGCGTATTTTTTTTTCTGTCATTCGAAAAGGAAGTTTAAATCGGTTGTTAGTCTGATTTCCCCTGTAGGTTATGCTCAGTCGCAGCATTAGTCATGCTGAGCTATCTCTATCCTATCTATACATAAGTAGAGTCCGGCGAAACTCGGTTATCGTATCGATGACCCGTGGTCACTGTCACACGCGCGTTAACGGCTCCATGATACGCAGCGACACGAGAGTATTTTTCTATTTTTATAACCTTCAACAAAATAGAGTGGTGTTATAAATTGTGTATCTGTCTGTGGCATCATAGCTCGCAAACGGATGGACCTATTTAGATGCGGTTTTTTTTTGCTTGAAAGCTGACGTAAATGAGATGGTTCTTAAGTTAAAGTTTACTAGCTGAGTACTTAACATGACAATTAGTACTTTTTTTCTTGGAAAAAGATGGATGGTCAATTACAGGCAGTACGACCACAACTTTGATTGATTAAATTAAAACTAACCAGGTAGTTTACATTATGCCACGTGGCAAGGTGATTATTAATTCGGTTCATCTTCACCTGGTTCTGCCCTACTTCTTCACTTGTTTAGGGCCCCAGTAGTTTTTTACCACCTGGACAATATCACCAACCCAGCGCACACGCTTTTTTTATTCATATTACACAATTATTGTATGTATTAATTACTACATCATAGAAATGTTCCTTAATTATACGTTGTACCTTGTGGTACACGAACAATCTTATTTCTTACATTAGAAACATTACATCTCATACACCCAACAACTTTGCATTCTCGTGAGCAGGCAAATGGTGCTATTGGTCTTCAAGTATTACTACGGCATATATAGAGCCTTAAAAATATCCTAGCAGTACCTAGACCACCAATGCTTACGTGCGAACTAACCCACTATGCATTCAGATCAGTATTTACCTCTACTTTATGCCTAGACAACAACAACACAGGTAACTTTAGTATCAACCTACATGCATATATTAAAACAATGGACACATCGTTAACAGTTAAGTTAATCGGTTGTTTTAATCAACACATTCTAATATAAATTAATAAGTGATATTAGGCATTATTCGTCGAATTAGGTCCACACAGTATTCATGTCGTGTTAACCGTTACAGTGTGCTCGTTTCGTCGCCGGACTGGTTCGCGGGAGGCTGGTAAAAGCGGCGCGGGAGCAGGCAGCGTGCAGTCAGCGCATGTGAGATCTGTCGCGCGCACGCACCATGCTCCTAGCTATCGCCTGTCTGTTTGCGACCGCGGCCGCCGCGCCCGCCGCCCCAGCGCAATACGACCAGCGCCAGGATGGCGACTTTAACGTGCGGGCTGACTTGCAGAACGTGGTGGTGCTTGTCGCCCTCCCCGACAAGGTACCCCTCGACCTCGTCTTCAGCATGTTGTCTAAGAGTGACGCGGACGGAGACCAGACCATGCAAGACAGGTCTGACGTGAACGCTATGGAGGCGTTCGTAGAGCCGAGCACGCCGTACCGCGTCGAAATCGGAGCAGCGGAGAGGTCCGCGAGCGACGGCCGCGCCGCTGAAGTTGTGATCGCTGGCAGACGACGCCTGGAGGCCGACTCCCAAGAACAAGACGAGTTTAAGCTTCTAGGTGCAACGGAGAACTGTGGCCCGGACCGTATAAGAGACCCAGAGACTCTAATGTGCAAGGCTATGCCCGAGAAAACAAGCGAAGAAATCGCCCAATCCAACGAGAAACCGGAGAAAGTAGAGTCACAGCCAACCCCTGAAGTGGTTCCCTCATAGTTCTCGATCTCTGATTTTTGTATTTATAGGTTAATTTATTTAGAATAACGTTTGCCATGTAATTATTTATTTGTTTTAAATATTAAGTAAATTCTTATATTTTATTCGTTGTTTTTTATTTACCGCAAGAAAACACCATTCATTTTTACTAGATTGAGTCATGATTGTATAATTCGAAAGATTGTATAATTCGAAAGATTGTATAAATCAAACGAAAAGTTTTTCAAGTATAAAAAGTACTTAGAAAATAAGCTCAATTACAATGCCCTTGTTAAATCTTCTTCCAGTAAAAATGACTTCGCCTTTTTCTAACCAATTACAAGTCTGAAACAAACTCAGTAAAATTGTCTTCAGCCCCTTTACTATGAACTCTTAAAGCAGGACAGTTTAAGGTTTGGAAGCATATATATATCAATATTATCAATTACGATAAGCCTATTTCATTTTAAATACTGTCTTTTATTCATTGTGTCGTAATCGAAATCTCAAAATCACTTTTTAAATACTGAATGTGTAAGTAGGTATAAACTTTAAGCCCATTGGGGTATTCACGATCGCGGTACAGTAATTACTTAGTATAAAATCAAATCTAGTGTGTTACATAAATACAATAAAATTACTATCATGTGTGCAGGTATTTTACGATACTGTAAGCAGAATTGCGAGATATATTAACCGTCCCATAGGCCAATTCCCACTAGCCGGACACTACATTCTCCATTTACACGATATCTTCATAGTTATCATGGTTATCATATCATAAATCAACTTATTTATAATGTTATTTAAGTAACGCGGAGTTCAGAACATGCCGAACGTAGGTATTAAAAAACTATAAAATAGTTAGGTACCTATACAATCGATATTTTGGTGATTGAAGATGGTACCTGTGATGATTAATATATATAACTATGTAGGTATAAATAAATGGTATAGTCGCGGCGCGGGGCGCGAGGTGGGGAGCAGACACAAACGGTCGGCCAAGCCGAGCGAACGTGCAGCGACTATTACGAAATAGCACTATAGTTGTTTAATTACATTTAATACTTACCCCGTGACAAGTGGACGTCACAACTGGCGACGAGTCTACGGGTAAGTGCCACAAAAATATAAAAACAAAAAAAGAGAAGGATAATGATTAGAGGATTGGAGAAAACAGGTGAGTGAGTGCCTAACCTAGATAACTAAGTGTTTCGTTTTATGAATACTGTGTCACTTGTGCTGTGAACAATGTATTTCATGCGTTTGAGTTGATAATAGTAATGTAAATTAACAAATTAAATTTACAGAGAGATTTTAGATACAATAAGTCGTTTGGTTTCCAATGTCATAGTTCCGATGTTACCTATTAAACTTACGCACATTCACATACCTACTACATTTGCCTAGATCTGAAATATAACAGCATAACCTAGATTATAAATTTCCTTCCACCTACTGGACACGATTTGGTGCAATGTGCAATAGTGAACGAAAATATTTTGTAAAGGAGTTGACGATCATTTATTAATAACTATGTCTACGATTAATAGTAAATATCTACTTGCAAAATAATTTAATATTTTTTTTATAAATTACTAAATAATAACCAAACGAAATTGTTAGCTAAGTTCGGGACTTTCGTAATACTGTACTATTATATCGTTTACATAGATAATATCATACTTCGCACGGTTTGCGCTAGTACGATATAGGATGGGTACTTACTTACCTGGTTTATGTTATAAACATTAAACTACTCCTACCCTCTTTATTTAGTAGTAAGCGATCAACGGCTGGTACTAAGCGAATTAATAATTACCTATACTGCATAACTGCAGTGTGACATTGAGAATATAATTATAACAATAACAGTATTAAGCTAAAATTAATATTTGGCTGGTAATAAAGATTGTTTTGCATTACTTTAACGGAGTAGTAAATTGACAGTGTCAATAGGTACTAACAAAAAAAAGTTTTAAGCTGTACTTATAGCAAGTAGTATACTGGAAAGTTGGTACTATCAATAAATTTTATTCGTGCACCAAGTAGTTAACCGAGATCATCGGTTGGTACTAACAATGATATATACCTACATTTAAGTCGTGCACAAGAGTAGTAAACTGACAAAGTCGGTTGGTACTAACAATGATATATACCTACACTTAAGTCGTGCACAAGAGTAGTAAACTGACAAAGTCGGTTGGTACTAACAATGATATATACCTACACTTAAGTCGTGCACAAGAGTAGTAAACTGACAAAGTCGGTTGGTACTAACAAAATCCTAGTCACAGGAATATCAGTGAGGTTTTTCTCTAGAGATTGCATTGACTACTTGCAGCAGTAGGTACGCTTCGACGAAACTGATACATATCCATACTCCATTTGTTGTGTACCACTAGCATGTAGTAAAATAATTATGGGTGTCTTTGAAGAGTATTTAGCAATATAATTTTATATAAAAAAAAAAAAAAAAAGTGGTTTGACGTGAAATAAATATACCATAATTTACAAGACGGTAAGGAAATACAGCACGATGGTGATGTATAAAGGATTGCTTAAAAAGGTCCTGGATGACTACTCACCAAAGCAAAGTATTAATGAGAGACATTTATTTACATTACTGTCTGCTGCCCGCGGCACCAGTAGACTAATATCAAGTTTTCGTACTTCAGGCTTAAAGTAAAAAAATTAAAAAAAAAAAAACACTAAATTACTTATTGAAAGGAATTTTAATATATAGCATTCAAATGATACAATGAAAAAGGTATTTTTCAAATTGTGATAAGGCTAGTTGACTTTTAAAACCGATTCCCGTGGGAATAATCAGCAAACATTGAGTGGCTTACAGGAAAGTTATTGTAACGATTATTTGCTTATAAGGGACATAAACTAACTATTCTGAACTTACTTTTGTAACTATAACACTACAATACTTTACAAAAACTAACTACATTGAATGCATATTATTGAAAATACTCTGAAAACTACGTTTGTAGTTGAGTCCTCAGTAGACAACATTTACAAGGAGACAGGACTCGTATTTTGGAAGTAAGAATCGTACAGTCAGCACACACAGTGTAAGACTGAGCTGGTTTCAAGGTTAAAGACTACGTCTTCCTTTGCGTGTGTTAATGGTGACAGTTCATACGTCAAAACGCGGTAAGGGCTTATATTGATTAGAATTTGTAGTAAACATTTGATCCGACCGGCGCGGCGGCGGCTCGGTAGGCCAACCAGATAGTCCGAAATGTCGGCGCGGGCTGGTTTCCGCGCGCGTTTGTCGAGAAGAAATATGCGGCACGTAGACCGTAGATGGTGAGCGGGACCCCCGTGAAAAGGCGGGTCGGAATCTGTTTAGGAGTACAGCGTAGCATACGCAGATCCCGCGTCCCTTGACCTAAAGATTTTGATACCTAATTATGTGGAATTTAGAATTTGACTGCTTCATTGATCTGGTGTTCGCAAATGCGACTTGGAGCGTAGGTCTCGCCGTGGGTTCGTTTTCTGGGACGGGCAAACTGTTATGGATTTTTTCCACTAATTTTTATTTATAGCAGTACCGAGTTGTGCCAGTTAATGATAATTTTATAGAATCGGCCTCTGTCACTTTGAGCGAAATGTACACTTCTGCCTACCTCGGGGAATAAAGGATTAGTTACTTTCACCTCAATGATGTTTCTGTACGAAAGGATAACTTTGAGGACATCAGACCTTCATCTTGGCTATGTGTGCCTACAGTCCACTTACTGCAAGAGAGTCGAAACGTGTGAAGTGGTTTTCATATATATTTAATATATAAAATATGCTAATATATACACATATATACTAATAACTCGCATGGCGGTCGGTGAGCCGCCAGGCTATGCTAGTATGTATAAATGTTTCTATACATGTCATAATTGATTGCAAACACTTTAAATAAATAAATAGGTAGATGGCGCTAATCTAAGTACATACACAACCTAATATTGCAAAACCCGATTGGCGCAGTGGCTAAGCGATTGGACTGCTGCGCTGGGGATTGCGAGTTCGATTGCCCCACGGGGCAGGAATTTGTGCGATCCGCATTATATGTTTGTCCCGAGTCTGGGTGTTTGTGCATCTGATCTTTCGGGTTTGTGAAACGTGCCCGCGACACGGGAGCCTAGTGCGGAGCGTAAAAAAAAAAAAAAAAAAATGAATTAGGTACATAAAGCTGCTATAAAAGAATAAAATACAGAAAACCATCTATGCCTCTCTTCTTCTTTGCCCTTATCCTATTAATATGTTGCCGGCGAAAACTGATTTATGTATATTTTTTATATAATCAAAATTAAATAGGCTAACGACATTTATTATTTTGTATCATCAATAACATACATAGATTAGATGCAAGGACAGGTCGACTAGAACTCGCCGTGGTTCTTTCCTAAAAAGACCTCTTCTCAGACCACCTACACTTTTCTCACATAAATTATTAAAATTCTCTGAGCTTTTAAAGTGACCTTGACCCCTGAGTTTGTTTGGTATTCTCACAGGTCACAGTCGGTTAGGAAATGCCGACGCCATCTATCTAGAAAAAAAAATGTCGTGTAAAAGTGTTTTTAAAACCTATTTGTAGAAATAAAATCATTGAGATTGAGATTAGAAAATTTATGAAATAACTATTTAACAACTAATAAATGTGCATCTCACTACCACTACACATCAATATATATTAATGTAATCTTATATTTTTCTAAATTCTTTTGGTTAGGTAGCTTAAAATAGATATCGGTCCAAGTAACGATACATCGCGTAATTATAGGTTCAAACACTTAAAATGCTTATTTCTTTGGATGTACGTAATTGATTACAGATGTATTATATTAATAAATATATAAATTTAATGTATATATTTTAGGATGTTCACGTTGTGGTTTTATGCACTATACTGGAGACAGTAATGTTTGTCCAGCAAATAATAAACAATGTAGATTTATAGGCCATTTCAGGACCAAATGTCGGACCCGGGCAAGCAAAAAGACATTCTTAAAAGTTTCAGGATTAGCCAGAGCGAAAAATCATATTGATTTAGAATCGCCCTCAACGTCCGAAACCAATGATGAAGACAAAATAATAAAAGAAAAAGGAAAGGAATATAATATAAAACTGATTCAGATGACATCAGTGATAGTAGCGTCGATAGTCTACTATAAATACCTAACTACTCAAATTAGACTAAATCATAATAGAAAGTAAAAATGTCTACATATGTATATTTGTGATTTTGTATAGGTACTATTCCTGACTTTAATGAAATACTATTTTGTACATTCTTAGGAAACTGTGTTCGGTTGTATAATAAAATTCCAAATTCTATAACTGACCTTACAGAAGGCAAGTTTAAATCCTATGTGAAACAAGTACTAATTAAGAAAGCCTACTATAGTATTAATAGTTATATTGACGATAGGGACGTGTGGCACTGATTTTTCCTGCATTTGTGGCTTCCCTGGCATACTGCCAATCAACCATAATTTGATATTTAATATTGTTTACCGATTATATTGAACCTTTTCACTGTCATGTATTTTACCCAAATTGTAAATGAGAGAATAACCGATCTATATTATATTTGACTTTGATGCTACTCGTATTCTCATTTTAGGTATATTGTGTAGCTCATTATTCTCTCATACCTGAAACGATTGTTAAACATTCCTACAACATATTTTTAAAAGAGTAACTATGGAGTTTCTTGCCGGTTCTTCTCCATAGAAACGACTTTTTGGAACCGAGCCACTAGGTAGTTTGACGTTTTGTAACTTTTGTAAGTGCTCTTTTGTAGCCTATACGAAATAAAAACATTATGACTATGACTAGTTGTATCCACTGAATTTGTTAAAAAGGGAAAGGTGTGATGATTAATATATATAACTATGTAGGTATAAATAAATGGTATAGTCGCGGCGCGGGGCGCGAGGTGGGGAGCAGACACAAACGGTCGGCCAAGCCGAGCGAACGTGCAGCGACTATTACGAAATAGCACTATAGTTGTTTAATTACATTTAATACTTACCCCGTGACAAGTGGACGTCACAGTACCTATACATCTTTTTCTTTATTTCCGCAGTGTATGGTAAATAATCGCGTTTTACGTAAAAAAAACTCAATTTGTCTACTAATGCCTACCTCGTCCAAAAACTAATACGCCACTGCCGGACAATAGGTAAAATAACACATCACGTCTAATATTCCTCGAAGGAGCGCCACATCTCGCTAGTTCTGTTATAGATCCCAATGTAATAGGGGGCGAGCCTAATTTTTTTTTTTTTTTAAAACGTCGCCTCACACTAGGATTTTCTCCTGTGTCGTGGGTGCATTTCACAAACATGAAATATCACATACTCAAACGCCCAGACTCGGGACAAACAAGTGTGGATCGCACAAATTTTTGCCCCGTGCGGGAATCGAACCCGCAACCCTTAGCGCAGCAGTCTAATCGCTTAGCCACTACGCCAATCAGGTGGTCAACGTATTGACATTAATGGCGAATGGGATATCCCAATAACACTTGTGTCGCCTAGATGTTTATTCTAAAGGAACTCTAACAATATGGCACTTTTCATTTATATATCAATAAATAAGTTACCTTGTATTATGTACCTAGTTGATTTGAAAAAACCGAAGTAACACTTAAAGTGTATCTCTATGGGGAATCGAAGATGTAGTACCTAGATATTGAAACTGTCGTGCTTGCCTAGGCCTAGAGGTTAACGAACTAGAATCATAAGCGATGACGGGTTAAGAAATACACAGAAGAACCTCATTATCATAAATCCACTATTTTACTTAAGGCGACCATCGACTAATAATTGTGCCCGGGAAATGGTTATTAGTGTTGCCTTGTGCTCGCAAAGCGCGACTGCTGAACAAAAGGTCCTGGGTTTCATTCCAGGGTTGTTTACCTTCGGGTAATTCTCAGTTGCTACTGATGCGTACAGCTGCACGGAGTCTAAATTTGTACCCGGTTATAGGCAATAGTCTCGCCCCCTATTACCCGGCGAATATGGGTAACATACACCTTTGCTCATCCCTAAGAGCAATATCGGCGTGATGTTATGTTTATGTCCCGTGTTACATAGGACTAATATAGTTGAACGCAATGTGGGAATGTAATAACAACATGTCTGCTTACTTCACCTGGGAATGAAGCCGTGATAGACTACATGGTTGGGAAAAACCACTGTATTTTTATGTGTCATGAAAATGGCAGAGGTTATCATTTGGGTGTAGATAATGTGGTATTTTTGTTATTTTTATTACGCACCATCTGTGCTATATAAATCTGATTCGTGAATCTGCCCGTATTTAAAAATAAAATAAAAATGTACATGAACATTGAGACGAACATAGAGCCACCTCCTTTTTGAAGTCGGTTAAAAGAGCACTTTTGAGAGAGATTGTGAGGCAATACGTTAATTACCTATGTATCTTTTCGTTCCCCTTTTGTATTTTTATGCGTCTCTGACCGCAGAAAGGTATGTAACGTTCAGAACTATCACGATATTCAGTGCAGCTAAGAACACCCCTTAACTTTATTCTTAACTTTATTATATAATTAAATGATAAATTATACAAAAAATCCAATATTAATGTCCTCTTGACCGAATTTCGGTCACGCGGCCTATCTCCAAGAGGAGACAAGCCAACTACGCAGGCGATATTATAGTGCTCAAGTATACGCGCGCAAATAAAGGTGCACTCTCTATTCCGTCACTATCATAGTCCGATGAACGGTAGAATATTACTAGTTGGATAAAAATAGTATTCAGTTACGTATTATGTTCTAATGCACTTCATACGTTATCTTAGTGCAAGATAAGGATGTGTATCAAAAGGTTCATTCACTCTAACTTAACCCTGCTGCTAGACCTGTTACATACCAGTTACATAATACTATTTATACTAGCTAGCCAGCTACCGTATGTTAAGCATAGAAGATTATTATCCACAGCCTTTGATACCCATGTCTCCATAAGCATTTAAAATATGCCATTTACAGCGTTCCTGTGCCAATCTTATATTATACACCCTGCAATTCTTGCGAAATTCGGATCGTTTCATAATAAAAAAATATTAATACGGTTACGGTTGTGCTAAACCCCAAAAAAAAATCACTACGCAGCTTACAAACCTAGCTTATGAGAAGCTAGCTTTGGAACCTGCGTAGTGTTTTTTTAATTGATATTTCAATATTAAAATTAGATTCAATTCTGAATTACTTACAACAGCTTTGTGACTTTGTCGGAAAAAACTAAGATTCATGGGCCGAATATACTTCGTAATATTCCTTTAACTGTCATCTTAACTTCTTCAGCTTATTGGACGAGAAGGTTGTTATTGATTTTGACATCACGACACTTATAAATATCAATGTTTCCAGGCTGCACCAAGTACTCGCTCAACTAGCCTGTTGTACCATTGCAATTCATAATGGATACAAATAAAAGCAAAAATATTTTTCCCTGGAAGATACGAGACGTAGAACCAAAGGTGGCTCGCGAGCTTACAAAATATTTCAAAAGTAAGTACCCTATTTATCTGTACCCATCCCTTCTCTTCAATCCCCCTTGACAAGTGGCAAAACGCTTGACGAATAGTAATCGAATAGAATGATAAATGTTTTGCCTCTTGTCAAGGGGGGCAGGTATTTGAACGATGTCACGTATAAGTTAAACCGATATGATTTCTCATATCTACACGCAGATTTATTTTAGAGTATAAAAGACCTACTACCTGCATATTAGATTATCCGACCTGCTTATTTTGTGGCAATTAAACTTGCTAATGTAGGTAGACATGTAAAGGTTCCGCTTAATTTGAATGATAACTTGATTATTTCCTCTATATCCGGCGAATTACGCTTTAGGATTTTAATGGCAGTTCTCAAACATGGCAGGTAGCAGGTAAGTATTTTTCAACCTAAAGTTCTGTCCTAAGGGCAAGGATTGGGACTTCCTTTCCTTACTTATAACAAAATTGTCAATCTAAATTGGTAAAGGAAATTTGAAAATGATGGACACGAGCAGGGCTTGAACCTGCGACTTTCGCCGTACCGTGGCGCTGCTCTAAAAATTGCAATGTTAAGAAATTCAATAAATTATACCTGTCACTGTCGTTTGCGTGTCAAAGAATAGAGATGTCAATAGACTTAAGCGGTTAACTTAGACCCATTTTAGCATCGTTATACACGATGTAGTAAGGAGGCAAATGCCCTTGACGATGTCTAATGTAATAACAACATGACTACCGACTTCTAAGAGCATACAGGTTGGATTATAGTCTACACAACATACTAACATACATCATATGTATATAGACGAGCACACAAGCTACATCCGTGTGGGACCAAAGGGCTACTTCTTCCCGCACACGTACAAGTTGGAAGCCGCCAATATTTACAACATGCAGATAAGGGCCAGTGACGTGTATGTCGCCAGCTACCCACGATCAGGTATGTTATACCTTACGTACGGGACCCGCCGTCGAGAGGCGTGTGGCGATCTGTCGAGGGTTGAGGTGCAGTGTACGCAGAGCCCACGTCCCTCGACCTAAGGTAGTTAGGAGTACACCCTGGGATTTTGCCGAGGAATCAAGATAAATAAGTTCGTACGGAAGTTGACTGTCGAGGGTGCACCTTAGGGCGTCCGGTTTCGAGTCCGAGAAAATACGTTCCGAAGTTGTCATAGAAGTTTGTGAGGTAGTTTGCGCTCGAGATCCGATTTCCGGCATCCAATTTCTCTCCGACATTCATACAAATAGTTCTACGATTTCTTCAGAACGGATTCAGATCGGACGCAGTGTGTAACCGCTCTTAGGATCATTTAGTGCAAATATTAACGACACTCGTGAAGTCTAACCATTTGCGACCTTTGTAAATGGTAGCTATTCTTTTGAATAAAAATCAAGCACGATGTTGGTAATGTCTAATATTTATTTGTAAACGTTACCTTAAGCTTTTTATGCTTTTGTGTCGCAAAACTTTAACAGACATAAAATCTGCCAAACGCTGATGCCCAGACTCGAAACAAATATTTGAAACACAACACTAAAACAAATGAAGATTGAAGAATCTCTACTTATTCACCTCTGCAGGTTCCACTTGGACCCGAGAACTAGTTTGGATCGTAGCCAACAACTGGGACTTTGCCAAATCGGAAACGGTGCCCTTGGTCGGAAGGTTCATGTTTTTGGAGTAAGTACCTACATGTATTAAGGTTGTATATTTTTTACAACTATTGCTACAATCAGATAATATTACAAACGTGAAAGTTGGAGAGGTTAATATGAAGTAGGAATGGTTGTGATTCTTTTACGCAGATTTTAAGTCAACTTTACAGACAGTGACATGGCTTAGAGATCGCAATAACTCGCATAAAGATATACTTGAAGTAAGAAGTTCATGTGGGATGGCAGTTGAAATCGCAGAAAACAGCTTATAAGATTGTAGAGGCCTATATATATTATGTTTAATAAATATCATTTATCATGTTTCAGATTCCCCACTCTTGTAAATTCCCAACACATTGATAAAATAATGAGTGAAACTACGGATGAAACTAAACTCAATGTTCTGGAGATGATCACTCAACCGGGAACTGCGAGGCTCGCGATGGCAGAGTCTCCGCGTTTCGTGTACACTCATCTACCGCTTTCTCTGCTGCCGCCATCGTTGCTCGACACAGCTAAAGTAGTGTATGTGGCTCGGGACCCGAGGGATGTGGTAGTGTCCTTCTATCACATGAACAGACTCCACCGGCTACTAGGGTATCGAGGAGACATGAAAACTTTTTGGAATTTCTTCATCAGCGATTCAAGTGAGCTAGTTTTGTTTGTGATACAGCTAATTAAAATAAAATCATTCGTATCTAAGTTCTGCGATACATAGCATGTCGTTTGAACATAAAAGAATAAATGAACTTTTGTTGAATAAAATATTTATGTCATCATTACACAATTACAAGGTAAAATTATAATCTATTTTAGTTTATTGGACGCCATACTTCGAAAATATGAAGGAAGCTTGGGCGAAGAGGCATCACCCTAACATGCTGTTTTTATTCTATGAAGACATGTCTAAGGTAATCTCATGTTGGTATTTGAAAATATGGGTACTTCATGTAATAGGAGTCCTGCTCCCTTACCATAAACTCTTAAACGCAGTTTACGTTGTAGAAGCAAGACGCCGCTACGCGCAGTGTAATGCGGCGTCTTGCTTCGGCACGCTTCTACGACGTAAACTAGCCCGTTTTAAGCGTTCATGATAAGAGGGTTGGAGCCGGTTAATATCTAACAAATGCAGGAATGTACTGTTTTTTGGAAGGTCTAGTATCAAATATGCAAGTCAATTGGAATACTGGAGTATGTTATGTCATCATTAGGTACTTTATCTATTTAGAAAAGGTGTTAAGATTACAATGTGATAAAATTATGATTTCAATTCATACAGTAAAACCTACGTTGTAATTCCTTTCTATAATGAAAGTAATTGAAACAAATTGTACATTATCCGTATACGTGCAACCTACACATAATTATGTTATAGTGCCTTCCCACGATGTGTTATCGAAAACATCGTGAGGACACCTGCACACCTGTGACATTTGTAAAGCCATCAACGGTGTGTAAAGCCATGTCAGAGGCCTACAGGCGGTTTAAACTCACACCAGGGCCGACACCAGGTTATTCATCAACCAAGCGAAGAAGAAAACGACGCTATAACTTGGGCTCACTCGTTCTTGCTGGCCCATAACACTCAGTTCCGGGTTGCGCCGCCCGTGAAATACCACCATTACGTATGTTTTTATTGGTTCCAGGACTTACCATCAGTCATCCATCGAGTGGCGCAGTTCCTCAACAAGCCTTGCAGTGAGGAGCTGGTGCTGCGCCTCAGCCGGCACCTCAGCATCGACAGCTTCAGGACCAACAAGTCTGTCAACTACAACATCATGGACGAACTCGGTCTCCTCAATCATGGAGAACAGCCGTACATCAGAAAAGGTTACAAATTCAAATCAAAATTATTTATTGAACCAGTAACGAGTTTACATTAATAACGATAATTAAGGAAATTACTATGGAGTTTCTTGCGGTTCTTCTCCATAGAAACGACTTTTTGGAACCGTGCAACTAGTTTGACGTTTTGTAAGTGCTCTTTTGTAGCCTATATGAAATAAAAACATTATGACTATGACTACTAAATATTGAGATCAATTACTTATGTGTAATGGGTTTGCTTGTGTGTGTGAGACGTGAGTTGATATTTTTAAGATTAAACTTTAAAGTATTAGTATTTATTGTTATGCTGCTTCGTTGGTCTAGTGGTCGCTCAGCGTGACTGTTGAGCACGAGGCCCAGGTATCGAATCCCCGGTCGAGCACAGTGATGGTTATTTCTATGACATAATTCTTTGTTGAAGCACAGTCAGGTTTTTGAAATAGGTTACAGATCCATTTCTTAATATAACCTAATAGGATGAAACCGTACAGAAGAATACCTACAGCTTCACGAAAGTATAGAATTACCGCATTTACTTGTACATATACTTAATGAAGAATTGCTATCTAAATGATGTTGACAAAAATTATGAGATAGTATCTGTATGTATTATATCTATTAGTAAAAACGCTGAAATTATTAGTTATGTATCTGCCTCTAGGTAAGGCGGGTGGTTGGCGCGACCACTTCGATGACGAGATGACACAACAAGCTGAGCAGTGGATCGCTGACAACCTGCGGGACACCGACCTGCGCTTCCCACACATGGATATTTAATATTTACGTTTGACATTACTGTTTAATCGTATCTATAGGGTTTATAAGGTTATCATGGAAAAAACTGTAACAGATACTAATTACTTAAATTTTGTAAGAGCTAAGTCACAATAATAGATTTTTTTAAATAAATAAAGAAAACATGTTAAACTACTTTTAAATTATAGTTAATCGCCTTAATCTCAAATTATACAATTACGTTTTTACTATTTTAAGTAACAATTTGCAGAATTTGCGCATTTTTTTAAACAATCAAACATTTGGTTTCGGTTAAGTTTGAAGCACTGATAGCCGAGTGGTATGATTGTTAGACTGCCAAGTCAAAGGTCGCAAGTTCAAACCCCGGCACGTACCAATGTCTTTTCGAATTCATGTGCGTAAGTATTATAAATTAGCTATCAGTTGCTAAAACGGTGAAGGAAAACATCTGAGGAAACCGGCACACCTGAGAGATTTTTCAACGGTGTGTAAAGCCATGTCAGAGGCCTACAGGCGGTTTAAACTCTGACACTAGGTTGTTCATCAACCATACAATAAGAAGAGATCAGTGCGTGAATATTCTCACATCATAATTATATTTTGCATACTTAGGTATTAGGTATATCATCATCAGCCAGAAGACGTCCACTATTGAACATAGGCCTCCCCGTTTAAGCGGGGGGGGGGGGGGGGGTGCCATAATCCCCACGCTTGGCAAGCGGCTTGGGGATCGCAGTATTGGTGTTAAAGTTACAGAAGACGCTGCTGCCCATCTTCTGGATTTTCCCTTAGTCGCCTCTTACGACACCCACGGGAGGAAAGGGGGTGGTCAATTCTAGGCCGGATACCACACGGCAAGTATTATTAGGTACATACCCTCAAAATGTTTAAGGAGAAAACTAAGTGCATGCAGACTGGAGTGCGGTCTACCTAACCTCTTATAATACAATGAACGCACGACACGTGAGAGATAAATTTTGTATGCAACAGAATAAAGATTATTATGTCAATGTTATCAGAACTTATCTACTCTTATTACGTTCTGAAGGTGATAAACAACTCGATAACAATTAATTACTTGTCTTATTAAACTGTGAAACTACACTCATGGAGGATCGCAGCGGTATGTCAAATTTTCCGTTCGAAGTTAAGGAGCTGGAACCAGAAGAAAAAGCTACGTTAGCAAAATTATACAAATGTAAGTCATATTTTGAACACGTTTTAATAGAATGTCGTTTGTTTTGGTAAATACCTGCAATATATTGTTTTAATTAAATGATATTTCTACGTCGCCTAGCTTATACATCTCGTGACAGTTGTACACGGGTTTATAAACAATGTGAACAATAATTAAACTAGAACACGGGAATTAAGGCGAACACAAGTTTTTAATTTTAGCTTGACGTTTGCTTGCTTTGGTTTAGCTTGAATTTCAGTCTGTTTGTGACCACGGCCGTTGCAACTCGGTCGAAACGTCAAGCTGAAATTAAAACCTTGTGTTCGCGTTGATTCCCGTGTTGTGGTTTAGTTACCATCATGCAACGCGATAGTTTAAAAGTTAGTAATGTGAACAATTTTAGTCTTAGGATTATTAAACTTACATAATATTAACTCAGTGATTTTTTATCTTCATACACTGTTTTGGTAAAGCCATAATAATGTTCCTGTTGACATGTGAAGCAATACGTGCGGTTGTACAAATTAACTGTTTGTTTTGGCAGCTCCGAACATGGACTACGTCAGCGTGGGGCCAAAGAAGTACAAGGTAATGAGGCGGTTCCTTGAAGATGCTGCGAATATCTACAATATGCCGTTGAGGCACAGCGACATCTTCGTGCTCACCTACCAGCGATCGGGTATTACATTTTTATTTCATACGATTAGATCGCCTATTAAAGTGCATATAGGATGCATTGTCTTCTGCGTATAGCTAAAGTAGGGTATACACTAGCGAGCTCAACTGTAAGGCTAAAATCACACCGAGAACGCAGCAGCGCTGCGAGCAGTTTTAAGTGTCATATTATGCTTTTAAACGTTATATTAATTACTATAACGTATCGCTTGAGAATCTTGTAAAGGTCGTGCGGCAAGCCGCGGCGGTGCGAGCACTCCGTCGACTCCACGCAGCGGCGGAAGTCAAGCGATACTATGTATTATAAAAATGAAGATAACGTTTAAAGTCATATGACACTGAAACTGCTTGTCGCCTCGCTGCCATCTCGGTGTGTTTTGAGCCTAACGGTCTTCACTCTCCAGAATGAGAAGCTGGTCGTAATCGGCTCGCTGTGAGCGCAGCGTGTTCCGCTCGCCAATGACGTAGAAAACTATGAGTTTTGGTAACAGTAACGTGCAACAGTTACAGTTACAGCTACGTACAAAGTCGATTAATCAGTAAATTACTTAATATTGGCAGATAGGAAGTCACGAATACGTCATTTGCTGTTTTAAGATAAAGATAAAGACATTTATTCGTGAAGGATATGGTACATTACAAAGTTGGTATAAATAAAATATGGTTCAACACATCCGCCTCCGTAAGAGGCATACGAATACTTAGATTCCTTAGGTAAACATCTGTTATCACAAAGATCTGTGTACTAAAAAAGTAAATAACATTAACAATTATTATAGTCAAGGTCAACATTAAAAGTAACCCTAAAATTTTTATATAATCACAAATAATTGAAATATTTGTACATCTCTTATTCTCACACTATTAATAAAATACCTATATTAACAAAATACCTAACATTTTAATATAAGTAAATATATTTATTTAAGGGAATTCTTTTTTCTATTACTCTCATGAAAGAAACTATTCAACATGTGGTGTGATGTGACCTAGCCAGGTTCAATTTTTTATCAGTTCCTATCTTTAGATTTACGTAGGGTATCTAAATATATTACGGCTTTACACCCGTTTTGTACCAACTGTTTCCTTCGCTAAAATATTAGATAATTATTAATTTGAATTTAATTAAAATAATAAAATGCATATTATGTTTACTATTACTAGTGGTTTAAGAAAATTGTTACTAACCATTTATGGGCACTGGGCTTAATTAAATTTAAAGTTATCTGAGTTAAAGTTATCTTCTGTACTATATGTTTTTTTTATTATTAATAAATATAATATAATTAAAACGGGCTAATCTCAGGAACTACTGGTCAAAATGATTTCAGTGTTAGATAGCTCATTTACCGATGAAGGCTATAGGCTATAAATCAGTCGAAATCCACGGGCGAAAATTGAGCGAGGTCGCGGGCGGAAGCTAATTTATTATAAAAAGCTAAAATTCTTGTCAGATCACTAGTATTTTCTTATATAGTTTTTATGATTATAAAAACAATTAATTATTTTCGTCTATAAATGAAGTCGGTAAGCTCGGGAGACTAAATAGTTACATATTTAGATGATAGAAAACTAGTATCGTTGTTCAAGCTATTGTACCGTCTGATGTTGCAGGTACAACATGGACCCAAGAGTTAGTTTGGCTGCTGGCAAACAACTTGGATTACGCCGGCGCAGCAAAAGAGTTACTCACCCAGAGATACTCTTTTCTGGAGTAAGTCAGTTACATACATAGCGGTTAGATAGATAATGATATTTCTGATTATGTACTTTGGTATAGCTATGATATAATGATGATAATACAAAACTGTAACATAAACGAAGATCATACCGGCATTAACTAATAACTAACGGTCTATTGACATCTCTATTCTTTGTTATGCAAACGACAGTGACAGGTATAATTTAATCCTTGGTTTAAAAATGACATTTTTTATGTAGGCAGTAAGCGTATAATCAGGGCGTACTACTACTACTACTACTAATATGGTTGATTACGGTGGTACCTTCAGCGAATTCTGGGATCTTTCCTGAACGCAGGTTTTATCAGATAAATACAAATCCCAAGTTTAGAAAATGTCTCAGAATTCTTTTAAAGGGCCACCGACAATAGTAATTTAATGTAACATTGAGATTGTTTGCTATTTATTTTGATCCCTAACTTATATTATTATTTATTTAATGTATTATGTATTTTTACAATAAAACGTATATTCTAACATGCATATTTACCATTCACCTATCGCGTGATATCTAAAATAAAATTGTTACAGAATGTTCATGTTCTTCAATAAGAATTGGGAAAAGAACTTCCTGGAAGGCATTTCTCAACCGCTCACGATAAAAAGTTTAGCAACACCAGTGTCAGAAACGCTGCTGTCAAGTCCATCTCCGCGCTTCATCAAGTCTCACTTGCCCATGTCCCTCCTACCCCCCCAACTGCTTGGCACTACGAAGGTGGTGTACGTAGCAAGGGACCCCAGGGACGTGGCCGTTTCATCCTACCACCACTCCAGATTATTTAAAATGTATGGTTATGCTGGCACCTTCGCAGAATTCTGGGATCTTTTCCTGAAGGATATTTGTAAGTGAAGTTTTGCAGAAACTGTCTAGGTAATAGGTGTTGTATCAATACTTTTTAATTTATAAGTTATGTTTTAATTAAATGTTTCAGTCACATTAACACCATATTTCGAGCATATCAAAGAGGCGTGGGATTTGAGAAATCATCCAAACATGCTGTTTTTATTCTACGAAAGCCTTTTGAAGGTAACGCAAATGTTAAATAACTACTTTATTCTTTAATTATACGAGATATATATCATTAAAAAAAAATGCGACTACTCTCATTTTCGTTTTAGTACCTCCCTCTTAGGTTCAAAATATGGCAATAAGGGCATTTCCAATCTACAATGTTTCATCGTGGTGAATGAGGTGATCAAATACTCTTCCAATTTTTAATGAGAAAAGGTCTTTGCCAGGCGGTAGGACAGTACTAGGTAGTTAAAAATGAGATAGAAATCATCGTTCAACCACATCTTAGTCTACCCGTTAAAATGTCTTCCATGCACATTGCCTTACACGTTGTTCTCTATTCCAGGACCTGCCAGCAGCTGTGCGTCGCGTCGCGGATTTTCTAGGCAAGCAACTAACAGCAGAGCAGATGTCTCGATTGTGTGACCATTTAAGCTTCGAAAACTTCAAGAAAAACGACTCTGTCAATTACGAAGAATTAAGAGATATTGGCCTTTTGGCTTCTGAAGAAACATTCATCAGAACAGGTAAGATTGGCTTAATATAGAAGAATTGCGTAAAGATATACTCTACATAGATGCAGTGGTGCTTGCTGCATATTTACCAGAGCTGACTAAAGCGCTTAAAATTCTTGTATAAAGTATTTTTCATGTCTAAATGTAATGTAATAATGTAAACTGTGGAGTCGGTGACTTACAAGACAGGACAGTTAAGACTCTAAATTTAATTTAGACTCGAATGTCTCGGAGATATTTATAACTATCTTTAATTTATCTGTCTTCGTTTTAGGTAGGGCAGGCGGTTGGCGCGCCTACTTCGACGATGAGATGACACAACAAGCTGAGCGATGGATCGCTGACAACCTGCGGGACACCGACCTGCGCTTCCCTGATGTTTAGTGTTGTAGATACATGTACTATAATAAAGACTAACAATACAGTAATATAGATTTATTTCTTAAAGTATATTTGTTTTATTATAACGTAGTGGAAGTGTGTAAGTGGTGGTGTCTGTTTTGATATATGTTATCAGCAATGTTGACGGTTTGAGTACAAGATTCTCAAATACACCCAGGCGCTAAGTTGTGGAAAAGAGGAAGAGTGCACTATTTAAATCTTATGTATTTGTATTATTAGGTGGTATATATTATTATCCAAACAGTTGTGTTTATTAACAGAGGCAGACTTAAATTAATTGTTCTTGTGTTAATTCTAGTTTTATTTTTTCTGAGCGAAGCTGAGGTC
Organism: Abrostola tripartita; assembly: GCA_905340225.1. Classification (NCBI taxonomy): domain Eukaryota; kingdom Metazoa; phylum Arthropoda; class Insecta; order Lepidoptera; family Noctuidae; genus Abrostola; species Abrostola tripartita. The sequence goes on from HG996491.1 coordinate 3,884,672, forward strand.
ACTTCTCAGCTTAGCTTCGCTCGTAATATTAGGTAAAAAGTATTCTACAAGTACCAAACTTAAATATCAGTTGACACGTAAAACTGTTAGTCAACTTGTTGCTATTGAATTTCAGCTAGGCACTTACTTTCTGCGACTCATTTAGCTAATCATAAGTCTTCATAAGTCATTTTAATAATCAATTGTAATAATAATTTATTTAAACTGAAGAACTTGTTTCATTGCGCTTGCTTACTATTTCGATAACGCCATTCAGCTCCTTGCAAGGCAAACGCCTGAGCCCCTTATAATAGCGAATTCAACCTCCATACTATTGCTTTTTCCAGCTGTCACGATAGAATACTCCTTTATTGTTTCTATAATTTAGCAATTCTTTTATTTTCTTGTAATTTTTCCTTTTATTCTTTCTTATTCGCTTACATTATGTCTGATACTAAAAGCCTTATTAAGAAACGAGCTTCCATTAAAGCTAAGCTTACACAATATTTAAGTAATTTAAACGTTTCTAAGTCCTGTGAGAAATTGAGTGACGTGCAAATCATCAAAGTTGAATATCGCCTTAATTTATTTGAAGGTTTATATGAGAAATATGATACTTTGCAGAGTGACTTGGAAGCGGCATTGGATGATCCCAGTGAGCAATATGCGGAACGTGAGGCATTTGAGAAGCAGTTTTACGGTTTGGTGGCCTCTGCACGCCAGCTGATCAACAGCGCTCGCAAGCATCATCTGGGAGATTCAGTTTCCGAGGTTGTATCTGGTACTAATCACACACACAAACATAATTCCATTCGTTTACCCAAAATTGATCTACCCAAGTTTTCAGGTAGCTATCATAATTGGTTAGAGTTCAGGGATACATTTTGTTCTATCATTCATAATAACGATAGCATAGATCAAATCAATAAGTTGCATTATCTACGCGCCTCTTTGAAAGGCAGTGCCTCTCTTGTTGTAGACAATCTCGACTTTAAATCAGAAAACTATGACGCTGCCTGGAAATTACTTTGTGATAGGTATGACAACAAGAGGTTGCTAGTTAACAATCATGTTCAGGCTCTTTTTAGCATCAATCCTGTTAGTAAGGAATCAAGTAAGTGTTTACGTTACATAATTGACAATACAAATAAAAATCTTAGAGCTCTTGCAACACTTGATCAGCCTGTTCAGTATTGGGACACCTTAATGATACATATAATGGCTAGCAAGTTAGATTCTATTACAAATCGTAAGTGGGAGGAACACAGAAACACTTTGTCCGACTCTCCAACATTAAATATTTTTATAATTTTCCTCAGTAATAGGGCTGATTTGTTGGAGACATTGGAGGAATCAAAATCTATAAAATCTAAAAGTGAAGATCAACATAACAATAATAATAAAACCAACAAAAGTTTTCTTTCATCCACTGAAAAATCTAAGTCTTGTCCAATACAATACAATACTCTTTATTGCACACCATTACACATATTTTACAGGAGGAATCAAAATCCAACGTGTCAGCAGGATCATTATGTATTTTCATGTGAGAGGTTTAGGTCTCTTTCGATCGAGGATCGTCATAAGAAGGCTAATTCTTTCAATGTCTGTCTTAGACCAGGTCACGAAGTTGGTAAATGCAAGTTAGGACATTGCAAGTATTGCAAGAAAAAACACAATACTTTACTACATACAGACAGTACCGATAGTGACCACTCTAACTCGCAAAATATTCCATTATCAGCCAATCATTGTTCTACATCTCGTGTTATTTTACTATCCACAGCGCTCGTGCAAGTGATGGACCCCAAGGGGAAACCTCACACGGCTCGAGTCTTGCTAGACAATGGGAGTACGGCGAACTTCATATCTGAAGAATTTGTCCGTAAGCTTCACCTTTCTACCTACCATGCCAAGTCAAAGGTTAGGTATTAATTCTCAATCTTCTTATTGCTACAAAGGTTGCTCGGTTTCTTTCAAATCATTTGATAGTGACTATATAATTAATATTGAATGCTTTGTCTTACCAAAGGTATCATCATCGATACCGAACACAATCTTTGATACCAGCAATATTTGTATACCTTCGAACATTCGTCTTGCCGACTCTGGGTACTACACTTCGTCTTCGATCGACATCTTAGTCGGCGCGGAAGTGTTCTGGGGTATCATTTTTTATTTTTATTTTTTTTATTTATTGGGGACAAAAAACAGTTACATGCCAAGCTTAACCAAAAATTCTTAAATTAGTACAATACTTAGAAATACATTTATATAAAATGTATTCTATATTTATGTTACTACACATGTAACCCACACCATTGTCCACGATTTCACAAAAAAAAAACAAGTTAAAAGAGAACTGACGTACAGTGTGCATCTAAGACAGTTAAGAGGAAAAGACAAGCGCGCAGAAAACAAGAAAAACAAAAAAAAAATACTTAAGAATTCAGTATCTCTATTGCTTTCACCACCCACGAAGCATGACAGATCTAGGTACTATATAATAAAGACTATTTGATAGTGGAATGCAGTCGAATCTATTATTACATATACCGTGCAGCATCATTACACCCAGAAGAAATCGTCGAGAGTTTCAGTAATTGTTCATAGGAGACTTTAGGACGATGACATCTATAATTTATAGTACGTAAATATTTCTTCTGCACAATTTCTAGCATATCCTTGTACTTATCATATAGAGGATCCCAAATCTGGACAGCGTATTCTAATTGTGATCGAATCAGTGTTTTATAAAGTATTAAGAATGTAGAGGGTCGCACAAAGCTACTTGAAGATCTCATCACGAATCCATACATCTGAAAGGCGTTTTTTTACTATATTATCAACATGAATATCAAAATGCAGACTAGAGTCATTGGTGCGAATCGTATCGCATTAGGTAAAAACAAGCCTTCCTTGTTTGAGTCAAAGCTAGGCTGGATCGTTTCCGGTGTCTTTCAGCAATCTGACTCATCTTCTCATCAATGCATGCATATTGATAACTTACAGATAGATCTAACTCGTTTTTGGATGCAAGACTATAGAATCGAAACATTAGTTAAAAGTATGTACGTGGACTTCATGAACGAGTACATACAGTTGGGACATATGACTGTTGTTAATAAACTTAAGCATAATAATAATTCTAAGCATGCATATTTTCTTCCACATCATGGTGTCTTAAAGGAATCAAGCACTACAACAAAACTTCGTGTTGTATTCGATGCTTCGGCTGCTACAACTTCTGGCAAATCATTTAACCACATCCAAATGGTAGGGCCAACTTTACAAGATGATTTGTTGTCAATACTGCTTCGGTTTCGGCAACATAAAATTGTGGTTAGTGCGGACATAGAAAAAATGTACCGACAAACATTAGTTAGTGAGGTCCATAGACCTGCAACAGATTCTATGGAGAGCAGATTCCAACCATCAACTAAAAACGTACATTTTAAGCACCGTTACTAACGGTACCGCATCGGCTCCCTTTTTGGCTACTAGATGCTTGATTCAGTTGTCGAAGTAGTGCTCTGATCCAGACATACAATTTACTCTGGCACATGACTTTTACGTCGATGATTATTTATCTGGTGGTTCATCTGTTTCAGAGACAATAGACAAATGTCGCCAAGTTGTTGCTGCTTTACAGTCTGCAAAGTTCAATCTTCGCAAGTGGCAGTCAAATTCACATGACGTCTTACAAGCCATATGCAATGATCTAATTGGCTCAGATTTTTTGAATTTGAGCGATAATAACCAAATGTCGAAACCCTTAGGACTTCATTAGAGGTGTTCGACGGACACATTTACGTTTCGCATTAATTGAACTGTTTCTGACAAGGCCTCAAAACGTCAGATTTTGTCAACAATAGCACAAATTTTTGATCCGTTGGGATTAGTCGTACCTTGTATCGTCAGCGCTAAAATTATCATGCAACAGCTTTGGCTAGCTAAATGCTCTTGGGACGAACCTATTCCTGATGATATTCAGCATGCTTGGAGTGCTTTTCAGACCACTTTACCTCTTTTGAATAACTTTGAAATACCACGTTGGGTATCTCTACGTTAGGTATGCAACTCAGTGTCTTCTTTACAAATGCATGTTTTTTCGGATGTTTCCGAAAAGGCTTACGGTGCATGTATTTATATTCGCAGCGTGTCGAAGAACGGAGAAGTTTGCGTTTATCTGCTCACCGCTAAAAGCAAGGGGCTCCGATCAAGCCAACTACCATTCCAAGATTGGAACTTTCAGGAGCACTGTTAGGTACTCGGCTTTATCATAAGGTTCGTCAGTCTCTTACTGTACATATACATGAATCAATTTTTTGGTGTGACTCCACCATTGTCTTGGGTTGGCTGTCTGCACCACCAACAAAGTTATAGGCCTTCGTTTGTCATCGCGTTTCTGAGATTCAGGATACTGTCGGAGGAAGTTCTTGGCGCTATGTTACGTCTCTCGAAAACCCCGCAGACCTCGCTTCGCGCGGACTAAGGGCTGACAAGCTGTTGTCATGTTCATTATGGTGGTCAGGCCCACAATTCTTACAGAAAGAGTCGTCTTCATGGCCGACATTTCCTCAGAATGATACATTTGATTCTATGGAAACAGTAGCTTCTCACCATGTTGACACACTTAATACCAATAATTATTATTTTTCAATAATCTTCCAAAATTTCTCTAACTTTAATAAATTACAACGTACAATAGCATTCGTATTTCGATTTATAAACAAATGTAAAAAAAGTTCAACAAACAGTGGTCCACTTTCTAGCAAAGAGTTGACTACTTCACTACATTTTTTACTGAAATTAAGTCAACAAGAGTCTTTTCATGAAGAGTACAACTTATTGTTGGCATGTAAACAACTACCAGTAAAAAATAAACTTTTATCTCTGTCACCCTTCCTAGACGAATCAGCCAAGCTTATTCGTGTAGGTGGCAGACTAAATAATTCATTTTACGACTTTAACGTAAAGCATCCAATTCTTTTATCTAGCTCTCATATTATTTGTATTTTATTATTTAACATGTACCATATTCGTCTCTTGCATGCAGGACCTCAACTCATTGGTGGTAAAAATCTAGCTAAAACGGTCACACATCAATGTGTAAAATGTTGCAGGATAAAGGCTAGTACCACGGTAATATTATAATACAGTAGTTTAACTCGGCCGCATGATAGAAATAAATGCCTACAGCCGCGCGGTACGTAAACATGCGTTAGGCTGCCCGTCTCCAGCATTTTAATTACATTTGCCTACTTTCTGTTTCTATTTAGTTTTGTGATTGTAAATATCCTTTTTATATAAATAAATGTTACTTTGTATATTGAATAGGAAGTGTTCAATAAAAACTCGTGTTCAATAAATACCATGTCTTTACTTTGAATTATGCAAACTAACAAAACACACATGCACTGAAGTTTTAACACAAGCGTAAGTAGGTGGGTACCATTGAGTTATAATGTACCTAGAGAAGACGCCTCAACTCGATTGTTTGTAACACGAGTTAGAGCGCGCGCACTCTAACTCACTTAGTCTGTGCCGAGCGCTTGCTGCAACGTGACACGTTTGAGTGAAGTTTTGTTTTTTTAATTATGCCTTCGTGTGCATTGAAATACTGTTCAAACAACTCCAGAAACATAAGTAAAAGTCAAGGAGTGACTTTTCACCAGCAAGTTCATTATTATCTTTAAAACACGCTTAATTTAATTATAATTTTTCAATTGCAACGCGTCACCGCGGCGGCGGCCATGTTTACGTGAATGTCAAAGAGTAAATAAGTACATTTGTATGCGCAGACTTGACACTATCGACGTAGGTATAAGTTTACATAATTAAGGGCAGTAAAATAGTAATTTTAAATCACGATAATAATGTTAATGCAATAACATTAATATTTTTATATTAATGTTATTGCATTAAGATTATACGTAATTTAATACGGCAAAGCGGTGGAAGTCTTGCCTCGAAATATGATTTTAATTATATAACCGTAAACACCCTAAAGCATTCCATTGGAAAAGATGTACCTATTTGCAAATTTGAATAAACATTCACTGAATCAGCCATCAACATTCAATCACAGAATCCATTTAATTCGAGCCATAATAAATCAGTACACAAAAATTAGATTGCATCACGAAGCAAAAACTGATCAAACTGTGGATTACTATACCAAACGGCAGAAACTAACTAAACTTATATTACTTAGAGGAAATTAAAATATTATTACAGCATAAATACTTTTTTATTTATTCTTTGAGTAAGTACACACATACAATATCAAGTAGGCAGAATAATAAAATTATGTCGCATCTGCACGCATTGATTGTTATCTATGAGAACAAAACACCCCCCGCTTGTCCCGCGCATACCCCGCCGTCATCAAGTGCGCGCCCTATCTTCTGTTTGAGATAGCTTCTCTAGTACGTAGTACATTATAACTCAATGGTGGGTACCTACCGTATCATAATTCATTCAGAACCGCATATCTCTATTCTATCTCTATTCGCTTTATTTATTAATCCAAACACCTTTTTTTTGTAAGATAAAAGGAAATACTTATCCATTAAAAAGACACACATTATGTACCTACCGTCCTACTAGTAAGTAAAATTATTTTATAGTCATACGTTTCAGAGTTCCAGGTAATTTAAAAAAACTTATGTCTGGATGCGTTATTGACGAATTCATACAACCAAAAACAGCACAATATTTCCTACTCGTCATATTAACTGATTTTTAGAGAAAAAATCGCGCGGTTATTGTTAAAAAAACAACACACCGTCCGTTCGACACTGCGGTACAGCCGTGACTGTCTGCGCCCCGAGCGCACCCCGAGATCGAGGCGCGTAGGTATAGCTCGCGTTTTGTCCGTTTGTATGAAGTTGGAGTACTGTATTATAATATTACCGTGCTAGTACTGTTCAACCTATTATGGGTGATCTTCCAGAGCAGCGATTACATTTGGAGTTTCCCTTTTTAGACACTGGGGTGGATTACGCTGGACCTATCATGATAGCAGACCGCAAGGGTAGAGGTTGCAGGCTTATCAAATGTTTCATTTGTGTATTTGTGTGTTTGGCTACCAGGGCAGTCCATCTTGAACTTGTATCCGACCTTACAAAAGAAGCTTTCTTAGCAAGTATGAACCGCTTTATTGCTCGCAGGGGGAAGCCACGTAATGTTTATTCGGATAATGGCACAACCTTTGTAGGCGCTTTTAATGAATTGTCTGATCTCTTATCACAGGACTGAAACTTCAAAGATATCGACCCAGGTATTAATTTTTCATTTATACCGGCGTACACTCCCCATTTTGGCGGATTATGGGAGTCCGCAGTCAAATCGACTAAGCACCATCTCAGACGTATTTTGGGCTTAACCAACCTAATGTTTGAAGAGATGGCTACATGCTTGACACAGGTCGAAGCCATTTTGAACTCGAGGCCGTTAACTCCCTTATCCAATGGCCCTACAGACCTAACTCCTTTGACCCCTGCTCACTTCCTTATTGGGCGATCGCTAATCATGCTGCCACATCCACAGATCGAGAACATCAACCTCACCAGCTTACAACGGTTTCGTCGAATTGAATACCTGAAACAGCATTTCTGGGCTCGTTTCTCTCACGAGTACATCCTTTGGCTTCAGGAGAAAACAAAATGGCGTCGTTCTTCTGGGGAGCTCAAAGAAGGCACTCTTGTTGTCATCAAAGACAAAAGCTCACCCCCTCTAATGTGGCTTCTAGGACGCATAGCTCGTGTGCTACCCGGCAGAGACGGCATCGCTAGGTTCGCTGACATCCGCACACGTAAGGGTGTCATTCGGCGGGCCTTCAACACCTTATGCCCTCTTCCTATCTCTTCTGTTAAGAATAAGAATAATTCATTGCATTGATTCCTGAAACTCACACTAGGATTCCCTGTGTCGTGAGTTCCAGGCTCCTTCATTCCGTTTACATTCATATCCGTTACAATTTTCTAAATCTAATTTAATCGTAATCTATTCATAAAAGAAATACACAAAGAAAAGTGAACAGTGCGTGCGTGCGTGCGCGCGTGTGTGCCTGCCTGCGTGTGTGTGTGTGTATTTGTGTATGTGTGTGTGTGTGAGGGTGTGTGTGTGTGTGTGTATGTGTGTTTAAATTAAGACAGTCGTGTTGGTGTTGTGAGAGTGTGTCTGAATTTATAAACAACAGGTATAACCTGTTTTTTAAGAAGGCTTGTGATATTTAGTATTAAATATGTACCTAGTTAAATATATTTCAATGTATTATAATTATTATAGTATTGTACCTTGTTAATATGAATTTTTTGTTTAGGGTAAGAAATTTTCAGTTAATTCATAGTCCAGTGTAAGGAGCCAATTTGTTACCACAGTTTTACATTTATTTTGTGTTAGTCGCAGTATTTTGTGTCGGTCATTGAGTTTCGTATATACATATGTGCGGACCCATAAAACTGTAAGACCTTCTACCAATTGTTTTCCGGCATCGAACCTTTTCCCAATGTACCCTTCGACTCGAGTGTATACATGTGCTTACGGAGGTTTTGTGAAATCTTAGGGCTCTTTCAAATTTGCCTGCGAAAGTCGTGCGGCTGTCGTACGTTTCATACAAATTGCTAAACGGACGTCTAATATTTGTATGAACCGTACGACAACCGCACGACTATCGCAGGCAACTTTGAAAGAGCCCTTAGAGTGACAGTCAATATGTAAAGCTGTCTGACTCTAAGAACTCCCACTTCGGTGTACAGTGTGTTAGTGGGATACCGGAATGGTCGTCTATAGGCAACTTTAAGCAGAGCTCGCTGAGCTCTTTCTACCTTTATTAGTGAAGTTTTGCCAGACGCACCCCATGCTATTATACAATAGTTTATGACAGATTGACACAGAGAGTAATAAACCATCTTTAGAACTGAGTCATCTGCAATCTTACCCAGTTGTTTAAAGATACGGAGCATCTTTCGAACCCTGCCCCTCAATGCACTCAGATGCTTGGACCATGACAAACGGTTATCCACTAAGACTCCAAGATATTTAAAAGTATCTGTTTGTTCGATATATGGACAAGTACACTTTACTGGGTTGGAACAGGAGTGTAGCCTTAGACAAGTAACATTGCTAGGGGACGTGCGCTTTGAGATGGCGAAGGCCTTTGTTTTGTCTACATTTAGCGTGAGGAGATTATGTTGCAGCCAGTCCGCAACAGTTTTAATGCCGCATTCAACTGAAGACTAAACGTTATACCAAGTTTCACCATAAAAAACGATTGCCGTGTCGTCCGCATATGTAAAAATTTTGGCTTGAGGGAGTTTCATGTCGCATAGTCCGTTTAAGTAAACGATAAATAGGGTAGGTCCAAGCACGCTTCCCTGCGGCAACCCAAAATGCACCGTGTTTGAGTCACTAGAATATTCCCCTAAGATGACTTTTTGGGTTCTATCATTGAGGTATGAGGTAAACCAGTCCAAAGCAACGCCACGGACTCCTAGAAGCGACATTTGAAGTTGAAGATACTTCAACCGGGGGAGTATGTTGAATCACACATTCAACACACACATATCACGCACTGGACATCGGCGGGGACGGAGCGGGGCGAGAGGGGCTTCGCGCGCCGGCGACGGGCCCCACCAGTCAGCTGATCGACTACATACCGCGCACACGCATCGCGTTCTTATCTTAAACACTTATTTGTTATTTGATATTATTTTCCCGGCAACGACAATCTTGTATACTCAGTCAGTTTTTACACTTCAATAATTAGTTATACAGTCCACTCCGAGTTTTATTCCGCCTAACACCAAAGGAACCACGCCAACAATCGTCGTACCTCGAAAAGTATAAAACCACTACGTTGTAATTTTGTTTTTTTTTTACATATATTTCGGCATAGTCCTAACTCATAATTCTAAAATTATACAATTCTTTTGATTGCACTATCTCACAACTGTTAGGCCTGTCTGATACCGCTAAGTACGTGGGGTGATCTCAGGTGATAAGTGAGTTCAAGTCATTCCAATCGCTATCTAATACTTTTCAGTTGTGTATTTGTAAGTTGTGTTTTGTACAATGGACCAAACGGCTATCCCGTTCCCATACGAGTTTAAGGAGTTAGAACCTGATGAAAAATCCCAGGTTCAGGATAAGCACCGTAAGTGTTTGATCTACTATATAATATTCTTTTTCATCATGGTATGGATTTTATAATCCTCCATGAGTAGCGTATTCGAAAGATCGTGCGAAGCATCTTACCCCCTTACCGTAAACCAAGACATTTTCCGATGTGGAAGCGAGACGCCCGCCGGTCTGGAGTTTCTGGGTCTGGTGTTCACATGATTCATTGCACTTGGAGCAAAATAAAAATATTCTTTTCTACTCTATTAATATCAAGGCATTGACATTTGACTGCCTCATTGGTCTAGTGGTTATGAGTTCCCGGGTTCTTATCCCGGATCGGGCAAAGTGCTATTGGGTATTTCAATTTGGTAATTCTTCGCAGCAGCACGGAGTACGGATTGGTGTTCGGCTGATGGCAAATAGCTCGCCCTCTATTACATTGGACCTAAAACATAAGTGGCGAAATGTGGGTGAACTATACACCCTACGCCTACACAGGCGTGACGTTGTGTTTATCATCGCATCTCTGTAATATAACTGATACTATACTATTGACAGATACGAGACTTTTTGATACGATTATCTGAACAACATGAAAGGGATCATTGTGTATTTGCGATAACGGTAAGGTACAGCGCAAGTCACACTAATATTAAGGCGAAAGTTTGTGAGTGTGTTTGTATGTTTGTTGCCTCTTCACGCTTAAACGGCTGGACCGATTTTGCTAAAACTTGGTATGGAGGTAGCTGGCACTCTGGATTAACATATAGGATACTCTTTATCCCGAAAAAATGTAGTGGGTAATACCGCGGGGCGCAGCTAGTAATTCTCATATGTAATAGATATAGAGAGTGAAATCATTTATCTATTAAGTGACAGTTAAAAAAGCTCAACACTACAACTAAAATGTCATAGTACTTCTTTCCAGAAGAAAGAAAATGGAAAACTTCCTGCTTTAATATTAGAAAGGGCCCTGCTAGGCAGTAAGCCTCTCTCCGCTTGATGTGTGTGCATGACTTGGTCATATATATATAAGACAGGACAGATCCTTTCAGACGTTTTCCATTGTAGAAGTGAGACGCTGCGCCACTACGTGTGGACGTGGTGTGACGTCTTGTTTCCACAACGGAAAACATCTTGCTTTAAAAGTTTAAAATAAGGCAACAGGTCGAGAATCATCCCTTGAAGGCTCTTTGGTATTCATTAATGTTCTGAATTGCAACTAATTGCTTTTTACATTTTGCAGTCAATCAGCTGTGTCGTGTGGGACCAAAAGGCTACGTAGTATTCAAACCCTATAAGAAAGATGCTGCCAACATCTACAATATGCCTCTCAGATCTAGTGATGTGATTGTCGCTAGTTATCAGCGTTCGGGTAAGTCATAGATAACTTCTAATCTATGGGATAAACGCCAATAGTTTCTTAATAAATCATCCTGACCGAATTTTGGTCACGGCGGCTCGTTTCATCTAAGACTAGCCAACTACGCAGGAGATTTATGCACGTAAACACAAGTGCACTCCCTATTCCCTCTCACTCATAGTCCGATGGGACGGTAGACCGACACAATCGAAGGGAAATCATTCGCAGGAACAACGGCTTAATCAGCCTTCCGAAGCACGGAGAGGTCTCGATTTGTGAAAAAGGTCACCCATAATGATGGCGGCAAGGAATAAGAATATTTTTGTTTTCCATATAAGTAATCATGAAAGTTTTACATCATCCGAAGGAAACAAACGTCTGCGGCGAGTGTCGCTCTAATAATGTAATAGGCCATTAAAGTTTATCTTGTGGGGTATACTTATAATTACTTACCACATTCTCTTATTAATTTCTCTCAGACTATTCATGAGATAGGTACTTTGTTACGGTTACATGGTAAAGGTAATCTTCAGATCTTGTTTGTTGACAAATAATTCAAAATATTAAAATTTCGATGATTCTTTTCCTCAAGATCCTTCTGTTCCCAGCTTTTACATTTGGTTTCGTTGCTACTTATATTTTGTTCAGGAACGACAATGACTCAAGAGCTTGTTTGGCTGGTGGCAAACGACTTGGATTATGCTAGAGCGGCCGCAGAACCCCTTGTCAAAAGATATCCTTTCATAGAGTAAGTACGATATAATTATAAGAAACACATTACAAATATACAAAGCAACAAGTCCAACTGACAATCTCTTCCAGTTATCTAAGGACTTATGTATCTTATCTAGACACATAAGTCCTTAGTCTAATAAAGGCTTACCTAAAAATCTTATTGCTATAATATCTAACGTTTTCATCAGTCGCAAAAACAGCACAGCTCCAAGAAAGAATATGACGTTACTCTGACATAAAGGGAAGATCTTCCAATTCTTGACGTATCGATCACATCTGAGACAGCATTCCGTGGCATTGTTACTATTGTCTTTTTGCGAATGCAGACCCAAAACCGCAACAATATATCACGGAAGAGCAAAATGTTAATGAGTTATAACGTAATATTAAAACGGTTGCAGTGGCTTCATGTTCTTCGACGAAAGCACAATAGATCAGCATATAGAAAATGTAACAAAGGATAACCCAGATGCCGACATACAAAAGATAAAGGACCTTTTAACAATGTTATCGAAGCCACCGAGCTCCATGTTGGCGACGGCACCGTCTCCTCGCTTCATTAAGACTCACTTACCTATGTCCCTACTGCCCCCGAAGTGCCTGAATACTGCCAAGGTGGTGTACATTGCTAGGGACCCCAGGGACGTGGCCGTGTCCAGCTATCACCACACCCTACTCTTCGAAATGATTGAATACCCAGGAGGCTTCAAAAAGTTTTGGAACCTTTTCTACCGTAGTTTATGTAAGTAGAAAGCTGAAGGTTTACAAATAAAATACTTGATATATTATATACTTTATTTAGGTACCATTATCCAATATAAAATCGATTCATTATTAAGCGGCGATATCGCTGAACATACAACTCTAAACCTAGTAAACATATTTTATCGTTAATGACACGAACGAACGTTATTAGTTACATTTGTTAATAAAATTTAAACTGTTTTTCAGTCACTCTGACGCCGTACTTCGAGCACGTCAAAGAGGCCTGGGATTTGAGGAGTAATCCAAACATGCTGTTTTTGTTCTACGAAGACGTCACTAAGGTAATGAAAATGATGCAGATGTGAATAACTATAACGAAGACTAATTATATAACATAACATCACGCTTGTATTCTCCGAAGGGAATCAGAGGCGTATTGTACACCCACATTTCGCCAGTAATGTTATAGGTTCCAATGTAATAGCAGGCTGCACGCCTATTGCTACCAATCATAAATTACCAAATGGAAAAACACAATTAAACTTGCCCGACCCAGGACCTCATCCTTAGCAGTCGCTTAGTAACCAACGAGGCAGTCAGTCGAAAGACTATTCGTAGGATTCTGAAAAATAAATTGAATGGAACGGAAGTTAGCAGGGCTTACAATCAGTCGAGGTCAAGTCGAGGTAGCACAGAGTACCATTCGTAAGTGATAGTCATTGAGCTGAACGTCGAATAATGTTAGCAACGAGTAGCACGATAGTGAGTTTGCTTGCGTTAAGCAAAACAAAATTAAATAGATAGATAGAATATACTATTTTGCACATCATGGACAACTGCCACTCACAACCGAGAGGAATGGAGGAAGAAACGGGGGCCTTTGCCCTGCAGTGGGACGACCATGGCTGAAATCATAATTGCACACCAAGAAACTAACAATACAGAGGAAGCTTAAAACTAAAAACACAGTTGCGGTCTTATTGCTAAGAGCATTTTTTTCAGACAGCCATTATTGGACACCTAAAGTAAAAAAGTAACGGGCAGATAGCGGTGTACATCCTATACAATTAATCTAACAATACATACATACTTAGTAAATACATTCGTTCTATATTCGGTGCTCATTACCTTAGTGACTTCCTTAGATTTTCGTTTTGTTTTCAGGACATGCCAGCAACTATTCACCGTGTTGCAGACTTTTTAGGCAAGCAGATTAATGAAGAGCAAGTGGCTGGTCTCTGTGAACATCTGAGCATCAACAAGTTTAAAAACAACAAATCTGTGAACATGGAGGAGTTGAGGGAGATAGGCATGATCGCGCCGAATGAAACGTTTATTAGGAAAGGTGAGTGTGTGTAGTGATAGAGTTAGTAGGGTCTGGGAAAGTAAGGTTCGCTCTTCTTTCACTCTAGTTTCGATCGTAAATATTGTTTTGTCCTATTTCCTCCACTTCATCCCTTTTCGATAAGCTGTCAAATCGTCATTTCATTATAGTTTCTGTATGGTTATTGTTGATTCCACAGCAACTAAAAATCTAACTTTACAGTTAACGGAAAATTAGGATTTACAGAAAACCAGCAAGTAGTGTCTTGTAATTAAATTATTGGTTAATGGAGTTATATACCCCATCCAATTTAAAAAATAACGACTATATGGCTACCTCATAATAAAAGCCGGGTAGCAATATCCATCTGCCCCCTCACCATGAACTCTTAAAACAGGACAGTTTACTATGTGAAAGCGAGACGCCGCTACATATGTGCAGTGCAATGCGGCGTCCCGCTTCCATAACGTAAACTGCCCTGCTTTAAGAGTTCATGGTACGGGGGCTGAGCGCGTTTAACAACCACTGATACAATCACTCGCCTTTATTTGGGGCGTTGATCCGTCTTGATCCCCTGAATTGCAGAAATCTTTGATGAGAATTATGTTTATCGTCGTCAGAGGTATCTAGACTAGAGGATAGAAATATACTAGAAAATAGACTAGAAAATAGCATTCATTTAGTTGGCTTACTTTGCAGTAATATTGATAGCAACAATATCAATTTTATTTTCTACGTTATGATTTTTATTAAGCACTGTTTCTTCCACCAGGTAAGACTGGCGGTTGGCGCGCCTACTTCGACGAGGAGATGACACAACAAGCTGAGCAGTGGATCGCTGACAACCTGCGGGACACCGACCTGCGTTTCCCACACATGGAGAATTAATTCAAATTCTTGTTTCTTTTGATAAGTTGAGATATTAATACGAAAATAAAAATTGTACATTTTGTGTTTAATATTACACTGGAGTGAATGGCTTTTTATTATAAAGGTGACACATGGTAAGACCTAGTTCGCTCGCTGTTTCTATTTTGGTTTTAATTTCCTACACGCTTTAAAAAAATATTATAAGGATACCTACGTTTGAAGTTGCCGAAATTTAAAGATTTCGCTAACCGCCGACACCATCATTCAAACTAGTATATAAAAAATGACGTGTGAAAGTGTTTTTTTTTAAACCTATTTGCAGAAATAAAATCATTTATCATTTAACGTACCTATACAACATTGATAGGTAGGTACTTAAAGCTAGCCACGAGGTACACTAATCAGAAAGAAAAGAGATGCAAAAGCAAAATGTATTTGCTGTATGAATGGTTAGGGGAGTCTAAATAAGTTCTCACACGAATAAAGTGCAGTGAGCCCTAAATAATGTAGCAATACAGTATAAAAGCTGTGAAAAATGAAAATAAGCTAACTTTCACCATAGCTTTCACTATGTATAACTTTTAAAATTAATAGTATTTATGTCAAAATGAATTTGTATGGGAATATTAATTATTCGTCACACTGCACTATAAGTATTTGTGCAGACTGGAAAGATCCGAGGGTCGCCTCTCTAGGAAGTACCAATTCAATGACAACAATCACAAATGACGCCAGCCTTGATAATACCTTGAGCAGGCATAATAAAATGTAACAGCCTGCTCTGAACTGCCAGTTGTGGAGTAAGAACCTAACACATTCTTAAGGAAAAATCACGGTGTGTAGGCTCCGAATACCACGGACCCAGCTGGAGTTGGTTGGTTTGATGTCAGTGCGGCGTCTGCAGCCGAGACCGCAGCTTGTGTGCGAACTATCACCCAATGTCTCTTATCTAAAACAAAACGTATTCTACACATAAAATAAAATAAACAAAATCATTGTGTCCAAGTGTTTATAAAGCTATAGATTCATTATTCAAAGTGAAATGGATCACGAAAACCAGTTTCCGTTCGAGATAGAAGATGTGGAACCAGAACTAAATAAAGAGTTGTTGGAATATTTTACTGGTAAGTCATTTACATGTAGGTAAGTAGGCTATTACTTTCTATATGAGACGATTATAATGTAGCGTTGAAGTGTCAATAACGAATTTTTTGATTTGTTTCTCTTTTGAGTACAAGCGAGTACAGTATCCGTGCATTTTATAGGTATCTACTACAGGTATTGCGATGCAATTACTCGGTTATTTGTTCTCTACATATCAAACACTTAGATGCAATTATGTGCATAAATAAATCGTTTCAATATACATAATACATAAGCCTTCATATCGCACTAAGTATAGGTATTATTACCTATTATTATATTAGTATTACCCAAAGGGTCGGAGTGAGGTAGAAAGATAGTCTTCTTCTTATCGTATGGTTGATGAACAACCTGGTGTCAGGGTTTACACCGCATGTAGGCCTCTGATATGGCTTTACACATCATTGAAATATCTCTCAGGTGTGCCGGTTTCCTCACGATGTTTTCCTTTACCGTTTTTAGCAACTGATAATGAATTCGAAAAGACATTGTTGCGTGCCGGGCTTTGAACTTGCGACCCTTGACTAGGCAGTCCTACGGTCGTACCACTCGGCTATCAGTGCTATAATCAATGCTGTTTAAGAAATGGGATCAAACATAACACATACATGCTTCAACAAGCCTGACATTCTTAAGGCTAGATCGTTAGGTCTCGAGGTTTTAAGGCACAAGGGTCAACAGACCGAGAGATTACACGAGAAACGATGGATCGTTGTTCGCTACATTAAATCACTTTACAATAATAAGTATGTACATTGTACAGTATCCACTTAGGTAGTAGATAATCTTTTGTTTGTCTTCAACTCATAACTATCATAAGTCATGACACATCACAAATCAATTCATTCAGTTCATTGACTTTTAATCGCTGTAATCTGTAATGTAGGGCAGTGAAATAGCGCCGGTAGTTGAAACGTAGTTTCTGATTTAATAACAATCATCCGCCGTACCTATCGCACATAATAGCAACAAACATTGTAATTATGATTAGACTTAATGATGGAAAATGCAATTCTTTTCATTAGGTAAATGAGCCTTGTAATTTATTGATATCTAGTCTGTTGATAAATAAACAACATGATAAGAGTTTTAAATATGAGTATTAACTCGCGTCTTTTTGTGTCTTTTCCGGGATGAAAGCAGTCGATTCTATGTGTTCATAAAATAATTTATGAAATAGAATACTGTTTTGAAGAAATACATAAACCCTCTTTGAATATCCATAGATTGTATACAGTTTATTAAATTGTTTTCTATTTTACGGAAACCGACTACAAGGCCCCTCAATTGGTTCGCCTGCACGATCTTTAGTTAAGTGATTGTATCTGTTATTATTTTATCAAGGTTCAATACAACTATTAATGAGTAGACCGATCTATTTTTAGATTTAATAATTAATTTTTATAAACATTAAAAAGGCAATTATTCATTGCAATTAATACTTATCTTATCGTATGGACGACACATTTTGACATGGAAGGAGAAGCTGTTAATGCAGACATTTAGAACCGCGCTTGTCCCGGTCAATTCTTAGATGGGTAACCGTTATTTACCTACACATTGAGATTGTGTACCTCGAAAAGGACCTCGCTAAGTTTAACGCACAGTTAAAAGTGAAAGTGTGGCAACACTGGTAACTTATTTAGCCTTCAACTAGGTATTAGTATTGTGATAGTAACTCGATATACTAATAGGATAGTTCTTGGAGATCTAGCTATCTTGAACTTAAGTCCCAATATAATAGATATAAAAGATATTGGGACCTATGTATAACATAGCTGACGAAACGCGGGTGCGGGTACACTCAGCATCATAAGTAGCTTAATATGTTAAGAA
Source organism: Abrostola tripartita (assembly GCA_905340225.1). Classification (NCBI taxonomy): domain Eukaryota; kingdom Metazoa; phylum Arthropoda; class Insecta; order Lepidoptera; family Noctuidae; genus Abrostola; species Abrostola tripartita. The sequence continues at coordinate 3,902,755 of HG996491.1, forward strand.
ACGTTATGTCAAATAATTGAAAGAAACAAACATTAATACAAGTTATTGTTTCAAATTTGATTGGCGCAGTGGCTAAGCGATTAAACTGCTGCGCTGAAGGTTGCGGGTTCGATTCCCGCACGGGGCAAAAATTTGTGCGATCCAGGAGATACAGTACCATACAGGAGAAATTCCTAGTGTGGTAGTAGTGCGACGTTTTTTTTTAATTAAACATATATATGGAAGCGACCGAATGATGATCTGAGAATATTTAAAACTTTTTACTATAAAAAAACCGTCGTGTGGTGTCGTGTGCCGTGTGGTATCCGGCCTAGAATTGACCACCCCCTTTTTCTCCCGTGGGTGTCGTAAGAGGCGACTAAGGGAAAATTCAGAAGATGGGCAGCAGCGTCTTCTGTGACTTCACCACCAATACTGCGATCTCCAAGCCGCTTGCCAAGCGTGGGGATTATGGCAAACCCCCCCGCTTAAACGGGGAGGCCTATGTTCAACAGTGGACGTCTTTGGCTGATGATGACTATAAAAAAAGTTGTTCTTTAATTATAATGCAAATCTAACTTATGATGCCGACTGTACTATTCACCTCTTCTCCGGGAAATACGGGCATGATATTGTTTTTTCTTGACTTTATCATTGGTCGTTTATCGCTCGAAGTAGGTTAAACAAGTGGGTAATATTTAAGAAATAGAAAGTCATCTGACCAGTGTTATTGGTAGTTTGATCTGTGCCTGATAAACGGCTCGCCCTTGTTTACGGATTTTTTTTGCAAAGAATTATATTCATGACAACTGTAATCGATTTATTAAAATATTTCTTTATTTTTCATTAAATAAAGTACGGATACGAATAATATTCGTTAAATTAATGGAAGCTAAAGTAGTAAAAAATTTAGTTACCAATGATTTTTTATAAAAAAGAATGTAGAAGCCCAAACAGCTCTTGACATGAATAAGGGCTCCGTTCGAGTTCGAAACTAGTCGGGCATTCCCAAATAGAAACGTGAGTATAACGTATAACCGGAATATATAGTAAATAATATGGATTTTACGAAAGTTATTACACTAATACCTACTCTATTTGTTGCACAGTTATTATTCATCATCATCATCATCCGGAAGACGTCCACTGCTGGACAAAGGCCTCCCCCTTAGAACGCCACAATGAACGACAACTTGCCATTTGCATCCACCGGTTGCCCGCACACAGTTATTATTGTAGCCCATAAACTAATAGTATTTTCCCACATTTAGTCGTGAATTGTAAATAATACAATTCACGACGAATAGAAAGTTATTTCAATCGTCCATTTAACGGGATTCATAACTACTTAATTAGTTAGTTAACGGACGCAAAATAAACCGTGTATTAAAAAAAATGTTTGAACTCATTCACTTCTCATAAGCCGGTTAACGGATTTACATATATAGTTCATTAGTGGCTACCACGATCAGTCGATATGCCAGGTTAAGCCGTGCTCGCCGCGGTTAGTCTTGTGATGGGTGACCGTTATCACATGTCGAGACCCCTCCGTGCTTCGGAAGGCACGTTAAGCCGTTGGTCCTGCGCCTGATCTCTCTCCGGTCGTGTCGGTCTACCGTCCCATTTGACTATAAGAATGAGGAAATAGGGAGTGTTGCGCGCTTACATGTGCACTATAATATCTCCTGCGTAGTTGGCTGGTCTCGGCTGAGACAGGCCGCCGTGACCGAAATTCGGTCAGGAGGACATTATTACTCATTAGAAACACTACTTACTACTTTGATAACTCGGGTTTATTTCCTAGATAAAGCAAGGCATTTTCACTAGTATTCTGGCTCCTGAAAGGTGGGTCTGGAAAGGGGGAATAGACTTAGACGGAGTCTTTGAACTTACGAGGATGAGTGACTTGCTGCTCAGCTTTTTACAGCACTTAATGTTGGTAACTTGATTACATTTCAGGTGAGTTTACAAACTTCGTACGCGTTGGCCCAAAAAAATATTTCTTCCCTCAAAAATACAAGTTGGAGGCTGCGAATATTTACAATATGCCGCTGAGGCCGACTGATGTTTTTGTCACCAGCTATCCACGATCAGGTATTAAAACAATTTTAGTCGTGAATTTTTAAATGTTACCCATATTAGTGGCCATATGATGGTAACAGTTCCGTTTTGTTCTAGGGACAACATTGACACAAGAGTTGGTTTGGATGGTGGCAAACGACTTAGATTATGAAAAGTCTAACGAAATTCCACTCACTGAACGTTTCCCCTTTTTGGAGTAAGTTTAACACATTTAATATTAACGCAGAAAATGCTATCTTCCAAAAATGTAATTTAAAGCTACTGATATCATTGTAAATGCTTTATTTTTGGCCATAAAACATAACATAATGGATTCTTTATAACAAGACCACGACACTTCAAACCTTAACACCGACACCTGTTTTACTTTTCAGATTCTCTATATGCGTGCATCCTGAAAATATGGCGAAGTTCAGAGAAGAAAACGGAGACAGCGAAGAGAAACTTAAGCTCCTAGAGTTCGTTACCCAGAGAGGAACCGACCTACTGGCCGCAGTCCCTTCCCCTCGGTTCATCAAGTCTCACATGCCGTTGTCCCTTCTGCCTCCCACTTTGCTGGACACTGCCAAAATGGTGTACGTCGCGCGAGATCCCAGGGATGTAGCGGTGTCCTTCTACCACTTGAATAGACTGATGAGGACGCAGGGGTATATAGGAGACTTCAAAACGTTTTGGAACTTCTTTATAAGGGGCTTGCGTGAGTTTGGGTTTTGTTGCATTATTGGCATGATTAGTAGAATATTATGTAGGTACAAAATTATAGTTAAAGTATTGGAACTCTTATATGTTGGATTCTGTAAACTCAAGTCCTTTGATATATCATTTTGACTAATACATATGTATATGTGCGCACAAGATATTACAAAAAAAATCAAATGGCGTCTGCCTGGCATCCATCCATTGAAAGAGGTGTCAATTTTAATGAACTTTGAACTATTTCAGACCACTGGACACCATTTTTTGATCATTTAAAAGAAGCTTGGGACAAAAGAAACAATTCTAATATGCTGTTCTTTTTCTACGAAGAGCTCTCTAAGGTTAGTATACATTTCTTTCCCGTTGCTTTCAGTGCATAACTTGAGGTAAGACTGAACACAGTTATGCTTGGGTATGCTGACCAAATCTGGTAACACAGTAATAATAGCACTCCCAACGCACCATATGTTTTTTTCAAATAGAATTTCGAATTTGTTCATTTTTGTGGAGTTACCAAGGTAAGAGAACGAATGGTCGGCATTAAAATTTAAAATGATTTTTAACGCTGACTCGATTCATTCATGTCCATAGTCACCTATAAGTTTTTATATATTTATTGATTGTCCCTTAGGATTTGCCGACGGCTGTGCGTCGTGTAGCGAAGTTCTTTGACAAACAGTTCTCAGACGAGCAGATAGCCCGCCTGTGTGACCACCTCAACATCGATAACTTCAAGAACAACAAGTCGGTGAACTATGACGTCATGAAAGAGCTCGGTATTCAGATGCCCGGCGAACAGGCTTTTATCAGAAAAGGTACGACAATCTGAACTCATCGACAGCCGAGACAGAAATTATTTAATAATAATTAATTGGCTTCAATGCAGTCAAACACACACAAACACAACATACTTTCCTATTATTGTATATTTTTTATAAAACAAGGCCATAAGATAAGGGTGGCAACACATAAATCAACCCGGAAAGAGAACGTAACCGTATCGCCTTTCGCCTCGCCATCAAACAGGCGTCAACCTTATGTAAGCACGTAACCCATCGATTTTGAATACTAAGTAGTTCCTACTATAGATTGGCTGTGCGACACAGAAAGACCTTAGTGCTGTGTAGGTTAGCCTCCTCGCCTCGTAACGGCGAGCCTTAAGCGCGGCGTCGCGTCGCCTAGCCGTAGCCGAGTCGACGTATCGGAGCAGCTGATCCGCTTTGTTTAGGTCTCGGACAATAGACCAGTGATTTCGCTCTAACCTACACTGTACTAAGGTCTTTTTGTTTCGTAAAATCAATAGTAGGAACTACTTGGTATTCAAAATCTATGGGTTACGTGTTTGCTAGGTTGAAGCCTGTTTGGCGAGGTTAGGCGAAACGGTGACGATCCCTTTTCGATTTGATAAATGCGCTATGACCCTTAGGGGGATGCGCAGTCGATAGGCGCGAAATTACTTTTTTCGTGTTATTTGCTGATCACAGCTCAACTACACTTGGGAAAGTAATGACCAAATCTGCGACCACAAGACGGCTAACACACGTATTTTTATATATATTTTTAATTTCAAAATATAGCTGTCTCTAATTATTTTTATATAGTTTTTGAGTTCGCTATAATAATACAGCTAAACAGATAATTATGACAGATTCAGATATTGCTGCTTCAAAAAGTGTTGTTGAGCTGAAATGAGCAAATAACAAAAAAAAATGGATTACGCGCCTATCGACGGCACGTTTATCTTAAGTATTATAGCGTCAGAAGATCGAACCGTACTCAGTGGTTAGCTACTGCGCTCTGTAGGTTTTCAACATAACTACTATTTTGCCTTCTCTATGCTATATTGTTTTTTTTATTCGTTTTCTTATCATTACTTCGCAGGTAAGGCGGGCGGTTGGCGCGACTACTTCGACGAGGAGATGACACAACAAGCTGAGCAGTGGATCGCTGACAACCTGCGGGACACCGACCTGCGCTTCCCACACATGGAACTTTAATATTAATTTTGAATTAAATATAACACTAGCCTGCCCGCGGCTTGGTCCGCGTCGATGTCGAATTTTATTTTTACCTTCTATTGGGCGTAGGGTAATGTTATAAAGCCTATAATAGCCTTCCTCGATAAATGGATTATCCAATACAAAAATATTTTTTTAATTCGAACCAGTCGTTCTTGAGATTACCGAGCCAGAACATCCAAACTCACAAACTTTACCTCTTTATAATATTAGTAGATTTGTAATATACCTACATTATTATATTTATATTCCGTGCTTCGGAAGGCACGTCAAGCCGTTGGTCCATCGCCTGATCTCTTTCCGGTCGTGTCGGTGTACCGTTTCATCGGAATATGAGAGTGACGGAATAGGGAGAGCACCTGTGTTTTCGCGTGTACTTGTGCACAATAATATCTGCTGCGTAGTTGACTAGTCTCATATGAGATAAGCCGCCATGACCTAAATTCGGTCAGGAGAACATTATTAGATTTGTATTAGAAAGAAAAGATTCTATAAGGGTGATAAACATTTATTTCAATTTTCTTTGTAACTCCATAGTTGAAATATTAAGGATTACTCCTTAAGGCAACACAGACAAGTCGTAAAACGAGGGCGCGTCGTGGCACGTCCTATCTGTATGTTTTGCGTCGCGACGTTTCTATACATTTCGGCGTACCTCAGCTGGCAACGTTGCCACTGTTCTAAATTCACCCTAGGTTCCAGGCTGTTCTGTGGCATTCCTAAGCTCACCTCGGCATTCCTAAGCATACCTCGGCATGCCTGAGGGCTCCGCAATCTGCACATTTCGTATATTTCTATAATACATATGTTCCAAGTGATAAATTGGGTCACTTTTCAAAATGGCATTCCTATGGCATGCTAACGAGCTCGAAGGCCAAAGCCTTCCGCTTCCAACCGCTGCCAGCCATTCTGCGTATATCGTTGCCCCACCTAGCTTGAGGATGTCCTACACTACGTTTAACGAGTCGGTCTCCACTCCAGAACACGTTTTCCCCAACGATTGTCGGTTCTGCGATAGATATGACCTGTCCACTGCCACTTCAGCTAGCTAATCCTGTGGGCTATGTTGATCCGTCACCGTCAGTGTCCACTACACATGTCTCAACGGGTAGGACGCACTCGTTGAAGACTTTCGTCTTAAGGCATTGAGGTATGTGTGGCGAGAAGACTCCACAAAGTTTCCTAAATTCTTCTCAACCTAGCTGTATTCTGCTACAGGCTTCTTTCTCGAAGTTATTCTTACTCACTTGTTATATTCGTCAGAGGTAAATATACCCGTGAACCACTTCAAGAGTAACTCAGTCAAGCGCAATTGGTTCCGGAATGGCATGTTGGTCGATAACTTACGTTCTGTCCAAGTTCATCCGGAGACCGATGCTTACTGAAGATTTTTACTTAGTTATTGTGTGATTGGGAAATTAGTTCGCAATGGATAAATCAAAATTAGTCGATATGATTCGTTGACAGTAATAAAACCTGGTTTTGATTAATCTGCCCCATAGGTGATGAACATTTTAATAATGCCCGGACAATTTGATTATTTCATTAGTTATTATCACAATGCTCTTTCATTTTGCGCATTTTTTAAACTGCGCAGGGTTTTATTACAATGCCCTATTAATCTCTTGGTCCTTATCATAATTAAATATTGTTAGTAATGGATGTTAACGCGTGAGCGCCTACCGCAATATTATTAGCCAAAGCTACGCGCACGCTGATTTCATCTATGCGTTTAATATTCTTTCTTTTACAACCACTCGCTTGTTTTCTACTAAGCCATTCATATTGTCTAACATACGTCAAGAACACACATATTTTGTATAAAAGTTAAATAGTTAAAAAGTTAATATTTAGAAGAACTGAAGTTTTCATTTCAAGACTTCCATTTTGTACACTACGAGACAATGGATTAGTAAATAGTAATGCCATATATACTATGTCGCAGCCAACTAGCTTAATGAGCCGTTCAATAAACAGCCTAGCCTCTTTACTATACGGCGCCATTAAACTAGCTTCCTAGGTAGTACCAAGTTTGTTCACCAACTTCATTACAAAAAAAATTTACATCAAGCCTGTATTCTTCGAAGGAGTAGGCAGAGGTGACTGTAAGTACACCCACATTTCGCCAGTTATGTTATAGGTCCCAATGTAATAGGGGACGAGCCTATTGTCATTAACCGGACACAAATCCAGACTCTGTGCTGCTACTGAGAATTACCTAATGGAAAAATCAGGTACAATAATTATACCTATATAGATAGATAGATATATAATAAAGAATAAAATACAATACAAAGAAAATAAATTAAAAGCCAATTTTAATCAATAATTAGTGGGTAATTTTTCATTTATTTTATTTACAATCAATCAATTGGAAACTGATATAGAGAATCGATTCCAAGAGTTATTTCTTTTGATAATAAATTTGCATAATAGGATGAAAATGTAATGTTAAAATGTTTTTTTGTGTAAGAAATGTTTCTGTTTTATATTATAAGTTCACGTGTACGTCTGGGTTCACTTGCACAGTAAATTATGTATCTTATCTACATTTCATTTGTTTTCAAGTGAAAAAAAAGGAACTGGCGACGGAGCTGCTGTTTTTAGACACGCTATAGCGTGTTCAGCCAAGTGAAAAAAAAAGGATCTTGCGACGGAGCTGCTGTGTCTACACAGGCTGTAGCATGTCCAGCCAAGTGAAAAAAAAAGGGAACTGGCGACGGAGCTGCTGTGTCTACATAGGCTGTAGCGTGTCCAGCCAAGTGAAAAAAAAAAGGAACTGGCGACGGAGCTGCTGTGTCTACACAGGCTGTAGCGTGTCCAGCCAAGTGAAAAAAAAGGAACTGGCGACGGAGCTGCTGTGGTAATATTACACGAAACATTTCGAGCTACTTTTGACCTCTTCAAAACTCGTAAACAATTTAATCTACATACATTGAACTTGGCACATTTATTAAAGCCCCTTAGTTTGTATAGAATTTAAATTTCATGTATGTACCTCAAACAGTTATGGTGGTATATGATGATGAGGTGATAGGTGAATATACAGTTTTATTTTTCTTATAGTTTTTTTACCTGAAGACCTAGAAATTTAATATTTGATATCAAAGTATTACGCATATACAAAGGAAAAAATCTGAAAACTGAAAGTTATTGATAATTAGTATCAACAAAGTAATAACAGCGTAGGTGAGTAGAGTGATTTTACTAAAAACAATGTAATAATGATTAATAATTTATATACAAATAGTAATGATATCCCATCAAAAACATAAATGTGAAATGAGAGCCAAGTTCTATATTAAATAGTACGTCATTGTCGACCAGGTGCCAAGTTCTGTGTAGAAAGTCCTAAGATTTGACTTGGCTAGTTTTTCGGTTTACTTAGTTGTTTTCGGTATTAGGTTCATACATGTATTATATCGATCTAACAGTCTATGTACAGTACGAACAGGAAGTACACATACTCGCAAATATAATATAGCCTGTACGTAAAAAAATGCCAAGTCAAATCTTAGGACTTTCTACACAGAACTTTTGGCGGCGCAGTCGACAACGACGTATTATTTAAAGAACTTGGCTCTCATTTCACATTTATGTTTTTAATAGAATTGTTTACTCGCGAACACACACTCACCCACATACACACCCACACACCTATCTCACATAATGGCATATCAGTATAAGATTGCACTCTTAATTCTTTTTGGTTTATAACCTTAGCATTATAACTATATCACAGCTATACAGGGTGGCTGAAACCTTAATGTTAAGAAAAAAACATTTATCACAGTTACATAACTGATTATTTTATAAATAAAAGTGCAACATATGAAGATTTAGTCGCAAATTTTTTTTTTTTGAAATGGTTGCCTTCTTTCAAAAAAATTAAGTTGGTCAGGTCGAAAATTCTCAAAAAGTCTGAAAAAATGTTGTGCTCAGAATCTTTGAAATATCGCGGAACATGCATGGGGTAATTCGGATACCCCTCGACACGAGAATCCAAATTTTGTTTTCTTGACGTTAACGTTTCGGTCAGCCTGTATATGTAGGCTTATCTAGAACCGAGTGCGGTGATAACCAGCATAATATACAAAATAAATAAATTAACCGCATGCATGATAAAATGTCCAAAAAAAGAAATGAAATTACTTGACAAAGGAGAATGGGCAAATAAGTATGGGCGCTGACCCCAGGCTGTATCAAGTTATGACATAATATGTCATTTTAAAGGTCACAATAATAGCTTCATTTTATCGTATGACACCAACATTTTCAGATGTGCAGGGGAAGAACTGTAACTGTTTTTCCTGTAATGTAATGGACCTACCTACTTTTGTGTATGTGACAGACAAAACTTACTACCGGCGAAAAGTCAGTTACACTGTAAGAACAGTAGATAGTGTTTTTGACTAAAACCGTCTCTGGTACGTTTTCTCAAAATATCGAAAATTACTTTTGTTTGCATATATGGCTGCAATAAATAATACATAATATTACCATTTGAAAATTCAGATATCTAGAAAATCAGGTGCAAACAAAGAGTTCAAAAACCTTGAAAAATTTCGATTTTTTTAAATTCCTGAAAAAAAACTTCTTTCAGGGGTAACGTTAATAATAATAATAATATCCTTTATTTGCTCAGAAAGTAGGTACATACATAAAGATGTTAACTAAGAATATCATTGATCCTTGTACAATCTGCCTTAAGTATGGCATGCAAATATACGTTATACGAGTTTCCCGTACAAATGTTTGGCAGTTTTCAGTTCAACGTACTGCCCCTTTACCATGAACTCTATGGGGGCTGTACATTAATAATGAGTTTTGATAGTACCATATTGAATAGTTATGTCATAGACAGACTGCAGGCATTTGTTCAAATGGATGTTTCGATATCTTAATCAGAGGTACCAGACAAGATCAACGGTTTTAGTCAAAAATACTTTCGACTGTTTTTGCAGATCAACATACTTTTCACCGGGTAAAGGTATGTTTAAAACTAAATAAGTACCTATTTATCTAGATGATGTTCTAGATAAATCATACAGAAAAACACTAATAGTTGTTTGCCTGCACATTGCACAAGTGTATATTACAATAAAATGAAGATTGTTAAGACCTTTAAAATTACTTAATTTTTACACTTTAGACCAACATTCATAACTTTTATCAATGTTACGAAACTGATTATTTTATGCGTAAAAAACAACTGAATGTTTACTGGCAAAAAGATAATAATTTTAATAATTCTCTAAAAGACAGAAATAAATTCATAACTGGGAAACTACGAAATATCGCGGAACATATGTACATAGGGGTAATTTGGATACCTCAGGACACGGGGACCTAATTTCTTTTCTTAACGTCAATGTTTTGACCACCTGTATAAATATACATAAAAATACATACAAACAATGTAATAGATGGGATAGAAGAAAAGTCAACAACCTTTAAAAAGTTTAAGAGAGATAGGTTAAAGGATGAAATAGCTGTTTCGTACTGAAAAATTAAAACATCTTTTTTGGATGATAAATTATATTTATTAATTCAAAGTGTGTACCTTCGTTGTCTGTGACATTTCTGCCATCTAATTAGGAGATCATTTAAACCCTTGCGATAGAACTTTGGGGATGTGGACTCCACAAACTGTGTGAAGGCATTTTGTAATGCTTTCTGGGAAGAAATTCCACGCATAAAATTGTCCAAATCGCGGAAAAATTGTAGCCGGTTGGGGCAAGGTCCGGCGAGTAAGAAGGATGACAGATGGTTTCTAACTGCAGGTCTTGTAGTGTTAAATCTGGTTATCGAGCAGTGTGTGGTCTTGCGTTATCATGAAGCAATCATGGTGACAATCGATTGATGAGTCGAGGCTGCTTTGCTGCGAGTTGTGCGATCATTGTTCGGAGTTCTGCACAGCAAACATCTGCTGTTATTGCTTGACCGGGTTTGAGAAAGCTGAACTGATTGCACCATAAAGTGACCACGAAACAGTTCCATCACCTTTCTATGGGTAAGCTTCGCTTTAGGGCATTGTTGTGACGTTTGGCCGTGGACAGCCATTGCGTTTTACGCTTACAATTGTCGTATAATATCTTCGTCAAACGCAAAAACTCGATCCAAAATCCCTTCATATCTATACCGGTTTAACAGGGAAATGCAAGCTTCAACGCGCGCTGCTCTATGCAGATCAGTCAAATCATGAGGCACCCATTTTTCAAGTTGTTTAATTTTACTGATTTGCTGCAAATGGGTCCTTTGTACTTTGATACGAATCGACTTCCACCATAAAATATGCCTCCTACAGCTAGGCACAATCGAACGAACGAAAAAAAGGTTAAATGTTTAAAAATGTACCTAATTTTGTTTCGTTGTCTAATTTTTAAACCCCGGCGCCCAATATTGTTAAGACGGCCGTGCAAACATATTCAATATATATGACTAATCACCACGAGTAGGCTCCGAATAAAAGAGTAGCTGAAGTTGTTTTGATGTCAGTGCAGTGCCTACGGCCGAGATCGCAGCTTGAGTGCGTACCTACATACGTTAGTACCTATCACCCACTATCTCGTCAGAGAACAAAACGCTACACATCAATTAAAATAAACAAAATTATTGAACACTAAATATTTTTATAGCTGTAGATTCATTATTGAAAGTAAAATGGATCACGAAAACCAGTTTCCGTTTGAGATAGAAGATGTGGAACCGGAACTAAATAAAGAGTTGCTGAAATATTTTACAGGTAAGTTCATTTACATTTACCTAAGGTAAGTAAGTAGCGTTTTATACTTTCTATGTAAGACGCTTATAATGTATCGTTGAAGTGTTATGAATATTTGATTGTGTTGTTTCTTTTTAGAGTACAGGCGAGCACAGTACCTATAGATACATGATTTTATACTACAGTACCTCAACCGTGAGTTTTCTCACATAAGCTCAAAAGCGACTACGTACAATATTTGTATGGCAAACTATACAGCGCCTCTAGCGGTTACGTAGGGAATTATAGTATGCTATACATAATTTTATGTAGTAACTAGCGAGTTTACATGAGAAAAATCATGGTTGAAGTACAGTAAACCGAGGCAAATCGCTTCTTACTCTTTTGAATACTCTCTCTCTCTTGCTCTCTTGCAGCAAGTATGAAATACACTCTGACTATCGGATCATACACACACAACATCACACCTGTATTTCCCGAAGGGGCACGAATTTATTCCCTTTATGTCGAGAATGGCAAGTTGTCGTTCATTGTGGCGTTCTAAGGGGGAGGCCGTAGTTCAACAGTGGTCTTCCGGCTGATGATGATAATGATATCTCTCACTGCTCGCTGAGCGGGACTCGATGTAAAGGAAATAACTCGGTTTGACTATGTACTTTACTTTAATATTACATAAAACTATCTTCCAAAACACTAAGTACTTACATTGACAACTGGGGCTTGACTCCTGAATCAAGCAAAGTGTTATTGGAGCTATTGTTCGACCATTTTTATTAGCCTTCTGGCTCCTGAAAAGTGGGTCTTTGCACTTATCGTGATGTATTTATGAGGATGAGTGACTAGCTGCTCTAATTTTATACAGAACATGACGTTGGTAACTTGATTGTGTTTCAGGTGAGTTCACAAACTTCGTACGCGTTGGCCCAAAAAAATACTTCTTTCCTTTAAAATACAAGTTGGAGGCTGAGAATATCTACAATATGCCGCTGAGGCCGACTGATGTTTTTGTCAACAGTTATCCACGATCAGGTATTATAACTATTTAAGTCGTATATAAAATGTATTAATGTTACCCATATTAGTGGCCATATGAAATGATAACAGTTCCGTTTTGTTCTAGGGACGACATGGACACAAGAATTGGTTTGGATGGTGGCAAACGACTTAGATTATGAAAAGTCATACAACATTCCACTCGGTGCACGTTTCCCCTTTTTAGAGTAAGTTTCTACATTGAATATTAAAGCAAAACACTACAAAAACTATTGTTTTAAATATGGAATTAAAAGCTTCTGATACACGCCTTATTTTTTTCTTAATTACCTAGTTTACTGGCTTTTGGTTATTTACTATGATAAGATGCTAGGCCCATTTGGCTACAAAACAACATAATGGACCTTTAAAAAAAGAAAAAGACTATAATACACTTCAAACCTTATTACCGACTCTGTTTCACTTTCCAGATTCTCTATATACGTGCATCCTGAAAATATGGCAAAGTTTAGAAAAGAGAACAGATACAGCGATGAGAAACTTAAGCTCCTAGAGTTCGTTACCCAGCGACGGATCGCCCAACTGGCCGCAGTTCCATCTCCTCGGTTCATCAAGACTCACATGCCGTTGTCACTTTTGCCTCCAGCTTTGCTGGATACTGCCAAAATGGTGTACGTCGCGCGAGACCCCAGGGATGTAGCGGTGTCCTTCTACCACTTCAACAGACTGATGAGGACCCAAGGGTATATAGGAGACTTCAAAACGCATTGGAACTTCTTTATAAAGGGCTTTCGTGAGTTTGTGTTTTGTTACTGTTTTGCCATTCATTTAATACTCACATCAACAAAATCTGGGGAACAAGGGTACCTATAACACTCTTTATTTCAAATGTAACATTGTTGTGCTATAGACGTTATATCAATAGAAGCGTAATTTTACATTATTTTTAATAGTATATTCAATAGGAGGTTTGCTGGTAAAAAAAAATGGTTATCTAAAATAAAATGGTACCAAAAAACAAAAAATAAGTTTTTGGGAATCCAAAAATATTAAACGTCTAGGTAGTAATTAAATTTAAAATAAATATTTTAGCCTCTTTTCAACAATCTGTTGTGAAACCCAAGGCTTTGGTAAAGGCTCAACATTGGCGTTACATGCTCACCATGATGCAATTTATGTCAATTTAGGATCCAGACTCATATTCTGGAACGAACTGAAAAAAATCTTATTCCATCTTCTAATTTTGATGAAGACTTAAAACTCTTCTTCCGGGCAAATTCCATGAGTGCTAAATGAGATTGAGATCAGTGGACTGAGCAAGCCACTCGTACAACGGAACATTGTGCTCACGAAACACATTTATCTCCTGAGTTATGCACGTGCCTTACTATGCATGAACACGAAATCTATGCCTGCCATAATGTCGGTAACAAAGGTCCATAGGTTAAACAATATTGCCAAGGTACTCTTCTACATTTTAAATCGTGTTTACTGTACGCGCTAACTACTTATATATTATTAGTCAAGATGGTCTATCAAAGGACTTACGTTTACAGAATCTAGCTTATAGGAGTTACAAGTAGGTACTATAACTATCTTTAAACACCAACATAAAACACTACCCATATCCATACTTCCATACTAATATTATCAATGTGAAAGTAACTCTGTCAGTCTGTTACGCCTTCACGACTAAACCGCTGGAAATTAGTTTCACCTTTCTGTTCTAGTAAGGAGTTCAAATAGGTCTGTATAATCGGATTTAGAGACAAAAATTAAAAATTCTACAATGAAACACTTTTGAACAAATTCCAGCCCCTTCAGCTAGGCTTTGGCTAAAGAGGGGGCTGTGAAGCTGCCGTACATTCCATTTCAACCTTTCTTAATCGTAGAAAAGGTGAGGTCATCCGAATGGTTGATATAAAAAATGCCTTTAATTCTATGAACAGGGACTCCTTGTTGGCAGACATTAAAAAGAAAACCCCCAAAATGTATAGAGTTACCTTTGGCAATGCTACAGAAACCCTCAAAATTGGTCTACAAAGACAACCTTTTAGAATCTGCAGTTGACTGACAACAAGGGGATCCTCTTGGGCCAGTAATTTTCAGTCTAGCTATCCACATTATATCACAATTACATTCTAAATTTAACATATGGTATTTGGACGATGGAACCCTAGGAGGTGACGAGGAAACTGTTTTAAAAGATCTGGAATTTCTTAAGGACTGTTTAAATTCTGGACGCTATGCCTTATACAGATTTCATATACGAACAAAAATCAAAATTTTAAAATGATTTCGGAAAGACTGTTCAAAATTAACATACATACAGCCATAACTTTAATCCGGTAATGTTGGTAATGCGCTTCAATCAGCACATTGTGGAAACATGCATAATTACTGGAAACATTGACCAAGTTATCCGTACCACCCTAATATCCATTTTAAATATAGCTTTGGACGATCGCGCTTGGTGACAAATTACTACGCTTCCAGTCCGTATGGGTGGCTTACGAGTCCGCACTGATTCTAGTTTAGGTTCACACAGCACTAAAAAAATCACCGAGAAAGAAAGAAAATCGACTGTTGATCGATATGATGTGCGGGTTTAAAGTGATTGACCCTATTGTGATGCCTGTGTTTGTGGCCCGTGACCCGGAGAAACTACTAATGTACGCACTAGATATAACAAAAAAATGGCGTCTGCCTGGTACCCGTAAATTGAAAGAGGTGTCAATTTTAATGGACTTTTAATTATTTCAGACTACTGCACACCATATTTTGAACATCTTAAAGAAGCTTGGGACAAAAGACATAATTCTAATATGCTGTTCTTTTTCTACGAAGAGCTCTCTAAGGTTGGTATGCATTACTTTCACGGTGCTTTCAGTGCCAACTAGAGGGAAGACTGGATACAGTTATGCTTGGGTAAGCCTCACCAAATCTGGTAACACAGTAATAATAGCACCCCAAACTCATCGTAATTTAGTTCAAATAGAAGTAAGCAAATTTATGTAGTGTTAATTATTAATTTTTGTGAGAGTTACCAAGTTAATAGTACTAATGGTCGGAATTAGAAGTTAACATTATTTTCAATTGATCTATAATATCATGGAGGAAAATAGTATAAATATTTTTTCTATGATATTAAGTATGTTGTGATGTTGTCTCGATTCATTCGTGTCCCTAGTCCTCGTTTAAACCTATAAGTGTTAACAAAATTTATTATTTTTTGCAAAATTCGATTAGGATTTGCCAAGGGCTGTGCGCCGTGTAGCGAAGTTCTTCAACAAACAGTTCTCAGACGAGCAGATAGCCCGCCTTTGTGACCACCTCAACATCGATAACTTCAAGAACAACAAGTCTGTGAACAATGACGTCATGAAAGAGCTCGGTATTCACAAAGCCGACGAACAGCCCTTTATCAGAAAAGGTACGACAATCTAAACTCATCGAAGCTGCTGGGAGACAGCAGAGTAAAAATACAATCGATTCGTTATCTATTAGATAGATATTATAGACACGGGTTACTAATTAATTGCCTTTAGCGCAATCTGAAGAGAACATACTTCCTCTTATTATATATTTATTATGCAACAAGGCCATAAGAACTATAGCACCGTGCATGATTCATCTCGCATAAATATATAGCAACAGATAGATCAGTATTGAACCGTACTCTGTGATTTTCAGCAACTGCGCCTCAGAATACAAAACAAACCAGAATCCGTGAACAAAGTTGAAGCAACACCAACTATTCCGAAATTGAGTAGTTGCATAATTAGTTAGATTTGACATTTAGTTAATTTATATCATGAGCATTGTTGCAACGTTTTACACGCTTTGATTCGATTATCCTGCGTAATGCCAAACTGCAGTCGGATGTATGTATATAAAAACATGTTAGGATTACATTTCATTTGAAAACTTGGACACAGTGCAAGGAAAGGAAGAATGGCTAAACGCGGGACCTATGTACTGCGCCATGTAGATTAACATAACTACCATTTTGACTTCTCTGTGCAATATTGATTACAACTTTTTAATTCGCTTTCATATAATAACTTCGCAGGTAAGGCGGGTGGTTGGCGTGACTACTTCGATGAGGAGATGACCCAACAAGCTGAGCAGTGGATCGCTGACAACCTGCGGGACACCGACCTGCGCTTCCCTCACATGGAACTTTAATAATAATAATTATTATATTTATTCTAATAAAACATTTGTGTTTATTAGAATAAATAAAAGATTATAAAAATAAAATTTAAAAACCCCCAACGCAAAAAGAAAAGCGGTAATTTAAAAAGACAAAAATAACACGTCTATCATTGAGCCATCAAATCCGATCCGAGTAACACCTATTTAAGACAATGTCGCGGCGGGGTACCGCTTAAGTAAGACAGACCCTCAGTTTGAGTACTATCTATAAAGTTACTAGCAATTGCTTCGAATCATCAAATTTTTGATGCAAATCTGGGTGTTGAATTGGTAAGTCATTCTCAAAACATTTAGCGGTACCCGAGCTTATCGTTGGACAAAAGAAAACAATGTTAGTTACGCTGACCACATGGTACTTCTGGGTCCAACGGCTTGTTCCATAAGAGATTTGTTAAAGGATTGTGAAATGTATGCACAACAGTCATGACCTCGTTTATAATGTAAAAAAAGTGTCTATATGGTCTTTCGGGCCTCCGAAAGCAGAGTGCAAGGTAATGCAACATTATCGCTGAACAGGATACCACTTGACAAAGTGTCTCAATTTAAGTATCTTGGGCACATTCTTACGGAGAACCTGAGCGTCGACGTAGACATAGAGCGACAGCGCAGGGCTCTGGTGGTCAGGAGAAATATGCTGATCCACAGGTTCGCTCGTTGCAGTAAAGTGAAGATAATGCTATTCAAAGCTTACTCTGCCAATCTTTTTTACGATTGGTTTGTTGATTAGCTATACTAAACGTTCGCTATCCGCCCTGAGAGTGCAGTATAACAACTGTTTCAGGATGTTGTTGGGACTGCCTGTTGTTATTTTAGTGCGTCTGAACTGTGTGCTCAAAGGCATACTGATGATTTCGATGCGAAAAAACATGGTCAGTATTGTCTAGAATGCGGGATATTCCCAACAGTATTCCGCGCATTTTATGTGATAAAATACGATTCACCGAGGATGAGACATGCTATAAATACCCTAGTTAAATAATTGTGATTGTGTTCATTGTGACTGTGTTTATTGTAATAGTTTATAAGTTTCATTTTAATTTTAATAAAAAAAAGAAAAAAAAAAAAAAATTAATCAATCTAGTTATTATGTATGCCATTGCTGCTACGAATAAATAAATTTTATTATTATTATCTCCTTTATGTATAACATTTTTCTTAAAAATTAAATGTTTAAATATCTATATAAAATAAATCTATAAATATAAAATTATTAAATGATATAAAAAAGAAACAAAAAAGTAATAAAAAAAAAACCCGACAGCCATGTAAAAAAAATGAAACTAAAACGTAAAACCGTTCTGTGGAACGCTGCCTTATCTAAGAAGTTTTTATTGAGAACTGAGTAGCAGAATTAATTCTAATTGTTATTTATTTTTTATGTATAATGTTGGTTTGTTGGTATAAAAATGTACATATCTAAATATTTTTTAGTGTAGGCCTACTGTTATCTAACAGTGTTTTTACCGATGTATTATCATGTTCATACATTTTAAGTCCGGGTTCACTCGCTCAGTGAACTATCTTATCTACATTTTACCTTTGGTGCCAACCTATGCCGAAAGCGATGTGTCCTCCAGCGCCAAACTATACATGTATAACGAATATGTAGTAAAAGTAGTAATTAGGGTAATTGTTTGTCGGTAACTGTTATTTATTAAGAGAGTGGGGAGGCCTTGGCCCAGCAGTGGGACACTTTAGGCTAATAATAATAATAATAAGCGCTTTCTTGTCTTAGTTGGCTGGTCAGAGAGGGGTCGCCAGAGCTATATGCTCGGGGGTGGAAGTGTCTAATGGCGTAATAGCGGGGAAGGCCGCACCGCTCTACACCCCTAGCCACTCACACCGGTGTTGCTCCCTTGTTGCCTGTAGTGGTGATCGTATAGGGGGCCCATCTAGTGAGTGGCGAGTCACCGTCTGTCTGTTTATATACGATATTGTTGTTAAAAGGCAGACGCCGTTTTTATTCAATAATAAATTGATTTATGAATCCACGCAACATCGCAATACAATAGACCAAATTAAGTATTTTAGTTTCCATATTTCACAATAGTCCTGCACCTTCTGGGGACTTTTTATGGCTGTTCTTATATAGAGCAGTTGTGTGATGTATCTAGCTGGTGTCCCATTCCCTTTAAGATTAAAGTTCTCTATGGGCCTCTGCGTGTTTGACCTGTGTCCCCACGTAAGCCTTTTAAAAGACCGGGTATCTTCCACACGGTGGATAGCCCGAGAAAAGAAGAAAGAGATACATAATAATAACTGTTATTTAAGTGTTAATTTGTTATTATATGTTATAGACCAAGTAATAATTTGGTACATTTTTCATAATGCCCGGGCATTAGGAATGATGACAAGCCACTTAGGTCAAAGATAAATAAATAATTATAATTTGAACTTCCTTATTTATCATATTGCCTAGTCATTATGAATATTGCCATATGGTTTTCGGGCAATTTGCTAATAATACCCTGTGTATTTTACATTGCACGAAGTGCGGGAAGGAGAACCAACGCGTGACACGCGTTGACCTATCAGAGCCCGCGAAAGTTACGAACGAACGTCAATCAGCTCCCTCATTATTAGTTCATCATCATTATCAGCCTATCTTAGTCCAATGCTGGCAACCTAGCTGTATTCTTCTTCGGGCTACTTCTCGAAGTTGTTGTTCTTATCCACTTGTAATATTTATCCAAGGTAAACGTACCTACTCGTAAAATAATAAATAAAAAGGTTTATTTCAGAAACTTAATGCAACTTTTACAGTAATCTTACATAGAAACCTCCTTTTAATTATAAGTAATACCTGTGTTAGAAAGCTCCGCTCTTCAACAGTAAATTATAAATTGGTAAATGTGGTGAACAAAATCTAATATAAAATTAAAAGGAACAAAACTTAAACCACAAACTTAGTGAAAAATTCTAAAATAGTGAGTGTGTGAGAGTGATTGTGTGTGTGTGTGTGTGTGTGAGGGAGTGTGTGTGTGAGTGAGTGAGTGTGTGTGTGTGTGAGAGAGTGAGTGTGTGTGTTTTTGCGTGTGTCTTTACAATTCATACTAACGATGCTTGCATCAATAATTCAATGTCATCATAGGCCGTCGGTTTTAGCCATTGAACTATTGCCTACTGCCTTTTTGCAGTCCTAAGTATTCATGGGATAGATATTAATTATTTGATTATATAGGGCAGCAGAATTCGTAATAAATTGTCTTCTGGCATAAGTAGTTTTGACAGATTCTACTGATGTCACTCGGTACTTTCTTCTTCTTTCTTGAAGGTGTGGGTGAAGGGTAGGACTTTGTGTAATTTTAAGACGGTATGAAGTAATTAGCAATTTTCTAACAGTAAGAATGCCGCTGAGGTAGTATAACTCATTCGTTGGAAATCCTTAAGACCTTTTATACAATCTAAAACTATCCCGCTTCTTACTAGAAGAATAAAGTTAGTTTTAGGGTTAGCTTAATATTAAGACCACCAGTCAGATGGACTGAATGTTTTAGGTATTGAAATACCAGTATACCAGTCACTTCTTTGGGTACGGCTCGTACAGTTGGAACAAAGCAGGTGCACTTTGGGTGCTTTGATAAGTGGTAATAGGTGGTAACCTAAACTAGGGGAACCTAGTGCCACTTTCCACTCATGTTAGTTAACCATCCCGTCAAACTATGAGCATAGTGTAGTAGGTAACTACTGAAGGCACGTAACTGACCTCTTTCGTGGTTGGAAGTTCTGCCCGACTACCTCTGTAAAGTTTTAGGGCAAAGGGATCGAAAAAAGAACCAACTTGTTATAAGACTTGGTTGGATGTAGTTTAGTTCATCTGTGCTATGACTCTGGAATCCGATGTCTATGTTTGTCTCTAACGACATGTACTACTTGTGGGAAGAAAGGACGAGGATGCATCTTGTTTATAAGTCTGGATCGCTAACTACAGTAGTAATGACTACTTATAGTACTAATGTATGATATCATGTCTTATTATTTGACGTTGTGTACTCTTGATGTGCTCTCTCTAGCTCAAGACCTTTCGTTTTTGTCGCTCCACCCCACACTGGTATGCAGTAGATCAAATTGATTGAGCTAGAGAGACGTAGATTTTGGTTAACATTTTTTTTGTTGTCACATGTCTTCGGTTCTTAAAAATCCAATTAAGTTTTCTTGTACGAGCCATGACCATATCTGTATGAGTATGCCAAGATAACCGCAGATCAACGATTATACCTAGGTATTATATATGAAAACGCAACCATTTTCTGGCATCATTTTGCATTTTGCTATGTAAATTAAAAATAGAGTCGTGCCCAGTACGCTGCCTTGCGGAACGCCGTAAGTCCCGTATAACTCCCTACTAATATGCGCTCTTACCTTAAACCTTTTGCCTACGATCCCGTAGATAATCTTAGTAATGCTAACGAGTTTCCTTTGACGCCGATACCTTCTTGAGTACGCACAAGAATGGGGACAGAGACAGTATCGAATCCTTTTTTCAAATCAAAAAATACAGTTAGACATTTTAACCGAAATCAACTTGTTTAACAATATGAGTGGTTAATGCAGACACTGCGTCTTCTGATGATAGTTTTTGCCGAAAACCGTATTGCGCTTGTGATATTATGTTATATTTATTAGTGTAACTGGTTAGTCTTATGTTACTTAGCTTGTCAATTATTTTAGATATTGCAGGCAATACTTAGATAGGTCTGTAGTTGTTAACATCATCTCTCACATATGGTCCTTGAAACCGAACTATAATAACCGCGACGTGTAGTGTGTGAGAACATAAGTCAACTAAACGAATCGTACAAATTTAATTCCGTGCACAAAATTCAGAACATTTTTGTGATAGTTACAGTTTATAACAATGCATAACAAACATTGACTTTATAGAAACAATAACTACCTATATACTGTAGCGACATCTACCCGTGGTAGGATGAATCATGATGACATTCCTGCATCGCGCTAGCGAAGTAATCACACGCGCTATATATACAGCCGCCCCGAGTTGAGAAGTGGGGCGCCGCGGCCCACCAGGCATACCACCGCCTGGTTGGAAGATCTTCCTTTTCGTTGGAGGAACTCCACATCCCTTCCTCCACAATACTTAAAAGTGAATAAGATTAGTATTTATTACTACTACATATCTAGTGCCAGACTTTTGTTGGATATGTGTATCAAAAATAGTAAATGAGTCTGTTGTTTTGATAGCATATAAAGCCTATGTTACGTCAACAATACGTTTTGGAATTATGTATATACTGGGGAATTTCCACTGATAGAATAGAGAGATAGCATTTAAAGCACAAAAAAGATGTCTACGTGCTGTGTTCAAACTCAAACCTAGAGACAGCTGTGCACATACTTTCAAAAATATAAATTTCTTACCTTGCCTTATCTTTACATCTTTGAGATAGCAGTATTTGTAAAGTAGAACTTGTATTTATTTCCTACATTGAAATCAAAACGACACAAAAAACAGATATGTTTTAAATCCACACAACACTGCTCCCTATTCCAAAAACTTTTTAGGAATGGCACCTAGGATCTATAACAAGATCCCTAGTTATAGATCCCTAGCTCAATTCTACATATTAATACCATTTGTGATTTTAAAAAGTCCCACCTAAAGTATTAATAATAAAAAACTTATTATACAGTAAATGAGTATCTTGCTGATAAATTATAAAAGTGTAAAGTATTTACCAATTTTACATATAACTTTTTGATAGTTTTACTCTTACTATTTTTACTTTGATTATATATATGTCTAGATGGAGTGTCAAGACCCTGACAGCGTCGGTATTTTTTAGCGCCAATTCCTCACAATTGGCGCTAAAAGCCAACAGTGTCAATTGTGTTGTCAATGGAGACGCTCGTTTTTCTATCATAAAATAACGTAATAAAAATGGCGAAATGGGCTATTAAGGTGGGTAGAAATTAAAGAGGCCGATTGAATATTAATAAATATGTATCCTATCACCCGTATGTTAAATAAATTATCATTAGTTCTGGAATAATGAATTATTGCAAATATTGGAATATAAATAAATAAAATTCGCCATTTTTCAAGTGTGTCAAGTTTGGGAAAACCAATTATCCCACATTTACACATGAGACCGGTATGCTGGTAGGGCGATATTATTAATGTTATGGTGGATAATGGATCTTCAGTTTTCTACGAATCGAAGTGTATTGTAGTACATTGAAAGAAGCTTGATTTTTAATTTCAAGATGGCGGTCGTATTGATTCTTGCAAAATTCGACATGGGTGTAATTTTCTAGATTCAGGGTGAAGCTGATGCCGAATATGCCACGCATTTTTAATTTCAAGATGGCGGACGTATTGATTTTTGTAAAATTCGACATGGGTGTCCTTTTCGGGGCTTATGGTGATGCCGATGTCGAATATGCCACCCATTTTGAATTTCAAGATGGCGGGCCTATTGCTTCTTGCAAAATTCGACATGAGCGCCAGCATGTGTAATTGTGTATACTTAATTACGTGCCTGCGCTGAGGAAATTTGAGGAGTTCCTTCGTCTGAAGTTAACCATGGGAATAGTCTTAAGATCATGGTGACTTTAGGACGAGCTATCATGGTTAAATGTGTATACAAAATGTTGAGTCTGCTACAACAACGTGCTCTGTACAGCCAGTTGTGGAGTAACAAGCAAACATATCCACGATAAGACACACCACCACGAGTAGGCTCCGAATAAAGGAATAGCTGAAGTTGTTTTGATGTCAGTGCCGCGCCTACGGCTGAGACCGCAGCTTGTTGGCGCTTATCTACAACAAAACGTATTCTACACATCAATTAAAATAAACAAAATTATTGTACACTAAGTATTTATAAAGCTGTAGATTCATTATTCAAATTAAAATGGATCACGAAAACCAGTTTCCGTTTGAGATAGAAGATGTGGAACCAGAACTAAATGAAGAGTTGCTGAAATATTTTACTGGTAAGTTTATTAGGTAGGTAAGTAGGGTTTTGAACGTTGAAGTGTAAGTTATGAATATCTGATTGTGTTGTTTCTTTTGAGAGTACCAGCGAGCACAGTACCTGTAGGTACCTGATTTTTACTACGGTACTTCAACCGTGAGTTTTCTCACATAAACTCGAAAGCGACTACGTAAAATATTTGTATGGCAAACTATACAGCGCCTCTAGCGTAGGGAATTGTAGTTTGCCATACAAAAACGTTACGTGGTCGTCAGTGAGTTTACATGAAAAAAGTCTTGGTGGAGGTACAGGTAGTGTAGATCGAGGAGAATCGCTTCTTACCCGTTCCTCTCCATAGAAACGACACTTGAATTGAACAACTTGATTTGACGTTATATATGTACATAAGTGCTCTCTTGTAGCCAGTATGAAAACTCTCTGACTATCAAATTACTTTATTTTAACACACACACACATACAACATCACACCTGTATTTCCCGAAGGGAAAGAGGTGCCCAAATTGATCACTTTACACATGCATAGAACTATCTTCCAAAACACTACCTACCTACTTACTTATTCGATCATTTTCAGTAGCTTTCTGGCGCCTGAAAAGTGGGTCTGGAAAAGGGGAATAGACTTAGACGGAGTTTAGAACTTATCGTCTTGTACTTATGAGGACGAGTGACTTGCTGCTCAGCTTTTTACAGCACTTAATGTTGGTAACTTGATTGTGTTTCAGGTGAGTTTACAAACTTCGTACGCGTTGGCCCAAAAAAATATTTCTTCCCTCAAAAATATAAGTTGGAGGCTGCGGATATCTACAATATGCCACTGAGGCCGACTGATGTTTTTGTCAACAGTTATCCACGATCAGGTATTAAAACTATTTTAAGTCGTGTATATATAAATGTCACCCATATTAGTGGCCATTATGATGGTAACAGTTCCGATTTGTTCTAGGGACTACATTGACACAAGAGTTGGTTTGGATGGTGGCAAACAACTTAGATTATGAAATGTCTAACAACATTCCTCTTAGTGATCGTTTCCCCTTTTTAGAGTAAGTTTAACAAATTAAATGTTAACGCAGAAAATGCTATCTTTCAAATATGTAATTTAAAGCTATATATATGTAATATAAAGATACTATTATATGTACACGCCATTTTTTTGTTTCTTTATTATCTAGTTACTGGCTTTTGACTATATACCATGATACGATGCTAGGCCTATTTGGCTATAAACACAACACAATAGACCCTTTATAACAAGACCATGAAACTTCCAGCCTTATAACCGGCTCCTGTTCCACATTCCAGTTTCTCTATAAACATGCATCCTGAAAGTATAGCAAAGTTCAGAGAAGAGAACAGATATAACGAAGAGAAACTTAAGCTCCTAGAACTCGTTACCCGGCCACGAAGGACCGACTTAATAGCCGCAATTCCTTCTCCTCGGTTCATTATGTCTCACATGCCGTTGTCTCTCCTGCCTCCCACTTTGCTGGACACTGTCAAAATGGTGTACGTCGCGCGAGACCCCAGGGATGTAGCGGTGTCCTTCTACCACTTGAACAGACTGGTAAGGACGTACGGGTATATAGGAGACTTCAAAACGTATTGGAACTTCTTTATAAGGGGCTTGCGTGAGTTGGTGTTTTGTTACTTTATTGCCATTAATATAAGTTATGTAGATGCACAATGATAGTTAAAGTAATTGCAACTGCTTTATGTTAGATTCTGTAAACTTAAGTCCTTTGATAGACCATCTTGACTAATATATGTACGCACAAGATATTAAATTGCAAAAAAAACAACAAATGGCGTGTGCCTGGCATCCGTACAATAAAAGAGGTATCAATTTTAAGTAATGCACTATTAATTATTTCAGACCATTGGACACCATATTTCGAACATCTTAAAGAAGCTTGGGACAAAAGACATAATTCTAATTTGCTGTTCTTTTTTTACGAAGAGCTCACTAAGGTTGGTATACATAACTTTCCCATTGCTTTCAGTGCATAATTATCTAGTGGTAAGACTGCACACGGTTATGCTTGGGTATGCCTTGCCTAATCTGGTTACACACGATAAGTTAGAAGTGTTAATAATTACATCTTAATTTCTATCAAGTACTTAGAAGTAAGAAAATGTAGTGTTCATTTATTTTTATGAGAGTCACGAAGTTACTAATGGTCGCAATTAAAAGTTTCAAAAATGATTGATTATTCCTTAGGATTTGCCGACAGCTGTGTGTCGTGTAGCGAAGTTCTTCGACAAACAGTTCTCAGACGAGCAGATAGCCCGCCTGTGTGACCACCTCAGTTTCGAGAACTTCAAGAACAACAAGTCGGTGAACTACCACGTCATGAGAGAGCTCGGTAATCACAATGCCGGCGAACAGTCTTTTATCAGAAAAGGTACGACAATCTAAACTTATCGAAGCTGCTAGGAGAAAGCCGAGTTCTAATACGTATAATCGTAACTTTTAAACTATCGCGTTGCATGATGATTATTAAACTACAACACGGGAAATAACGCGAACACAAGTTTTTAATTTTGGCTTAACATTTCGACCGAGTTGCACCGGCCGTGGTCACAAGCAGACTCAGACTAATTCAGTTAATTCCTATGTTGTAGTTAATTACGTACAACCGATTCGTCCATCGATTAGATAGATATTATGTAACCCGTGCTGGGTTACTAATTAATTGCCTTCAGTGCAGTCCGAAAACAACGTACTTTCCTAGTATTATATATTTATTATGAAACAAGGCCATAAGATCATTAACGCCGTGCATTATCGATATTACACCACCAGATAGATCAGTATTGAATCATATTCTGTGGTTTTTAGCTACTGCGCCATATAGGTTTTCAACATAACTACCATTTTGACTTCTCTGTGCAATTTTGGTCGATGTACTTACAACTTTTTAATTATTATTTATTTTATTTTTTACTTCGCAGGTAAAGTGGGTGGTTGGCGCGACTACTTCGACGAGGAGATGACACAACAAGCTGAGCAGTGGATCGCTGACAACCCGCGGGACACCGACCTGCGCTTCCCACACATGGAACTTTAGCATAATTTTTTGAATTGTATTGTACATTAATTTGTAATATAAAGACAAGATTATAAATGGGTGATAAACATTTATTTCAGTGATAGACATACGAGCCAGTACGCCATTTTCAACCCCCGACGCAAAACAAGAATGATATAAGTTTCTGTTTCAACAGTCTGTGGGTGCGCAATGCTTGTCAAATATCACTAATTGCCATTAGTGATTTTTTTTTTTTAATTAAAGGAGATGTTTTATTTCTGTATGGGATTCCGGCCATAACATGTACCTTTTAGCGAAGTAGGGAAACTTACGCTGAATAGAGAAAAGTTACATTTTTTCATAACATCTTAAGTTTCTTGTGCTCTAATTAAGTATTAAAAATATTTGACGCTTGTCATGAGTTAAGAATGGTTGTAGAGATGACGTTTAGATGACCTAGAAATATTTGATAATAATTGTCAGAACTTAGTTCAGTTCAGAAGTACACTTCAGGAAATTAGATAATTATATTTTTTTAACAATGAAATCGTCACACTCTCTTATATTAATCTTCTAAATATATATAACTCAAAGGTGACTGACTGAGTGACTGACATAGTGATCTATCAACGCACAGCCCATACCACTGGACGGATCGGGCTGAAATTTGGGATGCAGATAGATGTTATGACGTAGGCATCCGCTAAGAAAGGATTTTGATAAAATAGGGGATGAAACTTTGTATGAAACTTTGTCAATTGTATAGATAGTGGAGGATGTAAATGTATTAGTTTGAACCTATCAGTACCTAATAGAACGAATAAATTAAAACGAACAAAATAATTTTTATTTCTAAATGTTGACAATAGATGGCTTCTTAACGCAAGCGAAGCCGCGGGCAAAAGCTATTATTTATATATATGTAATAATAACCAACAATCTAAATTAACGCGAGCGAAGCCGCGGGCAAAAGCTAGTTAAGTTATAATTAGTCAAAAAAGTGTACTTACAAGAGAATGATTTAACAATTGTTAATAAATAGTACAAGAACTTTAACCAACTTAATGACGCGAGCCTTAATAGTTGGTTAATTCTAGTAAACTTAGACTAGCTCAAAACGTGCATTGTGTGCAAAATGTGTTTTTGGACTTCAGCAGTTTTTGCAGGCATTAGGCAAATGATAAAATGCGTAATGTATAAGAATGCGTACGTATAAGCTAATAGCCCTAGCCATGTCTGTCACTTTCGACCAGAGAGGTGGGCTCTAACTCTACTAGATTTGTGTAACTCAAGATGGACGCCGGAGTCGTGGAAGACCTAGTCTTCGAAGTCGTCTTCGAAGGCCTGACTCTCTTTCATATCCTTGAGCAGAACGTCTTTCCACCTTGTCTCGGGTCTACCTCTGGATCTTCAACCGGATATGGAAAGATTTCTTTCCGAATTAGGCGAGTCTTTTTTATCACGTGACCATATTATCGCAGATTCGCAGCATACTCTCCTGCACCTTGTTAGCGATGTCACGAACGCCTAGACATTCGTACGTCTTCGTTGCGATTTTATCACTTTGCTGAATACTGTCAAAATGGTGTACGCCGCGCGAGACCCCAGGGATGTAGCGGTGTCCTTCTACCACTTGAACATACTGGTAAGGACGTTCGGGTATATAGGAGACTTCAAAACGTATTGGAACCAATTTATAAGGGGCTTGCGTGACCTTGGGTTATGTTACTATATTGCCATTAATATAAGTTATGCAGATGCATAATGATAGTTAAAGTAATTGCAACTGCTTTATGCTAGATTCTGTAAACTTAAGTCCTTTGATAGACCATCTTGACTAATATATGTACGCACAAGATATTATATTGCAAAAAAAAACAAATGGCGTGTGCCTGGCAACCTTACAATAAAAGAAGTATCAATTTTAAGTAATGCACTTTTAATTATTTCAGACTATCGGACACCCTATTTTGAACATCTTAAAGAAGCTTGGGACAAAAGACATAATTCTAATATGCTGTTCTTTTTCTACGAAGAGCTCTCTAAGGTTGGTATACATAACTTTCTAGTTATGCTTGGGTATGCCTTGCCAAATCTGGTAACACATGATGCGTTGGGAGTGCTAATAATAAAATCGGAATTTCTATCAAGTACTTAGAAGTAAGAAAATGTAGTGTTCATTCCTTTTTGTGAAAGTCACGAAGTTACTAATGGTAGGAATTTCTTCTTCTTCTATAAGTTCCACTCCAATTACTGAAGGTCGGCTACCAGCTGTTGGAATCTATCCCTATCTTTTGCGAGGTGGAATAGTTCAGATGCACTCGCGATCCCCGTCCACTCCCGGATGTTGCGGAGCCACGACTTCTTTCGGCGTCCAACTCGTCTTCGTCCCACAACCTTGCCCATCATTATAACTTGCAGAAGTTCATATCTATCGTGCCTAAGCACGTGACCGAGATATGAAACTTTTCGTTTCTTAATGATGGACAAGAGCTCCCGCTTCTGCTGAGCTCTTCGCAGAACTTCGACGTTGGTTACCTTTTGCGTCCAACTTATTCTCAACATGCGTCTGTATGCCCACATCTCGAAAGCTTCAATACGTTTCCTGAGATCTTCTTTTATAGTCCATGACTCGCATCCGTATTGAATTATGGGCCATATGTAACAGTGTAAGAGACGAGTACGTAAGTCGATCCTTAAACTCCGATTGCACAGAACAGTCCTCATGGTGTTGAAGGCACTTCGAGCTATTTCGATTCTAGATTTAATTTCTAAATCACTGCTCCAGTCTTCAGTGACCCACGAACCCAAGTATCTATATTTACGTACTCGCTCTATTTGTTCACCGGCCACTGAAATATTTGGTCTGATGGTGAGATTACTGGAGATAACCATGATCTTAGTTTTCTTGACGTTCATGTTGAGGCCGGCTCGCACACTACATTCATTGACTCGGTCGACAATCAGCTGAAGATCTGCTGCTGTGGAAGCAATGAGAACTGTGTCATCTGCGTATCGAATATTATTAATGACGCGTCCGTTAACTCTTATTCCACACTCCAGGCCCTCTAAAGCCTCGTTTATTATGGACTCAGAGTATAAATTGAATAAGGTAGGTGACAAAATACAGCCCTGTCGTACTCCTCTTTTGATCGCAACCTCGTTAGTACACTCTCCATCGACACGGACAGTTGCTCGCTGATACCAGTACAGATTTAGGACAATGCGAATGTCCTTCCCATCTAGACCAATGTTGTCTAAGATCATGATCAGGCGATCATGCAGAACCCGGTCAAATGCTTTTTCGTAATCTATGAAGCACAGAAACACTTAGCTGATCATCGCATTTATTTCTGATTCTTTCATGTATGATGGATAGAAAGAGCTTCAGAACTTGGCTCATTAAACTTATTGTCCGAAAGTCCTCACATTTCTTGGCGTTTCTCTTCTTTTGGAGGGTAACAAAAGTTGAAATGAGCCAATCTCCAGGTATTTTGCCCGAATCATATATAAGGTTGAAAAGATCCAAAACAACATGTACCTGTTCTTCCATTAAGAGCTTCAGAACTTCAATATGGATTTCGTCTGGTCCGGCAGCTTTTTCAGTTTTAGCCCATTCTAGTGCTTTCCGTACTTCATCTTTCAAGGATTGAAGGACCATCTATATTCGTGGTTGTAAAGTTATGAACAAACTTTCTCAAATCATCAGCGAACTTGTTTTTGACGTATTGTTCCCACTTTGTTTTTTTCTTGGTTAGATCCAGGATCGGAAGATCATTGTCATCTACCAAATGATGGGTTGGTGCTTTGCGTTTTACCATAGTTTTTATTTCTTTGTGCAAATTGAATGAGTCATGCTTGTCATAGAGACTTTCTACTTGTTTACACTTTTGAAGATACCAAGAATCACGGGCAATTCGCACCACTTTTCGGATTTCTCTATCCAATTTGTTATATTTGGACAGGTCCGTATGCTTAACTACCCGCCTTTCTTCCATCAGTTGGTATATTTTATCTGACATCCAAACTTGCTTCGGTGTCCAATCACATGGTTTCAAATGCTTCACATTTATATCCTGAATCTTATGTTTAAGATGGCGCCACATCTCTTCAATGGATATCTGTTTGTCTCATGCTTTCTGTTCACTGCCCACTCATTAATATCGTTCGATACTTTACGTCTGATACTCGAGTCACGTAACTTCTTTATATCCAGTTTTGGCCTAGATTTCTTATTTATTTTCTTATGAGTACATGCCAATACAGCAACAACTGGATTGTGATCAGATCATAAATATATCAGTACCTGGGTAAGTCTTGGCACTTCTTATACTATTTCTGAAACGATGGTTGATCATGAAGTAATCTATTTGATTTCGTATAATATTATTACTTGTATGTCGAGGTGAGGTCCAAGTATACAGTCTTCTCGCCGGTAGTTGAAAGATGGTGTTCATAATTGCCAGGTCATGGTCCTGACAAAACTCTACTAATTGGGCTCCCCTTTCATTGCGTTCACCTAGACCAAACTTACCAACAACTCCTTGAACCTCCCGCTCTCCAACTTTGGCATTCATGTCACCCATAACAATGTTGATTTCATGACTTTTTGTAATCTTTAGCAGGTCTTCTACTTCTTTATAAAAGTTTGTAACATCTTGATCAGAACTTTCTGCAGTAGGAGCATATAACTGTAATATGTTGATATTCCTGGGCTTGGCCTGTAACTGCACCGCCATTGTACGACTGGATCCCGGAATAAAAGCAACTGTCGTGCCCACAGTCTTTGTGTTGGTAATAATGGCCACACCGTACATGGTAGATGATTCCTCAGAGCCTGAATAATACATTGCATGTTGTTCGTCCACAATATGTTTCCCATTCTCTTTCCAACGCACATCACTTAAACCCATGATGTGAATGTTTAAGCGACGCATTTCTTTTATGACATTGTATAATTTTTCTGGACTCTTCAAACTTCTTACGTTCCATCTCCTTGGCATGATGTTCTTACATGGTATTATTCACAATAAGTATGATTGCCTTGAATTAACGAATGAATTATGCTACATAGCTCCTCGAACATCAACTTGGAGACAAGTTTGTTCGCAGCGCTTATTAGCCACTAGCACTAGCCGAAACTGTAGAACTAATGCAGGTTCACGAACACCACCTATATACCTTATATGCCAACTTATAGATTTATTTAACAATAAGTTTGTTTCTCTTGATATTTTTAACCTTACCACTACTAATTTAAAAAAATGTTTAGTTGATATTTTAAGAAACCAATAAGTGTGTATAAATATGTTATACTTATATTTATGTGCAGCATGTAGCAGTTACTTTTTATTAGTAATAGGTGGATTACGATGTTGGTAGTGGAATAAGTACATTTTTCTGTATAAACAATTGTTAGTCATAAGATTATGCTACTGTTTGTAATCCCGAAAAAAACAAACAAAATAACCATAGAGTATGTCTATAGCAGCCAATAAGAGACTCGGAGCCTCGGAGGTTTGCAGCGCATTGCAGCAAAATAAAATACTTCTATACAACTAAATAGATATTATTTCAAAATAATTTTAGTAAATCTTGTAGGTTTCGATTGAAACAATCAAATGTTTGCTTGTAACTCCGCAACTAGCTGTAGTTATAGACAGAACAGGACAACAGGACAGAAACATTTTCACGATAAGACAAATCACAACGAGTAGGCTCCGAATAGCACGGACCTAACTGGTGCTGGTTTGATGTCAGTCCGGCGCCTACAGCCGAGATCGCAACTTGTGTACATAGGTACATTAGCATACCTACCTATCACCCACAATCGAACAAACCGAATTCTACACATCAATTAAAATAAACAAAGTTATTGTACACAAGTTGTACACCAAGTATTCATAATGCTGTAGATTCATTATTCAAAGTAAAATGGATCACGAAAACCAGTTTCCGTTTGAGATAGAAGATGTGGAACCAGAACTAAATAAAGAGTTGTTGGAATATTTTACTGGTAAGTCATTTACATATAGGTAAATAGGGTTTTTTACCGACTTTAGAAAAAAGGAAGAGGTTCTCAATTCGGTTGAATGTTTTTGTTTTTCGTTTAACCGATTTGCAAAATTCTTCTTTCATGTGAGAGGATATCCTTCCCGATTGGTTCCATTGATTGTTGTGATCTGATAATGAACTCCAGAGATATGGAACGGAACTCCTTATAAGATCAAGGCAGAACGTCATCGTGAAAAGTAATAATATTGTTAATACGTGTAGTCGATGACTGACCACTATCAAGAAAGAAGGGGAGGGAGTGCGTCGACCCCCCCCCCCCCCCCCTCACTTCCTACCACTTACCAATATTAAATATATTGTGTGAGGTATCGTTTGATAGAGCTTTTTGCAAGGATATCAATAATTAGTCTTACAAAAGTCTAGGGAGCGGCTGATGACTCCTAGGCATCACTAAAGATCACCTAATGGAAGAAAGAATTACCTATTGGAAAAACCGAATAACACTTTGCCGAACCCAGGATTCGAACCCAGGATCTCATGCTTTAGCAGTAGCTAAGCGACACCTAGACCACTTTTATTTAAAAATAAAAATAAACATGATAACGTTTAGCTTACCCAGGCATAACTGGCGACATGGGTGTGCTGCACTCCTCTGCATACCCCCTGGGGTAATACAGGCGTGATGTTATGGAGTTCTCACATGTAGTTGGCAGAACCTCTTGTCACGCACACAAAGTCAATGTTACGTATTAAATAATATGTTTACGCGCGGCGTCATGTGTGCGTAAAACTTGTTAAAGGGGATTACATCGCCCAAAACCCAAAAATAGCCCATGTTTAGAGCATTTTGTTGACGAACCCCTTGGAGCGATTACCCTGTAAAATATATATGTTATACTTAAGGTGTTTTTAATTAATAATCTGTATTGAACAGATTTCAATCATTTTGCTCAAATATTGAGTTATAACGGTTTTAGGAAGGTCCTTTTCAAATTTTTACCTCAAATTGTTGGAATATCAGTCAGACATGAATTATACACCAAAAAAAATGTAATTAAATTTTTAACAATCCGTACAAATTTTCTAATTTCGTCTTAGTTTTTGAAATATTTACGAAAAACCAAAATATTCACTACCGCCCCGCGTGAAGCACCCCCGCTGGGCCTGTTGCGCATACTCAGGGCGCATACATCAATGTCAATCAGTGTCCAGAGGACACTTCGGACGGGTAGATAAACATGCGTCATTTTTGAAAATTAAATCGAATAATTATTAATTTTGAATGATTTTTCAATAAAACTGTTGCGACATCTACCCGTCGAAGGACGAATGACGAGGACATTCCTGCATCGCTCTAGCGAAGTAATCACACTCGCTAACTATAAATACAACCGCCCCGAATTGAGAAGGCACCGCGGCCCACCAGGCATACCACCGCCTCGTTGGAAGATTTTCCTTTTCGTTGGAGGAACTCCTCCACAAAACTATATTTTAAATTTATCGAATATAAATATTCCGTAAAATAATACAATTAAAATGGTATTTATATGTATAAAACCTAATTTGTAATTTAGTTTTGATTTTTAAATGTGTCAAAGAGTAAGCAGCAGATGTGACTTATAGTCAAATACCTATCTACTTAAATCGAAATTTTTGAGAAATCTTAAATTCGGATTTATAATTAAAAGCATTTAAAGGGATATCCACTAGTTACTTCATTATTTTGATCCGGAACATTAAATATTTTTTACTTGAAAATAATCTGGTATTTTATTAGAATGCTTGTTTTAGTCCGAACAATATGAAGATTTACCTGATTTGATAATTCAAGAACCACCACTAGCCGAAAATAAAAATATAATTTGTGGACGACGGGTGATAGACATAGCTTACTTTTATTCCAAAATACAAGAAATAGGCAGTCACGGTACTTTTGGTTGTGGCATGCAAAGTTTAGAACCAATAGGAGAAAAACGTGTTGGACTTTCATCAAAATTTTTCGTACAATGTTCGATGTGCCAAGAGAAGTTTAGTGTTCTTTTTGTAACGTCACTTGCGAATTGGATATCAATTTAGCAGCGGTTGCAGGTGTCGTGTCTATTGGAATAGGGTATTCTCAACTAGAAGGACTCTTATCAGCATTGGATTTGCCCGTAATGACTGAGCCTGTATACCAGAAACGATAGGACGTTGTTTCCAACGCCTGGGAAAAGGCTCTAACCACGTCAATGATTGAGACAGCTGGAGTAGAAAAAAAAATTGTTTAGAAAAAAGTCGGGTAAGCAAACATGGCATTCCAATCATAGATGTGGTTGTAGATGGATGCTGGAGTAAAAGATCGTATAAAAAAAACTACTAAGCACTATGAGGAGCTGCTGCCATAATTGGTAGAGATACAAAGAAAATTTTGTTTCTTGGTATTAAAAATAAGTACTGCAGCATATGTACGCAGGATCTTAATAAAAAACTAAATCCAAGAATTCATCAATGCTTCAAAAATTTTTCGAGATCATCAATCACTATGGAATCAGCTATAATTGTAGAAGGATTTAAAGATTTTTTTTCCGTCGAAATGTTGTACGGTCTGATTTATGGTCGCCTTATTTCTGATACTCAACTCTAGCACGTATGCGAAAATTTTAAAATCAAGACCGTATTCGCCGTTTATGACGAAAAGGTTGAATGTCGGAATCACCTCTATCAAAAACCAAACTAATAAAATTATGGACGATCAAATGAAAGTTATCACAACCGTATCCAGTCTACGTAGCACGGACAAAATGCCTAGAAGAATCAAAAGAATTTAGTTTCACTGAGAGTAAGTAAAATAGGTAAAGATGTCATCATTATTTTGTCACATCTGTGTTTTAACTTGATGATTTAAAATTCTTCTATTCAAAATACTGTTATGTGTTTAGAAAGACGCCCTCTGGTGTGATTCGAAGAACACTGGTTTAGAGCTCGAATCCTCAAAGTCATTGGGCGATGTAATAGCCTAAGTAATAAATATAATAATAATTGATGATTTCACCTATTGATACCTAGTTAGTTACCATGTACATAGTCTATTTATCAATAGATTAAGCTAATCTACAGCATGCATACATTTATGTGATAGGAACGGTGGATTAGTTATTTTAATCTATACCTACATTTTCATTCTATACACATACATGAAATTGATTAGTGTTTCAATAGCTTTTTAAATGCATATGAAAGTATGATTGCACATAACAAAAATACAATTACAATAAATACAATTCGAAAATGTTTCATCTGTCTGTGTGCTTGTTCCGGCTAATTTCCGTAATGGGTGGACCAAATATGGCGGGATTTTCACTAGCGGATAGCCGATGTTATAAGGAGTAACATAGGCCGCGGGTTACACCTGATTTTTTACACCTTTGGATTACAAAAATCGCGTGGTTGACCGAAACAAATTGGTAGATAAAAAGACATTTTCTTTCATGTTCATCATCATTATCATAAATTTCATTCATCATCATCAGCCGGAAGACGTCCACGTGCATTTATCAAAAAGCTGTTATTTTAATATTACAAACAGACACTCCAGTTTTATTATTTTCATTATATAAGTAGATAGATAATAAAAATTATACATAGATATTTTGTCTATAAGTTATCAGTGTTGTTAACAATACTATTACGATAATATGTAGTGTTATTGTTAATACTGATAATAAATTTGTACTTTTCATTATATTCGATTTCT
This sequence comes from Abrostola tripartita, assembly GCA_905340225.1. Classification (NCBI taxonomy): domain Eukaryota; kingdom Metazoa; phylum Arthropoda; class Insecta; order Lepidoptera; family Noctuidae; genus Abrostola; species Abrostola tripartita. The sequence goes on from HG996491.1 coordinate 3,939,204, forward strand.
ATTCGTCAAGCGTTTTGCCACTTATCTAGAGGGACTAAAGTCGACTGTGGTGCTACTCTGCTTAATAAATGTTACCATTTACTCTACATCTCAGTAAAAAAATATTTTGAATTTGAACTCTCATATAAAATGTCGTAACTACCTACGTAGTGAGGTAGGTAAAAATAATCCAGAGGAAATTTATTTGAATTTACTTACCTACCTACCAGGTAATATTAACGGATGCAAAATCCACAAGAGCTTTATTCCTAAATCAAGCAAGCGTAATGGTAGAGTTAGAATAAGAACATTTATTTGACACAGCACACATGACAGCACAAACAAAAAAGAAACAACAAGCAAATATTATCAGTAGTACCTACCATCAAACATGCAATAGCGAAAAGGTCGCCAACTCAGCATATGCTGAGTGTAGAACACACAGCGCTGTTTTGTTGTTGTTTTTATGAGGATGAGTGTCTTGAGGCTCAGCTTTCACACATAACATTAGTAAGTCGGTAACTTGATTGTGTTTCAGGTGAGTTTACAAACTTCGTACGCGTTGGCCCAAAAAAATATTTCTTCCCTCAAAAATATAAGTTAGAGGCTGCGGATATCTACAATATGCCACTGCGGCCGACTGATGTTTTTGTCACCAGTTATCCACGATCAGGTATTAAAACTATACTCGTCATGTATAAATGTTAGCCATTAAATGATAACAGTTCCGTTTTGATTCTAGGGACGACATGGACACAAGAGTTGGTTTGGATGGTGGCAAACGACTTAGATTATGAAAAGTCCAACAACATTCCTCTTAGTGATCGTTTCCCCTTTTTAGAGTAAGTTTAACCAATTGAATATTAACGCAGAAAATGCTATCTTTCAAATATGTAATTTAAAGCTACTGATAGTATTGTATCTACACGCTTTTTTTATTCTTAATTATCTAGTTTACTGGCTTTTGACTATGATTCGAAGCTAGGCTCACTTGGCCATAAAACATAACATAATAGACCCTTGTTATCAAAACCGAGACACTTCAAACCTTGTTACCGACTCCTGTTTCACTTTCCAGATTCTCTATAACCGTGCATTCTGAAATGATGGCTAAGTTCAGAGAAGAGAACAGATACAACAAAGAGAAACTTAAGCTCCTCGAGCTCGTTACCCAGCGAGGGACCGACCGACTGCCCGCAGTTCCATCTCCTCGGTTCATCAAGTCGCACATGCCGTTGTCTCTCCTGCCTCCCACTTTGCTGGACACTGTCCAAATGGTGTACGTCGCGCGAGACCCCAGGGATGTAGCGGTGTCCTTCTACCACTTAAACAGACTGATGAGGAATCACGGGTATATAGGAGACTTCAAAAAGTATTGGAACTTCTTTATAAGGGACTTGCGTGAGTTCGTCTTTTGTTATTATTGCCATTAATATATTATATTATGCAGGTGCGAATGATAAGTTATTGTATTTTTAACTCCTTTAGTAGACTGACTAATATATTACGAACACAAGCACAAGATAAAAAAAGGCGTCTACCTGGTACCCTTACTTTTAAAAAGGTGTCATTTTAATGCACTTCTAGATTACAGAACACTGGACACCATTCTTTGAACATCTAAAAGAAGCTTGGGACAAAAGGCATCATTCTAATATGCTGTTCTTTTTCTACGAGGAGCTCTCTAAGGTTGGTATAAAGAACTACGTAACTTTCACTGAGCTTTCAGTGCCTACCTAACTCGAAGAAAGACGGGCCTAGTCGTGCTTGAATATCTATGCCTCCCCAAATCTGGTAACACAGTAATAATAATGAAGAATCGTTATTTTTTCCTAGCAGAATCATAGGTAGAATATAGGAAATTCGTGTTTTATTTTTTCTGATTTACAAAGTTAAAGTAGATCCAAATAGTGGCCTTTTCAAGTTAAAATCCTTTTAACTTTTTTCTCGATTTATTCGAGTGCCTTGTGGGTAACAAGGCGTTATAACCGTTAAGTGTTCAGTTTATAATTATATTTTTTTATCGTCCCTTAGGATTTGCCAAGGGCTGTGCGGCGTGTAGCGAAGTTCTTCGACAAACAGTTCTCAGACGAGCAGATAGCCCGCCTTTGTGACCACCTCAACATCGATAACTTCAAGAACAACAACTCTGTGAACAATGACCTCAAGAAAAAGCTCGGTTTTCAGGTGCCCGGCGAACAGAGTTTTATCAGAAAAGGTAAGATAATATGCACTCGTCGAAATTGGTACATACAATATATTTATTATATTTGTGGTCGGTTTATAGCCAATCGAATGAAATAACTTATGAAAGTAAAGAAAATGAATAATAAAAATACGTGTCACCTACAAATTATTTACCTTCAGAGCCTCTACCATGAGATTTCATCGAAAAATTACTCGCTAGCGTTGAACTCGCTAGCGTGCTAACGTGGATCGAATAGATTTCGATAATGCTTGCACCATGAGATTTACCGAGTCTTACGTAGTCGCTAAGGTAAGCTCGATAGATCGTGTCGTCTAGCTAACTTCACTCTACTCGCTAGAATACTTTCGTCTATGCTTCACTACTTATGTTTTGTTTCTTTCTTTCTCACTGATAAGAAGAGAGAACAGCTCGTAAGCTCAAAATGTAGTGTTAAAAATGTTAAGACAGTCAATATCACAAAATAAACCGACTAAATAGAATAGTTGACAGTTAGTGGACTACTTAGGGTAAGTAGTGGTGTTTTAATTTTTATTTCTTATAATGTGTCACAGTCGTCTATTCAATTTGTAATTTTGTTTGTTGATGTTGGTGGTATGCGTTGGTGGTTTGAATGTTTACAATAGATTATTATTAAATTGTGTTTATGTATAGATTGGATTATTTATTACAATGAGGACCAGTGTCCTACAGTTTCAATTGTTGGTGGAGTTCATGGGAACGTATGTTTCTATTTTCTACTAAATTAATTTTAAAACGTTAAAAGTTACAAAATTCCCAAATAGTTGACCCTCAACGCAGGTAGATCCAAGCCACTTGAAACTTTGAAAGTGTAATAAGTCAGCTAAGTTTAAGTGTCTAAAATACTAAAGACGTGAGGAATTACACTAATATTTTCCAATTGGTATCCAACATGAATTCTCATTTTGGAACTTGAAATTCACGTTGTTCTCGTCGTTGGTCTTCAAATTCAGCGTGCACTAACATATTCCATGCTAAATAAGCTCTTGCAGACATTATTTTTAAATTTGTAGACTGAAAAACGTATATTGAACTTATGTTTCACACGGCAAAATGCTAGTGAGCTACGTAACTACTATCGTAAGCGTAATACTCGATAGCTTCTGTCAAATTAGAGGGTCATGGTACCGTTTTGTTTGGTGACAGCTAAAAAACGTTAGTGACTATCGAATAGATTACGTTAGGTTTTTAACCTATCGAAATCTATAGTGCTCATAGTACTCATTTTAATTCTTTGTGTGACCACTAGGGGCGCTGTACAATATTCCAAACAAATAATTTACGGAGACGATAGCGAGTTTTGGCTGCGTAAACTCATGGTAGAGGCTCAGGTAGTCTTTAGTTATTGCGCAGTACATAGGTTTTTTATAATTTAAATTGTTTCATGTATGTAACTACAACTTTTTTTCTGATTGTTAATTCGTAGGTAAGGCGGGCGGTTGGCGCGACTTTTTCGACGAGGAGATGACACAACAAGCCGAGCAGTGGATCGCTGACAACCTGCGGGATACCGACCTACGCTTCCCACACATGGAACTTTAACATCAATAATTATATAAAATATTTTTATTAGAAAGAAAAGATTATAAAAGGGTGATAAACATTTATTTCAGTAATATATATACTTTGTTTCAGTTTTCTTTGTAACACCATATTTGAAATATACATGGATATTGAAAATTTATAAGAAAGCACTAGCAATAAGTAAACAAAGTTATTTATTCCAATCGTGTTTCAATATCTGTACCGGTGTAATAAAAAAATCCTCAAAAATAAAACAATGTCTCAGTCCTTCCTCACATTTTATTTAAATAATACGGTTATACAAAGAAAATAAATTAAAAGCCAGATTTAATCAATCATTCGTTGGTAATATAAAATTCTAAAACAGACTTATAATCATTATAATGGATAATAACCGTCTAAAGCCGGAGCGGGACCAGCAGGCCGCGCGAGTCGCTCGGGCCGCTCGCTCCGCTCCGCGGACAACGAATCGGCAACGTACACGTCTATAAAAAGCGACTCTATAATATAAAAGTGGGAGCTGAGTCCCGCACCTAACGACTCGCCGCCACGAGCGACGTTAAAACTATCATACACTTATAGAAAATCACAAAATTCAAGCGGAAATAATAGGAATCGTCTGCGGGCGCCCTACGCGATGACGTCAGGCAGCAGCGCGCCCTCCGCCGCCGGGCTCGGGGGCGCCTTGCCCAGCGCCGAGCCGTTGGACAAGCCGTTCGACACCACCTCCTTCTTCACCTCCGCGCTCTTCTTGGGGACGGCCTTCTTCAGGCCGGTGGCCGTCTGGAATTAACAATACATTACACATTATTATACACCATCATACAACATTCTATCACCTTTCAATTTAGTTTTGTTTGAATATATTATTCTAAATGCGAAACAAAATGCAAATCATCTTCCGAGAATTCATTGGTTACCTTAGGGGGAACGGTCCTAGGCGGCGCAGCTTTGGCGGTGATGCGTTTGTTGGCGAGGTCCTTGCTCTGTTTATCCAGTGGGGCACGCGGCGCGGGCTTTGGTGCGCTCGGCCTACGAATAATAATAATAGTTTGTTAGACCAAAAACATGTCTATGTCACCGTAATATTGTAAATACCGTTAGATTATAATCTATCTCGAGAGATTGTAAACTGTCGAAAGATTGTAAACTGTAATCGTAACATACTGCTTACAATTGAACGCATTGTTCTTCGGGAGATTATAATCTCTCGAAGTGAACAGTTATATCACAATCTGTCGCGCGTTAAATTGTAAATTGTCCGAAGGCTGTCCCTGATTGATCGGTCTTACAGTAGACCGTTCAGTGTCCATTGAGTTAGTTATCATTCAAACTGCACTTCTTTGGTTAATCACAGATTTATTTTACTTCCACCACAATTTCATACGCCTTATCACTACATAGTATAAAACAAAGTCGCTTTCTCTGTCCCTATATCCCTATGTATGCTTAAATCTTTAAAACTACGCAACGGATTTTGATGCGGTTTTTTTTAATAGATAGAGTGATTGAAGAGGAAGGTTTATATGTATAATAACATCCATTAAATAGTGGAGAAATACTTATTATATATATATTTTATACCCGTGCGAAGCCGGAGCGGGCCGCTAGTTAATTCTAAAGCTTTGAGTTACTTTCAACCCGAAATCAATTTATAATCATCAAGTGAGTTATTTTCAACGCGAAATCAATTTACGATCACTGTGTTTAAATTCGACAAATTAAATTATGTTATTATTATATATTATTAAATTATAATCTACCAAAAAATAATGCTTTGAATTGTAAGCAGTATGTTAAGATTCTCAATTTTTCGACAGTTTACAATCTCGCGAGATAGATTATAATCTAATGGTATTTACAATTTTACGTAGTTATATACATTTAATTAATTTTGTTAATTTTAATTTTTTACGTGATGTGGTTAATTGTTTTCGTGACTAACTAGAAAAATAGGACTCGGGTGAGGATCTTTCAAGAATTCAGGTGAGGCATCAGCGTCGCTCACCTTGTGGCGGGTGCGGCCGGCGCGGAGGGGGCGCGGGGCGTGGGGCGCGGCGCGGGCCGGGCCGGGGCGGGCCGGGCTGGCGCGGCGGGCCGGGCCGCGGGCCGCGCGGCCGGGGGCTTGACCTCCTTGGCGTCGCCATTGGGGAGGGGCTTCCTGTCGGCGGGCTTGGGCTGCGGCCGAGGGGCGGCCGGGCGCGCCGCGGGCTTGCTGGCCGCGTCCGCTCGCAGCGCGGTGGGGCGCGCCGCCGCCGGCCGGGGAGCGGGCGCGACGCGGCCGACGGGCGCGGGCCGGGCGGCCGGGGCCGCGGGCCTGGGCGGCGCGGGCTTGGCGAGCGGGGAGCGCGCGGCGGCGGGCGCCTTGCCGGGCGTGGCGGGCTTGGCGGGCGGCGGGGCGCTGCGGGCGGCGGGCGCGGCGCGGGCGGCGGCGGGCGCGGGCCGGGCGGGCGCGGGCCCCTTGGCGGCGGGCGCGGGCCCCTTGCCGGTGGGCGTGCGCGCGGCGAGCGCGGCCGCGCTGGGCCTCTTAATGGGCGCGGGAGTGGCAGTGGTCGGCGTCACCGCGACGCCCGCAGCTTTCGGTGTGCGCGCCGCGCTCGTAGATTTCGTTGCGGACCTAGGCGTTCGCGAGTCTAATTTTCCGGTCGGTGTGGTCGGAGATTTCTTTGTGACGGACGGTTTTGCCTTGGTCGCGGCGACGCCGGCGGCGGCGGCTCCCACCGCGACGACGGCGGCGGCCGCGACCGCCGCATCGGCGGCGATGGGCGTGTCACTGAGCGGAGCGGCGTCCAGTGCGGCCGCGGGGGGCTCGACCGCGGGGGTGGGCGGCGGCGTCGCCGCAGCCGGTGGCTGCACGGCCTCTTCGAGCTGAATTTCACTTGTGACAGGAACGCATATTTCTTGAGCTCTAGATTCTGGAATACCGATGTCGACATCGGTGACGAGCTCGACGCGCGAGGGCGCCGGCTGGTCGGGCAGCAGGTCGGGCGCGGGCGCGGCGGGCGCGGGCTCGGGCGGCGCGGGGGACTCCAGGGGCGGCGGGGACTCGCGCGGCAGGGGCACGTCGGCCGGGAGCGGAGACTCAGCGGGCGCAAAGCACTCGGTCGCGAGCTCGATGTGTTCGCTGGGCGCCAGCACTGTGTCTGCGGTAACTTCCAGGTGTTCGGCTTCGATCGGTTGTGGCTGTTCCGCGGCGGATGGCAACAGCGATTCGCTCGGTAGCGGAGACTGCGTCGGAAGGGGCGATTCTCTCAGCACAGGTGATTCACTCGACAACACAGACTCACTCGGCAAGGGAGATTTGCTTGGTAGTGGGGATTCTCGCAAAACCTCCGATTCTGTAGGTAGTGGGGATTGTGTAGGAAGTGGAGACTGTAATGGTAACGGTGATTCAGCAGGTTGCTGAATCTCAACTGGCATAGGAGACTCCTTATGCACTTCCGATTCGATCGGGATCGGCGATTCTTTTAGTGGAAGAGTTTCACTCAATAAGGGTGATTCACTTATTTGTATTGTCTCTGCCTGCATAAGAGTATCTTCGGGCAAAGAATCTGTAGGTGCACACAACTCTGCTGGCAGAGGAGAGTCACGAGTAAGTTCTTCTTCTGCTGGCAAATGTAAATCATTTGGTATTGGGGACACACTCGGAAGTGGGGACTCAGTCGGCATTGGTGACTCACTAGGAAGAAGCTTTTCAGTAGGAAGCGGCGATTTGGGTGGGACAGGAGACTCTGCAGCCGGTTCATGTTCAATAATATTAGAAATATCGGTTGTTAACTGTTCAGTGTCCAGTTTAATTTCAGGTGTTTCAAGAACTGATTCAATTTCGGAAACAACTGCTTCAATGTTCTCCGTGACCTGACTGACGTTAGTTACAGTTTCAATACCAATTTCAACATGTTCATGTTGGGATTCTTCAACATGTTCATGTGTTTCTATTGTTTGCTGAATTTCTACACTTTCCACTGTTACACTTTCATCAACATCTACTTCTGGTTCTGGTGTTGCGGTCTCTTCTTTTGTAGCCTCGAAAGGTGAAGGTGATACAGACAGCCGTTCAGTAGAATGAGCTTGTTGAATGTCAGATGGTACAGGGGAGGCTACTTCATTAAATTCAACCTTTTCGCGAGATTCAATGTGTTCTTCATCCTCCGTTTGATCGATTATCAACTGAGGTGCTGTTTCAATACAAGGTGAATCATCAAGCTTGCATTCCATTTCAATGTCTTGTGAAGTTTCATCTTGAGGTGTGAAAGGTCGGATTTCTTTCTCACTTTCTGAAGGATCTTGTATTTCATCATTCGTAAATCCTAATTCTGAACTCTTTCCATCAGGTATTTCAGGTATTTGTTCAAAGAGTAACTTATGAGATTCAGGAGTGTCTGTTTGCAAGACAGTGTCTTGAGTTATGTTGCTTGATTCAAATTCAATATTTGTATAACTTTCAATGTTGTTAGTGGTTGTAACATTAAAATCTACGAAATTGTCCCCTTGTTCGAAATGATCCAGGTTTTGTGAGAGGACTGCAGGTCTGTCATCAAACCTGATAATGTCATTGTTTGGTTCATGGACATCTCTTTCAGATCCAAACAAATCTGTGTGTTGCTCTGGGGAAATATTTTCTTTTTCATTTTCATGAATATTATCAGAGACACCATTTAGTTGTACATCCTCATCATCACTGTCAGGTAATGGCTGCACGGCGTTGAGATCGACATGTGATTCATTTTTGGCGAGTCTCTCACAGGTGTCATCATCTTTCTCTTGGTAGAAACTCATACTCATTGGATCTCTTTCTTTGTTTTTCAGCCTTTCAAATAGTTCCTCATTGCCTTCAACAGCAAAAGGATTTGTTTCTGTGTGAGTTTGGAATACCTGCAAATTGATAATTAATTTAAGCATAATTGAATGTTTAGAAAAAAGTTATTAAAACAACTGCCTTATGTTTGAAGTATACTAGCATGAATATTGTATAGACTAAAACTGATTTAGATATTTATCATTATTTACATTTTTATATGAAATTGTACAATTATTATAACATTTAATTAATAATCAACAGTTAATTACATTTATAGTTAATATTTCAACTTTTTATAATGTTTAACATATATTAGAAATACATACATACATAAAGTCACGCCTATTTCCACGAGGGGTAGGCAGAGACCACGGATTTCCATTTGCTACGATCCTGACATACTTCTTTTGCCTTCTCATTCACTCGCATCACATTCTTCATACACGCTCGTCGGTTAAGGGTACTCCTCACTTGACCCTTTTGTAGAACATCTCCGATCTGGTCCAAGTATGATCGCCGAGGTCTTCCCCTTCCCGATATTCCACTAACATTCGCCTCATATATTTGCTTTGTCACTCTTCTTTAATCCATACTTTCTACATGCCCAAACCATCTAAGCATATTCTTCTCGATTTTTGTAATTAAATCTACATTCACTCTGCATCTCTCTCTTATCACCTTATTTTCTACTCTATCTCTCAAAGTCACACCACACATACTTCTCAAAGCCCGCATCTCTACTGCATTAATGCGGCTTTGATGTTTTTTCTGCCATACCCAACTTTCACTACCATACATAAGACTCGGCACTAATACTCCTCTATGCACGGCCAGACGAGCGTTTTTTTACACCTTCTGGGTGGTCATAAAGGAGTGTAGTGCCCCATTCACTTGATTCCCAAAATTTACTCTCCTTTCAATATCTTCTTTGTGCTTACCATCCCTTGTAAATAACGTCCCCAGGTACACAAAATCTTTCACTTGCTCTACTCTCTCTCCACCAATCATAATATTGCATGCTGTCATACATTCATCTTTTTCAAAAATCATAACTTCGTCTTTCGTGCATTTACTTTCATTCCCTTATATTAGACACATAACAATTAATGCACTAATCTAAACTAATGCTTTGCTTTGATATTTTTTGTGTCAAGAACACATTGGTATATTGATGAAAGACTGTATTTAAAGCCTTGTGGATACTACATTCTACTTATTGTAACATAGATATAAAAATGGGTGAGTTTTGTGAATTATGCCATAATCAAGAAAGTTAAAAGCGCTGCGATGATGAATATAGAAATGGATATGAGAAAAACACAATACTCTGACTCTACAAGTTGACATAGGTTATCAAGAAATTGTTCTAAGGCTATAAAAGAGCATTTACAAAACATATCAATCCAGAAGGATGACTCCAAGTGGCATTTCTTTGGGGAAGAACTGTCAATCAAGGCCCCAACTGAAAATCAGCGCTGCAGTTATACAGCAGCAGCATTGCTGAATTGGGGACATATTTTTGGTTTGCACCTCTTAGTTATTTTCTTTTATTTTTATCATTATTTTGTTTTATTTTTTATAAATTATAATTATGTACTTTAAGGACTAAAATCAAAATTATTTCTTCCTTTCTAATCTCCATAGCAGCAAGAAATATAAAAGCAACACTGACCTGAATGTTACAAAAGTCTGTAGTGTCTTTCTGTATTCTCTCAAAGTCTTGTATGAGGCCACTATCCTTGACTTTATCAGGTTCAATGCCAACATTGAATCCAAAGCCCAAACTGTCCATGTTACACTTATCATTACCATTCAAGTGCTCTTTAACAGCTTCGTCTAATGATACATTCTGAAAAGAAAACAAATAATATTATTTAAAAACACCTGTAACTACATAAACTATACACATTAATCAAAACACATGTCGCTGCATAAGTGGTAATAGTCCATCTGCAATATCAGTCAACATAGTACATAATAGCCTAACCATAACTATTGTTTAAATAGTGAACAATATTATTATACTGCAAACATATCTAATTATGCAAATGATCTTAGTTTTAATTCCTACTTATGGCAATCTTTTGAGGTTGGCACAATCAACTAGAAAAACTAACTCGACCTGAGAGGATTGTGTAAGCACACAGAGACACACCTTTAAACCCTTAGCAGCAAAAGCAATAATTCTTTAATACTTCCTAGGCTGTGTATAAAACAGACATACTATCCACAATTTTCCTCCTAGATGTACACATAATTTTAAGCAGCATACATTACTTACATTTGTGTAAACAAACAAATAATTTTGAAAATGATTACCCACATTTGAAATAAAAAAATACCTACAATAACTATGTACTTGTTTCTAATCGCAGGCAATGTATGTATAATACTATTTCTGTTTCATGAAGGGTTAATAATCTTTTGTTGAATCTATGATTACTCATACTTTACATCTAAAAGAAATATGATAGTACCAGTAGCTGATAAGGATACACAAACTAAGACAAGACGCTTTCAAACAGAAAATACTAGTTGATGATGTATTTAGTAAAAAAATAAGACCTTGATAGCAAGATTGTTATAGAAGAAAGTGGTATTTTTTTATGAAATACTCGGACTTCTGTAAATCTCAATGTAAAATCAGTACATAGGGCATCTTTGTATTCTGCTTGAAGAACAAGAAGTTAGTTAAAAATATGCTGTTTCCTTAAGTATAGTAATAGTAACAGTACATAGAGTAGTTAAACTAATACTAACATGATGGCCATTAAGCTGATCACAGTTATCCAAGTCTAGTAATTCGGCTGGCCTCACTACAGCTCCTGTGTCAAACTGTGCCTCATCCGGGAGTTCTATGTCATCCATAGGCAACGGTTTGCGTGGAGACTCTGCAAGCAGAACATCAGCACCGGCCACTCCCCCGGGAATGAAAACGGGGGCATCAGGGTTCAGTGGTGAACTGTTCATGTCTACTGAGCTGCTTTCCCAAGCCGACTGAAATGTTTCACAATGATATTATTAGTTAACCTCTCTCTTAGGTGAGCTAGCCTATACTTGCTTACAACTTGCAATACTGAATCATTTAAAGGTCAATTACAATGTGTCAGTTTACTAAATTAATCCAAGTGAATGGAATAATAATAATCTGTAATTTACTGTCTGTTTGACAGGTATATTATACAATGAGTATGTGATGTTATACTTTACTTTCAAATACACGAGTGTCAATGTTTCATCTGTTTCGGAATGCGAATGTTTGTCTTTCACTGTAAATACATCTAGATCTAAAGTAACAACATCAGTCATCGACTCAGCACTCCGGCAAGCTAAACAATGGACTCACATTATCCTGGCAGGGTGTTTCCGAGCGCGGCAGGTCGTCGGGCTCCTCGCTAGGATTTTGTTCCTCGCGTTCACCCTCTCCTTTGTAATAGTTCCACTCGTCTTCGGAGTCCTCGCCACTCTCAGCTACATTATCTGCCACAGAACCGTCGACGTGGCCCACCTCCACTGCACACAACACCAGAAACACACACTGTATTATGATATTTACAACACGATAATATTGTATGAACACCTGGTGAACACGCAATATTCACCCCTCCTCTCACAACACCATGATATCAACAGGTGACACACCCTTGACGGAAAAATCTCATTCGTATGATATGACAATAAAACATCAGCCTTAGACCTAGCCACAATAAATTAAATACGCGCCGCTTTTGTTTACGAGCGGCGTGCTAGCAACGTTATTTTACCGGTCGCGATTTCAAACTCGCGAGACATTCGAGGACGCCATTTCGAGAACGGCCAGCGGAGACACGCCCGAGTTCGAACTTGGACAGAGTTAAGAAGTCGAGAGCATGTGAGTGAACCTCCGGGAATCCTGCGCTCACCGACGACTGAGGGATGCGCCTTCGGGCGAACCGTTCTATTTCCAGAACACCGCTCCGCATGAATCAACACAGAAATAACCTTTCACAAACTGTTCGGTATGTGAAAATAATCAACAACATTCGCTAAAAGCCACATACCGTGAACGGTAATTTCACTGCACTGATATTATCTTCACTGGCGGTGTAATATTCGAGCCGTAAAAATATAGACAAAGCCCCGATTACAACAGCAGCGACTTTTGGAGAGTAGTACAGATCTGTCGGACGTTCAATGAGCGAGAGAGAAAGGAACGTGGCGAGCGAGCGGGACGGCAGCGGCCCGAGGGCGAAGGGGCTGCGGGACGCGGGGCGCGCGCATGCACCCGATAGGGATGCCGTGTTATTTTATAATAATTATTGCTGTATTTATTCACATTATCCTTAAACCTTCGTGTAATAAATTAATTAACATGTAAATACTGAACAAGTTTCATGTATGAGAACGATTATAACTTTAGGACTTGTTTGTTATGCCCTGAGGTTATGCCTAGTATTGTTTGGTAGACCTATTAACCTAATAAGTACCTATCTATTTTAAAAACAATATTTGGTTCGACTCCAGGCCCTTATAGCCCAACCCAGCCTAGTTAGTACTTTTATACCTAGGTATGTACGTAGGTAATTACCCTATTTATTTCAAGCTCGCGGGTTTCCCAGTGGGGAGGCAGATAATTTATATTAGTTAAAAAACATTTCGTAAGTACTTTATGACTTTTAAGTTTGAATAGGTGCCTACTTTCTTTGTAAAAGAAGAAGGTTACCATAATGTACTTAAATAGACCGATAAAATTACTTCTAGTTCTACCCTAAAAAAATGCACAGTAACTGGTCCGCACATCTAGAATGAACACGCGAAGAACGAAGCGAAGAGGATTTATAGTTTGTTCTGTATTCTGAGTGCATTTCTAAGGGCCGTGTCACTTACAATGCGCCCTTCTGATTGTATAGTACTCAAGGAAGTTGCGTCACATTAAAAATAATTACACAATGTAGGTAGGTACCTGCGTGATGTAAGGAAACAGCAAAGAGTATATAACCACTACGTTATAGGAAACCGTCATATCCGACACTACATTATTTAGTTGAATAAAAACAACTTTTTAGAACTTACATCTTCAAAATGTTATCAGCGATCGATTCATCTTGCATACAATCGCATCTAGAAAACGTACGCTAGCTACATGCGGACGCAGCGCGTGGATGTGGGTGAATGCCTGACTACCGAGTGCCGACTGGTAACAATCAATAAAGCGTAACACATACAATTCTTACTTTTTCTTTTGCTCTTACTGAAATGTGGCGCATGTAGTCATCACGCTTGAGATTAGCTTCAAATATTGGAAATATTTTGGGATAAATTATAGGCAGTTAAGTGTGACTATAATATGATAATTGTCATTTAAAAATTTAAAACATTTTGCATTATAATTACCTAACTAATAACAGACTTGGTCATGTCACACTTTTAGTGATTTGGGAGTAGGCACCAACCTACATTTTCCGCTTCACGAAATAACCTACGGTTCGATAAACTCTAGTATTGCAGGGATTCTGGACCTAGTAATTAGTAGGTATTCTAACTAAGAAGTGCCTTAATTTTTCGGAGCTCATGCTTTCAGTGGTTTGGTTAGTTTAAGTAGTTTTGTTTTTAGGAGTTGGTCAGGTAAAACACTAACCTAACTTTGTACAAATCTAATTAAGTAAATTAGAGAAGGTTGATATTTATTATTTTTTGTAATACTTATCTAAACAAGTTAATAAAAAAGTATTGAAAAATATAGCGATCGGTTTTTGAATTGATTGGGTCCACTTTAAAACCACCGTGTTACATAGATATTTTTTTTTGAGACTGAATAGGTATCTACTTTTTACTTTAACTTTTGGTTATTTTAAAAATATGTATGAACGTTGGGTACGTGTAAACAACTTATAATGTACCTATGTACTTAATTAGAATACATTCAAAACCTTGTGAACCGTATATTGTTTGTGATACACGATGAGAAGTATCCGTACGAATCACTTGACACACTATCTACAAAGAGATTGGGAAGGTGAGCAGGCGATGCTACCTGCGGTTTTATTCGTGGCTGTGATCTTAATTCGACGTCAGGGGTGACTGGACATACATAACTACCAGTAACGTTGAAAATACATAAATTAAAAATAAAAGTTCTTTTTAAGAAGATAAGTTAATTAAAGAATAACTAGGTATAGCATTGACCCACAGTAAGTACAACATTAGATTATTGCAGTGGAAATTTGGACTTTTGTTAATTCCATTGAAAGTTCTCTATGATTAGATCTTATGAATGGGATGAAAGAGGTACCTACTCAATATAAAATAAAACATGACAACCAACGCAATAAAAGTTATGGATAACAGTAAGCTGTAGTATAACTACACTACACTAAATCTCTCTCTTATTCATAAACGAGGATCATACCGGCATTAACTAAACCCCAAATTAAGTCTTATGACAGCTCTATTCTTTGATATGCAAACGACACATGACAAGTATAATTTTATGCTTGGATTAAAATTGTTTTTTTTTTTTAAATAAGGGTTTAAAAGTATATCTCACCAGCATGTGCAGGTGGCGTGGGCGGTGCTGGTTCAGGGTTCCTAGGTTCGGCATCGACGTCATCCGCGTCGACATCGACGGCGGTCTCGGGGCCGAGATCCTCGCTGTCGCTGTCAGAGTTGTCTACGCCGTTGTCGCCGACCTCGGCCTCGGCCTCCGCCTCCGCGCACTCCTCGGCCTCGGCGTCGGCGGCGGCGGCAGCGTCCACCTGCCGTCGGCACGCTTCCGTCTCGATGGTGAACGGCGGAGCGTTCATCATCGCGTTGTCCAGCCTAAGTTATAGCACATATCAATTAAGAATCCAAAGACGAATAAGAAATACGATTATGGCGCATACTGCCTATGTAAGAATATAGGTACTATACTCCTAAGAGTGTTATCCCGCATTCCTAATTCTACTCTTTAAATAATATTGTACACTTCTTATTTTTACTGCTTGTAATTGTAACGTGAATCGCCCTCCAAATACCTACCTAACGGTTTCTATGTGCGGGATACTTTCACAAAATAACAGATTTGGCTTTTAGAAGGGCAGACTATTTCATCGAAATAGATCTATAGTGCAAAACTAGTAAGTTAGTACTTCAATATTAATAATTGCGGGAGAAAAATATCTGTCATATTATGAATTATGATCGAAATTCGAATTCGATTGAATCGAAAACTTTAAAAATTTGCAAAACCGAAGGCTTCACCCCAGTACTACCTTTTAACAGTATTAAAATAAAACGTTTTCAGCAAATTATCGAAGAAAGCGACATTTTTATTAACTTTCCGTTTTCAAAACTCGTGTTAAAATGGCGAACCGCATTCAAGGTCGCTTGGTTCAAGATAATGTCATTCGTTGATCTACTCTATATGTATGAATTCTTAGTAACCGGTTAACCACCAATTTTAACTGGTTCTTTTACTAATAAATGTTCTGCCAAGAGCCTTTAGCTGGCAAAAAGACGTTATTTGCTCATTTGTTTACAATGTGGATTCCTGCACCCAACGTATGACATCATAAACTGATAGCGTGTACTAAAAATAGGGATTATTAATATCTGGCCGTTATACATACGTGTTACAATGCCTTTAGCGACACCTTACAATACCTATCTAATTAATAATGACAATAAAAAATATATCTGATAAATACTTAACACCAAATCCAATCGCCGTAAGTAAGCAATGGAATGGCACGGCATTCGTTGCAGAAAATTTAAATCCCATACATTCTGGACGTTAAACGTACACGCGGTTCGATTGGTATTTCGTCTAGACTCACAGGTAGTATCCGCTGTCGTTTATGTCTTTCGAACTAAAATAGTTATGACCTATGAATATGAGTACGCATCCGACGCAAATGCGTTCTATTATTATAGCAAAACATGACCCTGAGGAATTCTTTCAGAATCAATGCGAGAAATATTCCTACAAGATACATAATTATTTGAAAAGTCTAGAATTTATACTATTAGGTATAACGCCTTATAATGTAATATCATATCATCCTGTAACTCGTAAATGTCCAATAAGAAGTCATAAACAACCACGACGAACCGCCCCGAGTGTAATTCCATAAACAAGAAGATTTGCGGGCGAATTGCTGGCTGCAGTAGCAGTATGTTGTAATTTTATCTGTATTCAGGTAGCGGCGGTGTCTTGATGTACGCAATACTTGCAAACTTATGGTTGGCTCATGTGCCCGAGTATAAAGATACACCCTAAGGCTAAAAGACAAAATATTTTCTGGGAATTGCTTTAAAGAGATAACGATGAATGTTTAAGAAACGTTTTTTTGCCATATACCTAAGTTGGTGTTTTAGCCACACTCAAAAGCTCTATATCGTCCTCAGAGCTATATTACTTTAGAACCGAACCATTTAATTTAAAGCAGTGTATGGCCGGTAAACGGTGAGAACATACAAAATATTTGGGCAACTTTTCTGCAGATGACATGGAGATGATAATCTCAGACTCACCCAAGATCCATGGGCGGGCGATTGTCAGCGGCAATGTCGCGCGGGTCCTTCAGGAACACCACGATTATGGAGATGTTGTCCGCGGAACCCTGCCGCTTGGCCTGCACAATCAGACGCTTCGTCACCGCCTTCAAGTCATCTGTACAAAAAAACATATATTATCTACCAGACGCTCTAAGTACAACCAATTAAATTCTTATTAGGCACAGTTTCCACCAGAAAGAACACAATAACATCCGTTAGAATTTCTTAATATTGTTATTATCCTTAAAATATCTATGTGTCATCTAGTACAACACTAAGTGTTGCGAAGTCTATTATGTCTGCAATTTGTTGCGGCACAATGGTGAATAGCACTGACGGATATGGAGTAACCATGTTTATGTTTCGATTTGAAACAGCGCTGGCTGTATGTGAGGATGTCCTTGTTCTGTCTCAAGCTAGTTGGGCGTGAGTCACTGGCCAGTGCACCGCTATTGTGGCCCATAATACGTGTACGTGATAGGCCTTCGGCAAAATGAAAGCCGCCACCGCCGCGCCATTCTTATTATTTTATATTTAACATTTAGATTCAAGTATGGCCGTAAAACAATTAGGTCGGTCATGGTTCGATTGCGCTACGTACCAACCCTTCTTAGGTGAATAAATTATACAAGTTATAAATTGAATTCGTTATGTTTATCCTCCAGAGAATATCGTTGAGTGCGTCGCGTGAAAATAAAGTTACCATTATTTGCAGGTCATATGAAAACTCGAACACATTGAGATATAACTGTGGATATATTACAGACCCACCCTGTTTTTGTTTTTGTATATTTAGGTCGTTGTTTCACAATAGTTATTAAAGCGTATGTTATCATGATATGTACACATAATTAAATTAGTGTTTACAAGGCTGTTTCGACGTTTTGTGGTAGGTAATTTGAGCAGGAGTCACGCCCTGACGCAGGGTGTGTCTAGCCAGTTAAAACATTTATTTGCCGGCGGTTCGTGCAGTGATGTGCTTCAAGCGGCCCGTTAGCTCGTCGTTCTAAGCGCACGCCTTGACTTTGCTCGCTATTTCGGGGCGCGGTCGTCGCCGCCGCCCTTGCTTTTTACCCTGTTTGGTCTGGCTCGAAGCCAACTGCGCCCCGTCTACTCTTATTACGATCTTAGTCCGTAGAAAGTTGTTAATTTGATTTATAGATTCGGAATAAAATTAGATGGTTCAAAGCTTTTTTAAACTACAAAGAACACTACTTGGATTATAATGTAGTTTCGTGACGGAAGTTATACGTATGAAACTACATAGGTAATTGTTTTGTACAATATGTGGGTTTCCTTATTGTAAGAAGTACATAATGTTTAAGAAATGAATATTTCGAACGGTGCGCGGAAGCGGTAAATGTTTATTAGTTAGGTGTATTAATGTCGATCGCGGCGCAAGTAGCTCGCAGTGGTCGAGCTGATCATTGCGGCGATTACTGCCGGCTAACGGTGATGTTGATGGAATGCACGGTGCCGGCCATTGTTCCCTACACTACAAGCCGAGGCAAAAACCGATCACAGCCCATCGGCGCATACTAAGCCCGCGACCGCGAACCACCTGCCGCCTGACGTTATCGGGGAATGTCGGTAATGTGTAATTATTAAAGTCGTTATTGATAACCTCTAGCTCAAAGCTAACTATTATGAGCTGTAAATGGAAGCTGCTCTAAGAACTTAAATAATACGTATTCAAATCTGCAATGTACAGTTTTCACTTTATAGCATGTTTGAATTCTCGTACACATATTAATGGTATCGTGAACTAGGAAAATAATTGTAGTAGGTCGGAAATCAAATGTAGAGGGCAGAAAGAGCAGACGGGGGGCGGGGGCGTGGAGGGAGGGTGGAGCAAGTGCAATTTTGCAGCAAGCTTCGGTGCACCGTGCAAAGCCGGCAGACGGTAAAAGATTATTTCCATATCCGCCAACTCTATACTACACTGCCCTATATATATGTATATTATGATTACGATCCAGTTGAACACAGCTAGGTACATTGATTTAGATTGCAATATAAATTACCACTGCTTAGCTTCAAATCTAAGAGTTCCAACAGACCGGATTACCAAAGTAACTTAAGAAAATAAAATAAAGAAATATGGTAAGCACCTACCTACCAATTTAAAATGTGTAGATACATTTTAAATTGGTAGGTAGGTGCTTACCATATTTCTTAATTTCACCATTTGTAATCAAATATAGGTTGTTACGTGGAATTATGACTACAAGCCCATAATTCGACGATTGTTAGATCAACGAAGTAATTCTTTTTATTTCATGACACGAGGATAAAAATATGCGTTTACAATTTAAATTAGCAGTCGCTGCAGCTTTCTCTACAAGTAAATAGAAAAACCTCAACAAAACAGGCTGGTATCCCCCTTTCAGTGGGAGGCTGTCAGCAAAAAATAAAATCTATTTCGACTTTAATTTTCACCGCAGTATTTACGACGAGGCTTTTATGAAATAATCCACGTTCAAGTATTGATAGGAGTACATACATAATAACTTTGTATGTATATTCTTTATCTGAAAGTAATATAACATGTTTCAATATAACAAGGACACGTTTGATAAAAACCGATTAGTAATTTAAAGAATATCATACAATTATTCATTATACTAAGAACCCTATTGACTACAAGAATGATTGATACATTGCGAATGGACACAGGATACGGCGGATTACTTATGAGTATGTTGTTTCTAAGAAAATACAGAAACTATTAGATCGTTCTGTGGCACGAAGAACACGAGAGACGCGTGCGGAATGTGACTGCATTGTGCAATGTACAAGCGGGAATCGAACTCCGACCACGGCGTCTGTCTGCGGTCTAACTGTACACTGTACAGCGAGCCGATACGCGTTACATCACGTCTATTTATAATGGTATACATTGCAAACAACTTTAGATAATGTCTGCGAAGATAATCACAATTGTGCTACTTATGACAAGCTTGTACTTCGAATCAGCGTTCGTATGCACTCTGACTCTAAAGTGTTAATTAAACGTATACGTAAATAAGCTTCGAGTGTTGGAGCGAGGGGAGGACGCTGGATGTTATTTACACAAGCATTAAGCGAGGAAAACAAACCTGTCAGGACCACTTCGAGCGATGATACTACACCTAATCGGCTCCGATGCCAGAGACGACGCGACACATGGCAAACATCAGACATGTACTGCCGCTAAAAGCTTTTGATTGAATACTAACACGTACATAAGAAAATATAATGAGAGCTAATAGCTAATCCAACGTGACTAATTATCTGTGAATAAACTCCAGATAAGTGAAAATAACTCACCATTTTGCATAGTCATACTAAGATTCCAAGTAATAATTCATGCTAAGATTGTGCATAATATAAAGCAACCTCTTTTGCTAATCAATGAATTAATCGCGATTATAGAAACCTCTCTAATTGTTAGTGCGCACAGCGAAGCGTAATGAAATTGAGTGGGAACTTTCGTGCACGCTCAACGTTCATCAGTTGGCCGGTAATTGGTCTACGAGTATGCTTCGAAAGAGTTATACCAAGTTATACGCTGTGCCAGCGAGGATCCTTCTGATTAACACTCGCACCACCCAATTCATGTGCTCTTGTCGCCCTTCGACGCTTCCTGACCACATATCACTCACTCACACTAAGCTATTTGTAATCTGAACTGAATAAAGATCGATTTGTATAATAAATATGGCACTAAAACAATGTAATCGTCATATCTTACAACTTCATCAGACAATCCATTTCTAGAATTCTCTAAAAAAATACGATGACATCAAACTGGCTCATCATAATGACATTAACACGAATCACATAGCTTTGAGATTATCCGATTAGACAGATTGATAGGCAGCCAAATATTCATCTGTTTAAATTGAAGTCACGTAAACAAATACTTTGTTGTTTATTTACATAATTTTTATTAGGTTCTGGTTAAACTGTTACAATTCCATCTGAAGATGTATTTTTAGAAACTTTGTGTAATAACGAAACCATAGATTTAAGTGTTGTAACGTAAGAATAATTAGTTGCTTCGGCAGTATGACTCACGTATCCATTTAACCAAGTACGATGCAACATTATAAGGATTTCCAAGTCTTCCAAGCATGCAGTCCACATGCAGCGTAATTTTGTTCCCTAATGGGCACAGGAAGTGTAAAGACGTGTGGATCTCTGGATCAACGGGTTGCATTCAAACACAAACCGACCTAAATTTTAAAACAAGTGCGTTGTGCATGTACCCTTATACCTTATGTGAAAGATGAGAACCGTGTCAATTGCTGAATATTATGTTCCGGGAAGTCGCGTACATTGTTAGATACAGCGCAGCGCGCGCAAAACTGACATTCATTTGAAATACTGTAAGTAAAATAAATCCTACACAATACACTCTCTTCTGTCATGTAACAGTACAATCGGTCGTGTCTAATACCTGGAGAAGTTATGTTATAGGTTGTTCTCCGAGCTATTAGACACTACACAGTTTAGCATTTAGCGCAGGCGAGTGGTCCAGGCTTTAGAACAACAAATCACGCCATTTATATGCAAAATTTTCGATCCCACGCAACAAGTACCACTTGTCGCCCTCGATAACTCAACCCCGAGCTGCTTTATTACAACGCTTGCTCATATTATTCAGTCATTAACTATTTATATAGATTATGATATGTATGCTATTTCAGGTAATGAGGTCAATAAAAAGATGCAATAATAAATATTATTATGTGATAAACAGGTAAAATTGTATGGATAAAATTAAGGAAAACGCTAATATTTATCTGTCACTATGAATAATACTGATATGGAGAATATTTCACCTGTTGGTATTTCGTCGGTGAAAACAATGTGCCGCGACATTGGTATTAGAGGCAAAGTTAATTGCATATAAATTATCAGAATATCCTAGTTATCTGATAACGCTGCCTCTGCATCTTGAATATTATATCTATTACAGGTTAATAACCAGATAAAATAATAGCAGCTTCAGTACATCGTCCACATTCTGCCACTCGCTCAGAGTCAATGCACTCGCGACGGACATACTCGGGCATTTTGTATACCGTGTAGTTTGAAACAATTTCACATCATGAGCCTGCATTGTTCTAAAAAGGTACTAGTTTTAAAACATTTCAGTGAGATGACGAGAGTGACGAGAGGGGAGCTGTAAATAAGATTCGTAGCAAAAAACCCACAAATGACGAGTGTCTAATCACGAGCGAAGATGGCGGACGCTGACCTTTCGCAACACAATTAGACATCCATAATAATAAGACCATCTGTAAAACGATACGTATTTAGTAAAAAGTAGTAGTAGTAAGAAATAGTTAAACGTAACGAAATAAATTCGATAATAATAACTTTCGCTGATATTAAACGCTGGAAAGCAGCCAGATCCGATTATCGTATATATTTCTAATTAAAGGTGCGAAACTTTGAACTTTGCTGAAACAATTGACAATGTGAAATTCTGAAAACAATGCCTCGATAAGCATACTTGGAATTCTGGGCTGGTAAGCAGATGCTTCTGTTCTCTGCTGAAGTATTTTCTGATAGAAAACCGAATCCTTATAATTGATCAAGTGTTTTTATCATCTTCTGAACTTTAACACTTTAATGGTAACAAAAAAATGTTCGGAAATCGGAATGCTAGTCAGTATTATAATTATGTAGATATAACTGAGTTTCACTTTTGCGACTTAAAAACAGTCTCAGATGAATGCTTAGTTGTATGAAAAGATAATTTGTCTGGACGTTTAGCCACCGAGGTCAACCGTGTTTGTCATGTATGATTCATCCATGTGAACAAGATAACTCATGTACAGCTGCGAGTTTAGGCACGATAAGAGTTAAAGATTTGATTACAGTAACTCTGAACTCTCATTTTTTTTAAACCGTTTTATTTCTGTGGCCACCCAGGATAAGCGAATACTGATAAAGTAAGTACAGTTCAATAAACGCTACAAGCGGTCAGTCCGGTAGGTGCTAATGCAAAATTCTTGTAGCGCAACAAATATTTGTGAGGGCGTAGCCTGACGGGAGGGATGAGGTGCGGACTCGGCGCAGCGCGCGGCGGTACGGGCGACGCGACGGGGACCGACCACGGTTGACAATTTAATCGTGACTTGTACTATTTTCGTCGCGACACGATATTCCACTTTCCGCATCAATCGGCGAATATTTGCCCACACTATTAATCCTTTAAAGATAAGTCCACAAAACAAGTAAGTATAGCATTGTACGTTGATTTGGTTGCATTGGCATTTCATTTCATTGGCAACACAGTTGGCATTCAGCTGAAATATTTCTTATTTTCATCCAAATCTAGGTGAGCACTAGGCGTTAAAACGACAGCCCTGACTGTAGTTACATTGCCAATATCAGCTACCAGGCGCCAGGCGGGCACGCGGGCGGCGCAATACGCGTCACCTCATCTGCTCGGACCGGCAAGCGAGGCAATCATTGCAATTTCCGAATCCTTCATACGCTACGGTGATCAAATTATCCGGAATAAATTGCGAGCTACTCCCCATCCCCAATTACAGTTACAGATTCTATAAAGATAAGCACTAACGTTATTAAATTGACAAGAGAAAACTGCGCCCATATGTGCACCACGGGTGGTCACTCAAAATCGATGTATTGTCTGTCCCTTTGATCGTATCGTAATTAGTTACCACACAAACTATAATACAATATAACAGAACAAATTGTGTGGACAATAATGACGACCGATTGGCGCCGGGGCTATGCAATTGGACTGCTGCGTTAAGGGTTGCGGATTCGATTCCCGCATGGGAAAGAAAATAGCGTGATCTGCGTATGTATGTCCCGAGTCTTGATGTTTGTGTATGTGATATTTCATGTTTGTGAAACGCACCCCCGACACAGGAGACGTGTGGGCGACATTTTATTATTAAAAAAAAACTAATAATAAGAACACAACATGAAAGAGCTAACCGCATACCAAGAAAAATAAAATAAGTTACTACGGTGTTGTTTAATAGAGAGTTGGGTTTGATGATGAACAAAATACACTCGCAAGACATAAACAAACAGTCTTGAAATAAACGGATACGCATCGTTGAAGTCACGACCGATGACTGCAAATCCATGTACCTGTTACCTGTACATTGTTCTACGATATTTTCTTACTTAAGGTACGGGTTGATTATGTATTAGTAACGAGATTGGCTAATCCCACATCGCCTACGGACGCATTAGCACATAAACTGTAACGCCGCGCCGCCGTCGACAGCTGCGTAAATAACACGCTTTGCATTGTGTACAATGTTTACATCTGAACAGAATTATATTAAGGGATTGTTAATTGGTAAATAAGTACACAAAGCTTTAATGTCATTGTTATTAGTGGTGATAGTTGCTTAAAAATTGCAATTCTTGCAACCTTGCAAGAACACCGGGCGGTTCGTCGGTTAATGACCTGTGTTTAAAAATACGCTCGCGTCTCCCTCCCACGCCGGGTCAAGGGTATTATGCTATTTGCTGCATGCTTCTTAACTTCTTACCCGGTTCGCGTCGGCCATTACAGCCACCTTGACTTGTTGTCCGTAGCCATCGGTTTGTTTGTCGTATTAGGATGATGGACCGCCAAATCAAACATCACGAATTATTGACTATAGACATTGCGTTTAAAAGATAATGTAAATTGTAAAGGTTAACGGTATATTTATTGATTTTAGTGAGAGGTGAATACTATAACCATTATTAAAAAAATATATTACTTATTAACTTTAATTAATTTGGAGTGAATTCAAAAATCTTAAGAGATATTCCTGATGTAGGTAGTTTATGAAAGAATATACTCCAATACTGATGTGGAACGTAAGAGACACAATAGCCGTTTATCATAAATCTTCCAAAGACCGCGTGATTTTTAAATACTACATACCTGCTATCATTAAGTGCGACTCTCATGGCTTCTGACGGACCTAATGATAGTGCTTAGGTTTGTTCGCCCCATAAGGTAAAAAGAGCGTAAAGATGAGCGGTCGGTAAAATAAAATTAATTACAGGTAAACATTAATTCTTGTACGGGAGTTTAAATGTTAAAGATCTACTCACGAATGGAGGAAAGTTATCATTTCGTGGATCTGCGAGACTCTTCATCACGACGGAAATCGTGAGAGAAAGACGCGAGCCACTAGATAAACAACAGCACCGTGTGTTTACTGAATGAAAGAGAAGCTATCGATTGGAGATTAATGGTTAAGAAACAATGCGATTATTTTTGGAAAGAGAATGTGTTGGCGCGAATCGAAAATCTGTCAATGAGTTTCACTACATGCGATGGGTGTAGGTTTCAAATGGTTGACAATGACAGGTACGCGGCGCTTTCTCGAAGACAGAGTGCGTCGGTGGGCGCTCGCCTGCGCCTCCTTTACATACAATCATACAATGCAAGCGCCCCACAGCCTAGCGCGCACAATGCCCCGCGGCGGCCCACATCGCAATTGTCTGACTCACCGCGCGGCGGCGGCGCCGCGACGCATACGGGCTTGTTTACACTCGATGAGATTAATAACGCACTCAAAAGTCGCTCCGAGAACGATTTGATACATTAATCAGCGAAAGCCACTGCGAAACCAGTACGAGAGTTTACGATCAGCCTGACAGGCAAGATTTTAACTGTACGCATCAATATTTCAGTAACTCCTTCAATTTCTGAAATGCAACGTGTACAATTTACGTAAAACATTAATTCCTTAAGAACATGCCAACTGAAAGATATATGTACCTACAACTACATGTGTTTTAATTAAACATTGAGTATAAGAAATGTTACATTATAACAAAGGATATAGGATTATTTATTTGACATGAAGATGTCATGTTTGAGAGGTTTTAAAGGCTAGAACTACTGATAAAAGGACTCGAAGAAGAATAAATGTGTTCATCTAAATCAATGTCTCAATCCTAACCACACACCACTACTTCACGGCCCAGTGAAGCACGCTTGCTACTTAATGAGCCGCAACGGAGTTAGGTAGCCATATATTCACACATAAAGGTAATGTAAGTTGTTGAGTAAGTTGCTCAACAAAACGCTTTTGGCAAAAGAACCATTACGCAGCCAGGTGGTGATTCATCGCCATTCTATAATCGCTATAAGTACACAAAAACAGAGTTCAATAACAATACGTTATCGTTCTGGCCAATTAACGCTACTATTCAATTTAGTAATATCCGTCCTGATTGATTGGGTACGTAGGTGTTTCAGCACTTCAGGCAAGAAATCTAAGCGTTTGTGAAGTACATGTATACAGAGATCTATCTATAAAACAATAAAACTTTATACTTCAGAAAGAAGTTTAGAAATAGTTTGCCTAATGTGGAGATCATTAAGTAAAAACCATGTAGAACTTATAAAAGCGCAGTTCGTTGTCGCAATTCATAATCGTCAATTGTGAAGTGAGCAGCGGAAACTGCAAGCCGGCCAAGGTGTTGTCGCTATATCCTGTGTGACTGGGCACGTACATTCGCAAATTTTATTATACCCGTACCAAATTATACATGCAATACCACTATCTGGCGCGAAGATCGCGTTAACCACTGACGATGAAGAAATGATGGACGTCAAAGCTTTTGCCACATCACTCCATAATCGTCTTGTCCAATAAACGGTATTATTACAATAAGCGTTAAAATTTGTGAGTGTTCTCAGTGAATGAGTTGTCAGATATTTTTTGATGAATGTATGAATGTCAAAGTGCATCTAACTCAAAAGATAAATAGATAAAAACAGTTATTTTGATTAATTGATCATTTGTTTAACGATTAACCCAAAATAAATAGCTTTAAAACGAGTAAAGTACTGCCACGTAATGTTTTAAGTAATAATAAAACTAGTCTGGCCTTTAAATTACATTGGTAAAACATCGCTGTATTGTAATTAAGTCGTTAACCCATACTTGTAACCAATAACGTAATTATGGAGCGTGATGTAATAGTGGTCTACATAGCACAATGATCAAAACGAATCGTGAGAATTCGTGGAATGTTTTGATAACACTGACGCACGGAGCGATCCCGACGCTGAAAGAACTTGACACTTAGAACATAACAATATAATATATCTATTTATTATTTTTATTAGCAATATACTCAATAACTCATCGGGGTTGGAATTGTGTCATGTAAAATAACAATAGGCCCATCTCCTTTGTGCATTCCTTATTGATGTTTATCGTTAAAATGTTGTTCGCCTTAGATTAGCTGACTAGCAATACAGATGTGAAATTAAGTGTAAAGTTCTATACTTGATACTACAAAACAAAGTGTTCATCACTTCGCCAGTATGATTTTTTGCGTGATACACGAACGCACAATGCAGACTACGTGCTGGAGGCCGAGGCCGAGAGAAATCGTACCTAACTTAACACTGTTTATTCGGGTCAAATAAAATAATAAAGCTACATATTAGTCCTTTGCTTTATTTAGTTTTTTCTTATAAGTCAATATTACTAAACTAAAATCAGGTAAGGATAAGGACGTACTAAATGTTTTTTCTAAGTAAACTTATTTCCCTATAGTTTGTTAAACTTCATTCTCTGCTTTACTGGGGAAATTCAAAGTTTGCC
The DNA here is from genome assembly GCA_905340225.1 of Abrostola tripartita. Lineage (NCBI taxonomy): Eukaryota > Metazoa > Arthropoda > Insecta > Lepidoptera > Noctuidae > Abrostola > Abrostola tripartita. The sequence goes on from HG996491.1 coordinate 3,966,859, forward strand.
GTATAAATAGTGTTAATAAAAAGTGTCAATACAATCATTTAATTAGTGAACGTTGTTGCAATAACCTTTTTCATAGTCCTTCTAAAACAAGGTCGTAGGCAGTTTATACTTACAGTGACTTTCTTGGAAGCATAAGATGCCTAGAAGAAGGTCAACCATCCATTATAAAATGGCTTGTAAAGAAGATTTAAGATTTTTTAACTTTTTCTGGTGCTGCCTAAATGCCTACTACAAACGACTGATTAGGGTCTACTTAACTGAAACCACTAAGAACTGTTTATAAAAACAAGTAGGTACTAACTGACTTGAGGAAAAACATATCTGTGTAAAAACTACAAAAACAATTGAAACATATAAAATTAAAATACTTGCATAGAGAAAGCGTATTCTGTATGACTACTAGTACAAAAAATAAAAGAAAGCTGAAAACAAAAGATCAAGCAGAATTATTATCCCAAAACATACGCGTCACTTGATGTATCATCTTAATACAATAATAGAACCCCGAAGTGAGAACATAATATGTGCATTCACACACAACTGCTCTTCAAACCACTATAACAATTTCGAATGGCACACACAGAAAAGGCTTTAATTAATGGTTTAGTTGCCAGACACGTCCATTTTGATTAGGAGTTACTAAGTTGTCAGTGTCGCTATTATCTAGGGAGCGGGCACTTTAGCCAGCCCGTGCAGCCAGTTCCAAGTTAAAAATATACCTACATCGAGATTGACTTAGCTTCGTAAAGCTGCTAGTTCTTGCTAAAAGCTCCGCAAATGTATTGACTATTGACGCTTATCGAAGTTATACACGTAATTAAGACCTACACAGGAAAACGAAAAATTAACATTAAATTAATAGAAGTGATTTATTTATGGCCTGTTTATGTTGTGATTAAAGTATAATTGTGTCTGAATTTGTAAGGCTCTTAAATCACACATGACCGCAAAGTTATATACGTATCATTTTACAATGTAATTAATGACTTACAATAAAAAAAATTCGCTGCATATTTTCTCTTTGTTAAATAGTTTTATAACAGGGATTTATAATGAATTGCATGTTATGGCTTAATAAAATGTTATTGAAAGTTAAATAGAAATGGAAGCAAAAGTGTAAGCGGACACGGGTCGTAACTATTAAATTACAAAAGAAAGTCTCTCGTCACACCTCATACAGACAGAAATAATCTAGTTGCAAGATTCGATGCGTTCAATATTGAAAGCCGGTTCTAAATAAAATAGCGGCTTCGTCTCCAGCAGCGAAGTGCATTGGTAATGCACTGACAGAATTATCGAAGCGTTCCCTGTGTGGGGAGGCGGTTATTTCTGTACATTTCGCGAGAACTGTCGTTAACATCCAAGATATTACGGCCGGCATAACTTGTGGAACATCGTCCAAGCAACGGGTAACGCTCCAGATGGTTGCTAAGCGATAACCTTCTAGATGTTCTACCTGAATACAAATATATGTAGACGAACAATAATTAAATAGGTTTATCCGGTTACGCCGAATAAGACCCCCCTCGGGGTCGTCGGCACAAACTTATACCGAAAAATAAAAATTGAATAGAAAAGATTACCAATAAAACTAAAAAACACCTATCATACTTAGTAAGGACTTTTTTCTAGCGCCACACCTCGCCTGGCTTTACCTTCAGTCAACCCATATTTGCCATATACGGTCTCAGGTCTCAATCAATAGAGACCGCACCTATTGCAAATCAAATAATAACGAACAAAAACAGTTCTACTTTAAAATACAAAATGACATACACCAGTTCCGAGCACTTCAAAGCAATGCTTTACTGCTTACTTTGAACAGTTCTAAATAGAAGTCGTAAACTTTTGATGACCAACAGTCATAAATGGTCTTTTTTATCAAAAAAATATAACAACATCCTGTAATACAAGAAATTGACAATATTTAAGGAAAGTAAAGCTCAAAATTTAAAGGGACGTTTTGTATCCCACGCAAACCGGTCTTGTAAAGTCTTTGCCAAAAGTGAATATTTGCATAACATATAATTTTGTCTTTATCGTCACATAAATCAAGGATTAAATATTGCAATTACGACAGGCTGGTCGACCGAGCTGCACTGGTGGTAGGTATGTTACGAAACCTGCAAGCAACATGGTTAACACAAAAACTTTCTGCCGAAAGCCGACCAACTGGTACTGTTCAATCTGAGAAATCATGTCCTTCTAAGGAACTGAGATATATACAAGTACTTCTTGGGAACATACGGCCGGGAAAGTATTCGGCACAACTGAAATATACGAGTTGATGCAAGTACTTATGTAGTAGGTAATATTTATATAGTCGTGTAACGTAAGGAGGAGGGCGACGCAAATGGAGCGTGCCTCGATGCTCGTTTCCACTCGCATATAAACACGTGGAATGCAAAAAGACTACAAGAATCACGGAAGAATGCGTCGCCGCTCTGATGACGACGCCTGTTCTATGCAGATGGCAAAACAAATAAAATTGTATGCACACCTCCATGAACATGCGTTTATGGTTAATGGTTTTAAAGAGTTTGAAATTAATTATGTTTGGCACCTTAAAATAATTTATTGGTTGGATGACGACAACAGCAAAACTATAACAGACAACTAGAACTACAAAACCTGTCAGTAGAGTTCGTTGTATCCATCTTTCTGACATGAAAAAAGTTTATAATCTTCATCTGTTACATTACAAATGATATTTGCACTTTCGCATTTGATATAGGTATGATTATTTTATCCTAAAAGTCCTGAATCATTTATGACAAACACATGGTACTTTTTCATTTATATGGCATAGTTAAAAGGCGTGGTGATGTCATTGTTTAATTAAAGGAATTCAACAATGTGACAGCGACACCCGGGAGGCTCCACACGTAAAAATGTACGCGCACGTTAATTACGAGCCACCGGTTTGTCGCCATCATGGGACAGCAGTCGGCCAGCATCGTGAGAATGTTAGGTAATGCCGTTTATTTATATCCTCATGACCGTGTATCCAGCAGAGAATAGGCTTCACCTTTCTCTTTTGTGTGGCTTTAATCCAACCTTTTTAAGACTCCTTACACATTGACACTTATAATATAAGGATTAAGGCTCACGCGCTTATGTAGACTCATATTGCTCTTCATTTCAATATGTCATACGAGCTATGTGCTTACTTAGCAAAGTATATAGCATAGCATTGTAAGGTTTAGATAAGCATAATTATCTTAACCTTATTCTTTATTTTTTGCTAACTAGGAGTGACTTAGAATTCAATGGGGATAGAGATATCTATTTATTTATTTTATTTATTAAACTCTTTATTGTATACCAAAAATAAAAGTAGACTACTTAATTAAAGTTATAGTACAGACTAAATAATGCACAATGGGCGGCCTTATCACCTTATCTACTACAACTACGAGACAAATTCATCAAAAATACTGATCATCATTTTCGATTTTGTGGTTTCATTCAAAGTGCTACACAAGGCGGAGACTGCTTTCAATTTAAGCGATTGGTACAACGCATCAAAGCTATGATTTACGTAATATCATACAATTTCCACAGCGCACCTGCGGCGGTGCATCTGTAGAACTAGCGCTGCAGAAGCGCTATACACAATGTTTAGAACATTTTATTTAACAAGGATTACCTACACTGAAGCAATGCATGGTCCTTATTTACATAAACAAATTAAGATAATAAAGTCAGTTATGTACCACTTTATACTGGCACTTTATATTGACTTCAGTAAACACAATTGAAAGTCTTCTGGCGTATTTATTTCCTTATGCAAATGTTCCTCCCACTTTATTTGTTGACCTAAAGTTACAAGTGAATCATTGAAGCACGCGACTCTATTTGTTAACTCAGACCAAGTGAATGATGCATTGTTCTCGTTAAATTATTGAGGATAACACATGCGTTATTTTTAGCACCCCAAGAATTGGTCAGAGTCGAATTTGATTCACTGGTTTCAGAGAAATACTATGAACAAAAGTTATATCTACAATCTACATGTGTGTATTACGAATGTGTTTACTGAATTTGCATAGTATCCGAATGGAAAGTATAGTGAATACTGAAAATGACTCAGCGAGGGTTACGTGTCGGGTCAGGAGGATGGCGAATATGTGGGCGTGGAGCTAACTTGTAGCAGAACCTGTTTGGGTCATGCAACTCATGCGCTTCTATATAAATCCTCAAGCTTTTCTGCAATCGACATAGTGTAGGCATAAATGCATAAGCCGAGACCGGGAGGTGGCCTTCGGCTATTTTTATCGTCTATATATATATTTTTAGAATATAATTATAACAGCAGACAAACGTCATAATCCAATAGAACCGACAGGCCAACAATAAGCAAACCAAGTATCCGTTATATTAAATTAGATAAGAGAATCAGATAAAGCTATTAAACGATAAAATGTTGATTGGAAATATATATATAGGTTCAGTTTAGTCGCTACAGCTATAAAACATAATAAAGAAAGTATTTCGTTTTAATTTTTTATGGTTTCTTTTTACAATGTGGGGATGAATTTAAATGATCATCGAACAAAGTAAATATTGTATCCAGTATGCATTGTTATTGTTCTTTCCCTATTTTATATTTTTATTATTTTGTTTTTTTTTTAAAGTTATTTTTGGGCTAAAAATAAATTATTTTTATGAAATCCCTCGTGCCTAGAACTTACTAGCGATAAATTATCTAACTTAATTAGCTACATGATATTTCAGTTCCGCACATATTACCGGCGGTCGGCGATCGGATAATAATTAACGGCGAGCTTTCAAACTGGAGTGCAGTAAGATATTCTGCGGCAGCCTACACGAAGGTTTATCCCGACGGTGTCGCGTGGGAGGACAGCGTGAGTTATCCTGCCGAGCCGCAGTAACTAGACATGATAACACCGCCGATACCACTCCTTAAATGTATATGACGTTACAATTAAACTACTATTTAAAACCACGCCTTATTACCGTACATAATTAAAGTCATTTTGTTAACTGTCAAATATGTTCGACTTGAATAATTTCGCCTGATCGTGGGCCGCGTGTAGGAGTTCCGAATTGATACTGAAATCAGGTTCCGTTTTGTTGAACAGATAACGTTATTTAGTAGTCTATTGTTTTTCGAAAAAGCTTCATTGTTCTGTGTCGAAATAGCAATCAAGTGTAATTTAAGTTTTTTGAATAGCATTGTAACAAAGTGGCCTAATGTTTTTAATTATGTTAGTCTGCACCGACGACGCGACGCGACGACGGTTAGACGTCTACAATTACACAGTACTTTAGACTGTTGGACAGACAAGTTAAGGCAGTCAAAGAAATGCTCATATAAATTGTAAGATTCCACTGAATCAAGGGTTAATCTAGCATCAAGCTTGTCGACTAGCAATTCGATACTACTATGTCTCTGCAAACAGTAAAGCTAATATCTTTAAGAAAATAGAGTGCAAAAGCGTGTAAGACGAGGACAAACTAAAACACGTATAACAAGAACCGATGGAATAAAATAAACAGATTCATAATGTTGGAGATAAAGACTAACATTTCTAGGATCGGTATTTAGGACGCGTCTTACGACATGTAAATACCAGCGTATAGTGAAACTAAGTTCCAAAAGCGCTTTGCATTCCTGCGTAAATCCGCATCGGTCAACGACTTCGATAATTCGGATGCTAACGTTTCGCGCCTTACAATAACAACATAGTAGATAGGATACATATGAAGTACAGGAATACATTGGTCAATCGATGGTCTTATAGTACACCCACCAAATACAACGAGTAACGAGAAATAAAGATATTTATATCTTTTGAACGCTGTATTTGGGCTTTTGCAATGTTTAATTTCGAAAGCCGAATCGGTCTTAGCTGGCCTAAAAGTTAGATATTTTGCAAATGAGGATTTTACTTGGATTTCATTGCAATCGAAGTTGCGGTGGTCAACGGTGCTGTGGCCACGTAGTAGAAAGTAGAAAATGGGGCGAGAGGGCACAGCTCGAGCCTGTCTGACGTCATGCTGCTGATTCACCCTATACATTTCGAATTCAATGAATGAATGGAGAAATCCTCCACTACATACCTATAGGTATGTTAGGGCTTATAAATTTCGGTACCCAAACAAAGTTGAATTGTAAGAGCATAAGGATACCAGTTTTTACAACAAGACAAAACGAAATCGTGACGGCATTTACTGCATCGAGTGTAGGTCCTTTCTCAGTGAAGCGCGTGACATTTAAAAGTACCCGTGTCATGATTCACGATTTCGTCTCTTACTAAATAGAACTTAAAATATCTACGACGCCTTATTGCATTTGTTAAGATTACAAGGAGTTTAAGATCAAACATTACTTTTTAATCCTCTTCATTTATAAACTTTAAGTAAAGACAGGACCGACACCGTATCAACCCCTAACAACTAAAAACTCCATTCACAAGAGGTAATAACAAAATGCAATGCTCTTGTTAATTTCAATTTAACCTTGAATAGCAAGAATCCATTATTCCTCAATAAGAAAAACAGAAAATCTAGCTTTACGGAATTAGCGGTTAGTCAGTCGTACCGATAATAAAGTTTTTACTTCACTTCTTACGATACTGCCGACCTCATTAGTTAATAGAAAAATCGTATTTTCTTTATTCGGTCACTAGTGTGCAACACTGCATCGAAACGACAATTGGGGATTAACCTTCAATTGTTGCCAATAGAATTTTGATAATCATCCGTAGTGTCAGTCAGTGACGGCAATCGCTGCGCGCCGCCGCTTCCGGATGAAGTTCCGGCTAGAATGTTCCAGATTGAAACAATACACCTTATAGTCAGACTTGTGAAATAAACATCGAGCAACTAGAACCAAAGCTTTTGGACGCATTGATAATTTTCTTTTTCAGTGTTAGTTACGACTGGCACGTGACGTTTCTTCGTAGACGGCGCGATGCTGGTCGCTCCGCATGCTGTCGTAATTGCTGCCATTAAGATGAGTCACGCTTAGCGACGCGCTTGAGCTCCGCCTATTTTATCAAACACGATCGACGCCTCTCTACACACTTCTTACACTGTTCTTTGTAATAGCTATTTATTACATTTCCAAGAGGTTTTGTAGGCTTAGTGATTTCTAACATCAAACGTATCTTAGTTTTGACCTTGACAGGTGGTTGATAGCGGGGCAGCGTGCAGAGTTGCTGCAGCCGCAGAGAAAGCGTCGGTCGTTGTCGTTTCCGCGCGAAGGCCTCCGGTAATGGCGAGCCGAAGCCACGCTCCCCACGGATGACGTCAGCGCGACTAATTAGCAGGCAAGCGCACGCCACACGCTCATCCAGCAGTGCTTTGCGCAGCTCGCAGGAAATCGCCGCTTACATCATCTTGCTACGTGACCCGTCGGATATTCTATTGTCTATTAGGTATACCTGTCCAAATAAGTTCTACTATACTACATTGTTCCGTTTAAAAACATTTATATTTCCTACCCTATTATTGTCACTATAAATCTGGATTGATTTCTTAGCTTCTGTAAATAGTAATGCTCTTTTTAATCATTTATCATTACGTAGTCTGATATAATTTGACCATTTCGTATATATTATCAATTTATCATTAAGTGTTTAGCAAAAAGAACGGCTGAAAACAAATGGTGACAAGACGCCGCGCCGGGCGGCGCCGAGACGGTCTTAATGTAGATGTTTATACGACAGGATGAGCAAGTGAGCATTCATTTTATAGTAAAAATATATATTCGATTAAAACATTCAGCATAATAAGAATAAGATGCTTGAAAATCATATTAAATAAGTCTTTTGCCATTTCATAGATAAATTCAATAGTAGTATTTATCACATCTAACTAAGACGGTACTACAGTTAACCAAGATAGTAATATATTTCAATATCAATTTGTCAACGAATGCCAATCCCGATCCTATACCACAAATTGGCTTTAGTGGGCACACGGAGACTTTTTGGGCATTCTGTGTTTCGTCAAGGGGCTACTGGGGCATCAATCACCCTCGCATCTTTTGAAGTGCGCCCCACGCCCGACTCGTTATTGACCAACGTAGCTACTATCAATCTTGTCACTTCTCCTGTTTCTAATAACATCTCGAGTGACAGACGAAATGAAATCAGGCAATTGGCCTGTTTCGGCAAACAGTTTATTAGAAAGCGTTGTTTCCGTCTAAACTGACGGGACCTTTAATTTACGTTTTAAAAAGAGATCGTGTAACCAACTGTTCCTAAGAGGCGAAAAGCAGCGATAAAACCGGGCGTGAAGAACTCTTCTAAATATGGCGCGTTTATAAATAGCTCGTGACGAACTGAAGAATGGAGATTTTGAGCGAAATAAGCCGGCAGGCGTACAGTGCGCGCGAAACAAAATAAAATATCGCGTGACATATGACAGCGCACTAATTCAAGCTCCCGGCCGGCGGAGGGCCAGTAAATCAAGCCACTCCCGTGCACGAAATGTAAATATGGGTATGAGCGAGCACGCCCCACATGCTACAACACCTCGGATCGCGTTAATAAACACGACACATGAATATTAATATTCATAATCTTGCCATCACGTATCCGTAATTTTAGTCAAATTCTACGCAGAAAATCGCAACGTGATTTGGAAATAAATTTTGCTTTAGAAGCTTTCATCATATTATAATACTAGCGAAACAAATCTAGTTACAACACTAACTAATTTAAAGAAATGACGTGTAAAATTGTTTTGATAAACCCATTTGCAGAAAATAAATCATTTATCAAATAAAAAACCACATTGATCAAATGCAATTATTTACTGTATATTTAAATTTAATTCAGTACCTTGTTATACGTGTTGTTTTCTTGTTTATTTTTATTCTATGCTTTCATGTTTCTTATGTCAATAACTACTTTTCACGAATAAAAGAAAATCTTTTAACCGTAACCTTGACAGGTTACGGTTAAAAGATTTTCTTTTATTCGTTCAAATATAACTAAAGAAAGATTGCTCGTCAGAACATTGATCGACTCAAGTAATGCGTTTTAACACGTAAGGATTACATAATTATTACGATACGGATAATGACCGCGTGGTATAGAAGGGTGAGTAGTAGCATGCCACGAGCCACGTGTGGAATGTGCGTCTATTTCAACGGAATGCAACACTTCTGTATAACTATATATATACTTGATATAGATTACTCCAAATCGGAAACAGTTTTATTTTCCCGAATCACGCTTTTGTGTCGACCCTACTGAAAGCATCGTGAAAAAATAAACCAAGACGTTAATGGTGTTCTTAAAATATGGTGTTGTGATAGCAGTAGACGGCAGTTTTGTATTTTTTATTGTCACGTCTTTAAAGTTCGTTGATTTAAGCCTAAAAACGATTGTCATGCGAGTGAGAATACATTTACAACTACCTCTACACGACTATACCTTTCTCGTTGATGTCTATTTAAGTGGGTATTTAAAATGCAAGCGGTTTATGATTTAACTACTCCGGCCTGTCTGGTATGATATAAAGTTTTGTGTAATTTGCATTAAATTATTCTTAATTGCCAGATCACGCCTTAGCATGCTTATGTGTAGTAAAACCGCAAAAAAAATATGTTTAGATAGAGTTATTTTATAGCGCATATATGTAGAATGTAGTCCGAAGTCGCAGTCACGACTCGCTTTACCAGACACCATTACTCACACGCGTGTACGGTCCGATCGCGACCGGGATAGAGAAAACTACTTTATAGGATATAAATTTAACCGCAGACAGTTATAAGACTAAACTAATTAAAGAAATAAGCATAAACAATTCGCAGTGGTAACACAAAGATTCAAATTGCCAAGTGTTCAACAATTCACATAATTATTCAGATATACCTGTTATTTCACCTAAACAATTTTCTAGTGCAAACGCTGCAATTACACTCTCTTTGAGTTTGTATAAGTACGTAATAGCAGTAGTTATGCAGGTAGTTGTTGGCAATTAAAACTGTGATCCACTTCAGTACACTAATGAGCCGCCCAGCCTCCCCTCGCGACTGTCGAAGCTGACTCGACTCCGTTTGTTAAGTATAAAGCCAATTAATGTAAAACGTTCGCACCGTCAGTTGCTTTTCACTTACTTTTACGAATAAACGCTAGAAAGTTAGTCATTTTGTTTATTGTTTATTGATGACAAGACGTAGAGAGAAGCCGATCTGCACACGCGTGCCAGTCCACTAGCACGAGTGTTTCAATAGTACCGAGACTCAACTAAATTGGTCTCTTGAAATCTTCACTAGGTATAATATTTTCTCAGTGTTCGCAACCTATTTGCATAATAAGCACCTAAGTAGATTCGTTATAATACGATACTTTTTTCGACTTAGAGTCCTATTAAGTGCAGCTCTACGTCGAGCCCGTAATCGATAGAAATAGAAGTACGCGCCGGGGGGACATTTCCTCACGTAGCAAGCCTATAGCCAGCCCTCAATGAGGGAACGGTGGGTACGTGCATGCAATCTAAAATACGCACCCATGGACTGCATTTAGTCTAATGACAGACTCAATGCGATGCGTAATATCAACGCCAAAAAACTAATATCGTAACTATATTTATAGACTGATAATAAAACCTATTTCGTTCGTGCTTTGAATGTCTATATCAATATTTTTTATGAATCGTTTTAATACAACACTCAGCAAAAAATCAAGGACATGTAGGCAGTGTTATTTTTTATAATTTTTTTGCACTATTCAGCTCAACTCATAATAAAGAACTTAAATGCCAACTATCTTATAAAAATAAGCTATAGAGATAGCTTATTTTTATTAGATAGTTGGCAATTATACGAATTATTTTTATTCATTGCACGTGTTTACAAGTGGGAATTCGCTGTTTCGGCGATCGCTCTATCGTAGCGTTATAAACTTATAGCTCATACCTAAGTTGTGAACAAAATATAAGAGTAATCCAAGTTTAAAATAAAAACGTGTGTTTTCAATACGAAATCTGTTCAGCCTCCGAACACACGTTGTTCACCGCAACTTCTAATTTTACATGCTTGCTATTAATACTTATGTAGAGCAAAGTAAACTACAAGTTGAAATCGTCGGCGCGGCGCCTTAGTAATTCTTCAACGTAGAGCGATCTTATCATACTCATAGCCGCTGCTGTACAACACACACGAGAAAGTTTGTTATGAAGAATTATGTACGGTGAAATGACAAAAACGAAAGCATTAAATTATACTATATACTCTCTTTTATGTATTAAAGGTGGTAGAAATTAGAATGATGGGCGGAGATCACTTTGCGTGACGCTTAATACTGAATAGTATTAAAATGGAAAAAGTATGCAAAATTACACTTTACTTATTTTTATATAGAAGCCAAATTTCTGTATTCACAATTTGTTATACTAACTGGGAAAATAATAAGATCATCGCGATAATAAAGAAGCTATTCAACAATACATCTAAAATCTCGATCAATTAAATTATAATGGTCGTTTTTAATTAAGATGTCTTGGAAAACAGTTATTAGAAGCAGTAGACTAGACTTTCCAAAGTCAAATTTACCGACAAAATGTAATCTTCCAAGAAGAGTTGGGTGGAGGTATTCATTGCAATCTCATTCGCAACGTAGGGCCCGTTGGAGGGATACCGTTTTCGCACTTATTAACGGCAATACAACTCCCACGAGAAATACCCGGATTCAGGTAGGGTGGTAAAGTGCAGGGGTCGCGATATTACACCACCATTACAAAAACGTTGATTCTATGTAATTCCTTAATGTGCAGTAAAATCGATAACGATGATAACTGTTTTCCGTATTTTGGATATCAATTGCAACGCGATATGTCTTATCAAAACCAATTTATTGATAGCAATACCAGCTAAAATTGCTACGAAAATGTACGCAAGTTTTATCTAATGCCTAGGTATAACTCTTAAAACACAGGCAGTCATAGTCTAACAAATACTTTCATTGCATAGTGGAAATAATAGCACAGGCTTAATTTACTTAAAATTGCAACATTTTGCTGTCATTTCGTATAATATAAATCTGAATGTCTGCAAAATAAACATGAACCGGTACTTTTGAAAGGCCGGTGATGCGAAATACGGATACTGTCTACATGAGAAGTGCCTCGGCAAATAACGAGGCACGATGGCAAAGGAAAAAGAAATAAAAACACACTTTAAAAAAAGCCAGACCTGAAATAAAATTCAGTAAATTTCACGTTGCCCCAGGTCGGCGCTGCGTTCAGGTCCTATATTATACAATAACTTATTCATAGTTGTAGGTAGTGTAGGTACTACGTAGGCGCAGTAAGCTGCGCGCAGGAGGGTTGAAGGGGGTCAACGGCCGCGGCTAGACGTGACGTCACCCGCCCTACAGCTGTCTATGACGTCACCACGCAGCCCTGCGCGCAGTCACAACAAACCAAAGCGTGCTCTAGTCCCTAAACTTATGATTCAATCTCGCATCGTCGATAACAATGTGGTTACCACATGTCCTCGGGTATGATATTAAAACTCGATATCGTGTGGTTACTTAATCACGTGACGTAAACGAACACTTGTATCTCGATGAGAACTTTATTAGAATCAATTTGGGCAGCTGATGAAATAAATCATTTATCACTTTTGGCACTTATTTGCCCTAAATTACATGGTGTTTGTGGAATATAAAGGTTTCATAGTACGTCGAAGTTACACAACGATATCCTGATTTAAGCCAAGTTATCTTTAAAATATCAATTTTTTATGTATTGAATTGTATATTCTTCCAGTTAAAATATAGTGCAATTCTTTTATACTGAGTAAGTGATTAATTGCCCGCATTGGCAAGACGAAACGCATTAAATGGAGATCAACAGCCATAGAAAGTACCGTAGCAGTGGCTAGCGGGATTGCCGTGATTTCTCATCATAACGCGCCGTCCGCCGTCTCTATAGCGCTCGGTAACACCGAATTGTTCATCTCGAATAGCATAAGAATATTTCACGTGCAACTGTATCTAATGACGGTACGAATAAGAACGGTAATAGTCTGGGAAACTGGCCCACAAACAAAGTATTTAACGTGCAGATACTAGATTATAACGAACAGATAGCCTAAACAATGACGGTACAGGCTAACAGCGCTAGTATGCAAATGGCACAGAACAATGTTTAGATATTACAAAAACCCTCTCACTCGGCGAGTCGTTCACATGATCGCACTGAAGTTTCCCAGAGGTCCCTATTAAAGATCTGAATCAGTTTGGTTCTCGCACATCGGTATGATTCATAGCTGCTGTTTTTGTAATAGCGTCGAATACCTACTGTGAACGATGAGCCAGTATGGTTACCATATTGCGCGGCTGAGTTCCACAAAAAATAATACACAAAAGATTTACAAACTCATCTGACGGATTAAGGTTGCATTATTTTATTTTGTACCAATTTCTTGCACATTGATTTATTTATTTATATATCTGTTAATGACTTGTGTTTACTATGAACATTGTTGGCGCTTGTATTATTAAGATAAAGTCTGTTAAACACCTACATTGGGATGTTAATGGGCAGTCAGTGAAAAAGAGCTGTGTAGACACATTTGGGAGTGTAGCGGGCGGCATTAGCGTCGATCGATCAGGTGGTCTGAATTACGACAGCTCAATAGGACATACATCTGTCTTGTGTAGCCGTCCGGCCGCAATGAGGTCGATTGCACCAACTTCGATATATCGGTAGAAAGTCACCAGAAATGGTTCAACTGATACCAATATAACAATACAAGCTGATGATGTGAGCTTTCTAAAGCATTATCGACTTTTGCTCTTTGAAAGCAATTATAAATACTAAATGTACCTATCAAGAAAAATATATGGTACCTACCTGTTCAATGGCACTTGTGCCCAACGTGTTAAGATATAATTGTTTGACAAATAATTGCCTATCCGTATTATTGGCACGGTATTAAGGTTATCAACAAAGGTCGAAGTTATGTTTTTTCTTTCATTAGTTAAAGATTGTTAAGTAAATATACAAGCAACAACAATTAAGTGAGTATACCTCATTTCAATTTATTCACACGATAATCTAATTTAATTAATTTCCGTTTACATTATGATATTTAAATTACACGTGCAATACATAATGTGCATCAGAATTGGGTTGCATGTGCAAAGTTGTTACGTGTTGGTAAATTGTTGATTATCGTAACGGCCCAATCCTTCCGCCAGTCAAGCTGTGCATGTTTACGACACAACTTTATAATTAGAAACTTTTACTATGCAAAAACTGTAGTTGAATTCCAGATGATGCGATTTTTGTCGCGCTACACATTATTAGTAAGTACAAAAGCATTGGTAGGCACGCGATTTGCGATACGTACAAATTCACGACTCTACAAATTTCAGTGCGATCATACTTTCAGAGAAAATAATACTGATGAGTTTTCAAGTGTCATCCCTAGCAACAGGGTTGGCAGTTTTTAAAATATATATAATTGTACTTGAATTAGAATCTGTTATTCATTGCGAAGCAGAACGAGCGCGAAATAGCATTAAGCCCGTCGTGCAATAATCCCATTTCCACGGTAGGTTCGTAGACCTCCGACGTGCGGCGGCGGAGGCGGCGCGGTCCGGCGCGGCCGGCGCCTTCTGCGGCCGGCGTCCGGCACTCGCCCGGGGAACGGTCATCATGCTTCAAGCCACACACTTGGCGCTCGCGTGATCGCGACGCCCAACGGGAATAGCATTAATTAATCTAATCGAAAACTAACCATTTACTGCGACCGTTTGTTATGGCACCGCGATCTACCATCTTGCTCTTTAAGGGATTAGCTTAATTAATTAGTCATGCCACTCGTGCCGGTGTGAATACACGCTGTCACGCAAAGCTTCTAACACCCACGAGATACCTACTTGGCCATTCGTGATTTTAATTGTATTTTCATACAAAGTAGCGTGCACGCATATTAGTCAACATGAGATTGCCACCATTATCTTCTAACACATAGGTAGGCACATGTACTTTCTAAGTACTTTCACAATATTGTTCTTTTAAATTTACATAAGAGTAACCACGACTTAATAGATTCTAGATTAACCAACATATTTACGTTAGAATATCTTCCTACATAATAATTAGGGAACGAATGTTATAAAAGCCAATTTCTTCATTATTTATTATAAACTTTTTGTTTTACCATAATAATAATTGCCCGTCGTAAAGCAATAAGCCTATCACTATAAACGTAGAAAGCATCCCTTTGATCGTGAACACCCATCACTGAAAATGTTAGTTTAATAATAAATAAGCACCACAAAGAGGTTATGTGAAAAGCCGGCCGGCCGGCGGCTAGACACCGGCGGGTGACGGCGGCGGTGCGTGCGGCGCGGGGCGCGCGAGCCGGCGCGGCCTGGGAACTCTGTCTAGTGGCTAGACTCACATGTGTCAGCACAGGGGTGCGAGCGCCGCTGGTCCTGGGCGGGCGGAGACACTCAACTGAACGTAACGCGGGAGGGTCGCGAAGCGTGCGGTCTCGCGGTGGCCGTTCGCGCGGCCGGTGTCTCGGGGACTGGCGACTGGTGCCGCGCGAGCCCGGTGCAGCGCCCGAGCGCACCCCGCCGCCCCCCCTGACGCCGCGCTATGCGCCCTCCAGATGCTACCGACTGTCGCCGTGGGCAGAAACCTCCAGATACTACAACTTGCCACTTAATAACTACACTGATATATACCAACAACGATTCACGACATATATTATTTACCCTTAATTATGTACAGCGACAATTAGAGCAATTTAGGTTTTCAATAACTACCTACTCTTCGGCTACTCTTCAGATTATAGATTCATGAGCATAATTAGTCATGCGTTTTGTTTGAAGCTAATGTGTCCATAAGGTGCTAGACGCGGACAGATCTGCTAAAACATCGGCGGTAGAAGATGGCGACCATCCGTCAGCCGACGACCCCGCCGGCCACGCTCCGCCGCGCCGAGAGCCGCCGCCGCGCCGCCTCGCCGAAACTTCGCACTTCACTTTTCCACGAGGAACAGTTCAAAGGCGCAAGCCGTGAAATTGCCGCAAAACTGACGTAACTACAATCGTCCGTCACTGTACTTGAGTGTCAATTGTAAAAACGCAAAACCATAAATTGCATTATGCAAAAAATATTAAACCCATAGGTACCCTACTCATTTAAAAGTTTACATTTACATCCAACTTCTAGTAACATATATTCTGGAAACATCGACGGTTTAGTTATTATAAATCCTTTTCCTCTCTCATAACAGTCACAACTATAAATTACTTATGGCATCATATACAAGTTATAAAAATAATAATACAATGGGAACTTTTCCAGGTAAAGTTAATAAAAACAACTGAATATAGATTATGATTATCAACACCCATCTATATAACGTTTAATCTAAATACCGTGTGATAAATGAACCATAATGCTAAAATTTACTCAACTCTACAACTCAGTGACAAGAACACCTGAAAATAAAGACACTTTCACGATTATTAAAATCGCATTTTAGGTAAAACCAACGCCAAAAGGTTAATAGGTAGGTTTTATACGATGTAATTAAACCCATTAGGCATTACCTCGCAAGTCACTACAGACAAACAGAATCCTAATCAATTCATACACTTACTGCCGAGCTGCAAACACTACCCAAGTACCCATGTGAAATTCAATGTTCAATATGGAACTAAAAAATGTTGCGAATGAACAGTGCCGTGTAAAACTTGCATTAAATTACATCGTGGACTCTCATGAAACAATTAGCCTTTCTAAAGCCTTGCTTTCGCCAAGTCAAAAAATGAAAATCTAAAGTTACTTGCACAATTTCATTTTGAAAATGGTGATTAGGTGCAAATAGAGCTTTGATTTCTTTTAAGTTATAATCATAGACCATACATAGTAAGATATTATATTGATTTGACAGTCAGTTATTGACAACAAAGTATTCTTGGATTAGACCAATCTGGTAAACAATGGAGACATTACGAGTTGGCCGGATAAGGAGAAGTTTGGTCTACATGAAGTCGTGCTGAATCCGAATGAGGCGGCGATGCTCGCGGCAGAGTCGGCCCGATGCCTCATAATTGTCTAGTTCGAGCTATTATAAAGTCAATATGACTCATGCGTGGTTTAAACGAACGATATTTTGCACGATCCAACGGTAAAGCAGTTTAGCAATCTTATTTCATCGATAGGACTCTTGAATTTCCGCAGATGCTTTGAGAATCATGAATACAAAACCTTGACATATTGCCGATTAATAACAAATAAAATATGAAATTGGTCAGAATGCTATTAATTTTATAGTAAGTTCAGTATTATGATTTCTGTACAGTTAGTTGAGCGGATGTCACGGCGTCTTTATTTAGTGGCGATAGCCTCTGTCGCCAATTACGGGGCATTATTCATGCGTGTGATATTTATTAATAAGTGTACTTATTAATAAATATTTAGTAACCAACATCAATGGTATGTACAATAAAAAATTAAATTATATGGGCATTATATAAGGCCTTGCAACTAGGAGTATACTACAGGTTTGGTTAGGTGCTGAATGTCTTATAAATCTTTCATAATTCGGAGGCCGATTGTACAAAAATTGTGCGGTCATTGAACTGGCGTTTGCAAAACAACAGTCTATTGTAGAAGTGTGTTGCACGAACCGAGCCGGAGCGTATCGCTGTGATAGTGGACCGACACTAGCTTTTGGTAGACCTAGGCAAATGAAAGAAAGTCAATTATAATATACATGAGAAATATGCCAAACCGTTTCTATGATGGACGTTTAGTGTTTCGAGCTGCTTGGTCGGAAGCAGATTCGTATTTAAAATATCGTCACGAAGTCTCAAAGGCGTTCAGAAGTACCTGGATACTCCCAATAAATGAAGTAAATCCAGAGCAACACTATAAAGCTGACTGTCCTTTTTAATAAAGAATTACTGTCGGAACTCTATCGTTTCTTGAATTTCAGTACAATCCTGATCCAAATATACCGCAAGCACTACTACTCTCACAGGAGGATCAGTTGTCAGATTACACTGTCTGGGCCCAGGCAGCACAATGGCGAAGCGCAAACATGGATCCACCCGAGTTCGACAAACACAGACTGTTTAGCAAACTAGTACCATTCCATGCAAATTAATTCGATAAAAAATGCGGGCGAGTATAAAAATGAAAAAGACTACCATATATGCTGACAGATTTAATTTATAGCGGATTACTGCGAGCGTAGCTTCAAGTTAAACCTAATAACAAGCTATGTATGAATGATTAGTTTAATTATTACACTAAGCCGTACATACTATTTATTATATATCCCGGTTATACTCACGTGTGTATTCGGGAATGCCCGACTAGTTTCGAACTCGAACGGAGCCCTTATTCATGAGCTGGTTACGCGGCGGAGTCGCGAGCGGAACTAGTCGGGCATTCCCGAATACACACGTGAGTATAACCGGGATATATAGTAAATAGTATGGATAACACTCACGGAAGTTATTACAGTAAAATAAGCCGTACATGTTTTGTACACGTATGATTTGTAGAGTCTAATAATTAGAATACAAAATATAGTTAACCCGCTTAATAATATACTTTGGAAAAGTTGTTATATTAACTATTTGAATGTACCTACATATATTTTGCTTTCCTTTCGCTTTAAACAAAGCACATAAATTGAAATAATTAGGCACAATAAAATGACGTAACTTGCAACTAATGCATGCGAGCTATGCTGGGAGTGTGCGCGATGCTTTCTGCAGCATTGTTCATGTGTGAACTCAATTAGATAGTTTCGCTCTATCGTGACAAGTGCTTACATGCCGACGGTTTAGCGAAAATAGCAGGACTAATTGCCAAAGAAGAAACGTGGTGATACAACGCCAAAGACTGGCAAGCCAGACGACTCGCATCCTTGGCCACTTTCACCCGATACTTGCAACATGTAAACTGAGCTTACATTACGTTTCAACACATTACATGTCGTTAACCTCTATACAAATCAGTGTTTACGTTAGTTACGAACCTCGACTTAAAACATCAACCAAGTGCTAATCAACACGTAACAGACCTGCATGTACATAAGCTGCAGATAATAAATAGGTAGTCGTTGTTGGAAACTATAAAGTATAATGTGAGCACATACTTTATGGTTACAAGACAATGTCTAATGTTTTAGAACATGGAGCTATTGAATGGCAGTTACTAACTTCACTAACTTAAATCACCCACCGGTGCACTGTGACAATAACAAATGATGGTTTTAGAAGGCATATCATAATGGCTCTACAAGGCAGTGAAGTCATGAAATTTTAACAGTTAATAAATAATATGATACAACGGCGAATACAGCCATTAGGGTCAAATCACCGGACAGCGGTGCTGCAAAGCCTGAAGGGACCCAGTCGGATAAAACGATCGTATAACCGGAGTAGACAGGTCGCGGCTCGTGTCCTATCTGATTCGCAATTCCATTACATAATTTATGGAGGGACTCGCTGTCCACAATTGTATACCATACCACACAGTATTGTACTTTCATACGAAAATGTGCTCCTGACATCGCGGTTATACCTCGGAATTATTCATGAATTCATTGCGAAACGAACTGTGCTGTAAAAAGTTGCCAATAAACAGGAACATAGTCGACTCTTCATAACTAAAACTTTCTTCGCTTATGTTACTTATTACTCTGATAATATTAATCGAAACTGAAATAGCCGCTTAAAAATAGACGAATGTCCTCACAACATTGGACAGGTCAATAGCTGTCTCGTAGCTCTAAGTGGCTATAACATATGATCACAAACGTGTATCATAATATGCAATCTTGTTGTCACTGATATTGTTAGCGCTATGAAAGAGCGGGACTATGCCACCCACGTGGTGCCGGAACTACCGCATGAGACGTATATTTGGACGCCTTCCAACTGACTATTTTACGACGAAGTAAAATTAAAATGTGCAATGTTTCCATACGTCTATGTATCACGACTATGTACCTACCTACCATCATGATGACTTTACACTTTTATTTAAATTTTGAATAGTATTCACGCTCATGCGGATTCCCATAGCCCGCATAAATTGCGCCGCTGTAATCCCCCGTTATTCGATTGAAAGGATTACGGTGTTCTTTATCAGCCCTCGGAAGGGGACTGGTTGTTACGACAAAAAGAGACAAATTGAGGAAGTCAGGCCTTGCCCCTTTTATATTATAAGAAATTAATGCAAACAGACGGTAGTATTTTTAATTGCTAAGGTATTCATAGATTTAGATTTTACGGAGGACTATGAAAGTATTTGCTATGGTAATTAAAAACAATACCATACAAAAGCAACGCAAAAGGAAAAATATTTTCGTCCATGCATTGTGATAAACTCTTTCATTGTCATTACACGAACATTATATCAAACTAAAACAACTTTGTGTTTCTGAGTCGCTAAACTTTCTAGGCATTGTAACAAAACTTTGTGTTATCACAACCAAGAGTCTCTTGATGTATTCTAAATACATTTGTAATTCTAAGGTCGCGAGTGTGTGGCGGGGCTAGGGGTGGTACAATAAAAATACGGCCGTCAAAGCGGGCGGGTGTAACAAGCACAGCCCTCGTGAACAAACTCTGCACTTTTATTGCGACGCACCCCTCACTATGCAGCGACGAGACCACTCGAATGTGAAATACATAATCATTACAGACAAAGAAGACCCTCCAACAATATTGTGGCAAGTAAAATGAATTAGAAAAAAATATAAATGACAACGGCCTTGAGCAGGTTTAGATTAATAAGACTATAAGTTTACCTTTATCCCTGACATTGATACGATTATAAAATTGCATGGTACCTATTATCCTTTTCAGCGATTGATTCATATACCTATAAATAAACACAGATCGCCATCCTCGATATTTAACGAGCACCAGCGAGAAACTCGAACAGATAAGGCTCTCTTTATCTCGTATATTCTTTAAATCCTGTTGGGAAACTGGTTCCTATTACCAGGTTAGACTTATTTTACTCATGCATTCATAAAGATATAACATAAAGAAAGGCCAGAAATACAAATATCAAATCGACTTCGACGTTTTAAGTTTTTTTTTTTTTAAAACGTCGCCCCACACTAGGATTTTCTCCTGTATCGTGGGTGCGTTTCACATACACAAACACCCAGACTCGGGACAATCAAATGTGGATCTCACAAATTTTTGCCCCGCGCGGGAATCGAACCCGCAACCCTTAGCGCAGCAGTCTAATCGCTTAGCCACTGCGCCAATCAGGTCGTCAAAGTTATAGCTTTCCAAAATATTATTAACTCTGCGTACCTATATCCCATCTGCATCAAGATATTGTTACTTACTAATAAGCAATGAAAGAGCAGCTGCATCCACCCGTAATCACAACGAGACTGTACTCGCCAATCCGGTTGCCAATCATGGTGATTATGGCGGTCCATTAGGACGGAATTTAGCAGTGGACATTAACACTGAAGGCTGATGTTTGTAAATTACTTACTAACAAGTAACAGTACTGCCTCTTATGCAAATACACTTTCTATTTAACAAACCAAAGGACTAACATAAGTTTTAAAACTGTGTTATAGTGATGGGTTATCTATTTTTAGTGCAGAATACTAAAAATAATCGAGTGGTAGGTGCGATGATGAGGCATAGCATTAGTCAAGCGAGGCATGCGCCGGTCACCGTCGTGTTTACAATGCAAATTCATCGAGCGTCGCCTGCGCACCGCGCTCACTAGTCTCGCATCCAATCGGCCGATATGACATGTGGACCGAAACTGCTATACTTTCGTAGGGAACAAATCATATACACTTTCCACAGTTACTGCTGCTAAGAAAGTATAATGAAGAAATTTAATTAAGAAATTAACTAACTTAAAGGGCCTGGTACCGAATTAATGGTTTAGATAAGTTTTTTTCATGAATATATTTCATTTTGCAGTTGGTATTTTGAAGGCGTTATTTAATATAAACTTTTACCTAAGAGTCACTAAGGTAATTTGTTCCATTTTCTACAAATTTAAAAGTGTCGTCCAGTTAGATAGTCTAGTTCTACCTTCCATTCCACCATGCACCGTGGATGTAGGAAAGGGCTGTTGTCTACAATCTCTCCGCCGCTTGCCCACGAGCCAGCGATAGTCCACGGCTTGTTTAGCAACTAGGGCTTACTCTCATTAATCAATACACATTCTCTTTTAAACGGTACGTTTATATATCATTTTCTTTTGGTAATTCCATCCAATTTTATACGCCAGTGTGTCAGCGCTACAGTAATTGTCTAAGAGCACAATTATCTTTATTAACTGTATTTAGACCGGCAGTTCCTGTAATAACCTTAACGACATCACACTGTTTTAAAACGTGTGTGTATGAGTGAATGACACACTAACGACCTGAACATAAAACGGTAGCTAATAGCATTGGAACGGGGAAAGCTTCTCTGAATGTTTGTACTTTAGCGATAATTTGATGGTGAGAAAGGTCTGTTATAGAGTTACCCAACTAAAGTGTTTTTATAAGTTTAGTTTATTTTTGCACCTTTAACAACTTTGGTAGATACATTAAAGCAGACGTTGCTCTTTGTATTTTATTTCTTTATAAACGTATAAGAGAACATAGAGAAACGAATAAGGGTGGCTTTAGGTTGTTTCATTAGATGACTCCGATGAATATAACGGTCTGAAGGATAGCAACTTTAAACCTAACGGTGTAACATATATATATATAATTATATATATATATATTATTATTAACATTGTATATATAATTATCAATATATATATACCTAAGCCCGGACTTTTAATATATATATATTAATAACAGTAATATCGTCTCTAGTTTCACTAATGCTGGCCTTCCATTACATGCTAGTCTTTTATAATTAAAATAGTTGGAATCATAAACAGCTGATTCACTGCAGACAGCACATCGTCAGAGAATTTAAATGTTAATGATTACTTTCTTACATTATGTAAGTATTTAATTAATTTACTATTCAGTTTAATTATGTACGTATAATATAATCAAAGATGCACATAATATACCACTTCGTTGATTTATCACTAGTCAATAACAAATGTCCAAGAATAAAACCGATAATAAATTAATAGAAATGAGAACCATTTCGTTGTGAACTCTACCTAAGAGCAACAAAAACACAATGAAAGTACACACGCGTGGCCAATTTAAATTGATTTACATCCGTATCATATTCCTAACAAGATAATGAATGAAAGTTGGCAGATAACGCGGAGGTCTCCCACAGTGTCAAGGTCGCGGGCTGCGTGTAGACCGCGGTGCCAACTAACACACGCTGCGTCCACGCATTCGTGATTTACAAGAACGACTTTATTTTCTTTTGAAATACAAGAAATAGTTTCAACATTCTTCGAGGTTCGCACATAGTTGGCAAAATAAGAGTAACACTACGCGGTTGCTTAGCGAGAATAAAGTAACATACACACAATATAGATCTAAATACACATTTTTCTATACACAAATCTAGGGTGAAATTAAACCCTGTTAGGGTGCACAAGTGTTGTTCACTAGAGCTGTATATTATTAATAGTGATATTAATGGAAGTTGTATATGCATATCATAGTTTTCCCTCCTGACTTCGAGTGCGCCCTTGAAGTCAAGCACACTTTATTTCTGAGCTCTTTACACGGCGAAGTCATGAGTCAGTAGTGAAACTCGACTCTACATTGTTGGATTTAGGTCTGTAATTTATTGCTCTATTGTATTAATGGATAGATGCACCGGTTCTGCCGACCTGATTGAAAATTGTTAAATTACGAATAATAAGCCTCAGTTCGCAAACAATAAATTATGGTACAGAAATAAAATAAATAATTAAAAAAATTAAAAAACACGACTGCCATATCAATAACTTTACCAAAAGTCAAGTAAAAACGAACTAAAAAGTAAAAAACAAGTTCGTATATTTAATCTGTAAAAGTGAAAGGTGACTCTATCACTGGCTAAACACAACATCTCGAATGCTACTTAAACTACAGAGTTGATAATTGACACACAGTTAGCTTATAGACTTAACAATAAGTACGCTGTTGTAGCCGCAGGCAAAAGCTAGGTTAAATAATAAAGACGAGGTACTACACTAGACTAGTACGATTAGTGCGCTATTTTATAAAAACAAGAAAACGTTAAATTCTTTAGAATCGCAGTCGGGGGACCTATAAGATAAGAAAGTGTTCCATAGAACGGTCCCCCGACTGCGATTCTAAAGAATTTAACGTTTTCTTGTTTTTATAAAATAGCGCACTAATCGTACTAGTCTAGTGTAGTACCTCGTCTTTATTATTTAACCTAGCTTTTGCCTGCGGCTACAACAGCGTACTTATTGTTAAGTCTATAAGCTAACTGTGTGTCAATTATCAACTCTGTAGTTTAAGTAGCATTCGAGATGTTGTGTTTAGCCAGTGATAGAGTCACCTTTCACTTTTACAGATTAAATATACGAACTTGTTTTTTACTTTTTAGTTCGTTTTTACTTGACTTTTGGTAAAGTTATTGATATGGCAGTCGTGTTTTTTAATTTTTTTAATTATTTATTTTATTTCATACCTTTTAGTGATAAGTTTTATTTGATTAAATAATGCTAGGTCGCTTTAATTTGAAACCAAGAAAAGACGAAAATGAATGGCCTCAGAAATCGTTCTTAAAGATTCCTGAGGCGATTTAGTTCGCCGAGAGACTTTTTATCATGTGGCTCGTGAAGAACCTTACGTGGATCTAGAACACTAATTGCCAAGCCTTCTAGCTTTCTCACTCGACTAAGCGCGACATAAGCTTGACCTTTTGCAAATATCTTAGGCCCTAGATCCACAACGGCTCTGTCCAGTGTCGTTCCTTGCAGCTTATGCACTGTCACGGCCCAACATAATATAAGTGGCAACATGCGCCGCTCTATCTTACCCTGACCTCTTAAAGCGTC
This sequence comes from Abrostola tripartita, assembly GCA_905340225.1. Classification (NCBI taxonomy): domain Eukaryota; kingdom Metazoa; phylum Arthropoda; class Insecta; order Lepidoptera; family Noctuidae; genus Abrostola; species Abrostola tripartita. The sequence continues at coordinate 3,991,813 of HG996491.1, forward strand.
GAATTCGACTGTACTAGGTTCGATTTTGACACCAATACCAACAGTGTTGCCACGTATCGTTCTGTCATCGAACTCTACGAAGACAGCTTGAGGTAACTCTCCAGGTTCAAGTTGGTCACGGCGTAGCGCTGGCCATTCGAAATTCCGAATAATCCCCATAGCGCCATTTACCAATCCGTGTCCAACGTTGATGTTTTTGCGTAACATAACTCTGGAACCTATAGAAATATTTAAAAACGTGACAATACCTCCTGTTTTATTGGGGTCAGTAGGTATGAACTCTGGTTTAGGCCGCTGTCCGTAGGTCTTGGCTTCTACTGACGTATCCACGGCCTTCACTTCGTACATACGGCAAGTTTTAGAGAGCTCGTTGGTCATTAAGGCGTTGTACTGATCCACTTGTTTCGTCGTAGGAAATATGCGCACGCACTCGCCATCTGCAAATGGACCAGTCAGTGGGACTCGACGACGATCCAGCACTTCGAGTTGCTGCATAGTAAGCTGGCCGACCCGCAAATTATTTAAAATGTCCACAAAAGTGTTATCATCTGCTTGTCTCATATTTTGCGGCAGTTCACAGAAGTTAAAGAGCTTCCATATGTCCACTTCAGCGTCTAAATGCAACGGTTGCTTGAAGCAGTATGCTCCGCCTGAAGATCTAGCAACTGGTGGAAGCTGCATCAGGTCTCCAAACAGTAAAACATTGACACCTCCATAATATGTGTCGTTTATTTTCATCTGCTGGAGTCTGAGGTGAACATTTCTGAGAGTGGTATAGGGCACCATTGAAATTTCATCGATGATGAGCCATTTTATGGTTTGCCACTTTTGCCTTTCTCTCTGAAGGCGTTCGCCAGTCAAGAGACGCATGGACTCAATCCTGCCTTTTTCAATTGGGAGGGCGAAAGTTGAATGTAAGGTAGAGCCCCCAATTAGCCTCGCTGCTACGCCAGTTGGCGCTGCGACAACTACGGCTTTGCCATTAATATCATGACTGAGGCGACGAATTTGTTCCACAACAAGTTTTAAAGTAAAAGTTTTACCCGTCCCAGCACCTCCTGTCACAAACACTCTCAATGGCTCTTCCTCGCAATTTGTAGACAACAACCGTTTGGAAATGGATCTGAACAACTCTCGCTGACAGACATTCAAGGACGCTACCGCTGATGTATACTGGTCGTCAGTCATACATCTTACCTCCGGCTCGTCAACTTCTTCAACAATAATGTCCTCATCCTCATCGACCAAAACTTGGTTTTGCATTTGTACGACACGGTTACCTCCACTAATGTCTGTAGATACATTGGGGTCATTGGCAAGATTTTCTGCAACAACGCGTGAAATCGCTTGCTGAATTTCTTGTTCCCATCTAGCCATTTCCTCCGCACTACGACCCTCTTGCAACGGTCTAATCAAATTTATTTTTGCATGGAAGGCTTCTTTAGAATTGCTATATCCTTCCATGAGCTCTAATTCAGATCGGAACGGGACATGAGCAACCAGGAGGGAATAATAATATCCTTCTGGGTCAGAATTCGGCGTATAGTACCTTGTACGTAATACAGCTGGACGATTGCGCTTTTTCATCCGTCCTTGGTTATCAAGCAAGTTGATAACTTGCTGTCGCGTGTCATCTTCCAGAGCTTCTTCGTAGGCATCGGCATCTTGGTCATCCTCAGAGTAATTGCAGCGTGTGACAGGCTCGTACCATATACTGAACTCTCCCAAGCTCAAGGCATCTAGTGAGAGCGGCCGCGACATGTACCTGTCAAATATATTTTTATAAGGTTCATTTGAACCATCATCTACCCTCAGCATCCGATATCTTAGCTCAGGAACACATGAATTTATGAAAACTACTTTTCTAGAGGAATCACGCATTTTAATGTGGCATAACCGGACCGCAGCCTCACATGCTGAGATTTCTCTGTGGGTTAAAATTGCACTTTGCATGGCAAACACTTGTTTCGCCATACCCCCACCCTTCTCTTGTACTCGTCTTATTGCTTCTCGAATACTCCTTGATACTTCTGCAGGCTCAGACTTTGAAATATATTTGGAAATATAATATGCTATTCCTGTCGCCGTGCCACAAGGTTGTATGTCCATATTTGCTTGCCACATGCGTAGCATTCGAGTATTATAATTATTTATAAGCTCTTCGCCTTCATTTCTCTTAAGCAAATAAAAGCGTCCTCCGTTCCTCATCGTTGCGTCCTCGTCCAATATACGTGATTGGTGCGCTATTGGCCTAGGAAATCCAAATCTACAATCATTGTTATTGTTTTTGTAACACGTATGAGTGTGATGATGTGTTTGTAAACGAGACACCAGCCTCCACAACTCCGAATCGTCGTTGGAGTCAGGAAGCGTACAAGAGACAACTCTATTCAAAAGCGCAATGCCCTCCTCACTATCAAATGGGGGCATATCTTCACACCATACTACCATGTGCACATGAGGACTTCCTCGAAGCTGAAATTCTATTCGCCACCAAAAATCTACTACGGGTCGGCAGAGAAGAGGGTCATTTCGTCGTTTCAACAAAGTGAAAAAAGTGTTTAGACGAAACATAAACTGTCGGCACAATGTTACCGGATATGATTCTACCAGACGCAATTTTTCAGCAAAAGTAATATCAGATACCGGGAAATCAGGGCGACCATCAGTTGCTAAGAGAGCGCGTAATATATCTGGCCAGTGCAAATCGTTACACGACAGTGTAATATAAAAATGTGGAGCTCCCAAATTTCGCACCATGGCCATTAAATCTGTAAATGCTTTATGCCAATAAGAATAAGTGCCCCTAATATTCCGCATAACAAGATGTACATTTTGAACTACGTTGGTAGGTTCTGCACCGCCTTGGCGCAAACGGCCACAAACTGAAACATTTTGTTGTGCTTTATACAGCTCCACTAAAGAAAGAGCAAAGAACAGGTATTCAATAGACTGAAATCTTTTTTCCTGACTCATAACTCTTGACTGGTAATAGTCAAGGGGCGTTATGGGCACTTGTCTGGGTTCTCTAAATCCATTTTTTCCATCGGGAAAAAGTTTTACCCAAGCCAATTCTTCAGCTCTTTCTTCACGGAGAGCACTTATTGGAGCAGCTGTTTTGCGTTTCAGCTGGCAAACAGGAATGGAGCGATTCGTATCCACATCTCCTAAGATTGTGTTTATGTTGGGCATGTTATTATCTATGGGAATGAGACTGGTTGTCACAATTTCGCCATCGTGTAAATTTGGTAGACTATTCTCACCAACACAGTCACTATTGGTGCCGACATAGCTATCGTCAATTACCGTCGAAGGTATCTCTGATACAGGTGGGGGAAAAACATTACTTACTGCCGTGACCGCGGTTATAGAATACTGCAGATCACGTCTTCGACGAATCTCCAGTACAACCAGAAGATGTCTGCACAGAGCTTCTTCAGTAGAAAATTTAATGATCATTGAAGTACCCTTTTCGCCAGCTACGAAGCCTTTAGGTCCCCTAGAATGCGAATCGAAAAGGTAACAGTCGGTATCGCGTTTAAATATAGCCACAGCGTACTCAGTCTGGCAGGTTACAATGCCAGATACGAATCTAGTAAAAAAACGCTGCACACCGTCATCTAAATTAGTAAAGTAGTCATTAGGCACCGCTTCGGGAGTAGTTGGTTTAATGAGTCCAACTACTACGTCGGGTTCGATGTGCACATTAATAGAAATATCAGCCACAGTTACACAAGGCAGTAATTCTTCGGCATTTAAGAAATTAGGCTTTTGTGTCAACTTCTCCATGCAGTCCTTAAAATAGTTGTCACCAGCTAGTAAAACCCTATCCAGGTCTGAAGAACACCACTCAGATATAGATTTTACTGACGAAAACGCAATTGCAGTGGCTGCATTAGCCGTACACTGTCGCCCGCGTGACTCTCCGAAGCGATCACTACCCTGATGAAAATGCCCCCTTAATATAGACCTATCGTTTGCGATTGGTTTAAAATGGCTATTTCTAGTTCTGTTGGAGGACTGAGACCGTTGCGTAACAGGTGTGGTGATGGTTTGCATAATACACTCATTGACCGTATTACTATCTAATGCAAAGTTGATCTGCACATTACGATACAAGTGATTGTTTGAAACGAGCCATTCGAGAGCTTTCTTTATTTTATCCATATCCACGCAGTATCTCCTGGTATAAGAGACATTCTCCAATGACTCAGCAACAATAGTGAGGCCAGCATTGGCAGCAGAAATTGGGAGCTGTTCTGACAGCTCTTCCACTTGCTGCGCGAAAAGAATGGCTTGGCCTTTAAATCCTTGCTGGCCATATCTTCCCCCCAAACGTACAACTTTAACAAATGGCCGAACACGTGATATGAGCCTTACCTCCATCTCATTAAGACATGCCAGCTCACAAGGTATTGGTACTACACGCATTTTATTCCAAAATGCATTAGGTGGAGTTTTATTTTTTAAAATACTATTGGCGCATCTGTTACAGCAAACAAATACGTCTGGGTGATCTTGTGGTAACACTGTTATGTTATTTGTCGCAGAAATACGACGTGTTTGCTTTTGATACAACATCTTTTCACAAGAATAGCATGTAATATTGGGAACTTGCTGTATAAGGTTTTCAAATGAATTAAAATCGTCATAAATCAGCTGCCTTCGGCAACGATAATTGCGTTGCATCCTAACGAGCCTTTCTTGTCTTGAACGAGGCGTCTCATATTCAAGCATCACCGCAGAGTGCTCTCGCATCTGTGTCAGCCTCGAATCACGAGAAGATGGTGACTCATGCTCACGCATTAAAGATGCGTGCTCTCTCATCTGTGTCAGCCTCGAATCACGAGAAAATAGTGACTCATGCTCACGCATTAAAGATGCGTGCTCTCGCATCTGTACCAACCTGGTATCCCGACAAGTTGGTGACTCACGATCACGCATTAAAGATGCGTGCTCGCGCATCTGTGTTAGCCTGGTATCCCGACAAGTTGGTGACTCACGATCACGCATTAAAGATGCGTGCTCTCGCATTTGTATCAACCTCATCTCACGACTACTTGGTGATTCTTCAAAGCGGCCCTTAGAGATTCGCAAACGATGTTTAGTTCGTCTACTTTTTTGTTCTGCAACAGTCTGTTGTTGAATCAAGGATGACTTATACTTAGAAGCTTGTTGAGATAGCTTTCGTTTCTCCTCCGTTGGAAGCTGAGAGTAATGTTGAGACATTCTCTCCCTCATAGATTTAAGTCTCTTTTCACGTGAACGCGGAGACTCTTTTTTTAGTTTATTAGCCAATTCACGAGCTTTCTTAGTTTTCTTCGAAAGAGGCATCTTAATAATTACAGTTAGAATTTACAAGAAATTACGGAAAGGTATATTTAAACGAATGAATCTGTTATTAAGTAGTAACAAGTACAATTTATAATATATTAATGAATCGTTACTACTTACTTATTAGATATAGTAATATTTATTAATCTGTATTTATTCTGTACTTAACAGTCTTTAAAGTTCAAAGAATAAGGAATTTCTAACCAAACCTAAGACACATATAAGTATAAACAAACAAAGATTACTGATATATAAGAACAACGACTCGCCTAACAAACGACGTTCGTATTAAAAAATAGCTCGAGGGTCATTCGGCCGTTGAAAATCTTAACACCGCCATTCAGAAAATGGTATAATTTGCACAGCGCCATCTATTGAGGAGTTACCATCTCAAACATTTTATCGATAAACACTGTAGGTAATCTATATAATTAATATGTATTTTATACGACGTATTAAAGAAATTCAACTAACGATAAAATGTTTTTATTTTGTATGGATGACTAGATTTATATTGTTAACTATTTATATATTAATTGAAATTCAATTCCTTGTTCTTTATTTATTTGCACTTTCCTATGCTTATGTGCTACGTAAACTACACCATACAGTTACAGTATCAAAATTAGTTATATAATGCCATTATTATAATAAGACACATTTTTATAGTGTGCCTACAATGCCTTTTATAGGTATCTGGATTACAGAAATAATACAAAGAATATTTCTTTAATCCAGGAGGTATTTAGATAAGTTTTAATATTAACTATCCAACTGAATCACATAATACTATCAAAAGAAGATAAGATGTAATAATTATAATTATTATCAGATTGCTTATGAGTTATTCATTGTGATAGTTTACGTACATTGTGTTTACCGCTATTAGACGATAGATGGCATTGTGTTAAGGTTAAAAGATAAATCTAAATACATTGGCCGGTTGCGAATGATAATGTCGTAATAATTAACTAATTTGGGTGTTTGAGGTCTTGCATTAAATCTGGGGCAGCTTGTATATGAACGTATAAAAATATACATATACCTACATATTTATATGTGTGTATGTGTTGTATGTGATAATAATTTTTTTTAATTGTGTGTTTAATCGTATTAATATGATACAAATTTTAGCTTTTTGCACTTCTTCGAACTTCAGAATTTCCGTATAAGATGAATTATGACTTTCGCAAATATGATCATGAATTTGAAATTCGTACCTTCCAATACGCCTTCAACCCTAAAGATGACGGCCATCCCGCTAATGTTACGCGCGCGCCGACATATATTCATATATATACATACATAATAATAAAAAATGTAGGTATATAATATATAGGTATATAAACTAGGCACTTCTTATTCATATAAACTTTAATGATGCTAAATCTCACACTCCTCCGAGCACGCAATATTCCTAATCAAAAGACATAGACCTTGCTTCACATATTAATACATAACTTAGATTATTCAATTGAATCACATAACGCTATTACGGGGAGATAATATTATAATTAAAATATACAGTACATATTAAATTGACTGAGCGTATCAAAAGTTATAACAAACATTCATGCAAGTTTACGTGCATTGTGTTTACCGCTATTAGTTGAAAGATGGCGTTGCCTTAAGCAAAAAAAAATAAAAAATATTTTTGCCAGTTCTGCATGATTGAAATAATAGTGTCATATATTTTTGGAATGTACTGGTCAAGTTCTAGATGATGGTCACATGCACAAACAGTTTTCAACAAACAAAATTTGGAGGCTGGTATTAATTAATGTATCACAGCTACCACATAACATTTTTGTTTTTTCTTTGTAGCCTATGTTACTCGCAATGATGCAAGGATTCTAACGATACCCCATATATTAAAATCGGTTCAGGCATTCTGAAGTTATGGTGGAATAAAGAAACTCACATACATACATACATACATAGATGAACCCTGAAAACATTACACTCCTTTTTTGGGCAGTCGTGTAAAAAGTAAATTTCTAAGCGGTTTAATTAATTTTACAGTACAAGCAACAGCGCGATGGCTCGAGCGCGCTGGTGCGTGCTGGTCCACCTAGCGTATCAGTCGTTTATCGCTCTATCAACACAATGTTATCGAGCAAGGATCGCGGTGACACCACACCGGCCAGCGGACTCCCACAACCACATACAATTTGTACCCAATTTAAGATACATTGTCACCCATTGTAAATTATATTTGAACAACAAATGTACAATACAATGGAAACATTATAAGTGTTACATGATTTGTTCATACGACCACGCTAATAGCTACTGTCAACATAAATTTTCTTACATGCCAGCCGACTATTAGGTTTCCATGCGAGTAGTATTGCAAGAGAAAGTGTAACGACAGGACTTACACCTGACCAACGTCACAAAAAGCTTACTTCGATAGATATAAGGGTCAAAAGTAGACTTTAATAATTCGCACTAAGGACTAAATTTAAGTGGTCATAATATCAAGGGTCCTAATCCAAAGCCCTGGGGTGTATTAGTGACGACTGGCGTCCCCTATCTGAATACGCTTGCGACTGTTTAAACATTTAAATCGCATAATCCAATAAAACGGGTCTAGTGTCCGCCGAAGCATACAACTGAAAGGACACGAAAGGATTCGAGAAATTACAAGCTTAAATATTGACGTACAAAACGAACTAGAATTCACAAGGAATGAGATCACCGAGTTCTTAACTGGATAGTTAATTACTACGAGAATAGATTGCATATTATCGTGAATTATTTCCTGTTCCGTTTTCTGTGTTCTTATAATTTTAAAGCAATAGGAAACTGCTGTATTTACATGCAGTTTAGAAAAGTAATAATTAGAAAGGCTTCGTATCGGTGTCGAGGGAAGGCCGCATGGCGCAGCGCGGCAGGGCTGCAGCAGGGGGCAAAACAAAGTATCCAATTTCTCCACTTCCCCACTTCCGACGCAATTACGTAACAATATTGTGGGGCTGTGGCGGCGCGGCCTGACCGCAGTCCGACTGAAATCTAGGCACCGCGGCAATCTCGTTACGGAACATAAAGTATACTCTTATTGTTCGACTAGTTTTTTCGCAAGACCTACTCAAACAAAGAAACCTGCGCAGCCTAAGTACTGTCGGCGACGTTACACTACAGGTGTTTACTTTCCGTTTGAATAGCTCCAAGCTGTAATGACACTGAACATTTATCTTCATGATTTAACAAAAATAAGGAAAACAAAATATATTTGTTTTAAAACAATAAACTGTAAGCTTGCAAGCGTAATAAAGATTTACCAAACGCGTTTCTTTTTAAAGTACTTACACAAGTTTCATTTTTTGACAGTAAAATATTGCTGTGCGCTTTATTTTTAACAAAACACCGCTAAGTAGGATTTATTGTCCCAAATGCCATTATTGCCGAATATCTTAACTAGAATATCGGATTAATTAAGATATTTGGTAAGTACAAAGCTAATAAAGGCCCCGACAGTTAATAGGGTCAGAGGGAATCCCCTTTACATTAAATGCGATGACAATATAGTGTCGACAGCTTGGATTGTTACATTTTTAGAGCAGAAAAGACCCCGATATTGTGACTATGAATGATAATACATAACAGTATTTGCTCAGATAATACTATAATTCAAGGTAACTAGAGTTTATAGCCCATGTAGCACGACACGATAAGATTGCTCCCCTATGTAGCACTTTTACTAATACCCTTGAATAAGACAAGCACTGTGTTGCACAGCACTGTGTTGTGTTGTTTAAAATAGCACTGATAGCCGAGTGGCACGACCCTTGGACTGCCAATTCAAAGATCGCAAGATCAAACCCGGCACGCAACAATGTTTTTTCGAATTCATGTGCGTATTATAAATTAGTTATCAGTTGCTAAAAACGATGAAGGAAAACATCGTGAGGAAACCGGCACACCTGAGAGATTTTTCAACGGTGTGTAAAGCCATGTCTTATGCCTGACACCAGGCCCCTTACCATGAACTCTTAAAGCAGGACAGTTTACGATGTGGAAGCGAGACGCCGCATTATACTGCATGTAGCGGCGTCCCGCTTCCACATGTTAAACTGTCCTGCTTTAAGAGTTCATGGTAAGGGGGCAGGTTGTTCATCAACCATACGATAAGAAGAAGACTGTGTTGCAAAACTCTACTGTCAATTCACAGGAAATGTATACATACCTACAGTATTTGTTCTGGTAAAAATATGAGAACCAAGTCTGAAAACACAAAACAAGTTTCCCCCTCCACTACATTTGATTAAAAAATCTCACACAAACCCTATTTTACTCAACAGTGGCACAATACAAACTTTCATATTTACAAAACAAAGAGAATTCTTTTGAACAACGAGAAAGCTCTTATCGCCGTAAGCGTCGCGTTAAAGACACTTCACAGAGATTTGAGGGCGCCAAAGTTATTGTTCTAACCATAATACCTAACCCTCCCTGACTGAGAGCAGTGCGAGCTTCATCGAGCGGGAGAAACGCGAGGGGACAATATGTGTCAAAGATCTCCTTTGAATGTTTGAACGAGGGCACGCGGTTCACGACAAATGTGCGCGTCATAATCATGTGACCCTTTCTGACAACATAATCACACTTGATTCGTGCCAACCGATGCCGACAGCCAAATTGCTTTGTTACCTGATCTGTTTTCATTACGCGGCAAAAATCATGCATCAATACATCATATTATGAAGCGTTTTTCAACAATAGAATTGTAATGCTAATCCAGCAAATCTGTTAATAGCCGAAGCAAATCGTACTTGTGCCTACCAATATTCATAATCAGCTCATTAGACCTCGCAGGTCGTCTTGTTTTGACGGGTAATTGTCACTTTATCCTGTCTGGTGAGTCGCAGTGAGTCATGTTATTGTGTAAGTATTACGAGACTCAAGGTCGACGCGGCGCGATTGATAGATAGCAAACATTGCACAAACGTAATCGGACCGGTTTCAACGTAAATATGTTGAGTACGTCGTGCATTACACATGGAATACTTACTAAATTATACCAGCGTTAGCAAATATTAAGCCATTAACATTACTGAAATAAAACGACTGTCCAAGCAAGTAAACGTAGTGGTTAATTGAGACACAGTGTTAGGTTAGATTGGTCCAATTATTTATTTGATCAATAAGATAGGTGTAGCTGACTATAGATATATTTCGTGGAATAAACCAATGTTAAAACCCTATCAAATATATTAGCGCACATAGCTGAACGTGGTCGTTCTAAAATATTTGAATACTGCTTTTATCATTAATTTCATCGATCAAATTTGATTTCAGTGCATACGACAATGATGCTGCCAATTTTTTTCCATTACCCCTTTTTGGCAAGGGTGTTTGCTGTTTGCCGGGATGGGAACAGAAAACATGAACCAAAACATTTCGTCATGTTTCGTTCCAAGAGACCTTCATGTCTGCAGCAGTATGGGTACCTGCTATATCATTCACTCTTTTCGTTCTTTTTTATCTATACCATCGTATAGAGCGCGCAAAACTTTAGGTTGAACTTCTGTAGCTGCTTCTTCTAGCAGCCTTCTGAAGTTAGGCCCAAATACAAAACCGCGCAGGTACGTCAAACAAATCCTCTTAGTCTCTTTTAACTGTCCTATAAAACCTAAAAAACGGTTACTGCGCAATCTCTCGCGGCTAACATCCGAGAGCTCATAAAGTAGGGCTACTACGATGGTAACCTACTGCTGCATACTTCACCTTTCCTTATAAACTACACTCACCAGGGTCGGCAGCGACTTGTCGGTACACTGCCAGAGCGACGTCATCCTCACTGACGAAGTCCCACAGGCCGTCGCAGGCCACCACCACGAAGTCCTCGTCGCCATCCATCTCGACGGTCACGATCTCGGGCCGCGCGGTCACGTAAGGCTTGTATTGTGCGTCACCTGCACAATGAAAAGGCCTATTAGGTACAACAAATTTTAAAGTGTACTTTGCAACTGTATACAATATATGATTTTGGCTAACTAAATCCCGGTTTCTGATAGGTAGGGCAAAATATTTATCAATATAGGTCTGATAGATACGTCAATTTAAGAGCGCTATCAAACTTAAATTTTATTTTATATTATGGTATGTTACATATATGTTGTTTTATGTTACATTATGGAAAGATGGAGTAAAATTTCCAGCGACTCATAAGAGTTGTTGTTTTGTTTTAATAATATTCTTAGTATGGGGGCGAAAGTAGTACCAAAAGAAACATTCTGATGTACGTTTGAAAGCTTTTGACAATGAGAACTTCGCAAGAATGTCAACCTAATCAGTACAGTTAACGGCCAAATGTACAATTACGAAATGTGGTACATAGACAAAATACAACTAAGAATGTATACCTTTTAAGCAGATTACATGTTTCACGCAATAGAACCGCAATTATAGTTTCTCTAACAACTTAATTACGCGCTATTAAAATCCCTATAATGAAGTGAATGTGTAACTTATACCTTTTATGGATGTACAGTGTACACTACTCGAATAAAAAACTAAAGCAAACAACACAACAATAGCAACAAATACCTATTTGGTCGTAAAATAATTATACTTAATAAAAAAGGACGTGCCCTAGTTATGCGTAAAAGGACTGCATATTAGACAATAATATCTACTCAAGTATACAACTAACTTCTGATCGTAATCAGATATAACAATATGTAGTTAAATTACGCATATTTACGAAACTAAACGCTAAATATGATTCTACAATAGGTACCAATTAATACCAAGTTTACTTTTTAACTAGTACCAAAAAAAAATTAACGATATCCAAACAACGTGTTTTGTTTACTTTAACCAAAAGTAATCATATTTCTGATTCCGGAAGGTCAGGAACAAGAGTTTTACGTGGTTTTATTAGCCAATCTAGCTACAATATCTATAATAATAATAATAATAATATCCTCCAGACCGAATTTCGGTCACGGCGGCCTGTCTCAGCTGAGACTAGCCATCTGCGCAGGAGATATTATAGTGCACAAGTATGCGCGCAAACACAGGTGCACTCCCTATTCCCTCACTCTCATACTCCGATGGGACGGTAGACCGACACGACCGGAGAGAGATCAGGCGCAGGACCAACAGCTTAACGTGCCTTCCGAAGCACGGTGGGGTCTCGACATGTGAAAACGGTCACCTATCACAAGACTGACCGCGGCGAGCACGGCTTAACCTCGCAGATCGACTGATCTGCGGGGTAGCCACATAGCTACGAGCCCCACGACAATATCTATAAATGGCTGACTGAATAAAGATCCAGTCTAGGACTCCTATTAAGTACCTTACGAATAAACTATGCGTTTTGTAGAATTCCATTGAAACAGCCCTTGACATATTATTATTAGTTATAATTCAAATCTAAACAAAAATATCAATACAGCTTACGTATCTTGCATCTGTTACATGTCAATCCCTGCCAGACTAATCTTGCGTGAAAATCTGAGGATAGTTCTGAAGACTTCCGTGGGGAGGGAGTTAAAGTAAACGTTTCGAGACTTTATCTACCATGGCACGCGAAATCGATGGCTTTAATCCCGATACGTTGGGATGTGGGGTTCGAGCGAAACTGTAAAGAAAATGTCAACATTATTGTGTTACAATACTGTCCTCGATAGAGTTGTAGCTAGCTATCAATATTCAATATCTATATATATAAATGTTATAACGCTGACTGTACCTACTCATAATAATTATAAAAATATTTCCTTAAATGCTGTCACCTCATACGATTTGAGGTACTATTCGAGTAATGTACCTAGGTGTTTAGTGTTTTAGATTCTATTGTGGTAGAAAGGATCATTTTTTGTCTACGTATTTTCAGCAATTCGTAATAAACCCGCCATTAACCACAAGGTTTTTCATGGAAATTACCAACAGGTAACACTCCATACCTTTGTATGGAGTGTATTTTAATAAATAAAAAATACACTATTATAATTATGCTAAAAGTCTTCAAAACCTACATTAAAAATATCGACTCTGCAAATCTGCATTTGGGTGCATCACTATAGCACTGCGTGTCCGAGGTGATCGATACATAGCGGTGTATAGTGTTGTGCAGGGGCTGGGGTTGTTGCAAAGGGAGTGCTACACGCGAGGGTGGATACCGACTGCGCGGCACCGTGGCGCCACCCGCGGTTACCGGCGCGTTATAAACACAGACATTACGTTGAAACCTAACCCTGCTAGTACTGAGGAGCTACGGCATAAAGTAGACTTGGTGGATGAGGGTTTTTCGTAAGATAGATAAAGACTTTAAACTCATATCAATTTAAATAATCGTTATTGAATATGAATTTTTAAAAGATTACAAAATAGTTTTTTTTTTTGTTTAATTTCGTATCGAAATACTACCCAGTTATCAACTGCAGGGGTTAGAAGTAAGACCAAACATATAGCACCGCACCAATTAGTCAATTCATCATAAATTAAAGTGACTATTTAGGGAACACCCAAATTACATTACCAATCTTTTAAATTTTTTGACAGAAGGGGGAAAGCTTTTGATAAAGATGAATTTGCACATGGCGCTAGATGGCAGTTATTTTTAATTCAAAAGACTATTTTCCTCCATGCCAAAGCAGGTTGCTTCGTTAGTCGAGTTTTCGAGAGCACTCGGCCCATTGTCTAACTATATCTGACAACGGCCGCAGTCGAGGTGTTGGTCAGTATTCCAACCGCACTCAACACTGAGGTACCCTTGACAATTATATTCAAATATGACATGCGCATGACATTGATTTTATTTTGATGCTGTCATAATTTATTAGGTATTGTCAATCCTGTTATGATTAAATTTTATCATTCTCATTCATTTTTTTCAGTAACCTTGTGAGGCCAGACTTTTGATGGCGGTAAGGTCACGGAAGTTTTGCACGATGTAATTAGGTTCCTTTCTAATTGACTTATTACTTGACTTGACTAAGTAGGTCAATTCAATTGTTATATTTAATTGAGATAGCGGAAAACATATTGTTGTAAAATAGAGTTTATTGTATTTATTTACAACAAAATAGTAGAGGCCGATAGATTTTTTCCTAACTTATGACACATTCAGCATTGATATACACCACCAAACAGTTATCTACACACTCTGAATCACAATTTAAAAATGTAGGTTTTTAAATATATATGATTTTATAGGTATGTATGGTATTAATATTAGCTACTAACGCTTAATGTGGGTAGTAGGTAAATGTTTAATAAAGACTACGAGACATGCACAACTGACACATACTTAAAAATTCATCAAACATGACTTTTATTGCAGCCAAAAAAGATCAACACGTATTTTCATCCCAATTGGTGGCATCATTAGCGTTGTTCGCCATGTTAAGGTTCATCCCCACCCGAACAGGGGCGCGGGACTAACAGCTTAATGATCGGCACACGCCGCACATCCAGGCCGTGAGAAATGGGCTCGCACCCGCCCGCCGATAACAATAAAACGACCTATTAACTTTTCACATTTACGCCTACGGGGGATCGGTGCTCTTCAATATTATTGTAGTTGTTTTATTGGAAAACTGCGTATAATTAAAAATTTTAACGCATTACGATTGCTTGGGCTCGAAAAAAAATTATTAATACAAATAACCACGCCTGTAGACGCCGAAGGGATAAGGAAGAGGTTTTCTTCTTCTTTAGGATGAGAAATGGTATAGTCTCCAGCGTATACGGAGTAAGACCGACTTCGTCACCTTTACCGAGTTATCACGCGACTCCCATTCCCGGCGTCGGAAAGGCACTTGCGAAGGAGAACGTCAAGAAAGTGTCAAGAAGAAATCTTTGGTCTCTGCCTACCCTTTCTAAGAAACCGGACAAGATCTTGGCACATTCCATTAAACATCCGCATGAAATAACGAATTTCCTAATAAAACCTCAAACGACAAAAACTAAAAGATTGACATCTTGCGCTATATTCACTTCCTTCGAGAGTCGGGACTGAGAAAAGTCACATGATTAAAATAATTATCACCCTGCCAATTAAACATTTGCTGAGAGAGTTTTACGTGAGGCAATCAGCAGCAACGGTGGCATGAGGTTCGAGCTTTACCGTTAAAGAGGATGTTGAAAACATGAACAGCACTGTAAAAGTTTATGTTCACCATAAAAGTTAAACATGGCGGATGGCGGCCCGCTCTCGTGAAATTGTCGCTCGTAACGTAACACTACCGTATTTATAACGTAAAAATGCATTTGTTTAACGTTAAAACGTATGTGTACAAGTGATTTGAAAGGCAGTTTTTTTTAATATATTGATCCTGCCGAAAGCAAATACATGGCGGAAACGTTTAAATTTTGAAAAACGATAAATATTCCGTTTGCAAATCGTGTCGTAAAAAATAAAAGTTTTTACTTGTTAATAAAGTAGTTACATGTGATTTAATCATACTTATTGGGTTTATTAATACAAATATAAACTGAGTGTTTGTATCCGGGCAAATTTAGGAAAACATTTTAATTCTATAAATATAAATTAATTAAAAAAATATACAACAGTTAGGGCCTGTTTCACCATCGACAAGTAAAGTGTTGAATAGCTACTTCTTGATTAACGCAAACCGGCAAGTAAAATTAACGAGTACCCTCTATCGTATCTTACTATCTTTTGTTACAGGCCAGTTTATCCCTTGATTAATGCAACTCAGATATTGTGAAATTCTTATAAGTAGTTTCGGGTGACTTTAAGTGGCGGTTAGTCTACTTGACACTTTACTTGTCGATGGTGAAACAGACCCTTAGCCTTCAAAATCTTTACTCACAATTTCATTTACGCTTTCGGGCATGGTTTTCAAGGCTACTGGATTTTATATTTTGTGATGTGTCTAGATCCGCGGATAGAATATAATAGAATGACGTTTATTCGACACAACACACATGACAGGACAACCATAAGAAAAATACAAGACAGAAAATAAACGAACCCCAACCTTCTTTCTTAGTCAGTGTCAGTACGAGTGACCTTGAAACGACAGTTGTGGCTTTCCGTTAGTTATTTTTATTATTTTTTAGATTTTTAGTCTATAAGACCATGTCAGATTTGTCAGCCCCATCATAACCTATAGTTACAGTTAATTCCTTACATAAGTTGAACACTATTAATAAAATTTTTATAAATTAAGATAAATGCTTCGGAAAGGGGTTCAGCTAAGATACTTTGAAAAATACCAGTATTTAAAAAAAATATATTCAACGTTCTCTGCAGAATCCCTCTTTCAACCCTCATCTTGGCGCATTCCGCCAAGAAGTGTTGGACGTCTTCTACAGTGCCGCATACTTCACAATTTGGGCTGGCACTAATACCCATGAGAAGCCTAAACCTGTTATGTGGAACATGAACGAAGTCTAAGGGCTATTAAAATATATTTTCTCTAAAGATTAGTATTGGCGAACCAGGGAATACGAGGAGGTTCACTTTGCAAATCTATTAGTTATGGGTTTCGACTTGCACTGAGCGGGTTTTTAGTTTTGTTTATAGTTTAGAGTGAGGGCAGCACATTTACGTGTGTTTAGTCAAAATTTAGATTTCATTGCTATCTTATCATCTACATTTAGAACTTCTAAATGTAGATGATAAGATAGCAATGAATTACATTTTCTCGTTGTAGTCATTAATTTTTAATACAGTTTAATTACTCTAAATTTAGCATATATTTATATAGCATAGATTTAATAAAAATAGTAATATTAAAGTTCCGTTCAAGATCCTCGAGGATTTTAATGTGCTTGTTACTATCGTTTAGAAAGTTTTTTTAGAATTGTAATAAAATCAGATAAGTAGTACAATATATAAACTTACCGATGGCTCGTGAGACGGCTAGTTGTCCGTTGACCCGCCAAGTCCCCCAGTACATCACTGTGCCTCCAGAAGACTCTATTCTGTCCTTTTCATCCTGTGAAACATATTACATTGTAAACATTTTAATATATTATTATTTTATTAATTCTTCTTCTTCTTATCGTATGGTTGATGAACAACCTGGTGTCAGAGTTTAAACCGCCTGTACGTCTCTGACATGACTTTACACACCGTTGAAAAATCTCTCAGGTGTGCCGGTTCTTTTCGATGTTTTCATTTACCTTTTTAGCAACTGATAACTAATCAATTCAGTTAATCATCAATTAGGTATTTTGCGTTTGATATCCAGAATAAAAATCCGCAATTTTTATTCTGGATATCCTGATGATACCTTCTTTTTCAAAATTTAATTAAAAATATGAACGTTAGGTCTAACTGTCAAACTCTCTCTCTCTCTCACTGTCTCACATACAAAGCAAATTTTCCAACTGAACGTGGGTATCCAAAACTACAAGGAAAATACTCTATGGAGCATCGGCGAGTCATTAAATGTATGTTGTGGATGGCGGCGAGGTGCTCACCTGCCGGTCGGGCTTGTGCGGGCGCACCAGCTGCATGAGGCGCATGCGCTTGGCCAGCAGCGCCAGCGAGTCCCCCGCCCACGCCGCCAGCAGCTTGCGCCCGCGCAGCGTCACCACCACCGCTGTGCTGCCGCCGCATGCGCGCTACGGGCAAACACAAAACAGACTCATAAGATTTCATTAACATGTTCACAGACTACATATGGGCTGTTACTATTGCTTAAGTATTCGCGGACAGTGAACCGGTTACCCAGGCTTCATTTAAACAAAATATATTACAAACTTCCAAAGTTCATAAAAATAAATAATAATAATAAATCAAATTTAAAATACATCGTTTTTTTTTTCGCTTTTCGGTATTCTACGTCTACCGTGCAATCTATTTGTATAGATGTTTAATTTTCATTTACTTACACCCTGTATACATGTTAGATGCGTAAACCATGCCTACAGTACGGCCAACGTATCTTGGGGATCCTGAAGTTAGCCAATTAGCTGCGCAGACAATTTTGTTCGTAAAAGTTCCATTGCGCAACTAATCGGCTAACTTAAGGACCGCCAAGATACGTCGGCCGTGCTGTATGTAGGATGTAGGTGTGTAGCAAAATGAGTTTTACATTAAGTAGGTACTTTGCATAGGTAAGTACTTAAAGAACCTTCTTATGAATTTATAGTTGTACTTGTCAACATCTCACCATTGGTCGGTAACAACAATTTACGACTTCATTCCGCGTCGCTACGTGACTGTGATAATCTTATTAAAACTACCACAATATATTCAGCCATAAAACCAGAATAGAATAGGTACAATAAAAAGGTAAGAACGTTTATGTTAGCAACCAAATTATTTGCAGTGTGACTGACGTCTTAATCGATTTTGTGCACCTTTTTGCTAGTACTGCGTTACATTTAGAAAATTTAACGGGTTGCTTACTGCCAGCAAGAGGTTGTTACATTTCCGTGCATTGCTAAGTAAAGCATGCTATTTAAATCTAATTTGACGTTTTATCTATCCGTCTGCTTTTATTAATAACATTTGGCATTTCGAAAGTCTTTCAGTCAGCTTAAATAATTTTATCTCAATTGTATTAGCAATGGTAAATATGAGCTGCAATTAATATTTTAACTGTTTGTTTAAATACTATCCTTATGCCTACCGAATAGAGCACAAAATCGCTTGAAGGAACGATATCAACGTTTGTATATTACCTACGAGTTTAGTTCGACTGTTTTCGTAGTGTTGGTATTGGTTTTAGTCTGTTTAACCGATGTTGACTTCTGTCAGTCGTAAATGAACAGCGGGGCCCTTACCATGAACTCTTAAAGCTGGACTTTTCCGTCGTGGAAGCGAGACGCCGCACTACACTGCACGTAGCGTCGTCGTCTCGCTTCCACCGCGGAAAATATCCTACTTTAAGGGTTTATAGTAAAGCAGCTGATATTATAACTAAACGTTTTGCTTTGGATGCAATCTTTATGCCTACATAATAGAGTTCAAAATCTTTTGTGTAACGTCGCAACGCTTCCACAACGGAAACTATCCCACTTTAAGAGTTTATAGTGAGGTAGCTGATATTATAATTTATAACTAAAAACGTATTCACTTTGAGTACAATATAAAATAAAACTAAACGTTTTGCTTTGGATGCAATCTTTATGCTAACACAAAAAAGTTCAAAATTGTTTACACTAAGGCTGTGTTCAATCCAAACGTATAGTCAACCGCCGACCGTGAGCGTGCGTTACGTAGTTTATTGCATTTCCATACATATTCACTTTCTCGTTCACACCTAACTGACAATACGTTATTAAGCTAAGCGTAGGCGCTGACGAAAAATACCGTCTAGTTTCACCTACACTGGGGCTCACAGTGAGCCTGCTCACATTCGGCGGCTGACTATACGTTCGGTATTTTTTGTTAACGTCGCCCGACACTAGGAATTTCTTCTGTATCGTGGGTGCGTTTCACAAACATGAAATATCACATACACAAACACCCAGACTCGGGACAAACATCTGCGGATCGCACAAATTATTTTCCCGTGCAGAAATTGAAACTGCAACTCTTAGCGTTACCAATATAACCAATCAGATTTGAACATATTATATAGATTTGGCCTGACAAATAATTAAAAAAAAATGATAAAAATTAAAATCGAGTTCGAAAAAAGTACGTAGTTGTAAGTATGTAGTTTTCCACGTCAATTACATCAAGGCAGCCCCTAAAACGCCTGCCCGTCACCGCTTCCTAGTGCTATAGCTGGGTAGAAGAAACGGCGCAACAAACTACCCATCAGCACAATCTGTCGGTACTCACCTCCTGGTTGGACTTCCGTATGAAGTCGGCGTCGGTCCTGAGGAAGGCGTCCCGCAGCGCGCGGCGCAGGTCGGCGCGGTAGTGCGCGCTCTCCACCAGGTACTGGTGCAGGTGCGCCGCGCAGTACGTGGCCGCCGCCGAGCCCGCGTGCCCGTCGTACACCGCGTAGAAGCTCGTCGGCTCCGTCGTCTGCAATCATACAAGCTTATATGTTACTCACTTTTAAACTATCACGTTGCATGATGGTAATAAAATTACGACGATTAACGCAAACACAAGTTTTTTAATTTTGGCTTGACGTTTCCACCGAATTCCCGTGTCGTAATTTTATTAAGCTTATATCTTACTTAGGTACTAGTCTGCACAAGAACTACTATAACTGCCATGCCCGCTCTTACATTAATCCTCGAATAAAAATATGAAGGCTATGGGCATTACGGGCGGTTTTTCAATAGCTAGATATTTTTTAATCAGTAAAATTAATTAGATGTTTTGACATATTTTCCCATTAACTTTCAAAATGACAAATTTGTTCTTCGAATATAATTATGGAAAACTCAACCCTAAATTATTTATCTAACTGTCTCTAATTTCCAAACATAAAACAATATATCATTATTTCCTAAAACTGTATCCTTTTTAGCGACACCATCGGGGGGTGTTAATAACAGTACCACTTCACAATATAGAGCTTTCCATACCAAACCATCTAAGACCAAGAGTAGACATAACATAGTCCTTTGCAACGTGCTAATTATAATTATAGTATTTTCTTGTTACTTCCAGCAAGAAACAGGCGACTCTTTGTTCTTACGAGAGCGTCCTAGATAGCTTAGGGATTACGTCAGAATAGGCAAGAGGAATACCCAGTCCTGTTACATAATAAAGCAATATAAAAACATACGGAGAAAAGTTCTAGCGCACGCAAAAGTATTTTATACAAATAACCATATTTACAGCCTATACAAATAAAAAAGTACTGATATGATATGAACATACAATAGACTAGGCGCTAGACAGAGCGTGACTATATCAAATAAGATCAGATCAACATAACATACAAGTTTAATAAAACATTTTATTTGTGAGACCTAGGTATTTGATCTAAGTGTTTGTGCGTTCGAGATTTGGATCACGTTACAGTTTACAGTGAAGAGCAGTGCAAAATATGCGTCATACTAATAAAGGAAGGAGAACAAACTCGTTGAAATCAAGTCTGATAGTATTCCTATCTATCACGACACGTCATCCAAGCCAACCTGCCAGTAGACATTCAAAACGTGTCATTCATAGGTACTAGGAATTCATAAATTAATAGAAAAACGAATCTATTAGGTATATTATTTGTTTAGGCTGCCCACAAAACATCGATTAGCTTTATCCAAATGTTAACAAACTATCATCTAACTTTGTACTATGCATTGTCACTAAGATGGAATCGCAAGGAATGAAGAGAGTTTGTTCTTCTCAAAGTAATAAATCTTAAATGACCCGTTAACACAAAAACAATACAGAATTAAGGGGCAAATGAACCTACGTCATTTACAGACCTTTTTTAAACAATAGGGCCACAAAAGACTTCAAGTAAAGAAAAAAAAGTCTATGTTTATAATCCGCATGCTTGATACGAGTACATAACATAACATAGCATCACGTCTGTATTTTATAGGCAGAGGTGTAGTATACAATTATTTTTTAGGTTCCAAATCTTATATAGTTAATATAGGGCGAGCCTACTGCCATTATCAGGGTACGAATCCAATCACAACAAATAGAAATACAATTTCACCAATTACCTCGATGCCGAAGAGCGCTTCTAAATTCCCAATTTCAACGTGTCGGTCTTCCATGACCCGTCGTGAGTTCTTGGTGGCACATGAGACAGTCTTTAGATCTCGCTGGTCGAGCGGCGGCGGCGGCGGCAGCGTGTCCAGGCGGGAGTTGTCTAGGTAACGGAGGCATACGTCGTTCACTCGGGCTGTCACCGCCTGCATCAGCCGGAGAGCTATGTATACTGGAAACGATGAGGGTTATCATTAGCTAACAACAATAAACTGGGCCCAAATCGGGAGTTCGAGCCTCCGTGCTACTACTGAGAATTAACTCATGAAGCCCAATGACCAAGAAGTATGACTGATACAAATAATAAATGTGTCATAACCTAATTTTAATCAGACAGTATAATAATACCAGCCTGTAACTGTCCTACTGCAGGGCAAAGGCTTGTTTTCATACAGAAGAAAATGACAATGACTTTGAAGTACAATAACTTTTAACTGCTGTTGCATTGCAAATTGAAAGGAATAGGTATTGTTAATAAAAATGTTGCAATTTCATTTCGTTTAGATATTTAATGAACTAACGCTGATTTGTTTAGAAAATCGTCGTTATGCAAAATATTAGCTTTCTGTAATGCAAGGACCATATGCATATGGCACGAACAAAAAAGCGTTTACCTATGATTTTATATATAAAAAGAAGTATATAACCTAAATAGCAGCTGTGCACTATATAATATAATCTCGTAATAGATGATTGAGGAAAAGCATATAAGTGTGTGATGAGCAATGAGTTTGTAACATTAATAAAGCTTTGGAACAACAAAATATAAATGTGTGTGTAATCCGGTCACGCATTAAGCTTTCAGCATCACTTTTAACGTGTACAATGTACATAATGTTATAATGGGGTTGAATGTATCCATGGGCTTGGCAATTGAACGAAAGATAAGATATATAACGAAATTATACTAATGTGATAAAGTGCTTTCTACGTATTGCACTATATAGTTCATAATCAAAATGATAATGGGAAAATATTGTGAAATCCTGCTGCACCAATAACTCGGCCGTTTAAAACTGATCCAACAAGGAAAATGTGCCGTGCAGGATAATAGTCGAAATAGAATATGCAGGATTGAATATATTCCTGTGAATTTCGACCAACGAGAGTGGTCAAACGGGTTAGAGATTCTTGTAGTCGTCGACCAAGCGATACCTTACAGTAATAATACGTATTATGGCAATATATGCAGTTTAGTCAGGGAGCTTTATCCGTGTTAACTCTCGCCTAACGCTTTAGACATTTCATATACTATGCTGATTGCTGAATAATAACTACTTTAATCCTCCCTATTAACCAGATAGTAGATATCTTAATTATCTCCTACAATTATTTACAACAATAGCTTCTTGTTTTAATTTTACGACAGGAGTTCAATAAAGAAAAGTAAACATATACTCCAAAACATGGGAGATAGTGCTTCTCCTTGAATACTGCAACACCAACAGGTCATCAATTCGGTCTTTTACCCCAAGCGTCCTAAAAAAATTGGTAATCCCATAATTTTTGTTTTACAAGCTCAGGATCCTGCTAGCTTTACTCATTGGCTTCTTGAAGGAACAAACAACTGCTATGACCGACGAAATTCTACCGACGTTTACCCGTTAGTGTCGCTTATTATATCGCTAACTAATACTGTCAATATAGAAGGCGTTGCGCGTCGATCAACACTGTATAATAATGCAACGATAAAACGTTCATTCAAACAGCGGTATTGATATTCCGTTAAGGTCCTTTTGGACTGTGGACATACGTCGAACCTTTACAAATGAGGCGTATTATAATAACACAACAATTCTGAAGAACATAAAGGGTCAGCATATACAATGCGTTGAGATATTTCAAGCGCTCGCTATTTCATTTCCCTACGTATTCGAGTGGCACCGTTTCTTAAAGAACGATGAAATGCATACGAGCTTTGTACTGTTTAGTGCTGAAGTGTTTAAAATTAATCGAGCCAATATCGATTATATTTAGACCGAGTTGAGTGGACCGAGTGACTACTACCGCCAGCACAGGTGATGTAACAACATAAACACGAGATTGAATGATATCATTATCTGTACAATCTTCGTCTAAGCGTCCCAAACAATAGCAACATAACATAGGTAGATACTAGATACGCGCTATACGATGAGATGGCCACTCGTAAAAGGTTACGTAAGTACAAATAAGAATCTTGCCAACCGTGATTGTTCCACAATCGATACAATTACGTATATTGCGTCGGGACGTCTAACAATTTGATAGACTATAACAACACGTTAATATCCAGTGCAAAACATGAGACTGTTCTGTATCTAAGGCACAATGTTTGACCTGATAGTATATTATCATTGTGTTGTAAAAGATTATACAATATGTTGAGATTTTTTGATTAGGACTTGTAAAAGAGTCCAGCCTCTTTCCCATGAACTCTTAAAGTAAGAGAGTTTACGTTGTGGACGCGAGACGTCGCATTACACTACACGTAGCGGCATCTCGCTTCCACATCGGAAAATGACCTGCTTTAAGAGTGCATGGTAAGGGGGCAGATCAA
This sequence comes from Abrostola tripartita, assembly GCA_905340225.1. Taxonomy (NCBI): domain Eukaryota; kingdom Metazoa; phylum Arthropoda; class Insecta; order Lepidoptera; family Noctuidae; genus Abrostola; species Abrostola tripartita. Next base: position 4,016,256 of record HG996491.1, read on the forward strand.
TATTGAACAAAGTAATATACAACTGCGTGGTCACAAACTCCACTGTCAAGTGAATTAAATTAAATTAAATGTCGGGCAAAGAGCTATTGGGTTTTTTGCCGCGGGGAATTTCTAAGTAGAAGTAGCTCTGGAATTGGAATAAATTGTCTTCGATAAATGACAATATAAGTCTGCCAGTGCTTACAATGCTGACTCAAAATAGTTTGAAATTAAACAATTTCAATATGATGTATCAGAGACGATATGTCACAATGTGTCTATCTGTTACTAGTGGATCAATCGAACAAAAACGAAAGTTTTCATAAATAAAGAAGAGAGCGAATATCCCACAGAATAATATATGGGGCACGTTTATATCTTTCTCGGACGGCTCGTTTCTGAAGAACTATTAAACCGACCGTAAGCAACTATTGTTCTCTGGGTAATGTTTAACAAGAAAAGGGCGTTAAACTAGATTGATTTGTGACCAAAACATTAAGCGTTTTTTAACGTTAATCGACTTGCCTGAATCGTCAGATTTGTATCCAAATTCATTGGGCTGTTTCTTCGATGCTACTTGCACCTCGTCAAGTATAATCCGCCGCAGCGGAGTCATCAGTGTCGCCGGACATTGTCTGAAAACAAATAACAACAATATTTAATACTCCGACAAATATGAATGGCATCCGCAAGTAAATAACTAGATCTGATGCATAAAAATACAGAATGACAAATTGACAATAAAGAATTATCGCCAATACGATCTATACATATATGACAAGCTATAAGAAGTGAGAGGTGTGTATTTAAAGTATAAGAGAGTATACAGGCAAAGAATTTATTTATTATTAAAGCCTTTTAAAAATTTAAAGGATTTCTTTGTCTTGATAAAACGCTTACCTATTGTATAGTTCATTACTCCCACACTCACAGTAAATACTTGGAGTGTGTGAGATTGTAGGCTAAGTGTACATTAGGTACCAAAAACGTAGACAAAACAAGGGTAAACCCTAGACAGACCTAAGTATATGTCTCAGGATTAGAAATATGACACATACATATGTTCAATATCAGTTTTAAAAATCAGTTAATCTCAAGATATCAGCAGCTAACAAAATAATAACAGGGAATGCAAACAGAACGATATCGCTATCACATTGGATTCTGATAAAAACTAAAAATACATTGCTTGGTTAGTCCAACAATACACTAAAATAGCTTTTAATGTATCGTACACAATAGGTTTTTTGTTTGGGTGCACAAATTTCCGGTAAGTGTACAACAGGCACAGGTGCTAAACCGTGAAAGGAAAAAACACCAAAAACAGTTGCTCGATTGGAACAAATTGAGTTACAATTTTATTCTTATCATGTTACTCTTACATCTCTTTTGATAGCTTTTATCACATTTAAATAGTTCTATAAATTATTTCCTTCAAAGATTAGGTGCCGAGACAAGTCATTTGATCATAATTATGCTGGACAAAGACAATATAAGCATCAGACAGTCATCATTGATAAATGTTATCGCATACGTTTCTTTCATAACAAATGTTCTGATTAAAGATAGGGTACGGTATTGGTAATTTACGTTCGTCTTCGGAACAAATTATTTTAAATTTCTTCATTGCATATGGGTTCAGACAGCCGCTTCTGATTTTTTTATTCTGCAGTATTTTATGTCGGACAAATAAATCAATATAGTAAGATCTACGCTAAAGTTACTTACATACATTTACATACAATTACGTACATAATACATAAGTAACAAATGCAACATGGTGATAAGATTTTTTAACGGTCAATTCTCTTTGGCAATCGGTAGACAACCTTCGACTGCTTTTTATGCAATATTTGATATTTCAATGTGCTACTATGTTTTAGGTTTAAAATGATGTAACATGTAGCTAAATAAGTCGCTTTGAGTATGTATTGAACCCTTTTTAATACCAGTTTTACTTTAGCACGGCCCCTTACCATGAACTCTTAAAGCAGGACATTTTACGTAGTGGAAGCAAGTCGACGGCTACGTGCAGCGTCACGCTTCCACTACGGAAAATGTAGGGGGGCTGAGCTACCCTTGCATTTAACGAATAAAACCTGATGTGAAATCTGGTTCGCTGTTTATGTATTTTTGGCTTTTTATTTTTTGCAGCAGTCGGTATATGAACGTATAAATGATTCAAATAGTGTAAATTCTCATTGCATGTAGTGCCGTGTGATTCCTAGCTAAGAATAGGCAGCCTACATTTTCGTGGGTGGCGCTTGCTCTACAAGAGATCGGCGACCAAAGAATTCAGGTAGAAAGGCAGCAACGTTCATCTCTTAGCTCTAAATGTATACTGATAACCTTGCGGAAACCTGTTTTCCTTAAATATCGAGAATAGGCGTTGGTCGTTTCGCATATAAACAATAGCTTGTTTTATCTTAGCTGTTGAAATCCGTAGTAGATAAAGATATCGGTCATATGCCTGTAGAGATCTTTAGTATGGAATAAGCGAGTTTTATAAGATAACTTTAAAAGATGAATGTAATTCTTAACATTATTGCTGCCACTTAGCAACATATTATGAAGATAACAAGCTAGACGAGTAAGGTATAGTACACAACATAGTTTAATATCGGATCAATGAAATCAGTTAGTAAACAAACCGCGCGGGCATTCACATCTCAGCAACATATGTTAGTTTCCCTCGGATTTCATTGCTGTTGTAGTTATAAAATAAAATACGGACGTGTACGTCTGTCTGTACAATACATAAAGAGGTCGGTGAACCTGTTCTCAAAATGAATGCATGTACGTACATTCTCTCAGTTGACACAATATTTCGGACTGTCATATGCCGTAGATCCAATTTATTCAACAGGACGTTATAGTGGGAATGAAGCTCGTGCCGAAGATTTTCTTATAAAACATAATTTGATACTAACGTAGATAGTAGTAGAGTATACAGATGCACTTTTCGGCTTAACGTAATATAAGCAACCAGTTTTCATATTAGATATCCTAAATATTATTTCGTTTAAAAATACACGAATCTATCGACATTCACATATAGTGTATTAAAGAACCGGTTACTTATTCGGCTAGTTCAATGCTGTAGCACTGTATTTGTTGAGTTAACAATTTAGATTTCCTTACGGCAATTTACTATGAGTATTCAAAGAGTAAACAGTACGCAGAGCGTTGACACGGGTTCGCGTTACTATCAAGAGCATCCGCATCTACCCACGCGGTCTCGCTCGCCAATTTATGCATCGAGGGTACCAATCCTACGACCTCAACCCACAGGCCCTAGAGAAATTATATTCGCTCCACAACAAACAGATTCGTCGAGAGAAAGGAGCGAAAGTAACTAACATAGAAATGATGCAGAACATGGATGCACTCATAGATGTCAAAAGATTATGACCTCAGCCATTACACCTTGCCAAGTTTCGCGTATCTGTTTTTAGTTTGCTACGTAGTACGTACGTATTTCGGGATAATCAGTATAAAACTAGCTTTACGCTTTAATATATCTATGTAGGTATGTAGATATACGCTAAGACTAGTCAAGTGTCAGTGAAAGATCGTAAACTGGATCGTCTCACGAGTTTAGAGTTTCATACAAAGCCTAACGAATATAATGCTAACGTTTCATTGATATGGCATTCAAGTGTTATTCTCACGTGTTAACCGTCTCCATTGGTGTTAAATTCTTTTGTTTACAACTTCAGATAAGCTTTCATGCGCTTTGCAATAAAATGCACTATATTCTGAAGTCACGGCTTTGGGATATTCTAATGAAATCATTTTGCAATGGTAACATTATTGCCTCAGAATTAAAACAACTTAAAAAACCTTTTAATACACACTTTGTGCCGATGCAGCGAGATATTATGCAAGACTAAATGGCCAGTGGCACCGTAACACACAATTTACGCTGCGTTACAGCATAAGTTGGGTTAAGTGGAGCGTCTAGCAAATTACATGTTAACTATAAGACAAGGCGTCAGTTGGTACATTAGTGAAGGGCTTAAGGGAAATAATCATGTACTCCGATAGTACTAAGAACGTGGATTATCTAAGACATAATCTGGCAGATTCCCGACACCAATCTAATTGATGATAAAAGCGGCTAGAGAACCCGTTTGCCGAACGAGTCTAGGATGCGATTATCAGGTTATTGATATTGTTATTGGATTACCTGTTACGTAAAACACATCCTCTCATAGTTATACGTGGTGGAATGTCTCCCAAGTACAAGTGCTTGCTTGCTGATAAAAGTATCTCTGACTACTTACCTTTAGTAAGTAGTCAGAGATACTTTTATCAGCAAGCTCTCCACTGCCTAGCATTTTTTGGAATGTACAAAGAAAAATCTGTTAGATCACTTAAAGAATTTTTATCAAAAAAGAATGTGCGTGTATCTTATATTCATGGTGTACGCGAACGTATTACTAAATACTGTTTTATAATATCTTTCTAGTCTAGTTCACTTGCAAACGAGGGAAAAATTTACGCATAATATTCACGTAATAAGTACGTAAGTTTCGCAACGCTAAAACGAAATCTTATGTACCTTCCTACCAATTAAAATAAATGTCGTATAATTACGAAAAAAGAAAGTATTTAAAATATAAATAATTTAAATTGCCCTTAATACAGACAAACGCAGTTTGCAGCAGGTGTTCATTGTACGAAGGGTTGGCTAAATAAATAATGACGTACACGTTATATGCAAAGTCCCTAGCTATGTACGTGTGGCGAGGCTCGGTTGTTTTCTATATTATTAGTTACATACTTCCGAAACGTGTAGTATGACACATCGGAGTAGTTTTCCGCATAGTAAAGTAAGGTGCGTAAGCAGGTACACACGCCCGGCTTGGCGACTTGTGGCTCGTGTGACTAGGTGACCACACTGTCCCCGCGGCTGGGATGAGTAACGCGCTCCATATGACCAGACAACCATAAAATCGTTACACAAGCAGGAATTACTTTTATGCCCCCTCTATATATTTCATGCAATTATGAGTTTATGGTTACAACAGGCCTATTATTATTCATCTGATATCGAAGTATTTGGCGTTGAGTTATGTCATGTAAACAAAAGGCACAGCCAACAAAAATCAACACCTGCTCAAATGTTTAGAGTGTGTGTCAAGAACAAAAGGTGGCACAAGCCCTTGGAAACCTTGTAAGGTTAATGACCTATTGACAGTTCATTGTTATAGGATTGTAAAAAAATATGCTAGCTACTTCAAAATCTGTTATGTATAGTAAAAGTATATTATCGTATGTTTATGTAAAAGGATATGTTAGCAATAAAATTATACCTAACATAATAATTATAATTATTATTCAATAATTTTTCATGTTTGTACATGCATCCACAACAAATAATATGAGTGGTAATATGAGTTTTTGTAAACTATAATTCCATTCTATGCTAATACACATGAGTGTACAATATAATATAGCATGTCATAAAATAAAATAAATACAAATAGATAATTATGTTTTACACAAAATTTGTAAAAACAAGACAATTATCTAATCTATATATAACTATAGAATCTAAAGTTGTATGTATGAAGTAACTCATATGACCCTAGTCTTCTTAATTTGAATTACTTTTTTATTAGTGCATTAAATGTTTCTTAGATATAAATAATTAAAGAGGAGAAGACCAGAAGTACAGGCCAATATTATAGCCTAGCTTAGGCACCATTCTCCCACAGTATGAATTGCAATTGTTGTGATATTGTGGTAAGAAAAATAAATATATTATTGTTATTAAATAAGGTTGGTAAAGAGGTTCAAGTGCCGCTTGTGTCCATCATTTTTCAAATTTCCTTTATCAATTTAGAAGATTGGTAAATTCGTAAATTGTGTTAGTACCCTGAGAATACTAGCCGGTATATAATTAACAAGTTTAAGTTCGCTAATTGTTCAACTAAAGGTTGTAAAGGAGTTTTTCTTTTCATTCGATTCTAAATAAAGTAAAAGATAAAAGACTAAGTGATAATAAAAATTTCAACAAGCTTGTGACTTAATAAGAGATAAAAACTTTGTACAGTTATTATACTTGTTTACTCTACATTTAAGCATAACTGTTAAGTAACACTTAAACAAAACATGAAGTGCAAAACACAAAACTGTTTATTTTAGCAAAGTGTTGTTTGTTGCATAACAAACATTTAAATAATACGATTATTTTATTTCCTTATCACAATAAAATAACGCGGCTGTTATTAGTCATTGTCTTATCGAGTTTATCATATTTTAAGTAGTGTCTAGCCTGGTCTAATTAAGGGTTTAACCATAAAGTAGGTGCACTTACTTTTCACTCAAATATTGAGTCGTCCAGTAAAGAACCTCCCCGGCTAGCTCTGACTCGGTGATGGTGTACCCAGCTATGTTAACGGGTAACTGGTCCTCGGGATTTACAGTAGCGGCAAAATTTTCAAAAAATACACGGTACGACGTCAAATAGTCCTCTTTTTCACCCATTTTCGATTGTTCGGTCGAATTAAAACGGTAACGAGATAATATCCTTTAAATAAGCTATCAATAAACACTTGTAAAGGATTACAAGCTAAACTGGAGCAAAAATCGAAGTCCTCATACGAAATATATTATTTAGTAAATATTAAGCACTGTTTCACTAAAACATTATATGTAAGCACATAACAGATTACACTTATATTACTATTTGCACTAATCTCAAGTTTATTTATGAATCAAAACATAAAAATCACATCTCGCTATACTTCTCCGCTCTTGTTGTCTTGTCACATCCCATATAACCATTCATTATCTGTCTCACGAAAAAACCCACACCCGAAGTATATTCGAAACATGTAAAACTAACACAACATAGGTTTACATCAATGAAAAGACAGACAGAGATAAAAAAAAATTATATTTGGTTTTCTTACAATAATGTGTACGAAACACTTCAAACACCTTAAAATTAAAAGAAATGTAAGTCTAAAAAGGACAATAATATAATCATATTTCTTAATACATATATATATATATTTATGTTTCAGAACACATTTTTATCGACATTTGGTTTGACTTAACTAGTGTTGTTAAGTCCTAAAATCGATAACTAACAATAATATTATGCTTGTAGGACGGACCTTTTGCTATAAAAGTATTTACTGGGCAAAACTATCATCGTTTTTTAATATTTGTTAGTTAACATTTAAGAATATGAGAGCCTGTAAGCGCAAAGATATATATTTCAATTTATTTGACCTGTCACTTGGTATAATAATATAATTAATTATTTATTCTGTCTAGCCTTATCGAAAGTCTATCCAGTGCTGAGCGCATCACTTACCAAAAATTAAACGTCAATCGCCACTCGTCAAATAAAAAATAAATAAACAGACTGACGTAAATGACGTAAGGCTTCATATATTTGCGAGTTTTTCGATCACGATTACAGTAAGTTTCAAAAATGGGGCCGGCGCAAAATCCTCCTTATCTGACTATTCTAGAATAAATATTGTTCCATGTCCATTTTTGTTCCACATTTTCTAACTTGCTAACATAATCGAGAATTTAAACTAAAAGTGCTGGTAGGTAACTTAGTTGTTCGTATTTTAATATTGTTCATTATCTTAATGTGTGTGTATTATCAACCATTTTCAGTGTACGTGATAGATAATAATAATTAAGAGTGATAAGATAATTTTATCTTATGTTTAACTTATTAGAATATTGCTGAGACCTGATCTTTGGTGGCAAAAACTGTAAGAAGAAGGAAGTCCGAAAAGAAACGAAATGCAGTCGATCGCCGGGAAATATCAACACTACAAAAATGAGGACATGGACGACTACTTCGCAGCCGTGGGTAGGTACCTAGCTTGATAATAATAGAGGACATGAGACTGACTTATTATTATGAGCTGTGAAATAAGGGGTCTAAATCTATATGTTATTGACTACTGCAGTCTAAATAATCTTAGCATTTATTCTCTTTGTCCATTAAGACTACTAAAAAGATGATTATAATCTATACATTTATTATCTTCTAAAACATCCATTAAAGAAACTAAAGTAATAAAATACCTCTGTTCTGTTGATACTGTTTGAGTATGCAAATTAATCCTTAAATATCTGATGTTTATACAGGTGTGCCATATATGGGACGTAAAATGATGGCAATGTCATCACCAACAATGGAAATATCTGTAGATGGTGACTCAATGACAATCAAGAATTCATCATTAATGCGCACTGTTGAAAACAAGTTTAAATTGGGAGAAGAATATGAAGAACATATGCCAAACACAGTAATCAAAGTGAGTACACTACATACTATGCATGGGTTAACTTATTAAACACTGGGTCGTCAGTCTAAACCAACCATACGGTCATAATCGTAAAATAAAAAAGAATAAAAAGTAGACATTTTAACACTTTGATTGTGCGCAAAACAGACACAATTGCCCCATATGTGGGTCATAACACTGTGAAAAGGTTAGATATAATGAGGGTTTGAAAGTCATAAACTGAATGTTTTTAAATTTATTTCAGAGTATAACCACTATGCTCAATGATCACCAATTGGAAACCAAGTCAGTGATACCAGAATCTGGAACCACATGTGGCAGACATTATAAGTTTACCAATGATGAGTGTATTGTTGTAAGTAGTCTGGATAATTACTTGATACTTCTTTAATATTATTATTAGTGCAGGAGCTTATAGTTTAAGTTAGAGGCTTGCTTACTTAACGACTGTGTTAACGTTTTTCATTTGTTCATCTGTCATTTAATAAAAGTAATATGTGAAGGATAACGGGCTTTGCCAAACTTAAATTTGTGAATAATTCCCTGAAATCTATCCTCATTCTACTAAATGAACAATTTTCAGAAAGCCTTTACTTTTGAATGAGTGGCCCTTAATTGGTAGCAAGTTTTTGTTCTATGTTTTTCTACCTTTTTTTATTTATTTATTTATTTCGGACAGAATCCATATTTGTGTTAGTAACAATGTTCCTTAGATCTATGACCTATATACCTTTATTAATTATGTTTATTTTATTGCAGACCTTAACGCACGAGAAAGCTAAGACCCCTTGCAAGCGTTTTTTCCGCCGAGTCCAATAAACATAACGCCTAAATCTACAACAAGCAAATTATTTGAGTTTATTAAAAAGTGACAACTCTATTTCATTCCAATATGAATCATGATACAAATCGTACCAATTTAATTGGTACGTTTAATAATGAGAACTGACTATATTTTTTTATGATATTTTTATAAAAATGTGAAACATTGAAACTTATTTTTTAATATACCTAACATCGAATAAAGACCATTTTTTAAAAAGAATGTTGTTTGCATGATTAGACCCACCTTATCCTGCCATGCTTATTTAACCTGTGACCTATCATACACTGAACTCTTTAATAGAGGTCAGTGCCTATAGCATACTTATTTTTTTCTAAGATTATTTTACTACTTTGCAATGTAAATAATAATAATAATATCTTGGGACAGCTCACACATTATTCTGCCTGTATTATGGCAACCGGACAAGGACAACTGATAAACATACTTAAATATTGTTAAATACATACTTAGTATAGATAAATAACACCCAGACACAGAACAAATCATTATGCTCATCACACAAAGATTTGCCCTGGGTGGGAATCGAACCCACGACCTCCGGTCTAGCAGTCAGGGCCACTAACCACTAGATCAACAGGTCGTCGTTGACGTGGTAAGATGTGAAGTGCGTGCCGGCTCGCCCCGCGCGCCACAGCCGTCGCCCCCGTCCGGGCCACAGATAATACATGCCGTGCGTAGACACGAGTCAAATTATTTAGTAATTTACTTTTTTTTAAATGTCGCCCATACTAAGAACTCTTGTATCGTGGGTGCGTTTCACATGGTTTCACAAACATAAATGAAATTGCACACACACAAACAACCAAACTTGGGACAAGCATCTGTGGATCACACATTTTTGTCCCGGGCGGGATTGGTACCCGTAACCCTTAACACAGCAATCCAATCGCATATATACATTTAAGACTTTGCATATTATGTCTGTGGTGAGTCTATTAATTTACCTTTATTTTGCCTCTAATCGATTAAAATGAACCAGATTTGGAATCAGTTCTTTTTGCCAATATAGCACTGCCATCTATCGTTTATTGAAGTAGGAAGGTTGTGCTGGTTTGACATTAGTATAATCCGGATAAGTTGAAACGTCATAGTTTTTCGTATTCCATCCTTTTCTTTCTTGTAGCCTAGAGTGGGTATTATGCGCCTTTAGCAAATAGAACTCATCAACTCAATTTTTATTGATTCGTACGGTTTCGATTGAATTAATTTTATTGTTTTGAAAGTGCATTGAACGGATTTAGTTTTGCGAATCACTTACATTCCCACCAGTGATATATCTTGTACTTACTAATATTAATATCAAAATGGGTGAATATACAGTTCCTCAAAATCAGGTAGGTGCTCATACTGAAAAATAAATAATCTTTGTACATTTGGTGTAATTTTTATCGAATTGTTAAATGAATGAAAATATGTCAATAAAATCGCTTTTGTCTATTAATTCATGAAGCAAATTTAAATCGAAACTTCGAACCCAGGTTTTTTACTGAATCTTGATACTATACTGTGTAATGAAGGTACATTTATTTAACCAGCACGTCTTATGGAGATATATTTTCTTATTCAGGAGCAGCAGGTTAAGACTTTGAAGAGGTTCCTGGAGGGCTGGCGCATGGCTGTTCTTCCGTTAAAGTCGGTCATCTTGTGGGAGCAGCAGTGGCATCCATGTGCTATAGTGGGCACTGTCTCCTTTCTATATTTTCTCGTTTGGTTAATGGATCTCAATTCTCTCGCAACATTTGCTGTTATTGGCCTATTCCTTAATTTTGTCGACTTCATAGTGCCTGTTGTATGCAATTCTCTTTATGGACCCACTGCCTGGACTGGACAACATGAAAAAACATATGAAGATGTTTGCAAAAGTATTGTTTCCACTTACAATAAAGCTTTGCACAATATACATGTATTCTATTCCTTGAGGGAAACCAGTCCCTGTATGGTAAGTTTCCCTTTACATCAATATAATCTTGTTTTTAGAGATTTAACAATATTAATTAAAAGTGCCAAGAACTTAATGTTATATTTTGCTTTTAAATATGTTCAATATCATATCATCAAAAATATACTGTTCTGCAGCAATGGAGATCTAAAGGTGAAAGAACCAGCAACAAATATTCATAATCAGTATTCTGATATCAACATTATCAACTGATACTAATTTTAAAGTGATTGTAACACTTGAAATTTTGTAGTCAGTTTGATATTTATTTTGTTTAAGTTTACTGTTACTGCAATTCCCTAAATAATCCTGTATTTTGTTTCAGTACTACATACTTTCCATCAGCCTGTTGGTGACATTGGCTTGGGTGGCGTCTTCTATCAACAATACATTTTTGCTGTATGTCTTATCCATAGCAATGCTGCTCTGGCCCGGTGTTCGACACCGGGGAATTTTCAATACCTTATTGTCTATGGTTAATATGGCACCTAAAGCTTACCTTAAAACCGAGTGAAACAAATAATTTGTTATGTAGCTTTTATAAATAATATGTGATTGGTCTGGTCATAAGTTTTAAGTTTAAGCTTAGCTTATTATGAGCTTTAAATTACTGTATGTGTGATATACTTTACGAAATTAAAGAGCCAAAGCCTGATATTGGTTTTCATTACCTAGCTTTGATATTAATATCTGTATAACTCTTTTTATCTATATTGCAAACATGAAATAGTATAAGAATGTTAGTATTTTATATTAGTATGGTGTAGAAAGCAAATTTTTAACACTGACTGTGCATGAAGCAGACTATAGGTAGTTAAACAATCGCCGCACCCCAGATGTGAGTTACTACACTGGGAAAGGGTTAAATACAATTGGAAATCAACCACTGGGTGATCACTAGTAAAATTTAGTTGATTGAAAATTGAATATTTCTGTTGTGTGTTCTTATAGGAGGCTCATAATCACTGTTATGTCTGACCTACGCCATTCAGGGCCTACTTGTGATAATGACTAATGACAATTAAATTTATTGATAGTCTTTGCTATCCATACTATAAACAACCAGTAAAAAACTCCAAATTCAACCAATTTACAAAGGCACGTTAATTAATTATTCACCAGTTATGTTGTAAATATTGTATAATTTACATAACACCCTACCGACGTTTATTTGAAATTATGACGTACCCACAACACCTTTTATTGCTTGTACCGTCATCGTCATTCAGTCATGGCCATGACCAATTTGTGACGCACTACATCGACATAAATATTGAAATTAACGGAGGTACGCAATTTTTTTAAGTTCAGTAATATTTGACTGCCTCGTTGGTCTAGTGGTTGCTAAGTGCAACTGCTGAGAACGAGGTCCTGGGTTCGAATCCCGGGTCGGGCTAAGTGTTAAAGGGTTTTTCCATTAGGCAATTCTAAGTAGAAGCACAAAGCCTGGAATTGTGCCTGACCCCGGTTGATCGCTACAGGCTTGGACCCTATTAAATTGGGACTTCTAACGTAACTGGCGAAATGTGGGTGTACTATTTACCTCTGCCACTCCTTCGGGGAATACAGGCAAGATGATAAGTAATCATATTTACTCCATTAAGTGAGATTTCGCCTTCATTTAGTGTAATTGTAAGGGTTCGTAGCTACGTGGCTATCCCGCAGATCAGTCGATCTGCGAGTTACCTGTTTTCGCCGCGCTCAGTCTTATGATGGGTGACCGTTTTTACATGTTACGACCCCTTCATGCTTCGAAAGGCACGTTAAGCCGTTGGTCCTGCGCCTGATCTCTCCGGTCGTGTCGGTCTACCGTCCCATCCGACTAAGAGTAGAGAATAGGGAGTGAACCTGTCTGCGCACATACTTGTGCTATATCTCCTGCGTTGTTGGCTAGTCTCAAATGAGATAGGCCACCGTAACGGAAATTCGGTCAGGACATTATTCCTAACAGTAAACTAGTAGGAAAATAGAATTATTTTAAGGTTGAGCAGGGAATAAATAAAAATATTATTTCATCTAATATTATATTTGATGTAAATTCTTAACTAATACATTCAATATGTCGAAAATATGATTTATCAGAAAATTCTATGTAGGTAGTTTTGCGCACTCAAGCAAACTAGTATGGTAAAGCACTATTATTCTGAACAGTTATTGTTGATTAAAATAAACTGCTATTAATACGATGATTAATATCTAACACGGATATTGTTATAAAAAGGCTTCGATGACATAAGTCGCCGTTTATATCCAACCGTCGAGTCTGTTCATGCGACCTACGGTTGCACTCATACTTATCACTCGTTATCAGGTAGATCTAATTATGCCGTTCTATTTAAAGAGTTTATCGTATACGACGACTGGACTAATGTAATTGAAACCTTACACCTACTTCACGTTGTAAAAACAAATCAGCATATACAAATAACCTTATAATACGACAGCGAGTACTGTAACAGTATTTTACTTTATTACACCAAAAATATGAAGCAAAAATATATCAGAATAGGATTTACAACATTATAATAAATCACAGCAATTCGTGTAAAAATAAAAGAATCATTAATGAACAAAACGACAAAAGCACTGGTTTAATATCAAAAGGGCAATTAAAACTGCAATTGTTATCCTGCGCAAAGCTTATGAGATTCTTATGATAAAATTACACTGAATGCATTAAATATTATCGGTAGGTACTAATACTATGTCTCTGCTATAGTGAAGCCTGGTTTTACGGTGGTGTTCTTGGCTTTCGTTACCGACGGCACGCTGGGGTCGTTCGTCGCATTACTTTTAGCTGTACTGTCAGTCGAGGTGCTCGGCTTCAGTAGGTCGTCGGTCACTAGCGTGGTTTTGAACCTACTGCCGGACACAGTAGCTTGTGAGCTTACATTACTTTTTTGTGCACTACTGTCACTATACCGTCTACTTCCGTTGTTAAGAATTTCATTCTTCTTGTTCCTACTTTTGCCGTCTTTGCTTTGCAAATTCAAGGAGTCTATGTTAGACATATACTGCGTATTTTCCTTGGAGCATTTTTGTTTGAGTTCATTGTCTAAATTGAAATTTTTGCTACTCGATGGCATGTCCTTATAGAAACTTTCTTTAGTTTGTTGTAAACTAAGGCCAAAGAATTCTGTGGAGCATTTACTAGTGGACGGCTGACTGTTGTCCAGTCTCAGGGAGCTGAGTCCAGTGTAAGTCTGTGGACTCAGATCGTTCTTGATCATCTTCACCGGTGAGCCGCAGGGGTCCACTGAAAGGGTTTCTTCGTCGTCTTCGCCTTCTGCACTCTGGGAAAGGAAAACATAAGCTAACAATAGTATAAATAATACTTGAGGGATATTCAAGGGCAGTGGCTTGAATGATACAAAATTCTATACATTGAACATGCATTTTTGCCGATGGTAATTCATTCAGCCTCTACCCCATTAGGTCGCAAATTACAGTTTATAAATCCTATACATAAACGCACTGATGAAATGTGCACAGCTAAGCTATTCAGAAACCCTAACATCATCTCGAAAGTCATCTTGTTCGTCACCTCGCTATTATCATTATCATCACATTTGGTGGCGCTGGACTGAGGTTAAATCGCACCGCGGATTTAGGAGTGAGTTCGTAAGTGATGTCTTTAGAATAGCACGGCAGATATCAATTGATCTGAAATTGCTTATGAGTTGGTACAATAGTAGCAATCCGTACCAATTTAATAAAATCATGGTTATTTAAAACAATCACGTGTTTAGTATTGTGCGTAGTATGCCAAGTAGAACGCGTAAATGCATCATTAAAATGTCTGGTAAATTCATGATTATAAAAATAATCAGATCAATAATGCTTGTGGCCGGAATCGTGAGTACGTGTTACGTGCATGAATGATATGACACACACTAACGCACGATAGCTTAAGCGTCACGGTAGTGTCCTATTCTAGTACAATTCTCGAGGGTGGAGCTTATAGGTAGTAGAGTCGAATCTGAAATGCGGAATATTCTCATTAATTCAGATGTCTTCATCCGCATCAAATTAATGCAGAGCTTTAACGAATGTGGATTCATAACTGCGGCAAGTAATGGCATGTAAAGAAAGTGGGCGGGGCCAGAGTAGCGCGTCACCGTTACAATTTTCTGTAGTACATGTCAAACGCAGGAATTTTCAATTGAGGAAATTTGACGTTTTGTAATAACTCAATGACGTGCTGTCCACCGTACTAATTGAAACTGAAATTTTTGCATCCGTAACAACTAACAACCTGATAGCTAGTATGCTCCTTAAAGTTAGGTCCCGGCTGCGCGACTTACCAATAGATCGTGGTCTGTGATGGAGCCGGCGGTAGCCTCGTTGCTGTTAAACTCCAGCTCCGAGGCTATCGACACCGGGGTCACGTCGCCGCTAATAGACGAACCTGAAACACCACGAGTACGTATTATTCAACATTGGCATACTATATAATTGGTTCATACAGACCTGCCATTCAATCACTGAAATTACTGTATATGCAACCCCAACATCTATCCTGCATTATTTGAACGAGTATATATTGAAATATAGTAGGGACTTGTAGAATAACGTTTTTTCCCCCATTATGAAAAATAACAACAGTTAAAATCAGTGTGCTGCTATTTAAAATTTATTTAAAATATTTGTATTATTAACTCACATGTTTTAATACACTTTTTGAGCACTTAACCACCCCTTACTTGCTGTCTATTGTTATCTAGTGTCTCAATCAATTTATGAAGATATTTGACACTATAAGACACTTATTTGAACTTTGACCCCATATAACTCCTTTACTATGAACACTAAAACTGCAAGTCTTGAAGATCTGGAGCAGCTGTTTGCCTCTCGGATGCATGAGTATGAAGATAAGCTGCAGCAAGCCACTTCTGCCGCTACAGCATCAGGTCCGGCAAATATTCAACTCTCTACACTTGCAGCAGAGTTCACGGCGTTCAAGAGCTTTGTTTGGCAGGCTCTGAATCAGTTAAAAGAGCAGATTCAGGCGCTCTCCTCCATTGTTGATCGTCACGAGACATCCATGCGGAGGAAGGTCCTTCTTCTACATGGAGTCCCAGAGAAGAAGGACGAAAAGCTGCATACAACCATACTTGGTATATTGACAGGGCAAATGCAGCTGACCGATGGCAGTCTAGAAAACTCTATACATGTCTGCCATAGGCTTGGTTCGTCGCAACGTAAAACTCGACCCATCTTAGTCCGTTTCTTTAAGATGGAGCACCGGCAGCTGGTCTGGGACAGTAAGAAAGCGCTGAAGGGTTCAGGGATTACTGTGTCAGAATTTTTGACCCATACACGCCACCAGGTTTTCACTGCGGCGCGCAAACATTTCGGCTTAAACAATTGTTGGTCAATGGAGGGGAAGATTGTTGTCATCACGTCGGACAAGGTGCGGCGCAAACTGGAAACACTGGGTGAGCTTCGCCATCTTATTGCTCGCTTCCCAGTTGGTGCCGGCGATGCTGAAGACTCGGCACATTCGGAAGAACCCAATTCCCCGAAAGGAGTCGATGCTCCTGTCACCAAGGGAACAAGGAAGGCGCGCCGTCGCAACTGAGTAACTCGGTGGTTTGTTGTTACGACCATTTTTATCTGTGCTGTGTTCTTCGTCAACGGGTGCGTATACTATTTATTTTTCGTTGAATACCGACGACTAATTAATTAATTATATTTATTAATACTGTAGTTGAGGGTGGCGTTTTTAGATAAATTATATTTTGCAATTATGACACTTTGTCACAGCTGTCAACTACTTCTGTCTGTCAACTGTCAGTTGTCACCTGTTGACGTTGCGTTTTGTTATTGCTACTATAGTGTCGCAGCGTTAGTATTTGTGTTTTTCTTTTTCTTTTTTGGTTTAATTTTAGTTGCTTATATTCTAATGTCTCCTTTTTTTTTTAAACTTATATGTTTACGTGACATATATTCAATAGCTCAGTAGGTTGGGGTGGTTATCAGTCCCTGTCTGTAATACTTGCGACTGACATCACCCAAGATTTGTTTTTTTTTTTTGTGTTATTTGTATTTTATATAGTAGTATTTTATTGTATATATATTATACATATTTATGGATAATGACGCCTTAAGTCTTAATGACAGCTTCTTTTCTTGCTCTTCTTCTGAAGACAGTTTCGTCAGTGTTGACAGTGATGCTTCGCAACCTCTTACACTACTTGATAAACTATCTTCTGCATTTTCCAGCAACCACAATACCTTACATATAGCCCACATTAACGCCCAGAGTGTTCCTGGCCACTATAACGATCTTCTGGCATCTATAACCTGTGAACATATTGATGCGTTGTTGATTAGCGAGTCTTTTCTGAAACCATCTCTTCCTTCTACTCAGTACGCTCTACCAGGCTTTGTCCTGATTCGTAATGATAGAACTGGCAGGGGTGGTGGCGGTGTGGCTATGTATCTGCGCGCCAATATTCCCAACCGAGTAGTCTATGCTTCTCCCAATCAGTATTCTGCTTCGGCTGAATATCTTTTTATAGAGATCTTAGTTAACCATACTAAAATTTTACTTGTGGTATTTTATTCTCCTAATCTGCACATCAATTATTTTGAATGTTTGGAGTCAGCTTTGAATGAGTACTGCCCCTCGTACGACCACATAATTATTATGGGTGACTTTAATACATGCTTACTAAAATGTGACTCGCGTTCTAGTAAATTACAATCTGTTTTGTCTTCCTTCAATCTTCATATCCTACCGTCTTCTGCCACCCATTACTCTCCAAATTGCACTCCTTCTCTTCTTGACCTCATTATTATCTCTTCTCCTAATAACGTTAGTAACCATGGACAACTTACGGCTCCTTTCTCTTATCATGATCTTATATATTTATCATATCGTATTCGACGTCCCAGGGTCAGGCCTCAATTTCTTCTTCTTAGAAGTTTTGGGAGCTTGGACCAGGAGGCATTAAGGGTTGATGCGGAAACCATCAATTGGGCATCAGTGATAACTTGCGAGAACATGGATGATATGGTGACAGCTTTTAATTCCAAGGTTCTTGAACTTTATGACAAGCACGCTCCAACCCGTCGGATCAAAGTTAAGCACAATCCTGCACCCTGGGTAACTTCTTCCATCAGAGAGTCTATGGGTCGTAGGGATAGAGCCAAAGCTAGATACAAGAGGAGACCATCTGAGCTGAATTTAATTTATTATAAATCCTTGCGCAATCGCTGCAACCGTCTGTGTCAAGATGCAAAGAGGCGCTACTTTCACGAATCTCTCAACAATCGTAACCCTTCCGATATTTGGAAATTTCTCAAGTCAGTCGGTATCGGTAAATCTCCCAATCATAACATTTGTAAAGATGTTAACCTTAATGACTTAAATTATCACTTTTCTCTTTCTCCTGTTACATTAGAATCTACCGTTAAAATGCGTACCTTGCTGGAACTGTCTAGCTTACCGGTACCGAACTGTTCTCCTTTCACTCTGAGTCCTGTTTCTGAGGAGGAAGTCAAAAAATCAATTTTAGCCATCTCTTCCTCTGCTATCGGTAATGACAATCTTTGCTCGAGGATGATAAAACCTATCTTATCACTACTACTTCCAGTTCTCACCTTTATCTTTAATTTCTCAATAACTTCCTGCTCCGTTCCTGCAGTTTGGAAACAAGCTCTCATCATACCCCTACCCAAATCATCTAATCCTTCATCTTCATCCCAGTTTAGACCAATTTCTATACTTCCTTTCCTTTCCAAAGTCCTCGAGCATATTGTGCACCGACAAGTATCTACCTTCTTACTCTCCAATTCTCTTCTCTCCCCTTTCCAATCTGGCTTCCGCCCGGGACACAGCACTGTCACTGCCCTGATTAATGTCACTGATGATATCCGCCTGGCGATGGAGAACAAGTGCCTCACGGTCCTTGTCCTACTTGACTTCAGCAGTGCCTTTAACTCAGTGGATTATGACGTTCTTTTGGGAATCCTTCACTCCATTAATTTCTGTTCTTCTTCCGTAGCCTGGTTTGATTCCTATCTTCGGGGCCGCTCGCAGCGTGTTCGCCAAGAAGATTCTTCTTCTGATTGGTGTGACCTCTCTACGGGTGTGCCTCAGGGTGGCGTCCTCTCTCCTCTTCTATTTTCTATTTTCATTAACTCTGTCACTAGGGTGATTTCTTCCAACTTTCATCTTTATGCAGACGATTTGCAAGTGTATCGCCATTTTCTTTTAGCTGATGCTGATGCCGCTATTTCTGCCATGAATCGTGACCTGGCCTGCATAAGTGCATGGTCCAAGTGCTATGGCCTTCAAATTAACCCCGCCAAATCCCAGGCCATGATCATCGGCAGTCGGCACTTTAGTAATGCTACAAACCTAACATCTATTAATCCCTTATATCTGGACGGTGTCTCTATCCCCTACTCCAATACTGCCAAGAATCTAGGTGTCTTAATTGATTCCAACCTCAATTGGTGTGCTCATGTAAATGAGGTCAGTCGCAGGGTGCACTACTCATTTCACTCACTGAAATGTCTCCAAAGTTTTCTCCCACTCAAAACAAAGATCTCTCTTGCCCAAGCCTTAATCCAGCCTATCATAGACTATGCTGACGCCTGCTATTTAGATGCTACTGAGGAGCTACTGAACAAACTTGAGCGCTTGCAAAATCTGTGTATTCGTTTTGTTTTCGGCTTACGTAAATATGATCACGTTTCTAACTTTCGCAAGGATCTCAAGTGGCTCCCTATCCGCCTTCGCCGGAACACTCGGATATTATGTCTCCTCTTCAATATCCTTCACAATCCGCAATATCCCTCCTATCTACGTGAGCGTTTCTCCTATGTGAAACCTCCTAATGCTCCGTGCAGATCCCACCATAGAACCCTCCTAAAATTCCTGCCCCACAAAACGGATTACTTTTCGTATTCGTTCTCCGTGCATGCAGTTAGACTATGGAACTCACTGCCAACCGACATACGAAACTCACACACTGTCTCTGTCTTTAAGAGAAGAGTTAAAGATCACTATCTTTCCTCACTATGATATAGTTTATATTTATTTGTATTTATGTATGTATTATATTCATGTATTTTTATCTTAATTTTTTGCACTGTTGGTAATATTATTTATCCTACACACTGTCGTCTTCATTTCAAATGTATTTCTCCTTTCGCAGGACTGCTGGAAGAAATTTCTTAATGAAATAAGCAGTACCTTTGTACTATCTTACTCTATCTATATGTTCTCTCTTTTTATAATATTCCTTGTGTGTACATAAATTGTTAATAAATAAATAAATAAATAAATGAAAACTAGTAATAATAATAAGTATATAGACAAAACTATAATACCAGCATCATATAGTTTCGATATCAGCAATATAAATATATTGCTTAAGAGAGACCCCCATGAGGACTGCTAAGCGCTGGAATTTACTAAATAAATAATCATTAGTTTTGTTCAGAGATTTTATTGACTTTTGATGTGAATTTCTTGGTATCTATTTCTATTAAACCAAGCATACATTTTCTATTGATTCAAAATGTTACTAAGTACCTACCAAAATATTATCTAGTGGAAGGCGGTACTCCACGCCAGCATATCCATGTCACTACTCAGCAATGTCCGCTATCAAGCGTTATACATATAGCTTGGTCAGTCATTAAATCCCACTTACTCATGGATATTATTAGGCTATAATAAATATTTAAATCTAATAAGGCTCTTTAATGTGAATACAGATATACATGAAGAGTTTGAAGTTTGGACATAAAATTATTTCTTAATATAAATATTGTGACAATGTGTCGAATGTTAAACTTATGCTTTGCATGACTCATACGTAAATAATTATAACAGCCCTTTAAATATATATTAATAAACAATAAATTAATTATGAATAATAAAGATATCATGCGAATCCTGTTTGATTGTTAGACATAGTTTCTCCTGTTTCTATTCTATTCCATCATTCTCAAGAACTAACGTTTCGAAATAAATAGCAAAGAGTGCAGCACATGCGTTTATAATCATGCAACAATGAACTGTTTACAGAGTCCTTATTTTTAGTGGAGTTTGTAACAAGCGACGATATTGTGCAACGTTCATAACATTTAACAATATTTTTTCAATGGATCAGCTCCGCATATTTCAAATTTTCAATACAATAAATACTGCAACGACAACTTTTTGCGCACTACTGTTACACGTTATTTAAATAGCAACAAGTTACTGTCAATGTATTGGATATGTGATAGCTGTTACATTTGTTGTAAATAGCGTGTATCAGTGGGCGGCCGCGGTCGGCAGGTGTCGTGGGTAACAGTGATGAGGCGTGGGGTACCTGCTACGTTGGAGTGCGGCATGAATGGGTGCAGGCTCGAGTCCAACGCGCACAACGTCGCCGCCTCGCCCTCCCACTGAGGGAGCTTGCTCGGCACATTTTTACTCCAATTGCTACTGGAATCCATAATGTTTAGTTACCAGCCTCCGTTCGGCTGCGCCTCGGTTTCAGTTAACAGAACCCGACAGTGAATGATACAAGCACCAACAATATGATTATGAATTACCGTGGATCGTCGCCGCCAAACGTGAAAACAAGATGGTTCCGAATAGACTCCGCGAGTGGACAAAACGTAAAATAACATTTTGTCCACTCGCGGATTGAACGATGAAAGGTCAGAAATAGGCTCTGATAAAAGAGTGTCAGTCTCGAAGGAGACCCAACAAGAGCCCTCACATAAAACAAGTAATATGAAACAGAATAGTAAAACTAACATCAAGCAACATTAGCAGATAGGTGTTTATAATACAAATCTAGTCAGGTGATAGCGCTGCAATAGAGAGAATATGAAGGCACCTTCCAGAACACCAAACACATCCTTCATAAGTCAAAATATAATGAAGAATAATACAAATACTCATGTTAGTAGTCTGTAATGTTCAGAAAACGCATTCAAGCCAGTTAGGAACCTCTCTAAGTTGTTACGATCATAATTAGTCTCTGTATACCTTTCCGTGGAGTTAGTCTTATGTTCTGAATTGGAGGCGTAGTTGGAGTTGGGTGAGGACGGGCCCGCGGACGACAGCCCGCTCGGCAGCTCGCCCGACGACGACATCAGCGACGACGGCCCGCTCCACCCCACGCCTGCACACGCGGCCGGTTAGCGGGGACGGTCAGGGGCAGGGGGGGGGGGGTTGGAGGCAGGGAGTAGGGGGGGGGGGGGCGGTACTCACTGTTGGTGGGCGACGGCTGCTTGTTGTGCGGCGGCGCGGGCGGCGTGCCCAGCAGCACGGGCGCGGCCGTCACGCGCTCCAGGAAGGCGTCCAGCTGCCGCAGCGACAGCGCGTTGTGCAGCGTCTCCAGCGGGCGGATGGCCGGCACGCCCCCGAAGCCCTCCACCGCGGCTGCCGACAGAAGTAGCGTCAGGCGGCGCGCGCAGCCGGCGGGGGGCGCGGCCCGCGGGCCGGGGCACTCACCGTTGCTGGACGCGGCGGTGGGGATCATGACGCGCAGGTTGGGCGCGGA
Organism: Abrostola tripartita; assembly: GCA_905340225.1. Classification (NCBI taxonomy): domain Eukaryota; kingdom Metazoa; phylum Arthropoda; class Insecta; order Lepidoptera; family Noctuidae; genus Abrostola; species Abrostola tripartita. The sequence goes on from HG996491.1 coordinate 4,038,834, forward strand.
GCTGGAGCCGGAGATGACGGCGGTGCTGAACAGGCCGGCGGCGGAGAGCTTGCCGCGCGCGCCCAGCCCCAGCATCTTGAGGTAGCTCATCTGGCCGGCGATGCTGTGCCGCTGGCGACGCCCTGCGGCCCGCGCATCGCTACAGCCGCCCGCCAGCCGCGGCCACGACGCAGTGCGCGTGTCGAACGTGATGGCGGACAGCGGGAGCTCGTTAGTGGAGGACTCGACGCCGTCCACGTTAATGAGGGGGGGGAGGGGCTCCGGGCTCGGGCTCGGCCCGGACGGCGTCGGCGGGGTTAGTGGGGGGGGCGGGGCGGCCCGCGCTGCCCGGGGATACAGAGGGAGGTGACGTTACGTGAAAGCGAGCGACGTTAGTAGACAGGATGGTGATAGAGAGAAAAATAAATTAGTGATTAATATAGATAGAATAAATAAATATATAGATACTCGCCAAAGCGTGCTCGTAGTGGCGATGGAGTTGCTGTACGAAGGTCGCGTTTGACATAACACTACGTAAATGGGAACCCAACCAGCGCTGCAGTTTGACGATTGTCTGTCGACCCTAGGAACGTAACTCTCGACGTCACATATCTTCCCACCCGCTCACACGCATGTGATCGGGAGACAAAATAGAGACCACAAATTTACGTTTGCACATCTTTATTCAGCATTTTAATATATTTTAATATATAACCATTAAAAAATAGTATTAGTGATGTTACATAATATCAACACTACATGCAGGTGCCAAACAATAGTCAAACGTGCGCGCGCACACGCGGGGAGCAAGAATGCAACGCAAACACACACAAGATCGCCGGCCAGAGTGAGCTCACACAGCGGTTAACGGCGCCCGTCGCTCTACAACTCAGTAATCAATAAACCAACACAGGACACGACAAACGAGCGTGCCACACGTTATTAACTTAATTGCTAACGATACACAGCATTACAGATGAGTAATACAACTATGTGACACTATAGTACATGTATTCTGGTACCAACGTTACCTAGCTTGTCATGCGAGCGTGCTTACTTACCTTTGCCCGAACATTTTTCTTTTGCGTACAATTGATTCGACGGACAAAACACAGGTAACGTGAATATTTGTATACCCTACACCGGGTTATAGCAGGACGCGCACACGTAAATGTTAGGAGCCGGGTCCTACCACCAACATTACAATTCCATTCACCACCATAGTATTAGCAGATCAACTCATAATCTGAGATAAAACTGACAGCTCTTTAGCTCTAACCATAGTAACGGTCTAGTTTTAATAATGTATTTATTTGCAGTGCAAAAAGCTAAACCAAAACTATGCCCATATGTCCAAGCATGACAATAATTCTCCTACAGTGTTGTCCAACAGATTATATAGCAGTTTTTAATGTAATAAGCAACATTTTTACTTCTTAAAAAAAATTGATTGAGGATTTTATTTCCTTGATAGTCAACCCAAATTAACATGCTAACAGATATGTATATTATTCTCCCACGATAATTATAAGTTCCCAAAGCACAAATACCATATTGCGAACTTCCAACGTTCGTTGACTTGACTATAGTTTTTGATCTGATAAAATGATATGGATTAAATTAAATTAAATTGAGGACATACATACAAACAAACAGGTCAAATACAGTACCTCCTTTTTTCAAGTGGATTAAAAATGAGTGTCGTTTGTTACAAAAAGCTATATGCTTTTGTCGGCCAACTAAACCCGTCTGTGATGGAGCTGTGCTTCACAATGGTGGTGTGGTGTTCCCTAGTGGGCACGAGTGCGGTGCCGGGGTCACTGACCTGTGTTGTGCACGGCCTGCAGGCTGCGGCAGCGCGCGCCGCGGCCCGCCAGCTCTGCGCGGCACAACACACGTCACACGGGCAGGAGCGACAGGACCACAGATCAATTATACCGTGGAGTACTCTCTATTTATTTTCGTAAACCTTTTTTGTTGTAAATTTTTGATATTATTCAAATAATAATATAGTGGGAGATCAGTTAAATCACATGCTTGAAGAGCGCAATGATTACCGGACTATACAGGTTTTTGGAAAAAAGGTAAACTCTTTCGAAAAATAGGCTCGAATTTTTAAGTTATATTCTTTGTAACAAATAGATATTATTTTAAATTTTAAATTATCTTTTTCGTCAATTTAATACTACGCTGCAATCCTTCTACAAAGCGAAATCAATTAAAAGATTACCTACTGTTTTGCAAAGATATCTAAATACCTACGTCAATAATAATAATCAATGAATAAATTAGAGTATTTTATAAATGATACGTAAGCAAAGATAACAAATTAAGTAGAAACACCCTGCTACACTAATATTTTGTTGTATTACTAATAAAAATCAAGTTACATACCCAATTATGCAGTTCGACATATTTAATCGAATATTAGGCCTATTTACCACTACAGGTCAACTTTTCTATCCGCTTACTACTTAGCTCAATATAAATTTCAGGATTTACACAGATTATTAAATTAATGGAGTGATCAATAGCACATTTGATAACAAGGCTGACAAAAGCGCAAAAAATCTTAATAAGAATTAATCTATTTCACTTTACTGTTCAATTAACTCATTAGTTTACTAGGTAATAAATATTACTTACTCCATTATTTTATTACTCTGTGGTAAGAGAAGTCATATTGAAAGCTCTTACGTAGAGCAAATTTGATAGAGATTTTGTAGTAAATCAATGTAGGAATATCTGTAATTGTTTCTTGTAAAAAAATCGTTTTTTAAAGGCTGTTCAAACTTTTTCTGGTCTGTCCAAAACACGTACAATGTACATCGATGCTCGATTAGTCTAATCGAGTAAAAATGATCACCACAAAGTTACTGTGAAAGTGGTGTAAATGTGTTGTGGGATCGGTCCTTATGTCCCATGCTTGTTTATATTACAATTGAATTTGCAAAAAAAATATACAATATTTTTAAGTACTTTTACGTAATTTTTTAATAAATTTAATTATTACGTGATTAAATTGCAAAGAAGCAACCTGTGCAAAGAAGAGAATAAGTAAATCTATAGTCTAACTCTTAGCTTAATAGACAAGGCTGAATTAAGACGTTTCAATAAGATTTTGTGAACAAAACATTTAAAGATTGTCTACTTTTATTGCAAATGCAATTGAAACAATATAATATACAAGTCGTCTGGTGTACTCGTACACAGTCACGATGTGACGTCACGGGTGTTGAGCTGTTAGTGTGAGCGTATTAGTGCAGTCTGTGCGTGCGCGCGCCGCACACACTTACCATTGTCGTGGCCCTGCTTGTGCTGGTCGTACGAGCGCGCGCGGGGGGGCGCTTCTTCTACGTCTTTAGGCTCCTTCTCGTCGCCCTGCAAGTATTTATCATTTGCATGTAATGATAATGCTATTGTCACCTTATTTTTTATTTAATTATTATGGCCAATAAAACGTTAGGTAGGTATATAACTTTAAAATAATTTAAAATCTCTTGGAAACATTTCAAAATAATCTCGACTCATTCTGAAACGCTCTGAAAATTATCTTAGACTACAAAACTGACATAAAAGTTTAAGTTACTGGTCTGTACGTCTAACCTGTGCATGATCATGCGTGTCTCCGTCGATGTGGCTGCGCGCGCGCAGCTCAGCGTTAAGTCGCGCCGCCAACGTGGACGCCTCGTGGCCGCTAACCGTGTAGTGCAGGTTACTGTAATTGTCGCTTGACATACAAACAGACTGTTTTGTAATTTGAAAAAAAAAAGGAAATTACCAAACAAAACAATATAAGCGTATGTATTAAAAAACTAGAAGTGTGTGAGAAAGTGAGTGCAGTATAAAGGTGGCTAGTGAGTGGACTCAGACCACTTGAGCTGTGAAAGCGACAGGGAATTATTGTGCCCAAGTCTTAGGAGAAAAGATAGAACTCCAAGAATATGTTGTTGAGTTCTTAGTGTCTAGAAAAAATACAATAATCTTAACGGTCAAAGTTTGGTCATCAATAGGTATACTGTTGATAAAATAAGGTAAACATATTGTATCGAATAAAAACTTACCAAATGGGTATCGGATCCGAAGGCCGAATTTTCGACTTCGACAATTTCTTGGGCGAGAACGTGCTATCCATTTCTTCGACGTCCTGGAATAATATCAATTCTGTGACTGGTGTATTTGGGATTCGGTGTATCGAACAGAAATTAGGTTAAAATTTAAACTCGTAGTTAAGAAATAGTACGAAAGAGAAGTCGTTGAATAACGGAGTGTTTAAAGAAAATTATTTGATAAATGGTAGTGTTTATTATTAACATTAGAGCAAGTTTCAGTGGTTAGGTTTCGATAAGTCATTCGTCCAGTTGTATCCGAGTTAAGTGACGTCATCAAGTATTTTGTAACTACCACACTGTATTTGTTTAAAATATATATCGTAATTGACTCACTGGTTGCAGAGTTTCTTGACTAGCCATGTTGTCGTCTTCACCCTCCTCCTCGATGCATTTCACTTCGTCCGACGAACTTTGCTGTAAAACAAAAAAAAACAATTTTATGACATATTGCAACTATTCATTATATGCTCAAACACATACAAGGTTTTAATAATTTCTCCCACTAATTTTAATAATTTCTCCTGTAACCTGTAAACCAGACACAAACACCCAAACTCAAGACAAACACCTGGGGATCGCACAAATTTTTGTGCGTCAGGAAATCGAACCCGTAACCCATAGCGCAGCAGTCTAATCGCTTAGCCACTGTGTCAATCAGTTAGTCAATTATTATCTACCAACTACCAAAAAGCGACGTTGCCAACCTGCTAACGAGTAATGGGTTTACCCAAATAAATCGAATAAAAGTTTTTTACAGTAAATATACAAAAAGCCGCGATTAAAAAAAAATACAAAAAAATGTATACTGGAGTTCAATTATTCAAATATCAACCCCTCTAGGCAAGTGATAAAACGCTCAACAAAAAGAAATCTAATAAAATGATAAATGAATGGTGATGACATAATGTTTCGACTATGTTGTCGATGACATATTAAGTCAAAACCATACATTTTACATTCTATTCAATTTCTATTCGGGGGTTGTTATGATCAGTAGTGCACTGTAATAACTATACGTACGGAGTTGTTGGTGGTGGAGTGGTTCCGGCTGTGCGGCCTGAAGCCCGGGCCGGGCGGGAGGTTCTTCTGCACGCAACAGTTCACGCCCGGGCTGAAGTGCAGCTCCACGTGGAACCTGACACCACCACAATGATCATTATTGCACATCAATTCTACATAATAAGGCATAAAAGCGTTTGTGTCGCCCGCGTTAGCCCCTATTTAATAAATTTTAGAGGGTTGAATTAAAAAAAAAGTAGCGTGTGTCCTTTCTCGGGACTTTTAGTCGTGAAAGTGTACCAGAGAGACAGAGTTACTTTCAAATTTATAATATTAGTATGGTAGTATGGATGTGACGACTTGTGAAGGTGGTCTATGTCTAGAAGTAAACGTGTTTAAGCCGAGATGGCTATGAATAGTTTTGGATATTTTTATGATATTTTCAGTCTTTACTACTTTACTTTTTACCCGACTGCCAAGGAAGTGATATGGTTTTTTCCACACAGGTTTTCTACGAAACAGTAATATGTGTTCTTGTTATATATAAAATCTATGTACAACCTAGCCAAAGGCACTGCAGCGGCAAATGAACACATAATTTTGATGAGCAATTGCCAGGAAAATAAGAAATTATAAGCCACACTTGAGGAACCTATCCCAATATTCGATTATAAAAAAAACACTAAGTTTAAAACCACAAATGTCTTACCTCTCCTCTGAATAAGGGTCTTTGGTAGGATCCTCATACAGCATGACAACGATTTGCGACATGTAGTTCAGTTCCGAGACAGTTGACACGTACTCCATAGCGCGCCGCCATTGCTCGTCTTTTAACACCTGGAAAGTGGTGTAAGGAATCTTTGAATGTATATTCATTTTAGTCATTAACAATGTATATAAATACAAAATATAAAATAAGAAACAACAAGAGTAAAATAGAATACAAATGCACTGCTTTTTAAAATTATGAAACTTCTTTCTTTGAATTTATTGATTAATTGTTAATTATATCTCCATATATTTTTAAAAGAGTAACTATGGAGTTTCTTGCCGGTTCTTCTCCATAGAAACGACATTTTGGAACCGAGCCACTAGAATTGACGTTTTGTAAGTGCTCTTTTGTAGCCTATATGAAATAAAAACATTATGGCTATGACTTTCAGCAGACGTGTAACAAACAGGAAAAAGATTCAAGTTTTATTACGATGGAAAGAGAGCTACTTGATGTGTTTTTGTCCATAGTAGTAATCAATTTAATGAAAGTAAATAGCTTTTAGAGTAGTCTTACGTCTAAAAGTCCGCCAAATCTGAGCACGGTGAGTAAGGAGTGCACGTGACTCTCGCTCGTGAAGTACAGGCGCGTGCGCACGTGGCGCCCAGGGGAGGACACGCCGTGACTGTACCTGGTGTAAAACAAAAAATATTATGTTACGTAGACGTATAAATGGAGCCCAACTAGTGAAAGTCAATAATTTCGTGATTACGTATAGAGTCTAAAGAATGCCTTAAGATTTCTTATAATTGAAACTATTTTAAAGGGTGGATTAAATAGACAAACAACACAGTGAACCAGCTACACAAAAATTCAGGCTTATGTATACTAAAAACATTATCCATATCGACATCAAACATAATTATCATACAAGTAAATATTTACCTAGGATTCAGTCTATTGACAGTTTCTTCTCCAGATTCTTCAATATTTCTCTGCAGGTCAGCCCTTATTTTCTTCAGGAGCGGGGTGCAAATACCTTGGCCTATCGTCAATTTCTCTTGCATCGTTAACCCGTATTCCTGTTTGTGAAAAGACAATACGGGGTAATTAAACATTTATTTAAATAAAGTAATAAAAAGTACTAAACAAAAACTGTGATTTAAAACGAACTGACTCAGATCCATGTAAATATTGCACGGTAAGACAGAACAGTGCTACCAACTTATAGATTAAAAATAATCATCATAATCAGTACAGTATTACCAACTTACGAATTCATTGGTAAGTCAGTACAGTGTTACTAACTTACGAATCGTTGGATCGTTTAAAAAAAAATATATACAGAGTTTAACTCTAACCTGCGGTATGACAATATCGGCTAAGTACTTGGCATATATATACAGCTCTTCAGCCAAGTCAAACTGAAGCGTGTGCTGGTTGTGCTGCAAGTCGTATTTGATGCAGTCGTAAATGTCCGGGATCTTCGATATGTCGTACGTCTTGTTCTTCGTGCAGAAGTCCTTCTCGATCTTACCCCATCGGCGCCCCATTAGCTCCCATGTCTCGCCGTGGTAGAGGATTGTGTCTGTAGTTTATGTATGTGTAATTAGAATGAATGATTGTATTTGAACTTTATTTGTATTACATAAAGGTAGGTGAAAAAATACTTTAACAAAATGCCTCCTAATAAACGGTTTACAAAATATGCTTAACAAGGTTTTCCAGAATATCTGGAATAATTGTCTATATTCTGGAATCAACAAGCTACAGCCATATTATTAGTGGTGTTATGTTTTTTTTTGTTGGTAATGTTAGACAGACAAAAATGGCAGCTCATGAATGTATCTCAACCTATTCTCGTTAAATACTAAACGTATAGAAAGTCTTGATCAGAGGCCTGTGTTAAGTCTAAATCAAATTAATTGACCTAAGCTTGACCTTCAATTAGGTTAACTTTAGTTTACAAAAGGAACGTTAAAATGAAAAGCACATATATAATACTGATCCATACAATTACTACAATAGCATTAACCCCAACCTTTCGTCTTCGGATCGTCCTTCTTAATCAGCACGATGTGCACTAGATGCTGTATGAGCGTGTGCACATGCGCACAGCAGCGCACGGGGTTCTTCACGAAGTCCATGGCGGTGTTGATGCTGACCGACTCGCACGGGTTGATGCGGGCGCGGTCGTCGTCCGTGAAGTCGCGGTCGACTTGCATCGCCTCGTGAAGGCGGGCTTTTGCCCTGAAGACCATTTATTGTTAATTTTAGCTATCGAAATATAATCACAAGACTAACAGATAAAAATCAAATCTGCATGCTTTTCCAAAATACATCATAGGCCGAAGATCGAGCTCAGTGGCGTGCCATAGGAGAGGCCTATGTCCAGCAGTGGACTGGGATATTCTGATGATGATAATACGTGATAGTATGCTTTTTTAATTATTATCAATTAACTTCAAACGAGCTTCCGCCCGCGAATTCGTCGACATCGAAAATATTTTCGTGTCTTTTTCGAAATGAAAGTATCCTATAATGTCCACCCTGAAGGTCCGTTCTAATGATTGGTGAATAATTTTCGAAATCGAATGGATAGTTCCTGAGATTACGTCCTATAAACAAACAAATTTTCCCTCTTTATAATATTAGTATTAATAGAATGGCCGAAGCCGAGAAGTTATACTATGTACGGGTCAAAATAAATGATTCTCACATATTCTGCACTTTAGACGAGTCACAGTCATTATCCAGCAGCCCATTAGTGTTGGCAGACTTGACCATCTGCACCAGTATGGGCGTGAGTTCTCCCTCCAGCGCCAGCAGTCCCTTGGCGAAGGCGGCGGCCGTCATCTGCACGCGACCCTCGTCCGACGCGTAGATCTTCAGGTCGTGGCGGAACGTGGAGTGCAGGCGCAGTAGACCGAGACCTTGGGTGCCACCTTCACCTACAAATGTTGTTTTAACATGTCAAATGTGTTCTTTGAGGAGTCATATAAAACAGAATTTTTATATGTGCCTTATATCAGACCTAGATACATAGGGCCAATGATTCCATATTCCAGGACAGGTAAAAACAACGATACGTAACAAAAATTATCTATTTGTAACAAAAGTACCTAAAATCCAATCAATACTAACAATTTGCCTTTGCTTGTAATGTGTTCCAAAATCACTAGAGATAACAGTTCTGCAGCATCAAAAGGGAAATTTCATAAAAGTAAACAACACTGATGCTTCTCAATAAATATTTAAGAAAATGGAACCTTTCTTAAAAACAAAACAATAGTAGAAGTTCTCAGTCAATATTTGAGAGTAACAATAAATACATACCGGGTATATGGCGGCCCTGCCCCCCGGGGTACATGCAGCGGAACATGCGGCCGAGCTCCTCGGCCTGTATGCGGCCGGCCGGCGTGAGCTCTCCGCCCCACTTGAGGATCAGCACCAGCGACGGCTCGCCACCACCTCCTACTGCACGACTACACCATGTTAGAGTACTAGGAGCCGGTGACTATAGAGATGGGAGAGAGATGGGATGGGGAATTCTGTATATCAGCGCTTCTCAAAGTGGGTTCCGTAGAAAAGACACCAGGGTTCCGCGAAATTATTGAATACCAAAATTAAAATATTTTCACCATGTGATACTATTGTATGTGTGTACTTATACAAAAAGTGATATTAAATAACAGTGTCTTTGATTTGTAATCTATTGATATGGGGTTCCATAGAATAAAAGGTATTTGGTGTGTGAAAATGGCGGTTAATTGAAGCCAACAAAAATTATTGTAAATTCTTTGGATTTCTGCAGATATTTTATATGGCATACAGTGTGGTTCTGTGGTCCTATTGTTACCTAAGGGTGTTTTGTTACCCTAAGAAAAAAGTACCTACATGGCACAGAATATTACAGTCAAGGGTAAAGAGTTATCCCTCCTTATATAATCTATTCACAATAAATGAGTACACTGCCTTTGTTAAAGCCATGCATACGTACTGCATCAATATACAGGTAGGTACTACATATATGTACATATACTTTACTCAATGAACAAACAAAATGCAGCCTATCGTTATCAGCAAATCGTGTTATCAACAAGGTTTGGTCGGAGTTATCGCGAAGATTTAGATTATCACACGGTAAGTATAAATCATATGGTTATGAAAACTATGAGAGTTTTAAAACACCAGGTTAAAAAGTTTTCATTTCGATAATTAGTTAGATTCATGTTATTTTGCTTGAGAATCTAACCAAAAATCTGCGTTTTACTCCGATCTTCATTACTAGCCAACAGAATCGGTTTTAACTTTGCTAGGTCCTTGGAATATTACTATGCAGGATTAAAATCCCAATGTGTCGACCAGAATTCTTTCGTTAGCCAAATTGTTCTTCATAGGCATACATAATAAATGTGTCCATATTAAACTTAGTGGGTGACAATAATGTGTAAAAGTGCGATAATTTTGTGAGTGTAGTGAAATATTAACTGCCCTTGATATTCTTCTTCGAAAACATCGTGAGAAAACCTGGCACACCTGGGAGAGTTTTCAACGGTGTGTAAAGCCATGTCAGAGGCCTACAAGCGGTTGAACTCTGACACCAGGTTGTTTATCAACCATACGTTAAGAAGAAGAACTGCCTTTTATAAATTTTCTCGCGAAATCACGAATTATATCACAATTTATTGTCTGTCAAGTCATGTCAAATCAGCTTTTAAACAAGCGACGATGCTATTAAGCCATGATTGTATGGTATTATATCTCCTACATAATTACATAGCTACGAAAATAACTCTTGTGATCAATATCCGCGAAGCTCAAAATTGAATGCACAATTCATACCTTGTCAGTTGTCAGTAATGAGACAAACTCAATGTTATTCTTAAAACGTCACTCAGGCAATGGGTACTTAAGCAGGTAACTTAAAAATATACTGTACTATGCATTGTGATTAGGATTTATATAAATATCGGGAGCATTAAATTATCATCAAGCCGCGTACCGACGTTGTTCTTAGTATTGAAAAAGATTTTTCGTGAATATAAGAGATACATACTATGGAATACGAAATACGTAACACTCAAACTACTCGTTTAAGATATTTACAGTTGTAAATGATAGGGATTTATACCATCAGGAGTATGTTGCCATTCAGAAAATTATCAGCACTGATAGCCGAGTGGTATGACCATTGGACTGCCAAGTCAAAGGTCGCAAGATTAGACCCCGGCACGCACCAATGTCTTTTCGAATTCATGTACGTATTATAAATTAATTATCAGTTGCTAAAAACGGTGAAGGAAAACATCGCGAGGAAACTGGTACACCGGAGAGATTTTTCAACGGTGTGTAAAGCCATGTCAGAGGCCTACATGCGGTTTAAACTCTGACACCGGGTTGTTCATCATCCATACGAGAAGAAGAAGAAGAAAATTATCAGTACACTGATGTTGCTGAAGTACCTAATAATGGTAAAGCTGATCACAATTCTCCAAGTATTACAGAAAAGTTGCCTTTACAACATCTGCAGGAAGAAACCAGATGTAGATCATCAGATCAACTCGAACGGTTCAGCTTGCATAAAAAACTCAAGTAGTCATCCAATAGTTCATGTATCAATCTCAATGCATAGTGCAGCAAGCATATAAAGTGCGTGAAGCGGACCGTGGTGTTGCGGCGCGTTACCGTCGTCCGAGCTGGAGCCGCGCGGCCGGCCCCGCGGCTGGTACTTCATCTGCACCTTGCGGTTGATGCCCGAGAAGTGCCCGTACCTGGGGGGATTACATACATATTTATGTACTATAGCTTTTGCCCGCGGCTTCGCTCGCGTTAATTGAGATTGTTGGTTCGTATTATATATAAGTTCTGCACGCGGTTTCCCGCGTTAGCCCCTAATTAAACCTATTAGGAATTGAAATTGATAAAGGAAATTTGAAAAATGATGGACAAGAGCGGGATTCGAACCCGCGACCTTCGCCGATCCGTGGCGCTGCTCTAACCAACTGAGCCACCGTGTCGCTGCTCGCATCCATCGAATTTCAAGTTCCCTTTTAGTATTTACGTCTTAAGGGTGACGTCAACTATTAGGAATTGATTAAAAAAAGGAGCCTATGTCCTTTCTCGGGTCTTAAACCTTCTTCATAACAAATTTTATTAAAATCCGTCCAGCGGTTTAGTCGTGAAGGTGTAACAGACAGACCTTTTACATTTAGAATATTAGTATGGAAGTATGGATATATACATACATACGTACATCTGTATATACATACAACTGAACATCTAATAACGGGTTATCTACAACTATATACAATACTAGTAATCAGTCTTGAGGGTGAGGTATTTTCGATGCCAATTAGTTAAAATGAGTTGCCAATTGGGTATTAGAAATGTTATTTATTGTCTTGTTTTAATGCCAAATGGCATGTAAGTAGTGCCTCCACGTGTGATAGTACCTAAGTACGTCCGGCGCACTCTGAGCGGTCAACCTCGCTACCATCTTTATTGCTTGGCCAATTTCTTGACTACGGCATAAGCATGACCTGTCTCCTATGACCTCCTCCTTAGACATAGTTCATGCCGATACAAAGAAGAAGAATGCCAAACAAGCCCAAATATGTTAAAGAATGCTCTTGGAAATCTTTTTTAAAACTTCTTTTCCATAATATTTTCTATAATATAGAAAAAAAGAGGTATTTAATTTGTACTTACATTTCTAGAACACTCTTAAGTTGCTCCAGCTTTCCCTGCTTCTCCTCAATCTCAGGGTCGGCATGCCGCGTCTGTATGTCTGAGAGCAGTGCGCGCGCAATGTCCAGAATCTCCTGCAGTTGTTTTGGCTTCTTTAACTTGACGTGACCCCGTTTGAACCCGTCATATTTCTCGAATATCTCGAAGAATCTGGAAGAAAAATATAACTAAATAGAGAGGTGGATATAAACCATTAACATACATCCAACTTAATCAACAGCCGCGATGGTCTAGTGCTCGCTAAGCGTGACTGCTGAGTTCTGAGTCCTGGAATCGAATACCGGGTTGGGCAGTGTTTACTAGGTTTTTCTGTTAAGTAATTCTCAGTAGCAGCACGAAGTCTAGATTTATGCGCTGTTGATGGAAATAGGCTTGCCCTCTGCTCTCTCTGAAATGTGGGTTTGCTATAGGTAAACATCTGCCACCCCTTCGGGGAATACAAGCGTGTTGTTGTGTATACTCAATCAAGATTAGTGTGATCAGAAGGGAATATATTACAACATTTAAGTTTGAATCCTATTAAACAACATTGATTCAATAACATTTAAAAAACAATCTTAAGTTATCAGTGGTTGTCGACTCTTTCATTTTATTGAGTTCAGACCATAAGTGGCTAATGCATTTTATTAAGTAATGTAAAGCATATTAGTGCGTTTTTAACTTGGAATTTAGGGTATCAAATGAAAAAAGTTATCTGTCCGGTGTCCAAACTATAATGCTTAATGCCTAGGTGCTAAGTAACCCATATTAATACTAGGAAGGAGTGAACACACACCACAAACTATAGGAAAATAAATTAGAAGATATAGTTAAAAACCCAAAAAAAAAAACAAGAAATACATACCTCTGATGTCGCACTTCCACCTTCATCTTCTGCTTAGGGGTCCTGTCTCCGTGCCGGATGACGGCCACGACGCAGCGCAGCTCCATCATCTTGCCGAAGGTGGTGGGCACGATGGGCGGGTCGTCGAGCTGGAAGGGCACCGACCACGGGATGTGCAGTGTCGGCGCCAGTTCCCGCAAGATCATATTCCCCAAGATCTTCGCGCAGTCATCGTAGTACTTATTAGAGTTCTTCACGAACGAAAACCCGTTTACGTCGCAAACAAACGACTTGCCGTTCGCTCTGAAAGTTATGTCATACGCTACACTTCTCGATACTATACAGGCAGGCTAAATCCAGTTTTCATTTAGTAGTTACAGACCGAATTACGGTATGACGTAACTATATACTGAGTCATATTATTGATCCCGCGCGTTTGAATACATATTTTCGTACCTGCGTGTTTTATGGTATGTGAAATAATATGATACTTTGTTTTATGGTGTTATGGTTTATGGTAGTTTTTATAATACCTAGTTATTTATATCTTGGGCATCCATTGAATCGATGTAGGGACATAAAACAACAGGGACAAAAAATAAAAGTCTTACCTGAGTAAATCAAAGCCACAAACGGTCTGTTTGAACGCTAGACAAACTTTCCGTGATATAAGTTTCTCCTGGTTGGACAATATGACCGGGTATCTAATCTCCTTGCCCTCAGAATCCCGCTCAACCTTCCCGTCTAACGCCGGCGACTTCCGGGCTTCCGCGTGCGCGTAATCAGGGCCCACGGTGTATACTTTTACATCAGTACCTAGGAACATCCGGCGTTGTTAATATTCAGATAGCAGATACAAACTCTTCCGGGCAGAATATTCACGCATGTTTCGCACGCCGCCCGCGCGCATGCTCGGTGTGAAAAGCTTTAGTACAAGCGAAGCGGACAAACATACGCACGCACAACGACGTAATGTCAGGGTAACGCGCGTGCGGCGCGCGGAACTCGTGAAACACGCGAAAGCTCACTCTTCATAATCTTAACTTTTTCCAGGATTGGCTTTGCTTTTATGATGGGGTGCTACCGGTTCTAGGTCTGTCAGTGAGCTCATAATCAGCGTATCTTCGTTCATACGACGATGTTCTGGTTTTATGCGTAAAGGCTGGCATGTGACCTCCGCAACCCCTGGGAAAACCAGATTGTTGCAGTAGATGTCATCACACTCATAGCTGTGCGGATTTGTGCTGTTTCCCACCCACCTTATACTAGGAACTATATCTAGCTGACTATGTTACTCTCCTTTTGATCTAACCTTAGAGAAACTGACGATGTAAATTGGTACTCCATATTTATTCTCCACATATTCTCTTGCTTTAGATAAGTGTAGGCCGCACGAATTACACTGAACATTACCTAATTACAACCCAACTTACAAGAGTTTAAAAGGCTCCAAGAAACAATTGAAAACACACTATTCCTAAATGCGTCCACTTAGTTACGATGTGCGTGTGCAAGAGAAAACCAAAAAGTGATGTTACTACCTTACTACTTCACAGAATTAATTAGAAGAAGAAATATCAAAATAGGATATTATTATATTTTTCTGTAGTTTAGACCAAACGTCGGTGTAATTATGCCTTCAGCATGTGCGTAAACTTGGGTTGCGGAGGTCAAATGGCAGACGCTCCATGTTAAATTGTGATTGGAGACAGAAAACTGGTTTAAAATAATGAAGTATGAGTTTAGAAAATGTTCGACCGTTCATGATTCTACTTACTTCTTTCCCTTTTCTTAATCGAATTGTATTATTGAAGTCAACTTCCAAAATGATTATGAGAATGTGTGTACTATACATGCAACATAAAACATTTATTTGCAAATCCTTAGTGGCCAAGTGCCGTTTCTTAATATTGCTTTCGTTTATCTTAGGCTAAAAAACGAAATATACTAATTCGGAGCTATAGAACAAAATAGTAACTTACCATCAGTGGGCATAAAATCTTCATAAATAAACGACCCTGTTTTCCGCACTCTTGATTCTGGTGAATATATACTACTACGACTTCCTATCTGTAAGAGAATAACATTTATCTTGTTAAATAAGTTTCAACTAAACTACATTCTTATGTTCAGCGAAGCGGAACTTATTTTGTTGCTACGCCTATTAAAAACCACAAAAAACTAAGCAGTATTGTACTCATATAATACCAGTTCGCTATTTTAACAAAAACGTTTCGATTGTTTTATGATATACGAGAATAACGTACGTTTTGCAGGACAATAAAGCTAGCCTAACTGGAGCCAAATTCTGCACCAAGAAGTAGGCTATTTTGAACCTTAATATAATTAGCTTATGACTTGAACTTTGTAATTAAACCTATAGTATATCTTAATTGAATAATCTAATTTATAAAACGTTTACGTCTTTAGAGACTTGGGCTTAATAGCCGGGGCTTACTCACGTCAGCTTATCCCTATGAGAAAGACAGGAGTACATAAATAGGTATACATCTAAGTACACATATCATATTTTCGCTAATAGGTAATAATAATAACCGACCTTCCTAAACAATCTTTGACTGCCCCCGCCTGCAGAGGTGGGGTAATATATATAAATATTATGATCTTCGGCGGACACCGGCTTCTCCACGAACGGCTTGTTGAACACCACACCATTCACTTCCACGTGGTCCTCTGACTCCACAAGCTCGTGATCTGCGATTAAAGAACACATCACACATCATCATATCAGCAGTTCGCGCAGCGGAATTTTGGGCCGCTAAAATCTAATTTGTCATCGCTACGAAGAAGCCCGGTATGAACCCCTATTATATAGGTATAGGCTTGCTTTTTTTTTGCTTTTCCTTCTTTTAACTTAAACAATTTTGTTTTAATAAAATGTTGGTTTTCTTCTTATGGTTTTTGTGTTTACTGGGCACACGTATAGGTACAGTGGCGTGCATTGGTTTTTAGACTAGGTAGGCATTAGCCAAATGGAGTTTTTTTTTTTAAGTAATACGCGATTATTTACATACACTGCGGAATTGGCACATGATTATATTCCCGAATCCATAAAAAGATGTATAGGTATACCCTCTTCAATCACCAAAATATCGATTTTATAAGTACCTACCTAAATATATTGTTGTTTTTTAATACCTACGTTCGGCAAGTTCTGACCTCCGCGTTAGTTAAAAAACTTTACAAATAAGTTGATTTATCACTATGAAGGTATCGTGTAAATAGAGAATGTATGAGTGTCCGGCTAGTGGCAATTGGCCTATGGGACGGTTAATATAACTCGCAATTCCGCTAACACTATCTTGAAATACCTGCACACATGATAGTAATTTTATTGTATTTATGTAACACACTAGATTTGATTTTATACTAAGTAATTACTGTACCGCGATCGTGAATACCTCAATGGGCTTAAAGCTTATGCCTACTTACACATTCAGTATTCAAAAAGTGATTTTGAGATTTAGATTACGACACAATGAATAAAAGACAGTTGTTTTAAAAGGAAATAGGCTTAACGTAATTGATAATTTTGAAATAGGTACATTCGTAGTCTCGTGAAGACGTTATTTACGTAAACAAAACTAAGGTACTTACCTATTCGTCAACGTTTAAAACGTTTAAATCAATTATTTACTCACATAATTTTAACTCCACGAATCTCCTCTTGACATTTTTAGGCAAATTTATCGGCACTTGGACTTTTATTTACCTCCACAAACATCTAATTGTTTTGTCAACAAACGAAAACTTACTAAAGTTTGCATGTAATTTGTCAATACATGTTGCATTTTCACCACAAACAAAACACTGTAATTTATCTAAATTCATGAAAAAGCCAATATTTATGTAAGAGTTTCTAAAAAATCACTCATAATTATAGAAATTGTTTTTGTTTACATTGTTTGCACTAAAGTAAAAATCGCGCGCGTAAATGACATATAGCAGACTGCAGGGTTACCAGATTTATAAAACCTTTTACCCGTACTGAAACGGTTTAAATCCGTATTTTAATTTGTATAAAAATCGTTTTGCCATAAGAACTATTTAATTTAACATTTATAAAAGTTAATTTTACTTAGGAATAGGCTAAAATATGGTACGAAATCTAATGAAGAAATAATTTTTTTAATAAAAATTAGTCTAATATTGTTAAGAAACATATAAACAGGGAGATTTTTATGAATTTGGCAACATTGCCCGACATTCGACGGAGAAAAAAGTATAAGGAATGCTTGCTCTCTTTCTGATTTGCTTAAGAACTATAACAGCCAATAAGAGACTCGGAAGTGTAATGCATTAGATTGCAGCATGAATGCAGCCAATATTGATCAAAGTAGGCTTGCCTACCTTGGTCGGCTAATTTGCGAATGTCAAATGTCAGTGTAATACGTATGGAAAAAGTGGATTTCTATTTCGGTCGTATTATTCTAAAGAGGTGTGTGTGTGTATACGAATACGCAAATTCTTTTCTAGTGTGCGTGGATTTAGTAGGCAGCTCGACGAGTGCCTACTATTGCGTCATGCTATGAATGGACGATCGTAGTATATTTTTGTGATGGTTATTAGAAGTATTTTATTTGTGTAGTATATTTTGAAGTATAATTATTGTATGACTTTTGGTGCCATTTTAGCATGTTGCCCATGCTAAGCTTGAATCTAAATTGATAAAGGAAATTAGAAAAATGATGGACACGAGTGGGATTCGAACCCGCGACCTTCGCCGATCCGTGGCGCTGCTCTAACCAACTGAGCCACCGTGTCGCTGCTCGCATCCATCGAATTTCAAGTTCCCTTTTAGTATTTACGTCTTAAGGGTGACGTCAGGTATTATCTGTTGGAATCTATGATTACCAACTCAGTGTTATACCTTTACAGCTATAAATCACTGAAACGATAATACCAACCCAAATTTATATGACTTTTGGTGCCATTTTAGCATGTTGCCCATGCTAAGCTTGAATCTAAATTGATAAAGGAAATTTGAAAAATGATGGACACGAGCGGGATTCGAACCCGCGACCTTCGCCGATCCGTGGCTTATCCGTGGATATAATTATTGTTTTATATTAATTGGTATGATGAATTATTTTATTTATTTAGTAAATATAATGTATTGAATTGTTGAATTTATATGAGGTAGGCACTGCCTAATTGCCTATATGGGATGCACGCCACTGTATAGGTATACACTAGACATCGTATCCTTAGCCTATTAATACAATATTTTAGTAACTGTGTTTGAAAGACAATACAATTTAAAAGTATCCTATCGATAATTCAATGTCACTTTTGTTATTTACACGGGCGGTAAACGTCTATTTTTGAATAGGCTTCCCGTAACCGACGAACACGATGAATGGCTATAGTTAGACATTGTCATAACAAGCGCGCTTTTCAGCGAAGCGATGGAAGGTTCTAGAATCTAGGTGCGTAAGTATATTTCAGCTTTAAGTCGTCGTTAGTTCCGCTTTACAATTGTTAGAAGAATTGTTGTTTAGCTAATGATTGCTACTGGATACAATCCTGAATTTCTGAAACATCGCTCATATTTTATATGTTAAGCTAGGACTAAATGTTTCTGTGGCCAAGGTGTAGGTAGTGCTTTCGATACTTGATATCCACACTTTGGCTCATGCCCTGAATTAATATCGTTAAAACTTGCATACACAACTAAGTAGTGAAATTAAAGGTACTTGGAATTGGAACAGTCTCGCTGAACAAGAAGTCCACCTGTCCACCACGGAAGTTTCTAGCACAAAAAAGTATTACATAATCAACAACTTACGTTTTGGATCCGGCGAATCTCTATCTAATACTGCATATCTGGGTATTTCTATACCCTCACCCTCTAATATCGCGTATACTTTTCTACGATCCTGTAAATAATACGCGCGAGTATCAGGTAACAGCTATTGACGTCAAATGGATATATTTACATGTGGAACGTACATACCTGAATATCATACTGCATATGAAGATTGTTAATAACGTAGGGCTTCCGCAACTTCTCGTACTGAATGGCCTTGTCTAAAGGGAAGCCTTTTGAATGGAAAGATATTAGACAATCACAAATAGGCCACTCCTCAACCGGTTTCTGCAAATAGAAATAAATGAAAGGATTATTATTTGGACAAATAAATGCGAATTAGTACAATAAAGGCGAATTCCAACAATACGTCCTGTCCTTGCCGCGACCAAATGCGTGAATGCAACCTCTGAAAGACTGAATACTCCATTACTGACTAATTCGCCATACGACACCGTCCACACAAACAAAGCTAGTGTATGTGAAGCCATTCAGTGGAAACAGAACATAACAACGTGTAAACGTTAGTATCGTGCACGATGTATACATGTGGGTTATAAACGATTAATTAGACGAATAAAGAAGGAATCTAACAGGTGTTAGTAATTATGAATACAAATTGCGTGACAAATAGTAAAACAAAATATTAGCTGTACGTAAGTAGTACAGCTAATTTCGAATGCATTTCTTGATCCTCTAGAAAAGCTTTCTCTATAGGACTTGTCAAAATAGGCAATGGCTATTGTGAATTTAAAATTTAAGCATTGCCAGATTCCATTGAAGCTTTACTGACAGCAAAATTCAAACTTTTTGTACTCAGCCAATTCATGTAGACACTCTACCACACTCTATCATCTCAGAATATTTTGTTCCACTAATTGTGTTAGATAATTTGGAGAACCTTAAGGATAACCTCCTCTGGGAAGACCAGCATCTTGATGTACTCGAACTCGTCCAGCCGAGTGAGGATCTCCTTCATGGGCTTCGACTGCGACTTCTTGGCCATGGCGCAGACGCCGACCACCACTTTCTTGCCCCCGCCATCGCAATGAGGGTCCAGAGACTCACATAGATCCAACTCTCCCTAAGTATACATAAGTAATAAGTGTGTCTAATGATTATTTATAGTCCTTTGATAAGATACTTAAATATAAACATACCACTCCCTTTAGATAACTATTGTTATTTATCAATTATGACAACAAAAGTAATTAATGGGATAAGTGTGTTTATATGAAGCAGTTCCTAAAAATAGGACTATAAATAAGATAATATATTAACTGGTTACACTCTCTTACTTATAAACGATGCTAAAATGTGTTTTAAGTTAACCACCTCTTAAGTCTATTGACATCTCTATTTTTTGCCATGCAAATGACAGAGACAGGTATAATTTAATTAGTTGTCTAACATTGTCAATTTTTATAAGTAAGTGAACATCTCACTCCTCTTTCTGAAAAACCCTATAAGTCTTGAACCTAAATCTACTAAAAAATAAATCTATCTATCTAGGCAAATGAAAATTACTTGTTGTTGTGGCTAAATTAAAGGCTTAATACGCTAAGCTCGTCTTAAATACTCTAGCATGGACAATTGGACTTGGATACCTAAATAGGTAAACAGTAGTTTTAGAAGAAATACTTTTTACTGGTAAAAAAGAAACTATATTAGGAAAGCCTAGCACTGATTCAAAACCTTATATATAGCTCACATTAAGATCTTCTGTCAAACATTTTTTTGTAAAAAGATTCAGAAAATGCATTTTCTGAATCATTTTACAAAAAAATGCCCACTTTTACTAGCTGGTATACAATTTAAATGTTTGGAAATGACCTTTTCGGGGAATATAGGTGTGATATACATAATATTTATATTTAATATGTATATCATATAATTATCATAAAACTTACACCCATTCGATAATTTAAAAAGCTAAATGCCACGCAATATAGCCATGATATGCCCAAATCAGAATTCATGACAATGTTTTTGTCCAAATTTTAAATAAATCAAAAGAAATAAATTAAATAATAAATCAAAAAATTACAAATACATAATTATAAATACTTTTTCATACAATCACTTAATCTCTGCTTCAGTATTCAAAGCAAAATATACTGGTTGCTGATTGATACATCAACGAATCTGAAGTTAGCCTCACATAATGTGACCTCCATAACAGTGGGGGGAATAGAGACAAACATAATTAAATCTAATAAGTCAGAGGGGAATTGTAACATGTAATATATTATGCAAAATAAATCTATTTGTATTCAATGTACAAATTAATCACTTGGCTTAGTACCAGCTCACACACAAATATTCAAATACAACAGCAAATAAATTTTGAAACACAAATAAATTATTTAAATGACATGGTAATTAATCATGAGTGACAAAACAAGCCACCATGGTCTTACATCAGGCAGGCAATCATCACAATAGCAAATGTCATCATCATTCTGGCCCTTCTTGTCCTTCCTCCATCTTTTGAGACGCCACCAATCCTTAAGCCACTGCCACTCCATCACCACACACAATCAATGTATCACTTCTATCATATCAAGGCATATGATAAGCCACACAGGCAACCTTGCCACCGATTGGTTGACAGTACTTTACACTTGATAACTAAGATAAACTTGACATAAATTAACATACAACATTACCTCACTTGTCATTGTCAGCAGAATGTACAGCTATAAATATATAGTGTCAATATAATATAAGATAATTAGGTGTATCCATTTGAACTCAACACTGGGCAGGAATAAGTGGTCATTATTATCAGTTTACATCAGTGAGGAAAGGCACAAAGAATATGTTAGATGACTCAATATTTGCTTTGGGTTTGTTCAATATAAGTGGCTAACTACAATTTGTGTTTAGATTGTTATTTAATATCAGTTTTAGTTTACATAACACTAGCTGTGTTATTGTACAAAGCAATAGGTCATTGCTCTGTAAGTGTCTACGTTGTCTTTGTGTTTCACGTGACAACAGAAATATCTACATAAAGATACAAAACTTACTGATGATCTTATTGGCACAAGATTTCCGTCATCTCCGACATAAAATTGAGGCTGAGTAGCTTGTCGCAACCCTTGATAGCCATGTTCGAGCTCAGTGTATGACATTACATACATACACGTGTTTGTTTATATTTTAAATTTTCAGTAACATTAAGCAGCTCGCTATACACCAATACCAAATATAGAAAACAAAAATATAAAGTAAAACAAAAATATAAAAATATTTTCAAAAATATGCCTAGCACAGATCATACAGAATAAAAGATTATTGACACTGACAGTTGACACTCAAAATGACCTAATTTTTTGCTTATTATAATAAAATTATCTTTCATGGGACAAGGCCCAGCATAGGGCCTAAGTGTTTGAAACCTATCTTGAAAATGTCTATTATTGCTGGATGACCAAATTGCATGACGAAATTAATGCATTTATTTATTTAAACCATATTTTAAACGCACATTCAGTCTTTAAGATGTTGATTTAGTTGTAGTGGATGATATCTATGATGATATTTAACAAATTGCTCCTAAATTTAAATAAAAGCGAAAAAGAAAAAGTTATTTTAAAAAGTTCATATTGGAAATATCAACAGTAAGTCTTATGACTTTTTGAAGGAACCTTTTTTCAGTGGTTTCTGAAAAATAGTAAATTCCGTTACACGTCACAAATGAATTGTTGAACGTGCCAGTTTAAATCTTTAATGCCTGTGACGACGTATGACATGTTTTGACAGATTACAGCTGATTCACAACGTAAATAATAATTTGACATTACATTTACATATTATTTCAAAATCGGAAATGGGAATCTAAATTCTTGAAATATCTATGTATTGATTAACTAGTAATGGAAAAAACTAAACACACATCAATGACACCAGAAACATTCTGGCAGTCTGTCAATATTTTATTAACGAAACCTCACGTTATCAATAAGAGGTTATGGGGTAGCAAATTATGGCTTAACATTAGTTGTAAACTCGATGGTCCTACGTGGGAACTACCATCGACTTGTAGTAATCTAAAGTATACAATATCTAGTGACAATATTGAACAACATACGTCATGCATTCTTCAGGAATTGCATCTTGAAAAATATCCCTTAGACACATCTAGCAGTGAGGATAAAATTGAAATAATTCTTACAGAACTGCTTCCAAAGAACTTCACTGATAAACAAGCTTACCAACTGGTCTGTTTACAGAAGGCAAAGTCTACTGTAACATTCTATAATGTCACACCCATAAGCCATGAACAAAGATTATGTCCCAATTTCACATACACTATAGAACTAGATGAAAGCAAACTTATACTAAAGGTCACCAATGGTTTGTATATATTAAAATATAATCTATATACCAAAACCTATGTGGTATGAGTCTGCTCCAATTAAATTATTGTCATGTTTATATTTCAGTAGGAGAATCTACAAAGTCCTACTTATGGCTTGTCAACATATTACTACCACAGCTCATTAAGTGGGGAACAGAATTGAAGATCAATAAATCTAATAATACTATTTGTTATGAAACCTTGTCACTAGTATCCCAAACTAAATATTATGAAAAATATAATGATTTGAAAGTCAAATATGGAAAAGAGATGGTTAAGGTAAAGTTTAAAGAGATAACCTACTTCTGTTTGTTTATTGTATGAGTTTTATAGCTCTTTGTGATCTTTAACTTACCATGATACATTTCCAAATAAAACAGTATTAGCAGTTTTCCCTGAATGGTTAGGCTGATGTGCACAAACTATAGCACTCCCACATTTCGCCTGTTATGTTATAGGTCCTGATGTAATAGGGAGCAAGCCTATTGCTATCAACCGGGCACTAATCCAGACTTTGTAGTGCTACTAAGAATTACCTTATAGAAAACCCCAGTAACACTTTGCATCCTCATACTCAGTGACCACAGACAGACCAACAAGGCAGAAATATTGTGCTCTATAAAATGCAATTATATCTCAACTAAGTGAATGCATTTTTTTATATGATTATACTATCACTTACCTTACTATGAGCCTGACCAGCAGTGAATATTTAAACTTTTCTTTAGTGTTTTAAATTTAAATGTTATATTATATGTATCATTATTTTCTTTGTTACAGATTTGGCCTGAGTGTACAGACCCATCAAAGTTTGTGTATGAAGATGTAGCCATAGCAGCATATTTATTGCTCCTCTGGGAAGGTGAAGAGAAGCAATCATTTGTTGATCTAGGATGTGGGAATGGATTACTTGTGTATATTCTCACTAAAGAAGGCCACAGTGGCCTAGGCTTAGATGTTCGAAAAAGAAATATTTGGGATATGTATCCTCCTGAAGTGGTTTTACAAGTAAGGCTTTATTTTTTAAACACAGTTTGTATCACACTGTTAGGCAAAGGCTTTTTCCAGTTTTTTACAAACATCTCTATTGTGAGATATTTAAAAAAAATTAACCTAATAAGAATATATTTTTTAGGAGAAAACAATAACACCGTCTGACACTTCAATATTCCCTGAAATGGACTGGATTATTGGAAATCATTCTGATGAATTGACACCATGGATCCCAGTTATTGCAGCCAAAAGTTCATACAAATGTAACTTCTTTCTCCTTCCCTGTTGTGCATACAATTTCGATGGCACCAAATACCAACGAAAAAACTCACACAGAAGCCAATATAATGATTACTTACATTATATAAAACAGTTGTGTGAAGACTGTGGTTTTAAGGTCGACACTGATAGACTTAAGATTCCAAGTACTAAGAGAATATGCCTAGTTAGTAGTGGCAGATTGTACCAGGAAGAAGAACATAACAACTATTGCAATAAAATAGATGAAACTATAAAAACATCTTCAAATGATACATCACCAGACAAAAGTGTAGAAAATGATTTCAAAGCAAGAGAACCAGTTGAAAGAGTAAGAAATTGCACACAAGTAGATAAAGGTGTCATAGAATCTATTGTTGCTTGTATAAGCAAGTATTTGCTAGAGGGGTGCAGTAGGTCAGAGTCAAATTGGTCTATTGGGAAGACAGCTGAAATCAGTGAACTAGTTCAACTGATACCCAAAGAACAACTGACTACCCTTAAATCTGAATGTGGAGGAATCCAAACACTTTTGAAGAACAATCATAACATTTTCGAAGTTCAAAGTGGAAAAGTTAAATTAAGGTATCCAAAAACTGTAAATGAAGTTAGTGGTAATTCCAGGAAAAGGAAACATAAACAAACAACTTTTAAAGTTCAGCATAAACCTTGTTGGTTTTTTAATAATCATCCACAAGGCTGTCCATTATCAGATACAGATTGCAGTTTTTTACATGTCAGACACTGAAATAAAAACAAAACTTATAAGACATAAAAAATATATTTTATTCTTACTTAGTCCCAAATAAAAATAACGACATTCCCCAAATTGCTTTATATAAACATTGAACACAGTTTATAATGTTAGACATTGTTTAAAAATAACAAGTTTATCTTTATGATAATTATAATTCTATATATTTGCTCATAATATATATTAGTCTAATAAGCTACAACTTATATTTGTCAAATACCATTAAAATATACATATTTACAAATAGAACCTTAGCCCAAAAATAAAGTGGGAATGTACCCAGTAATAATGAAGTATTGCTTTGTGTTATTACTCTATTTCAAAAAACTTATTGAGTTCACTCAAGTTCCTGTCATCTACTAATTTTGCAACATCATGTTCTCCCATAAATGAGCACACCATTCTCAAAGTTGTCCAAATTGTAGAAGAACTAGTGTCCGTAGAAGAGGATTCTGGAAACAAGCTTTTAGCTTTGTGCTGTTGATTCAGGGCTACAAGGAAGTGTTCAGCAGCTTGTCTGTGAGCTCCCAAATTCATGCATGTTATGCCCACATTGTATCTGGCTCTAATAAACCCGGGCTCCAAATTCAGGGCTCTGTGATAAGCGTCAACAGCTTCTTCAGATTTGTCACTGTTTGCCAAAGTAGCACCAAGTCTATTCCACAACTTTGCATTGTCGCTTGCTACCATCAGAGCTGTCTTAAAGCAATCTACTGCTTTATCATATTCTTGGCTGATGTTAAAAACAACTCCCAAAGCATTCTGAACATCTGGATCAATTTGATTCATATTCAACTGCACTGCCTTTAGGTACAAAGACTTAACATGGGTTTCAAGTTCCTTTACATCTAGTTTCCTAGGGTCCACATCTTGAGGAAACATATCAGAATATTTAGGACTAGCTCGTAACCAATCCAATAAAGACACATATGCATACTTGGACATATTTTCATTTGTATATGCTGCTGCCAATGTAATATATCCTTCTAACTGTGTTGGATTTATCTCTAAGGATTTCTTCAAAGCTGTTATTGCCAAAGGATCTTGTTCATTTTCAGATTGTGTTGTTCCCAAAAGGAACCAAGCCTCTGCTGAGTCAGGTTGCTGCTGTACAGCTGCTTCAAAACAAAGGACAGCTCCAGGGATATCACCCATCTTTAACTTCTCCTTGCCTATATCAAGAGCACTTTTATTTTCCAACATTACATTGCCATCAGTAAATGTATAGTCTTTAGCAATTCCATTTGCAGCTTCTGTATCCCAATAATTAGTAACATTACTAAGTTTATCCCATTCGTCTTTATACAACTCAACCATTTCATCTATTATTTCATCTCTACTTAATTTTCTCTGATCTTCTGTTCCTTCGGATGCACCAAAGGCCATTTCACCAGCACCTATTTTCTTCATAAATGACATGAACTGATTATAAGCCATTTCATCATCATCTTCCATTACATTTATATATTCTTGAGCTTTGGCTTTGACATCAGTATCAGTCATTGTATCAATATCAGCCTCATTGACATATTGTATTTGAACATTAGACTTTGGATGAGAACGTAACATGGGTTGCTGCATCATGTGAAAGTTTGACATCATGGAATGGGGTATGAATGAAGAGGATGGACCTGCTGACCATGCTCTGTTCATTTGAGTACTAACTTCTGGGATATGCGACGAAGAGGCGCTACTTTTCTGTGCATTCACATTATCTTTTGGTAAGTTGTTGAGTAATGCATTCATGTTAAAAGTTTGTGGTATCTGAGTGTTTTGTGCCATGAACTCGTGAACAAACCTGTCGGACTGGGCAAGAGGTTGCTGGAGAGACGCATCGCGACGTACAATGTTAGACAATTGAACTAAGGAGTTATTGCCACCACAGTCGCCACCGACAAGTTTATTAAGTGACATTGTGGTGTGTTAAAACACAACTGCTTAATGGGTTGGGAATACTAGTTCCTCACTATAACATACAGAATATTATGATAATCATATGCTAATAGCTACAATTATCAAAATGTGCAAAGTTCACAACACTGAATGAAATGTTGAACCAAAATGATAATGATAAGATTGATGAATTTAAGTTGACAGTTTTGACGCTGACAAATAGCATAATCACAGACTAAATATATTTTTTTTGTATTTCAATGAGCAGACTAAATATAATATCCTATGTACTAGTATTATGTACATAATCTAAGTATAATCAATAATATACATGTTAATAGAGAGATACTGCAGGTTATTAAGCTACTGCCATAGACTACACAAGCAAAAAAAATTAATTTCAAAACTCAATTAATTATTATCATATGTTATCATTGAGAAAATAATAATTCTTTTTGGTCTATGATATTACTAATATTACTAATGAAAATAGATAAATTGTACTATGTTCTGACAAATAAATTCTTTCTTTCTTTCTTTTTATTCTTCTTAGCAAGTTCACTCAAAAGTCCACAAATTAATTTAGTGAATTTAGAGATGCAGGTGACCTATCTATCAGCATCACTTTATTTCAGCATGACTGTAGTAGCATAAAAATAGTTATAATCATAGACTAAACTCTAAAGAGAATTATTTTCTCTATGTTATAATAGACTAGTTAGTAGTTACTACAAGCTGAGCTCATCCATTAGTAAGTTCAATGGATTACCCTACTTTTCTATCAGCTGTGGCCTGTGAGCTTCCTCAGCCATTTCCTCAGCGGACACCTGACAGCTCAATGCTGAGTTCAGCTGATTGTCAATTGTCAAAAGAACGTCAAAAACTAGAATATTTATTGATGAAATGATTAATACCTTTTTTTTTAATAAATCCAATTCAATTAACTACACTTATTATACCTGCATTAAACATGTTTATTTAACTGACCCTTCTTTTACATACAATTATTTCAAAAAATTTGAGGTTATGTAAGCGGGAGGAAGAGGTTATATTTCATGTTGTTTTAGAATAATAAATATAATCATGACGGATACTAGTACTAGTGAGCAGCAAGAAACTCAAGTCATAAAATCCGAAGAGGATCTAGAACCAGAAGATAAGTGGGTGGTCAGTATAATATAGCTATTTTCAGTAAAATAGTGTATAGGGCAGTTATGGGTTATATGCGTTTAGTCCCTGGCCTACAGACCGGTACAAGGTTTATTAAATAAAACTTAACAACAGTCAGTTTCAAAGGGATGAGTTAACTTTCTATTTCAGCCAAAATAAATAAATTTTAAAATTGTATTACATTTTTAATTTAGGTTTCTAAACTAATCTGAAATAATTGACCTGAAAAACTTGTTACATTTCTAGATAAGAGAATGTGAGCTGTACAAGGATGAATATAAGGAATGCACTAGCTTCAGAGGCCGGTTCCAACAGTATTTTGTTTATGGCGAGACACTAGACTGCAATCAGTGGAAGAAAGATTATGACAACTGCTGCAAGTGGGAAAGCAGTAGAGATATAAAAGCGGCTGTAAGTAGTGGAGCATATTTGTGGTATATTATTTATAAGATAAAAATAATTAAAATATTTATAAGTATATATATTTATTTATGTAGGATTTGCTAAAATAAAATGCATTGTGTATTATATACCTACATGACTTTTGGTGTCATTTTAGCATTTTGCCCATGCTAAGCTATATAAATATTTTGAGTATAAATTGAAAAACCTAACACAATAAGAAAGCTATTTTTTATACACTGATATTGTGTCAGTCAACAGTGATTCAACTTTACACTTTATACAGAGTACTAAAGGCTAAACTTTTGAATTTACAGGAAGCTCTAATAGCCAGCGAAAAAGCACGTAGAATGGAAAGACTTAGAGCTCATTACAGAAATGATACCTGGAAAAGACGAGACTCGCCACCCGCCAATTGGGACAAACCTCTACCAGAGTGGATGCAAAAAAGAGATGAAAACACACTACTTGCACAAAAAGCTAAAGAAATGAAAGAGGGAAAAGTGGTGGATGAAAAAAAGTCCTGTTCAATAATGTGACCTCCATTTACTGTAGATTTTTAAAGTAGCTAATTTACATAATAGTTTTAGGTAATAAAATAAGTTGGTTAATCCTTATTATTTTTCACTATATTTTCCATGAGATAAAACATCTTTGTAAGAGTAGTTTTACTCATAGTCAACTATGACAAGAAAATGGAACTTATACTGTCTAGGGATATTTTAGTGTATAATACCATAGACCAAAAATAAGTATACATCTTCTCCATGATAATACCATACCCTAGCAAAATACAGACACTGGCCAAAAGCTTGAACAGCTCAGATGCATGTGGCGTGTTGCGTGTACCCTGTACGCAAACAATATGGGAAATTCTCATGGGGTATCCGGCTACAGGGGATGCGAGCGGGTTATGTCGGACTATAACTGACTAAAACCCCCGTTGTTCCGCCTTTCGCTATGTGACGTGCTACGGAAATAGCCAGGCATGCTACTGGAGCACGCCACGCTATCTTAAAACCACCGTGAGAATTACGTTTTAGTGACTTTTACTATTAGGGATTCATGGTGTTTATCTATATCCAGAATAAGTAGGTCATTGCACATGCCATACCATAGCCAGCTAAGCGAGTTTAATATTAAGTCTAATGAAATAGAAAGTTATGATATCTTGTGTTGATAAGTTTACACATATCACAATTGCGTAGAGCTTGTACTATAATATATTACTCTAAATAATATACCTTATCTACTTAGGTAATAACCTACATAAAGGTAAATCACTTTCATTCAAGATAGACTGCATGATAGGGTACTGATACCTACTTATCGTCTAAAAAAACGATAAGTTTTATGAAAACTTCCTAAAATAAGTGGTAAGAGCCCCGAAAGGCTAATGAATAATTTATTATTGATACTTGGTCCTATTTTAGGCGTAAAATGTAACAAAAACTTTCTGAAATGCCAAGACTATCTGCAGTACCACACTAAAAATATTGTTGTCCCTAACGGGAATCGAACCCACGACATAGCGCTAATGGTTATTCAAATAGCGATTAACGAATTGTCTATAAAAGCTCAAGTAACATTTAACGGAAACTGACGATTAAGTCGGTTAATTAATATAACTTGTATCTACTTGATATGAAGTTAATTCATTTGGGTAGTTGAACTAAAATCAATGCGAAATCGTACTATAGGTAGGTACATATTGATCACCAATATCGAAAGTCTCAACAATAATTGCTTCTTACGAACCTTTGGAAAAGTTATCAATTACTTTGACCTAGCAACTGACTTTTTATCACTCAGATAAGACGCAATGCCTTTAATTGTTCACAAACATGATAAAATTTGTTTACTGCATATCTCGCCAGAAATATACGTATAGTAATCATTAAACGTATTGTAACGCTGACTGTAGTGACAGGCGCACAAATGAGTCGCGTACTGTGTCGAAGTGTGTTGTCTCTGCGGTTGATTAGAGTGCCGATGGCTCGCAACGCTTCATCGTTCCTCATTGAGGACCCTAAATATTCCTTTTTGAAGGAGTTGGGATTAAAAGAGAAGAACGTAGGAGTGTTCAATGGTAAATGGGAGGCGAACGGCCAGGTAAGTTCGTAACTGCATAAGAACAATTCCTTACAAACACAGTTTCAACTTAAGCTAGTTAGGTAGGTACGGGGGTTACCTACCTAACTAGCTTAATTTGAAACTGATAATGTAAGACGTGATTCATCATTGACGCAATTAGGTAGGTAGCCATCTACATGACTGATTAATTGAAAATCTTGAACGAAGTTGAAGAGTATTAGAGTCCGTGCCCCACCTAGATGGTGGGGGACAGACGTACTGAATCATGCCTCTTTCCCTGTGAATACGGCTACAGATTTTCACTGAATGGAATGTTGGCGTATGTAGGACTTAGGACGAACCTATAATTTTCAAAAGATCTTCATAGTAAAATAATATACCAGTATTATTTGATACGAATTCAATTCAAAGTCAGGGGTTTAGAATTATAAAAATACGGTAAGCATAGGTACCTACGGTAGGTATATTTTCGATTTAGCCTTCCCTTTTTGAAAATACAAGCTTTATGGTACAGTTAGTACGTAGGTACATATTATATATTTTCTTTATTACACAACGTAATTAAGATATCATATTCTTATAAAGATAAGTAGGATCTATTTACTGTGTAAACTATGTGGACATGTAGGTAGTTAACACGGTCCCTAGTGTTCACTGTTATTGATAACGAATTCTTGTAAATAGACGAATCGATAATACTAATATTATGTCAGTCAAGGTAAAGTCTCGAGTCAGCTTTGCTACATTTGCGTAAACAACATACCACGTAAATACTCTAAGTAGGTACTATTGTCATACCTATTATGTGTTCTCCCAAAACATATAGCGTATTTTCGATTATGAAGTTTTTTAATTGGACTAGAATTATCGCAGTTAAGTAATACTACCTACCTATAGGCTGACATAACTACCAGCATGTAAATGTTCCACTGGAAGGCAAAGGCCCTCTCATACAGAGAAGACAAGCTCTAATTACATAGGTACTACCTACAGAAAAGTAGGTAAGCCACAAGATGAAGTTAATTCTCGTAAAGTATAGGTTCTACATGCATTATTGACTCTAAAAGCCATCTCATACGGAATGGACTTTTCTACTATGGCTATTCTACTTCAAATTAACATTTTCTTAACTTAATAAATTCTTGCCGCTCAGGTAATCCAGTCCTTCAGTCCTGCGAATGGTAAAATCATAGCAGAGGTGCAGGCTGCCAGCCCTGCTGACTATGAGGCTTGTGCTGTAGCTGCCCAAGAGGCATGGCACACCTGGGCA
This sequence comes from Abrostola tripartita, assembly GCA_905340225.1. NCBI lineage: Eukaryota > Metazoa > Arthropoda > Insecta > Lepidoptera > Noctuidae > Abrostola > Abrostola tripartita. The sequence continues at coordinate 4,071,239 of HG996491.1, forward strand.
GAGCTCCCAGCGCCCACCAGGGGAGAGGTCGTCAGGCAAATAGGAGACGCCTTGAGGGAAAAACTGCAGCCTCTTGGACAGCTCGTGTCTTTGGAAATGGGTAAGTTTATAGAAAAAATGTCCAAGGCATAGAAGAATGGCAAAGAAATAGGAAGGCCCAGTGGGTGATACCGGGCTAAAATGATGATGATGATGCAGATATTATGTAGGTTAGTCGCACTCTTTAGCTATCTGTTCATATCAGATTCGGAAATTTGGAACTATTAATAAAATCGTTCCCTCTTTGTAAAGTACCTGTGTGGTAATGTAATGTAAGTATTGACTTTTTCAGTCAGTTGCTATTTTAAGAGAGAGATCTTGACCTCATGATACACGTAGGCGTCTTCTAGCTAGATTCATTTCTCACTGCACTTTGATAATGTAAGTATTTTGCAGCTATCATAGCATGCTGTAATATTTTGAGTTTGTTGACATTACTGTTATCTTCAACTTATCTTTACGTAGCTACAGGTTGGTTATAAGTAACTAAACAGAAAATATTGCGGTGATATCACATATCTGATATGGGAGATTAGTATTTACCTACAGATTACTTTGTTTTAATGATTTAAGATACCAAACGAGGCACCCGCAGTTTTGAATCGTACCTATTCGTATTTTTAGAGTAGGTTCCTATTTGTGAATAATGAAATGTTTTCCCTGTTGCTCGCTTTACTCATAGTCTGAAAACTTTATAGATGAAAAAGGCTGGTAGGGGTTAACTAAGTACCTACCACTCATTTATCGCTGTGAAAAGGAATGCAATATGAGTCTTATGCTCCTTGTCTCAGGTAAAATCCTCCCGGAAGCCATCGGAGAGGTGGTTGAATACATCCACGTGTGCGACCTGGCCCTGGGTCTATCCCGGACTTTGCCCGGCACTATCATCCCGTCCGAACGGCCTGGACACGTGCTCATCGAAAAATGGAACCCTCTCGGAGCTATAGGCATCATCACAGCCTTCAACTTCCCTGTCGCTGTGTTTGGCTGGAACAGCGCTATTGCTATGGTGAGTTGGTGGAGCAGAGCAGAGCAACTGTTGTTCTGTATTCTGAGGACTCAACATCAAAAATTTAATTTACCCTAAAAATTTATTTTGTTACCTAGTTGTAATAAATTTTATTGCATAGCATCGATGTTATACAAAGTTGTCCAATTGCTAAGGCTATCTAGTGATACCATATCCTAAAATTACCTGATAACAAGATTATAAGATTTTTTCCATAATAATAATGGCATAATCAGACACCCAATGGATTAAGATAAGTAGATTTTAATATTCTTTTAGAACCATATATTGAGATACTTTATGTAGGTATTTGCTGCTGCATTATCTTCGACACAGAGTTTTTAGGATCTGTAGTAGAATAGTAGAATACATACTCAGTGATGTAAATGAAGTCAGAAAAAGAATCGAACGACCTACGTTAAACCAAAATGTAGGACGCAGCTTTCAAATTGATAAAATTTTCGGAACTTTTGGGACCACTAACCCGCGATCTCAAACCCATATAAAATAACAAACATAATTATTATGTACCCATCTATAGGTTTGCGGTGACGTCAGCGTATGGAAACCATCAGACACCACTCCCCTCATCGCAGTCGCCGTCACCAAGATAGTCGAGGGCGTGCTTCAGAAGAATAACATCCCCGGCGCAGTGGCCGCGCTATGCGTCGGCGGTAAGGACATCGGAGAGAAAATAGTCAAAGATGACAGGATGAAGCTGGTCTCATTCACTGGAAGCACAGCTGTTGGACAACAGGTACCTATAGAATCCTGAAGCTTGACTTTATTTGAAGTTGGTATATATGAATGTACCTCTAAAGAGGTATATGTCTACCAAGTGGTTACCAAGACACCATGTAGGCATGTAGACATCCCTGATCTTGTTGTACAGTGAACAATATTTTGTGTTCATTTCATTACAAGATCACTGTAGAAACATGACACTTCGGAACTGAGTGATCCAATTTGAGATTGAGTTGAGATTTTGTAAGAATCTCTAAATTAAAATAACCTAGGCCTAAAGTTCTATTATTCATCCAAATACTAGAGATTTTAGAATTCTTCAAATACCTACAACACCTTGTTTTTTGATAGGTGGGCGTAGAGGTTCAGAGGCGCTTCGGCCGCCACCTACTGGAGTTGGGCGGAAACAATGCTATCATAGTAAATGCTGATGCCAACCTAGACTTGCTGCTGAATGCCGCTCTATTCGCATGCGCCGGCACCGCAGGACAGCGATGCACCACCACCAGGAGACTGTTCATTCACAAGAAGGTGCGGTTTTATTTATGTGAACATTGTTGAACTTTTATATAGCTGGCTCAAGGCTTTTGTGCGCATGCGTGTGCACTACAAAACTAATGACTACAATATTATTCATAATCGATCGTTTGTCAAAGAATAGTTTTTCCAAGTTTTTATCTTTTTCAGGTGTACAGTGAGGTAGTGTCCCGTCTTTCAAAGGCGTTCGCCGGTGTTGTCAGCAAGATAGGCGACCCTCTCCTGTCAGAAACATTGATTGGACCTCTGCATACGCCCGCCGCCGTCGAAAATTTCAAAAAGACTGTCGCCGAGATCGTTAAACAAGGAGGCAAAATTGAATTTGGTGGAAAGGTATTTTGATTCATATTCATATTCATATTCTTTATTGCAATCCATAATGTACATTATTGGTGAAAAATAAAATATAAAAGTCACAATTATGGACCCTGATGGGCACAGCAAGTAGAAGAGAGGAAGGCGTTTTATATAGGTAGATATAGGTAGTACTTAGTTAATGCAAAAGTAGATAGCGTAGGTGCACGATATTTATTGAGTATTATATAGTTATTATGTATGTATCGTTTATATGTATTTTATTCATAATTAATATTAATATTCAAACTTTATTTTTATTTTTTTAAATTATTATTTTTACTGACAGATTATTTGTTTATTTTCAAATAGTTATTAAGTATAGATTTAATTTATTATATTTTGACTTATATTTCTTATAGTTATTTGACTTACATAATTATATTCATGTTATAATTTGTAATTTTATATGTCATGTTTAAGTAGGACTATATTTTATATTGTTTAGGCCTTCTTGTAGATATTAATCTACTATAATATTAGTGTGTATTTTAAGTTATTTGTTTATCTGTTATATATTCATTGATTGAGTAGTATGCTTTTTTGATTAATATTTGTTTTAGGTTGTTTAAGAACTTTGTATCACTAGTCTCATCTTTTATTTTGTTGGGTAATTTATTAAATATTTTGATGCACATCACGTATGGACTATTAGAGTGTAGTGTCATGTTGGAAGTAGGTAGCATGAGCATATTTTTGTGTCTGAGTGATCTGTTGGTGTGTTTATCTCCGCGTTTAGTAAAGAAGGAAGAGTATCTCCTAACGAATTTACATATTTCTAAAATGTAGATGCATGGTAGTGTAAGTATTTTGTGTTTTTGGAAATAGGGTTTACAGCTGTCTGTTTGTTCTATGTTTGTTAGTATGCGGATTAGTTTTTTTTGTAGTATGAAGAGTGATGGTGCGTCGGTACTATTTCCCCACATGATGATGCCGTAGCTGAACCAGGAGTGAGCGTAGGTTGTGATGCTGATTGAATTTTTATATTTCTCAACCCTTCTTACCTTGTAAATGCAATTTCAGACTGAGTTTTTTCCTAGTACATACCATTCGCATAACAAAAGATGGCGTTCGCTAAATATATTATCTACCAAACTTACTCACCAATGTAGTTTGACACGGCTCTATCTTCAGAGTTGCCATTATAAAAAATAACAAAACTACTTTATCCTTCGTTTTCTTTCGTTTACATCAGGTTTACATACTTATATTCTAAACTCCTCTAATAGGTAATAGAACGTGAAGGCTACTTCGTGGAGCCGACGATCATCACAGGATTGCCCCACGACTCTCCGTTGGTGAAGACCGAGTGCTTTGCTCCCATCGTCTACTGCATCGAGATCCCAGACTTGGACACTGGCATCCAATACAACAACGAAGTAGAACAGGGCTTATCATCTAGTCTCTTTACTGAGAACCTAGGAGATGTATTCAAGGTGAGTCGATGCGTTTTAAAACTTATCTACCGTTTTTGTATATGACACATCTGTATTCCCCAATGGGAAAAAGTTATGGTTTGTGGACAACTTACCCACGTTACGTTACTCCGTAATAGCATGGATGAAAGAGTATATAATATTGCTGAAATGTAAATTGATGTTACAATAGTGAACTAAACTCAACAGTTTTTTATAAAAGACTAGAAGTATATTGATATACATCGTAAGAGCGTAACAGTATGTAATTAAAGTATCTACTGATAAAATATAATAAATGCCAATAATATTTGCTACAGCACTTACAAAAAGTTTTTATTTCACAGTGGATCGGCCCCCACGGCTCAGACTGCGGCATTGTCAACGTGAACATTCCTACCAACGGCGCGGAGGTGGGCGGAGCATTCGGTGGCGAGAAGGCCACCGGGGGCGGCCGCGAGTGTGGCTCCGACTCCTGGAAGAACTACATGAGACGCTCCACTGTCACCATCAACTATTCCGGCACCATCAAACTGGCGCAGAACATAAAGTTCGGAGATGAATAAGCATTAGGTCATGAATAAGGGGGATGTTGACGATGAAAAAATACGTAGGAATTTCCTTCTCACACCAAACGCTAACTGCACGGGGCTGTGATGAATGAATGGAAAATGCTTATATGTAGCTTTTTCATACTTTGCCTGTTTTTTTATTTCTTAAGTATTTTTAACGTTGTCAACATTCTTATTGTATGGTAAACCACCACGAGAATTCGACATGGTCGTGAGGAGTCACAATTTCAAAATTTAATATTAAGCTATCTCATATATGTATTATAAGATGTCAATGTTCACAGTATTTTATATCAGAGAATTGTTTTCTATATACTGCTTCATATCAATACTGTAAGACTGACGGATTTATAAAGAAATAAAACAAATATTTAAGATTATTTCATGAGTTTTATTTAATATATTTTTTCAGTCCATATTTGTTACCTTATAAATACACTAATAATAATTCGACTTAAAAGTAATATTTAAACTTACTACATCGTTTTTGTAAAAAATGCATTAAGATAAACGTTAAAAAAGTATCTTATAAACATAAGGTATAATTTTTTAAGGTTACATTTTATCTGATTATAAACAAATATTTACATGGGACATTTTGTCTAGCAGTGACTGGCTAGCCTAAGTAACGTTTGACATGCGCGCGCAAGTTTCAAACACATGTTTATTATTTGACTCTAATTGATATAATTACGCTATTTGTTTACGTGTTTGTCAAGTTGTTTATTTATGTATGTGTGCAGTTGGGAACACTTTTCTCGTTCATTTGGTCACCCTATGACGTATCTATACTTTTTGACATATTTTGACATTTTAATATACAACAGCAAACTCTTACTTCTGCAATACTTTCCATAAGCTAACACTTAAGCAAACACATTCGATAGTCCGCCACGTATAGCAACATGTATGACCCTTAACAGTCCAAAGCATAATAACGCGATTGATTTTAATCTTATTATGAATAGTGATCATTTATCATATTAAATTTAAAAAAACAGATAAAATAATCGCTCGCTTTAATTCACACACTTCAATCTGCATAATTCCTTAATTATAGCATCTATTATTTTGTTTTCTCATAGTGACAAGATAGGTACGTCTATAAAATTTTTAAAAATTGTAAGATGAAGAGTGCTTGCTTTTTTAGGGAAAAAAAAGTTAATTTACACTAAGCTAGATTCGGCCTTAGAAATCATCTCTTGACAGGCAGTTTCGAAAAAAGAAAAAAAAACCAGTCGTAAGAAGAAAAGCCTGAAATTACACGGGAACTCCAGTCACCAAAGACCTTTTTGTCAAAAACAAGGAAGAGAAAAAAATAATAAAGACGTCAAACAAAGGAAAAAGTGAGAAAATACCCGTGTTTTAACTTCTGTTCAAACTTTTAGCCAAAAAAAGTATAAAAATTCAACTATAAAAACCAACCGTACTATCCCAGCAAATTACTTATGCGCCTGGCCGCCATTTTGAGTTGTACCCAGATACTTGGATGGGTTGTGAATACACCCAATTATCAAGATCTTTTCGAAGAAGCCATCTCCTCAGACACGGAATACAGGCTACGGTTCGCAATCCCAACAGTAAAACTGGCAAGAGCCTATAGTTCCGAACGAACCCTGAGCGAAAGAAGCTACAGGAAAATCAAGAGAATCTTGGCAATAATCATTGGAGGATCTTGGCAAAAGTGCACCCAGTCCAGGCATACAATCAGTATGCTGAAACAATCAATATGATAAAAGCCGAACTTGTCTCGAGACATGAAGCCTCGCAGATAATAAAAGACGACAGCGCCCGTAACTCAGAGGAAGTTTCTAATTCAACTAACTCACGGGCTTCTAAAAGAAGCTACAGCCCAGAGACACCTGGAACCGCAAAAGAACCTAGGATGACAGATTTTATGTCCCAACAGAACCTCATGGTAGAATAGCTCTGCACCCTAGCACAGGCTACCAACGACAGCCTCAAACATATAATTAACAAAAAAGGGAATATTCTTTACCGAGCTCACCATCATCAAGTCGTACGGCAGCGATGAGGTGAGGGTAAACAAACAGAATCACACCTTCATCATACGGAGGAAGATCACTAGGACGCGCCACCGCTCACCTTAGCTGAGGGAAAGAGCCAAATCTCTACCGACAGTAACGGCGTTAGGGTAGGGCGCGGTAGGGCAGTCGCCCAGGGCGCCGGAAAATAATGGCACCGCAGGCGCGAATAGAATACAATCAATTGTAGTGTTGCCAACATAACGATATTAAGGCGATGGCCAGACAGAAAAGACATAAGACAAGGACGCGTTTGCGGACAGGGCGCCGACGTGACTTCTTAAAACACGGGTATAAAAAAGACAGGGCAGGCACACACCTTTTTGAAGTCCCGAATTGAAAAAAAAGAAAGAAAAGACCTTCTGGAAAGCGGAGCTGAGACAACGAGCATAGAGCCCCCATTCGTCATCCGCAACCTGCGGCAACACCTAACAGACCTGGAGACGGGGGAACCTCCACCTTCGGTCGAAAAACAGTTCTTGCAGGTATGGAGGGCTCGGGCTGAGCCAGTTATATTAAAACCTGGCCTGAAGAAAACAAGGCAGTCCAAGAATCTGCGTGGCGCAAATCTACATTAAAGACATACAAGACCGCCTGGGAAAAGTGGTTATTATGGACCAAAGGAAAGTGTCCAACTGATAACCTTAAACCTGATGACCTCTCAAAATTCATCTGCTACCTACACAATGAAGCTAAATTAGCACCTAATACCATAGTGGTACATAAGTCTGTGGTAGCCACATTTGAAAATCGGAGATATAACCGTCGTTGTCTCGGTTAGGGTTGTTGAGGTTACGAAAATATTTGAAAATATACCTAACAATTTATCAAAGTTTAGTCTTTCAATATTCCTCACTAACAATATTGGGGAGGGGCCCAATATTGGAAAAAACATTACAAAAGTTGACAAAAGAATTAAAACCAACTGTTGCGATAGTACAGTAAACAATATATGTTATTCAGACCAGACATTGGTCACGTGTCTTCAATGAACTACGGCCTAATACAAGAAAAAGTAGCATAATTAAGTCTCCTATAATTTTGTATAATTCCATACTAGATCGGTATCGACGAAGCCATCATACAAGGAAAAATGCATTTCTGGCGGTTAAATAATAAAAGTGGTGAGATACAGCTTAACAAGAATTCTGAAAACGGCGAGTACATCTCACACCTGAGATTTGCAGACGACATCGTCATCGTGGCCGAAACCATGCAAGACTTACAACATATGCTGCTTGACCTGGCTGATTCTTCAGCTGGCATCGGTCTCCGGATGAATTTGGATAAAACTAAGGTTATGTTCAATCAACATGTCATTCCGGAACCGATTGCACTTGCCAGAGTAACTCTTGAAGTTGTTCACGAGTACGTTTACCTTGGACAAACATTACAAATGGGTAAGAACAACTTCGAGAAAGAAGCCCGAAGAAGAATACAGCTAGGCTGGGCAGCATTTAGGAAACTTCGTCGGGTCTTTTCGTCGCCCATACCACAATGTCTTAAGACGAAAGTCTTTAATGAGTGCGTCCTACCCGTTATGACGTACGGAGCCGAGACGTGGACACTGACGTTGCGACTGATCCACCAATTTAAGGTCGCTCAGCGGGCTATGGAAAGGGCTATGTTGGGAGTTTCTCTGAAGGATAGGATCAGAAATAAAGTTATCCGACAGAGAACCAAAGTTATCGACATAGCCCACAGGATTAGCCAGCTGAAGTGGCAGTGGGCAGGTCACATCTATCGCAGAACCGACAACCGTTGGGGAAAACGTGTTCTGGAGTCGAGACCACGACTCGGTAAACGTAGTGTAGGACGTCCTCCAGCCAGGTGGGGCGACGATATCCGCAAAATAGCTGGCAGCGGTTGGAAGCGGAAGGCCGAAGATCGGATTCGCCTTGACATTGCACTTTCTCTTGCCGAAAGCTTACGACTTCATAAGACAAGCATATAATACTAATTATTCTTTTGAAATCAAGAGACGGCCTAGTTAACGCATCTCATTATTATCATCAGCCAAAGACGTCCACTGTTGAACATAGGCCTCCCCGTTTATGCGGGGGGGTTTGAAAGAAAGAAAAGAAGAAAGAAAAACATTTATTTGACAGCCAAAGAGACACATACAATACTGATGGGCATAAGTACAGGAATAATGATGTTCCCTTGTGGAGTATGCGTCTCACGGCTGGACCAAATGGGAGCCCAGATCAGCTTCATGTCAGACACAGGTGCCTGACGCTGATTTTCATCTGGAACCCTGGTATACCACACGGATGTCAACCGGAATGCAAAATGTTGTGGTGTAAGTAGCGAAAGATGTGTGATAAATAATACATATACCTACATAAATAATAATAAGTCAAATAATAATAACAAATAATAATTGTAAATAAACATAATTAATTATACATACTTTTAAATTATACCTATTTGTTTAATTAATTTACTAAGCAGTGGTGCGTGCATCACGTGACCTTGCGTTATTCCAGTCCGGACACCTGACACTTAAATAAAGGAAAGGTTTATGTTAACGTTGCCCATTTCACGTTGAGTATCAAGTAGGTATCGCCGCAATCGAATCCGAAATGTAATTTTATTATATTTGCCATAATCCCCACGCTTGGCAAGCGGCTTGGGGATCGCAGTATTGGTGGTGAAGTAACAGGCAGTATTGGTGGTGAAGTTACAGAAGACGCTGCTGCCCATCTTCTGAATTATCTCTTAGTCGGCTCTTACGACACCCACGGGAGCATTTTTATTTATACCTACATCATTACAATTATTCATAATTTATATCTATTTTATACTGAAAATAATGTCGAACATAATATAAATCACCGATTATTGCTCATTAAAAGTGTTATAAAAACATTTAAGGTTCAGGTACCATGGAAATAAAAGGTAAACGATAAAGTGTCGCACGGAAGTTTTCTTTCCCTAACATTATTCATTTCTATAAATAATGATAAAAGTTGTTTTATTTATTAAATTATCCTTTGATTTCTTTGACTTATAAGTTACATTTTTTACAGGTACGGATCCCTAAAAATATGTAATCCAACATAGAACGTCTTTTTTAAAAGTAAGTTCATAACATAAAATCGATTTAAAACAATTATCGATATCGATGATCTTTGACCATTCTATCTGGAGTATCCCTTATGATTTCCGCCATGTTTTTAGTCCTAGGAGACAGTAGGTAGACACCCGTTTTTTGTAGGTATAACCGGTCCATATATTCCTTTGTCTGAGATGCTACCTGACTTGGTAGACTCACGAATCACTCGAAACAAACCTATTCAGGATCCACATTACGTAACAAAATTACAAAAAAAGGAAAAGTGCATCAAAGCGCAAAAAATTCCGCGCACTGATCCCTGATGCATTTGGCGCGAATCTGAAATTGTAATAAACGAGTAACGTGTGTCGCTTACGGGGCGCGAAGGGGGGGCGGAGAGGTTTCAAACGTTTACGAATCGAGATGTCGTCCTAAGGTAAATAATTACTGTTCGCCACCTAAAAATCCCTTGCCGTGTCGTCCTGCAATACGCCTTGCCTTTAGTGGCCATGGACTATTGAGTGTTTTTTTCTGTCACTGTTAAATTAACATTACTGGCACCAGTGTGTACACCTAGGCTGAGATAGGATCTATGAAGCGTGCTTTTTTCTCAGACTTAATTATTATTATCATGTTATTCTATCCTATATATTATTATACAATGTTTGTATTCGTCTGAGATTACACTCAGCAAATTTAGACAACAAAATCGGCGACTTAAGTATAAAGATCTTAGGCGACAAGCCAACTGCTGGGTATCGCAAGACCCTACTACTGATCGCGTCATCGCAGGCTAATACGAAAGTAGAAAAATGACGCGACATGCGCGCTGATTCGTTTACACTATTAATTGTTCCTACACCTCGCTTGCCATGAACGCTGTTAAAAAATAAATAAAATTTTCATTTGAACTCGCATCGGAAGATTGCATTTTTATTTAAAATTAACAAAATCCTGCATAGGCTCAGCAAAGTAGCACAGTACCTAATATCATTTGTACCTATTTACAACATACCACACAGACTAAACTGGAGTTTTAAGTGTGTGCAAATATTCACATAAGGAGTGCGCGTTATAGATCCCGGTCTAGTTGGCCTAAACGCGCTAGTCCCATAAAAAGTACTCGTCTATATACATACATACATATTGTTCACTATTGTCAATGTGGATGATACACTCGCCATATATCTACTGCTATGTCCGTAGAATTTTGCTTGTGGAATCTGTATGTTGCTGGAAGATCATATTTCATTTCGGCGACCACACTGCCTTTCATACCCCACTCCTTTACTTTCTTTTGAATATGTGTCCTAAAATAATTATTTACGAAGTTATTTAGTATGGTTCACACATTCATGGTATGGGATTATTTCTGTTGCATACTATAAAAAAGGAACTAGACAGATATTAATAGAATTTATTGAACTGATTGTAATGAAATTCCATGTGGAGATTCATGTAGCTTTATGCACAGAAAGGCTACATAAAATCCTGATAAAGTAAAAAATATGCATGCACCTGAAGAACATGTAGATTAAGTAATATATAAAACCAAATTAAAGAATTATCAAAATATCAAATACATTCTCGTAAAATATGCATGAGATATAAAATAACAGTTACCTAGTAGAAGACTTGTGCAGTGAGTAAACACTATTACAGCTGAGGTAAGTACCCATTCGGAGAAATTTCATGTCAATACCAGCATTGTTCTTAGTTCCAAATGGTGGGTTCATCAACACTGTGTCAAAGTAATTCTCCCACCTAAAAAGTAAAAAAATATTTAGGAATACTAATACACTTGAAGTCATTTTTATTGTATTCAATATGTTTGTAGCTTAGATATAACATGAAAGAGACGGGGTTAACTTATATTATGACATGAGGTAAGAAGCTAATTATGCAAAATAAGCCTTTGTATTCCTTATTTTTCAGTGGCAACCTGTGAGCTAGGCAGATAATGAACTTCATCCTATCATTTCAATTAACAAAATTACTTACCGGCACACTTTGGAGCCCAAAAAGTCACACTGAATCGCATCAATATTTGTTATTTCCATTTCATCAACATTTTCCTTGAACACATGCAGCACCTCATCATCTATGTCAATGGCTGTAACCATGCTTGCGCCAAGCAGGGCCGCACCAATGCCCCACACGCCAGGCCCACAACCAGCGTCAAGAACTGTGCAGTTTTCTAAGGAGTCGAATTGCGTCTGCAAAAAATCCATAATTCAAGACATGTTTTTGAGTCAGTCTTGTTATATTTTATTGGTATTAACATAAATTTATCTGGCACACCACATAAAAAAAATATATTCAAAAAGACTTAAGCTTCAGTTAGTGTTATTTACTTTCAATAAATGATGCACACAGTAAACTTGAGTGTTACTCACTTGAATAGTGTATAGGGCAGTAGCAGCAAGATGGGCAGGCGTCACATACTGTTCATACTTAATTTTTGGGTTTGTGAACCCACTTATGTCTTCTAAATGACCCTGTAAGGTCTTAAGTTTCATTACAGCAGACATAGCTGTAATCACTTATTATCAAATCTAGGTAGTACTGGCAGGATCTGGTTTCCAAATGATGAGTCTTGAGAGACAAAGTAGCCACAGGATGTGGCGTTGGCGTGCTGTAGGGCAGCCCTGTGACTTGTGTTTACTATATTAGCTTCAGGTAGTTGGGGGAATCCCTGGAATACAGCAAAATGTGTTTTGATTAAAATGGCCTGGCTGGGTATACAGACTTGATTTATATGTACAATTCTATGGAATTAAATTGGCTAAAGTCCTGTAAAAAATTAGAAAATAAAAACTATGGAGGGATATGTGGACAATAGGCTCACACCAAAATATTACATGGGACTTAATATTTATGCAGAATGTGGGTGAGCATCTCAACAACTGCCAATACTGCAAAGAATATATGATAATGTTTTGTTTCTTTTTAATTTTGACTAATCATTTATGTATACCACTATGTTTACTCACAGCAGTAGCAGACACAGGTGGTATGGAACACATAGGCAGCTGGCTAACTGGGTTAGGCTGCGTCAGGGATATGGAAGTGGCAGTCAATGGAGCTACGGCACCCTGTTTCAGGAGCATCTGCTTCTTCAACTGCAGTTCTTCTAATATCTTTCTATTTGTTAATTCTAAAAGATTGTAAAATTGTTTAATAATTTTGTCAATGATTAAATTTAATAGAATAAATAATTTTAAAAGAACAAGCCTATTAATGTATGTAATAAATTCTGTCAACACTGAAAAGTGGACCATACTTATAAATTTTTGGTTGGTTTAACTTGGGTGTTAAAAGCTTAAATTAAAAATCTTAATAGAAGTTTCTTAATAATTTTAATATTATTATCCAAAGACAGTCTCATGTTTGTACGACTATCAGAGTATCAGACATAATTTTTAAACACAGAACAGAAACAGACGTAATTATGCAGGTTGCACAGAGAATATAACCACTGGCCCGTTCCTTTTGTATTTGTTATCATGTGAAGAAGCACCACGAACATAATAACCAGTTATAAATAATATGAAATGTAAATAATCTTAATGCGTGAGCAAAGGGATTTTAATCCCACTTACTGAGCCCTTGAACTCAAAACATGAAGTCCAGCTACCTAGCTAGCGTCCAAATCATTTTTTTGTAAAAAAGAGTGAAAATCTAACCTCTTTGCGCGTTAGGCTGAGGAAACGCCATCTAATATCTTGCTGATCAATATTTGTACCTTCAATAGACATAAAATTTCTCACAAAAATGTTGATTGCGTGTAAACAATGCTATTTTTATTGATTATTGAGAGTTAAAATGTAATTTCAATACACACACACGATAGTTCTGTATAGCTGACAATCACAATTGACTTGATTTTGACTTGACAATGACATTACCAACATGACATCAACAAAGCAAGCGAAAACAATGAAAACATGAAAAAACAAAACGCTTTGAATTTTAATCAATGTTTAAAAATATGTTTTAATTATATTCTTTAATTTTCTGTCCATTTAGGCTAATATATCCAATATATGAATATATTATTGTTATTTAAGAATAACATTTTAATTTAAAACGGGTTCACTTTTTTGCCTCTTAAAATGCATTATCCATAATATGACTACAATGAAAGGATTTATGAAATAATCATGGAAATTAGTATAACATGGTATAACTAAAAACACTTTGCATTCAATACTCGAACGTCACTCGACGATCGGTCAGTGAACGGCGCACAGTCCACAGTGGAGTCAAGGTCATTGGTCGATGGGATGACCATTCGGAAACTAGCTGACCGGAAATAGAAAGTGACAAGGTTGCCAACCACCCGGTTTATAACCGTATTTTGTGGTCCTCTTAGCTACCGCACTATAGAAATCCGATAAATAATATGTTTACGATATTTAAGTACATGTTGCCTCCATTTTTGAAAAATTTACAATGTTTCTCTTTTAAAAGGAATTTTTTTCAATGGTCATGTTGAATTGTTGAACAAAAGCACTTTTGTAAAAGGTTTAGAATCGGTCACACGAGTGTACAGGCATGATGATATGTACAACGTGCTTCTTACGTGTATTGTATATAAATAAGTAAATCTCTCCAACGTAAGTTATCACAACAATCACGCCTATCCCCACAGGGGTTAACGGACACTAAACTTGCGACAATCTATGCAGCTTTCTAGTATTGAGAGTTGCACATCAACAAAACCATGTTACAATAAATGTTCGCTGCGATTTATAGCCATATTCGAGACTGAGAAGGTTACAATTTAATTAGGCATTTGTCGCTATAGGAATCGAGGAGTTGATGGGGTTGCCACAGGCTTGGTATGAAAACAAGGATAGATTTTATATAAAAGCATTTATTTTAAAACAATGTAGGTAATAATATACTTTCTGATTCTTGGCAAAACAGTCTCACATAAGCAAGTCAACATTTGGCCTCTCTTAAGAATAAACATAAGACTAACATGCGCTGCCATAACTCACAAATGAATAAAACTGAAATATCAGATAAATAATATAAAAGGACAAATATAAAATTATTTTCGTACATCTACATTGCAGTTAGCATTGCATCTTGGTTGAGCAATCTTAGATTAATTTGTTTATTAACGTAAATTATTCTAAATAAAAGGGAACATTAACATTACTAGAATTGACTCACAATATTAGCATATATAAAAAAACCATCTACTGTACCTAATTAACAGTTTTCACAGACGCAGACATTACAGTCCACAATGAGTTTGTGGTTCAGTATTGATAAAATTTGATAATAAATGCACAACAAAATATAATTTAAGTTGCCTTTGTCTTTTATGTTTATAAAAATATATAACAATTTAGAAATAATTATAACAGTTTTCTTCTATAAACAATTTGGAATAATATTGCACAAGCTCAAAGCTAAATTATTATGTGCATTTTTCATAAATATTATAAATATAACAACAAACCAACACAACACGTCGTAACTCTAAGAAATAAGATTTTATGACTCGTCTTTTAATGACACAATTTTGTTTTAGCGTCGACAACTACAACCCCTTATACGTAAAACATTAGCGTTGAGGTTTTGGACGATCCATATTATATACTTAATTTAAGAGGAAAATTCGATATTGACAAAATTCAGCCGCTACTACACATATTGATGAATGTGTTCCTACAACTAATCTAACTAATAGAAAAAATAATATCACAGGCAAACGTCAATTTTATAAAAGTGAGAATTTTACACCTAGGCACAAAAGGCTTGGTATACCCATTGGTTTTGTAACTATTAGTAAGCTAGTTCTGCGACTGATATTTGATTTATCTTGGAGTATTGGCAGATTTGATTATAGTTGTCGATCTAAATCCGTAATTTTAGTTTACAATGTGGTCAGTTTTACAACAAAGGACCGATTTTATAGCGCCGTGGACTCGGCATTTGAATTTTCAACACTGGCCTAGATTTATAATTTTAAATGATATATCTAGGGATATCCAGTGAGAAGATCCTTTCTAATTATCATATTCTACAAGACTAAAAACTAAGAACCGTTAACCGCGAGAATAAAGCGACCACATTGTCCCTCACCACCACCATCACCGAGTGTTGGTTTGTTAGAAAATATTTTCACAGCACGGGAACAAACACATTCTGGACTAAATAAAATCTGAAAAAATGATAACAACATTTGTTTTTAAAGACTAGCACGTAATTTTGGCACAACGCTGTGTCCTCTCAGAGCACAGTGGCATCGATGTTGTTCTCTTTATATACAAAAGTTCAAAGATTTTTTGCTCAGTGAAAACTAAAGGCGAGACAAGCGGCCGCGGCCGGTGGCGGATGGCGTCGCCACGCTACTATCGCGCCACACTCGCCCGAGCGCCGCCTGCCTCCGCGTCATTACATTACACCTTTAACGCTTATTAGGGTTTCACAAAGCTTACTACGATCGAGTATCAGGAACAATGTTATTAGATTTCGATTATCATATTATAATAGCAAGCAAAGAAAAAAGTATATAGGTACTTTTAACAATATTTGTGCCCAATGTGTCATGTTCGATGTATCGTTTTAAATTTATTTATGAAACCCTAAATAATAGTGACCGATTGTATCGTTCACATGATATGGACAGCTGCCATTACAATAATAAAATGCAAAATAATGTATATTAAAATTTAGTACAAAATTATCGTAAATAATTAAAAAAAACTTATTTGAGTAAATAAATTCTCTTGTTCCATTGCTCATTCAGTGCTTTAAAGATCAGGGTGTAAAAATAACTCGCATTCGAATATTGTTCATCCAAAAAGACATACCCTGTCTCAGGTGGCGGTTAATATGCACGACTTTAAATTATATTCTTATTATTTTAAAATAATGACTTTAAACAATATAATTATGTATCAAAACTATCCTAGGGTGGAGTTTAAATATCCAGAGGTCAGCGGCACAATTCGTTACGTTTATTTTTACACCTCGTCTTATGAGTATTTTACCCCAACAACACTCTTAAATCCAAACAACAATACATACCTAACACTTTCCCTGTATAAATATATTATAGTCTTGTAAAAGAAACCTTCGAAACCTCATAGGTCATTAACACTACGTGAGAAATTACACAAGAGCATTAGGATACAATATATTGCTACGAGTTAACTTATCATTTGGCACTAAATTAACATATTGCATCTCGAGCATTCGTCACAAATATATATACTTGCAAATCCTTTTAACTCTCAATTTATCATTTCTAAATTACAATTAAATTTCATTTACTTCTCTAATGATATAACTTTTATTGGGCCAAAACTTTCATGTTCTATGTGAATGTGTTATGTTATGAACTATAAACGAAATACAAATATTTCATATATTGAGCAATCTGTCCATTCCCTTCTCACTTCCAAATACCTAAAGGTGTTTTAGTAACGGGAATGTGTGCTATACCAAACATTTAAAACACGAAATTATTAGACAAGACGCGTTCTCGGCAAGTAAAATTTGGCAAAATTGAGCATTAAGACTTTCAATTGGCATCGTAAAATATTACATAATTGTAAGATTTTACTACGTAGCACTGCGTGACTACTTATATATCCTAACTCTGGTAACTGTAACTTATTCATAGGTACACCAATCTCACAGTTGACTGCTAAAGGCGTGCGTAGTGTACTGTGTACACGGCTCAGATCACGGACCCGGCAACATGTTTGACATAGAACATACTTCACTGTTACACCGTAGCGAGCCACATGAGTGCAACGTGTTACATAACAGGCTCCACGTCCATCAAGTGTGAATCGCGAGGCAATCTACAAAATAACAAATAACAATCCCAATTTATGTTCGTTGTCTTATAAACCGTTTACATCTACTAGATTGCCGCATCGACGTCACCCTCCACGGTCCCAACGTGTAACCTGCCGGGATCTGTGTTCTGACGTTATTTATGATTATGTCTTTTGTACACGGTGTACAAAATAGTGAAAAAACTAAGTTTTACAAATTGATATGACGTAAATGTGAGACATTATCATTATGAGAATTTAGTTGTTGTTCAAAAGAACTATAAATGACCGTGGACTTCTCAAGAGATCTTTCCAATTTACTAACTACATTTATAACAACTTGGTTAAAATAGTATTTAAAAATGAAATAAATCGTTCTTTATCAAATAATAGTTATTGCTTTTTTGATATGATTATACATCTGTGCGCAGATGCGTAGCTAACAGCTGGCCCCCCGAGCCGAGCGCTCCGCGGTGCGCGGGCGTGTGACGCGGCGCTGTGCGCATGCGCACACCGCGGCGGCGCGTGCGCTGCACTCGGCGGGCGGCCGGCTAATGATTACCTCTTACGTCCACCTTATACAGACGTACTGTACAATAGTATAATTACGTTATAACTCTTATATGTATATTTTAAAAATATGACTGCTTTATATCCCTCATGATCACAGCTCTCCAAAGACTTTACAATATCCAAACCTTGACGCTCCAAAATAAATTCTTTATTATCATTTACACCTATAAAACGAAATGACTATAATATCTATAAGATAGCTCTAAAAATTATGCCATTTTGATATATTTACTTTGCAATTGCAACGGTCCCTCGTACAGCACTTAAATGCCTCATATACAAATTTTAACGTAACGTTGAAAATGACTCGATTTTTATTTAAACATAAAATATAGAAAGCATTAAAACAACTGACTGATGTCTATAAAAAAATTTAGAAATAAAGCGGCAGTGTTTGCGAATATTCGTGCAATAGAATCTAACTACAAAACATGTCTTAGGAACCTGATAAATTATTGCTAGAGCTTCGGGCACGACTCCACTCCCCTTCCTTACAAACGACAATGCATCCCCGGCGCGGCCGGCAGATACATAACGAGATAAAATCTTATCAGTAGCCAATAGAAAAATATCACCTAAATAAATATGAATATTTTACACGGGCAACTCACCGCCGTCGTTCGTCGTCGCGACGCCGCGCAAATAAATATAAATCTTTCCAAACGACCGACGGGTGCCCGTCGCCTCCGACCGGCGCGGGCGACGATCGACGAACGCGTCTCGAGAGCGACGGCGAGCGACGAGTATTTTTTTTTCTCTTCTTTTTTGGTAAAAAATAACAAGATTATGAAATTGATATGCAACACCGTGGCGCCGGCCATCACTGCGCTTCGCCCTCCGCCTCCTCCGCGCCCGCCACCCGCGGGTACTCGCCCGGCCCCGCCGCCCCGCCCGCGCCCCCGCCCCCGCCCCCGCCCGGGCCCTTGCTAGCCTCGCTACAAATAAAAAGCCGTTGTTTTATCAAAATGTTTGAATATGACCTTATAACATAGATCAGGTAGCTAGATTCTGTCTGTTCTCAAAATATTAATCAATATTAACGAGAAGCAAGAACTGGTGTTTGGGGAACAAAGTTTAAGTAAATTAAAGGTAAAGCCAAGTATTCCATTTAGTTTTACCTAGTTGAAAAAACAACACAATTAAGTTGCAAGAAACATCAACAATAATTCCTGCAAAACATGTAGGCAGGCAACTGGTTATACGTACTAGTTAGAATATGAGGAGCGCGCGCTGCCGCCGGGGGTGTCGACGTCACAGGGAGGCGGCCGCGCAGCCGCACTCAGCAAGTAGTTGGTCGAATCGCTGAAACAGTTCGACAGCCTGCTACAAATTGTATTACTGCCTCGAGTGGCGCGGTTTGTGTGCACAATAACATTCTCCAACATCAATACAGTAGGCCGTATAAATACCGTGTTTACCCACTAGCCTTTTAAGGCATAGGTCCTTAGGAGCCCAAAATGGCAAGTCAAGCTGACGTTAACGTTCTTTCATTTTTGTCAGTGGCAATAATAACGTGTAGAAGTACGAAGTTCTGACAACCAGTCGTAACAAGAGGTATCATTATACCTAGCAAGGTTGTGAAGGCAAGATAGATCATCGCTACCTTCATGTAGAAGTATGGTACTCCCTGCATCCAGATCGCCCGTTTATATCATAATCCACAGGACTGGCTGATGAATCGCCTCTGCCGATTCAGGCTCCGGTTTTCTTCGTTTTCTTCACTCACTGTTGGAATTCTGCCAGTGTTGTTACATCAATACTGTATTGGTGAGCCTGCCATTAACCCTGTCACACCAGCCTTTTTGATGAGCTGTAATCAACTAGCTTCGGCAACTAGCACTAGGTACTATAATATCTATGTATGTAGGGAATCTACATTGACTTATATTTCTAGTGATATCAGATTATAAATATGTTCAATGTTCGTGCCATAATTCGTTTTGATTTTTATATTATTTTTGTATAATCTTAGTATTATTTATCTCGCCACCCGTCATTTATTTTTTTACATGAAGATTAGGATAATATGGGCTTATCGTCATGAGCTAGAGAGCATTTTTACGACATGAATGAATGTTGTTATTTCAGCGTTACTTAATGTTACAATTCTTCTAGATAATGTTTAGCATCAAAATACATGTTTGTAACAAATTGTTTAGGTTGACCTTTTGCTTCAAAAATCAATAAATATTTATACGACTTAAAATGTTTTCTTAGTCAGTTTTTCCCGTATCTCTCATTTTGCCAAGACTTCTAACACTACATCAGGTTTCGTTTAAGTAGGTTTACTAATAGATATTCCGTACATTATAAATAATGGATTATATAATTGAATATTGATAACATACTAAACTGAAACTACCTAAGCTATGAGCAGTTGGTAAAAAATAATTTTTAATTATTGTTATAATTAAAAAACAATCTTAGCTTGATGACAGCGTCAAGTCCCCATGAGATAAAGAGTGAGACTGCGTCAATATCGTACATAGGTATAGCGCGACGAAGGTCACCAGTCAAGTTAATTTAACACAAAAAAACCCAATGACACTACCCACTGGCTTAATAAACAGTGATGTATATAATAAGACCATTGAATTTCCCCTATACAGTCATCGATTCATTCATCCTTACTTCATTGGGACCTATAACATAACTTGCGAAATGTGTGTGTTCTATACAGCTCTGCCTACCCCTTCGGGGAATACAGGCGTGATGTTATGTATTTTAGTCATAATAATTCTTTAGGAATAACGATTAGGTCCCAACAAAACTATTCGAAATAGGAGACATTATTTGGCGATAGAAAAAATCTTGGCATGCAAATGGCTTAGGTTAAAAAATCTAGGCTAGATATGTAGCATACATAATATATCTGAAGTATAAATAATTTACGCATGACAACAGTTAAAGCCAGTCCTAAAATTAATATAAATTGTTTTCATAAGTACAACGTCAAATACTTTTAACGTAAGCACCTCAAGGGGGCATCGATAAAGACGCCAACACAATGTTACTATCCGAATGTTATGTTTCAATTACATCCACAGAATACCAACATGGCGAAAACATGTTAACATTGTCTCGGTAATGACATTAATACCGATATCTATTATTTATTTATTCGTGGTGGACTCTGATGACATTTCGTAACAGAACGCTCCTACTTATGGCGATAAGCATGGCACACATGGCGCTCTACGATAACCTCTGATAAATTTCTCAAGATTAAAAAAATTAAATTGATTTCACATACTACAGTACCTACAGACTGCTACAGGTCAAATACCTATCTTAGTAGTTGTGCTAATATTTTAGAAGATAGGAGAAATAAACGGCCGTATGCTAGGTACATATTTATACTACAGCCCGGCCAATTTGAACGAGACTTTATGTTTATATTTCGTTGAGTATTTACGTATGTCTC
This sequence comes from Abrostola tripartita, assembly GCA_905340225.1. NCBI lineage: Eukaryota > Metazoa > Arthropoda > Insecta > Lepidoptera > Noctuidae > Abrostola > Abrostola tripartita. The sequence goes on from HG996491.1 coordinate 4,092,817, forward strand.
AAAATAATAACGTGCTTGAGCAGCATTTCGGTTTTAAAATACCGAAGAGTCATAATCGCATTAGTTATATTAAAATCAAGAAGCCAAAATATTGATAGGAAATTTATTTCGGTTTCAAGACTACAACATAAGTTGGCTTGTCCTAAATTCTAACACCAAACGCTTTCAGCAGAATTGGCTAAATTGGCATGCTTTATAAAAATATTTCATAGATATTGGAGGTGTGCTTTTCAAGATAAACCTAAGCAACCTAGACAAGTCGCATGACCTAGAAATTTCGACCCCATCAACAACAGTACTAGTAACAGTTATGTATGTTACTCCTCAGTTCTTACTTACACGTACCGTGTCAGCTATCACCTGTCAACAATACACAACGACAAAAGTGTAAGTTCACCTGGCGGTCCTCATCCTGAGCGCGGCGCAGTTCTCCTTGCACTTGTAAGCTAGCACCTGCTTGATCCTGCTGACCTCCACGTCGGGGAAGTGCCTGCTGACGTAGGAGATGAGCGCGTGCACGCGGCGGCGGTCGAGCGGCGGCTTGGTGGGGCGCGACTCCTGCCCCGCGCGCGACCAGCGCTGCCCCGTCACGGAGCACGTGGCCAGCTCGATGGGCGAGAACAGCGCGGCCGCCAAGCCCCGCGTCACCTTGCGGTAGTCGCCCCACTTCACGCCCCGCAACAGCTCCTCGCGGATCTCCACGCCCTCACCCAGTTTTATCTATAGAATAATATGCATTAGGGATCAGTCAAATCCATAATATATGCTACATTGTACAGCAACTCTATCTGGTTTTCTGTTGCCTCATCACGAGTTGTACACTATGGATAAAAAAATATATATAAGCAATGCTTTAACCCTAGATTAGGCAATCTATAGGCTGCTTTTTGTCCCTGGAAAAATGCGCTATTTTTTTTACTGGGGATAATTATGGTATGTCCCCATGTGAAGTAGTGTCCCATTCCCATCCCATTAACCATGATTAATTCCTAGCCTGACAACTGATAATCCTTCAATCCCATAACATAAGAAACCGTATAACACATTGAGTTGGGAATCGAACTCAGTAGCAATGCGTACGTCCACTAGACGCACTACGTAATCTTCAAGATAACGATTTGTAATAACGCGTTTAACACACGCATTTTTTCTGGTTCCTGTGTTCGCTACACTTATTGTACTCAGATAACCTATTCTAGCGATAATGGTGGGCTGATAATGACAAAACCTGACTTGACAAAATTAACTTAATAACGGCGTTACGCTTTAATAAAAAGCGTCAGACAATTACAATAATAAAAAATACAGATTTTATGTATAAGTAAGTGGTTTAAAACGAGCCAATCCAATACGCTTTGACGTCACTCTGTACTGTTAAAGATATAAGAGTGTATACTCACGAGTCTTGGTGCGGCGGCGCCCCCTCGTTCGTTCTCCCGCTTGATGACGAAGGGCAAGGCGCGCCGGTGCTGCTCCAGCCATACGGCGTCGGGAACCGGACGATTGCGTCTACCGTCCCATCTCCCTACAGCTACACCACACACCACAAATATGTTATACAAAGAAAAACAATAGAAGTACAGTAAGTTATATGAATTCGACTTAGGTGTCCTCCTCTGAAACATTGACTTATAGTCAATTAACAGCAGGATTAGTTAAAGGCTTTGATACTATCGATGGCACTGATAAAAGCACTTATAATAAAACTAAATATTTAAGTAAAATATCAAGGTAATAACAAAATCTTAACATTAATCAGATAACTGAAAATCACAATTACTTCGCAATACTTTATTTTTTGATATTTAGTAAAAAATACATTGATGTATGTACACAAGTTTAATAATCTGCACAAAGCGAATGTGCAGATGAACGTAATTACATTTGATTAGTTCTCACATTGAAAATAGCAGTCAGTAAGTAATTGCTTGAAATACTAAGTTTGTAACAATAACGTAATGTCTCTCTAAAAACAGGTTTATTACAGATAAATAACGTTCAATTGACCATGGGGTATAGCGGGACTATGTTATAAAATGAACCTAGTTAAAACGGATTTAATAAATTGACATTATACGCGGTATGAGTACATTACTGTATTATTAATTGCATTAAATAATAAAAAGTATAAGCATTCTGAATAAATGACATCAATAAACATTACTATGATAATAATAAAGTTCCTAGTTTTATATAATTTCTATTTAAATTCAGCAGTGTGAAGAGATTCATTTTTTCTTAGATACATTTTTATAGTTTTCATTTAAATATGTCAATAATAAAAGCTGCGCCTTAACTTAGTAATTGGGATTAAAATTATTATTTAAGAAAAGTGCTTTTTAAAATTACTATTACTAATACGTATAAGCGATTATTTTAGAGTAATTATTATTGCAATCAACTTCCGTTCATAATATTTTTAATATTAAACATTGATAAAAATAAATGCAAAGTCGAAATTTAGAGATCATGGAAATAAAGTCACTTGAGATCACACATTATTCCAATAAGTTTACAATAAAAATTTGAAATGATAAACTAATATTGTTACTCACAACCCTAATCATACCTTTAATAAGTGTCCCCTCTAAATGCTTTTATTACAAAATGACTAGATGTGCTTTTTTCATGGCAATCATTTCATATATCTACAAAAAATATTAAAGAAATAACCGATCAAAATTTAAAGTTATATAAAAATATAAGTATTAAAAAAATCCCTCCTCTTATGATCTAGTTTGTAGTAATGTTGATACAGTGCTTGCTTAGACACTGGGCTAGTGGGATTTACGGCAAGTGATTCGTTTCAACATTATCTAGTACATGATTTATATAACCAACGTTTTATATTATGCTAACATATTACCAAGCCAAATGTTGAGCGTCGTTAATGTAGTATACGCATTTTTTATATTTATCCTTGCTCGCTCGCATGTTAGTCAATTAAGGTAGGTACTGTCGCTGTTAGAATAATCTTAATAAGTTTACGGGTACACATAAGCGTTTTTATTAGACTTTTTCAAATTGTTTTACTATTTGGAATGTATAGGGCAAAATACCAATGAATAATTATATTATAATATGAAATTGTATATTCCAGTGTAAATAATACTCTAACCGAGTTAGTATCTATGAAAATATTGCGAGGTGTATCACTAACTACTAAGGGATATTCTCTTTTGAACCAGAAATCTGTTAAGATCCCTACAACATGCGAGCTCAACGCACATTTGGCTTTATTATCATTATGTAACAATCAACGTGAAAGCCATTGATTTAAAAGAAATCAATCAATAATCCTTTAAAATGAAGAGCATATAAACAATGCGTAATATTTCGTATGGCAACATAAACGTGGTGTTCCACTCTAAACAACTAATATATTGTAGTTATGTATTACTTTATATACGATTTTTGAAGACTTATTATTCATTATATCTGAGATTTTGTACAAACTATTTACCGGGAGCCGTCCAATCACTCAACAATAACATTGTGTAAAGATAAAACTATTGTGTATAAAAATATCACTATTGTTGTTCAGCGCGGACTTATGTACACTCAAAGTTACGTGAGCCCGCGTATTCGACAAATAAAACGGATATGTTCGACACTTTCCATCTTCTGCGGTACAAAAAAATTATACTCTATTATGAAAATACTATTTATTTCTATGTGACAGAAAGTGTCGACCAAATGTGGATAACGTGTATAATGTATGTATGTATAATAATTATGTAACCAGTAAATAACCTATGTTATGTTATGTAAAATCAGCACCGGTTGCAACAAATGCTTTAACAACAATCAGTCTATTGTCAGAAAGGAAGGTACGGTATGAGTCCCCTTAACGAGCTTCAATTAGTCACTTAACTAGAACCCTTATCCACCGTGAGTCAAATGTTCGCACGATCATTTTTATGACTAAGGATGTGGGTTTTCTATTTCCATTACATTATTAACAAAATTCCCCTTACCTCTTGGATGACGCAAGGATAAAACTCTACAAAAACTTGGTTACAAATATGTTGGACTTTATATTATTATTATAAACCGATCAACATTATTATAGTACTCTATGTGAAAACTATCTATTTATATAGAAAACAATCTTCCTACCTTGCAGTAGGAAGTACTAAAAGAAACTCGTTAATGCGACAAATATCTGGCACTCGGTATATTATAGAAAGGCACACAATAAGCGGAGAGGTGTGACGGCAAATAGGCCCCCGGCGACACTCCGATCACAGACTAGATATATCTATTGACAGTCTTCGTTACGACTTTATAAGCCACTTCTTCACGACTTCGCCGCACGAGGAGACACAACGCCGCTCTGTGCATTCTAGACTGCATTCATAATAGCAGTGGCAAGCCGAATAAAGACTACGCTCGTTGTAGAAAAATAACTCATGGGCAGCTTGCGAGAAAAAGTCGCAATGAGAAACAGGTGAGAGACAGATACCGCTGTTAGACACAGGTAATAAGCAGTAAAGGAAGACAGCGGTGTGTCTCCTCGGCGGTAACATTCCTCGAGCGTCAGTAGGAGAGAGCGCGTGGGAGACACGGCGGCTACTGTTGGAAGCGCTGGGCGGGCCGCAGCGCGGGGAGCGGCGGCGGCGGCGGCTTGAGACGCAGGCGGGCGGGCGGGTGCTGCGCCAGCGTGTGGCGGCGGAGATACAGCGGCGTCTTGAAGGAGCGGCCGCACGTGCCGCACGCCACCGGCTGCGCCTCGTGGATGAGCCGCACGTGCTGGCGCAGGTTGGACGCGTTGCTGTACCGGCGCCCGCACACCGCGCACGTCACCCCGCCGCCCGCGCCCGCGCCCGCGCCCGCTCCGGCGCCCGCGGCTGCCAACAACACCAGTTCGCACTCCGCTCGCGCCAGCCGCCCGCACGCCCCCCTCGCGCCCGACCACGCCGCCCGCACCGCTCGCACCGCCCGCACGAGTTACCGTATTCAAATGCTATCCACCGCCGGACATTCCTTATTAGACTAACTTAATTACAAATGAGATTATTGAGTGAATCGAACGTTAAGGATGCGCCCGAAATGATGTGCATGATCAAAATCAAATAATGTGTCTTATTTAATAGTCCAGATTTAACAGGACTGTACATTTGTACAATCTTGAGTCTTTAAGAATTTGTGGCAACACCTACTTCATATTTGAAAACGGTACGGTTATGTTAAGGTGTATCAGGTGTTAGCATTTGAACAGGATAACGCCGGTACCTCGGAGCCCGCGGCCCAGCAGTACGCGGGCAGTGCGAGCGGGGAGCGGGGAGCGCGTGGCGGGGCGAGCCGGCGTGCGGGCGCGGCGCGGGCCGGCAGCGCGTCGCCCGACACCCGACACCCGCGCGCCTAGCCACCTGACTCGACAACAACTTGCGAGACCGCGCGCGCTCTCTACTACGGCCGATTCAAACATTTATCAAATTATGCTACAAAGAGGTTCGCCGGGGGCGCGGCTGTCCGAGTCGACGTGTGCGTGTGATAATGACGTGATAGTGAACAGATAAATGAGCATATTTACCTTCCGCATTCTCGTCCCGCAGCTCCGTGTTCATCCCGGCCATGAGATCCATATTACCTGTGAAAACAATGTAAAACATTAGCAGCTCGTTAGTCGACATCATAAATTATTTCAAACAGAAAATATTTCTAACAAACCTTGCAATGTAGCAAATGGATTAGCAAGCGCATTATTCTCGTTGTAGTAGATCTGCGGAAAATTGGAACGCTCTTCGTCACTGGCTTCTTGTTCCATTACTTCCATTTTTGGTTCTAAAAGATCGGATGCATTGAATTCTTGGCATTTGTCTGTTCTTTCAGGGTCTCCGGGGTCCATAAGTATATCACTCTCTTCATTTTTCACCTCAGGTGCTTCGAGATCAGTTTTCACCCTTAAGGAAGGGTAGTTGGGAATTTCTCTATAGTCATCATTATTAGGCCTCATTTGACTAGAAGTTTGAAATGGAGCTTCTTCATTGAGATTGTTTCTGGCAACATCGGGAGAATTTCTCGTGGAGCGACGACTTGAGTTTTGTTCTTGGTCTTCGACAGATGTCGTCTCAACATTTTGGTTTGCGGCTTTGGAGGAGGAGGTAGTGTGTGACGGCTTGGCGCTAAGCAAATTACGTAGTTGAGAGGGAGGTGATTTTCGATTCACTTTCTGTAAATAAAAAGAAAGAAGATAACAAAAATTAATATTTTATATGAAATCATCAAAATAGTTGGCTAAGGTTATAGAATGGGATGAATTACTTTATCGTTGTGTTGTGAACAGTCTGTGAGGCCTCGTATTTGCAGCGCGTCGGCAGTGCGTAGAAAGGCGCTGAGTTGCGCCTGCGCTATGTTCACTTGTCCCACGTACATAAACTGTAGTAGTGCGCGCACGTGCGACACCTCGCAATCGCGCATGAATATTATAGGGTGAGGACATGGATTGTTCTGAAAACAACAATGTGGTTTTAATCAACAATAACAATCAACAATAACGGCCGTCATCAAGATAAATAAATCAATTATGTAACTGCTTTAAATTAACTTTATAACTACACATTTGTAGAGCTTTATTTAAACGCTACAACTATGGCTATCAAGGCATAAATTAAGTTAAAATAATTATAATCAAGATGAAATTGTTATACATTCCCCAAATATGTTATTAGTGATACATGATATGAGTAAATAAATATACACTCTATTGCTGTCTCATTTAATTGTAAATAGATTGACAATGACAGGTAATTGTTTATCAAATGTTTATGGATGTCCAGTTTCATGAGCAAGGGGACATACTGGACTTTGGACCACTCTCTCTATACCAGTGTTATGTTGTATTGATAGAAACAACTATAAATAAATTCATTGGGCTCATATGAAAGATAGTTGCTTACTATCTTTGTTTAATAATGGTGCTTGATTAAATTAGCTCGTGCATTGTTAGTAACAAGATAAGATGGAAATAGATAAATAAAATGTGACAGAAAAAGTATGAATTGAGAACATCAATACATTGCCTTAATCTTAACCTAGAAATTAGAAATTTATCAAATAAAAGATGTTTGTATAGACAGATGAATAAAATTCAATGTAGATATGCAAAAACTTATTTCTCATGAACTCTTTTCACATTATTTTGTTTAAAAATAGGATATATACCAAGGCTGAGCAACAATTTGTTGTTTTATATATAACATAATAATATATACCTGATATAAGTTATTAAAAGCATGCAATTTACTGTTCAGTGTTATAACCACCATATATGGTAATTGTGAAGGTAAGACCCATTGTTTATATGCAACATTGTAGTTGCAAAGGATCAAAATATGCTGCATGGCATCTTAGTTTTAAATAGTATTCCAGCATAGTTTAGTTGACCACTAAATCAAAATAGGTAAATTCTTTTCTACTTTGATAAATTTGTGACAACACTAGTTTTAAAATGAGCTAATAAATCAATGGAACACTTAATTCTTTATACAAATATATGAATATATCGTTTTGTATTAGGTTTTAGTTATTTTAGATACCTACATTACTTTTATAATAACAGTACAATCTTAAAAACTAGTAGAAATAACTAATTAAAGTGTTAGTGTTATAATTAGTATAAAAATGTACAGTTGAGAACTTTCATCATTCACATGGTAGGTAATCTGTATTCTCATAAAGATTTCAGAAGCAATGACCCCAGATAAAACTTGGTATGTTACAAAACCTTTTTGTAATATATTAAAAATTATAAATTAGGCAAACATATTCATTAGCATGAACTGTATTGGCTACAGTTTATGTATAAAGAATTCATTATATGCTTCTAAGACATAAATGTAATCTATAGCCACAATGGTAATGAGTTAATTAGAAATTGTGAAACAGAATTTTAAAGTAGGTACAAATAAATGAAATCACGAGTACTTAACCGGAACGCGAGACATGGCATTTGTAAGTAGATCAAGTGTTTTATACATAACAACTTTCACTAGAGTCATTGTAATGGTGACACATCAAAGTGTGGGGAGTGAAAGATGGACTTACTTTAAATAATTCCTTGAAATATGGACTACATGCCGAAAGAACCACTTTATGTGCCTCCAGCCGGTGCCCCTCGCATGCCAGGGTGACATCCACGAAGTCCTCATCATCGCGCAATGCCTCGAATTGAGAAGTTATATTCGCTTGAAAATTGTTCCATCTCAAACAAAATTGCTGGTCGCCACCCAGTTCTGTACCTTCCATTACTTATAGACATAACTCGATATCCCTGCTCATTTAATTGGTTGATAAGAATAGTTAATTATTGAAAATAAATATATCACAGTAACTTGCAATTTCAGTCGCCGTCTGGCCGAAAATCTTGTGAAAGAAAACAATCAATAAAATCTCGTACCAATATAAGAAAAATAAAAACTTTTTAATTTGTCATTTGGATGGTACATTCACTTCGTCGTTTCGTTACACGCTTCGGTCCAATACCGGTTTTTGTTCTTTTACTAATAATAAATTTGTGTTTAGTATTTAGAGAGCTTTTGTATCTTTTTTCCAATGAGAAAGATATGAGCATCATGTATTTGTTTCTTAAAAGTTAATTTTAGGCCATTACACATAAAACGACTGTTCTACGATTATGCAGATACAAATTGCATTCTACGAGGTCATTAGTATTTTAGGCGGCAATTATGAATACCAGTTTTGTCTACGTAATAAAGGTTTTCATTTGCCAAAAACGAGACAAAGCAATATGAATCCATTTAACTTATTATAGATATAACGACTTCGATACAAATTTTGATACGCGTTTTTGTAAAAGCTCAATGAGATTATTTAACGAAAAAAAGATGCATTGAATCAAGTTTCAATTGCCAATTAAAAAATAATGGATAATGTTAATACGAATAAAACATCCTGTGGGAAACATTTCTAATTTTTTTTATCCGGCTAATTTCCCTTAAAAATCCTTATTTTTATGAAAACTAATTTAGGATGTTCGTCCAGTCATTAATAGATGATAATGATATGTAGATAACCCGTAAAAATATGTAATTAATCTTAAATAAGATGTGATAGCTCGATCAATAATAACGAGTTTAATTTGACCCAGCCAGTTTGGTATCTACCAGGAGGCACTTCATGAGAACCGTATTAATTTGTACTCGGATGCCTCGACGATCTCTCGATCATCAGAGATTGAATCCTTATTACGACAAAGCTCACGTAAGTAGGTACTTACCTATTAAGCTTTTCAGGGAATCCTCCACAGTATCCCGAAGTTGTAACTTATGTCCCGCGCCTCGAACAGAACCTAGTCACAGCGCCTTATTTGCTGTTTACGCTTTGTGCACAATTCGTTCGTTATGATGTTTCCTGTGTAATTTAGCTACTTCCCGAATTTATAAAATAGTGCCGCAAGTTTCAAGCTATCTCCATAACAAATTTCATCTAAACCGGTTTAGCGATACAAACGAATAGTAGTAAAAAAGCTTTAATATTCATGATGACTGAATAACTAAAATCTGCATTATGTGAATTCTTTGATTCCCTGAAGTGGTTGTGGTATTATTAAACACCCACTATTAAAGCAGGCTGAGTTCCATTCCATGTAATCAGCTGCCAGATTATTGCCATTTATTTAACAATGTTGTGACATTACCAAAGACTACAATAGTATAATGGACATTACTAATCAATGTTGTGTAAGATCAAGTACCTATTTAAGTTAATACAAGTTGTGTTATACTGTTTTCATCTGTATCAAGTACTGTAACAAGGGTAACAAAAACAAATCAAATGTCCCTCAACAGGTCAAACAATGATAGGTAGGTGATATCAGAGGTATGACTTTAAACTATAAACAACAGCATTCTTTTATACTTATCTATTTAATTAATGTGAAAAAGTAACAACTATATTTGAATATAATAATAATATAATTACAAGGCTTGCTCGCCTTCCACCATTTCCTTCAAATTCAACAATTCAAACTGTCCTGTGCCTTTTGTTTCAGTCCTTATCATCTCATCCAAGATTCTAAAATTGCCAGGGTCAATCAAACATATGATATTGGCTGTGCCAGAGTCCCAATTTTCTTCTTCAACACTCATAGCTAGTTTCACAACTTTGTCTTTGGTCTTTCTTGCATCTTTTCCAGTCAGTAACATCCTTACCCTCATCTGGGCTCTCTCTAGCGGGATTTCCTTTTTCAATAGCTGTATAACATCAAGAGACTGCTGTTTAGCACTTTTATTCACATTCACAGAGAAATGTATGTCTTTCATTGCTTTTTCTATAATAGACACCGGATATGGCCTCTTTGTTTCAGGATTAACACATTTATCTGCGACTGTAGTTGCAATATCTTTGAACAAAGAATCTATCTGAGAGTGTCTTTCTTTGTCAGATACTTGGAGTTCTCCTTTCTCTAATATCTCTTTACATATTTCCGTTTGGTCTTCTTTACCAAATATTTTGACCAAATCCTCTTTCTTGGCCACTTGTCCTTTAGATACATTTGTAAACACAGTGTGTGTTTGTAGAACTTCATCAATGTCTTTTTCTCTGAAACAAAGATTTATTACACTTGTAAAATATGCCTCAGGAGCAAGATTGATATTAGGTTAACATTATGACTTACACTTTGTTTCGCCATGACAAAACTTTATTTCTGTAACAAGCTATTTCAAACCTTTTTCCACCTTTCTTTAACCTTACGATTGCGACGTTAGTTAAACGTATTTGATTGGTGGGTGTGAATATTTTGGACATGGTGGTAGCAAATGTATCGACGGTAAACAAATGTAACTGTAGAAAGTAGTTATACCGCTGTACAGATTATTGTTCACAAGCCAAATGAAACAAAACAACACTAATCAAGTCAAGAACCACAATATCCAAAGACAATAATAGCAATCCGAGATCCGACCTGTCAGCTGTCAGTAGTTAAAAATTAAAATTGATCGGGACGAGTATGGGCTGGGGGCGAGAACTCACATCTTAAAGCATTGATTTGATACATCATCATCAGCCCGTTGCAGTCCACTGCTGGACATAGGCCTCACCCAATGTACGTCACAAAGCCCGATCTGATACATGTCTCTTATTAATTATAGAAAAGAGGGAGAAAACACGATAAAGATCTTTAAATGAGCAGCTGTGTGATGATTGTTCCTTCCTTCCTTGTTTAGTAATGCATAAATATAAATCCAATGATTTAGCCTCCGTTTTATTGGGGCTTTTAACGTAGCTGGCAAAATTTTGGAGCACTTCTGCCTACTCTCAGCTACTCCTCGGGTAATAAAGGCGTGTTTTCGTCATATCGTTTTAAAATAAATTAATGCAAAAGAAAAAAGACTAGAAACAATAAAAAAAATAAACGACTTATTTTTCTCGTTTTTCTAATACGGTCTAGACTCAATCATTAATGATTAAATTATTAATTTTTCTAATACATAGAACGTATACCACTTTTAAAATAATTAGCAATTTCATTGCCGCTGCCCGTTATTCATATACGCTTTTAATCATCTAGTAGACCCATAGACCGTAGTCATAGACCTGCAAAAAATTGTCTACGGCCCTATACATATTATGAATCTGTACCTAAAGCATACGCTGTGTATTAAAAAAAAACCATTAATTTGTCTATGTTTGTGCTGTGTCAGACGCAACGCACGACGTGTATTTCTAGAGAAGTTGGCCGTCATTTTGTTATATTTGTGTATTTTATCTGCGATTTTATGTGATTAATCATTAAAATGGCGAAATTAGTTGATATATACAACAGCGAAAAAGAACCTGTGATAAAAAGACGACAATTGCCGTTAACTATCTACGAAAATCTTACTGTAAGTGGTTTCATGCACTTTGACATTACCACAAGCGTAGATTATTTATTCAGGAAAAATAATTATTGTAAAATTTGTAATTACCGTCGACGCTTTGAGTAAACACTGATTCGCAAAGTCATGTGCTGATATTAAGTTAAAGTAAAGTTTTCAATTTCGCCTATGACAATTATCAGAGTTCATTGATTTCATTCAATGTAATGACGTCTTGCAGATGACCTTATTTTGCGAATATATTTCTTTGTTGAAAACTAATGATTTTTGTTTTTGTTTCCAGATGATCATGGATTTGAACACAATGGGTCTAATTTGCGATAATCCGCAAGTAAAAGGTCGCGAGTACGAAGAATTCATGCGCAAATATAGAATCCTAACGACGGACGAACTGAAAGCAGCGCTCAGAGTCGATGCTTCTGATATCTTTAATGTATTAAATCAAAGCATTCCTTGTGTAGGCTGTCGAAGAAGGTATAGTACTACCCATACCCTCATGTTTGTTTTATAGTTAAAGTGATGCTTACAATTATTATTGCTTGTGGAGTGTCTTTGGAAATTAGTTAACATCTACACATTTGTCTATAGATTGTAAAAATACTCAATTTTATGGTGATTAAGTTAAGTTATGGTAAAAAGTTACTCAACCTTTTTTCTTATATATTTATTACACTAGTAGTCTATTTACTGAGTATCAATAATTTAGTAGGCAAAAGTAACCAAATAACAAAAATAAAAAACTTTAAGCCTTGGGTTGTCACAATAGTAAAACAATGGCCATAGACCTCTAGGAGGTTGGTTGGGAGATGTAGGATAAGTAATTTAACACGTTCACTGTGCATGCCCATCGATGGGGCATTTTGAGATCCTCACCATACGTGAATGTACCATCGGTGGGTCATGAGCCCCTTGCAAGTTTAAAGGCTTGTAACAATGTTTGCACTTATGGAGTTGTCTCCATAACTATAGCTACACAGTTAACGTGTTAACAATTAGATTTTATATCAAACTTTTAAGATATCCTTTCTTTTGAAAATATTGTTGCAGATCTGTAACACTACTAATTCAAAGATATAGGATTTATGAGTACTGTAGTAAGGACACTTGGTCTGATAGTTAAGGGTGCTAGGAGTGTTTCTCCCTAAAAGAGAAAATTATCTTAATACCTTCAGTTGCAAACTGTGTCATGTAAACACCTTTTTATTTCTATGCGTAACTAACTACTGCAAAAGTTGCCAAAACAAAAAAAAAGTACATAAATTTCTCACAACTAAAGTTCTTATTCTTATAAAAAAAACTTAATTCTTTCTAATTGGTGTTGCACACCCACATTTTACCTGATACAATAATAAGCTAGATTTTCTTAAAAAACTTAATATACACTTAGGGATTTAGCCTATTGCGTAACCTGATAAGATGCTTCGCCTAAGTTGCCTGTCATAGACATTGGAAGTGTCGCCACATATTTCTATCTTGAATAACCCTTATTCTTTATATATAAACAACTTATACAACAGGTAGAATGACAATGACTAGAACTTCTAGACAAAGGACCATAAATAATTACAATGTTCAAAACTTTCTAAATTTCATTGTTTTGTTATCAATTATTTATTATTCATAATAGTTTGAATAAATTATATGCCTAGCATTAACAACAATGACCAGGTCATCTTCCAGTTTTACCCTATGCAGCTGTATATCAGATCCTACATGGAGTGTCGGCCTATCTAACCTTTACAAACCAGTGATTGGGTGATAAAATATTGAGAATAAAATAAAATTATAACACGGGTATTAACACAAACACAGTTTGTTTTGCAAACCGCTACTGACCAGAAAGTGCAAAACGAATGATACAATATTCTTGTAAGTCTGGTTGTCAGACGGTTGGACGTCCAACTATCGGTAACAGCAAACTAAGATTTATGAATTATCGTGCTGTCCATATTTATCATATCATCCTATTCAAGGCAGGGGGCCCATACTTCAATGATAATAGATGGTCACCCACATGCTGACCGACTGCAGCAAGCAGGGCTGAACCTTGATTGCAATCAAGTCTTGTGACTTAGCCATAAGCATCAGTAATTTTCTAGAAGAAAAAAATTATTCAAAATCGGTTTATAATTGAAGGATTTGATTGATGATGATTGATAAAGCGGTGTGCATACATTAAAAAAAAATGCACTGAATACATAACCTCCTCCATATTTGAAGTTGGTTAAAAATTAATTAATTAAAAGATTTATTAGTTTTATATTTTCGTTTTGCAGTGTGGAACGCCTTTTTTATCAGCTATGTAAATCAGGACATCCCACATTGGATCCATTGGTACTGACACCAGATGAAATAATGACAATTAGAGAAGACAAAATTATACATCCACAATCACTAGCCACTCTACTAAATGGTCACAGGTATTTATTGAGTTTATCCTTAATGTTGTTAATAATATATCTTTTCCTCAATCTTTTATTAATAATAATAAATCGATTGCCTATAGATAATTACTATAAATTCCTGCAAGTGTACTATACATAATTAAAAATATACATTTTGCTATTTTTTAGATATTCCTTATTTTTAAGATACTCCTTTAGTTTCTTCAATTGCTTTTAGTAAATGTGGAGTTGTTTGCAATAACTTGCCATAAGTCCTTATTATTTATGTAGCGTATTTACCCTCATATCTGCACCTCCTTCATTTGATAACAACAATCAGCTGAGTATACATAATTATTATGCTGATTTATGTTTAAAGTAATAAGGATTATTCTTTATAGTTTACATAATACAATTAATTATGCTTGTAATATCGAAAGGGGAAGGCAGAAGTGTAATTTTTCGGTAGTCCATAACTAACACATTTCGCCTTTTGATTTTCGTAATAGATGGCGAGCCCATTGCCATTAACAAGGACTTCAAGTTCCCCGGCTCTAACAACTAGCTTACCAGAACAAATTATTCAAATTCATCCCGCCATAGTTATAGGATAGGTTCTATTCAGCTTCTAATGCCTGCTTTTATATTTATAGCTCGGGTATCGAGTGTCTAATTCTCAGTCAGCCGCGGTGGAAGAAATCCCAGCGGTGCACGTTGCACTCGCTAGAGGCGGGCACGGCGCGCGGCTGGGGCGCGGGCGGCGCGGGGGGCGCGGGCGCGGGCGGGGCGGCGGGCGCGGGCGCGGGCGGGGGCGGGGGCGCGCCGTGCGGCTGGGGCTGGGCCGCGTGGGGCTGGGGCGGCCGCGCGGCCTGGCGGGCCGCCTGGGACGCCATGCGCGCCTCCGCCCGCGACCACGTCACGCTCGTACACTTCAACACGCTGCACGACACGCTCCACAACTATTTGAGGAAACATCGTTTCTGTGCCGACTGTAAAACTAAGGTATGCTACTTTATACTGTAATTTTCAATTCCTGTTTATTGCCAGCAGCCAGTAATAGCCGCAATATTGCTGAGTAAATACGTCTTTGCTTCTTGACAGACATGTTATTAAAATATAGTAATAACTTCATCACAGTCATATTGCTTGTTTTTTTATACAGGTAAACAGGTAGGTAGTAGGAAAAGCCTACCTTACTACTACCTACTTGTAAACCTAACTGCCTAGTTAGGTCTAAGATTACTGTTGCAATATATCTATATCATGTGGGATCATGTATGAGTTACATAATTCATAAATTATTATCACTTGAACTGATAAAATTTGTGAACAAATCATTGTTATCAAAATATTCATCAATCATTCTGTGGCTACAATATCGATATTAAATTAGGGATCTCGCTTGGCGCAAGCGCATTACCATAATTCGATAAACAATGTTAAGTTTTAATTGTTGCCTAGCAACCGGTGATACGTGGATTAATAAACAGTAGATAACACATATTTCAATTTTTTGGACGCATGTAGAATACACTACTGGCAACATGTACAATTATTTGTGCATGGTCATTATGCGCGTTGTCTGTATAGATCTTTAGATATATTGATGGTTGCAAAGTGGATCTCCGTTTCTATAGAGACAGATTTAACAAGAAACACCATTGTTACTCTTTCTATGAGCCTGTGAAGCTAATGTTAACTCACTGAACAAATAGCTTTATAATAGATTATTTATTTTCTGATTATTATCTTTATTATTTACTTAATATTGCTCACAGGTATTGAGAGCTTATCAGCTGTTAGTTGAAGAAAAAGAACCTCAGAAAGAAAAGGGATACGTCGGCGCACTGTACGGTGGTATAAAGCGATGCCTTTTAGATAAACACCTGCACCTCCAAGCCAAGACTGACTATATCGCGCACCTTATAGCTAGAGCTGAACCAGAACTCCTCGGTAACCATAGAGAAAGACACGCTAAGACACTCGAAATCGCACAAGAAGAGGTAAGATAAATCATTTGTAGGTGTCTATATGAAGCCTAAAGTTATCCCTGACTTCCTGTTTTCACATAACTAGTAGGTTTTCAATTATATCTATTTACAGTATCAATTAGTGTGGATACATATTAATAAATGTAATTGACTGGATCATAAATTGATGTCGAAATAACATGCCTGTCCAACAAAATGAACTTAAATCAACATTAAATTTTCAGGTGCTAATTTGCCTTGGTATATGTATTTATGAGAGGCTTCAACGCATTTCCTTGAGGCTACGCGAAGAGGAAGGCACATGTCAGACTCTCGCTGCAGTTGCCGTCGAAGCACTGTACCGCAAGTTTGAAACTGCTGTTGAACACAAAACTGGGGTTTCTAAACTACAACTTCTGTACGACGAAATCACACAAGAGGAACTGACGAGGCAACAGAGAAAGGAACAGAAGAAACTCAAACGACGCAAGAAGAAGGAGCGGCAGGCTGTTGAGAGCAAATGCAAAGTATGACTGTTTTAAATATACATAGTATGTGATGTCATGTTGCAATTTTTCTTATTATACATGTACTTTCGTAGGAGGCTGATTCAGAGGAACCCGATGAGAAGTGCCAATGTGAGGAATGCTTGCTTGAGGAACGAGACACGCCGACTGATTTGCTTTCACCACGCGACTATATCAACAACCAGTGTTTTGAGGCCAGTGGCGACGGGTGCCAATCTTGTCAGGATGACACTACAAATAAACGCCGCTCACCCAAAAAAACAGGCAAGAAACGGACCAAAAACGGCAACCTCTCGCCCACTGAGCATTCCCAAGACTGTGGTTATTCATCCGGGAACAACGGGGGTTGCTGTGAAACTATGTCCGGTTCTTCGTCTCTCATGAGCTCGCCCGAAGGTTCCGAAGTGGCGTGTTCCGAGGGATTCTGTAATCACGAGAGAGGCGACTGTTTAGATTTGGCTAAGAATGACAAGACTTTGTGCTCAGGTTTTACACTTTCGCTACAGGAAATGTTAATGGTAAGGCTAGTTTTTTTCTGTAATAAATTACAACATTTACTAGTTTGGTAGAGAAAGTAGTCATATATCCTTGTTCCTTTTCAGGACACATGTTCATCAGACGAAGAACAGGACACCAGTTATATTCCTATAGAGGAAGTAATGGAATTTAAATCACGTAGAAATATAACCGAAAAAAGACAGGAGTTACGACAGAACCTCCGCCAAAAATTCGCCCAGCTTTGTGTGAACACGCCGCAGATACAGCCGCTTCTGCAGAAACCGGATAAGCAGGCAGCTTAACCAGCGTTGTTGATCTGTCACATCATTCAACTGCACTTTGTAAACCGGTCATTTTACTCCTAATGACAGTATAACTATAACCAGCTTTCATGATCTGTAGATGATTTACGCCTCACATACCTACTTACCTATTATCCAGAATTCCAGTATGCATAAGTTTTTAAATCTGATCAGTGATTACTTGATTGTTGTAATATTAGGCATCTACATCCATAGAAATTAATGTGTTATAGCAGCAGCATAAGTCTTTCAGATATATTGTTACAAACATCTACAGTTAAGTAACTGTCTTAATACTCAGAATTATTTCACTAGTAGTTGAAAATTAGTAAGAAATCAGTGCAAATAATGAATAGACTGATGTAAAACGACGCAAAATTATTTTGAAATTATATTTTTTCTCTTTTTATTGAAAAATCTATATATATCATGGCATCTTTCCCAGATATAGATATAAAGATGGATCAATATATCATTATCTTATTTTCCTAAATTAATTTATAATGTATGCTATTTTATTACATCCGTAAAACATATTATAGTAACCATATTGCAATAGATTAGCGTAAAGTTGGCGGTTGATAAAAATACACGTAATTTAGCTAAAATAATATTCGATTGGAATGTGTAATGCATGTCGAAAATATCATTGATAACATTTTGCCTAGCGCCAAAAGTAAATTTAAAGTGCATGTTTGAATGATTCCAATTATACAATGGATCGACTGGATAAAAACCAGCATTTAATATATTTACTATTTAAATTGTTAGAAAAAGCTTAGTAATGAAATATTTAAAGTAGCATTTTTTGATCAAATTATTTTATTTCAATGCTTTATGTGACTCAATATTATGTGGTACATGATGAATTATTGCCTGTTATCAAAAGCTTGGAAAAGCATGAGGTCAGGAGTTACCTTGGCTGTTTCGCCATTGTTATTAAAGTCGGAAAACATTTGTAAACTCAGTTTTAAATATACTATATAATACAGTGATAACAAGTTTTATTTACAAATTACATCTAACATTCTAATTTACTTGCAAATAGTTCTTGACTATAGCCATTTCATCATGCCTCTTGCTGGACTTGTCCTATGCATAGAGTTGCATTAGTACCACCAAACCCAAAAGAGTTCTTCAATGCTATTCTGCATCCTACATCCCAAGATTTTGGTTTATTTACAACATAATTCAAATCATCAACAGGTTCTTCCAAGTTGATTGTAGGTGGTAATATACCATGGTGGCATGCTAAAATTGCAAAAATTGCTTCCAAGTTTCCTGCAGCACCCAACAAATGCCCGTGTGCACCTTTTGTGGATGAAACTGATATATTAACACTATGATCTCCAAATAAATTCTTAATGGCTGTTGCTTCTATCCCGTCTCCAACGGGGGTGGATGTTGCATGAGCATTAACATAAGTAATTTTGTTTTTGTCTATACAACCATCTTTGAGTGCACGAACCATTGACAACACTGCTCCACTCCCATCATCTCTAGGAGTAGTTATATGTGAAGCATCGCCAGATAAACCATATCCCAGTATTTCAGCATATATTTTTGCATTTCTTGATAATGCATGATTATATTCCTCTAAAACCAATATAGCTGCACCCTCACCCATGACGAATCCTTCCCTCTTTTTATCAAATGGCCTAGAAGCCTTTTCTGGTTGATCATTAAATGATGTGCTAAGTGCTCTTAATCTGCTGAATCCTGCTATGGCAAGGGGACTGATGCAAGCCTCTGCACCGCCACACACCATTACGTTTGTGTCACCATTTCTAATAAATCTGAAGGCATCACCTATTGAGTGTGCCCCAGTAGCACATGCTGTGGATACTGCATGATTTGGTCCCCTGAGGCCGTACTTAATACTAATATGACCAGCTGCCATGTTTGGGAGGATTCTTGGTACAAAAAAGGGGCTAACTTTGTTGTAACCCAATTTTAATGCATCATTAGTGTCACAAACATCTTTTAAGTCTATCATTCCCATTCCAATAGCGACTCCAGTATCTTCCTTATCGGTATTCGATTCTGGAAACCACTTTGCATCAGTTAGTGCTTCTTCTGTTGCAACTAGCGCAAGGCAGGTTGCAGGCGCCATTGATTTAAGGTTTGACTTAGACAGAGCTTTCGTTACTTTGTCATCTGAAGGAATTATACCGGCTACTCTGCATGGTAATTTGGCATATTCATCACCTTTCAAAGCTACAATACCACATTGACCTTTCAAAATGTTTTGCCATACTAAATCAGTGCCTGTTCCGAGGGGTGAAACAACTCCTAGTCCAGTAACCACAACTCGTCTTCGTGATGGAGCTTGAGTTATTGTTCTTATATGGCGAATCAAATTTCCAGACATGGTTTGGTTCACCGAAATATGAAATAAATTCTAATGTGAATAATAATTTTACGATTTCATACTATATAATTGCACAGTTGATTCTTATACAGTTAAATTGACGTTGCGTAATTACAATTATAATATAATGCTGTCGTTAAAATATAGAAAAACTGAAATAAACAAGGGTAAGGGATAAGGTTATCATTAACTAATATAAACAAATTTTCATAGGCTATCAGACATCAGTCAAGATGGGCTTGCCAAGTTGCCACCTGTTTAAAAATTTTTGACATGACAAAAATCCTAAATATTATATCCAAAAAACCCAAAAGCATGGACAAAGACTATTTTCTCTTGGTGTATGATAGAGACACAAAAAAAGAGAAGCTTATCGTCTCGATTTCAAGGCTCATGCCTAGCGATGTGTGAAGTCTGCATGTTGTTACAATTATTGATTTATTGTTCATGGTGAATTTTGATTGTGATTTCTGAACGCCCAATATTTGACAGATGTCATGAACAGTCGGTAAAATAATGTTCAGATTGTTGTTGTTGTCTACGTGTTGGTGTTCTACTTTTACTTACTTCTAATTTTTAACAATTTACAGTTAAAAGGTGAGGTGTGAGTTGTCAAGCCTAGTATACTCTTAGAAGTTAGTTCAATCAAAGATACGTTATTAAGAATTGTACAATCATAACAAGCACAGGTTTGTGGAGTTAACTTACAAAATATTTTGTTATGAAACATTCCAAAGGTTATTGGAATTAATACAAATGTTTATTTGATTTTATAAATCTAAAATTATTACTAATTTTATATTATCAATTATTGTCATGACTGTAATATTCAGGAATATTACATTACTAATAGCATTAGCTGCTGTAATAATTTCGATTGTTTATCGAAATGAATTAAGGACATACTATGAAGCTTTTGTAAATAAATTACACAATAATGAGAAACCTGGCATTTACACAGCGACTAAATTAGCTCAATACGATGGAATAACACAAAGTAACTTTTACTTAGCAGTATTAGGTACAGTCTTTGATGTTACAGAAGGTAAAATACATTATAAAAAGGGTGCTGCATATCATTATTTTATAGGTAAATCTTTTTCTAATTATATTTGTATATGTTTAACTTTTCTTCCTTCAATATATATTATGTGTGCACATATATTATAATATTTAGTATAATTTAGGTAAAGATGGATCAAGAGCACTTGTCACTGGTAATTTCAAAGATGAGAGTGATGAAAAGGACCATGTCATGGATTTATCATGTAATGACTTATTCACTTTGGTGCATTGGAGAAATACATTCAAGAAAAAGTATATTAAAGTTGGTATGTAAACTAATTCACTGTTCATCACACTGATATTATAAAGGCCAAAGTTTGTGAGTGTGTTTGTTACCTCTTAACACTCAAACGGCTGGACCGATTTTGCTAAAATTTGGTATGGAGGTAGCTGATACCTCTGATTAACATATAGGCTTTATTCAGACTTTTTATCTCATGAAAAAGAAGCAGGTAACACAACTAGGCACAGCTCGGTATAAACTATTTCAGTAACTAGCAACACTTATACTATTCTTATTATTTTATCTTTAGGAGTACTCTCAGGTAGATTCTTCGACTCCAATGGCCAAGAGACAATATATGCAAAAGAGTTCAACAATAAAATAAGGCAATGTGAAATGGAAAAAGAAAATTCTAGGAAAGAGAAGGAAAAGTATCCTCCCTGCAACATTGCTTGGAGTGCGGAGGAAGGCACAAAGGTGTGGTGCACCACAACAAGGTACCTTTTTCTTTCTTCACAGTCTGTTTTAATACTTATTTCATTTTACAATAATTCTAGTGACTTTTCTGTTGCACTGGTTATATGACAAATAGAGACTGCAATGAACAGTTCGCATAGTAAATATCTTCTTGCTTTTATGCTATAATATGAATAGCAGAAGGATAGGATAGTTCAAACATAACTTGTAGAATGGAATTCAAAATGATGATGATCAAACTATAAATAGGTATGTGTTTGTTATGACTATTAATGTGTATATTATACCCCTCTACCTACCCACCACTGGGAATTTGGGAAGGATAATGTTTCCAAACAATATAATATTATATAGGTCTATAGATTGTTTGTATGCAGGATTTTTATGTCATTAAATCTTATTTCAAATTCACATTTAGATGTTTTTTAAAAAAAAGCTTGTGATCTAATAATTAACAGCTCTTAATTACTGTCCTACTGCAAGACTACCTCTAATCTTCTTAAAGAGAAAGAATAAGCATTGATCGCTAAATTAGCTCGCTGCAGGTTGGTAGTTTTAAATAATTAAATCCAGGTAACTGTGCAATGTTTTTTTACCATTAGTCATTGGTGTCTTAGAATTACTAAGAAAGTTGACATTGAAAAAGTCACATTGCCTGCCTTGCTTGGGATCGACCCTGGAGCCTTCTGCATAAAAATCCAGTATGCATGATCAAAGTTTATTTCATCAAGGGGTGGTACTCTGATATACACCAAAGGGACAAACTGTTGTACCTACTAAAAAGAATGGGTTACCATTGCTTGAACACTGACTGACTTTATCCTTGATTTTTGAGAGTTGCTGATGTTCCAAAAAGTTATTGCTATAAGTGCACTGGGAATCAATATCTTTTATGTGCTTTAAATAATTAATTTTTTAACATTTTGTACAGTGGAGGAATCAGAAGAAGCTGGTCTGGAGTTCCACGGCTGCTATACACCCCTGGAGTGGAGAATCCTCGGTGTGCCTGCATCAATGTTATAGATCAAGATTCTCAAGGCCTCTTCAAAGAGTATGATAACTGTCCTAAATCATCTACAGAGTGTATAGTTAGCACAAAAATTTAAATCAGTGTGTTATGTACATATTGGACTAATTTATGTTTTTCTAATACATAGTGGTTACTTTAATGCTTATCAACTCATAAAAGTATTCAAATTTTGTTCAAACTATATTAATTGTTGAATCTCACTGAAAAAGACTAAGTATTATTTGTACAAAATAATAAAGTTATTTATCTAAAAAGGTGTACAAGAATAAAGACTAAATGATTTAGTGTGAAATTTATTTTGTACGAACATTGATACACAGAAATAATACCATAGGTAATAAGTCTTATAGAATTAATTACTTAACCTTATCTTTAGTTGACAAAGAAGCTTCTGTTTGTACTGCTTCATCCAATTCCAAACATTCTATATTCTTCAAAAAGACTTGCATTGGTATCTTCTTTCTATTCAGAAATGTTTTGTTTCCAAGGAGCTTCTTTATTTTGGCTCTACGTCTTTTTATCTTTTCTTTTGTATATTGATTACCTAATTGGAATGTTAGCAGTCTTTTTACTTTTCTCCCACCTATAAGTACCTCAGTCTCACTATTTTGAGTCTTAGGTTCTTCATATATTGTTTCTAAAGTCTGTGACAAAGATTTGACTTTTTTGTTAAGATAGAGTGCTTCTATTTGTTTAGGATTTGCATTTTCAGTCATCATTATACGTTTACTGGGTTTCATACTAACTCTACGATTGGATGATTTACTTGTTTCTGGCATTATAGATTTTCTTTTTCTAAGTACTCGAGATGGTAATTCAGGCACATGAGATTTATCTTCCTCAGCTTCAATATTGGGGTCATCGATTTCCATTATATCTAAATTTGCCATTCTATTTGGCAACTCGGCGTCGAGTCTGTAAAATATTTGAATATAAGTCACACAAACAAGAGTTACGTACCGAATGTAAGAACGAAAATCAAACGCTTACCTAGACGACTCCATAATAGCTGTAACCATCAACTAATGTTTCGCATTATTACTGTGTTATTAAAATACACATTATAACTAAGTATTCAAGTTTATAAAAACCGTTATTATAATACTTAAATCTATGAATATAAACAGATCTGTACAGCGCGCCACGAAATAAATGTGGCACTTGGATACAATTTAATGAAATCAAATTGAAATAAATCAGTGTTGCCAAATAGAAAATTAATTTTAAATTGAATACCAATAATTACTGTCTTTAGAAATAGCGTAACATGTATTATTTAACTAAAATTAAATAATAATTAAAGTCGTTTTATGGTCGCATGAACTAAACTATTTTAGCTTTCTTAAAAGGCTTGGTACCCATCTTATTATAATAAATTATAAAACCAAGCCGCAGAGTTACCCGAATGCGCCAGAAGGAGAGTTATTATAAATTGGTTCCAGACAGAGCTCCAGAGCAGTGCCGTAACTAGCCTTTTATGCGCCCGGTGCAGAAATAAACAAAACAAGACCAGGACCACTAACTGATCCTGGTCTTGTTATAACTGCGCCCCTCTAGGGTTTGCGCCATGTGCCTGGGCACCGCTAGCATCGCTCTAAAAGTCACAGTTCAGTCCAGAGCTCTCATGTGGATAAATAATTAAAACAGTCGAACAATTCCCTATATAGGTACCTACTTACGTCTTTATATTATATTACTAGCTTTCGCCCGCGACTTCGTCCGCTTGGATTTCGAATGTTTTATAGCCTTCCTTGATAAACGGGCTATCTAACACTAAAATATTTTTTCAAATCGGACCAGTAGTTCCTGAGATTAGCGCGCTCAAGCAAACAAACTCATCAGCTTTATAATATTAAAATAAATAATAAGTATAGATTATACTCTTTCATCCATGCAATTATATAGTTTAAAAACATAAATATTCTTTGCCTTTTATTGCTGACTGAACCTTCACCACCGTTACGTTGAAGAACGCTGACCGTTTGTGACAGATTTTTTTAATTCCAGTCTATTCCAAAGTGTTACGTAACTGGTATAGTATATATAATGATTCTACAATAAAACCACAATAGCCTAAAACCATAGGAAGCGGCTATAACCGAGCAAACAAAGTCACTCAGTGTTCTTCTTCCGTAACGAACTATACGTGCCCATAGGTGGTATAGAACAATTCATATAATAGGATAGTCTAAGATAGTAGGTATGGCTAGTAAAGGAAGGTAACAAACCCATCCCCCATTTTATGACACAGTTCTAATTCTAACCCAAAGGCACGCACACAAATAACGTTTTAACGATAATGTTAGATTATTTACTACGTTTTGTCATTCCAGAATAAAAACAAAGAAGTACCTATATTTGGTATGTTGTATTGGTTGTATTAATTACATTATCATTTTTTTTTTAGTTAATATGGAAGGTTTTAGTACAAAATTTCCTAGAGGCTTTCAGACCCGATTCATTTATAATAATGATTATTATGTAAAGGGTTGCGGTTTCTATTAAGCGTATACCACGAGCCTGATAGTATGTCTGTACCACTAATGGCAGGTAACTTTAAAGGCATAATAGTCGAGAAAATGTGTGTGTGGACTTTTTTTAATAAGTACTGGTGTTATAATAGTCATTATAATAATTAAACCCTAAAATAGGCCAGAATCTATTTCTATATTTGTAGTTTATGGTACTGTATGTACCATGGACGTAATAATTATTACGTCCATGGTATGTACATACTTGAAAGTGACCATCAGTTTGTAGTTTAGGCTTTTAAGACAGTCATTAGTAAGTATACGGCGCGCAAAATTCTCTTTTAATTATTGTAAATTATAATAACCACTTTAATTTCTTACTTGGAACAGTAACTAAGAGTTACCTTCTTAAAGCGCAGGCCACACCGCCAGCTAGCGGGCGGGCGAACATCGTTTCACCTCTTTACATACTTCGGTTCACACCGCGAGCTAGTTTAGCTTGCCAATATTTCGCGTAGTTTCCTTCGTTCGTTCGCCCACCCGCCCGCTAGCTGGCGGTGTGGCCTGCGCTTTAGGGGTGAACAGGAGAAGCGCTCATCTTGGCACCGATCAACATTATGGGTCACATCATTTTATCAAAGTGTTGACTAATTGTCTTTTGACTAGGGGATAGTAGGTAAATGATGTCTAGTGGCGTCATAGGCTGTGGTCACCTAGTTCAAGAAAAATATTAAATGAGAAATGAAACACTTGTCGTTTATAACGATTTATTGTACAAAACAATAATACATTAAAATGTACAGGTATGTTTAAACTTTTGGACTCAGGTCCCAAACACTGGACAATCATGTAATTATCCTTCCCTTACAGACACCATATTGCTCGTCGAGGCGTCAGCACTAATAGAAATGACTCGACTCTAGATAAGCAAACTAGATTATAAGATAATAAAAATATAACAATAAATTAATGAGTGCTCTCAACTTAAGTACACATCGTCTATCGCACTGCTCCTGTCGACGGGCACCATGTAGTCTTTAATTAGAACAACGTAATATAACAAATTGATTAAACCTCCTAAGCATACTGAAGTATATACACATTATGAACAACATTATGTCCCCTCTGGTGAACTAGCGCAGGTGAGCAGGTGGACGGGGGCGGCGCCCCGGCCCGCCTCGTCGCCGCATCGACCACTCGCGCCTCTCCTCCACCGCCGGCCCTGGCCTATCTAGCCTAGCCTAATTGTAGTCTTACATGACGCGTCTTTTTTAATTCATACACATCTAAAAGCCAATTAACATTACACCTGGAGACGAGAGCGGTAGAAGTAGCAGAGAGAAGCGGGTGAGGAACTATGTATCGGTGGCGTTTACCACTTGTCAATGACCACCTCGTTCGCTGTAAAACAACGAGAGTGTTAGTGTTGTGTGCGCTCGAGCGGGGGCTGCCGTCCGAACTTACTAAGATCTTATGAAGATATCACAACCGTGTCGTAGTAACATTAAAATGTGTAGTTTCACTGCGGGATCACAACAAACAATGAGTGTTCATGGAATATGTGCGTGCAGTGGCGCTGCGACGGCGTTCCGGCGCTTACAGCTTCCACGTCGGCTGGGCTGGGGACACAAGGACAACACCACGTTAGTGCATGCGGGGAGCGTGCGCGGTGCGCGCCACGGGCTGTGCCTGCCGTGGCGCGGCCGAGGATCTAAGTTTTGCAATTCATTAACAATTGTGTTGCTTTTATTGCTTGTTAATATTTTTGTAACCATACTTTTACCAAGTTATGTAAGCGAAACACCGCCCTGGTTACTAATGTGTTCAAATTGTAACTTTTGTGTTACAGGATGAAACATCCGTTACTTTAGAAGTGATAGTTTGAAGTTCGCAAAACTTTTGTTATAACAAAACATGTTAGCTGGGATCATAATAAGTAGATAACAATTATTTATATGCTAAGGACATGGACTTTTAATACATAGGGAGTTCTGGTAATGGTAGGTAAATAATTCCGTAAGAGGTGCTTTATGTTGTGTTGCTACTGGATTATGAAGGAAAATAATTGAAACATTAATATTGTTGACTATTTTAATATGTAAAATGTATAAACGACTGTACATTTCAATAAGTTATTTTGATAAACGCAACAAGTTCCAGGAGGTTGGGGGACATTCACAACAAAGGTTTTTGAGCATGCCCTTAATCGTGCAGTGTAGGTAAATGTGGGATCTTTTAGATATACTAATAGTCTTGTAATATTATGAAGGCAATAGGTAGTTGCAAAATATCTAAACTATTATTTGGAGGTTTATAATGTATAGTATATTTGTATACTTCTTTAAAATATTATTTGAATGGGTGTTGCTTGTAGAAAAAACACATTAAATAAATACATACTTCTAACGGTTGTAGTCCTTTCAATAGTCTTGTTCATAGATCGGGTATACACATAAATAATTTATAATACAATAATATTTGTTAATGCATCATATAACAAACTGCACTCTTAAAAGTCATAAACCATGCAATGTTGACATGCAATTTTTTATTCTTTTATTATTATATATATAGTAATAAAAAAAAACATATGTACGTACTAACCTTGTACCACGCATAACTGAACAAATTTGGAATTAGGTTTTATAAACTTACAAGTAATGTTATGTCTTGATGATCAAATACTTGATATACAAAACTAAAATTACATCCATTATAAAGTATAGATAAATAAAAGTACTGCACCGTACATGGGATCTATAACAGATATAAGTTCGTACATACATAGACTTTATTGCTTTATTTCAATAAATTATTTTGTAGTAAATAATAAATAGACATTTTACACAGTACACAAAATTGTTAATAACAATAATTATATTGAAACAAGGCTTGACATGGTGTTGTTTCGATGTAACATGAAGGTCACTCATAGCTCCAGTAATAGTTAGTCACATTACTCGAGCTACGGAGGGAGACAAACTACATGTAGACTGTAAGCGAACCGCATCGCACCTCTGACAGGGTGCGGCCGCCGGGCAGTTGTTATTAAGCCAGGATATTACGGTCAGCTTGCAGTCTCTATGTATTCCGTCACTGTGCACTCTGAGGCATGAGGTTAGTTCAGCCTAAGGACACATTCACTTGTTAATATTAGCTTAGATTAATAAGAGCGCTTCTTCATACCAAACAGGGTTTGATTAAAGAAAAAAAAGAAATGCATAAAGGAATGTTAAGAAGCGACCACAGTGAAAGGACAGAGAAAGACATTCTTTTGATAATAGTACTACCTATGCTGAGAAAATTGTAACCACGTCCCTAATAATACACTTACGATAAATTACACTAAGCTAACAATGCACATTACTATTAATTTATAGTATGTTTTATAACATGTCTGCAGTCCATATGGACAAGGTACTGAGCTATGTGCGAGTTCACTATTAAAATTTTAATGCGGAGCTTTCCATGCTACTGTATACAAAAAGTATCAAATGCAATTAATCTAACTTATAAATACCTTTCAATAAAACCAATTTTTGGTGTTTCATTAGTTAGCATTCATAATGAAGGTCTTCACAGCCACTTCACATCAAATAAGTGTATAATATTATGTATATGTACTCAGTAAAAAGAAGAAAACATTAGTCGAACTCACGAATTTGTAAAAAAATGAGCTCCAAATAATTTATTGTCTCGCACATATAAAATGCATAATCACTAGAGCGGGCCGCATTGCGCCGCCACAACTCTGATAGATCTACTCCTAAGCAGTACAGACAACTACAACACTTATTCGTAGCTAGGTTCCGGTACGTCCGGCACGCGTTTGAGCTGATAGCACCGCCGCAGTCAGTGAGCATCCGGTACAAAGTTCACTTGTTCGTTCGGTCAATGTCACTACACGCAGTCCTCGCTCGTCCATCACCGCAGCGCGGGACACGTGCACTAGGGGCATCACTTCACACACCAGGTGCGCCAGAATTAGCATTCAAACTGTTAGATGACTGTTACTGTGGTGAGCGCAGCTCATAGTCTATCGGTTTCCACAGTAAAATTCCGTGCGCTACCCACTCTCGAAATAACTAATCGATTCACACACAAGAATAGAAAATTTAAACTGCAACATGAATAGAATAGGTGGGTGGCGCAGAAATCTATAGGAGGGTATTAGATGTGAATCAAACGGGTGGTGGCACGGCACACGGGGCGGCCGGCTTATAGGGGGCCGTAGATGATGAGGCCAAAGAACACGGCCCACATGAGCACAATCCATTGCATGCCGTCGAGCCAGTGCATCAGCTGCGAACGCTTCTCACCGTCGGAGATCTTGCGCGCGACGAACTTCAGCACCTCGTCGAGGAGCACTACGGGCACCGAGAACTTCATCACCGTCATCCATTCGTCCACCGACAGTGGGGTCACTTGGAATACGGCCTGCGGACATGACGCGACAACACACCGAAACGTTAATATACATACGACATGGATAAAGACAAGTCTCACCGGCACTGGATCCAGCGACTGCAGCCAGACTTCGATATTAGAGCGTTACTTACCGACAGGACCTCAACGTAGAGGATGACGAAGTGGAGGGTGAAGGAGAGGGCCATGGAGCCGACGAGCCACATGTTGGACCATGGGGGCATGGTCACCAGCGACTGGTTCTCAGATAAACTGTTCATGGCGTTCAACATCTCAATTGTTACTAATACAGACAGGGCCATCGTCATAGGGTGAGGGTCAGTGAAGATCTTGCAGTCAACGCCCTAAAATCACAAAACAGTTAAATGTAATGTAAATTAAATTCTATTAAAATCTTTTCAGATCTTACTATAGATTGGAGGAACTCATACCTTGAACTCATCACCTCCGCTGAGGCACTGCAAGTGGTGGGTGAGCTGCCAGTAAGTCATCTGGGGTCCGTAAGGAGAGTACATGAACCACCACGACGCAGCGCCGACGGTGGCGGCACCGACGTAACCACCGATAGCCATGTACCTGAACACGTATTAAACCATTACCAACAGTACATTTCTATGATTACCCAGCTTCAAAACTGTTTTGACTTGACATTTTGAAGAGACTAATGTCATTCGTATATACCTGAAGAACAGCCATCCAGAGATGAGACCCTCGTCAGCCTTGCGGGGAGGCTTGTCCATGATGTCAAGATCGGGCGGGTTGAAACCGAGAGCAGTAGCGGGCAGACCGTCAGTGACCAAGTTGACCCACAGCAGCTGGACGGGGATCAGAGCCTCGGGGAGACCCAGGGCGGCGGTCAGGAAGATGGACACCACCTCACCGATGTTGGAGGAGATAAGGTAACGGATGAACTGCTTCATGTTGTTGTAGATGGCACGACCTGAAGAGTACAGTTAAAGAACAAAGTTACAGTTGGTAAGTCTTACTAATAGCATATCTTAGCACTTTAATAAGTGTAGTGTCATGGATACGTGCCTTCCTCAACAGCGGCGACAATGGATGAGAAGTTGTCGTCAGCCAACACCATCTCGGCGGCGGACTTAGCGACGGCGGTACCAGAGCCCATAGCAATACCGATCTCAGCCTTCTTCAGAGCGGGGGCGTCATTCACACCGTCACCAGTCTGAAAAGATGCATTAGACATGTCATCGCTTTCCTTGTGTACGTAACATTCTACGGATTCTCCCATAATAAGTTTTGAGTGTTCCAGTTTATAAACACTGCTGCCTTAACGTAAACAAAGAACACTTCCAAATGTATTACAATGTGTAAACATTCAATAATATTGGCAAATGGTGTTTCAGTAAATTATGAAGATATCGTTTACAATGTAACAGTTATTTCGCTGCCGTTGTGTTCATTCACTAGCATACTTTGGTTTTCTTTAGCGCAATGTTGTTTATTACCATAGACGCTAAGTCGACGTTAAATATGTTTTGATTGTTAAATTAAAACGCATTGGGTGTTCGTATGTAAGCGAATGGATCTTACCATGGCGGAGATTTCGTTCATGCTCTGCAGGTACTCAACGATCTTGGACTTGTGAGCGGGCTCCACGCGGGAGAACAGGCGGGCCTTAGCGCAGGCGTTGCGCTGCTCGGATACGGGCAGGTCGTCGAATTCACGACCAGAGTAAGACTTGCCGGTGGTGTCCTCATCCTCAGTGAACACGCCAATACGCCTGAAATACATTATTATGGTCAACCCGGGAAGATAGTGCAGTATACCTGGAGAATTTAGAATATTGAATTTAGCTATAAGTTGAATGTATAAGTCTCACTTTAATTATATGAAGTTACAATAGTCAATAAGTCGGAATAGAACATTTGACTAAATGTTTACAAGATACAAAAGGTTTTACTATTTACCTGCAGATAGCCTCAGCGGTAGCCTTGTTGTCACCAGTGATGACGATTACACGAATACCAGCAGCGCGGCAACGAACGATGGAGTCGAATACTTCTTTACGGGGAGGGTCCAACATGCCCACGACACCGACGAAGGTAAGGTTGACTTCATAGGTGAAGAATTTGGTGGAGTCACCAAGGTCCATTTCTTCGGGTTTGAGTGGAGAGTCAGCGGTGGCCAGAGCCAAACAACGGAGGGTGTCGCGACCGGTACCGTACTGGCGGGTGAGTTCCAGAATGCGGTTCTTGAGGGTGGAGTTCAAAGGTACCTTGCTAGTTCCAACACGGGCGTGTGTGCAACGCTCAAGCACACCTTCGGGTGCACCTTTGACGAAAAGTTTGGGTCCGTTGCCGAGGCGGGAAGGCTTAAGAGGTGTGCAGTAGGTGGACATAGATTTCCTGTCACGAGAGAACTCAAGGGTGAACTCTTTCTTCCATTTGGTTTCAATCTCTTGGCGCACAACAATAGCGCAGGAGCGACGGTCGAGACCAGTCTTGGAAACGTTGAAGGGGTTCATTTTCTCAGCGAGAACTATAAGAGCGGTTTCAGTAGCTTCACCGACCTTTTCGAAAGCCTGTTTGAATTCGTTGAAGTCAATAGCGGAGTCATTGCACATAACGCAAATGGTGCCAAGTTCATGGAGAGCATCGAATTCAGCGGCTTTGATCTTCTGTCCCTTAAGGTAAACGTCACCAATAGGCTCGTAGGTGGATCCAGTGATTTCGAACTCAAGGAAGCTGCTGTCGCCACCTTCGATTTTCTCAAAGATGAACATACGGGAAACAGACATCTGGTTGGTGGTCAGAGTACCGGTCTTGTCTGAGCAGATGACAGATGTGCAACCGAGGGTCTCCACAGAGGGCAGCGACCTCACGATAGCGTTCTTCTTAGCCATACGCCTGGTTCCGAGAGCGAGACAAGTGGTGATGACAGCGGGCAGACCTTCGGGGATAGCGGCAACAGCCAGAGCGACGGCGATTTTGAAGTAGTAGACGGCACCCTTGATCCAGCTTCCACCGTGGGCGGGGTCGTTGAAGTGTCCGATGTTGATGGCCCATACGGCAACACAGATAACTGAGATGACCTTAGACAACTGCTCACCGAATTCGTCCAGTTTTTGCTGCAGAGGTGTCTTGATCTCCTCAGTTTCGGACATTTCAGTACGGATTTTACCAATGGCAGTGTTGAGACCAGTTCCGATGACAATACCGCGGGCCTTGCCGGCGGCGACATTGGTACCGGAGAAGAGAATGTTCTTTTTGTCCTGGTTGACGGCGCGGGGGTCGGGAATGGCATCGGTGTGCTTGATGACGGAGACGGACTCTCCGGTCAAGATGGACTGATCAATACGAATGGTGGTCGAGTATATCCTAATGAGACGGATGTCAGCGGGGATTTTGTCACCGACTGACACCTCAACGACATCACCGGGTACGATTTCTTTGGCTCGGATTTTCTGTACACCGGATTTGTCTCCTCTGATTACTTTACCCATTTCGGGTTCGTATTCTTTTAAAGCTTCGATGGCGGATTCGGCATTTCTTTCTTGCCATACTCCTACTACAGCGTTAGCGATAAGAATAAGTAAAATAACGAAAGGCTCGACGAAGGCGGAGAAAGCGTCTTCGTGTTCTTCAAATAAAGCTAAAACCTGGAATACGGGAATAATATTGTCAATACTTTTTGCTGCATTCGTGATTACGTATTAATTTATTTTGGTGACCTATATACTTACGAACGAAATAATAGCGGCTAACAGCAAAATCTTGACTAAGAGGTCATCGAATTGTTCCAGCACTAACTGCCATATACTTTTGCCTAAAATAGAACAGTAAAATATTATCTTTCGTTGCATATATTAACGTAATTTAAACAAACCGAGGAAAATGCTTCGGAGGTTGATATAAGGAATTAATTTGTTAAGGAAAATAAAACCTAGTGTAATTGATGACTCAAATTAACATAACCAAAACTTTGCTATCTAGTTTTAATTACAATATTACGAAAGCGTATTTTGTATTCTAGTCATATATTGCTTACTTGACGACGAAATAGTAAATCGTGCGTTTGGCTTTGACGTAAACAAAAAGTGTCTCTTGGGAACCTTGACACGGTTCTTATTAGAGTCTCACTAAGGTTAGCATGAATGTTGCAGTTTACAAACCTTTAGTTTATACAACTACAATATGCATTATTTATTCTAGATAACAGAAATGCAAGGCAATGAAAAACTGATATTTATCCCATCAAAACAATATCAACGTAAGATAAACATTGATTAATTAACATATTGTGAACATGGATAAAGTTTTGTATTAAGATACTGCTTTAAAATTGTATTGAGTCCAGCAGTATCTATAACTACCGATCCCTTGAGAGGATATTACTTATTTCAGATGACGTTTAACCTAACTGTAGTCTAATTCTATATTGCGGTTTCAGGAAGTGTTTGTAATTTACATTTGCTTTTGCATAAGTTACGAGATTTAGCTGTAAGTGCCCTAGAACCAATTATCTACGAGTCTAGATAAATAATGCGGTAGTCTAGCTACGTGCTCTTATCTTTGTGTTATATCTACTTTAGCTAGAATTAAGGAAGTAAGTAGTGTGAAAGGAGATAGCACACATTCTAGTCGAACGAATTAGAAATTCGAATTTGTAAGTTAATTTAGGTCAGCAGTTAGCTTTGAATTATTTATTAAATCGATGCACTTACCCTCCTCCGCTGGCAGTTCTGAAAAGAGAAAAGAACCATAATTAGAATTTTGAATAAAAGATCAAAGGAGTTAATGTAACAGGCGATAAACTAGTCAGAACAGGCATGCGATCTATGTCGGCAGTTACGATCGTACATAAATACACTACATCGGGCGGAGTGTGCGGCAGCGCCCGCACCGCTCGCTCCGATACAACATGTTCGATCAGCATTTCGGCCAATATTAGTGACGTCAAATGCAAATGTCGGCGCCGCATTTCAACATTTCTGTTCACCGTTTGTCTAGACCCACTCTACGCAGCTTATTTTGATTACTACGTTATCAGTTCGTTCTTAAACCGGCTTCTATTCGGATACTGCGCAAAAATCAACAATTTCAAAACAAAGTAAACCACGTGTGATAATATTTACCAGGCCGCTAGCTAATCAAGGTACACAGTTTTTGCGATACAGAATTATCGCACTCCTTAGCTATTAGCTGTTGATATGCTAATAAATATGGAAAGATACCTTTGTAGCAATGGCATTAACGGAGTTTAGCAGTATCTTTAAAACTGGTATTTGCCTATTATTGTATTTAATGTTTAACGGATCTCAGAAAACAGGTTAGAAAACATTATCTTAAGGACCTCGTATAATGGTAAACAACTTGCGCTAATATTTTTGTCTAGAGCTACTGTTTCTCTTTGGCCATGTCATGCGTCAACATTTTGTTATTGTACCATTTAAAATACCTTTGTGACGACTAGTATTTGAAGAGGCATTTATTTGTTTATAAGGAAAGGTCGCAGAACTTTGTTATCTATTTACTCGTACGACATTCAGACTTTTTCTTTATCGTTGTAATTATTTTAAATCTGCGATACAAACATTATGATAAGGTGTAGTTTGGCCAATTCTTTGTTAAGATTAAGTGACGCGGGCCAGCTAGCGGGCCACGTCTCCGGACCGTGCGCGACCTGCACAGTGACCTCAAAACCGCGCACTTTGTGTCTACGTAACGACCACGTCGCTACGCTCACAGTACAATCGTCTTACCATCTGCCTCATCACATCTAACTACCATTAAACTGACAAATTATAAAGTACATACATATTAAATGCTGAATTGAACTAACAGAATATCCTCCCATTACGTCACTTCCGGGATAATTGAGTTAGATGAAGCAGTGGATGCGCGCTGTTTCACAAGCAGGTTTTGAACGCAGCAACGATAACTGCTATTCCTATAGCAAATGTATGTATGGAAAATGAATTTCATGTTTTCTATGTCTTAATCGTGTAGTGTAATCGGGCAACGTGCTCTAAGTCAATCGTTGTATCGACTCTATTTGCGTACGCAGTCCGGCTGCCAGCCACGCCGTGACTAATGTAAGCAATTAGTCAACGCATCGATATCACCGTGTCAGCATCTGTGCTGACTCGCGGTCGTCAATAAAACTAACAACGGCACATAAAACCGCGAGGACGACCATACACTTGAGTGTCACGTCCTGGAGAACAAACGTCAAAATAGCGCAGGTATAGCGTATACGTGCCGAGACTGTCAATATTTTAAAACAATACATAATATTTCGTCACGCTACATCTACTTTATGAAGTAATCAACGTTCTAGTCTAGCCGTGAGTGCAAACTTTAACAGTTTTCAGACACAATTCACGAGGAAAATAGCCTATTTCAGTGCTGAAATATTATAAACAGTGATCCAATATTATTAGTTACCATTTTAACAATTGGATGACCTTAGTCAATAGCCAATTTTGTTAGGTGGCAGTCCAGTGACACCTTGGCTTAGAAATTGAATTGAGAGTATGAATGGTAAACTGTTAAGTAATAAGTATTATTTTAATGTAATAAATCTGTAATTTAGAATGATAAAGAAAATCACTTTTAAAGTGATACCGAAATAAAGGTATAATAAAAAACGTACGAATTGGCGTTGGTTTTATGTAAGTATTGGAGTTTTTTACCGCTGCCAAGAGAAAGGTAAGAGAAAACCATCACGAATTTGTGGCTAACGGAAAGAATGTTATAGATCTTTTGATACAAGCATAGTTCTTTATATTGGGGATAAAAAAGAAGAGAGCAAAGAACCAGTAGGGTGACAAAATAATGAATACGCTAGATATCAATGTTGT
Organism: Abrostola tripartita; assembly: GCA_905340225.1. NCBI lineage: Eukaryota > Metazoa > Arthropoda > Insecta > Lepidoptera > Noctuidae > Abrostola > Abrostola tripartita. The sequence goes on from HG996491.1 coordinate 4,129,229, forward strand.
GAATTAAAATATCCTTAAATCACCAGAATAATCTACATATTCGTCAGTGCTTCGTATGTTTTAATAGTAAGATGAATAGCTTAGCATGGGCAACATGCTAAAATGGCACCAAAAGTCATATAAGAAAAATATATTTATTCATGTATAGCAAAATCGTACTGTCAACTATAGGATTAAGGTGGCAAAAAGATGAAAAAGAAAATTAACAGATAAAATATTGGAACGTGCAATGGTCGTGTGGATAGCGCGTCATTAGTGTTCGTAGACGCAACCCGCCAACGTAGATCGTCCAAAATAAACCGGGGTACCTATATAATATTTCAGCCGCTAGGCACTCGAATCTCGCCGCGGGAGCCATCGGCATTCCCGAGCCAGAGTTGCCGCACTATTGACTCCTTAATGCACTCAAACACTTATAATCTCAACTGACGCAGACACTTAAACATTCCACCAGAAAATAGACATTTCCTCTAGGTCTAAGATTCCGTTTCATAATGCAATTATGTAAGTTTAGAATACACTAATGTACATAGCGCATTAACGGTATTATAGTTTATCGGTGTCGGTTTATCGGAAGAGCTACTCGTACATGCAGTTATTACGTACGTAATGTTGGTTTTTATGTTTCGAGGACAAATGATTACTAACCGAGTATCGGATAACCATCGAGTTTTATTAGAAACAATCAATCATTCTTAGTTTAATTTTGATAAGCATTTAAATACATTTTAGCGTTACTAATATTTATGCTTTGAATTGTAATACTTGGTTTTCGTTACGAATTTTGTTATTATTTCACTTTTGATAATATGTCTTTTTGCGTTATGTATACATATGTACCTAAACAATGTTCTTATAGATTCCAGTTTCCAAGAGATCTTTATCTATTAACTGTAGCGGTAGAAGATGCTTAGTTACATTGAGTGTAGGTGGGCATCGGTTTTCATGAAATGACGATTTTATTATGCCTGTGGTTCTACAGTCAACTGTATGATTATAGCCTCATTAAAGTTTGTAATTAATCGATGAGTATGGAAAGATGTTAGAGATATTTAAACTATTTGTGGTAGCTATAACGTCATTAACATTGACGAAACTTTAATCTGAATGCAAAAATAACTATTCCGATTAGACTTTGCTTTTAAAATCTATTCTCGCGTGAAGTATCCCGTATTGTGACCGTGCTTCAACGAGTATAGTGACGTGTAGTTTATGTTTTCCGTAGCAAAATAATCTTCAGTTGTACGAACTTACAAAGCCAAGAAAATAAACAAGTCTCGCGGGATCTTGAGTTAGCTGCGTGTTTTTTCAAACGTTATCATCATCCACATCATACAAGTGTAAAATACAGGTGAATGACACTTTTGATAATGATAAACTATTCGCATTACGTTTGTTGTTTAATTTTGCGATAAAACATAGCAAGGATTTAAAAAATAAATGATTAAATATGACTTTATTCTGGCCCTCTCTAAGTATGTTGTCAGATTTTCGACTTGAATAACGACTAACTAGATGTTGCCCTTTGTTTAGTATTCGTGTCCGGGTCGATAACTGGCTGCTTCATGGCAAACAGCTTATTATCTACAAGGTGTATGTCGTTTTTGCAAGAGTACGAGGTGGTGTAGGTAGGTAACATGGATGTCACGCGTGAGGGCGCGTCCCCCGCGGCCTGTGCTGTGCACACGCACCGCTGGCAGCCTCCGCCGCCTCAGCGGTGATCGACAACCTCTGGCCCACTATAAATAAACATCACGGTAAACGCACACACCCCTGGCTATGGTATGTCACCTCTATACTTCGATCTATTCGACCTTTGTTTTACTTAAGGATAAACTGCAGTACATTGTTCTGTAAATTACAAGCCAGCTTAAATAACCATTTCAGTTGTATGAACTTGTTCTAAATACATATCTTTAGAACGAATAGTGTGTGCAAAGATTAAACATCATCGTAATAATGCAATGCTGTAAATGTTTTCAGAGACAGAAAGTAAACAAGAAAATAATATTTATATAACTTTACGTTTTCAACAATAAGTTAATGTTAGCGTGCATGTACTTAAACACATTTAATTGACAGACTTAACAAATATACATTTTGTATAGTAATGTGTATATTTTTGTGATTGCGAAAGATCTTGTTTTTATACTATCTCGCAATTGCCTGCTAATATTTGGTTAATGACTTACTAAGATAAAAATGATAATAATCTTATGTTAATATTAACGACCTGCCCTGGTTTTGTCAGGTAAATGTAGTAGGATCATTAAAATATTTTATTAGCGATAATGAATGAATGAATTCCAGCCACAAGTGCTGCTCTCATTACAAAAATACTACTGCATTAAATATATAGGTTGAATTGAATAATCTACGATAGGTTATTTATAATTGTATCTATGCTTATACCTTGTTATGTTCTTGCTGTTAATAAAAATACTGTATTCGGTCATTTTAAGGCCTTTTGGTTTGTAACCAATGCATCAGATGACTGTCAATGTAGAGTTCATTTAACATAACATCACACCTGTATTCCCCGAAGGGGTAGGCAGAGGTAAACGTATAGTACACCCACATTTCGCCAGTTATGTTGTAAGTTCATTTAACAGTACGATTAAAAAGATACATAAGGCACAATCGTGGATGATCATTGAATACCCACGATTGTGACAGACATTCACTAATACGATATCGATGGTTCACGTGCCAAGTGTCAGTTCAGACAAGACGGAAATCGCGCGATTTCCGTAGTTATTGTAACAATTGTCGCTGCGGATTTTACTTCGACTTCGGACTAAAGATTCGCGCGTCATCAACCGGTTTATTATTACGTGCTAGAGGGCTTACAACTACGTGTTAGTCTCATGACGTGTGTCAATCACAACTCGTTTCTTCGTTAATCAATAAACTATCTTATGAAACAATTTTATCGACATTCCTTAAGTCCTAAACATGGCATTCGAACATCGTCGCTAAATAGACAATGTAAACCTGATATTAATTTAGAATAGCACACAATACTTGTTTTTTCGTACTTTTTTACTGACACGACACATTTTTATTATAGATACTAATCGGTACAATGCACATGTCGTGTCCGTACCATTAAATATATACCTAATAATACGACTCGTAAATAATTAACACTTCGTTTGTGCTTCTTTGCAGCTAGGCGGTGCTAGCGGTGCATTAAATGGAGGAATTACTACAGGTGGATTCATTCACACAACACTCGCAGTCCCGGATATTTGTATAATAAGCATATAAAGTGATATCTATCCATCGGGATTGCTTTCGTTAAAACGTTTTATCACGTGCGATGTGGGCCAGCCTCCATTTTTTAGCTTGTCTAGTTTCACAAATATTTCTAACTCTTTCTCGCCTTGCTGGAAAATTTATTACCTTTACATCGTTCTCAAAATAATTTAATCAGATGGTTTTTAAGATTTTTTTTACCAACATGAACTAAAAAGACACTGCACTGTGTACTATGAGCATTGAATATTTGGTTGGTTTCAGTGACCTTTAATAAGTAGGTAATTGGGTCATAGTAGTGCAGTAACGAGATTATACTTAAAGAAATTAATTAGTCTGATTGCTACATTATAAAATTAATTAAAAAAAAATATATATATTGGCAGAATGCATTGAGAACAGTAGATGCAGGTATATGAATAACATAACTGTGTTACAATAGAAGCAATATTTCTCATTATAATGTAGACGAGATTGCCAAGGTGTATGTTCGGATCTTTAACATACCTACTAGAAATCAACAGACAATGCATTGTAGAAATGTGTACAGAAGCAATTTGTTTAGATGCACATTATGTGCTGACGATTTTAAAGTCTTGTGCTAATTAAGTAATGATGACTCAAAAACAATGAACAATTTTTGTAGTCATACATTCTATGACAAATATTTTAAAGCTTGTGAACCAGGATTTTTGGCCTTGCACTTCGTGAATAAATTAGTACAAAATGTTAATAATTATAATAGGTGCTCCATTTTAAACAAGTAATAGTGTGTCACTTCCTACAGCCATTCAGGAAAGAAGTACTTGATTCCATATTCAACCTCGGCAGGATATGTCTATGGTACAGTTATTAATTAATCTGTTAATGTCCTATTGTGAATGTACAATATCGCACATAAGTTATAACATCATCATTGGCTTATGCACTTATTGTGGTAAAATTTGTGCCATTTTGTATGGCCCTATTCTTGAGGAGCAAGATCAAACATAAACCTTAATAAACTCGGCATTCCTAAATAACACTGTAATAATTTTTAGGACACTATTGAAGTTAAATGTACATTTTTCCTCCTACTAATCTGTTTGTTACCTAATCATTATATTAAAAATAAAAGAATTTAATTTTTGGGAATACTAATGATTCATAGCCAAGTCTAAGATGCTGGCAAAATTTCAAATGACCCTGACTGAAAAATAAATAACTATATAAATATTACTGCCAAACCCAATCTGAATGATAATTAGGAGGGATAAGGTTTTGTATTAGATAGCAGTATTATTTGCAAATTTTGAAGTCACTATATTAATCTGAGATAAATTAAAATATTAAGATTACGGCATTGTGTCGTCAACTGTCAATAACTTAAAATAAGAAGTGAATCATTAGTATACTAAAGACAATTAATGAATAGTTCTCAAAAAGAAGGAAACATACAGGTTATCACTAACTATTAATCAAGGAGCAGGTGCAATTAAAATGCATGAGAAATTAACTCTAGAAGTTCAAACATGTGACCGTAACAGTTCTGATTTAAATAGTTATACTACAATAAGACATAAGGTTTTGTAAACCACTTTACACAAACTGATTTTTTTCTAAGTCACTAAGCTGTAATAAAATAAAGTACCACTTAAACTGTCAGATCATTTAGTAACTTAATTTTTTAATTAACCAATCAATCATTGTCCATTTGCAATGCAAATTAAACAATTGCATAAAATGTAGTCATGGTTTTTTTATAATTTATTTTACAATCTATCTGTCATGACTCCATCATATCTTTGGAAAATCAGGCTTATATTGACTGTTCTGATTAGTTTATCACACACCAATAGCTGTAAAAGGATATATGAAATTGTTTACATGTTTTTATAAAAGTAAACAGAGTACTTACCATTTGGCCCATATTTATCTTGGTTCCTTTTAACTTGGTCTGGACTAAGGCCTTTGTCTGGGTCTGTACCGAAGTACCCTAAGACTTCATCCACGGATTTCGAGTGAGCGTCCTCCATGGTGGTATTACTACGTTGCCGTCAGTTCTAAAAGACAAGAACAAAATATAGGTTAGAAATGACGAGTCATCATTATCAACTTCAAAGCTTTGAGGTTATGTTGCTTTAGTGTGAGAATTTTAAATGCGACGTATATTTATTAAGATATTTTCTTGAAAACAGCGTTATTATCTTCAGGGAGATTGGACATAGTTTTTTAGAAAAAGAATGATTAATATTGAGAACGTATACATACTTTTTTAAAAGTAAAAAAGAAATTGTTAATTTATGAATAATAATTTTCCGAGGTTACCAGAATTTTAATAGCATTTCATATAAACAAGGATATTAGTAAAATACGTAGACGAGTAATGTTATTAAATTTAACGAGTTATTTCCTAGATCGCAAGCACCGTTTGACCACTACACCACTCACCAAGAAGTTTTTTTAATACATGAGAAGTGTCTGTCTTATTTTAGTATTCCACTTATTTTTAGCGTTTAACTCTTATTTTATATAGTTACTACTAAATTTTGTACTAATCTAATACTTTTTCTCGTAAATATCATAAACGACACGAACACGTATCTAATCCAGCCGTCATTTTTTACGAAACTGACGTAGAAGAAGGGGTCGATAGCAGCGCCACCTTTTACGCGACTTACAAACTATTTTTGTCAAACGAGAATCCTTTTTATTAATGTGTTTTGTTATCCAGCAAATAAATTATAATATTCAAGGAATGATTATGTTTTACTAAATGATCCCGAAATAACTTATATTTTCTTAAATTGAAAGTTTATTACAATTTACGATAATACATAAATGTGGAGCCATTCTATAGGTTGAATTTATACCACGTGACTCAAAGCTATTTTTGTGCCATAGGCGCCTACAAAATGCGGTATTTTTAAAATTCTGAATTTTGTTTCGCGTTATGTAACACTTTTATCACTTATTTATAATCACTAATTTCCTTTTGAAACTGGTATGACACTTAATTTGCACTTGGGGTTACTACACTCACGATTGTTTCGCTTTATAGTGCTATTATGAAACTTACTGAAATATTTTTTTTCGACAGCGTCGGGAAGGAAAGAAGAAATAAGAGTGGCGCGGGAGATGTTTTCCCTCCGCGCCCCGAGTATCGACTCCCGGGCGAAGAGCGACGATTTTAGAGCGGCGCGGGCGCGGTGGAGGGACACCGTCGGAGATTTCTTTAATTATTTTGGCAACTGTACTCGATGGCACAGGCGAGTCGCTTTCCAGGGTTGCATGTCGCACGGCGGCCGTCACCGACCGTCCTATGATGATCTTTTTATAGCGGTCGCTGCCCGGCTCGAGCTCCCGGAGCTTGTTGTGTGATGGTTACTTCTGTTTACGACTATTAAAAAGGTTCCCCTTTTTCATTTTATGTAATGTTATTCTTGTGGTTTATTATGGCTTAACCAACATAGTTATTAGAAAGAGCTTTCAATAAGCATCAATCGACCGTGTCGGGAAAGATAAAAAGAACAAATAGCGCATACTATGTGTGTTTTATCAAGATAAGGCAACATTGATCAAACATTAGCTTATCGCTTATTAAGTGGTTTTCAGTTATCATTGTGAAATTAAGTTTTCGTTGCGTTTTCTGCATCGGTAGCTATCATAAGTCATTTCTGTAACGTTCAAAAGCGGTTTTAATGTAGCAAAAGGAGAGTATTATTTGTGGATGTTGATTATCGAGTGGATAATTATTGCTCTACAATTGGATCGTGGCCGACAGGTCGACATTGGTGTTTAGGTTCCAACAGTTGGCAAAGATTAACTGTCTGATGACGCTGATCTATGATACCGAATATTTTCCACCATGTCTTCAACTAAAGGATTGGACGGATCCGTCATAATCAAAATGAACTCGTAAATATATTCATGGGCAGTAGGCGTATCATAGCAATTTATCTTTTGACAACTAGCTTTGCAGTTAACAATTCTATCGCAAGCTTGCTGTAATTGAACTTGATATTATTTTAATATAAACGGGCTTCCAACTATGCTTCAAGTTATGGATCTTACTTTGGAATTCGGTTACTAACAAGAAAAAAAATCATTTTTGTAAGATATATTATGTCTTATCAAAGACAGCTTTATTACACGAATAAAGATTTGATTCTACAGTTAGGTATAAGTAAAACTTACCATGTGTTATTTGTTAGTGCAGATTAGAGTCCGGAAAATTCGTTATTGTAGTTGACACATGTAACTATACGGATGAAATGAAACACAAGACATGTGCAATGTCTTTTGAGAATTTAAAAGAGCGAGTTTACGATATCGATTTCACGGCAGCCACGGAAAAATGTCAACCTTGTGTTTGAAGTACTTGGAATATATTTAGAGAGTGAAAATAGAAAATCGCAGGGAAAAGGCTGAATGCCAATGTTACCGGTTATTTTTGCGGCTAGAAATGAAAGTGTTTTAAAGAATATTACGTTTGGCATTAGCTTTAGATCATTAAACTGTTTTAATATAGTGTAGTAGGGTGAAACACCCCGTGTTCGGCCTTCACTTTGTTAATGGTATTTTACACTTGTCTAAATTATTTTTCATAGTTATTTAGTTTTCTTTACGTAGATAATAATGGACAGGCAATTTAGGTGATAGAATATTTATGAGTAGTTCTGAGTAGGTATAGGTTAGACTGCTGAAAAGGATAATCTACCTGTATCAGTATAATTTCTACAAACTGCATGTTTTTGAGACGGTAACGATTTTGACTTACCTTCGTTAGATACATTTATGTAACATACAACATTCTCACTGTAATTTCAGTGAGGTCTGTGACGAAATTCTTTAAAGTAGGGTATTAAGTAGGTACAATTAGAGCTTTTTCTGTGATAGGTTATAGGTAAATTTATCGTCCCTCATGAAAATTGCTGAAATTACATTGACTGTTGACCACGATACGAATCACATGTTTATTTAATGAAGTTATAAATTTGATTGCTCCCTATCCCTTGCTGTCATCGAAAATGTACTCAACTGGTTATAATATGTGTATTAGTCAGCCGGTGGGTTAGCTGCAATATAATAATTATTTTTTTGGCTTTAATGAGTAACATTTTCCACTTTATTTAGTTGTACCTAATCAATTTATGACCTACAAGATTTTAATCAAAGCTGTGATTTTCACAAAACTGCTTTGCATTTGATTTCTAATGTTTCCCCCTTGCTTTTCTTCAAGCAATAGGTAGATACTAATATAAAATAAAGTTTCATGCAATTATATAAAAATAATTTACCGAATACCTATTAAAAGTTTATCTATGCCAGATAATAATTCGTAAAAACGAGATTTTATGGTCCATAAATAATGTACATCAAAGGTACATTTTGTGTAACGATGGTGTTGGAATGTATTCTGTGTTGCCATACGACAATTTGTCAAGAATTTCAGGGAGCAATTACGTTTAACCGACACTTTATGCTTCGACGCACTCATGTTTCATCCTTACGATTATGACATATATAACATACTCGCATACACCTAGACACTCTGGCCAGATGGCGGGATGACTTAAATAAGAGGGCAGGCAATGACTGGATGCATAAAGCAGCAGACTGGGCTTTGTGGCGTACATTGGGAGAGGCCTATGTCCAGCAGTGGACTGCAACGGGCTGATGATGATGATGATGATACACCTATCAAAGCCTTATGGTTTTATTTGATATGTAAAACGAATATGCTTGAATGCAGCCTAGGCTCCTAGATATTGGTAGCATGAACATTACAAACACAAGACGAATATAGTGGTGAATTGACATAATGTTATGAAGAAGTAAGTATTTCCGATAACAAGCAAAATAAAGATTTTAAGTAGGAAGAACATATTTCAGAAGAACTTAAAAGCTTTTTGAAGTTTTATCATACTTGGTTTGATATGTTAACGTAGTTTATTCCCAATAAATTTCAGATAATCAGGCTTTCAAATGAATAGAAACAAACTAGAACTCGAAAGGTCTTTTATTTTTTAAAGAGATAATAGTAAAAATACACGTAATTCTGATTGATAGTAATGGATGGCGCATACTTGTTTCAGAGCGGATGAATGCTTCGAAATAAATGATCGTTGCAAGTTTAACGAGCGATTAAAAATCACTCTAGCCCGACTAGCGTACTATTTTATAGCCCATCAATTAATATCCACGTTGTCTGTTATTTTAGGATCGCTTCGTCATGCTTTATGAAAGTTTAACTAATGTTTTCCCGCACTTGATAATGTGCATGTAACAAGGTTGTTTAGACATTTTTGCGTGGCATGTTTAGATTTTAACAATGTTAACCCTTTCCCTGTATTAAGTATCGCATAAATGATGCATACCGGTTGTTTAACTAGAGAATAATTACCTACTTTACAGACTTCTGTTTCAGAAGTAACTTTTGAATGTAAAGTATCTTAAATTGCAGGAAGTCTTGATGCCCTATTTCTCTATTTGGGTAATAAGTTTAATTCACTTTAAACTGATTTACCAACTTCGACTAAAGTGTTTACGGTGTCTGTTTAAGGTTTTCATACATTTCGCAGATAGGTATCTATGTCTTAGATACCTGTGCGGTTAAATACGCAGCGTGTACGCATCCGACCTACTTCCTACGTGAGATCATTGACTTGCAGTGTTAAATGAATAAGTAGGTTTTGTTGACGTTGGCACTCGGTATAAATAGGATGCAGTTTTATGCAAAGAAGTCATCCGTTAGTTTTGGTTGTGCGGATTACCCGAACCTGGATTGGCTGAACGGCAATGTGAATTACTTTTTCATCTGAGATGAATGAATACAATAGAAGAGACCCTTATCAAGATTTGAACATTTTATTCGGTTAATGCCAAAAAATTCGAGGATTTCGAAAAACTGTAAGCCAAGGTTTACTATCGACTTAACTAGTATATTGCCTAGTTGATGTGCGGCCTTTTGAGGAATATATAAGACCCTGACTATAACATGATTAAAATATACGTAGATTATATTAGACAGTTTTGTCATACATTATAATTAACTTAACATTAGGAAGAACTCGCTTTGCTTAAACTATTTATACACACGGGAATGAAGGCACTGGGTGACTAAATGTTTTGTTTACTGACAGTTTGAGTGAAATTTTATTTTCTTTTCCAGTTTCGTAGGAGCAGATGTGCATTTATTTTAGCTTAGTCGTTTGGGGACAGTCATTTTGATGTTGGATTTTCGCTAAGCTACTCGATGTTTATTGGGAGAGATGGACAGGTTGTTTGATTTTATGTTAAACTTTATCGTTTATACCTAGATAACTTCAAACATTTGTAGGGACATGGCGTTTCCTAATCTCTCTTAGTATTACGGTAACCAACGTCAATCAAATTTAGGTCGCGACTCTGACTCATAATTGACGTTAAGTGGGCCCTAATCGTTAATTTAAACCGTATCCGACTGGTAACGACTAAGAGGAACTAACTCAACAACACGCGGATCAGTGGAACGAGCTTTTAAAATTCCTAGATAATTTAACGAGTACCGTGATGCGCATGAATATATATTATTCTGATATCAAATAAACTTCGCGTACCGAGGGAGCGTATCGTAAGGCTATTCGTCATCTACAAATAAACGGCCGAAGGTAATAATCAAAATAGAATTATCGTGCTGGGGAGTGTCGTAATCGTCTGCTTTGGCAGGACCGAGTTGCGGTTTTTGGCGGACTACCGGGGATTTGGATCAAGTTCGTATGCGTGTAAGGGGAAACAGCCCATTATAGACAATGCCGGGCTGGCCTCGATCTATTTGGCGTTAGGTTTTAAGTGTCAATGTAATTAGTTGATTGTTTCTTACATTGAGCTACTATATATAGATGCAGAATATACGCAGTAAATTGCAAACGCTAGGTCACCGGAATAGCGATAGTTTAATCGAGTTTGAACCCCCACAAGGAAGGATTCGTACGATTGACGTACACCTAATAGACGTGCAAGCATGTTTAGATTAGGTAGGTAAGTAATGCGCATCGAACATTAGCAAGAAAGTATTCTTAAAAAAAGAAGAGAAATGTTTAAATAACAGAAATCCAATTGTCATTGTTGAACCGCGAGCGATTGGGTGTTGATAGCTTGTAACTGTTTGAGATGCCAATGTTTTGAGTATGCAAAGTTGTTTTAAGAATCTGTCGATTCAGCCATATCTTATCTACCTCGTCAATATGTAATTTATTATATCGTACATGCAAAATCAGTTGGTTATTGTTTATTTTGAATTTGATTTTACGGTTTAGTAAACATTTTCTTGTAACATATGAAATAGTATTTTAGATTTCTATTGAATTACTGTGCTTGTAGATTGACTCCGATTTGCGTCTGCGGCTGCGGGCGCTGACAGTCACACCTGACATCGCATGAGGGTCACAGCGTGACGTAGAGTCGTATAAAAGACATTTTAAAATACCGCTATGTTTATATATAACATACGTGTATATATACGCTTATGACGGTTCAAATTGACGTCAGAGTATATTAGGTGCTTTGTTCCAATATTCGTGGTTTTATAATCTGAAAAGAGTATTTTTACAGCTGGCTGTAACTGTATAGAGTAAACATCACTATCTGGTTTCAACGTATATAAGCATCGATTCCATATAGTTTTATTGATATGCGAATGCTTTTCTGTATATTATTCTATTCTTTTATATCTATTATGTTATTTCTTTAGGGAGCAAAGTTCGTCGTTATTCTGTGTAACCTTTATTTTATTTATAATAAAGTTTAAATAATGGGGTAGTAATATGTAATTAAATCAGTTTCCATTTATCTATCAAAACATTAGTTAATGTAGTTAGTATACTTAAGTTATGTACCTAGGAGGTAACTCTTTTTTGAAGAAGGTATTTCTCGGATCTCAATGCTATTTGTAAAATTAGCAAGTAGTCATTTCTCGAAGATATTCCACGACGATTGGTGGCAGTGGTGTAATGGTCAAGAGCAATTTGAATTCCTCACAAAAATATCTTTAATACATAATATCTAGCACATAATCTTGATTCACGTCATTATAAAAGATGGCGGTCGCGGCCTCCATGCGCGTGACTATCGAGATGTTATGACATTTTTTAATTTATTAATTTTAATAATGTTATGAGTTGTCACAAGCCTGTGTTACTAGGAATGCCATGATGTCTTTATGTTACACTAGGTAGTTATACACTTTATTGCAGGTATACAAAATTAAAAATTAATTTGTAAATTAGAATCATTTAGGTAACTTTTTTCACCATTCATTTATCCTTCTAGGAACTTTTATACGGTGATTTCTTGTTAACACTATACCACCTCTATACATTATTTTCGCTCCTGGTAACACTGGCTTATGTAATCAAATCTCTGCGATTGCTATTATTCAAACAGTAAATTTTTCACATCTCGTTTGTATCGCATGCGCACTGAAAACGTCCGTTTACTCTTCAAATATGAAAGCACATTCCGCAAGTGGGACAACACTCAACAGTCACTGCACAGATCACAGTCCTCCATTGGTAGCACCGTCACGGATGAAAAACAAACTTACCGTATCACTATATCACTTGGTCCCTATCACTGATTTGTGATATACATAAAAATGTATTATTTGTTTTGTAGGTACTATCGAGTGGAGGTAGCGCGCCCCATGAGGAAAGCGTCGGGAGTGCGCGCGGCGGGCGCGGGAGCAGATTGCCGCCCTCTTTTATAAGCTCCGTTGTGGGCAGCGGGCCCGCTGCCAGCTACCACGCTCTCACAAACATACGTGCTCGTGCGCTGCGTGTCGCGGCGCCACGCGTGACTCTTAACACCGCGCGTTACGGCTCATTATTCAATACAATTATTTTCGTGTATAGAAAATAAAACTTGCAAGTTCCGTAGTCACTGATAACATTTGACGTTACCTTTAATTTACAAATTACTACAAGTAAATTGTACATCATTAATTTATTAAGCTAGACCTAAATTGATCTTAGTGTGACGAGAGGTAATTAATTTTCATTACGTGAGTATTTCAATTTGTGCATACTATTTAACGGAATAGTTAACATAATTATGATAATTGAATTGTACGTTTTCTGAGTGTAATGGTTGTTTGACGTGTTTCTATACGCTATGCTTCATTGAAGACTGAATCTTGTGCATGCTACGACGTGCTACGGCGTAGCAAAGCTCATTTGAGGTCTACTTAGCATGCTGAATACTGCACAAATGTTTTAAAACAATTAGTGCCGTTTATACTCATTTTAATCAATTTAATATTGAGTTATCTGATTTTAAATCAAAGTCAAGTGGTCTTCTATCATCGTAAACAAAATTACGATATTTTACTTTTCACTTGGTTTTATATTAGTCAATCGATTTAGTTTGATACGTTTTGATTTTGCAGATAAATATGAAAATATTATTTGAATATAATTAAAATATAAACTTTATTCGGATACCAACATTTGGGCTTTTTTCAACCTAATCTGTGATCATAACCTTCTGTATATCGAAGGCTAAGCGCTGACCAATCCAATCGAAATAAGAATAGTTGCACTAATCAACTTTAATTTAATTACAATAGAGTAGTTATGACAAAAACTATATATAACAGTGGAGGACAAAAAAGACATTAAAGATGAACTTATAATATAAAAAATAAAAATATATAGAATTGCCTGGTGTTTACCGTGGTCTATATTTTAAATAACTAAGTTAATGTGCCGGGTACAGTTTTCGCCGTATCTTATCAAACGCGTGTCAAGGTATCAGTGTTCCAATCACGGATCATGTGGAAATGTTATCATAATCGCCTCTTTCATAATCTCTTGAACTTGTGCAACGCGTGCATTTTTAGATTACTTCATTTAGGGTATAAAATAATACAAAGTAATTTCGAATGTATTAATTTTGAGAATTTCGTGCAGTTATATATGTAGTATAATATGTAGTTATTTGAATATTTATATCAATTTCAAAAACTCTAAAACTATTTCGTATACCTAATTAAACTTCATTGAGAAAGTTATTTTAACAGAATTGTTTAATTATTAATTAAATTAAATATTATTTTAATATTCCTGGAATAAGTAGTTTCTGTAAAATCAAACATAAGTACATACTGTTTCGTACTTACATGTTAGGTACGTGCAAGGTCTTAGGGCACAAAAAGAGAGACATAAGGCCACATATACCAGTTATGTTTTCATGTTTTTGTGAGGCTCGTAGCTATCCGGCTACCCGGCAGATCAGTCGATCTGCGAGGTTAAGCCGTGCTCGCCGCGGTCAGTCTTGTGATGGGTGACCGTTTTCACATGTCGAGACCCCACCGTGCTTCGGAAGGCACGTAAAGCTGTTGGTCCTGCGCCTGATCTCTCTCTGGTCGTGTCGGTCTACCGTCCCATCGGATTATGAGAGTGAGGGAATAGGGAGTGCACCTGTGTCTGCGCGCATACTTGTGCACTATAATATCTCCTGCGCAGATGGCTAGTCTCAGCTGAGACAGGCCGCCGTGACCGAAATTCGGTCTGGAGGACATTATGTTTTCATAGTACCTTTACTTAATTTCATTTGAAGCAAACGATCTCACATCCTAACTCCAGCAACCAGCATGTATCATACAATAAACAAGGTACTATTCTTTAGTTACACCTCTACAATTATTAAAGTTATATGACATGTCGCATCCTAAGAATGAAAGTGACCTAACAAAAAATTCCTGAAATTTCTGTCGTTGATAAAAATGACAAAAAAGTCTACTCATAGGAGGAGTTGTGATTGTGTTTGTTGTGCAGGAAATGAGACCGAACTATTAGTAAAATACCCTATCCTACCAATAATTTGGTCTTTTCTCACCACAGACAACTTCCCTAGTTAGGCCCTAAAAACGTAATTTTGTACCAAAATCAGGAGTTACAGGAGTTTTTAGTAACATCATTTTTATTCTGAGGGTTCGAATATTATTATGAGTATTACAAACTTTTAGCTACGTCAGCCTACGTCGTAGCAGGACTACAGAGACCTCCGTCATCAATGCATGTGCTAGATCACAATCGATCAGGAATATCTACGTACTCGTAATGGCTTTAGATATGACTGATTAGGGCTTGATAACTTACAGTATTATGTTCTACATTAAATAACCTATGATTTTTAATTTGTAGTTTTATTAGGATTATGAGGGATAATTCTGACTAAAAAGTCTCAGTTCTGAAGTTTGGTAACTTTTTACCATAATATTCGGTACACATACTTTAATTCAGATGTATACACAATAACCTATGACACTCACAGTCGTTAAATAGTTGCTACTTAAAATAAAGTCGGTATGACGTAAACATACGTAAGCAGGCTACGTGTTTCGGCGGCTACGTAGCGGCCTTGATTTTTATTTATTCACAATACAACTCTATAGGTATATAAGACCTTAAGAAACTTACTTTATTTCAACTTACCTATAGAGGGAAACCTACTGTTGAAAACTATATTTTTGATTTATGTCGTTTTGTCAACTCACTTCTATCATATTCTATTAGATGATAATATTATGCTGTAGAAGGTCTGATATATTTTGCCAAAAGAATAAATTTCTCATTTCCCATCGGCAGTACGATACTAATTCGATAGTCTTCCGTAGGGAGACGACCACTCCTATAAGAGAATTAAATGTCTCAGAAAAAATCGTTAAATATTTAGAATTCTAATGCACTGCAGCCGCAATTGGGTGCATTAATGAAATTGTGATGTGCTTTTGTCTTGTCTTTATCGTTGTAATATTATTATATTCATTTTTGCGTTTTTCTATAGTTTGAAATATTTAATTAATATGGGCCCAGGGCTCTAATTTTTAATTGGTCCCTGGTCTCAAAGGAACTCATTCGTGACGTTTCATCTCCACCCAGATACAGTTTAAGTTATTCTATATTTGTGTCAAAACATTATCTATTTTCTCCTGGGCATTTCCTGTATTTCAGAAGATCAAAGGTTTCATTAATATTTTGATGTTATGAAATGTGTCATATGGTGCGTTCGAAATACCATGTTTTTATCCGCCTATTTATTTGACATAACGTATCCCACTTCAACGAAATAAATTGTAATTAATGGCTGCAATAAAATGAGGTTTATTTATTTTTATAATAACGTGAGAATTTGTGCTGTCGATCGATAAAGAACCTACGTTTATCACATTATGGTGTAAACACATGTTAACAACGATGTTAGATATATAGTTAGGTTTTCTAGTAAATAGCAGTCCAACTCTGCGTACCTGCTATGGTTGTCATATGGAAGGCAGTAACATTCCGACACATTCACATTACCATCATGATTACAAAGTGTGATCAGTTTGTTTATTTAGTCCTCATTTGAAAGAAATCGGATCAGTGTTATGAAGAATTTTCGCTATTAAAGTGTGACGCCTTTATTGGTTTCAATACGTACTAGTGTGTCACTTGTTTAGGATCTATGAGTCACGGAATTTCGTGAAAATACCCAGCTACAACACTTTTCTAGCGAATACTTACCAATTATCTCGGCTGACATAAGATGATGGTGGAAACCATCCTGGAGTCCTCTCAGGACTTTTGTGAGTGTTGTAGTGTATGTTACTCACACTTCCTTACTGGTAACACTGAAGGCTTACAATCCAACATTCCATTCTAAGAATGCCTCACAAGTTGGTTTTGGATGTTGATGTTGACGTCAAACCTGCCGCATGCAACGTCAAACCGGGCTGTCAATTAAAATGGGCCGTATTTAAAAAATGTCGTCATTAACGTTACGTATAAATACTCGGCTTGAAGATGTACATACGTAGTTTCGCAAGCTCTCACGTGCACATCTTGATGGGAGCTCGAAGAGATGAGGGATGCACGTGTCCATCTTGCTATACTACAACAGATGCACCTAAAACGATCTCAATGCCAAGTGACTTGTTGCTAAGGTAGGCTGACGACAGGTATTATTCCACTGTCCGTGCGTGAACTGGGATTTAGTGCGTTTTTATGATCACCTTCAAACAACGCCCAACGTGTTGTTGATCTCGTGGTTGATGTATAAAAGCCAATATAGAAACACTAACCACATAAAAATACTATAATTATAGGAGCCGAGAGCCTGGCTCTGGTATTCTGATAATAGAAGCGCAAAACCAATCAGTCATTTCTCATGTATCGTGGTTTTGTTTATCGTTTGAGTACAGTACTTACACGTGTATCAGGTCATGTGAGGAGAAATATTCAATTATTGCAACGAAATAGGCTGCCAATAAGGCTCTACCCTACATAAGTACCTATGTAAAAATTAATTTACATTACTGTATGACGTGTTCAATCGCGTGATAAACGTACATAACCCACTAGCACGTGAAGTTCTTCGATTATAATACTTACATATTAGCTTTTAGCCAAATATTTCCTGATTTAAACAACATACATCAACGTTTAATCCAAACCGATTCAATAACCGATGTCTTTACAATATACCGGTACAAGTAATGTTGCTGTATCACGTGCAGCATCACATTTGTCAGGTGAACTGTGGCCGTGGTGTAGCTGGCTGCTTCCTATCTTTTGGACATAACCCGTCGATGGCTGCTAACGACATGCAGAGAGAGATGCATGAGACTATGGGTATATACAATTAAAGTGATAAATCTTTATAGGCTCGCCCTCTATTACATTGGGACCTATAAAATAACTGGTGAAATGTGGGTGCGCTGTATGTGAACCTCTGCCTACCCCTTCGGGAAATATGGTTCTTCGGTGATTTATGTCTCAAAAAGTCTTTTAAAGGGCTATGATGCACAATGCACATTATCATCATCATCAGCCGGAAGACGTCCACAGCTAGACAAAGGCCTCCCCCGTAGAACGCCACAATGAACGACAACTTGCCATTTGCATCCATGATGCACATACATGATTTTTATTTATCGATCTACAGATTTCGCAATGAATGTCCCGAAAAATAGATTAAGATTCCTTGTCCTAATATAGCTGAAAATCTCAGCAACAGAACTATAGATAACAATTGCGATTGAACATGCGGTGCTCTATTGTACTGTTTCCGTGTGGTGTACTCGCCAATTTTTCTCTTCGTATATATTTGGCAGTGTTATCAGACCATAGATCTGGCTTGGCACGGCCGGCTCAGTCTGCATCATTGCCAGCTACATTGTTCCTCACCAGACACTTACGTGTATGCGCACATGTCTGTCAAGACTACTATTAATCTTCGAAAACACGGCGGAGTTTTTCGATACAGACTATTTTTTAGATTATAGCTGAAAGGCTGAAATAAAGCTGGATACGGTTTTCGAATAATATCTATTAGTATTTATGTTTGCACTGTTTTGGCATGAAGACGAATGGAAATATTTCGAATTCATATAGCACCTTTAGGTTAGCTATTTAATCATTCCCATCTTTTGGTCAGTAAATCACCCGTTACCGAATATTAAGTGGTCTGGCAATGCATTCAATTATAAGTAGTACCTAACAATAACAAGAGCCCATCATAAGGAACTCTGCGTGTAATTTATGTTTGTTTAGAACACATAACTATCCTGTTACGACAGCTTACTCTTATGATCTGTTATGAAAATTGCATTATATTGTAGTATTTTACATTGTTTTTCTGTAAAATGAATTTATGATGCGGTCGTGAATTTCAAATATAAATAAACCCTGCTAAGTATTATAGGGCATACGAAAAGCGTCACTATGTTTCCGTACATTCAAATGTTAATTTTAAATATTACGTACGAGTTTATTTACGTGTTCAGCTCTAGATTCGGATTTTATGGTTCTATGATAATGGCGTCTACATACGACAATAAGTGCGTTAGATACAGCTGTAAATAATGTTTAGCTTTTATCGGCATACAAGGGTCGGCAGGTAATTCCTGGCTGCAAGCCAAACAAGCCCACGCACTCCGCTCGTCTACAAAACAGGTCATAATATTCAAAAATGAACTTTAACGTTACAATTTTTAGGTTGTATTTCAAATGTTTAAGTAGCAAATCTTGAAATTGATGTCCAAATCTCTATTGCCATCTGCCTTGAGCTATGTATTTTTATTTAATCGCGTTTATCGCTGGGCCATCGTCAGTTGTGTTCGTCGATAAATCACGACTCGCTGTTGATGCTAGATGAAGGGAATGTTATGAAAGAGTCGTATTAATACCTTAACATGCTAAACCAAATCGAGGCGAATGATGGATTAACATGAACCTATAATCCATCATTTGGTCACTCCTTGACTGTTAATAAGATTAACATTATTATATGCAAATCATATTTGATTTATGTATACGTCAATGGATGTGTAGTGACGGTTACATTGCCCGAGCATAGACTGCATTTCTAGATTACGTAGCACAAATTGTTGTAGGCTAACTAATATCTTCTTGAACTAAAAAGTGAAAAACTTTGGACCTGACTATATTAACCCATCTTGCCTATCACAGCATAGTGGAAAAGTTAAATAAATACAATATTATAAGCTGAATTAATGACTTTTTTGTTTAGTAGTAACTAGTTACATAACTACTAGTTACATAACTAGTTACATAAAGCTATATTACCTAGATATCTCATAGTATATAGAACTAAGATGACGTTAGGGCAACTTGAAAGATACACGGAACAATGAAAAGTAATGTCATAATAGAAGGTTTTAACCCATAAAGTCTGCTGTATAATTCAGCCCGTTAACCTCGTATGTAGGGTTGTACATAATTATATATAAAAAATATACATATAATGGTGAGTTAAATCAGTGCTATGGTAACCTACAGGTATATAATAGTACTGTCGCATTGAACATGCTAATCTAATGTTTTAGGTACACAACGTATTTACGACAGTCGTACTAGCATCAAAAACGCAGTGACAATCAGTGTGTCAAATTCTATGCTATGATTAGACCACGGCTTCTCTTCCTGTCGGTATTGTATAT
Source organism: Abrostola tripartita (assembly GCA_905340225.1). Taxonomy (NCBI): domain Eukaryota; kingdom Metazoa; phylum Arthropoda; class Insecta; order Lepidoptera; family Noctuidae; genus Abrostola; species Abrostola tripartita. The sequence goes on from HG996491.1 coordinate 4,149,450, forward strand.
AATATACATCTCGATCTAGTATAAGGAGCATGTATATAGCTTATGATATAATATATAATTGGATGACAAAAATAATGGTTTTAATTGATCATGGTCGCGTTGAGAGAATTGGGATCTTAAGATCGACCGGAACGGTTTTCAGGTCGGTAGTTTCTTCATACCTGAAACATGAACATATCGTAACGTATGTATTTGTGGTATTATAACAGTGTCCCATTACCGGGACGGCCGCGCTCCGGCAAGCGTGCGACACACGGTTTCAACTTGACACGTTTATTTGTTCTACACTGAATAAGATGAGCTAATCAGAAATAGCAATCGACGTATCGTAACGTAGCAGTTATATTTGGGGCTAATTAATGCTGTCTATAATTAGTACTGGTGGTCCCTGGTAATAGGACATATTGGGTTACTAGTGACTATATTACTTTAATATTGTATGTAGCGCTTACCGGGGATATAAGAGAGTGGCTTTATTGACTCGCATGCGGAAATGAGCTATATTTATGTTTGATTCTCGAGGTTGTCGAAGAAAGAAAAATAGATTTATGTTTTTCTGGCTTGAAGTTTGAAAGTTATGTGTCATCATTTATTTGATCGAATCGTCAAATAGATGAGGTGATATATTTTTGAATTAGCGTCGCTCTACTTTTTTCATCCACAGTAATATAATAGTAATAAAAATCTTCAAAAATCCTGATATTAAGATCTTTTTTTTTTTATAAGATATTAATAGACTGAAATAGACGGAGAAATAGGTGTAGGTATATAATAACATAGAGAAACTTAAATACTACCAAAACAGCTTAAAACATTTTATTACCTAAGTATATAAAGCTAGCATATCATTGTTAGTACATGTGCAGTTTATTTCCCAATCTATCACTTTACAATAATGATTCCTTCCTTTGATGTAAGTACAAATGAACGTTATCATCATTTATTAAACAATAAAACTGTAGACATAAACCTTTAATGGCGAATGTCCCATTAAAATAAATTAGTTGTCCGGCTCGACTCTGAAACCCAATTTTAATTAAGCTAAAGATAAATTTTCATGAGTTACGAGACACTAATTGTTGTCGATACAATTGTATCTAGTTATTCGACAATAATTTGACATAACAATTGTATGAAAAATTGAACTGGAAATAGTGCATTTGTTTATTGATATAATAGCTATTCCCCGCGGTGTTACCCGCTATCTTTTTTCGGGATAAAAAGTCTATAAAGCCTATATGTTAATCCAGGGTGTCAGCTACCTCTATACCAAATTTCAGCAAAATCGGTGCAGCCGTTTGAGCGTGAAGAGGTAACACACACAAACACACTCACAACACAAACATGCGTGATCTGTGAAAGATTTATTCTTTTTTCAAGCACTGGGTCTACGCAAAACAAAAATATGCATCGATTTAATATTTTACGTTCTCGATACTCGAAAACGTTAAAAACGTGTTTAGTAAGATGCAAACATTCGTCAAAATTTACGATGGCATCAATCTATACATCTGATTTATCATTTTCAGCATGTTTTTTTATTTAGGTGCATGTTTTACGACTTGTCCAAATTACTTTACATTTCGAGTAAGTTTGAGGAGGTTAACTATTGATGAATATTGTGTTTTGTTGTTAATGTAATGATGTTTGCTAACAAAGTTGAATTTGTGTAGGTACTGATTTCAAGATTGATTGTTATAACGATCGTGGTATCATTTTATGATTGAAGTTTTCATCTTCATTACTATCTGCAGCCCGATTTTTCCCACTGCTGGGCACGGGCCTCGCTTTTTTGTGCCGGTCTCCACACCTCTGTACCAGCCTCATCTAGGTTCTACCTACGATGGCGACGATGTCATCTGCTCATCTCGCTGCAGGAGGGCTAACACTTATTTTTCCAGTTCTTGGACTATTTATGTTTATACTTTATAGCATTAAGTACTCTAAATCTTACTGAATCTGTATTATCCAAACTCTTTTTGTTTAAATTGACAGCAAAAGTGAAGATAAAAGATGTAAAAAGTTGGTTAATGATCTATTAAACTCTCTCGAAGCTAAGCGGTAATGGTACATAATGACGTCTATTATAAACTTTTAAAGTCTGTAAGATGAAAATTTGCGATTACTTCGTCACGCTGGGAAGCGCGACTTGGAGAGAAGGTCAAGGCAGAGAAAAGGCATTAGCGTGCTTTAAAACTATTCCAAGTGATTCCACTCTTGTGAAAGGTTATCTGAAAGTGCTTTTAAGCAAGACCTGTTTTTTAACCCCCTACGGAAAAAGAGGGGTGTTATAAGTTTGACCGCTATGTGTGTCTGTCTGTGGCATTGTAACTCTAAAACAGGTGAACCGATTTGGATGCGGTTTTTTTTATTTGAAAGTAAATTTTCCAGCGATGCCATGTTACCCCGCCGCGGCATTGTCTTAAATAGGTGTTACTCGGATTGGATTTGATGGCTCAATGATAGGTGTTATTTTTGACTTTTTAAATGACCGCTTTTCTTTTTAGCGTTGGGGGTTTTTTACATTTTAAATTGTATTTTTAATTTGGATATTTTAGTTGACCACTATTAAGCAATTGTGGTGACGTATAAAATAGATACGACAGTAATTAAAGAAAAATGTGAGTATTTAATTTATAGATGTAGAACGGAAACCACTTGTGCAATAAAAAGAATCGATGAAGACAATATAATCCAAATTGAAGTGGGATTAATTAATTGAGGCTACAACATTACTACACTATTAATTAAATTACCTATATGTTTATTGAGCAGGTACTTTTGTTCCACGAACCCTGACGAGTATAGAAGCAATTGAAACTAAATTGATACAAAATCTGGGCAATCCCCTGAACTATTTCCGACGGTGTCTATAGATAAATCATGGATTTACCATTGCAATGTGGAAACATAATACGTTCAAAGTCACGCATAAATATTTCAATACTACGTATTTTCGTCTTCGTCCTTTGCTCTTAGTTCGTCTTTAGATGTTATTAATTATAATTTTAAATAAGGTTTAATTAAACATACTATTATTTTAAAAGTAATTATTTATGTACTCTCGCACTCCGTTTTACTTATTAGAGCATTATGTCAGTCAGCAGTCACTTTTTTAATGTAGCACAAAAAGAAGTTGAGCTGTCTTTTTATATAGCTTGACGTTCACGTAACACCGAGTAAAAAATAATTAAAGCGTCAGCTGAAATAATACTAGAGAATAGTGATTAGACTACGTTATGACTTTCATGTCCTGCAATGTGCCTAATTCTAAATCAATCTGAAATATGTCCGTCAGATGTTTGTTTATGTAGTTCTGATTGAATAATGATTACGGAACCAGAAGACAACGCAGGCACGACCAGTTTGATTTGATTATATCAGTTCATAATTTGCTTTCCAATGACGATTCATATAAGATTTTTGCTTTGACCTTCCTGAATTAGCTCGTAGAGATCATTTACAGAGAATATTTACAGGCATAGCAGCTGCAGGAACGTCAACCGTGAATGCTTTCTCCATGGTTTATGCAGACACAAAAACATTAAGCGTTTTATAAACCATAAACGAGATTGACACGAAATTTTGTTTCGCCTTGTCAAGATTAAGAGGGCAAATCAAACGGTCGTAAATTTCGGAGAGACCGAGAAGTACTCCCACTCGCGGCGGCGCATATGAGTGTTGTTATAATAGAATGCTTTAGAGACGCGTAAAACAATAATTAATTTAAAAAGAAGTGAGCTGGCACTTGTCCATAGAAAAATTCCGCGCCGCGAGTGGCCGCGGCCGCGGTACAGCCGCGTAGCCGTCGGCAGGCGGCGGTCGGCGGCGCGCGGCGCGGCCCGGCGTTCGTTCCTGAATGTTTGTCTAACTAAAGTAATAAATGATTCCCTCACATGTCTCCGCGTTAATTTACTAAAATCTGTTACTAAAACATTAAGTTGTAAATCTTAATTTTACATTGATATATAGTGAGAATAAAGCTTCTTTACATTTTATTTTAGTAAGGAACATTGCTCCTAGTTGTAATTAATTAATGCTACAATTACTGTATCGGACATGTACAAAATATGAATAAACACTAAGTAAAGTAACTAGAATCTGAAAATTATATTGATAATCTTCATAACATATCACTATTCCACGTGAATGCAACCAATAAATTCAGTTTGCTTAGTCATAAGTCCTAATGTAATCTGTTTGTTCTCACAACGATTTTATAATGCCACAATAAATTTCAATGTGCACAAACATTAAAGTCTAAGATGTAGTAATAAATGCGTACGACGCGTCGGTCGGTTTATTTATTTTAATAATATGTTTGTTTGCAATTCGTCCTTTTATAAGTTATTTGATATTTTTAAAGATTTTTTTGATGCGGTCCTACTGATCAAAATCAATTTGAAAATGAAACAAAAATAAAATCAGCGTTACAATGCAAGTAGAGTAACATTTCCGCGCATCAACGTTCCATTAAATCAGGAAGAAAAATATTTGCAGCTTCCTAACTTTTCGACATGATGATTTATTTTCTTCGTGATTATTTTAAAATGAAATACTACGTTAGATTCTTGTTTTTGTAGTAAAACGATGCAGCGTGCAATGTTTCATTATTTAAATTATTATGCTGCAATTGTTTACGATTGTTGCTATTTGAATATAAAATATAATGCAATCTTTGCAATGAAGTTGTAATAAACTTGGCCTTAATATTGACGTACTGACATAGTCTGCGACTCAATTATACAAGTTAAATTGCTTGAAGAGCCTTACTGATTGACCAATCAGAATAAGGTACGTTGCTCGCTCGCGTCATTGTACGTGTTACGTCAATTTACTCCGGTAACTGTTGAACACGTCATTATCGTATGTTTTGATGCATCGATTACCATTAAGTAAGTTAATATACTATTACTAGAAGGACATTAGTCACGTATTGCATTGCTAACTTTACACGTAGATTTGTAGTGGGTAAAATAATGTATATTTTTGATGATAACTTGTTTATACAATAAAATTACCCATCTCAAAATATAGAATGAATAGAATTTAATATACTTAATGTAGAGGTCGTTCGATAAAAAATATAATGTATGAAGTCCAAATCAGCATCCTTGTATACAATTTTTTCTGCTACAGCATTATTGGCGATCGAGATTTAGTATTTCATAAGTAGGTAAGTATAGTATTTTAATAATTGTAGAGTTAAGTATGTCATCCTATGAATGAGCATATATGAGTGTTAAAGGAGGCCGAATCGGCCTTCTATTGTTGAAAGCAGGATTAGAACTCGCTCATACGTTGCGGTGATCAAGCATATTCGTGAACCCCATCTTATTCTAAGTACCAATGCAAAGGACAAAGAAGAAGCATGTATATTGTATACCTACCTGCTGAAAATAAATTCATGAAAAACGTTCTGCTTATTTCTAAGCGTGGTAGGCAGTGTCCATGGATTTCTATTTGCTACGATCCTGGCATGTCCCTATCACAATAATTATCATCGGATTATAATATATAAATAAATATGCATTTTATTCACTCCAATGCCGCAGCATATCGGTACCCCCACTAATTATAGCCTCTAGTTAAGGCATAGGGTGTTGCCATGACTACAGAAAGAAAAGGCTTTCAAGAAATCGATATGACTGCGTTATTTATATTCCAATAGAAATAACTAATTATAATCCTAGTTGATGGGACATTTTTGTAGTTCTGTTGCATAGTAGTTTGGTCTTGTTAGTAAACTTAAGTTAGAATAACTTGTCTTTCGTCTATTCTTCATTTCTTTTTTTAACATACGCAATTTATTGGTATACAAAAATTGCTTGAATCCTATAGATGGCATACCTATAAATGCTCATAGTAATATTATACCTATAAAGCTATGGTTTTTGTTTCGGACGTAAGCTAGTACAAGAACTCCGTAATTTATAAAAAAATACAATTTAAAACCACGGATTAAATAATACCTGTCACTGCCGTTTGTATATCGAAGAATAGAGATGTCAATATACTTAATACGGGGTTTAGTTAATGTCGGTATGATCATCGTTTATGAATAAGAATTTAGTTTAAATTTTATCTAAATCCTATTTGCCTATTTCGACACACATCAATTCATAATATTCATTTATCTAAACGTACTTCGTAGCTTCAATAATTATGTCAGTTTTATCACTGTAGTTTAGAAACAAACTTACTTTGTACCTAGTGTCTTACTTCAAAGCAATATTGTATTAAATTTACTCCAAGTAATATGTTCAAATAATAGACAAATGTAAGCATACGTTTCCCCGCAATGAATGTCAAAAGTACGCAGTTCGTAGATCTCAATACCCGGGATATGCAGTTGGTATCACACCAAAATATCTGTATATTATGCAGATATTACATTATGTACGATTACCTTGAGTGTAAAATTAGATAGTCTTACATGTGAGCAAGTGCTACACGCTCGAGTTAAATATTTTTAGTGCTAGCACGAGTCCGACATCATGTTCGTGTGAAATAAGGGTAATCATTTTTATTCCGATATGTTTTCTTAGATATATTAGTAGAATAACTTTATTTTGATCTAACCGATAGCTCTTTTATGCATTCTCTGAGCAATAATCTTAAGCTTATCCGAGTGTTTTGTGGATAATTCATACATCTTTGGTTTGGCTGTGTTTGGCCAGAACGTTTCTGTCTGTTCGTTTTGAAACGATGCATTAAATGATACGTAAGTTTCATACGTTTTACTGGGGTGTTCAGAAAGTGTAAGGTCATTTATTTCACCCCTCTGATCTGAGTCGGCATTTATTTATGTCGCCGCGCATGCTCCATTCTGAGAGACTGCGGGGGGTGGGCTGAAGGGAACCATCTGGCAGAGGCATGGAAAAAAACATCGCCCTCTAGGTATAGCTTTACGTCAGCGAAGTTTCTTTAATATTTGTTGATTGTGCAATATGACCATGTTATTTCATTTGTAATATGCATTTCTTTTATTAGAAAAGGTATCATAAAATCTTATTAGAATAATATCTAAAATTAAATCAGTAGGCCATGTTTTTGCACAGCTAATAGAAGTGATACCAACATTTGTATAATTCTCACGTATTTAATTAATATTAACGTGTTAACTAGGTACAATAAAACTAAACATCGAGGTGTTACTTCTTTTATTACTTTGCACAGTAGGAGGCACCTACCTCTTGACCATTGATCAAGACCTACTCTTATATTGAATTGACGATTAGGAGTCAATTCGTTTTCCTTTCATTATATCACCTGCAAATTAAAAATATTATAAATTATAAAATGTTAACAATCTATAAAAATGGGTACTTAAGTACTTAGGTAATTAACACAGGTATTAATTCTGGCACGTATTAAAACGTTCTATTTTAGAAAATGTCAAATAACAGTTTAAAATGTTAATCTTTCAGGGGAATTTGAAATTTTGTAATTCAAAAAGTTTGTATCTGGTTATCGTGAGCTTTGGTTAAATTGATGACGTGAAATAAAGCACAGATAATTATTTCTTGTTATGTAGTATATTTTTCGTACTTTGGTGATAACTCTGTGATTAACGTAAGAGCTGACCAAGCTACTAAACGACACATAAGGGATGAAATAGCGTGGCATAATTCTTGGTTTGGGACGGCACGAATTCTACGTGTGAAGTGTGCTAATAGGGTGTTATTGATTCCTCTAATGGTCCAAGTGTAATTGGTGCTTTTATTGAACAAAGGTGTTATAAAAATTCATTAAGAAGTTCTTACCCACTGTATTCTTTTTAATTAATTAGAACGTAATGAGATATAAATAGCGGTATGGAAGTAAAAATAAACAAATCCTTGCTCTTTCACAAGACGTACCTAAGTAATCAAAAACAAAGCCAAGTCAGTTGCCTTCTACGACCTCAGAATACTGTGTCTACCTAGCTCGTTCATTCATGTGACGTAAGCACCTGAGTGACGAAAGTAAGCAAAAGTAATGTCAAGTTAGTCGCCTTCTTACACCTTAAAGTGCAACAAACAATAAAATAAAAGACATATATTTACATGGCTGTCGTGTTTTTTTGTAATATATGTTTTTATTTGTTATTTTTATATAGCCTATGTCACATCTACGTATTGTCACGAAAGTGCAAGGATTCTAACGACACTACATACATCAAAATCGGTTCAGGCATTTAGAAGATATGGTGGAATAAAGTAACTGACATACATACATACATACATGAACCCTGAAAAAATTACACTCCTCTTTAAGGGCAGTCGTGTTAAAAGTCAGGTTATTCTATCCAGTCCCACAGAACCCAGACAGACTCTTCTAGTTATTCCGTAGTCTTAGTACCTACTCGTGTATCCCAGGTAAAGTACAATTACGTCTATTTCGGAGCACCTATTTATAGACATTTTTATATAACGATACTGACATACTTGTATTTGGCAACATTACCGATATTCATCTATTTTTATACGTAAGATATAGATCGGTACGTTCAGTTTGAACTAATTAGGTATATCGTTGATAAAGTAACTAGGTACGTAAATATATAACACGTATCAGACTATTATTACAATAATCAATAATTTATTTTTATGTTCAGAACATCGTGGGAACGTAGGTCACATCTTACTCTACATCCACTTCTACTGGTAGAGTCATGTTTAAAAGTATTAAGCGTGTAGAGGGGACGTATGAAAGAAGATTGACGCAGATCTATCACTAAATATTCAGGGAATAGTTCATGGATTATTTGGAAGGGGAGTCCAACCCTCTCGAATATATTTAGACAAGACATGGGTGGTTCGTCGCTAAACACGACTGCTGAGCATGAGGTCCTGGGTTCTAATCCCACTTGGCCCAAACACCAGCCACCGGGCACAAATACAGAATCCGTGCTGCTACTGAGAATTATCTCAGTCTCGAGGGCAATAGGCTCGCCCCCTATTACATTGGGTTGCATCTGCCCTTACGGAAATACAGGCGTGATGTTATGTTATGTTTATGATCTTACTTACTTTCATATCTAGCTACACTTACATTACTACTTTCCTATATCTTATAAAGTGTGTTATAATGGCCTCACTCCCTAATGGAAATAGATCGAATGTCTTGTCTTCTATCTATAAGCTGCAGAGTTGGGAACCAAATCTATCGCAGATGACATTCGTAGAAGTTTTTGGAACACGCCAGCCGCTTCAAGAGTTAAAACTACCACCTACACAATGAATTTGTAACAAATCCTAGATACACTGTCAAATGTTAAGTATTTAGATTCCGCCTTTTTGCTCGCTGAGAATTTTTCATGTAATTTTATAGAAAATATAGCATTCAGTAGCATCTAAAATACACTTGTGACACCAGCCTGTATTACATAAAATGCTTTTATCAAGGTAAAGTCGTAAACCCGATTGTCAGCTGTTTAATGACAAAATCATTTTTGACACAAAAACTAGAAACTAACAAAGAACATCAAAAACATTCCGGAGTTGACATCTGAAATGTGTCATCCGTTAGGTTATGTAATTATTTAATGATTTGGCTAACAAAGCTCGAGTTGTGTGGTAATTAAAACTGTTATGTAGGTATCACACATCATTAAACTAAATGAATGTTGAGAACTGAGTACGTTACGGAGGTTTCATCATCGTTTAAGGTTTATCCAGTGGCAGATGAACCTAAAGGCCAATTAGGCACGTGCCTAAAAAATGAGGGACCCCAGCCGCCCCTGGGCACATGTTTAGGGCGGCTGGGGTGCCTAATATTTAGTCGTTTTTTTAGCTAAGTCCCTATTTACTTACATAAAATTAAATAGGTACTATACTTACTAGTTAATTACATAACATACTATAACATCACGCCTGTATACCTCGCTGGGGTAGGCAGAGGTGTAAAGTACACCCTCATTTCGCCAGTTATGTTGTGGGTCCCAATCAATTAGGGGGCGAGCCTTTTGCCATCAACCGGGCACAAATTCAGACTTCGTACTGCTACTAAATTACCTAATGGAAGAACCCAGTAACACTTTGCCCGACCCACAAATCGAACCTAGGACCTCAACCTCTGCAGTCGCGCTGTGCGACCATTAGACCAACGAGGCAATAGTTAATTACACTTAAATTAAATACCTAAAATAAAAGTGTCACGTGACTATTTTTTTAAGGCGTCGACGTGGTGCTTCCCTGGGCGCCGTCTGCCTTTAATCCGCCTCTGAGTGTCTCTATTTACCTCAGCGCAGTATCAGGGACGTGCCGGGTATTTTCTTCATTCATTCATTTTTATAAACTGTCTTTGTATTCATAAAAGATGTTCATACCGTCTGTCAGAATCTATCGATCTACTTTTGAGTCCTACACTTATGTGCGGTTAGAACTGAGCGCCTGAAGATGGGAGATGGTTAAGGGAAAGGTCACGTTAAGAGTAGGTACCTGAAATTAACCAGAATGTATGAATAATGATTAGAGTGGGTCGTGAAAGGCGTAGGCATTTCAGGCTCGTAGTAAGTGGAAGTCTGTGGCCTTTGCATCGAACCCTAAGAGAGATGTGTGTATATATCTATGTATGTATGTAACGGTTGATTAAGATAATTTCTTACCCCCTTAAATGAATAATAATAACAGTCTATAACTGTCCCACTGCAGGGCAAAGGCCTCTTCTCGTATAGAGAAGGATTGAGCACTGATCACCACGCTAGCTCACTGCGGGTTGGCGATTTCAGATAATTAAATCCAGGTTTCCTTACGATGTTTTTCGTCACCGTCAGTCAGTGGTGTCTTAGAATATCTAAGAAAGTATTTATGACATTGAAAAAGTCACATTGATACTTGCCTGGGTTTGAACCTGCAACATGCATTCATAAAAAACTACAATTTTAAACAAAATATTAAATTATACCTGTCACTGTCGTTTGCATATCAAAGAATAGAGATGTCAATAGACTTAATATGGGGTTTAGTTAATGCCGGTATGTCCTCGTTTATGAATAAGAGGGTCAGTGTTTACCTCTTCGATAATAGCTTAATTAATGACAGTACAGTCCTCCCTGTCTGTCCAATCAATGGTTTGACAATGGTTTTACATCCTTATCTATTTTGATGGAAAACTATATCATACTTATTTATTAAAAGTCAAACAGTGCGCCGCGCCGTTGAAATCTTTTTTCATTCCAATATGCTCTTTAAGTTTCGAAATTGACATCGCTTAGGGAGAAGCAATGCTGCCTATTGTGATTTATGGATTTAGTAATTATAATAGCATGTCTGCAGCTCATAAACCTCAGAGCAGAGGACAGTAGGTAGCATTATACTCCCAACGACCCGTGTTGTCCCAGTATTCGTAGTCATTAATTCTGGGATCATTTACACACTCCGATGCGTTATTAAGTCGTTCCGTGCGTAGTCGTGACTTCTAATTTCTATACATTTTTCAGAAAATGTTCAGTACCTGTAAACTTGCCTAAAAACTTGAAAAAAATAAAAATAGTTATGCTTTTTTGATTCTATAGTGTCTTAAAAATGCTGGAAATGGTAATCAATTTTCTTGACTGATAATAAAACCTTTCTTCAAGAAATAATGGAAATCGAAGTTTTCATCATCATCATTTCATGCTGGGTATAGGCCTCCCTTTGTGTCGTTAAATTATGTTTTGAATTCGATAAAGTGGATGAAAATTAAAAAAAAAACATTCTCCTCGATAGTATGACCAAACAATTTTGTGTACAAAGTGCTCTGTTACTACGCTTGTAGGTATCTATGTTAACCTGTAAAGTTGTGTCTATTCTCGTTTTCATCAACATAAGTGATCTGCACACGTCACCCGACTGTGGCCGTTTATTTATTCTAACAGATTTCACAAACAATTGTGTTTGTTCACGAAGAATACTTAACCTTTTATTGCTCCGTCTTTGATCCTATATTTGTATATTGAACCTACTTACTATTATTTTAAGCTAAACAAGACATATACGGGATACCTACCTATAGATAAGGTGATCCAAAATAAACTACATAAGATTTAAAAAAATCAAATTTATTCTTCTTCTTATAGTATGGTTGATGAACAACCTGTAGCCAGAGTTTAAACCGCCTGTAGGCCTCTGACATGGCTTTACACACCGTTGAAAAATCTCTCAGGTGTGCCGGTTTCCTCACGATGTTTTCCTGCACCATTTTTAGCAACTGATAACTAATTTATAGTACGCACGTGAATTTGAAAAGACATTGGTGCGTGCCGGGGTTTGAACTTGCGACCTTTGACTTGGCAGTCCAAAGGTCAAACCACTCGGCTATCAGTGCTTTTTGTTATTATCACACATCTATTGTCTATAACCGACATAAAACTCTATAGTGAAAATCTATGGCCTCTAGGACAAAAAAGCGACATAATAATAAAAGTTTTTATTATTTAACTAACAAATTAAAGGAGTAAAACACAAAAAGAAGAAACAAGTGACGACTAAATTGGCGCACTAGGTGACCTATTGACTTTCTGCACTAAAACGATTTTGATTCTGGCACGAAACAAATATAATTACGACAGGAAAAACCATAGGTACTAAAAATAATCCTCTGCGGAAATTAAATTCTCAGTTGTCGCGCCAACAGGGTTGTCAATATGCATTTAACCCTGTAGACGCTTCGTGAAATCGTGACGCTCAATACATTGCTGCCGCGAAGATACGTCGTTTTGTGAGGTAAAGCATTGCTTGACGCGGTCAGTCTTATAGGTGACCGATTTCACATGTCGAGATATGGCATATTAAGCTGTTGGTGCTGTGACTATCTTTTCGGTAGTAGGTACCTATCTGTCTATTATCCCATCGTAGCGAGCAAATAGAGAGTGCACCAGTGTTTGCGCGCATACTTGTGCTCTATAATATCTCCTGCGTTTAGCAAGTTACAGATGAGACAGGCCGCCGTGACCTAAATTCGGTCAGGAGATCATTATTATGATTATATTCACTGTTGTCTACGAGCAAGTTTTTCTATTATCTGCTGCGCGGCAGTCAATGTGTTAAGCATTATAAGCTTCACAATTTAATAAATGATGTCTTCCGACGCTGTGTAAATGTGTCAATCGGTAAGTGTAAACGTCTCCCCGGCCTGGCACCCACCGCCAAGGTCCCAGGTGACCGCCACTCATCTATAAATACTTCATGCACGTTCAATGGGGGATTTATAGCCTTCATTACCGCATTTACCGATGTTCAGGCAAATTACGCGCGATCTTTGGACCAGCCATCATCAGCTTTAAGTCTTGTTAATTAGTTTTTATCACATTTTTAATAGTTACTGGCCGATCGGTGACGACCATGGATGTTGCGTATTTTTAAGATTCTCAAAAAAGATTTTAATAGTTGACTAGTATGGAGTATTGCTAAATTAATATTAACGTCACGATTCTGAAAATACTCTTCCGTAAATTAGAGCCCTACAATAATTGTTGGGATTTAGGTACTAATTTGTTGATTTATATCAAATATCGTGTATTCCTAAGTAACACAAATCTGTTTACTTAACATTATACGATAGATTTACATGTATCACACTCCACACTAATATTATAAGGGCGAAAGTTTGTGAGTGTGTTTCTATGTTTGTTACCTCTTCACGCCCAAATGAATGGACCAAATTTGCTAAAATTGGTAGCACTGGATTAACACAGGCTTTTTATTTCGAAAAATGTAGCGGGTAACACCGCGGGGCACAGCTGGTATTAGATAATGTGTGAGTTTTATCTGTTAAATCGGCGGCTAATATCATAGTTTGATGTTTACAATATAATTATATTTTATTACAAACCGATCATAATAAACATAGGTTATTACCGTTGCCGTACCTACGTACTATAATTTTAATGACCAATTCCACGAGCATCAAATATGATATTATAAACAATATTTGTTAATGTTTCCATGAAATTGTTTGCAACTTTTGCAAGGCATTTGTACTGTAAAGTAAAAACCAAAGGAGGAAGATATTATCTTCTGGATCATTAGTTCTTGGACTGTATTACAACTGGAGCATAAAACAACAACTAAGTAGGTATCTATTGTCTTTTGGCGTATTCGTGGTGAAGACCTTCAAATACTTCCCAAGGTATGTGCAGAGGAGGGTGACTTTCTCTTTTAAGAGAAACCAGGATTCATCTTTGTACAACTGATGTCCACCAGGGTGGATTTAGTAAGGTAAAATGATTCTCCTCGGTCGCTTCGTCCGGAGGCCAGCAGTAGCCTTTAAAGGTTTCCTTACATACACAAAAACTGGTTATGCACATCATGTACTTACTTACTTACATATTTGTTCTTTACAAGATTCAAACCTCCGCAGCGGAAGACCTCGCATTGAACCACTGATCCACTTCAGCCGTCACGGTCGTCATTTTACGTTATAACATTACTGTCAAGAATGATATTTTTGGAAAGGACAAAGGGCCTACTGAGAAATATATTTAGCGCTGACCAGTTGGCGTTGGCGTCAAGTAGTTTTTCTGTTATAAATTAAATAAAACAATATTAAGATGTCGCATGTTATTCTTATGTTTAATGGGTTATTTTCACATTAATTTGCTATTTTATTTCTTTTATCAGGAAGATAGGTTATTGTTGAATGTTTTCAACGAACTGGGTAATTAAGAACTATGTTATAAATATTGGTATATATCTTCTTACTCCACGGAGTCTGGATTTGTGCCCGGTTGATGGCAAGCTCGCCCCCTATTACATTGGGACCTATAACATAACTGGCGAAATGTGGGTGTACTATAATTATGTTCACCTCTGCCTACCCCTTCGGGAAATATAGGCGTAAAGTTATGCAGGTTTGGGAGTAGCATTACTTTGACCGCAAACTGTTTGTTTTTCAAGCCCACGGTGGCTGAACCAAGCTTTACCGCTTCCATAGCATACTCAGGTGCGTCTGTTAACTATATTTGCTGGGTCATCATTTTGCCCCTTCTTTTGTTTCTAACTTTGAAGATTAGGGTTTCTATACTGTTCTTGTTGGTTCCAAAAATCCATAGCTTTTGTTATAAAAAGATAGCATCCTACCTTTTGCATACATAATATTAAGTCTATTTTCGATAACCGACCTTTGTGCGACGTCAAACCGCGCGTGCATATACCGCATTAGCGTCTCATCGAACCAATAAAAGCAATCAATGTGCATAGTTATCTACTTTAAATAGCAATTGATTGAGTTAGTCGTTCAGTTCCTCGTTAATTAATCTACTTACGGACGTAATTGTAGATGTCTGTCATTAAAGAACAATAGAAAATACTTATTGATCTTGAAATCAGCTACGAGAAAAATATTCTTGTATTCAGCGTAAAATGTTGAGAATCTTGATTTTTATGATGTCACTTTCTAGTTTAAAACAATGTAAGGTTCCCGGTTACTAAACAAATTATAAAACACGACTGCCATGACAAAAAACAACCTAAAAAGTGAAAACCAAGTACCATCGCAGTCTGGGTACCTCTTAGATAAGACAGTGTTCGGCAGAACGGTCCCCCGACTGCGATGGAACTTGTTTTTCACTTTTTAGTTTGTTTTTTGTAATGGCAGTCGTGTTTTTTTATTTTTTTTATTTGTTTCATTTTTATAGGCTATGTTACTCGCGATAGTGTAAGGATTCTAACGACACCCCACACATCAAAATCGGTTCAGGCATTCAGAAGTTATGGTGGAATAAAAAAACTCACATACATACATACATGAACCCTGAAAACATTACACTCCTTTTTTTTTGGGCAGTCGTGTAAAAGACACTAAGTGTCAGTGTAACTATCATGTTATAATTTTTTTGACAATAACGCGCTTAGTTTACTGATAAGTTCGATTATCCACTGTATGGATTTACGGATACGAATGCATCTCATGCAAAACCATTCATATCTTTTAGTTTCATAATGAACTTTCATGGGACCACCCCCAGAATCGTAAATTTCAAATATTTTGCCAGTGCGCCAAGCAGGTATTCAAAACTATCGAGTTTCATGCAGTTCTGAAGTTATTTAAATGAGAATTGTGTTTGTACTGTCTACTTGTTTTACTGAAGTACCGTGTGTGGTGACCACATTGACGCACGAGGTTTAATTGTTGCGCTTATACGAAACCTTAATGTTTACCAGCAGACGTTTACGAGTTTATGTTTATTTACTGGAGCGATGGATAAAAATGACGTCTAGTATCTGTAGGAGACATGATCAAAGAGTATTGTTTTCATTGTGAGCTCCAAAGCTTCTTGAATTATATAGGTAATGGATCTCGTGTTAAAACCTATTCACAGTATATGACAAGGGATAATGGTATCGTCTAATATTCGTTTGTGTACACGGTTTTGACAAGCAGTTATTACACATTGTTTGGCAACGTGATCAAAGTTAATAGTGTTTCGTCTCAGTCACTGATCGGCTTTTCAAACAAGAGTATCTAACTTAGCTACTTGCAACTCGGTCTAAAGGATTTTCTTTTAAACCAATAGGTCAGTAATAGGCACTTACTTCCCGGTGGACAGTGTTCTGCGGTAAAAATAAAACAATGTAAGCTTTCAGGAATAGCCGCGGTCGGAAATAGCGAGCGCGGACGGTGACGTGTCCTTGGCGGCGACTGGGGCGCACTGCCCGAAATATGTCATTAGCGGAGCGTCACGTCGCTGGGGGAATGTTGGAAACGCATCTAGGGCCGTCCGCAGCGGCTGTACCCGGACCCATTAACTAGCCGCCCCGCTCTGTCCATACGTCTAAAGTAACTAATGACAGTTCTACGAATATAACCCTATCTAGCATTCGTGGTGTAGTCGGTGAGGAAATATTAATTACATTTACAGAGTTTATGTGCTTTTGCACTAAAATAG
This sequence comes from Abrostola tripartita, assembly GCA_905340225.1. NCBI lineage: Eukaryota > Metazoa > Arthropoda > Insecta > Lepidoptera > Noctuidae > Abrostola > Abrostola tripartita. The sequence continues at coordinate 4,166,302 of HG996491.1, forward strand.
AAAACGTTATGAAATGCTTTAGGTTTATTGCCACATGTGCCTGTGATTTCCGGCTATTAAGCTGACGACATAATTTGGTATTATTTACTTGTTTGCTCAGAAACAAGTGTACTTCATCGCAGTTAGTGAAGAAGTGGCAGAACGTTTCTAGAATTTTTTATTTTCTCAAACAGAGTCGTACACTTTGTCTAATTTATTGCATTGCTTGGAGGCTTGGGCAACCGCGTAAAAACTCATTCTAGCATTGATGCCAGGCATTTAATTTTAAATCAACGTGTGTTAGACTCACGTCAAACTCACAGCGACCCTGAGAAGTTCACATAGGCGCAGCACCTGCTCGCCATATATATCAAAGGTTGTCGTAACACTATCGTGTGTTTCTTAGTCTTCGTGAAATGTATGCTCATTGTTTGGCAGCGGCGCGACGCGGAAAATATGTACGCCAACATGTTGTTAAATTGATGGGATTCAGGTTGATTGCTGGTTTTGGACGCTAAAATTAGCAAATATACATGTTAAACGGACCGTCGTTGCATCCACTGATTTGTGGGATCAATCTCGGCCACCACGCTCGTATGGTTCATTTAATGCTTTGGATCTGGAGCTCGGCAATATGTGCACCACCTAAAACTGTATCGACCATGACTATGCAGTAATTACCGTTTTGGTGTTATTTTTGCTGGACTGAGAAAAATTAAGAAAGCTTTTATTTTATTTCATATAGGGTTCATAATAATATGTAGCATGGTATTCTATGCAGCAATTAAATTTTTCTGTTTATGCTGTACAGTCCTTCGATCCCTAAGATTTTCTTCCTCATCATCACGATGATGAGATAGGTTATCTTATATCTTTTGACAAAGTATTTTTATGTTAAACATCACGGGAACATATATCAAACTGTGTGTTCACACGACTTTCAGATTCAGTTGACAATTTACATACATATGTAAAGTAATGCTTAGCTGATAATTCACACATCTTAAATTATTCAAATATAACTGTATACACGACCCTGGCCCTCGGCAAGGCGACGGCAGCGCTAGGAATTAGGAAGTGCGTAGATGGTGGCAGGCGGCGGGTGCGTGATCAAAACAAATATAAACCGACGGACGGACGCGCAGGCGCTGTCACCGGTCGCCGCTGCCGCTGGACGCAGCGCCTGCGCCGCCGTATCGCCCTCGTGTCCTCGCCAAACCTATAAGCTACAATACTAATCGTTATTTAGAAAAGGTAATAAAGGAAATGCTCACCAATGATGGCACTTTACGCGTAACTTTATTAACAGATTTTTTATCACCGTGCCGTAAACGTTGCGGTTCGGCGAAAACAATTAAAAGCACAAAACATTAGTTACTTTGTTCCCACACGGTACCGAATTGTTGTTTTAGAATAACATGAAAAAGCCCGTTTATCTCCTATGTTTGCAATTACTCTAGCAAATTAAATATTTAATATAATTTTATTCGATGAAATGAAATTGATATTTTTTATTTTTAACGTATTCGTACGATTGTTGTTTTTGGATTGGTCATCCTTATTAGTTTTCTCTTAATTTAGCATAGTTCATTTGCAGAATGCAAGTTCTTGTAAACCAAAAATCATTTAAGGGCCTATGAGACAACTTTTTTTCGGGAATCGAACCCGCAACCCTTAGCGCAGCAGTCTAATCGCTTAGCCACTGCGCCAATCGGGTCGTCGAGGATTTTGGATGTAGGGAATGAATAATACATACAGGGTTGGATTTTATGTGGTGTACTGAGTTTGAAAAAGCTAAATATAGGATGCATATGTGTATTTATTTTAGAAAAAACGTGTAAATAGGTTTGTACCAATCTAATCCAACCAACCAACATAATTCTGCATTTGTTCATCTCCGATGCAAATTTGTTCTATTTGTTGTAATAAAACTTTTATTTTAATAGCCATCATAGTTACATAGTCTATTAAAACAAGCATTTATTTAAGTCGTTATCTACACAATAAGTGTGGGCCTACTGACGTCATAGCTAGGGTCATAAAATCATTGTTTGTCTCGATTATTGATGTCTTTCAGATTAGCGTCGTTTGATGTGCCATTGTGTACAGTTTTTTATGTAAAGTGTAGAGCTATATAACTAACTTCGGTCGTTCGTTCGAGGTTCCGGAAGTAAGGTTCTAACCACTTAAAAAGTTAAGCCTCGCAACTGTTAACTGACCATAAACAATATGTTTTCTATTAAACGAATACAACTTTAATCAAGGACAAGGCTACGATAACAGACGTCACTATAATTATTATTATTTCCTCGACGAAATATGTTTATCGTAGACGGAAAGTTACAGAATTACTGATGTAGGTACTTACCTACTTAATTAAATTATATATTTTTTGTAATGTGTTTTTTGTAGATGTTTATAAAAACTAAGTGTATGTATGTCAGAATCTGGTTATTAGGTACCTAATATCACAATTGTTTTTAAGGGTGGACACAAGTTAATTTATTTATAATATATAACAAAATTTAAAGACATTCGATTTTAGGTCCGCAGCTTAACGAGATATGAATATAGATAAATAATTAAGATAAGTACGCTAATCCAATAATACCTAGAGCCAATTATTGGACGTCGTTCACAGAATTCTTCTACGATGATTTACAGCTGGTGCAGGCATCGTAAAACTATAAACAAAAATATTTCAATAAATCCTACATTTATTTAGCACATAAAACAATACGATATTGCATCGCACACGTAATAAAAATCAGCGTCAGTCATCTGCTATATTGAAGCGGTACACCCACGCTATGGCCAAATGAAAATATACTCGACGACGCTTGCTGCCAAAGAAATTAAATAGAGTAGATTTTTCAGTTGGACAGACATGCGATGAACAATGGGTCTCGGCTACAAGGGAAGGACAAGCGCGACGAGCAGCGCGTCTGCGTACGCGCACGCTTAGGGTTGCCAGACTACCGACTTTTTCTTATTTAACTTATATAAGTGTATGTGAGCCATGACACAAAAGAAGTTTTTATGTAAAGCTTAAGAAACGTAATTGAATGAGTCATTGTCGGGCTACCTAGTAAATTATTTCGTTTCCAGATTTAGTCCACCGGCATTATGACATGTTAATTTGCGAAATTATAACATTGAATCGTTTCCAACCCTTACCTTTCACTTTAAATACCTACATTAAAATTGACATCATTAGCCAAAGCCAAGTTTACAACACAGAATAATTATAATAAATTAACCGCCAATCTTGAATCTAGGGACCAATGTTTGTCATAGTCTTGATAGTAACAGTCACCGCAAACATTATCACCCAATCCATAGTTTTAAATATATATGACTATTTGCCGATCAACAGCGCAATACTGCGAGCGTTATGCTAATTAATGTAATTTATATTTTTCTCTTTCTCTAGCTCAAAATAAGTGGGAAGAAAATTCCCTAGTAAAAGGTACGCGACAATTAATGACGACGACTAATTACACTCTAAGGACAGAGCTAAATTATAGGCACCAAAACGAGTTTGTAATCTGAATCTACAAAGTGTTCTTAGGCCTGCCTAATTATTTATCTCCCACACAAAAATGTGTGTTATTAGGACTTTAAATCTTAATTTACTGATATACTTCAAAGAAGACTCCATTCCCGCACGTGAAAAAATTATTTTGAACTTTCAATCAAATTAATGTTTTGCCTTTATTCTGATAGTTCATGGAATAAGGTATAAACAAAATCGAGTAATAAAATAAGTATTACTATATTCATTTTAATAATTATAACTAATAGGTTTATGTACATAATTCAATGAATAAACTTCTTCAACAAAGACGTCTATCGTAGTCGTATCATTAAACTACTAATTGCTCAATAAAACAACTTACAAGCTTTGAACAAGATTGCGTCTAGTTCAGTTGTGCATCTACCAGTATGTCTGGTTTTCACTTTGTTTGAAGCTGAAATGAAAAACTCGACATGTTGCGCTTGAGTGATTTGAGAGTTGATTTGAGTGATGAATGATCCAGTAAGAAAAAAACACATTACTCACCGTGAAAAAGAGAGCTTAGATTTTTAAGCAGATGCTGAGTTCTAGACAGCATAGTAAAACGTAAACTTATGACTTGTGGTTGCCAGATTATGTGAAAATAATTGGTAAACAAATAATTTTCATCACTTATCGCTATATTGGCACTTACACGTTATGCATCGGTGGGTCGCGGATTGAATCCTGGTGAAGATCAAAATTTCGTGTAATCCATCTAGACGGAGTTTGTGTATGTAACTTTGTCATGTTCGTGAAACGCACCACAAGAATCTACGGGAGAAACTCTAGCGTGTCTGTTGCGAAAATATAACGTTAGGTTGAGCTTAAAAGCTTTAGTTAATTTTATTTGATTTTAATAACGAGATAAATGGATGTTGTAAGAAATTATTTTATGGCATCGGACGTATTACAGAGAATCAAAGGTTATTATTGTGCAATATACGACTAATGTACATTTTAAAACCAGATGCGCTTGGCTTGAGTAATATAATAGAGTAATGGGAGAAACATTTAGTTTCATAATTATTTATATCTGCTTGCTAGCGCCTGCCACTTTTGTTGTGGAGTAAAGGCAAAATAGCATTTGTTATAGTACCTATCGTTTTAGGAAGTTGTAGTCTAGATATTCTATAAGTAGTCATGTAGGTAGGTACAAGCGAGTGTTATAACATAATTTTATGTATGTGTAGTCTCAAATATTCCTTTTTATCAGTTTCTAAACTCTTACACATTACACGCTTGCGAAGAAGCTGGTTTATGATTAAGACGAGCAATAACTCATAGTGCGTGTATTTGCGGAAACATTTGAAGAACTTACTGTAAAATTGTTCTCTGCGACCTATTTAGTGGACGTGAGAATGCACTGTGCACATGTCCACTAAATAATCATCAATTTTCTACCTACAGATGTGAGACACAAGAGTTATTTTGGACTTCTAAGATTGCAGGTGGAAATCTATTTTTATTGTCTCGGCCGAATTGGAGGCCAATGAGCTGCGACTTACCTGGATTATTAGCTGTTTACGATTCATTTATTTAAGAGGAAATATACCGACATATTTAATGTGCCAAACTTGTGTATTAAATAGTCTGAAGGCGGTCCAAATTGTGACGTTTCACTTCACAATTTTCATGGTACGTCGTGTATCGTGAATAAAAAATATGACAGCTGCTGTTTTCCGTAACACTGACTGTTACGAATCGGTGGCGAGGTTCTGAAAGCGCTGACAGTTTATATACTCCCGGAAAACATCAACCGCTGAATGTTTCGCATTCTTCCTATGTGATATAAAAAACAGACATCCAACTTTGATATATATCGAGTCACTACAATGCTAAATTATGCATAAAATGGTGGGCGAGCACGTAATTACGCCGAAACAATAAATAAACCACACATTGTTAACAATTTTACGCAGTTCGAGGAAATTACAATGTTTTAAAATGATGCGTACATTTTATTGCCCTGGAATATTGTAGCTAGGGCTGTTGGCAAACGAAGTCTGCCAGACAACGTTATTACGGCGTAAACTGAAATAAGCTGCTTATGGTTACGTACGACATCGTAGTACCTATCTTTAGCAGGGATAGATAATTAATAATATTTATGACGTTGGTACCTAGCGTTCATTTATTTCCATTTTATTAAGGTCTAACTAAATTCTTCTTACTACGCTCAATTTAAATTAAGAGTCATCATCATCATCATCATCATCAGCCAAATACGTCCACTGTTGAACATAGGCCTCCCCGTTTAAGCGGGGGGTTTGCCATAATCCCCACGCTTGGCAAGCGGCTTGGGGATCGCAGTATTGGTGGTGAAGTTACAGAAGACGCTGCTGCCCATCTTCTGAATTTTCCCTTAGTCGCCTCTTACGACACCCACGGGAGGAAAGGGGGTGGTCAATTCTAGGCCGGATACCACACGGCAAATTAAGAGTAGACAGGTAGATAATTCGTTCTAGACCCACAGTCATCATGTATTGTGCTTTAGTGACGTCAAATATTTCGCCAAGGCATGCTTAACATCGTATCTCAATGCATGCAATATTATTTACTAACAACAGCCAAAAATTAGGAAAAATCACCTTTATAGCATAGATTTAACAGTAACTTGTGCTCGTGTTGATAGAATTGGCTATCGATTATTTACTTCACGGAATCCACAAAGATGCAATTTACAAAAACTAAAAATAACCGCGTTGTGTTGGCTGGATGCAATAATGATTAAATTTCCAGGAAGTTTGTCGGCGCGGGGCGTCGTGTTGTGCAAGTGAGTTGTAAATCAACATAAATCACGCATGTCAAAACGTTTGCCCGCCTTATTCCGGCCACCCGACGCCCGCCCCACCCGGCCTGCGCAGGCGCACGCTGTGTAAGCAACCTAACTCATGCCATGTTTGCATAGCCCCGAGTTATAATCTACTCTCCGACATTAATGTGCTCGCGTATTACATATCTTGTAAATTAATTCTCATATTTATGCACTTTCCGAGGGAAGTCGTATGTTATCTGCTACCCGAAAATTGGCGCCTACTTAGGTACTCACACAAATAGGTATAAATAATCTTTAATAGTAGATATATATATGTTTTACGATATACAAATATGGGTTTCTTACGCTAAACTAAACTGGATCAAGTGATTTTTTGTAGAACTTATTTACCAGATAATTATGTAGGTACTTAAAACTATGCGTACATATCTACTTATATATTCGTTGCATTCGTAACTTTGTGAACATAAGTAATATGAGCTGCTTCTAGTTGGCCATAGGAAAAAGGTTTTAACTCTAGTAGTATCATATACTTCTGTAAAACTATCTACCTAGTCTTCAAACAAGTAAATACATAGTGACTGGATGGCGAAAACGGGAGAGCGGGTCTTGTGGCGTACCTTGGAGGATGCCTACATCCAGCAGTGGACTGCAGTAGGCTGATGTGATGAAATACATAAAAGTTGTACCTAAACATTCATAGACTACTTGAGGTTTTCTGTCTGAAACTGAATTTCTGCCACAAAAAAAGCCGGCTGTGCTTTTTGCTTGCGGTTTCACTATTGTACAAAGCACTATAATACCTTTGCCGCTATTTTCAGTTTCGCTAATCTCTGCATAATCTAATCCAGCAACAAGCAGCTACCAACTGAATGAATGATGTTAATTAGGTCATTATCTAGTATAACCTTGTTGTAATCTATATAATGGAGTATTTTAATTAGATCCGGTAAAAAATACTGTTCTTTAGTTATCTATTGCATATTGTGTATACGGGTAATACCTGAGTCGTGTCGCCAGGGCTGATTTTATCAACTTTTTAAATTTGAAAAATAATATGCCTACATTGTTTATTAATAAAGTGATAAACTAAGTTAATATCTAGTAGAGGGTAGCAGTAAGCAGAAAAGAGTTTGTTTTTGTCACGGAAGGAAACAAATGTCTTTTCTTAACAACAAATCTCCTTCGCAATTTTAACAACGAACCGCCGCGCTCAGAGACGTTAATGATTACTAAAACTGTGACTAAGTAAGGATTCTAGGTCGTATAACGTCGAAGGGACGCCGATGTCCTGCAGTGGGACGATCATGGTTAAAGAAATATAATAATAATTTAAATATATAACACGTGTTAATTTGATAGTTTAACAAATAAGTTATTTTAAAATCAGTTTTAGGTTAAATGACGCAATTGTTTACGTTTTTATCAAATTGAATTGAAAGAGGCTATAGTTAATCCGAGCGATATACTTCTTTATATATAAATTATGAAGTAATTTTGCGAGTTTGCTGAACATTATCATAAAGCTTTTAGCGTTGTGTAGGTACTTAATGAATGTTTAGTCTATTGTTTGAGCGGCACTGGAGTATCGCTTCGTCTACATTATTTATTCCACGATCCAAATGTGGATGACAGCGGGTTATTAACAAGCTCTCTGGGTTTATAAACGTAAATATTGATTTATGTTTGAGAAGTTGTCAAACGTTTGGAATATAACTCGTTTGCGAGACGTACATTTATTTTTCTTTTTATTGCATACCTTTCTGTTTTTTAAACAATACAAAAAATACGCTTTGTGAATTTTTTCTGATTCCTTAAGAATGAAAGTTGTCTAGTTTTTATCTGGGACCAAAATAAAAGGCATGTAGTATTTGGACCATGATTTATTTGAACAATAAATGTACTGTGGCACATTATCTCTTACAACTAACCAATGAATTTCCAAAATATTCAAAATTAATCATTTGACATCAAAATGTGGGCGTACGAACTACTCTTAGTCACCTCTGCCTACCCTCGAAGGTAACAGCTGTGTATATATTTATATGTACAATGTCGATGAGGGCATGGCACGCAAATAAAAATATATACCTATACAAACTATACATAGAGTCATACACAGTACATAACAAAATGTATGAGAAATCAGTCAGTTGTTCGAAGTTTATAGAAATCAGATTAAATGTACTAGCTATTATTTAAAAAAAACCTTGTTTAGTTATTGCGACCGTACCTAAATATTTACAAATCTGTATGAGCCAAAATGGCTGGAAAAAAGCTTGTTGCGTATCAATCCCTGTCAAAAATGTATGCTACGCGCCAAAATACGGTTACAGCCATGTAATATTTTTATAATATTTTGTACAACTCGTAGTCCTCGGTTCAATATCAGCGAAGCAGACAATAGCTAAACAATGGCTTCTACCTTTAGAAGGTTCGGTTGATTGTCGAAGGGGTACATAACATGTTAAGTACTTTGTTACCTTAAATCTAAACATTTAGTTTGACACATCTGCCTTACTAATGAACTCTTAAAGCAGGACGTTTTCCGTTGTAGAAGCAAAATGCCGCAATACACTTCACATAGCGGCGTTTCGCTTTCGCAACTTCTTCTTATCGTATGGTTAATTAACAACCTGGTGTCAGAGTTTAAACCGCCTGTAGGCCTCTGACATGGCTTTATACACCGCTGAAAAATCTCTCAGGTGTGCCGGTTTCCTCACGATGTTTTCTTTTACCGTTTTACTTTAAGAGCTCATAGTAAGGGCCCAGTGTCGCGACGATTGTATAATTTTTTTAATTATTAGTATTAATTTAACTTCTTGTGCAGTAAGTATAGCACCAAGCTACCAGTGACGAGTGCTCCGCTCCTGAAACAACGCGGTTTATGTTAGAGCACCAAGAAAACTAAACGACTAAGGCAATCGATTTTATTCCAGGGTACAGTGAAGCGAAGGTTATAAATAATATTTTACATCCAATGATATGTCAAAAAGTATAGATACGTCATAAGCTTACAAAATGAACGAGGAAAGTGTTCCGAACTTTAAGTCGGCCGGACTTAAAGTTCGGAAGACTTTCCTCGTTCATTGCACTAGTATTAGTATTATGTCAAATCGGACAAGAATTCTACTACCCAAGACTACAATGGTCCACTTTTCGAGTCTTTAAAATGAGCGTCCTAGTAACATATCTGTACTTTTTAAATATCATTGCTTGCATCTTAAAAAGGCCATAGTTTATAATGTTAGGCTTGCTACTTGTGACTTAAAATAACAGATTGGAAACTTATTTCTTTAAAAAAAACACCTTAACTTATCTGTTTGGGAGTTTGAGGATGTGTTAACGTCTAATCGTTTGGGAGGAGAAGGGAGTTTTGCCTTCAGAGCTTCTGTCAGTTTTGAAAATAGCTGTAAACTCCCGCCTTTACATTTCTCTTTTGTTCAATGACAGTTAAATGAAAAAACAGGCGCAGACGTAGAAGCCTTATTAAATATCTCTAAACTACAATTGAAGTTCTGTGTCTGAGATGAAAGTAATAGCTCCAAATCTTGTAACCACTCCCATGTATACTGTACCACGAATAAATATTTCTATTATGCAAAGCTACAATTTTCCAAACAACACCGCAGTGTAAATCAACCAATACGTTTGTTTCGGTGTTGTTGGTCGTTAAGTCCAAATTCCTCTCTTTATTATGGAACTCAGTTGCGAATTTCAAGTCAATCAACTACTTGGGTTTTAGGGTAAAATTGCCCAAGATGCCTTTGAATGCTTGTTCCTGAACACAATCCTTCTTCAATCTGAATCGGTTTCTGTCATGACCAAGCTTCGGTTCACGCAATCTTAACCAAGACTAGCACTCAAATTTACAGTCCCACGACATTATATCGACGCGATTGGAAGGATCAGGCGCGGGATCAAAAGCTTAACTTTCACTCCAAGGCACGGAGGAGTTTTAATATGTGTAAAACTGTTACCACTCTTAAAGGTGCTCCCTCACCTGGAGCATTCGCCAGTAATGTAACAGTTTAGATTCGATTTTGAGCATTACATTACAATACAAGTGGTTCGCATTGATGTTACAAGTTGTATCAAAATATTGCACATTGTATCATCAGGGTTTGCACTGTAGTGCTTAGTTTTCGTCCCTCACTGATGGTCGACTTTGTAACGTTACATTACTCCAGGTAAGGGGGCACCTTTACACAGACTCCGGCGATCGTTGTTAACCAATTAGATCGAATGATCTACGAGCCCCTCAAATGTTCATGACCTACCCACGTCACAGACAACTCCTCGACTTCCTTGGAAAACTTAACAATGGTTTCATTACAAATAAATGCGAGTAGCTCTTTTATTCTCAGCCTCATTACTTCTTTATGGCTCATTGTATTTTACACGCTATACAAACACCTACTATAAACTGACATAACGCATTAAACTGAGAGCTTTTGATGCGTCCCCATAACAGATTTAAGTCTCTGTCCTGATCACCTGATGCTTGATAAAAATATCGTTAAACAGATGGTATCTATAAAAATATCGTTAAGTTACACGTTGTTTGCCTTATAATTACAGCACGTTTAGTTTATGACATCTTCGTAGCTATCACATAATTCTGCAAGTCATGCTCTGGCAATGTAATAAAATACTCCAAGTTTGTTGTGCGCCAAACACCAATATGATTTATGATATTTATATTGAAAATGTAAATATACAATGTGCGCTCTCTGAAAACATATATCTGCATCAAATCTTTGACGATTAGCTTTATAAATAAGTGTAATTTACAGAAACGTTGTTCCTGTCAGTTTGAGAATCAGTATGATTTTATTAGAGGAGTATTTACAATGTTTGTAGTTTATCATACGTAGGTACCTATATGTATCATTCCAAGGTCTTGTCTTCTCACAAACCTCAATTCGTTTAGTCCGAAGAGACGGCCAACCGACACAACAGCAGAGATCAGGCGCAAAGCCAACACCGTAACATTTTGAGGCGCCCATCCAAAAACTGACCTTAAGAAGCGTGGCTTAACTTTTTTAGTATTTACCTAGAAGTTATGATAAGTAGTGTGTCATGGAGCTTACCATATCGCCATCGCTCCGGCCATCGAGTGTCTGTACACGCTGTACGTTGATATTCTGTACTCTTTGCTATTCTTGAACCGTTTCAGAATTTTTTCAACGCTGTAACATAAATAGTGTATTAAAACGCTATATTAAATACCTACCTCAAAGTATTTTTATGTATTTGGTTTGGTATTAGTCATTTATAATAATCATAATCGCGTCAATTAATTAAAGATGATTTAAATTTTGTATAAAGTATAGACTATAATCATCATCAGCCAGAAGACGTTCACTGTTGAACAAATGCCCCCTTACAACACCACAATGAACGACAACTTGCCATTTGCAAAGATAGATAGATCGCCCAAATTAAAATCATGAGATTGTCATGACGACCTGAGTGGCGCAGTGGCTAAGCGATTGGACTGCTGCGCTAGGGGTTGTGGGTTCGATTCCCGCACGGGACAAAAATTTGTGTGATCCACAGATGTTTGTCCCGAGTCTGGGTGTTTGTGTATGTGATATTTCATGTTTGTGCGATCCACGATACAGGAGAAATTCCTAGTGTGGGACGACGAAAAAAAAAAAAAAAAATTAAGCACTTGTCGGTTTAAGCGAACGGGTTTTTTCAAGACCATAGTAATTACAGACTGTAGGTATACACATAATAAAAACTCAGGGTACTTTACTATGACTGTGAAGAAAACCTGTAAATTGAGACGCGGAGAAGTTCTACCCAAGTCTTATATTAGGTGTACCATCAGCCACAAATACGGCTCAGCAGTAATTTATGTGGTAAAGAGTTAACTTTGCATGGCCTCTATTGGGCGCTATCCAAAACATTGTTGTCCAGACTACATAAAACCGCTGCGGTGGACAATCTACGACATACGACATTATACTCACACATTATTTCGCGTTTCGCTAATTTTGTCCCGAGGTGTAAAATATAGATTGGACTGACAATGTTATATCAGGAACTCGGTCTGGACAAAGCTTGACAGTTGTAGTTTTTCTTTTTTTGCCAGGTTGGTACTTCAGTCTGTTTTTAACCCTACCATTGCTTACGATTCTGAAGGGTAGGCAAGCTGGTCACTTGATACAAACGCATGAATCGGCGTTATGAACATTAAGGAGATTTTTTTTTATCTTAATTTATTTTTCTGTCTTTATCTCTAATCAATCATCTCATTAACAGTAATAAAAGTTAATGAACTAGTAAACTAATTTAAATACTTACGTCTGGTAACTATTAGCAGCTATAAGCGCAGTTCGTCGGCCGTGAGGTTTGATGTCTATTGAGCCGAAGTTAGCGAGATCAGACGCCACCTATCATACATAAAAGATAAGCTAAATCATAACCCCGGCTATCTGTCGCGCAATGAAATATAGCGACGAGCGACACTCGTTCTAGGATGAGTTTTATTTATATCTCAACCTTAAATCAACCTTGACAGTGGCATGAAAAAAGAGATTTTGTACATTAGAGAAATCAAACACCGACCGCACCGGGTAAAAAACGGCACAGTACAAAAATAAAGATTTTCGCCTGTGACACTTGGGCATTATCAATCTGTTTTAACTAGCAACGGGAAATATGTGTACGGCGGGGGAGGTATGCGTGTGGGTGCGCGCGCGCCGGTGTGCGTGTGCGCTGGCGCCGCGCCAGCCGCCGTGTCGCGCACACAGCCGACACACGCCCGGGCCCAGATCTGCGCTCCACCCCGACGTGACAATTATTACTACCATAACCGTTTCATATCGTACACCCGCTAAATCTGGCTCCGAGGATACCTACATACGCAGATGAACCCGACACGATGTTTACGATCCGAACTAAAATAGCATTGTTTTCCACCGGTTATGCAATTCCTTTTGAGCTCTGCCAGATCTCAAACGAATCGGCAGTTATTACCATAATCACGTATTGGAGCCTTAATATTGTTTTGTAAATAACATCCGATTGTATTGTTTCGGCTGTAATTTATTGTACATTGACCTTACAAATCAATTTATTCAGGCCGAGAGTGAAGAGATTAGTTTGCGTCATTAATAGTTAAGTTATTATTTGGAGGAATACAATTAAATGGATTTGAGCATGTTTCCAACATATCCAACGGTTTCGGTCTTCGTATGCTCAATGCTCAACAAGATAGCGGAGCATTGTATTTATACTGGGTGTATATTTGGATTTATTTGAACACAGTGCAGATAGTAGATAGTGCTGAAATACATAATAAATTTAACGCCTCTACGGTCTTATAATAATAAATACGGCGTGCATACACTAATGCAAAATCAACGAAAATAGTGTATCTTCATATCCAACGGAACAGCGTTCACGTGATGACGATGAACTCGCGGATTCGTCAGGCGTTATTAATTATATTAGTATTACATGCGTTTTAAGAACGGTTTGTTCTAACTGATATAATGCAAAAGTGAGATTGAACGTCTGTTTGTATTGTTAATATCTCCACAACTCGACCGTCTGTTTAATACATTTGGAAATAATGTGTAAATATCTACTGTTCACCATGGCATCTTAATGAGGACAGGAGAAGAAGAGTGAAAGGAACATGTAAGTGAATGCAGATGAATGTTATTGTCGATAAGAAGAAGCATTTCCGTTTGATGAAGCAAGCACAAAAGGCGAAGTGTATGTTATTGATTCAGAGGCCAGAATGAGTGCACGAACATTTTGCGCTATTAGCGCATCGCCAGATTCTTTTGGTCATTAACTGGACAAAAGCTCTTCAACTGCAATTCAACGATCGATCATCATGTCTGTCATATTTCATTTTCACGCTAAATAAGGCTGTCGTCTATCATAATTAAGATTTGTTTTTCTTTAGACCTATCCAGTGCAATCGACTGATGATCTAACGGAGACTTTCAAAAATTAGTTTCGAAGTCTGGGTGTCAACATACAAAGGTTAGGTAATTGGAACCTTCGATTTTTGATTTTGGGAGAAGTCTCCTGATAAAGAGTCTAATAGTCAAAAGAGTTCCATCATAACTGGTGAGATGACAGCGAACTGATCGATCATAAACTATCTTGACGACATAAAAAGTAAGTCAGAAACAATAAAAGCTAAGTAAGCCAGTACGTTCGTACCTGTCCCACGTTGATCGTTCGTTGTGCAAGTGCCTTCACATGCAGCAGTACGGGCCGGCTCCGAGGCGGATCGTTTTCCGAGAAACTCTGAAATAACAAAAATTATAAATGTATTTTCGAAACATAAAAAATCGTAATAATTTTCAAACGTAAAATACGATGTATGTACAAAGAATATATCATGAGTTATGCTGGGTTTCAAACGGTATAGTTCAGACATATATACAGACAGCGAAGACGCGAAGTTAGTTTTGTATTATGCCTAAGAAATATTTTCGTAGGCACAAGTAGTAAAGCTACTAAATCTTTCTATTGGGAATTGAAGATAGCAAAAATTTTTTCAATGAGGATATAGCCTAAAATTTTTGGAGGAGTGAAAGACTTGGTATTGTCACCATTCATATGTCAATGATGTGGGCTGTGCGGTACAAAAGTACAGAGCCCTTACTATGAGCACTTAAAGCAGGACGACATTTTCGGTTACGCAGTGGGGGTTGCCATAATCCCCACGCTTAGCAAGCAGCTTGGGGATTGCAGTATTAATGGTCAAGTTACAGAAGACGCTGCTGCCTGTCTTCTGGTTTTTTTCCCTTAGTCGCCTCTTACGACACCCACGGGAGGACAGGGGGTGGTCAATTCGGCAGGGTGTCTCGTTTCGACAACAGAAAACGTCCTGCTTTAAGAGTTCATAGTAAGGCAGCAGGTAGGTATTATGTCATGTATAATACGAAATGCTCGAAAAGTTTCAGTAAAACAAAACGACTTGGAATGAGGTCCGTGTAAACGTAAACATAAATCAGGCAGTCATCAGCAGAATGCGTTAACAGTTAAACGACTGGGTTATAATGCTCGCGATTATCTTGTTCACTGAAATTAAAACGAGCATTACATTATTTTATTTCGTCATAAAATAAACATTCCTCATGTTTGTCCGACTTGGGAATATGTTTTGTAAACTACTATAACATATTTATTGGCCCAGTTATTGCAGTACACTACAATTACTAGTTTTTTGTGAAAGGTGTAAGATTTCTTACGTCATCCAACGTGGACAGAACGACTATCTATCGAACCTAAAATTATATTATATTTGTGATCGTAATCATGAAAATCGAACAGTAAAAACAGATTATTTGCCTTCAACATTTGATTGAAAGATATTTAAGTATATTAGGGCGTCGCGTAAAGGGTCAGCATAAATTAAAATATTTCGATTTTGAGCATTGTGGCAACAACCAAGAGCTTACCCACTGCGACAATAATCATAAAAAATGTACGTACTGAATGATTAACAGAACAGTAACATCTGCGAAACATTACAAATAGTATTCATAAGATTTAAAAATATCACAGTGACGGACACAGGATTCCATCAAAATTCTTAGCACAAACGCTACTCGTCTTTCGTCGGTAGATATCAACAGGTCTTTCAAGGCGGGGATCGCTCGAGCTAACTCGAATGTCGTCGACAAATGAGTAATCACATCGCGGATTATCAGAGCGTCGCTGATAGACGGAAGGTCAGGGACGGAATGTATTTATAGACGAGGAAGGGCAGCTGTTTGATTACAGGGTAGGTACACAGATTATTATTGTTGGATTCGCTTGTAACGTGTATTGTTAAAAGAGTCTGATCCAAATCCTACACCAAAAAATGTATATGGGCCAAAAAACCAAGGACTTTATATGATTTTATAAAGTAACAAAGGGTTCTCTGAATTTAATACCTACTTGAGGAATATTTCAAATAGAGCGCTTAGTTAAACTTTTTGTTTTGTCCCAGTTATCAGAACAAAATTGTCAGATCTGGAAAACTGACTTGGTTTAGTTGCTCAAATGTATATGAAAATAATGTTCTCCTGACCGAATTGCGGTCACGGTTGCCTATCTCATCTGAGACTAGTCAACCACGCAGGAGATATTATAGTGCACAAGTATGCGCGCAAACACAGGTATACTTCCTATTCCCTCACTCGCATAAAATAAGAAGGAATTTGGATTCAAATAATATAAAATAACTTACAAATAGTTAAGTAGGTAGGTACATTAAAAAAATTGCCTGAGCCCAGTAAAATCGGATTGCTACAATTTTATTTTCAGTATGTAGACATATTTATACTATAATCTGTTTATACATCGCGGATATATCGAGACAAGTGCGGTACACATAGTTTTATTACCTGAGTAAAGATATTCACGTATTCTGGTAACGACGGTACAAACACTAGGATTTTCTCTTTAAATTCGTGAGTTCCTGTTGCAAAAGATCCATTCAGCCAAGAAAAGCTTTATTTATATTCAACCAAAGAAACTTTTAATTTGTGCAATACCTAGAACATTCCTGCCACGATATTAACGACCATATCAAGTATGTGATGAAAATACCGAAAAGGTTGATTTCAATTTCGCATAACATAATCGCCGATTTGGTTGCCAATAATTGCCATATACAATGCGAAAATAGACCTCTTTAGTGGTCATATTAAGCAGTTTATGTGTGCAACTGTAATGGCTTTTATACACAATGGGCCATGTTGGTCCAGCATCCAATTCTAGTTTTATATACAAGGCGTCAATCAAAGTTGTAAGTGATTTATCAGTGTACGTCAAAATTGCATATAACGCCCATCTTTATCTTCGTCTAGTAACGGATACGCTGGGCAGTCTGTTTTCAAAATTAGTTTAAAACATCCTGTGCCTAAGTCGCTACGGATAATACATGTACATTTGGGTGTGTGCACAATACCGCTTCATGCACGGTTAATGATCACTTAGTCTGGTCTGCGCCAAAATAAAAGACCCAATATGCCACTTCGACTTTTGACAAGAACGGTCATAATTTTGCATGGTTAATACCAGAAATGTTTCAGGAAAGAAAAGTATTTTGTTTGTATATTAACAGTTGAAATATCACCTAGTAAGGAACTTCATTAACGGCGTCTTTGAATTAAAATCAGTTATTAGGTGCGATTAAGCACTACCTTATATCTTACCATCCATAAATTTAACAAAAGATTGACTTATGTTTGTGAAACGCGGGTAATGATCATAATAATTCTCTTCATGTGTGCATTAGTGGGCACTAATGCACACATGAGGAGATGATTATATTATCATCATACGTGGAGACGTATGAGGTTCCTAAGGGCGCATGCGCAGTAACCGTCTTTTTAAATTACCAGCCGTAACCTTTCAATATTTATATGCAATTGTGTAGTACCCTGTATTTAGTAGCGCCACTTGTGTCATTGATGGTGTTGCAATAACTGCGCATGCGCAATCACTGTTTATTTCGACTTCATCTTTGTTTTTTCTTAACCATACCCAAGTGTTCTCACCATGTATGTTATAGCGCCTCGTATGACATTGACCCTGTTGCAGTAGGGCGCGAGTGCGGACAGTGTCTCCGTGGGCCCCACCGGTAGGTAGCTGCCTCGGTTCTCGCACGCCAGCCAGTGGCCCAGACGAATGAAGCAGTAACCTGAATAACAAAAAAATCCAAGTTATATTCTCTACGACTTGGTAACTGATAGATATTGTATGACTTTTGGTGCCATTTTAGCATGTTGCCCATGCTAAGCTTGAATCTAAATTGATAAAGGAAATTTGAAAAATGATGGACACGAGCGGGATTCGAACCCGCGACCTTCGCCGATCCGTCCGTCATATAAATTTGGGTTGGTATTATCGTTTCAGTGATTTATAGCTGTAAAGGTATAACACTGAGTTGGTAATCATAGATTCCAACAGATAATACCTGACATCACCCTTAAGACGTAAATACTAAAAGGGAACTTGAAATTCGATGGATGCGAGCAGCGACACGGTTGCTCAGTTGGTTAGAGCAGCGCCACGGATCGGCGAAGGTCGCGGGTTCGAATCCCGCTCGTGTCCATCATTTTTCAAATTTCCTTTATCAATGATAGATATTGTTTAAATCTTTTTTTTATCATATGGCATTTAAAAATAATAGCGTAATAGCAATGATGAATGGCCTCCTTTGACCCTTTCTATCGGTTCTAATTTACCCAGTTTATGACGAATATTAAAACGTAGTATAAATATTTGTAATTAGAATCTATACCAGACACTTCCTGGTTATAATGGTAGTATAGGAATCTAATATATTAATACAACTTTTTTTAGGTGTCCAATATCAGCCCCAATACATGACGCGAAGACCATTTGCTTTTTTCAGAACTATTATAGTGTGCAATCATAATAGATCGATGAGTCCAACCTCCCTGACATTGCATTCATATAACAAGTAGTTACCTGAACAAAACGAGTCCCAGCCAGCCTCATGGTACGACTGCTTCACATTAAAAGGTCTGCTTAACTTTATAAAGTTCACACCGTTCTCAAGCTTCTTACATTTACCCTCCGAGAAGAATTCATACAGACTGCAAGAAAATCAATCAAGCAAAATAATTCCCTTAATTATACAGTAATAATTTCACTTAATAGCCTTGTTTGCTTGTCTAACAGTATGGAAGCTTTAAAGAAAAACATTTTTTTTATGTTTTTCGAATATTTTAACGAGAATCGGTTAATCTTCAAGTGTTTATTATCATTTAACAATCCAGTGGCTTTAGTTATAATGATTTAAGTAAACGAGTGTTATGTAAACGCAGTTTTTATTTATGAATGAACTTGTTACAAAATAGTTTCATACAATTAATCAGGGCTTAGAAAAATAATCTGTATGTATTTATAAATTAAATACCCACTTACTCTTGCAAGGCGTTTGACTTCCACACCTCACGATATTTGAGTTTCATGGACATCTCATGGGATATATATTTCGTGTCGAATAAAATAGGAAACATGTTGTGAATGTTTTTTTTGAAGGCTAAGTAATTTTGAGGTAAAGGTCCGATAAATTGGTTGTGTAATAGGATGGTGTCTAAATATATATTATGGCCGACGATTGGTTTCTGTGAGGAGGAGAGTAGGTCGATGATCTGTGAGAACCCCAGGAGGTGGTTCATTAGATTATCTTCTAGTATTGCCATTGGAGCGCTGTTAGCACCTTCCACATGTTTATCTCTGTATACGAGGACCTGAAAAAGAAGATTTATTTTTAATCGAATCAAAGTGCTTTAGTGACTTTACAATAGGCTCTGTGGCTGCTATCGTAGGAAGATGTAAGTATAATATGTTATACTGGAAGAAGTCACATGGGGACGAAGTTGTTTTTTAATATATATTCAGGTTAGAGGATGCATTAGGAACAACTTATTTTCTTGGTATTCTACAGTAACTGAATAAAACTAATAAGCCAATTTCTTTGACTTTTCCTCGAGTACGGAATAATAAGATAGATCATCATCGACTATGTATATGCATAACTAGCTTCCGCCCGCGACTTCGTCCGCGGGGGTTAAGGATGTTTTATAGCCTTCCTCGATAAATTGACTAACCAATGCATAAGATTTTTTCAATTCGAACCAGTAGTTCCTGAGATTAGCGCGTTCAACTAAACAAACAAACTCTTCAGCTTTATAATATTAAGTAAGAAGTAATGATACATGCTATATTGTGTTAGCATAACATATAAGATGAATATAGGTGAAACTATGATATTAAAGAATGTGCCTGTGACTAACTATTCTATTGTTTCATAGTACAGGATAACACTTAGTGAGGGCAAAATTAAGCATATAATATATTTATTATATGTTATTATTTTCCTTTATTATTTATATTTTTACAGCAGTTGTAACTAGGGTAAACGCTGGTATTAATTACGTGGCGTAGCTACTTCTCTACACGATTATTGTGAGTACCTTAATATTTATAACTAGATGTGCCCGCGACTCCGTCCGCGTGGAAATTCGGAAACAGCAAAAGTATTTTTAAATTGTTTTTAATATATTAGCATTAGCTAAGATTGAGCGAATTCGATTTAGTAGTTTTTACGCCATGCCGTAATATTTTATTACATGTATAGCTGTTGCCCGCGACTTCGTCCGCGTGTATTTCGGATAAAAGACCAGTAGTAAATTGAACTTTTAACAGAAAAAAATACCTACCAGGCAGGCTTTTTTAAGTAGGTTAAAAAATTTTAAACCACTTATTTAACTAAGAATACTTTCCGGTATTTAAAAAAAAACCGCAAAAATTGAACGGTAATTACGGAAGTTACAGAAAGTCTATTGAAAATAATATATAACTGAAGAAGAGAACATAAATAAATCCGTTTTGTGCGTTTCTGTACATTGAAACTGCTGTAGAAAAAAAAAAAACCAAGGATAAAAGACAACCGTGACGACCTGATTGGCGCAGTGTAGCCACTGCGCCAATCAGGTCGTCACGGTTGTCTTTTATCCTTGGCATTTTTTTTGAGCGCGAGCGATTGCTTGTGGGTTCGATTCCCGCAAAAAAAGTGTGGTCCGTAGATGTTTGTCAAAAAAAAACTAAACAAACTAATTATTATTATTATTTAATAATACCTACTTTAAACTTATATCTAAAAACTACGTATCTGTATTTTTCAAATCTAAAGTGCGCTTATTCCAAGGAACTTAATGCACTGATAGCCGAGTGGTATGACCGTTAGACTGTTAAGTCAGATGTCGCAAGTTCAAATCCCGGCACACACTAATGTCTTTTCGAAGTCATGTGCTTACTATAATATTACATATAGCGGGTGCAACCAATGCTGCTTATAGAAATCTTGTCAAACTACCCTCCATGCACGCTCCGGGTTGTCGTGTGTTGAGACACTTTGAAGAAATGCCTAACGATCAAACACGTTATTGTGGCTAATTTATAAAAGATAGATATATACTATTGAAGACTTTTTTGTAGATCTTTTGGAGACCATCATCTTTGTAATACATACTTTTGGTGTATGATCAACGAATGCGAGGATAAGAGCTCGAAAGCGCATTTTCATCCGACTTGCTTCAAATTTATCATTACTGCTCAGCTCCTATGTGTTTTAGCGTTATGTTATATAGCCTATAACCTGCCCAGGAGTATGGACTACAATCGTACCAAGTTTGGTTAAAATCCCTTCAGTAGTTTTTGACCCATGCGTGCACATACAGACAGACAGACAGACAGACAGACAGACGGACAGACAGACAGACAGACAAAAAATTTACTGATTGCATTTTTGGCATCAGTATCGATCACCAGTCATCCTCCAATATTAATTTTAAATATATATTCAATGTACAGAATTGACCTCTCTACAGTTTTATTATAAGTATAGATAGTAAGTAAGTAGGGAAGTAGCTACGCTACATAATGAATACTAGACCCCTTACCATGAACTCTTAAAACAGGACATTTTACGATGTGGAAGCGAGACACCGCATTACACTTCACGTAGCGGCATCTCGCTTCCACATCGTAAAGTAAGGTGGCTGCAGCAGTGATAGCTGAGTTGGACTGCCAAGTCAAAGGTCGCAATTTTAAACCCTGGCACGCACCAATATCTTTTCGAATTCATATGCGTATTATGAATAAGTTATCTGTTGCTAAATCGGGTAAAAGAAAACATCGTGAAGAAACCGGCACTCCTGAGAGGTTTTTCGACGCTGTGTAAGGCCAAGTCAGAGGCCTACAGGCGGTTTAAACTCTGACACCAGGGTGTTCATCAACCATACGATAAGAAGACCAGCATTTAATTTACATACAACACAAACTACCAAAATTAACTACTAGCCCAAATTACCTTTTTACTATTACCTAAGCTATCTGTGGTGAGCACGTCTGGGAACCGCATGCGGACCTCTATGTGAGTGATGTACCTCAGGATGGGGCTCTCCACGTCTATGTACATCGTCTCGTCTTTACTTTGTATTAACCACCTGTAATCGATATGATATTGCAATGTTATTACACTAATATTATAAAAGCGAAAGTTTGTGAGTGTGTTTGTATGTTTGTTACTTCTTCACGTTCAAACGGCTGGACTAATTTTGATATAATTTAGTATGGAGTTAGCTGACACCCTGCATTAACACATAGATAAAAGCCTATGTGAAGCCCGAGAAAATGCAGCGAGCAACACCGCGGGGCGCAGCTAGTACTTCTAAAGAAGTCCGTTAGACTATTAATGTAATCAGGTGTGCACATTGTTTTAGTGTGTGTTAATTGAAAAGCGCTCGGTCACGGTTGCGAGGCGACAAACAAGTGCGCTTATCAGTCAACGTTAAAACTAGAGCGAGATTCAAACTGACTTCGTGAGATAGAACATCTAAAAAATGTAAACAGGATTTTAGCATTTAAAGATAATTATTAAATAAATTTCTTAGATGTAATAAGTTATGGCTAAAAAATGTTGGTCGTCACGGGACGCCCGGCAGATGTGAACCATCAAAGTGTATAATATGCGCGCGCGCACACACAAAGCAGTCGAGAGCGGCGGCGTAGTGGGGGCATCACGTCACGCCGTCACGGCATTCGAGTCGATTATACTGCCAAAGCGCCAATAGATGTTTCACATCAAAAATCTTGGAGGTCCATCATGCTTACTTAGAAACTTGAGAACAGTATGCCTGTAGTTGCCTCTCCTCTTCCATGGATAATGTCCTTGCAAGGTCCTTAAATAACACTTTTTTTTTCAGATTCTGACGTACTTTCGCCTCCTCAGCTTTGCTCAAATAAGGAAGTCCTTCATATGTGAACTGAAATGTTACATTTATCAAATTAAATTAAGTTTGAATAAAATTCTTATTTGCGTAATGTGTGGGAAGAATCTTAAAATGCAAATTGTGCAGTGCTTTAGGATAGTTATACCAACAAATTAATGATACAATATTAATTATATAATAATGGTCCCCAGACCAAAATTTCATTTCAACAGCAACTAGCTAATTACACAGGAGATATTAAAGTGCATACTATCTGAGGTGCACTCCCTATTCCATCACTCTCATAGGCCAATGGAAGGGTAGACTGATAGATAGATACAACTGGAGAGAGATGAGACACAGGACCTACAGCTTAACATGCCTTCCGAAGCTCAGTGGACACAAGGAAAATATTAATTAAATAACATTATTATGAATATTTATGGTAGAGTAATGAGAGGTCAGAGATCATATTCCATTAAACAATTCTATACAATTTAAATTTATTTTATGTACTAAAACTAGCATTGCTCCCATAAATTGAAAACAAAACTTATGAAATAAAATCTTACCTTATTAAAATCAAAGTTATGTTTACAAAGGAATTTCAGTGTAGATGCTTGGAATATAAATGATTGATCAATGTCTTCAAACACTTGCGGACACAGATGGAAGGTGTAGCCCGTAGCCATGTAAGAGTCCAGGTCCCTGTTGTACTGGAACATCGTGAGGCCAACTTGAGTCATTATCATGTTGCTCACTTCATTCTTAATTCTGTTGTATCTGTCCTCACTTGTGTCAAATAATCTGAAAACACAGAGAAAACATTTTAGGTTTTGCGTTTGAATATAATATTTAAGTATGGAAGACAGTCTTTGATGAGATAAATATGTAAATTTGTCATATATAAGTACCTACATATATTGTTTAAAGTAAATATGTTAACTATGCAATTGTAAATTGTTCAGAAAGAAATCTTTTGTATACAATATAGTTTTAGATTTGAGAAATATTACCTGTATCTCATTTAACAAGTTGTATCCCATCTATTACTGCATTTGTCTATATTATATATTTAGAAATATATAAGTTAGTTTATCAGTTGTCTAGTTACCATAATACAGGCTCTGCCTAGTTTGGGATAAGATGACCGTGTGTGAATTGTCTCAAGATTTATGCATGGTTAGTTAAGTTATAGTAGTACAGAATAGACATAAATAACGAAGACATATTTATCTATTTGCTTTGAAAAAAGTTGAAAATTCCATATGATGACAACTTTGTTCAGTCGTCGAAAAACATTGACCCTCTTTGTAAAAGTTTGTATGTAATCTTCATAAAAGGGTTTATATTTAACTAGCTAGGCCCCGCGGTGTTACCCGCTACATTTTTTTAGGATAAAAAGTAGCCTATGTGTTAATCCAGGGAGTCAGTTACCTTCATACCAAATTTTAGCAATATCGGTCCAGCCGTTTGATCGTGAAGAGGTAACAAACACACAAATTTCGTCTTTATAATATTAGAGTGATTTAGGAAATACTTTTATTGATTCATACCTGTGTTTAAAGCACTCTCCAGACAGAAGGGCGGTGAATTCAGCATCGAAACCAACAAAACAAGATTTCGCTAGATCCTTTTTAATATTTTCTAGTTCAACAGCAAAGTTTTTTCTTGTTATTTCCATACTGATATATTATTTATAAAAAAATTAGTAAACTTAAAAGGTTTAAACAAATATCTTAAAGTAACTTAATTTTTTATTTGAAAATATATTCACATGGCACGGTAGATGCGGGATGAAATTGAAAACCTGAAAACAAACAGCTGTCAACAATGTCTTGTCAGTGTCACTGTGTCACTGTCATTTATAATGTAATGTTATCAGACTTAGATAGAAGTCTTTTAAGTTATTAACATATATTGTGTTAGTATATTTTACTCTCAATTAGCTAGATGGATACATGGAGAAATTTAAAATAATAAATATCATTTTTCCACTTTGGTTTTATTTCACACATGATTTTACATAATAAAGGTACCTTGTCAAGTTAGTCAAAACTTACAGCTTGTCAAATACATAGTCAAATTATAGATTAGATTAGTAGATTTGGTCATGATGAATTTAAAATTGCTGCACCACACGTGTAAAGGACTATAGATAATTTAAGTACATTATGTCACGCCTGTCGGAAAACCGCATTTCCATTTGCTACGATGCTGGCATACATCTTTTGGCTCATTCACTTTCATCAAATTATTTTTTTTTTCTTCTTGTGGCAATTTACAGGCTTTTGTATACCTTCGGTATCATTAATTAAACACAAAACTTGAACATTACGGAATTTTATTATTCGGCCTTGCACCTTAGGGATCAGTGCAATTAGCTGCTATTTTAATTTTGTTGGGTTTCTTTAATCATATTAATAGCATTTCCGTTGTTCTTTATAAAAATGAAGTCTGACTAAAAAGGTTGGTACTTTTATAAAAATAATAAAACCTACGTATCTATTAAAATACTCCAATAAAACATATCTTAGCATCACCCCAGTATTGCTCAAAGGATAGGCCGAGGTGTATAACTTACACCCACATTTTGCCAGTTATCAAAGGTAGACACAATAGTTAAACAATGTCCATGTATCATGTGTGTGTGATTCACTGGACAGGAAAAGGGTTAAAACTTGTTAAAATCTCAGAGCGCGAGGCTATTTACCGGGCACAAGTCCAAATTCCGTTCTCCGACTAAAAATGATTAAATAGATAAAGCCAATAAGACTTTGTTTAACCTGGGGATCGAACCAAGGACCTCATGGCCAGCAATTTTGCTGTGCGACCACTAGTCCAAAGAAGCAATGCTATATCTAATAGATACTTTCGCAAAAATATGGCGGTATGTAAAAGGGTTCATTATTTAGATTATTTTAAATATTATTTTGAAGAAATGGTTCATGTCTTAGGTAAGTATGTGCTTCTTTGTATAGGATTAGTAAGATAAATACCTAATAATAAGTTACTAGATGTAATTACATACAACCATGGTTTATTGAAACTTGTTCTGATTATGTGCAATATTAATAACGTATTAATTAATAGTTAAGTACGTAATTACGTTAGATTGTTGCACGTAACACAGCTGTAAATAGGTGGTCGGCAGGCGAGATTAATATTAGTTGCACAATATAAAGTTGCATAACTTACGGAGAGAGTTCATTCTCTTGGTCGTCGATTTACTTCCGAATTGGAGCCCCAATCGGACCTCTGGTAATGCGGCGACTGCGAAGGTGCACCACGATGTTGCAATTTCGAAGGCAGCGGCAGCGACCATACCAGTCGCCACTTAGTGGTCGACTCGCGTGGTCGCGGCCGCTAACCCTCTCACTCGCAAGCACGGTGCTACTAAACTTTTTAAAATAAACATGTAAGCTGCGAGTTGAAGTATAGACGAATAAGTTTTCCACATTCACTATGGAGTCTGAAAAGGAGGCGGTTCAAGTGCGCGATTTGTCGTTGGTGAAGCCTAATTACATGCTTTTGTCCTTGCAGAGGATATTTGTGTTAACTGTAATAATAGTAGCAGTTGTTGTTGTGGTGCATTATACGCCGATGCCAGGTACCTGTTCATGTTTTTATTTATAAACATCTCAAGTAATTACCATCATGAGAAGTTGAAAATAATTAGTTACCTTTTTGAAAAAGAAGTTATGTTATCAATTGGGGAAGTCCAATTTTTTTGTAGGAGCAGGTATATGTATTGCCAACTACGTAAAACCTTAATTAACTTCTTATTTAGATTGTTACTGATGTATTTTTATAAATCTTAAAAATTATTAAAATTTAATGCGAACTCACTTCCTACGTCACAGTCTTCATTTAGTTAATTAGCTTTACGTAATACGCACAGATTTATCTTCGTTATGAATGTCTTATGAGTAGAATGAGTTATGTACTTTGATCAACATTTTCATGTTCTTGGAATACATCGCAGACTTTACAAAGAAATAATTACCTACATAGACTTCGACGAAAACACCAACTTCTCAAATAGATACCTTGAACGTCTTATAATTAATTGAACGTCTAGCGTCTGTTGTAATTTTTTTTTTTTTTTTTTTTTTTTTTTTTTTTTTTTTTTTTTTTTTTTTTTTTTTTTTTTTTTTTTTTTAAAACGTCGCCCCACACTAGGACTTTCTCCTGTATCGTGGGTGCGTTTCACAAACATGAAATATCACATACACAAACACCCAGACTCAGGACAAACATCTGCGGATCACACAAATTTTTGTCCCGTGCGGGAATCGAACCCGCAACCCCTAGCGCAGCAGTCCAATCACTTAGCCACTGCGCCAATCATTCATAAAGTTGCGGCATACATACATACTAATATCAAACGTATTTGAATAATGCTAATTATTTACAGAGGAATATTTTGAAAACTGTGACCGGGAATGTCACGAGTTGGATTGGCCAATGATTTGCCGCGTGAAGTTAGTCATCGAGGTCTACAAGACGTTAAGCAAGTAAGTAGTAGTCACCTATTATTTAATTAACAACAAATGTACTGCAGTACTTTGTGTACATTAGAATTTAGAATTAGTGAAGTAATATTGAATGTTCACTACTTACTAAATATTTAATGTTTTAGATTACATTGCTGTAAAACTAAAGTATTTCTTTTTATTATATTATATTTTGGATATTATAACTAATAAATATCTATTAAACGCGCAAGAAAATATTCCTGAGATGTTTTTTTAAAGTAACAACTTCTGTTTTTCAGGTCCTGTGGCATTTGCACAGAGAAAGACGGTGGCGACTGTCCGACGACATGTATCTCTGCAGACGGGCGGGAGCGCGGCGTACTGGCCGCCAACAGGGAGCTGCCGGCACCCACCCTGCACGTCTGCGAGAACGACATACTGGTCGTCGACGTGGTGCATCGCGCGCCAGCCCACGCGCTGTCCATCCACTGGCGCGGGCAGCCACAGAAGGAGACTCCCTTCATGGACGGAGCTCCAATGTTGACACAGTGCCCCCAACCGGCGTACACAACATTCCAGTACAAGTTTCGAGCCTCGGCAGTAGGTACTCACATGTACCACGCACATTCTGCCGCCGATGCTGCCGACGGCCTCGCGGGCGCCTTCGTTGTCCGTCAGTCTCCACGACTCGATCCCATAAAGAAACTTTATGATGTGGATGCCACAGAACACACGATCTTCGTGTCAGAATGGGGACATTCAATGGGGCCGTTAGCCGGAGTCATATCACGTATTCCCAACGCGGAATCACTACTCATTAATGGCAAAGGAAAATCTGTTGAATCCCCCGACTCGCCGTTGTCTTCTTTCAAGGTAGAATACGGAAAAAGATACAGATTTCGCCTGGCATACGGCGGTGGATCAAAGAGCTGTCCTATTCAATTTTCAGTTGATCATCACATTCTGGCAGTGGTTGCGTTAGATGGCCACCAAATTCAAACAGAACTAGTTAGCTCTATCGAGTTAGGCAGAGGAGAACGAGCTGATTTCATACTGGATGCCAAAAAGGCGCCCGGTGTTTATAAAATCAAAGTAGTTGCAGTAAAGACTTGTCAAGACAATTTAGATGGTGTAGCAAACTTAGTGTATGAAAATAAGGAGCAATCAGTGACGCATAAAGATGACGAAACAGTTGACTCTGTAGTGTATCGCGAGTTAACGACAGTGACTAGTGAACGTTGTGATTCTGACAATGTGTTATGTTTGAACAAAATCCGCGCAGCTGACAAACTTCCTGCAGAGTTGGCCGAGAGTCTTGACGAGATAATTTATGTGCCTTTTAATTATTCTACAAGACAAATTTCGGCGAAACGAGTCGGTAAGTAATCTAATTGTGTACTCGTATATTGTTCAGAACTTTCCTTGGCATAACATTATCTTGTTTAGAGTGGCACGATGTATTATACAGTTCTTAACGCCATGTGCGTTAACGATGAATTGAACTATTGATTGCAATCAATTTTTTTCTTTTGCTTTGTTTTACAAAGCAATCGAAGTATGTAATTCGTATAGTCTAAAAATACCTAGGTTGTAGAGGCTGTGTGAAGTAGGCAACATAAATGTATCAAATATTTGCAATCGAGTATAGATTTGAATAAGTGAGAGCATGTTTGTTCACACATGACATTTCACACAAGTAAGTCAACAATTGCACTGCTCGATGTCTCAACTATAAACCCGATAATACCGACGATGCATTTATTAAAAATATGACTTGCTATGTTGCTTACATGAGTTACGTCTTGCAGATTTTGCATGATTTGATTGATACATTGTATCACTTATACATCATATTATTGTTGTGTTTTATGTTACCTTTGCACTTCTTGACTTACCTTCATCATAATAGGATCTTGTCTTTCTCTGCAATATTTACTATCTTTGGGATATCATCAAAACTTTTGGGTTATTGCTATCTGTATCGACTGTCGAACACAAGTGCTTTGCATAATTTGCTTCATATATTCTTATTATTTCACGCGGTAGGAAGTTTTACGACTGATGTTCTGGCGAAATTACTTAAAACGAATTGAACTTTTACACGTTTTTAAGTGAATAATTGCTGCAATTTTCTCCACGTTAGTTATTAGGTTAACGCTTCCGTAACTACGTTTCAAACAGCACATAAAAGTACGAAATTATTTTTAGACTAATTTTACTTTTAAATAAGTAGCTTCTTTCTAGAACTGTAGGTTCAAAATAAACAGAGGCTAAAGTTGGTATACATAAATATAAAATAATTCGATATGTTAACTAAGAAAACATCAACAAGTATGAGTCACCATTATCTATACTTTTGGGTTGTGCCAAGGTCCTTTTATTTTTCCTCTGTCCCTTAGTATAAAAATATCTAAAGGTCTCAGTTTTGTCTCCACAATATCATAAGGTCGCTGTGAAAACATTGTATCTAAAGATATGTTTTTCACAACCTTATTCTGTAACACGTTGCTGTTAATAAATAACTTTACGTCACCCGTACGTAGACGTAGAGTTATGAGAATATATTAAAACATCTCAGATTGTTTTACAAACTTTACTTATATGGCTGTTATTCGTAACCAAATCAATTAAAAGCTCCATACATTCTTCTTATTATGGCCCGAAGGTGGCGTGATGATCTGACCACATAAGCGGGACGCACGTGGTCAGAAACTGCGAAGGATTGAGTGGTTTGGAAGAATAAAGGGGAGGCCTCTGCGGCTCTGCCCAGTAGTGGGAAACAAAATTGGCTATAAAAAAAATGGCTTCTCCAACTTGCCACATAATTATGTCTTGCAAGAAGGATATTAAAACTAGTTTTATAGAAGTTAAACGACCTCTATAGATGTTATGAACATGCCACGCTCTTATGTTGCGAGCATTGAGTTACGTAACCGGGCTTAGGTAACTAAATATGTTAGTGGGTCGTGTTACTTATTTCGTAAAGATTGCGATCTTTAATAGCTTGAGTTTGATGTTTTGATTGTTAAAATTGCGGGTGATTTGTGCGTACTATACGATTGTTTAATACAAGACAATTTTTCTCTTATTTTAGAACAATTTTTAGAATTACTTAATTTTAACGATTGGTATCTTTTAATCATTCCGTGTAATGTTACATCAAGGATTTTCCTTTATGTTAATTTTCTCACCATAATATAATATTACTTTTTTGAAACATGGACAGTCTCTTAATATCCTTTCCATTTCCATTATAGAAATCTGGTAGTTATTCCAAATTAACTCTACTTGTGTCATAGCATCATATAGTAATCAGTCAAGCATGCCTGTCCGGTTCAAATTAGCGTCGCTGCATACAATTAATCTCTGTGTAATTACATATTAGTTCATATCGTGGCTTGATTACACCCCTGCACTTTCATTTTGCATTGATAATTGTGTCAGTTAGACGCTCGTAATTATCTTGTCTGATGAATAATGTGTATATTAGTTGAATATCAGATAGTCGCATGTACCTTACCTGTAGTTTTCATTTACTGACCTTGTTGCTCATATTCTGCCCTGTTGGTGTAGTAGCTGCAAAGCATGACTGCTGAGCGTTAGTACCTGGCTTCGATTTTCGGGTTGATTTGGTCTGGTGTAAATTGTAATTAGGTTTTTGCATTAGGTAATTCTCAGTAGGGAGTTCGGATTTGTGGCCTGTTGATAGCCGACCCCTAGGACCATGAACATATCTGGCAAAATGTTGGCAATAAAGGCGTGATGTTATTAAGGAAATTTGTTTATAACATGCTTAATATGTCTCATCGTTGCTGTCGCAACTGGCGAACTTGACATGTATGGCTTAAATATGAGGAAAACCTTAGGGATCGTAAAGGTACCTATTAGATGACGCGGTTTAGTTTGTGTTGTTACGTTATAGTTAGTATTATAAATTCAAAAGTAACTTTATCTGTATACTAGGCACTCGTTACGGCCAATTTGCTGCAGTGATCCTGCTTGAACCCTGGGATACAAAGCTTAATTTTTATTAAGGGAAAACCATGGTACAAAAATTCGCGCTGAGTCTACTTAGTGTTTACATTTTAAATGGTCGATGTCAATAATAAACCTACTCACGTACTAACGACATACACTTATGAAACGCATTATCTAGATCACAATTTAGTGATTAAATTTCATGTGTAGCGCTCGTTTTCATGTATACTGGCTTCGTTACTCGGTGTTTATGAAGAAAGTGAAGTAATCAGCGGTCGTAACAGCGTCCGCACCAACCGCAAATAATATGCTGTGAATGATTGCGCCGAACGCCACTGCGCGTGCGCAACCTTTTACAACCGCACCGCTCACACCGTCAAACTGTCGTTTGTCTATTATTGATGATTTAAAGCATACTTTAAACGTCAGAAAGAGTTAAGAGCTAAACAATAGGATGTTTATTTTGATTATTAACGTTGCGTCTCGAAAGTGTCCCTTTCACTTGTAGTGGGCACTTATTTTTTGTGGCACGCAAATCTTGCTTCATAACTGGTACCGTTACTGCCCAAATTTGGGGAGATGGTCAGTAAATAAAAATTGAAGAGGTGTCTTTTGATACTGCGTTAAGCTTTATCATTGTAATTTATTGCTGTTGGCTGTCTAGAATAATTAGTATTCAGACAAGAAATTATTGATATTTATGTGTCTACATATAAGCGAGATTTGATTAAATTATTTTCTATAAATTTATTTAGCAAATTCTTTTTATATATTTGCTATTTTGAAATGCTACTTAAAGGTGAAATCTTCCTTCAGTGTGGTCTCGTAACTTTTATGATATCACGAGACACTGTCAAAATGGAAGACGGAACTCCAATAAGATAATACTTATCTTTTGTTTGGAATATGAAGACGGTTCTCCAAAACACAATAATTCCGTATGATAAGTAATTGAAGGAGTCGAAATTTCGTTACAAATATATTCCTTCTGTTTAGAACTCGCTTGGAACACGTTCTTTTTCGATTGGAGTACCTATCTACGTATAGCTAGCATATTTATGAGATGTCGCATATCGCAGGCATGACTGTTAAACAGTGTGAGAAGCGGTTTTATAGTTATGATGCTATGCATTTTGAATGCCATCGAGAGTAGTGCGGGCAATGCTTTGAACCAGCTTGAATATTGTAATTGACTCGCTTTCACGGCGTGTATATGATATTTTATCGTGCGGGAGATGTTTCATGAAAGCTTGCATATTTTAGGGAAGGTTGTAGAGTTTGGAGTCATAAAGAGTTGAATATTTTACGTGAATTCTGAAGAGGTTGAGTCTCGGTTGAAATTTAACTGAAATTTCATTTTAATTGTGATATTTCCATTTTTGAAATTATACGACGTGAATTTGCTACACACAAAATTTTTAAGAACAGGTAATTAAAAGCTGTTAAAGTTTACGAATCAATAGGTACAAAATATCAAAATGACAAAGACGAATTGTTTCACGCTCGGATAGGTACCTTGCTAACTTCTGTTTTATGTCTCATAGTTTTTGACCCGCCTAGAATTTCTCCTTTACAACCTAACAAAGCATCTGTGAGTGCCATAATAATGTAAGGAAAGTGCTGACTTTTATATTATATGCCGTATCATTACTTGTGTACGTTCACCTAAGTCTAGCTTAAAACCATGAACAATTTGTGACGTCTATAGCGATTAAGCGAATCGCCTTTCATTTGTTACACCGCCATCGCTAGTAGAAAGGGCCATCAAATATTCCCGAAGTCGTGTAAGCCAAGAATGATCATTTGTTTCAATAGACTTGATTTCGAATAAATGAAAATTAACCTCAATACGAACTCTCATAAATCTTGTTGCTCATTTATTACTCGAGATAAACTTTTACACGTTTTAGTCTGGTTTTCTATGTCTAAACATGGTATTCTTAGATCTATATTAATATTAAAAAGTGGTAAAATTTGTTTTTTTTTGTATAGGAGGGGGGGGGGGGATAATTTTCGAAACTCTTCATTCGATTTCCAAAGTTATTTCAGTTCAGGGTGGACATACTAAGTTCTTTAATCCGGAAAAGACACGACAACATTTTTTACGCAACGTCGCGAGCGAAGTGATCTTCCTAGTGACCTTACGCATATTCATACACGTTGTATAATCCTTATTGACATTACGTAAGAATTAACTGTGCTTAGTCATCGATTCCTTTAAACCGCATCCGACTTATTGTCCTTTTATTTAAAACTAGATGTGCCCGCGACTCCGTCCGCGTGGAAATTCGGAAACAGCAAAAGTATTTTTAAATTGTTTTCAATATATTAGCTAAGTTTGAGCGAATTCGATTTAGTAGTTTTTACGCCATGCCGTAATATTTTATTACATGTATAGCTGTTGCCCGCAACTTCGTCCGCGTGTATTTCGGATAAAAGACCAGTAGTAAATTGAACTTTTAACAGAAAAAAATACCTACCAGGCAGGCTTTTTTAAGTAGGTTAAAAATCTTTAAACCACTTATTTAACTAAGAATACTTTCCGGTATTTAAAAAAGAAACCGCAAAAATTGAACGGTAATTAAGGAAGTTACAGAAAGTCTATTGAAAATAATATATAACTGAAGAAGAGAACATAAATAAATCCGTTTTGTGCGTTTCTGAGTTCCTGTACATTGAAACTACTGTAGAAAAAAAAATGCCAAGGATAAAAGACAACCGTGACGACCTGATTGGCGCAGTGGCTACACTGCACACACACATTTTTTTGAGCGCGAGCGATTGGTTGTGGGTTCGATTCCCGCAAAAAAAGTGTGATCCGTAAATGTTTGTCCAAAAAAAACTAAACAAACTAATTATTATTATTATTTAATAATACCTACTTTAAACTTATATCTAAAAACTACGTATCTGTATTTTTAAAATCTAAAGTGCGCTTATTCCAAGGAACTTAATGCACTGATAGCCGAGTGGTATGACCGTTAGACTGTTAAGTCAGATGTCGCAAGTTCAAATCCCGGCACACACTAATGTCTTTTCGAAGTCATGTGCTTACTATAATATTACATATAGCGGGTGCAACCAATGCTGCTTATAGAAATCTTGTCAAACTACCCTCCATGCACGCTCCGGGTTGTCGTGTGTTGAGACACTTTGAAGAAATGCCTAACGATCAAACACGTTATTGTGGCTAATTTATAAAAGATAGATATATACTATTGAAGACTTTTTTGTAGATCTTTTGGAGACCATCATCTTTGTGATACATACTTTTAGTGTATGATCATCGAATGCGAGGATAAGAGCTCGAAAGCGCATTTTCACCCGACTTCCTTCAAATTTATCATTACTGCTCAGCTCCTATGTGTTTTAGCGTTATGTCATATAGCCTATAACCTGCCCAGGAGTATGGACTACAATCGTACCAAGTTTGGTTAAAATCCCTTCAGTAGTTTTTGACCCATGCGTGCACATACAGACAGACAGACAGACAGACAGACAGACAGACAGACCGACAGACAGACAGACCGACAAAAAATTTACTAATTGCATTTTTGGCATCAGTATCGATCACCAGTTATCCTCCAATAATAATTTTGAATATATATTCAATGTACAGAATTGACCTCTCTACAGTTTTATTATAAGTACTAGATGTGCCCGCGACTCCGTCCGCGTGGAAATTCGGAAACAGCAAAAGTATTTCTAAATTGTTTTTAATATATTAGCTAAGTTTGAGCGAATTCGATTTAGTAGTTTTTACGCCATGCCGTACTATTTTATTACATGTATAGCTGTTGCCCGCGACTCCGTCCGCGTGGATATTCGGAAACAGCAAAAGTATTTAAAAAAATGTTTAATATTTTAAAATTGTTTTTAATATATTAGCTAAGTTTGAGTGAATTCTATTTAGTAGTTTTTACGTCAAGCCGTACTATTTTATTATATGTATAGCTGTTGCCCGCGACTTCGTCCGCGTGTATTTTGTATAAAACACCAGTAGTAAATTGAACTTTTAACAGAAAAAAATACCTACCAGGCTTTTTAAAGTAGGTTAAAAATCTTTAAAACACTTATTTATCTAAGAATACTTTCTGGTATTTTTTAACAAAACCGCAAAAATTGAACGGTAATTACGAAAGTTACAAAAAGCCTATTGAAAATAATATTTAACTGAAGAAGACAACATAAATAAATCCGTTTTGAGCGTTTCTGAGTTTCTGTACAATGAAACTACTGTAGAAAAAAAATGCCAGCGATAAAAGACAACTGTGAAGACCTGATTGGCGCAGTGCGTGTGGCTAAGTGATTGGACTGCTGTGCTAGGGGTTGTGGGTTCGATTCTCGCAAAAAAAATGTGTGATCCATAGATGTTTGTCCCGAGTCTGGGTGTTCGTGTATGTGATATTTTAAGTTTGTGAAATGCACCGATACTGCCGAAATTCCTTCGTGGGGCGACGTTTTATTTAAGCAAAAGAAACCTATACAATACAACCTATTTCTATTATTTTGGATATTTTGTCTGTTTGTCGGTTTATTCGAATAGGGAACCATTGCAGTTGACTCTTTTAAAAAATATTGTTATAAAACATACCATTACGACACGCCTGTATTCCGCGAAGGCGTAGGCAGAGGTGCACATAATGTACCTACTCCCACAATTTCGCTAGGTTTGGTGTAGATCCCAATGTAATAGGGGGCGAGCCAATTGCCATCAATCCAGCACAGTAGGTATCTCAACAGAAAACTTACTAAACTACTACTACTTACTACTTTTTTTAAAACTACTAAATAGAATCCGCTCAAACTTAGCTAATATATTAGTAAAATCACAATACATTTTAAAATAATTTTGCTGTTTCCGAATGTCCACGCGGACGGAGTCGCAGGCACAACTATAGATATTATATTCGCTGCCTTTTAAAAATCTATTTAAGACCGTCATTTTTGTTCTGCATCGTTTCTAACAAAAAATGTAATTTAATATTAAAAATACATAATTTCAGCGTAAACAGATTCTTATAAAGTTTAAACGATGCGCTCTTTCCTCTGACGATTACTGAGAACGTTAAACAAAAATCAATCGTATAGCCGTACCCATACTGGCGCGGCGAGATTTGGAAGTTTTATTTTATCTATATCTTATAAACCGATTTCTTTATTTTTTTATAATATAGATGTCAAAGTGTACTTTTGGAATATTGGAGTTTGATAACGATATATTTATGTGAAATACAATATATTTATATATTTAATACACTTTGAAGAAATGCCAAACGATTAATCACGTTATTGTGGCTAATTTATAAAAGATAGATATATACCATTGAGGACTTTTTTGTAGATCTTGTAGACACTATCATCTTTGTAATACATACTTTTGGTGTATGATCATCGTATGCGAGGATAAGAGCTCGAAAGCGCATTTTCATCCGACTTACTTCAAATTTATCGTCACTGCCCAGCTCCTATGTGTTTTAGCGTTATGTTATATAGCCTATAACCTGCCCAGAAGTATGGACTACAATCGTACCAAGTTTGGTTAAAATCCTTTCAGTAGTTTTTGACCCATGCGTGCACATACAGACAGACAGACAGACAGACAGACAGACAGACAGACGGACAGACAGACAGACAAAAAATTTACTGATTGCATTTTTGGCATCAGTATCGATCACCAGTCATCCTCCAATAATAATTTTGAATATATATTCAATGTACAGAATTGACCTCTCTACAGTTTTATTATAAGTATAGATATAGATAGATATAGATGGTAACAGCCTAACCGCCTGATTATCTCCCGATAAGTATATAACAAATTGTTTAATTAAATATCGCTATTGTCGCTCCGCCTTTTCAGTCGTAACAGAGGCTTTAGCCCAAACAATTAATCTCATAAACCAGTAACGTACGTACAGAACCATAATATGATAAAATACGACAATCAGGAAGTTCCCGTATTTCCTTAAATAATAAATGGCAAACCATTTATAATGTCTAGTCGACGTTTCCGCGGGCCTTTACCTTGGCTACCAAAAATAACAAGAAAGATCCTTTTCGAAATGTTTGGGCGGACACACATCTGTTCACTAGATCGTCGTAAAACTCAATCGTCCGCGAATAAAGGCGCAGTAAAAATTATACACAGCGACATACATAGTGTGTGATATAACACTGACATACACAATGATTCCAATATGCCTTTCATTGTGCAGGTACCGTTCTTGTATAAGTATTGTCACGTTGGATGAATGGCGTGTGTTCTTACATTGCACTTAATTGCAGGTAATTGCTACCAAGAATTCTTTGTGTAGGAAAACTGAATGATTACTTGATTATTGCGTAATTTCTGCTCATTTTTAACGTATGAGGTTTATGGTATCTGATTTTGTACTTTCCCTTACTTATGTATTCTTCTTATTATTTTATTTAATAACTCACACTAAAGACAGTGTGAGTTTGTTGATTGATCTTAACTACCGCGTTTTCTTATAACTTCTCTTGAACTAAGCAAGAACTGCCTGTATCATCGTGCCATCAGTCGCCCTTATTGTACATAGTTGGAAATCATAGGAACATTAATAACCTGTCGCAAAATTGGATCCCAAAGACATATATTCAGCTTTCAAAAGACTTGAAACTTTATCTTATAATACCATTCTGTCTCTACTAAATAAAAGATACCTTTTGGGACACGTGTTCCGCTTACCTTTACAGCTACTGACTCCCCACTCGCTTGTTGCAGAGAGCTGGGGCCAGACCGACGGGCACCGCTTTACCTACCCAGCGTCCCCGCTCCTGACGCAGGGCGGGGATGTGGGCGCCAACGCCTTTTGCCCAAAGGAGCCCGGCCAGGGAGACGAGTGCGTGCACATCAAGAATGTGCCTCTACATTCCACCGTGGAGCTAGTCATGTTTGACCAAGGTAAATTTTTTTTTAAAGACTTCGCCAAACTCTAGGAATTTCTCCTGTATCGTAGGTGCGTATCACAAACATGTAAACATACACAAACACCCAGACTCGGGACAAATATCTGCGGATCGTACAAATTTTTGTCCCGTGCGGGATTCGAACCCGCAACCCTTAGCACAGCAGTCTAATCG
This sequence comes from Abrostola tripartita, assembly GCA_905340225.1. Lineage (NCBI taxonomy): Eukaryota > Metazoa > Arthropoda > Insecta > Lepidoptera > Noctuidae > Abrostola > Abrostola tripartita. The sequence goes on from HG996491.1 coordinate 4,204,960, forward strand.
CTTAGCCACTGCACCAATCGGGTAGTCAATTCTTTGCTTATTCACCCTAAGGTTGAATGAAAGAGAATACACGTGGCTCGGCTGTGGTGATCAGCTTTGGATTTTTATTCTAGCGTGGAAATGCAGTCGCGGTATTTGTACTTGGTTGAAAATGTAAAAAATAAGTTTGTAGTGGGTACTGCTATTTGCCTATGATTACACTTTTTTTAAGGAAGAAATAGTAGTGGCCCCTCCAATAAATTATGAATAAGATGATATTGCTCTATCATGATCATATCAAGCTAAATGTGGCCAGTAAGTTTTAGATAGTATTTGCGTAATCTACGTATTTGACTTACGTGTGATACTTATTCATCGTGGTTGAGGCGTGCTTCGTGATTTTCCTCCAACCCGTAAAAAGTTCTATTGTTCTTACTTCAATGCGTGTGTATCACGAGACATTACCTAATGATTCACTGTCTTCCTTCCGATGACAACGATACTCGAGGTGTCGTTATGTTCCAACTATCCAAGTATATCTTTATTGTTTACCAGCATGAGCTTATTGTTACAAAACATAGGTTATAAGGTGGTCAATAAGACCATGGGGTAGAGACTGTCCAGTCAACAGGTATGTAAGCAAGGTTGACATCCAAAAATATGTCCAAAATATTAAAAAAAAAAATGGCAAAATGTGGGCGTACAATTTTACATCCCTACTACACACTTCTGCCTGTCCCTTCGGGGAATACAGGCGTGATGTCATGTTATATATTAAAGTACATTTGGGCTTGTATAATATACATATTTATAGGTAGTGAAGGTCTGTCTAACTGTGCAGTGTATACAGTGCAGTGAGTGTGTATGATTACAATTAAGTAAGTGAGAGCACGAGGCTAATATTATAAATAAAGAAAGGTACATATAATTAGAGAAACTAGTGTATTAATCAGCGCATGAAACTGTTACTTTTAATAGTAAACCACATAGAACCTGTGTCAAATATACAATATAGTAGGTTCTTTATAACAATGATTTACAAGACTAAATAAACATATTAACCTAGTTTCTTTCTAAACGGTCGACGCACTGACGGAATGCACTATTAATAAATATCGATTATTTAAATCTGTTTACCTAACCAATAATTTTCTTGTAGATACAGATACATAAGCACAAACTCAAAATAATTTAAAGAGCTGTAGTGTTTTTTTTTATTAAAATTTGTCTAGTAAGTTTGTCATGGCTTAAATAAATTTTTTTTAGAAATTGCTTTGTCATAAGACCGAGTCACGCCAAGAAAATCATATTATTGTAGCAGTAATTTCGTTGGCTTAGCTGTGGTTAGAGACAAACACTGTTAGAAGTACAGTTTATGTAACAGATACAAAAACTAGTATATATAGCGTATATAATACGTTTGACGACCTGATTGGCGTAGTGGCTAAGCCATTAGACTGCTGCGCTAAGGGTTGCGGATTCGATTCCCGCATGGGGCAAAAATTTGTGCGATCCACATTTGATTGTCCCGAGTCTGGGTGTTTGTGTATGTGATATTTCGTGTTTGTGAAACGCACCCACGACATAGGAGGATTCACAGAAATTCCTAGTGTGGGGCGATGTTTTTTTAAAAAATAGTTTATTTACTTGAAATTTTAAGCACACAATAAATTAGTAGATAGACTGTGTAGAAAGAATTTCAGTTATTTTCCTATAATAACACTAGTCAATGTTAATCAATATCCTGCAGGAAATTAAAGTAAAAATTACGCGGTGGAAAGTTTTAAGCGCTCTCAGTTATGTAAGCTTCAAAGATATAGCATAACCTCTAATCCCGCCCATCCGAAGCATAAAATACGAGCGAAGTAATCAACCCTTAACAAAGATACACAGCTTCCTTCGAACAAACGTAGGCATACTTCACCACCCTTCCATCAATACCAATTCAAAGGATCTAAAATAAAATATTTGGTTCAGAAGGGAATTCCTTGAACATATTTCGCAGGCCTTTACAAATTGATAATAAATCAAATACATTTTTATTGGTATACCTTTAATATTTTATCAAAAGCTCCAGCGATGTCTGTAACATTCATACGTTGCAATTTATTTGAACTCCGAATAGTTTAGACGCCTGTACCGTCGATACGAGTACTTCAATACAATCCAACTGTGATTTTGATCTAGACTCGATTTTATAGAATGGGTCTGAAGATTTGATAGATGTGTTGCGAGTAGAGTTTGTAGGATTCCGAAACACGTAATAATAATTACCACTTCGAATTGATCTCCATTATAAATAACTATAGATATGCTAAAACTATCAACCGATATGACATTCGGTAATATCCGATTGGTTGTGCTATAACTTCCTTACTAGATTACGTGTTGGAATCAGGTGTATCTTTGACCAACTTTCTCTGATACACTTATTAATTCAGTACCTATTCAAATATACAATATGAGCAAAATTAAAAAAAAAAAAAAAAAAAAAAAAAAAAAGAGCACTGGACTGCCCCCTTACCATGAACTCTTATAACAGGACAGTTTACGTTGTGGAAGCGAGACGCCGCATTACACTGGACGTAGCGGTGTCTCGCTTCTACATCTTAAACTGTCCTGCATAGTAAGGGTGCTGGACTCCCTAGTAGGACTTTTATCTAATGACAATTTAATCTTGAAAACCAGGCTCTAAAATATTATACTTTTATAAGATGTTGAGAGTGCGATGCGCTCATGTTATAAATATGTACTATGAATCATATAATTTCAAGTAATTCATTTGCGCAACGCGGAACGACGCTCGCTTTCTTACTTCCCTTATTAAGCTGTTTGTATGTCTTAAGTTTCCACTTTCCTACACCAAAGTTAGAAACGACACTTGTGCTAAGATGTTTGTCCATCAATATTAGGCATACCATATACCGTTTATGGTATTTGTGTAACTAAGGCTTATAATAAACATGTCTGTGTATTATGTACAAAGAAGAAAACCCGGGTTGTAGAGTTTATATATATGTATATACGTACATAGGTAAGGTACTTAGAGTTCAGGTATACCAGGCGAAACCAGCATCTACAGCTCATCTCACCATTACAAATGAGTTAAACATTTAACTTGCTTTTCAAGATAAAGCTTATATATATAATATTTTTTTAAATCGTCGCACCATTCCTCACCAGGAATTTCTTCTGTATCGTTGGTGTATTTCGCAACATTAAATACCCATACTTGGGACAAAAAATTGTGAATCACATTAATTTTCGTCCCGTGCGAGAATCGAACCCGCATCCTCAAGCGCAGCAGTCCAATCGCTTAGCCACTACGGCACTCAGGTAGACTCTTAAAATTTAACATTAATTAAAAAGAGCAAATTTTATCCAAAGTTACAGTAAGGTGGGTCATTACACAATTTTCTGCCAATTATGTAATTTTACAATTATTAGACTTCCTAATAAACATTGCTTATCGCGATTCAATTGATATTATAACATCAACAAGTAAATATTCGTATTGATGAAGATTGCACCAGACCTGATGTAAGTAATGGTATGCAGCTGATGTGGCAAACAGAAGTACATAAAGCCATTTATCAAGGTGACAGTGATTTATGGAATCCCTTGCCAGATGTGGATCAAGATTGCTACGCAACGCGGAAAACTAGACAAGTTGCTATTGCGATACATTCCGATTACAATAAACATTTTAATTGTCCATTTCGATCAATTATAGTAATAATCTATTATATGGTATTTACCGTTAGGATTATGAATAATATGTAGGTAAATAATAAGCTAATTCGCATCGTTTTAACGAATTTGCAACTTTATTAATCTGATATTTTAAATTAATTTCGTGGTACCGTTGTAGTTGTAGTAAAACTGACCAATTGGTCAATATGAAAATAAGAATACGACCTGAATAACTAATCTCTTTTTCTGAAGTCGGTTATAAAGTAGCATTAAAGTTTACGCCACACAATAGTCTTATGTTTTTATTATAATAATATAATAATAAATCATTTATTTGCCTGAAACATGGTGGGTACACAAGATGTTATTATAAGTTATAGCACAGGACATGTTTCACCCTCGTTACGGGCATGCAAAATTATACCTAATTCGTTAATTTATAACAATTATTTGTATTACAATTATTATTAGATCTATCTGAGTTACAAATGATTTAAATGGTAATTAATAAAATTATTCGAATTACAGTGATTACAAAAACTTAAATTATTGAAATATAATTTTATACTACCTCACAGGAGATAGAAGGAAGAGCCTGTAACTTAGTGGGCACCAAATCGGCATGTGCTTTTATTAAAAAAATCTTTAAGGTTATAGAAACTCTCCTGGATTAACCATTTTCGCAAGGCACAACAGAAACTTTTATATGGCAGGTCAGTCATCCCCTTAGGCAAAGAGTTATATATTAGGGGTGCCATATAAGCACAGTTATTTCTAAACATTTCTAGCTTAGGTATAGGCATTTTTAGGGGCAGGTGATTAATTTTACGTTTGGATGTATTGACGTTAGTAGTGAAAAGATGACTGTGGTATTTAACAAATTTAGCTACTTCGTAAATGTATATGCACGGAACAGTTAGTAGATTCTGAGATTTAAAGATCGGTTTACATGATTCCGACCAATTCATACCATACAGCGCCCGAATGCATTTTTTCTGTGCTATGAACACCCTCGTGTTCACAAGAATTTCCCCAGACAACTATGCCATACCGTATAATGGAGCATATATAAGCGTGATATACCATAATAGAGGTATGTCTACTCGTCACGTCTTTTACCTTTCGAAGTGCAAAAACAAACTTGTTTATTTTTATGCATAAACTATTAATATGTTCTTTCCATGAAAGATGTGTATCGAGAGTAATGCCTAAGAATTTTGTGCTGTTTATCTGTTGTATGAGTGAATTATTGTAACTTATATTTAGTTCGATATTTTTACTCTTATATGTTTTGAAGTTAATAAGTTTGGTTTTCTCTATGTTAAGTTGTAACTTGTTTATCTCTAACCATTGAATAACATCTTCTAATGTTTTATATATTTCCGTCTCAAATGAATTTATATTTTTACAGTCCAGAATTATGGTTGTGTCATCTGCGAACAAGACACAATCGTGTGTGAGTGCACGTGGAAGGTCATTGACATAAATAAGAAATAACAGGGGCCCTAAGATGCTACCCTGTGGCACCCCAAAACAATTAATTCTTTGTTTCGAGTCAAACGTAACTACATTATTTGTTCCAGTATCGAATTTTATAATCCTAGCGAATTGTTTCCTATTTTGTAAATAGGAATGAAACCATAACAAAGAAGTTCCCCTTATTCCACATTTGTCAAGTTTCGAGATGAGTATTGAATGATCAACGTAATCAAATGCTCTACTGAGATCTAGCAGTAGAGCTGTTGTTGGGATTTTATGGTTGATATTATTAATAATACTGTTTATTAAGGTGAAGGTGGCTAATTGTGTTGACCGATATTTCCTGAAACCAAATTGTTCCGGTGCTAAAATGTCGTATTTATCAAGGAAGTTAACTATTCTTTTGAGCATAATTTTTTCAAAGATCTTAGATAGGACCGGAGTTAAAGCAATAGGCCTATAATTATTTTTGTCTGATTTTGACCCTTTCTTATGCAGTGGCTTTATTATCGATAACTTAAGTTTGTCTGGAAAGCATCCTTGTTGAAGGGATAGATTTATTATGTGAGCCAAAGGTTCCGATATGAATAAGGCAATACGTTTCAATAAGTCGGAATTAATGTCGTCATACCCTGCTGACTTTGAATTTTTCAATGAAATTATTGTGTAAAAAACTTCATTCGCATCCGTAGGTTTTATGAAAATACTAGAGTCGTTAATTTTTAAATTCGATTTGCGAGGTTCACACTCTTTACTTTCAGAAGCAGAACTAGTAGAATTTTGAACTACATCAATAAAATAATTATTAAATATGTTTGCAATGTCAGATCCGGACGTAACTGTATTTCCGTTGTCGACAATATTATCGATGAAAAGACTAGTCCTAGGTACAGCACTATCAACATAGCGTTTGACTACGTCCCATGTTGCTTTACCTTTATTGTTAGAGTTTGATATGTACCTTTGGTTACAAAGCGACTGAGTACTATTTATACATTTTCTTAACAATTTAGAATATTTTATGTACGCAAATTTATTATTATTGCTTCTATTTAAGTAGTAATTGTATCTTAGTGTTCTTTTGGTTCTACAACTGTTTTTAAGACCTTTCGTTATCCAAGAAATTCTACCGGCTCTAATACTATTTCTTCGTCTTATTATGGGAAAGCAAAGTTTAAAGAATAGTGTTAATTCATCATGGAATTTATTGAAAGCTACATTTGTGTCTAATATATTAAATATTTCAGAAAATGTTACACTGCTAATACATTCCACAAATTTCATTAGGTTATTTTTGCAGAAATCACGTGTAGTTGTGAAGTAATGTTTAGATATTTTTTCTATTTGTTTGGTTTCAAATTCAATTGTTTGTGCTGTGTCGTGATCCGAAAGACAGAAGTTATGTGTCCTACCGACTGCTGTTGAAATATTACTAAGGATGTTGTCAATACATTTATTTATACGTGTTGGTTCCTGGATATGAAACTGGAGTCCGTAATTGAGTATAAGTTCTACGAATTGGGTACTTGCACTATCGTGAGCCAGTATGTTAATATTAAAATCACCGCAAATAATTAATTTATAATGCTTGTGGCGTAGTTTAGACAGAGTTTCATTCATTTTATTAAAAAATATATTGATATTGGAATTAGGAGTTCTATATATACAAATAATAATTATTTTTATTTGAGGAATTTCGAGGCCACACATTTCAAAATGTTTTTCGATACACAGTTTATTAATGTCATGCAGTTCCACGCCTTTGAAGTCGTTTCGTAATAAAATACAAGAACCCCCTCTCCGTTGCTATTTCTGGTACTAGTAGCAAGTTCTCCTACTGAATACGCTACTTCGAATCTAGCAATTAGTAGCATCTCAACGTTCACAATAAGAATGGTTAAGTACTATTAATCATAGAGACAATGAAGTCTAGTCTGGGGTAAGGATTTAATTTGGAGGCGCGTATTGAATAGTTGTAAACGCGGGCAAATGACTAATGATAGTTCTGTGTACGCCCACTGAATGAGACTTTCGCAAAGTTTAATTGATCGTTGCACCTCCTTGTAATTATTTATACCTGAGTGGCTGATTGTCCATCGGTGCCTATTAAAATTTTATGCCTTAAGAAATGTTCTCTACATCTTTACTTAGGTGCAAACTATAAATCCAAAAAACAATTATTTTTTTACCAAGATCCTCATTTTGTTTATTAAGCAATACTGAATGATACTGCTTGCTGTGAGATAACTTATTATAGAAATTCCATTACAAATGCGCATGCGCATACCTATACAGACTTAACAAACTAGTAATGATGTCTCATAAAAATTAACTATTCTGCTTGTAGAACAAACGGGTATTTCAAGCTAGAATAAAACGAAGTTGGCCATGTTGATAATAAAATAGATATGTAGGAATGCACATTTCAGTCGCCATTCTTTTTTAAATGGAAAGTAATAACTGTAAAAGTAAAATAATATAAAAAGTTTGAATCTAAAATTTTAGATGAATTTCGAAATAGCGAAAGAGTTAGCCCTCGTTAGTTTTTTATTTCGCCATGTTTTGATTTGCATGATACATTTTTTTTGCCGCAGTCTCTGTAATTAGTGGTCGCGTGTTATTTGTTATATAACGGACTCATTAAAACTAGGCATACTTGTGCTCTGAAGCAACGTTTCTATTTTTTAAAGTTCCATAGACAAATATAGCAATCATCAAAGGGAATCTCTTATTATCATCTTCTGTATATGTCAATAAACAAAAAATAGACTGCCATTTATTCGACGCCGTTCGATTAATTTTCTAAATCTAACTAAAGTAGGGTAATATTTCCTACACATTGTGCAATTGCTTATCTTCTAGTTTGTTCGACGATTTCATGCAAATTTGTAATATTATAAAACTGAACTTCCTGTTTCTTGGATATATTGATTTTAAATGTGTCTACGCAACTCTTATGCGGTTCCGTCACACACTTGGCTAGTTTTAAACTGGCTGGTTTCGGGTCGGGCCAATGGGTCCCATATATTGGACCATAGCGGACACAAAGAGACCCAAGTGGGCGTGGCCTACGCTAAGCAGATAATCTCGTTAAATATCCACAGATGTCTCGCGTGACTGAATTCATTACCCTAATTTAAATAAACCAAATAACTTCATAAATTGTAAGATTATCATGTCATTTGCTTTATTAGTATTATGAACGGTTTTTAGGAAAGAAAATCTCATTTCGATTTGTGATTTTATGATGACAGTAATTTAATGCTTATAAGTTTCTTATATTGGAGTTAATTTCATGATAAGATGAATAGACAGATAGATATATAAGAAACCCGACTTTAAAAAGTTACCAAACTTATTACATTTACATACACGAAACCCCAGAAACGTACTATAGACTCTGTTTCAGGTACAAAGCGGAAATAAATGTAACCATATGTACTAAAAAACAAATGAATTGAACCGTCGATTTTTATATGTAGCTACCGGTCATTTTTGTTCCGATTTCAGAAATATCCAATTTTACTTGCGCAAGTATATCTAGTGAAGACGCCGGTAGGTTAGGAACGTCGATATCAAGCAATCACTAGCAATCATTTTATGAACAATTTGAAGTCAATACTTATAAGTCATCTTACATGTTACTTTCTAGCAATTATGTGGGCTTTCCGTATACACAAAATGAGTGTAATTTAGATTTTATACTGCATCTACAGTGAGTTGTAGTTTGTAAATTAAGACTCATTGTGAAGAAACATAGTCTTTTTAGGGTTGAAAAATGCCTTAGATTAAGAGGTTATGACCACGGCATGTATATTGGTTACTTGACACCATTAACGAATAATTCCTTAAAAAATTATTCCTAAATTTTCTAAAAAAGTGTATTATTGCCCTAAAAACACTATGCATTTTTAATTATCTGCAAAATTAGATTTTATTTGCTTTGAAATTAAAAGTCTGCCATACAAAATCTATTGATGAATAGCGTTTTGACAGCTCATAAAAAGTATGTCAATTGATTGGTGGTGTCCACTACCCAATTGGTTAAATACCTTTTCTAAGGAATTTGAGAGGTAAAAATATAAATATTCTGTATAATTTTAAAGGCGATTTTAATGGCAATACGTGAATGTATAAATAACGAGTTCGACTTACACTAATTTGTTAGTTGATTGAACAAATTGATGTTTGATCATAGCTTATTCATGTCGACCGTTTTTTTTGCGGTGACGGCGTCTTGTTAGGCGTCTTTGAAGCGAGTTGAGTCATTAGTCTTCGATAGGCAATTATTTATAACTAGACAAGTCATATTAGTTAAAAGCTTTGGTACTACTGTCTTGTAGCGATCTAAGTGTAATCAGGTTTTTCTATTAGGAAATTTCCAGTAGCAACCGTACTAAGGAATTATTAATACTAGCCTCGTACCTTATCGTTGAAATACTAAGAGAGAGCGATGAATTCTTGCCTATAAATCATTTTATACAATACAATTGTGCTATTACATCTTATTGTCTACCGAAAACTTCCATTTAGCTAGACAAGTGCATAAAGTCACGTCTGTATCCAAGAGAGATTTCCATTAGCTACGATCCTGGCATACCTCGATCGCTTCATTCACACTCTTCAAATTCTTCACACAATGCTCATCGGTTTAGTTATTTACTAAGCTTTAAAGGATTCTTGAATTCAAAAGAGTACGAAAGAAGTGTCAAATTTCCAATTTCACACGTCAGTATTAGAAACAAGCAAACATAATTAGAGTTTGCCGTCGTGTTTTAAATAAGTTTAAGTGTCTTGTGGGATCGTAAAATCGAAGATAAAATCATTATCGCGATATTAAAGCGAGAGTAAAGAATATTTGAAGTAACCGGTTCACTGTGAAGCAGACACAATAGATTAACAGTCGCCATGTTCCATAATTATCTGGTACACAAGACATTGAACCTGCCGAGAATGTTGATTAAAATAAACCTGAATTTTGACTTTTTTAGTTTTATTAATAAGTGATCGAACTTGTCTGTGTTTTCATTTCTTTGGGCATTTTTTCTTTAGATTTTTTCTCTAAGTTAACTTCAAGTTATGACTGTTTAACTTAGCAAACCTAGAGACCAATAAAAGGCATCCAGCCAGGCAAGACTTGTAATCAAAAAGATGAAAAAACCTGATTTCTCTCCATTACTCTACGACTTTTTGTTTCTCTCTTCTCTTTTTATATTGGGAAAGAAATATTTAATTCCTTAAACCTAATTTCCAGGTTCGTGTAGCTTATCGCCACATAAAGAGGCTGATGGAACTCTCACTTTTTACTAATCACGCCCATGTCATGGAAGTTAAGTGGTATAACACTTTGCAGATAGAATTTATCACTGATTACCAGTACAATGTTAAACGTCACAGATGATTCGCAATTCACACAATACTGAGGAAAGTTAGTCGGTATTTTAGCTATCAATGTATCGAGCATTAAATATGTTGTACCTCGTACTAGATTAGGTACGCCATAATAATCGCTGTGTAGGAAATTACTTTCTGTAAATGCAATTAATATAAGATCGCTTCCGGCGTTTATCGATAATAAAATCAATTTACCACTGAACATTAATTGGCCGATTAAATCGTAAACTCTATCTAGAACTTAAATTGTCGGTGTGAACTACATTATACCGTGAAACAATAATGAATAAATTCCCTTTTAATTACAGGCGGCGAATCGGACCACATTTTCCACCTGCACGGATACAGCTTCTACGTAGTCGGGATAAGAGAGCTGAACAGAAGCTACGACAAGGAAACCATCAAGAAAATGAATGAAGATGGAACGCTATTCACGAAAAATCTCGACAACCCAGTGTTAAAAGACACGATAGTTGTGCCCAAACACGGTGTGATCGCATTACGATTTAAGGCTGACAACCCAGGTTTCTGGATGATGAGGGACGAACGGTCCAGCCATTGGACCCGAGGACTCGACTTCATATTAAAAGTTGGTGAACAAAGTGATTTCGTCCAAGCCCCCACGGATTTCCCCAAGTGCGGTTCATATGTTGGCCCGGAATACTTCCTCATATGAGATCGGGACACGGTCGATACTAAAGTTACCTTTTAGATTGTATTATTGCTCAATTTATTTATTTGATTTGTGATATGTTTGTTTAGGTTATTCATTTTGTGCAGATGAATTGGTTTCCGATAGAAGGACAAATGCTCGTATCGTGGGTACTTTGTATCGTGATAGATTTAAATCGTGCAAGTATAGAAAATAAATATATACCAATTGATTTAGATAAATTGGTATTTTGATATTTTCATATGGAATCTGTAATACATTGTGGTATTTTATCCATAGAATTGATGCACTATTTGACTGATAGGCGGTCGTAGGTACCTTTTAAAAGGTTGCATTCAGCTTGATTTGTGGAATAGTCGACCTTATATCGATGGATATTGAAAACTTGGACTTCTAGTGCTAGGAACAGGCATTATAATAATAAATTCATGCAAACAATACAAGAGAGAGCTGCTAAGCTGCCGGATTTTTGATAGGAATAACATTTTACACGGCAACAATGCAGTGTGTGAATATTGAAAACGATATGACTTACGTTAAGTACTTATAAAATACAATTCACTTACACTTTAGCGCTGTAAATAAATATTTTTATGTAAAATGTGTTTAATTCCCGTGGGAAATACCGGTACGATTCCTACACCTGCTGTTTGTGCCAATAAAAACGATACATCATTCTGTTACCAACAGAAGAATGGCTGTGCTGTCCAATTTAGGTGAGCTACTGTAAAAACGAGAAGTCTCAATTTTGGTGAGTGTCCAAATAGTGAAAGTGTGGGTAATTGGGCCAGCGTAGCGCCTGCAGCACGGGGCGTGCGCTGGCTGGCGCCTCCACCGCCACCGACGCGCGCCGCGGCCGAAATCGTTTTATTGTTACCACTTCTGATGAAGCATTTCGCATAGGTGTCAACAAAAAGCCTTTTAAAATAAGTGTGTTGGTGATTGTATAAAGCATTGTAATACTGTCATGTATGGAGAAACTGGACATTTCCCCGCACCATAATTTCAATTTCATTTGCCTTACAAGAAAAGAAATACAAAAAATTCACGATCATTAAAATAATAAATCCGTGTAAGTTCCGACCGATATCTTAAACGTAGGTGAGATCAAATCGTAAAATCTCAAGCAATATGTGTCGTAGCTGGCGCACTCTGGCGTGTTGATCGAAATTGGATATATTTATCCTAGCACAGACTTGTAGGTAAGTATCTCCATAAAATAGACGGCGGTTTGATAGTCCGACACTGATCAGTGTATGAAATGGAAATTTTCTGTGTAAATAGTCTAAAATTAGCGAAAATGAAGCAGATTTTAAGTAAGGACACTCACCGTGAAAAACACCACGAAAAAAGTTTTTGAGAGTGTCGTACTTACCCAAAGTCGTCCTAATTTCAAGCCCGGCTCCTTATGCGTTGGTAAACAACACAATGTTTATCTTACCCTTGAACCTTTTCCGTCTTGTAGTTCTTGTCTTAAAACTCATTTAGGTGCACCTGCCCCACTTGGATCAATATTTGAACTGTCTTCGTGTTCTTCGTTCAGTGCGCTGATCCAAGGCTCTAAGCTTCTTCTGGTAGCGCAGAATAGCGGTCGGATCTGCGAATAATAATCGCTGCTCATTTAAAGGTTAGTTGATATTACATAAGTTTATTGTGATATAATGTTTGTTGTGTAACAAGTCGACGTTCGTCATGGTTTGAAGTCAGCTGATTTCCATTTGTTACCGATATAAGTAGCAAAATTAAATCTAGCTTAGGCACGCCGTTATGTAACTTCAGTCTAAGATATAAGACACATTCAGACTACGTGAACGCAAATTTGAGTTTAATTAACATAATTATATTATTTACCTTTCTTTATTTTTCTTGTTAGTTATATGTAATTATTATTTTGCCTTTATTTCCCACTGCTGGACAAAAGCCCCCTTCCCTCCAACTTATTCCTACCTTCTACATCTTCAATGACTGTATTGTAGTATTCATGTTTACTCAAATTACTGACTTTCTCGTAAGAAAAAAATAATTATATGCGGATCATGCAAATGTCTCGTGCGGGGCCAAACAGAAGGTTAATCTCATAGCTACCGTGCCGATCCGGTCGACGGCTGCTCTAAACTAGTTTAAAACGATTATCAATGCGAAATAATTAGTATTGTGTGAAAGTGGTCATCGAACGGAGCTTGAGACTGAGTTGAGTTTCGATCATGACGAGTTCAAAAGCGAGTCGCAAGTCAGATCAATGGATATAGACTCGACACCATATGATTATGGGACAATTAATAGAGCGATGCTTGTGTTTAGACTCTGACGAAGGACAAGATGAAAAACATGAGAATGGCAGTAAACACCTCAGAATTTCAAGCTTGTACGATTAGACATCGTCACCGCTCTGTGTGCTAGTGACAAAAGTGGCCAATTTTTTATGATTGATTTGCTTTCTGCTCCAGTTACGTAGTTTCAAGCTCTCAATACCTGACACGGTTATTTTATGAGCTGCCAATCATCGGCTAATCGTTAGATGTTTTTGGTTCACTTTATAATGTGCCAGTTTAATAGTATATAGGTATTAATAATACGGATCTGAATTAATTAGTTTTTATTAACTTTCTCTAGAGCAAGGAATTCTTCTTCTATTTCGTTAAGAACAGCGCCTTTTTACTATGGCTTTAGGTACTTATCTCTAGATGAGAATGTCAATTAGGCCATGCCGATACAAAAAAAAACAAAAGATAATTTTCTTTCACCATTCAAGAGTTGGTTACGGCTACTAAGTATTTAAAAGTAAGTATTACTTACTTAGTAAGTAAGTAACTAAATATTTGAAACTTTAAAATAGACAGTATTCATTGTAAGCGCTACTAATTGTGGAATATAACATAACGTCACGCCTGTATCCCCAAAAGGTGTAGACAGCGGTGTAACGTACACTCTCATTTCACCAGTTATGTTATATGTCCCATGTAATAGGAGGCGAGCCTATTGCCGTCAACCGGGCTTAAATTTAGACTCTATGCTGCTACGGAGAATTACCTAATGGAAAAATCCAATAACACTTTGCCCGACGCGGGATTTGAGCCCAGGACCTCATGCTCAGCAGCCGCGCTTAGCGACCACAAGACCAATAAAGCAGTCGCACACAGAATATTGTGATTAAATATAGTATTCTGTTGTTTACGTTATGTTTTCCGTGACGAGTGACCCGCAACACTCGCACGCCGACCGTGACGTTCTCTACTCGTAGTAATAATATACTAGGGTACTGTATAATATAATTCTCCGAGTTGCATGCACCGCTGAAGGTAAAAAACATACTGCACAAGAATTTGATTGCTAAATTACTGCAGGGCCCATTAATTAAAAGAAAAGAACTATAATTAAAATATATTCTGCAATATAACGCCTTGTAACGACTAAGAGTTATTCTAAAGCATATGGTAGGTTATAGAAATGTAGGTCTTTCCTGGCAAGTAATATTTTGCGATGCCATTCTTTAAAGTAGGATCGATAATTTTATGTACCTACCTACTTAGCTGGTATTTCAATAATATTATGTCGATTCATGTTCACATAGACAAAACTCTATTTAGTACTGTTCTGTATTCAATTTAGCAAATGTATTTCTATTCATATTTCTCACAGTTCAGAGGTCACAATGGAATAGACAAGAACAAAATGAAAATTCTTGTTGAAACAAAAATTGGTTAGACAATTTTATATAGTTTTGCAAATATCGTGAGAAGTGAATATGGAAAAGAATCGTTTTTTATTTATTATCTTTTTGGAATAATCATCTTTGTCCTTTGCGGTTTATATATAGACCGATATTTAACACACATAACTTCCTAATGTTCAGGAATTGAGTCGGAAATTGAGCTTAGGATTTAGCGCTGAAGCTGTATCAAGCATTAATGACTACGTTAATCAATCTTCCACAAGAGGTACCTAATATCATAGTTAGCTCTTGTCGGCGATCTTGCTACGTCAGAGATCCAAGAATCGGTATTTACTTTATTTTTTAGGTTAAAAAGTGTGCTTAGGACATTCTCTAGCTTCTAAACTAAGTCTATAGTAAAAATCCCTTCTTGAATAACAAATAGACAAATAAAAAATACAATCTTTTACATTTATTGTTTGTAGTAGGATGGCATACGTAGGATACAACAAAAAAAGTATGTACATACCATGTTGACATTATGCAACTTGTCATCGCATTGAGTTCTCGATTCCATCAATAGTTATCGGACACTGTCTCGGGCAGGCGTCCCGTGGCCGCTAACTGTCAATTACCACCGCTGTAATTAATGCGCGCCGGATTAGATCGAACACCTTGTTTGGTTTACTGAATCCAATTATATTTGAGGAAGGGACTAGTGAATTATATTGTTGTATGCCATTCATGTGGCCCGCAAAATGACATTAGCATTGATTGACGTTAATTTATAAATCGCGATATTATATGATTGTTCAGGGATTGCAGGTTCGATTCCTATACGACACCTATATTTACGTAGCCCGAGTATATTTTAACTGTTATTAGGAAACATACTATTAGCTTTTTTAACGTTCTTAGACGTATGTCCTCAATCCCCATGGTTATAATTGCCTATTATTTTGACAATGACAGGTGCGTTGTAACAATCGGTATAATTTTCCATTTAACCTAGTTTTTCGTATATCAATGTGCCGGAAACCAGTTAGATAAGCGGCTCACAGTAGGTAATATCATCTAGTACATATATAAACACAAGTATTAGATACTCTTCTCACAATAGCAGCAGGTCTACTTAGAACTTGATTGTATCAAAGAATATCGTAACGTTTACTGTATGTTTTAATGATCCACGGCTTTCCATACATTTTTGATGTTAATATATTTCTAATGATTCCGCAAATGGTATTTCTGGCTTAAACAGATTACGTTTTAGCGACATAGTATAAACATTTCAAACTGTCAAAGAAAAAGTTAAAAACGCATTAGCATTTTTATATTTTCGGAGGTCATTACCGCTTTTGTGTCTGTCTTAAGTATTTAGAAAAAACCTTTTGTCTGTAATTATTCATTCGTAATCTGTGCTTTGGTAATTATTTAAACTAGAATCAACCCACTTTGCCTGCGTGGAATTTTTTTGGTGTCATCCGGAGTTAAAGCAGCCTGCGTCCACCCTGAAGGTCTATAAACATTGTAAGTAAAGATATTCCAGAGATTTACCTCTATATACAAATATATAAACGAAATGTACCTTTTTCAATAAGCACAAGCTTTCGCTCGAACTGCGTGGAAAGAAAAGTTGTGCCTTTTTATCCAAAATATTGGTTGGTGTAAGAATTTTGAAAATCGGATGAATAATTACGAAGATTGCTTTTTACACAAAAACAACCTTTACTTCTTTATTGTATTAAGTAAAGAAGTATAGATTACTAGTATAGAAGTACAGATTATGAGTACCTTAGTATAGTTTTCGCCTGTTCATTGAGCAACACGGTCATAAGTACAAAGCGCGTTGTACTTCGGCAAAACGGAACTTGTTTTACCTTTGGGTGCCTTTCACTTTTTAAGTTCCAATCTGTAGGTTCGGTTATAAATTGGCTGTCTGTTGCACACATTTTTTTCATCAATTTAAACAACAAATATTGAATGTTAACGTCGTTAACAGATTCCGCTGTTTATATAAAGGAATTATTACTGTATGATTGATTGGAGATGTTTTTTTAGTTATTAGTGAATATTTTTGTTCACTAATTTGGATATTTTACGAATAATTACAATTGGAGTTCAGCAGTTCGTAATTAGAGATCAGTATTATGGTTAGTAGTGGGCGTTGAATCAACGAACTAGTTGAATCAACGTTGATGTCTCTTCAACGAGATTAACGTTGACCGTGTACAAATCAACTCGTTGAATTCGTCAACGACTGTCAACACGAGTGGCGAGACAATGACGTTTACGAATTCAACTCGTTTGACGAAACGAGAAACTGAACACAACGTTTTGTTATTTTCAACGTACGAAATTTGTGTTTTATAGCAAATTAATCAGTCAGTCCTAAGCCTGAAAAAAGTATGAAGGGAAAATCATCTAGAACCCTAGGTAGGTAGTAGGTAAAGTCATCATAAAATGTTATCCAATTTCATTAGGTAAACTGCATCAAATTGTTCGTAAACTAACATTACAACAGCATAAGTTAATAAAAGCGTTTAGGCGTTTATCGTTCATGCAAGTTGACGTTCGTAACACGTTAACTCGTTGACGAAATTAACTAGTTGATCAACTAGTTGACAAACGCAGATCAACGTTAACGTTTCGTTGACGGAAAAACCTTCAACGACCCATCGCTAATTATGGTGTTCTTCAATCAATCGTAAGATACAAATTCTAATTAATATTTGAAGAAGAAGCGATAAGTCAACGTCAAGAATGTATAATACGTTCTTTCTTTGAAATCATGTCGCTGTTGAAATTATTGCATGTTGGAGTCGAATGGGGACCCTGATGACCTTTTATACGGGTAAATTCGTACCCGCTTAAGTCACCAACGATCCACAACCGGAATATTGTTGCTGCACCTCAGATCAATTTATTCCGGTTTTGGAAAAAGAAACGATTGTATTATCATTGAGTACAGTAGAGGTTATTCTCAGTAGCAGCACGGGTTCCTGTTCCGTGCGAGCCGAGCACAAATCCTGATAGGTAAATGGCAATAAGCTCCCACCCTATTACACGGGTTCATGGGACCTATAGGCTATAACATAAGTGGCTAAATGTGTGGGTACACTTCTGTCTACCTCTTCAGAAGACCTTGGCGTGATATTATGTTTTTACGGTAGAGTCTTTGAGCAAAGGTATACACGCGAGTAAAGTCGAAGGCAAACATAAACTTACACTAAGTTTCATCTCAACTTCGAACTAGTCAATAAATCGTGACTTGTAGTTTAGTGTTTGCGCAGATAAAAATGGCGTGTCAGCTTTTAAAGAGGTTTTATAAGTGCGAATAAAACACAATCGATAGAAAACACGTATACATAGATACTTATCATATACATTGACAGCTCATCAACAATTGTGTAAGATTTCTAAGTGATTGACAATAGGATCTAACGAATAAACGATGCGATTTATATAATCCATTTGACGTTTAAAATAAAGTTTCCAGCTAGCTATAAGTTAGTACTAATATATTTATACAAAATCTACTTGCTAGGTACCTGACCACTAGGTAGGTAGTGACCTTTGAAAAATATAAAACATTTTATCAAAATTAGGAATTTCTATGAAACCTTCTAAAATCAATCATCATCTATTTTTAGACACCCAAAACATTATTCGTGCTGAGAAAAATGGTTATACCTACCTACTACATTGATTAAAAAATAAACAAGCAATATTTTTAGTCCCTAGATATTTTTGTATGACCAGAATAGTTGAGATTTCTACCGAGTCCGATGCATATCTTAGCATAATCAATTCAGCTAGACTACAGGCGACCCAGAATAATACTAATGTAGATTAAAAAATAATCATAAAACGCTGTCTAGCCAGCAGACAACATTCACTGGCCTACTTTTCTTTATTTATTAAATAAACAGAAATTGACATCCCATATTTCGAACGGTATTTTGGTAAGAATGGGATGACAGTCTTTCACAAACCTAATAATGTTGACATTGTATGTACCTATAGTTAGCTATGTATAGCTGAGAGTAGGGGACTCGCAATTTTCCTTTATGCGCGTGAAGTAATCGAACTCTTAATACATTTTTCGTATTCCGTACCTCTTAAGGAAATCGGGATCCTAATAAGGTCACTCAAGCGTCGTTCCTTTGTCGTTACGGGCTAGCTGGTACTGCCAATTATTGAAAAAAATAAAAATAGTAGTAAAGAAAAGAATAGATGAACGTCAACAAAAGGAACATTTTCCTATGCAATTAATAACAATTACCAGCGCCCCTTACCATGAACTCTTAAAGCAGGGTAGTTTACGATGTGGAAGCAAGACGCCACATTACACTGCACGTAGCGGTGTCTCGCCTTCACATCTTAAACTGTTAAGAGTTCATGATAAAGGAGCTGGCGGTGATAAAAAAAGGTATGAAATGTGGGTGTGCAATAGCCAATAGCACATTTTTGCCTTCCCTTTCGGGGAATACAATCGTGATGGGTTTCATGTCCACTAACGTAGTCGTTAGGAAGCTGGTGTGCATGTCTGAGCCGCATTCATTTTTAAGAGGATTTGCGTCCTAGTTATGGAGTGGGAGGAAGAGAGCAAGTCTGTTTAAAGTTAACATCTTTAAGAGATGAAACTTTTTCTACTCATGTTAGTTAAGCTCGCAGTCCACTTAAGATTTTTTTTAAACCAGCCTGTTCGGTGTTCCGCTACAAGCAAAGGCCTCCTTTTTTTGCACAATATTATCTACTGTTAATCAAATCTGCTGATATAATAAAATAACTTGCTGTGGTTTAATTTAAAGCGGAATTAGATACTGCAATAAAATAAATGCCACAAAATACTAATGTGGATGACCCTTAGATATCTACATAGCATCTGAGGGCTTATCACCATAGTTGAATTATTTAGCGACGCGGAGACCACTTTCGTGTTACAGGGATTTTACCAAGTGAATAATTTATAAAGATGGAAGGTCGACAACATTCATAGTTACCCTATTTGTGGGTATAAGCCAATAATATCGTTTCTGGGAAACGAATTAGTTTGTAAGCAAGTTTGGGGTTAAGTGACGGTTTAAATACCTTACCAAAACTCCTGTAACTTGACTGTTTAGATTTATAGTTTTAATTAGGTAACTATGAAAAACAAGGTCCTTCATTTAGTATGTTTTGAACTTGTGACGAATAGTTTCATATCTAAATTTTGTTTGACAAAAAATTCTATGTTAAAACCGTAGCTAAAGCTATCCGTCTGTTTTAATTATATCATACATCAACTATCATGTATCATCAGTATATCAAGGATTCCACGGACGTTTGGCTAGTTAACTTCACTACCTTCCTTGATGACTGATCAACCTCTTCACCACTTATGACGCCTGTCCATGTGATGCCGATACCAAGAAGATATCAGGTATGTACCTACTTTAGAATCCGATATCCGAATACCATTTATTCACCTCAAAATCTGTAAATCTCAGATATTGAACTCTAATAATGAGAGAGAAGCGCGAAGAATTTTGTAAAATAAGATTTGTAACCTGTAGTTATAAATCTTATTTTACAAACTGAGCAATCCCGATTTCTAACTCAACTGAAATTGGATCAGGTTTTGAATATACACCCGCGGCGGGTCAGTTTGGCCTGCCGGACGAGTTTCTGGACTCGTATCGGGCGCGTCCCCCGGGTGGCGGATAGGGGAACGCCGCGCAGATATGCGCGGTACCGGTTTCGACCGGCGCGGACCAAAACCAGGCGTTGGGACCGCTCCTCATTCATTGAGGACGCGGTCATAGTCGGTCGCTGGGGGGCTGGGGAAGTTCGCTCCTGGTACGTGTCCGTTTTCGGACATGACTGGGATGCGAACAAGCGACTGACTGCGTTGGGATCGCTTTTCTCGCGAGAAGCGATCATGGCGGCGGGTCTGGTCAGATGCCTTTTGTCTGGCCGGGCGGGACCTTTTGGTCACCGTCGTTGGTCCGCACTTTGCGGTTTTGCGAGGTGCGGAGAGCCGGTCGGCGTCTCGGACGTATTCCGAGCAGCGGCGACGGCGGAGTGCTTGTTTCCTCCTCTCCTTCTGGAGGGGGAGGTGGTTACGAGCGCGGGCGGCGGGTCCGGCTGTTCACGAGAGTGGGCAGTCGGGCATGGCAGTTGGCCACCGCCGGCCGAACCCGTAATCCTGTTCTTTTTGGGACAGGGATGGGGGTTCCTTGCCTTTATTGGCCGGGGGCTGCGTGAAGACAACACTATAAAATTACCCTAAGCTCGTGCTGGTGACGTCCGGCCGTGGGCTGAATGGCGGGGGCGAACCCCGTCCCGAGGATGTCCCAGGGGACCACACCCCTGGCACAAAAAAGGACTAAAATGATAATGGCACCTGGAGACAACGAATTACCCCAGGGAGGTACCGGACGCTTCGCGAAAGGAGAATCCTCTGCGGGCCCTTCGGGGTCCGTCTGCCCCTCGTATTCTGGGGGGGGCAACCAGTGCCACTCGTCCACCCGCAAGGGTGGTTCGAGAAGAAGCCGAGAGGGCTTGAGGAGCGCTAAGGAGGGAGGCGCGCGGTCGGCTTCGGGCGGCAGCGTGTCGAGCTCTTTGAGCGCGGAGGAGCTAGTGGTCGGGGCGGTAGATAAAACCTACCGGAAACGGCCACGCTCGACATCACCGTCGCCTGTGGGCGACAGGACAAAATCCTGTCCAGGATCGCGCTCGGGGAGCGGATCCAAGAGAGGCAGGGGCCGACCGCCTACCACCGGCAAGTATGTCGGTGTGGCCAAGGCCCAAGCCGAACTGAAGGTGGCGCAGGACCGGCAGCGGCAGCTGGACGCGGAGGAGGAGATCCTTCGCGAGGCAGCCGCTGCCGAGAAACGGGACGAGGCTCGGGCTCGGCGCCTGGAGGAGGAGTCGGATGACGCCGACCTCCAGGACAGATTGGGCCTCGTCATCAGGGAGTCCATCGACGACAGCCTGAAACTGGTGTCGAAGGTTGCCGCCAAGTCCGGCAACCTCAAGGGCGGATACGTGCGGATTCTCAACCAATCCGCAAGACGTATCCGCCGCGATGTGGAGCTCCTGGCTGGACGCACCGCCTCCGAGGAGATTGCTCTTCTCCAAGAGGCGTGCGAGGCGTTCAGGAAGGAGAATGAGCGCCTCAACAATGACCTCGCGAAACTCCGTCGCGAGGTCAAGAAGATGACAAAGCAGCAGGGTGCAGCCGAGGCCGCTGCTGCTGCAAAAGTGCGTCCACCAGCCCTGGACGCCGAAGAATTGACGCGCAGTATCATGGTCCAGGTCGGGACCATGATGAATGCGCGGTTCGCCGCGGTGGACGAACGGCTGCTGCCAGAGCAGCGAATCCGTCCACCTCTTGCGGCGGACAGAAGACGTGCGGACTCTCCGGCTCCGGTGGAGAGACTGCCGGCAGCAACGGAGCAGGTGCAGATGGCGCCTGCCCCAAATGCTGCCCCACAGCTTGCTGCTGCTTCGGACCCTCCCAAGGGAAAGAAGCAGCAGCCCAAGAGGAAGAAGGTTGCGGAGCCTCCGCAGCCCTCAACATCTTCTGCGGCGGCCGCCCCTGAGGCCACCACCTCTGCCAGCCCCGTCCTAACGGAGGAGGGCTGGACCACGGTGGCCAAAAAGAAGAAGGGGAAGAAGAAGCCCGAACAGCCCAGCAACAAGGGCTCGGGTGCCCCTTCGAAGGGGCAAAAGAAGAAGGCGCCGAAAAAGGCAAAGAAGAAGGGGGCATCGAGGCTGCGCGTGCCGCGCTCGTCGGCTGTGGTTATCACACTGCAGCCAAGCGCGGTAGAGCGCGGCCTGTCCTACGCGGCCGTCATCCAGTCGGCCATGGACAAGGTGCCCCTTGCGGACATCGGTATCACCGGCCTGCGATACAGGCAGGCGGTGACCGGTGCCCGCATTTTTGAGCTGCCGGGGGCGAAGAGCGGCGAGAAGGCCGACGCCCTCGCGGCAAAATTGAGAGAGGCACTGGGTGCCGACGACGTCCGGGTCTCCAGGCCCGCCAAGTGCGCAGAGATGCGCATCTCAGGCTTGGACGATTCCGCGACGTCGGATAGCGTCATCGCCACAGTTGCCCGTACGGGCGGCTGCACGGCGAATGAGGTCAAGGCGGGGGAGGTACGACGCACCCCCTCCGGCCTTGGCAGCGTTTGGGTGCGCTGCCCCGTGGCAGCCGCTAACAAGGTGGCCCGTGGTAGGCTACTGGTCGGATGGGTCTCGGCGCAGGTCAAACTGCTGGATGCCAGACCCACCCGATGTTTCCGTTGCCTACTCAACGGGCACGTGCAGCATTTCTGCACGTGCGAGGAGGATCGCCGCACGCAGTGCTACCGCTGCGGCGAGGTCGGCCACCTGGCCAAGTCGTGCGCCAGGGATCCGCACTGCACAGCCTGTGCTGCTGCGGGTCGAAAGGCCGACCACCCGATCGGCACCAAACCCTGTGGGGCTAGCGTGCCCCAAAAGGGTAAGGGGAAGGCTGCAACCCTGCGGCCGACCCCTGCTCCAGCTGCCACGGGTGGGGAGGTGGTGCCCATGTCTGCTTGATGTGGCCCACCTCTCCGTCTGGTGTTGCGCACCCAAGCGCCAAAAGGGTCAGTGAGGGGACGGACTTGGCGTTCCCTCACTGAGCAGAGGCCCGCGGAGGCTGGGTTGGGAGACCCACCTCTGCATTGCACTGGCCTCTGCACCGAAGTCCTGTACCCCCCTACCTCTACATAGGGGGGAGCGAAGAATCCGCCCCACTTTACAGGGCGGATAGCGCTGGTGGGGTTGGCGGTGGAATGCTATAGCGATCCCGCCTCCCCGCCACTTATGCGCTGATGCAGGCAATATGTGAGGTTTTTAGTGGGTAGGCCCTCGTGGATCTTATTGGGTTCACGGGGGAGAGTCCCACATATCCCCGTCGCCTCCCAGCGGCGGGGAATGCGTAACGCATTTCCCTCACGTTAAAAAAAAAAAAAAAAAAGGTTTTGAATATATAACAAAAGTTGACAAGAGAAGTTAGTCGGCGTTTAGCTGACATGCAGAGTAGTCAAGTACCGCGTAACAGTAACATAGCAGTTTGTTAAACTTCGGTTAGTTCTCAAGATTAACTTGAACTAGCAAGACATGGCGGTTGGAAAGTTGTGGCATAATGTGTAGAGTATGTGTTGATTAAATTTCTTGAAGTGTCATTGAATAACAATACGTTTGGAGCATAACGAAGCTTACTGTAGGCACTGTTGTACTGTTGTAACGCCAAGATGGCCAGTACAACCCCTTACCATGAACTCTTAAAGAAGGACAGCCGTGCTATTTTAAAGACATCACTTACGAACTCACTGCTACTACACATTTACTATCATCATCATCATCAGCCTGTTGCAGTCCACTGCTGGACATAGGCCCAATTTACGTCACAAAGCCCGGACTTTATGCATCCAGTTGTTGCCTGCCCTCTTATGTAAGTCATGTCGCCATCTGGCCATTTACTATACTGAGATTAAATTGTGAATAGTTTTAATTATGAGGATCGATCATTTCTTTTTTTTAAAAAACGTCTCCCCACACTAGGAATTTTTCCTGTATCGTGGGTGCGTTTCACGAACATGAAATATCACATACACTAACATCCAGACTCGGGACAAATTTCTGCGGATCACACAAATGTTTGTCCCGTGCGGGAATCGAACCCGTAACCTTTAGCGCAGCAGTCCAATCGCTTAGCCACTGCGCCAATCAGGTTGATGCAATGTGAAGCTTTTTGAACCTATAAATTAATTAGTTATTAGTGCTTTGTCTTATATTGGGTGAATATAAGCTATCACTAGTTATTTAACTAGTCCACAGGCTGGTAGCAGGCTGACTGTTTAGCGTAAACTGTGTTTTAAATATTTTCACTCGGAGGTTCATAAAACGCACTTAAGCTGACATGAATAGGTAATAATGTATACAAATCTCGACGTGTATGGCGTTATATGTTAATAAATTTATGGACGTATACAGACTATATTAAAATATTTTAGACACACACACCGTAGATACTATTCAATTAGTGCGATCAATCAAATTTAAGCGGCTTGTTAGCAAGTTCCCATGTTTAAAACACACCTTTTAGAGAGCTGTCGTAAAAGATGCCAGCATAATCAAGAATTTGTATACGTGTGGGTGTATTTTATGGACGTATAATCCATTAACGCATACATAAATCCGTCCAGACAAATTATGCAGAAATAAGTAAATATTTGTATAGACAGGGATTGAACCTAGCAACATACCGTTGGCGTGGCAGTCTGCTGTTTTTGGCCACTGCGAAAGTGTCTAGTGTAGTCTAGTGTATTGCTATATAATACATGATGATTGTTCAATATCATAACATAACAATACGCCTTTATAACCCATATTTATTACAGGTAATAGGGGCGAGCCTATTGCCATTAGCCGGGTATTAATCCAGGCTCGTGCCGCTACTGAGAATTACCTAAAGGAGAACCCACTAATACTTAGACCGACCCGGGATTCGGACGGAATGTTCTATCATAACAATAGTGTCTATCGCGGGCAGTCGAAGTGTTAACCAGAAAGCTTATGTAACAGACATACTACTAGTGTATAAGTATACCTATATAAATGTTTTCTTGAATAAAGACAGAGTTCACCTACCAGTGACCTAATAGTACGGTAGCAGGGACAGGGGTCGTCACACGCAACCCACGACCTTGCTGAAGTAGGTTAATTGACAGGTGTAGTGGACACTTTGTCTGCTAAGAGGTTTCTTGGGGCGTTTCAGCTTATTATCTTTTAGGAAATATGGCACCGTTAAACTTTTGTCGAGTGTTCCGCTGTTATATCCTTGTTGCGACATTGTAGAGATTTGACGCTAAAGTTTTTGGACGGTTTTGTAACGTGTGATGTTATACAACACTGTCTGTTTGCTTTACAGGAAACAGAACTCTGATTTTAATGTAGGTATGTCTACATTTTTTTTAGACGGCGCCCCACTCTAAGAATTTCACACAGGAGAAATTTTACAAACATGAAATCACAAACACAAACACCCAGACTCGGGACAAACATTGCGGTTCGCACAATTTTTGCCCCGTGCGGGAATCGAACCCGCAACCCTTAGCGCAGCAGTACTGCGTCCAACGGCCTAGACGTCTATTACAGACACACATGCATCAATCCAGCCAAATTCTGACCATAAATGCCATTGGTATAAGTAGTATCTTTCTAATTCTATACAGTATGTTTGTTTTATATTTAATTATGCTTATAAAATTCTTAATTATACCTTAACAACTCGAAATATTAATCAGCTCTATAATCAGTATTCTGGTCGCGTAAAATTAATAAAAGCAACGAGATTGTTTGTCCGTGACGATTAAATATTATTATACTTATGTTGAGAATCCTAAATGAGACATTTTATGACCGTCGTCGTTGTCTTTACGACTTTTCGCCTTTGGAAACGGACTTTTAATTATATTAGGGGACTGAATTTAATTTTCAAAATAATAAGATAAACAATCTATTTATCTGCTGTACTTTATCTGCTGTACTCTCACTAATTATACCTTTATCCTAGATTATCTGTCTTGAATCGGACATTTCTAGCACAAATTCCACGTTTTCACACGTAAACCCCACCAGGCCATTCTAGAGCATTAACCTGTCATGCTTGGTGATCGTTAGTAATCCTATGAAAGTCGTAAATGGGCCTAACATTCAGACAAATAGTATTAGTAGTACCTACATATCTGGGAATATACTTCCTAATATTATGTCCCTAAATACTTTGCGTATGAATATATTGATATATAATTTGATTATAGTAAGATATTCCTTATTCCTACAAGTCCTTACTTCTGTAGTCTTATTAAAAATTACAGCTGATAGACTGAACCTGAGATTGAAACTGGCGCAAATGGAAACTGACACACAACACACAGTACTTACACACACTTCGCTCCTAGCCTGTCTCATCATGATCAGCTGGAAGACGTCCACTGTAGGACAAAGGCCTCCTCCTTAAATGGGGGGAGGGACGTTGCCATAATCCCCACGCTTGGCAAGAGGCTTAGGGATCGAGGTATTGGTGATCAAGTTACAGAAGACGCTGCTGCCCATCTTCTGGATATTATCCCTTAGTCGCCTCTTACGACACCACACGGCACCTGCCTGCATGTCTATAAATGAAAATATCGGCCTGGTTTTTATGAGTTTGGTCGTCTAGAATTTGACTTATACCAATATTCATGATAAGCTTCTTCTAAAAAGTTCTGCGCGGTAATGATGACGTTGACTTTACTGTGAATACACATTTTCGTAACGTATCCAACACCACCATCAATTTACAGTGAGTATATTAAATGTGTAATAAAAAGGAGATAGCTTTCTGAAATATAGTACAAACCTGGAAGTGCCCACTAGTTTGTAAGCACATTGTAACATTCATAAAACTTTCATAATATCATACTTTTGCCTTTTACTGGTCCCGAGCGCAATATTAAGTGTAAATATGACACGTGCGCTATTACACAACATTAGGTCTTAACAAGCTGTGTAAAATATAGGATCCTTGCCAGTTTAACGATTGAACTGCTACATACGACAATGTTGGCAGACGAAAGACTACGAACAAAATAGAATACATTCAATAACAAATAGAATTTGAATAACGAATCGAAAGAAAATAATAGAACCAATGTTACTATCAGCGATATAGTTGAAATAGAAAAGCTTTTGTTTTTAAAAAGGTTATTTATCTGGATGTGGCCACCAAGTGCAATAGTCCTTGTGCTGTAGAACTATGTATATATACTTACCTACTTATACATATACAAATGTATAGGTACCTATTGCTTTTGTATAATATAAAGATCCAAACTCTAGTATTATTGCAGACAATCGTAACTATATCAAATAAACAAAGCCATGAAAATTAAATGACGGTCCACGTATGACTTGTTTATGTTTCGTAATTGAACGTCCATTTTTCGTCGGCCATCGGTGTCCCGACGCCACGTCCAATTTTCGTAAGTGAATGGCCTTAATCCTGAATATACGGGTCGTACTTCCTGGAGCTTTAGAGCTTCGGCAAACCTATAAAATTAGAATGGACTTACAAAAGTCATGTGTATACCTCAGAGTACAGAACCAGAATCCGTGAACGCGCACAATTTTGAAGCAACACCAACTATTCCAAAATGGAGTAATTGTATAATTGGACGATTTGACATTTAGTTCAAATATTTCGCGCGCATCATCGGAACGTTTTAAACGCCGCGCATTTAATTCGACGATTTAATCTGTAAACTAGGCTACGTTTTGCAATGTCTGTCAGTCTGTAAAATAGGTCTGTAAACTCAGATTGGTAAAATGCAGAAACAAAAGCAGATCTACCTAAATTTCAAATATCGATTATCAGAATGATTAAAAATGTATCGCAATGTTGCTGTCATTCAAATTTTTGAGTCGAGTTTGTTATAAAAATACAACACTGAAAGGTTTGGCCGTAAGCCAGCTCACGACGGCGTTGCCACCTTGACGTCTTGTTTGAACTAGTTTTATCAATTCAGCCCATCAGGACGTGGGCTGGAAACTGCGAACTCTATTTACCTAAGCAATACGCTTCTACAATCCGGGATAAGCTTAAATTATGAGGCAACCTAAGAACTGTATGCTAATGTTGTTTTGCTTTTAAACAAGTAAGTTACCTAGACTTGTTTAGGATTTCCTTTGAATTAACTATTTTAATCTTACTTTGTTTAGTTAAATAAAGACTTGGAAAGAAAAACAGTTTTGTTTACGGCTAGTAAAGAAAATTACATTTCTTGAAGTACACAACGACACACGGTTTGTCCGGTTAGACAGTTATTTTATGATCTGTCTATTTTTCCACTTTTCGCGGCGATTAGATGAGCATCCTATTTAAATTATATTGCTTAAAAGTTAATATGATACAAGTACAAAAGTCACCTTTCTTTGCTTTAAACTTAATATGCAACTAAAACTGTATAACAAAACCTAAATGCCAGAGCGCCTTTCAGAAACGAACGAGCAATTTGTAGCATAGCAGCCATATAATTTGATTGCGGCGAGCTTTGAGATTCTAATGGCTGATAATTTTTCTTTTTAAATTGATAGTCTTCATGTCCGTAATAGAGGAAAGAACGGTAATAAAGTTAATAGTTTTCTTCAAGTTAAGTTCATGCTTTTTGCAGCCATTATATAATTATGGTCTTACTTTCTAAGAACTGTAGATAACCAGTTAGATAATATGCGTTTTTGCACTTAATTTACTAGTTTTTATAGGAAAGGCACTCATTTTTCTTGTTCAGTGATTTTATGTGCAACTGCACACACAGCAATTGTGTAAAACTCTTTTCAGCGTATTTCTAGCTCGAGTAGAGCTTACCACATCAACTGAGACTAACTTATACACATCTTATACTACCAGCTGACCTTTGATTTTATACTTCAACTGGCATAGATAGCGGAGCACAAACTATTCTATATTTAAATGTCTAGGTTTCGATTAGATGCTGCCGGTCTGGCCAATCAAATCGTTGACCATAGACGTTGTAAAAATTGATGCACAGTTTGAACTCTACGGTCCACTTACCTACTTCTTGTTATATAAAAGCTATTAAAATGACTATAGATTAAGTTCCCTAAGATTGTATAAAAATCCATAACATCACGACTGTATTCCCTAAGAAGGCAGGTACATACCTATGTATAGTAGGTACACCCATACCTTTAGATTGACTAACCTCATAAACTGCCTAGATTGCTAGCTGGCTGAATTAAACTATCCGTCTGTTACATTATATTAAAATGCATGTTGTTTATACATATACATTTACCTTTTCTCTACCAACACATCAAAGTGCTGTAATTCAAAACTCCGATGAATATTCCAGTGGTTGTTTCAAAAAGGCATTTAATATTAACTTGTTCGTTATCTAGCCACAATGCAGGGAGTGACAGCGCCGTTGAAAGCGGATTCCCAGTTTGTTTGTGTGCATTGGGATCCGACGGCTGATTCTGGATGATTCTTACATCGCTCTGTAAATGTATTGTTGGTTTGTGTGACCTTTATTATCATACTATTAATATGGGAGATTTGAGTGTTGGGAGAGCGATTCGTTGTTCAGTAGAGGGATTACTGTGAACATGTTATGTTGGTGCTAAATGTTTTAGCCCACCTAATGTTATTTTGGAGGATAACGTGATGTTTTAGATGGCAAAAGGTAAATACACCCCACAGTCCTAAAGTGAAAGAAGAAATTCCTCAGCAAACAAAAATCAACTGTAGACGGATGTTCACAAACTTTTATTTTTGATACATAATTAACATTAACCAGGTGATGAACGAACATAGCAATAGCCTGCCTAATTGCCTGCAGCAATGCAGCTCTCAGTCCGCTAGCTAAACCCTGAGAAAAACCAATGAATAATTAATACAGGTGAACGAAATGTTTGAACCTAGAATCGGAATTTGTACTGTGTCCTTGAGTTTTGACTTTAGTGTATTTTCCCAATTTAACTTAAATAAATTATAAAATTTAACTTGAATAAATGAGTAAATTAAGTCTTTGAACGCCACGCGGGTCACGTTTGACCCGCGAACAATAAAAAATATATTGTGTCTGCGGCATGGCAGTCGAAGTGTCAATAAATGATTCTTCGAGTGTCGGGTTCTTTCAGACCCTTGCATGTTTATTATAATAAAATTGTGATCATAAATTATCATTGATGTTATCACAATTTTCGTGTCGGTCGTTTCGGACGCACGAATGACTACTTTCCCCGGTTACACACTAGTGGTGTGTAAGGGTCACAGAAGTGTTATTTTATGATGCAGAGAGCAAAGTTTACCCCTAAAGGTACCACTTGACCCTGCCCTTTTTAGTTTGAGTGCACTAAGACAGTTATGGAAACTTGGTAGGTACTTCACCAAAAATGTGGGACCACACTTCAGTTTTCATTTTAACTATTACGTGATAATGTCTTTGTTGGTCTTTATCCTGGCAACGTTGGTCGTTAATTAGTTCCTTTCTTAGTTTTTCTTTATAGTCACATCCCGTTTGACACAGGTCATAGTGACTGTATATTTGCCTTGATAGGGTTTAGAGAATCTGTTTGCTCAGAAACTCTATGGTAATGATGTATACCGGGTGATTAAAAAATGTTGAAGGGAATTTGAACGCACCATTGTACCTACTCATCATGATTTGCATTTTTTTATTATTATAAACTGCAGTACTTTGGTTCAGCGTCATTGACTTAAAACATACTGAACGGCTGTAATTTTTGAAGTTATTTCAGGGTTGGTCCCATAGCAAAAGTTGTTCATAGTGATAACAAGAATGTTGTGATAAAACACTGCTCGCCATTATAAAGTTATCCTGCGTTATTCGGCTAACAAAAATAAGGGTATAATAATATAAATAAATTAACCTTAATATAAACTAACCCATATTTTTGACCACATTAATTTCACTAAAACTCTTTCTTTAAGATAATAATAAAGACTCTAGCTTCAACGTGATGTGTGAATGCCCCGGCATTAGAAATAATTAGGCCTAATTTGTTTACCTACTCAAGGTCGTGCGTAAAGTAAATACGTCAAGGAATGTTATCTGCGTATTAATAACAACTTTATAGTATTAACGGTACGTTTACACGCACTGGTTCATGAGTTGGGGGTTTGTAGGCACGTACATTTTTCTTGTTATGTACTTCAATTCTGTAAAAATTTTCAAGAAGAAGTTATCAGGGATATTTAAAAGACAACATGTAAAAATATAAGCATACACGAAGACATTTAAAAAAACAAATTAAAATTAACAATTGTTTTATTTTTTAGTTGATAAATGGGATGTTCCGACTAAGAATCAAATGACCAATTTTTGAAATGATGATCTACGCAAATACTTTGCTACAAACCTATTGGCTGGGTAACTGACCTTCTAAGGGCTTCTGAGGACACAGCTGCTGGTGATGTAATAAAGTCAAATATCTGATACGTACATAATACTATATAAATCTCCAGAATAGGTCCTAAAATGCACTTCATCATTAATGTCCATATCTATAAAAGAATTTCATTTGCCGACTATATATAAATTAGTTATCAGTTGCTAAAAACGGTGAAGGAATACATCGTGAGGAAATCGGCACACCTGAGAGATTTTTCAACGGTGTGTAAAGCCATGTCAGAGGCCTACAGGCGGTTTAAACTCTGACACCCGGTTGTTCATCAACCATACGATAAGAAGAAGATTTGCCGACTGCTACGAAGGTTTTGGTTAGCAGGTTATATAATTTACACGGACCCGTCAGAGGTCCGGTCTCAACACAATTCTATTAAATTAAAGCAAACCATAACGTTCTCAGTCACGTAGTACGTGAGGTATGTTGATTTAAATATCGAATGAAAGAATAACAGCGATGTTATCTTTCCGCTGTTGACTGGTTAAAGTGCTTTATTGAGTGGTATCTAGGAATTATGAATTTTGGCTCATATACTAAACAGCACGGATCTTGGAATCCATTTTGCGATATCTTGGATAAATTTTGGTACGAATTGTCATGGTACACGCAATTTACTTTTACAAGCGCCTGAAAAGCACGAATAATTATATCTTTAATCCGCGTAGGGATAGGCTGAGTTGTACTACTGCATCACGAGTGATAAAACCTCATTTCACAAACCCCCACGAGCGAGTACCGACTACTACCATTAATCGGACAAATTCCGCGATCATCGCATCTTTCGACTCGTTGAATAGGCCACGGAGGAGATCTGTTGTATTAACCCTTCTCTCACATAATAGAAGTAAAAGTTGTATTAGATAAAAAATATAAAAATCCAAGCGTCACAATATTATAAGAAGCACATACTGGGCCGCTTTATAACAGTGGTCTAATGTGAAGCGACCGCTGAACAGCCGCTGTCAGCACCGCACCGATTCCTATTTCCAGCAACTGTTATTGGGTTTTCGTTACTGAAATTCTCAGTAACAGGATTATATATTGTGTTAGATAACTGGGTAACCCGACCCCTATTACATATGACTTACTGACGTCTAGCAAAAACTAGGTGTGATTCACGGAAATATAAATTAGATCCTGTGGCGATTTGTATGAATGATGACATACATTTATCTTAGGTTCGAATTACAAGTTACATTTAGTGCAGGTTTTAATGCTCAATGTTATATATGTGTATTTAAAACATGTATACTGATCATATTTTATTAGCAGTGCTATCAGTCGCACTGGACCAATTGAAAAATAACACAATTCACATTGTTTTGTATGGAATTATCAGAATTATGTGTATTTTAAGTACCTACCTATCATTAACTTAACGTTACCGATTTAATCATCAAATTCGCTTATAACTTCGATTACAGGCTTTTAATTTGTTATTATAATAATATATTATGCTCATCTGATGTAGGTAATGTCGACCTTTTATATTTTATAAGTTTAGTCCTTTCTTTTATAAATACCTACATAAAGGGTATACTTACACTAACATATTACCGTATAAAAATTCAGTAGGCCTGTGTCGCAGCTGACGATAGCTAGAGACCCAGCTTGCTACAAGACCTCAACGAATGCGTGCGAGGGAATAATTTGTAAAGAGACCTGATTAAGCTAGTAGCGTTTAAAGCTGTGAGAGATAGTCAAGTCACGCGAGAAGGTATTTGTGGTTATTGGCTAATGTTCATTAGAATAATCTTTTCTGTAGTCAACCTAATGCAATCAATATCTGATCATATTATGTACTTTGAACCTAGGTCATACCTAGACTGTACCTAGTATATACTTTAAATGGTTTGCTAAAGTTAGTAATAGATTGGAGTATATAGAATGTATTCTCACGTCTTGTATATTTGGTAGGTACCTAATTGATTTAGAAACTTGAATTTTATTATTCGTTTGCCTTTTATTCTACTATAAATACAAACTATAAAAACTACTATATTTAATTCAACTATAAAATTAACGTATATATAGGTAGTTAATCTGGACATCCATTCATGTTCTGGTCGTACTTTTGCGTACCTAATATTCAGTAGTATGTAGTACAAGTTTAGGCGTTACAATCACCTTCAATATCAATCACCTTCAATTCAATATATAATAATCACCCTAATGTGGGAAATACTTCAGCAATATTATTCAGCAATATGAACGAGTAATTTACGTTTCGATTGTAAATAATTTGTAATATGTTTAGGTGAAATAAATGAGCTAATACGAAGTTCGCGTGAAAGATCGCGAGCCCACTATAAAGTCATTAATACATTCTGAAAGAAAAAGAAAGTACCTAAAAATTAAGGTTTGGGCGCTTATGTAGATGTAATTTGACTTTAGTTGGCGTTTATAAGGGTATTTTTCCTGGCTTTAGGTTACATAATTCATTTAGTACTGATGGAATTCTTTGGTTTAATGGTGACAGAACACGATTAGACGAAAAACAGATTACAAAAAAATATAAAGCCTAATAAACTCCTGTGACTGGTGAACGTGAGGGATGACTCGGAGGCGACGAACTTTTTGTGGATCCGGTACATGGAAATACTCGCAATTTAACTTAGCGTTTATGAAGAACGGAAAAATGAGGGTGTATACAATTATTATTAGGTATAGAATGCCTCGTTAGTGTTAGTGGTCGCTAAGCGCGACTGCTGAGCACGAGATCCTAGGTTCAAATCCCGGGTCGGCCAAAGTGTTATTGGGCTTTTCCATTAGGTAATTCTCAGTAGCAGCACGGAGTCTGGATTCGTGCGGGTTCGGTTCAGTTTATGGCAATATGCTCGCCCCCTATTACTTTGGGACCTACATATAACATAACTGGCGAAATGTGAGTGTACTATATGTGCACTTCTGCCAACCCCTTCGGTGAATACAGGCGTGATGTTATGATATGTTTTATGTTATTAATAGATACCTGAATAAAAACATTCCTGCATCTCCGTAAAAGTCGTTTGCAATTCCAAAATTGACAGTATTCTTGAAGACCCTCACTAAATTTAATTGTATAAAAACGCCAGTAATGTTCTTTTGTTTTTTTCCCAATGTCTATTATGGTAACAGCTGCGAAAAATACGCTTAAAGTTAATTCAATGTATTTTAATATTGTGTTGGTAGAATAACAAAAAAGTTAAACAAGCGGAGAGCGGGCGACGTTGGCAACATTCATTTTAAAGATAAACAATGGTGTCATAAAGTTTTTGAATTAAAATGCACAGCTGAAAGAAAGACAAAACATTGGTTCATGAAGGGAGATGGCATTGTGAGATTGGATTTTCATGATGTATCTCTTAACATTAAGCTGTGCAAAGGTTATGAAATTTTGTTTTATTAGTAATATATTTCTGTTTATTCGTGTTCCGTTAAGACTCGTATGCTAGTAATGTCTATGTGCTACTAAAATAAATATATCTGGGACATACTAGACAATTGTCTTGTCCTCTGTCTAGTGCATTGTTAGTGCTTACTGCTGATAAGATCTAGATTTGATTTCTAGGTAAAATATAGGGTTTTCCGTCTGGAAATTTTGATTATAATTAAATGATAGTCATCATATCATACCTATAGTCATTTGTAGTTCGATTTTCATTCAAGTTTCCCTTATTACCAGTCTTCTTCTCCTTATCGTATGGTTGATGAAAAACAGAGTTTAAGCCGCCTGTAGGCCTCTGACATGGCTTTACACACCGTTGAAAAATCTCTCAGGAGTGCCGGTTTCCTCACGATGTTTTCCTTGACCGTTTTTAGCAACTGATAACTAATTTATAATACGCATATGAATTCGAAAACCCCGACACTACACTGAGGACATCCCAGACATCAGCCTGTACGAGATTAGTGTGGCTCTGAAACAGCTTAAGAGCAACAAGGCGCCGGGTGATGACGGAATTACAACGGAGCTTCTGAGAGCGGGTGGAAAACCGGTACTTTTAGTCCTCCAGAAGCTATTTGATTCCGTCATACTCGAGGGTACTACGCCAGAAGCATGGCACAGGAGTGTGGTGGTGCTCTTCTTCAAAAAAGGTGACAACACCTTGTTGAAGAATTATAGACCCATCTCGCTCCTGAGCCATGTGTATAAGCTGTTTTCGAGAGTCATTACGAACCGTCTCGAACGCAGGCTTGATGACTTCCAGCCTCCCGAACAAGCCGGCTTCCGAAAAGGCTTTAGCACCATAGACCACATCCACACGCTCCGCCAGATTATACAGAAGACCGAGGAGTATAATCGGCCACTGTGTCTAGCGTTTGTGGACTACGAAAAAGCCTTCGATTCAATCGAAACCTGGGCTGTGTTGCAGTCCCTTCAGCGATGTCATATTGACTATAGGTATATCGAGGTGTTGAAGTGTTTGTATAGTAACGCCACCATGTCGATCCGGTTACAGGACGAGAGCACGAAACCAATCCAACTGCAGCGTGGTGAGAGACAGGGAGACGTGATTTCTCCGAAACTGTTCACAAATGCGTTGGAGGACGTTTTCAAGCTCTTGGACTGGAACGGGTCCGGCATCAACATCAATGGCGAATACATCACTCACCTTCGTTTTGCCGATGATATAGTTATCATGGCGGAATCGCTGGAGGAGCTCAATACTATGCTCGGCGACCTCAGTCTCGTTTCCCAACAGGTGGGTCTTAAAATGAACATGGACAAGACGAAGATCATGTCTAATGTCCATGTCGCACCCGTACCGGTTATCGTTGGGAACGATACTCTCGAGGTTGTTGACCAATATGTCTAACTTGGACAAACTGTTCAGTTAGGCAGTTCCAACTTCGACAAAGAGGTCGCCCGAAGAATCCAACTCGGATGGGCAGCGTTCGGGAAACTACGCGACATCTTCTCGTCCAAAATTCCGCAGTGTCTGAAGACGAAGGCTTTTAACCAGTGTGTGTTGCCAGTGATGACGTATGGCTCTGAGACGTGGTCGCTAACGGTTGGCCTTTTAGAGAGGCTCAGAGTCACTCAACGAGCTATGGAGAGAGCTATGCTCGGAGTTTCTTTGCGCGACAGGATCCGGAATACGGAAATTCGCCAAAGAACTAGGGTCACCGACATAGCTCAAAGCATATGCAAGTTGAAGTGGCAATGGGCAGGCCATATCGTTCGAAGAACTGACAACCGCTGGGGAAGAAAGGTTCTCGAGTGGCGACCACGAACCGGAAGACGCAGCGTCGGCAGGCCTCCCACCAGGTGGACCGACGATATCGTCAGAGTTGCGGGCAACCGGTGGATGCAAACGGCAAGTTGTCGTTCATTATGGCGTTCTAAGGGGGAGGCCTTTGTCCAGCAGTGGACGTCTTTCGGCTGAGGATGATGATGATGATGAATTCGAAAAGTCATTGGTACGGTTTGAACTTGCGACCTTTGACTTAGCAGTCCAACGGTCATGCCACTCGGCTATCATTGCTTCTTCATTTTAATTATTGTATGTAGGTAGTTAGACTCATGCTCACAGTATCTCGTAAACAATGTAACTTGTGAACTAGTAACTTGTAAATGTAACTTCAGTTCAAGCTAAACAAATGCCACCCAAACGTCAAAATTGTTATTAACTTTTCTCGGGCCGAGTGGAATTATTTTATTAAATTTTGTTGCCGAGCTAACAAGCTATTGCTTTGTGTCACTAGTGTAGTGTAGTAACGATTTTATTTAAAATACTGATTAACAGATCTCTTTGTTCTTTAGCCGAGTTTCCATTTTTTAAAATCCTGAATAAGTGGTCCATATTATTCGTATAGAGAAATCTATAATATACACACAACATATACAACCTTACATTTACTTTTTACGAAATCTTTTTCGCAAAAAAGGAGGCAACACGACAAGTCTGTAACGTTGTGAGTTTTTATGATACAGTACCGGTTTATAAATTTTGAGACTTTTTACATGAAAATATTTAAAAGAGTCTCGGTTTTCGTATATACTAAAAATAAGGTTGTTTATGCGTAATAATGTGTAATAGTAAGCCAGTTTATTTGTATACTAAGCTAAACATAGTGAATGCATAGTACATAATAAAACAAAACTGTTAATTAACAACTGTCTTAGAAATCTTGTACAACTTAACAACCCGTATTTCCGCGGAGCTAATTCGTTAACGTTTAATGACTTAAGTTTATAAAGCATTAACGGCAACACCATAAAAGCATTGGCAGAGAGAGAGCGTCGAAGTTAGAACAATCGAGAAGCGATAAGCCACAGTATAAATCCTTTGTTCACGCAGCACCCCTCATCCAGCCAGATATTAAATTATATCAGCAGAAATGACAAGCGGGGTAAGAGCAGAATATATTTCGTTCAATAAAATCGAATTTATATGGAGTGCCGTACTAAAAGAATAAAAATGGAATGTTGGATCTTTTTGGCATATGATTGAATGGTAAAAGATTTATTGATTCCTTCTTTGAATGCGATAAGAATGCCGTGTTTTGTTTTCTGTTGCTGGCTGTTTACGGGGAAGTATGTATTTAAGCACACGTGGAGGTCAGCCTCGTTGGTCTAGTGCTCGTTAAGCGCAACTGCTGAGCATGAGGTCCTCGGTTCGAATCCCGGGACAAGCAAATAATTACTGGGTTTTTCCATTCGGTTATTCTTAGTAGCAGCACGGAGTCTGGATTTGTGCCCGGTTGATGGGAATAGGCTCGCCTCCTATTACATTGGGATCTACAAAATAAATAGCGAAATGTGTGTGTACTATACATATGTGCACCTCCGCCTACCCCTTCGTGAAAACAGGCGTAATGTTATGTGGAGGACGTCGGCGTCGGTACCCACTGAGGGAATGTATTCACCATTATGTGCCAGTGGCCTAGTCGGTTACCTACGCCTGTAACAAGGCAAATAACAATAAAGGTCTCGAAACTCAAACCGAGGAGATGTATTAAATTGCTATAACGCTTTGCGGTACCTATTCAGTTGCAAGAAGCAATGCTTGAATTGAATCGTGAACTAAATGCATAAACAACTGCGCTTATCTAGTCAAACAAGACAGTCGTCGTAAATTGAATTCGCATTCCTAGTGCCAAATTGTTTTGTCTATGTCAGTTAAGATCCGATTTCTTTTGTTATGGTTCAGTAAAAAGTAAGTGATCGATTAGATTGGTTCACGATTAATATAGCGTTGTTTTGTATCTTAGTGCATGTGAACTAAATCCCACGATCTTGAGACAGCGGATATGCTAGTACATTATAGCAGCCTCCAGTTCTTGTAAATTTATTTAAAAATATAATGAAGAGTAATAGCTATATGTAATAAGTTAAAAAAAACCTCTATATCAGATTTTCAGTTAACGCTAACGTTCAAAATTCCATAGTTCAGCTTCTTTTAAATGGATAGCCGGAGAGTTAGAAGGCTTGTTATAAAAATAAGGGCCAACGCTGATGAGACGCGCCTACTGCGGCCCCACAGCTTACAGCTCTTCTCTTTCTGTTGGTTAGAGCGGGGGTTTGGACATAAATCTGCTGCTAGCACGAAATCTTAAGTTAAAGGATTGCAGTGGCTATGTTGACGACCTGGTTGGCACAGTGGCTAAGCTATTGGACTCCTGCGCTAAGGGTTGCGGGCTTGATTTTTTTTTTTTTTTAAAACTTCATCTCGCACTAGGATTTTCTCCTGTATCGTGAGTGCGTTTCACAAACATAAAATATCACATACACAAACACCGCTCGTGTCCATCATTTTTCAAATTTCCTTTATCAATTTAGATTCAAGCTTAGCATGGGCAACATGCTAAAATGGCACCAAAAGTCATATAAATTAAAAGATTTTTTTGTAACAACGTTTGCAACACTAGGTCTTATAGAAAGGTACTAGAAAGGCATAAAATCATGTAGTAGTAGGCATGAGCTATCAGCACTAAAAAACCTATTTCAATACTCAATCACTTATTGCATTCCACAACGTGTACTTAGGTGGTAAACTTACGATAATGAGTTCATTATGGACCCTGTAGGGCACAGCAAATAGTGTATAAGAGAGGGGACACTTTTTGTTTTTGTAATTAACACATTAAATTTATGTACATAATATACTTATTTATGATACTGTAATACAGTTTTCTATTTACTTATGCAAATTATTATAACATATAATATATAGTATTAAATTTAGGTATATAGTATCTATAATTTATCATTTAAAGAGCGACTGCCCAAACTTTAAACAAATAGGTTTTGTAGGGTTTTTGTCTTAAAACTTTGCGCATATAAGTGCCTTAATTAGGTTAACTAATACATGTACTACATTAAACTTAATTACTTATATTTTTAAGCTTTCTGTCCGTAACTTTTGGTCTAACTTCTCTGCGTTCAATAATAATATTATAAAGTAGACGTATTACAAAAGATTTACGATATTTTCCTAGAAGATAAATCTCGCTTCAAAGTGTACCAAGTAAAAATAATCTATTTGCATTATTTGTGCCTGCTTGCTACGGCAAACAGAGCGGCCTACGCCGTAGTCGCGACCAGCTACGACTAACGACGTCTTACTTGTTATCTTTTCTTTTGGCAATTGACTCGGGTTATTAACTATACTGCCAGATATATCCGCACTTTTTTAAATTTTGCCTTCATAACCTACGCGTTTATTATTTATTTATTTATTGCAATACGAAGTATTTCAGAAAAATAAAATCTTAAAACTATCAATTTAATCAATCAATTTATTTATAATTCTTTAAGCCATACAATTGACGACCTGATTGGCGCAGTGGCTAAGCGATTGGGTTGCTGCGCTAAGATTGCGGGTTTGATTCCTCTACGGGGCAAAAATTTGTGCGAACCGCAGATGTTTCTAGATGACCAAAATCACGCTCAAGTAATAAATTATGGTGAACTCGATAAAAAATAGGTATGATCCTCGCTCTACAGCCTCTTCGAACTTTTCAATACCCTATTCTCCTAATTTCTAGTTGACGTTTAAATTGTAAACTGCCAATTACAGAGTGAAGGATAAAAGTCGTGTATCTTGTTTCAAAACGGCCGCAATCTCCCTTAATTATTTATCAATGAGCTGCGTCTTAGCTTTGGAGCGTTACACCGTATTAAGGTGCCATCCACCCGACAATTTGTCTGTCTGTAATTAAACCTTTAATACACCTTTAATAATTAGATTTAGAAGTCTACAGCATTTTACGTAATTATCTATCACTTAAAAATTTGCTGTAAGAGAACTCCATACCGAGAATTTTTATGATCGCTCTGTACATTAAATGACCTATAGCATTTTTTTTTTTTCTATAAAATTAAGAATTACGTCGATAAAACAAGGAACTGGGTCATAACATCATACTTACAAGGAAGGCGAAGGTGTGTTATTACATATTTAGTTGTAGGAATCAAATTACCAGTAATAGTAATATCATAATGTCTTTTTTGCACCTATGTTAACATGTACGGCAACCAATCAAAATTATTAACCGACTTCAAAAAAAGGAGGAGGTTCTCAATTCGTCTGTATGTTTTTTTCTATAAACTATGTCAATCGAGGAATTTCTGTTAATTCGTAGCGGAGAATATCTCTATATCCTTAAGAAAGACAAGAATGTACTTTGTTTAGGTATTACACGACACCGTACAAAGACTCGACAAAGGATAACATTATTGCTTATCCCTTCGGGCATTAAAGGCATTATTCCATGTTTTTTATTGACATTCCATCGATCTATGAAGCAGAAATTGTGCCTATAACTTGTTCTAAGTAAGTTCGAATTGATTTATCGCGTTACTATGGCAACGAGTCGGATTATTTTTCACAAAGTATCCAATTCATTTTGAGCGATCGGCAGTTGTTTTGGAAGTTTTAATGAATTCATTGTTATTGGTGAAAAGCTTTCTACGTTATATAATTTGAATTTTGGAGAGAGATAGATGGGTAAATAATATCTATACTTTATTGCATAATTCAAGAAATACAGAAAAAACTAAAAAGATTGTCGGTCTTATTGCTTAAAGCAATTTCTTATAGACAATCATTAGGCGTATTACGCATTAGCATTCTATGAAAAGAAGTCATCCTCATCGTCATCAGCCGGAAGACGTCCACTGTTGAACGAAGGCCTCCCCCTTTTGGAAGGGGGGGTGCCATAATCCCCACGCTTGGCAAGCGGCTTGGGGATCGCAGTGTTGGTGGTCAAGTTACAGAAGACGCTGCTGCTCATCTTCTGGATTTTCCCTTAGTCGCCTTTTACGACACCAACAGGAGGAAAGGGCTCTATTCTAGGCCGGAAACCATAAGGCATTTAAGTTCCAGTCAGGCAAATTATAATTAAAAGTGAGAAATAAAATACTTTTATTGAAATGTAAATTATTCTATAATGTTGTATGACACTAATAACATAAGACATTGAAATAAAAAAATGTTAGGAGATTGAAATAATGTTCTGATAGATTTTATCACAACATTATTTAATCTCCTAAAAGGAATGAATAAATTAAATAAAACGTAATTAAATCCTAATACATAAGTAGTTTTATTGCCACGTAATAAGTATAATAATTAATATTATTTTTAAGCGTAGTTTATATGAATACACATTGGTCTATGTGTGTTAGTAATATACGACCGTACTTATATCATTGCTGTTTAAAAAAAATGTCTATATTGTACGAGTACCTATAATGTACCAGTCACCAGTGAAGGTGACGTATGGTATGGTTAGTACGACGGTACACTCATAAATTTATAGGTCTCACAATTGACAGTAGCCATCTTCCGATAAACCGTTATCAGGGAACATTGACATCCTGATGGCGGTCGCCACTGCATGATGATTCAGTTCATATTAGTTAGCACTTAGTGGGGCATACTCCTTTACTAGGGGTTGCAAACCGGGATCCCGAATACCGGAATATTGGGTCAAAATTACCAAAATACCGGACACATACCAGGATTTTCGATGTCTTTGGGCCTCTAACCTTTACGTTATGTATGTAACTTGAATGTTAATCTTGCGATGAGAATGTAGAAAGAAAGAGCGTTTATAATATGTATCCATTTAGGAAATATACATGTATACCTGTATCCTTACAAACCATTTAGAAAATAAACCATTTTTTATTTACCTGATCGTACTGGAATAAATTCATAACATAAATAAGATACTAAGCTGCGAAGAATACTAAAAGTCAAGCGCTGAGCTTTATTGCGTCAGAAGTTTATCCTGCACTTTTATATTTCTCATAGTGTTGGAAGGCAATGTGTCTGCTGTTATATAAATTCGTTACAATCAAAATAATAAGATAATTGTCCTCAATCGAGCGTTTAAAAGTTTAGCAGGAGGTTGCACTCACTCGCCAACCTTCTACGGAATACAAGCAAATGTGACAAACGTACACTTGTGAAAACCTGCATAAAAATAACAACTCACGGGCGTAGTGCGACCGTTACCGTTATAAATTCATCTGTTCACAACTGTGGAAGAACAGAGAAATACATTTGTCATTTACATGAATATTTTAAGATTACGTCTGCCGAGCGTTTCTTCAAACTCC
Organism: Abrostola tripartita; assembly: GCA_905340225.1. Taxonomy (NCBI): domain Eukaryota; kingdom Metazoa; phylum Arthropoda; class Insecta; order Lepidoptera; family Noctuidae; genus Abrostola; species Abrostola tripartita. Next base: position 4,248,394 of record HG996491.1, read on the forward strand.
CAACTTTCTGTCTCAAGAAAGCGGCACGATTGTTATGTTTTGAAATATTACTCTTATCGGGTAATTATTATCTGATAATTATCAGAGCGTGACGACTGACGACCCGCCAAGGTTGACGTTGTTCGTGTTCAATACCAACATTACCAACCAAAGGATTAATGTCTGTAAGGTTTGTGGAACCTAAATATTTTATAATTACCCAGTCAAGATTTTCAAATAATGTTTTATTTATTTTTTCTGTTTGAAGCGATTAAGAATAATTAACGTTAGGTGTCTATGTTTTTATAAACAAATTATTTTTATTTGTCTTTGTTTATTTGTGTAGATTTAAATGTTTTTGTTTGTATAAAGGAAAATACAAAACTTGTATACGTGTCCGCTACGTAACTGATATTATATATTATGGAACTCGCAAGAATATCTTATTTGGGAATCATTAAAACTATGTAGACCTACTAAATTAATAACAGTAATAAAGTATTAAAAGCTCATTGATACGTAGAAGGTATTTTCATTTTAGTAATTGAAATATTGTCTGTTATCTTCTATATAAATTATTTTTATCAGTTAATAAATATAATTATTTTAAGTTATCCGTCTTCCATCTAACACTTTCCTCGCTTACCCTAATGCGCTTAAGATAACGAAGTCAAAGCAAAAGAAAAACAAAGTCCACTTAATCCAGACGCGATCGAATTCAAAACATCGAGTTATAAGGTGAAATATTCATGTAATTTGATACCAATAGGTGTCTTCCGTCGATTTTGTGTAAGTGCTGTAGTTCAACTTTGAAAAGGTTCGTTTGTGAACAATGGTTTTAAGTGTCACAAAGGGCGCGAATACTAAACGAATGGAGGCTTCACGGCATCGGCGGGCGTGGGGCGGGCGGGGGGCGAGGCGCGGGGACGCGCGCCGCCCATCGGTGATACCAGCACACAAAAGTTTGTTACATTTTGTCATAAAAGCTTTATGGGGTAAACTCACCTGTTCCTACGACTATGTTTTTTTTTTATGTCGTTGTGTATCTTTTTAACTTTGTGATAAACTTTACTGTGTTTTATTATGTCTGCACTCTGCCGCAGACTTATGCCTTTTAGATACAAATATTACAAAACATAAATTATTTTGTTGACAACATCGTACCTAATAATTATGAGAATAATTTCAAGTTGTCCTATCTACTGTACCTATCAACAAAACTCATGGCGATGTAGGAAGAATAAATAAATTTTTGTGTTAGAAAATTGAGACTTCATAAAATATGAAACTTTTAAGTTCCATAGAATTTATCTAATTTACTTAATAATTAAAATAATGTTTGTCCTCTAAATTGTATATAACAAATCTTCAATTCCCTTTGTTTCAAACTCAACATAAACAAAAGTGACTTAAATTCGACGAAAACGTACAATTCCTCAAAATTTAGTAGAATTTTGTCTGGCAACACCCCTCTGAGGGCAGACTCGAGCGCGCGATAGCGGCGGGCGAACGCCGCGTGAGCCTCCGCGAGCCGCGCTAACAAAACAACTGGTACAGTTGGCACAGTGAGGATCTTGTGTGGAAAAATGCTAGTTCATTAGTTGTGTGGAGACTAACCCCGCCTGTTGCATGATCCGCGCACCATACAAAGGGATAAATTTAAGGCCGCGCCTTTTGAAGACCGCCGATTTTTTGTAAGTACATCTTCTTTTGTTGTTCAAAGTTCGGTTAAGTAGCAATTTCGAGCCCCATATATTTTTATAACGGATGAATTGCCTCGTATGTTGTGGGAGTGAAAGTTTGCTTTGTCGTAAATGGTTTTTGAATTACGGCGCGTTGTTTGGCGCCGATTGCAAAATGATTTTCAACTTGACTCATTTATAGATAAAGGGTGAGTTATAAAATGTAATTACCAAGGTAATAGAGAAAAAAAATGGTAAAATATATTATTATTAAATTACGATTTGTGTGAGTTGTGTTTAAAGTTATCGATTTTTTTAATTTAACATTTTGGTATAGAAAAAAGATATGTTTACACCAATTACGACTAAGCACCCTAAAATATATTAATTAAAAAATATGTTTTTTAACTTTAAATGTTATACCTACTTACTGAAAACCAAATCCAAAAATATCATTTATTCAGCAAAAATATCGCTCCTATTAATATTTTATTAAACTACGTTCAATATTGCTAGACCATGGTTTATTTAATGAGTAGTTAACTATGTTGGTATCAGGAAGCGGTCGGTTATGAAAGTTTGAAGCAGTTTCCGGCGGCCGGAGCTGCCTCTATATGTGACATATTAGCTTCCTGTGCCTGTTCCACTGAACAGAGTATTTTAAACTATTAAGCTATTCTCTGGAGCCGTTTAGAATTCAACGCGAATTCAGTTTAGATTGTTATGTTAGATGCAGAATTGATGGACGCACACACAAAGAAAGAATCAAATTTTTCACACGTTTTTAAAATTTTGACGTAGCGATTCTTTGTGTTAGTTAGGGGCGCTTGAAAATTAGACTGATTTAATTAGAATTAAATAAATAAAAAAAAACTGGATTATGCAGCAATGTAGTTCAAACGAATATTTTTATACTGATTAAAACTTGGAGCTTTAGAGTCAATAAATAATATTATTATAAAAGCAAATAGACTAACAACAAAAATTTAGTGTATAACTGTATACGTGTAATATTGGTATAGAAATTAAGATACAAAACGTTTTGCAGAGGTGGTATATATACAAACCCATGCTATTATTATAATTAAGTACTCAATTGTGGGCGATGATTTCAGGATTTTTATACAATCCGGAACCTTTGTGTAAAGCATATAACAGGAACAAAAATAACTGCTGAATAGGATAACGTGGGTGATATTATATGGTTACTATTGACGTATTTGTAGGAATATGTATCTTTAACACCGTTCTGGACATTATATATTTTCAGAGGACAGCGATACACTTTTTATTTTTGTGTGCATTTAGAGAACCTTCACAAATAGCGATACCTAATTGACCGTTCGGCGCACCCTGGTTAGTCAGCCCCGCTACCTGATGACTGGCTAATCTTTTTACTACGGCATCGAATATAATAGAACCTTATTAAAGAAATAGGTTTACAAAGATCTTCATAATGTATGCAACATGGCTTTCACTGTTAAATCGGCATGCAAAGTTGTAGTAGTTAATTATAATATTAAATGAATAGAATATAAGATAAGCAAGAGCATATGAAATAGATTTAGAAGAGTAAGATTTAAATAAGAATTGTGACTTAGTACCTACATTCTAATACGTTAAGTCAATTAGCATACATACAGCCTGTCACAGCAGTTTATCAGCAAAGCTAAGACGATCCATCTCGTTAAAACTTTGTAACGCTGCACACAACGAACAAAATAAACTGGGGAACAAAGAAAGTGCGGTTGTGAAAGGGATAATTTATTCTAAGGCCGCGGCCTTAATCTAGCAGGAGATGCGCGATATATCCTCGCTGGCAAACCCACAAACATTCACGATCAATTGAACATACAGATGGACTAATGATCTCCTATGACGTGTATCTGTTTTCTTAATTAGACCTCATTGATATTCACCAGCCATATTGGGATAGGAGCTGTGATTAGACGTTCTTAGTTCGTATTTTGAATTTCATTTGCGCACATATTGCAAGTGGACAGCGTGGAAACGAATTTAATAAAAACCTCAAAAATATTCCTCTCACTTTAACAAAAGTGGGTTCGTTTTACGCTAACAAATGGGCTTCAATTTGATCTTTCGACTTCATTAAGAAAATCTTGCATCTCGGAGTGAGAATTGAGATTCTTTGAATTCTTCTTCTTTTGCATACCCTCGTTCAGAAAAGAAGAATAATTAGAATTATAAGTATTTTTTTAATAAAAAAAAATCGGTAAGTTATTTTTCAATAAAAAACATTACACTTTCAATACAAACTTAAATTTAGTTCGTCATAGGTAATTAGATCATTTTCGTTTCTTGTGTAAAGATTAACCCCGTTTCAGCTGAATACGATATAGTCACAAGTGAGGTTAAGACATTCGTGTTGTTGGCATAATAGGTGGGATTTAAACTTGCGTAACCATCTCTTCAGTGCCGACCCTACCAGTTGAGTTACAACCACTTAATTGTATGCTAGGTTTCCTTAGGTACTCGGATACTTAAGTGATTTAAGATTGCTTTTTCTTCGATTAAGTGGAACACATTTATCGCGTGGAGAGGCTCTTTCCATACACAATTTCCACGTGAAAAATGAGGATTTAGTCACGGTTGCGAAGGAAAAACGTGTTATTTTGCTGGGGGCTACAAATGATCCCTAAAGCTAGACAAAGGCTAGAAAGGTTATATACATTAGACCCGTCATTTTGCGAAGGGTTTTTGTAAAGTAGGGTTTATATAACATGCGTTTGTTACAGATTTCTCGAAAATATTTTTACATAGAGAATCACGTTAAAATATATTTTCATTTGTTTGATTAATTTTTTTGGGACATCCTTAATTACCCACATACTACACTTATATTTTTATATATTATTATAATTAGATAAATAATGTAATAGGAATGTCAAAAAAAAAAATATAAATATAATCAAAAAAAAAAATATAAAAGTCGAATAGTCTTTAAAACAGATTAAAATTTTGGAATATACCTAAATACCTACATAAATACAGTATTCAGCGCTTTTACAAATACGATACAGTTTTATCATTAACCGTTTTAATTTGCGCCAAAGCACTTCCGTAATATTAATATCGGATGTGGAGGTGCAATACATTATTTAAGAAGGTTTATTCTGATTCATCTGATACATTCCTTTGATGAAAGGTTTGTTTTATATGGATATTTGAATTGATCGTAATCATTTTGATACATTTAAGGAGTTAAAAGCAGTTTTCTGCAAATTGCTGATTGAAATTGTGAAATATCACCTATATCTGAAAATACAAATAATGTACATTTTGCATAATTTTTCGACAAAAATAATGGTTATTAGTAAGTTGCAGTTGTCTTCTCTCAGTGCAGTTTTAAGTGTAATTTTAACTGCGAAAATAATCAACTACTATCAGCCCCCTTACCATGAACTCTTAAAGCAGGACAGTTTACCATGTGGAAGCGAGACGCCGCTACGTGCTGTGTAATGCAGCATCTCGCTTCCACATGGTAAACTGTCCTGCTTTAAGAGTTCATGGTAAGGGGGCTGATAGTAGTTGATTATTTTCGCTTTTTCTATATATTCACAGCATACCTATACGCTGCAATCGCAAACTTTAGCAACAAAGGCACATTAATTAACACAAGAATAGGCCAGCTAATTGACACTGACACTGCCCACCGAAAAGGCTATCACAGTGAACCATTTCCGACGTAACCCAACACCTATCTATCTTGAGTAGTTTTCTGTCGACTAATTGCTCGGTACATTGTTGTTTTACTAAATAACGGTAACAGTATTCGTGAGTAATACGCGGTCCGTCCGGGCGTGAAATAGGTAATTTCCCTCGGCCATTAAGGTGAGCGCACCTTTCATCTACCTATTGGTATTACCAAGCAACACGTTCGCACATAAAAAAACGCCAATTTTTTTTACGAAACCATTGCGTTGTCTCGGCGCAGTAAAGCTTGTTATGACTCCACTGAATTTTCATTGGATCACGTATATGTACTCGTATATTATACGACGCTGCGGCGAATCTGTGTTAAATTAAATTTCGAATGAGTTTGATTAAAGCGGAGTAAATTACGGTATTGTTGGTAAACCACACCTGCCCAATAAATAGTAGGTCATTTAATTCTTCATATAATTACGGCTTTCATTCCAGAAGCGGCTGGGAGTGGTGTTTTTCTTTATCAGCCTATACAATGAACTCGTAAAACAGGTCGTTTTCCGTTGAGTAAGCGAGATGCCATACTACACTGCACATAGCGGCGTGTCGCTTCTACAACGATAAATGTCCTGCTTTAAGAGTTCTTGGTAAGGGACAGGAATCTAAATATCCAGATTTTACCACTCCTCATAAGTCCTAAGAGAGGTTGCAAGTCCATTACCACCACTCAATACAATCGTTATATCTTACCGCTTCCTCGGCGACAAAATGGAATTATCTTAATTCCGTTTGCTCACGGTCTGAAGGTACATTATACACCTACCATCAAATCTACCAGGTGTGAATAATACGGATGTATTAGAATACCGTAGTACAATAAACAGAACCTGTACAAATTCCCAAGCTTAAATGTAAAAGATATATTGCTAATTTATTAAAATAGAAATTACACCATTAGCACACGGATTAAGGTGAGTAAATTACGGTTTGTTGTCTCTATTAAGTATTCTAGACAGTTCGCTGGCCTCAGTAAATTAGCTATTTTCCGATTCTGATATCCCGCTTAATCAAGCATTGAATAAATTATTTTTACGGCCCTGTACAGCACCTACGCTGTGTGCGCATAGATTATAAATCAAAGCCTTTGGAGTTTTTTTGTGAAAGTAAATATGTTTAGTTTTACTTATTACCTATAAATGTCGGATAGTTTTTACTGCTATGCTAACTTTTCAAAAATGTATTACATTAGAAAAACGAGTATCGACCTATTATCTACAAATAAATGGACCCAAAGGTTTACGTACTGTACTTCTATTCACAAGGTATCAAGTTCAAATCTAGGCGAGAAGCAAGAGGTTTAAGTTTTTGATATTTTTTGGACCTATTATATATTTTTTGGTCCTATACCATTATTATTTATAATCCTTTTGGGAAGATAGGAGAGATTATCTACTGATGTTTTATTTCCGCGAGCTTAGTCATGTTCTATATCGATCTCGAGTTTCACTATAAAAGAATCCAGTGGTAATAAGTTCTCTGCAAATAATTCTAGCGTTTCATTTATACTCCATTTATATAATATCTCTTCATTCAGTGCCCTTTATAAATAACCAAGACGTATTTCGTTTCTAAAATACCCACACATACGTCTGACAGTAGCAGGTATATCTGAAGTTACACAACTTGGTTAAATACGGAAATGTTCCGGAAAGTTCTAGATAAAACAGTCAGGGATGTTATCGTTTCTGTATGCTAATGTGAGTCGGGGCTAGAGTGTGTGCCTAAGGCTGGTTTCACAGCTGTCCGGGAGACTTGTAAGGCTCCCGGAACGGAGACACACATGAGGTGGTAGAACATTGTTTCACAGCGACGCGGATTGGTCCGTATGCGACCCGCTCTGGGTAGAGCCCACACAACCTTCCCGTATCCTAGCAACCGTATCGTACTGAACCCTCGGTTCAGAGCATTGCGGGCGCTACCCGTACGGGTACCTCCGTGTACGGACGGCCCGGGTTTACCGGACAGCTGTGAAACCAGCCTTAATGTGTCTTTAATGTTACCGAGGTACGATTCATGATGGACTTTAAAGTTATTGTAATATTCGTTTTTAATTATGTATGCAAACTATCAGCCTTGTTTGTAAGCTATTGGCTGTTTAACATAGCGAAGAGCATTAGAAGGATGTGATGAGAATGAATGAGGCGAAAATGGTATGACAGGATCGCAGCAAAAATCGTGGTATCTGTCTACATTTGGAAAACAAGTGTGACTACGTATGCATGATACTTTTTAGGCTAAATTAAAAAACTCCTACAAGAGAGAAATGATAAGAAATTATAAAACTCCACTACGTATTGGGTCTAGGTTGGGTCGCCCACTTGCCATGCATGTCTAAAGGCTGTATTATGTCTCCACAAATATCTGACTTCATTCTCAATGAAAAGTTAACGTTGAAAATAATCGGTAAGTACTTTTTCGGCTAACTTGAGATAAATCATCAACTGAAAACTCAAACTGTCCGAAATTGGGTATTTAAGCTGTTGCTTTTTCATATCATGAATTTAAATATGTACACAAATGTTAACTTTACTGAAATATAATCCCTATTATTATACAGCAAAAGATCCGAACAATAACCTGTTAAAAAAAACTTTTATTTTGTTAAAGATAAATTTTCCAACACTCAGTGCAATCCTTTAATTACACACAATACACGCGGTACAAATAAATTGATTGCCTCGCAGAACAACGAAACATGAGTACCGATATATTATTTATCCTACAGAAAATCTATTTGTTTATGCAAAGTGGATAAGAAATGTTCACTCTTATATTCGTCGGAAAAAAGCGCTAGTACCTATAGTCGGCAACCATCCGCTGAGACTTTAATAAGAATTTAAACAGGCGTCTGTGGGTAACAGAGAAATAAATTAAGTCGCTACGGGAGAACTGCTAGTCTGACAGAAATTGTTTTTTTGTTCTTGCCTTTTTAATTCATTTAGGTAGTCAAATCTGCGGTATACACCTAGTTTACTAGGTTTCATTTGTCTGTTGGCTTTGTTTTTAAATGTCTTGAATATCTTTATGACGTAGAAGGTATCGTGAGTAACAAATGAAAAGAAAAGAAAATAATTATTTATGTAGACTTTGTGAAGAATTTGTGTGTTAAAATGAATTGTGTTCGGATTGCAATATGAGGTATCCTAAGTTGCTCTGCTTTTTAATTTATTTAGTATAAAGGCTTTTAACACTCCAGTTAAACAATCATAATTGTCCTTAGATAACTCTACATATATTGTAATAAATTACATAGTAAAATCTTTCTTAGTCGTCTTTCGATACATATACCTCTCGCCCCTCTTTACCCTTCGGAATACACCAAGAAATACATAACTTTATGTACATATGTCTACTTATATACTTATATACCTACGTACGTTATGCAACGTTGGTTTTTCCTGAACCAACATTTCGCGGTAACATGAAATGAAATTTAATATTTCTCGACGCATTTCAATTTCGTACTAAGTTTTCCTTGAACTTTTATAGGAATTGCTTGAAATATGATTTTTATTCATATAGAAGATATAGTTCCTGGGTGAATTAACATATTAATAAATAAAGCAAAAATGATTTTAGAAGTGCTTTTTAGTACTAAATATAAAATGATTAATTTAAGCATTATTTTATACAAACAAAAATAATGATCTGCCCACATTATTAATTAATAATTAATAACGTACCTAGTAATTGTCAGTTTAATTACTTAAAACAATACAAATAATTAGTAAGTATATCATATCAGGTACGAAATTTTACATGTAGTCACTTAGTCAGTAGTGGTGGCCGCGTAGGACGGCTACAGTAAGATATTCTGAGGCTACGGTTTGACACGAGACGATGACGTAAGCTGAGTCGGGCCAAGCAGTATCACTTTAAGCTCGTACAAAGTTTTATGATTTAGTCTCTTACAGAAAAGGTGAACATTAATATTGCAATTATATTTGTATGATATTTGATAGAGGTGTATAACCTTACAAAAATTCTATAGATTAAAAGAATAATAAATTATAAGAAGTTTAGTTACCGATGTTAGTGTTTTGTTTTAGCGATCGTTCATAAATAAATAACGTAAAAACTTAAAAAAAGAAAAAAAACGTCGCCCCACACCGAATTTCTCCTGTATCATGAGTGCGTTTCACAAACATGAAATATCACATACACAAACACCCGGACTCGGGACAAAACATCTGCGGATCAATTTTTGTCCCTTACGGGAATCGAAGCCGCAACCCCTAGCGCAACAGTCCAATCGCTTAGCCACTGTGCCAATGAGGTTGTACATAGTTCGGCTTTATTAAAACAGTATTCTTCTAACTTAACCTAGTTTTTCGTAACTCGATAACAAAAAGCCAAATAAACCCAAACGGTGTTTTTGTCACTGAAATCTGGGCAGGACAGATGATGGATTGAAAAATTACGATTCCAACAAAAATATTCAATTTATATCGTTTCTGCTCCGGCTTGATATAATAGGAATAACTCATTCCGATCGATGGGAAATGTGACATCGTAATTTACGATAATTTGTTAATACAATTATCTATTTATAGCGTTGACTGTTTTCCAATTTTATTAAAAAACTGTACCTAATTATGTAAAAACTTGATTACAACAATTAAATTAATAAGGTATATTATAGTCAGTCATGTCAAGAGTGATGATTTAATTAAGTTTACAATCATAGGCGTTAATGGGTTATAATATGTTAGGCAATATTAAGATTTATGCATACAGCGGCGTTGATAGTGAACCAATGAGCATTTGAGCAATTGTGAAAAAAGCTATGTATTGTAAAAAGTGTGGTGTCGTGTCATTTCTATATTTAAACTTGTGTACAACAGCACAAACATTTGACGAATACCTATACAATTACAAAACTATGTATATTACAAAAGATTAACACTTAACTTGCTAATTATTGTTTGATCACTTTGTACGGCTTAATCAAGCCCCTAATCTATCCTCACGAACTTTCTGTTGCATATTTGATAACAATCAGTCGTAACTCGGAGCTATAAACTTCGTCCAAACGATAATTCTTGGGATTATTAATCGTGTGGGTCGTGCACTATTCCCTTGCCAATAGGGGTGTATCTGTACTATCTGTGCGTCTACGCCTGTACCAACTTAAGATAGAAACTTCCGCGCTAAAACTTCCTAGTGACGCCCCTTGAGACATCGCTATAGCAAAACTTAAAAAAACTCGGATTATACACTTCTGGTAACTGCAGCTTAAACGACAATAAAGTATACATTCTGCAAGTTTTAATCTGAATTCGTGTTTACGGAGACATAACTACAGCTGTTTTAAATACACGCAATCACATGTTAGTTCCCATAACAGTGACAGCGTATAATTTGACGTCCGTAACGTTGTCTTTTAATGAATATTTTTAAAGTAGCAAAGCGAGTCTTATTACATCAAAAGTGTAATAGAAATATCGTATTATTGATTAATTAGATCCTTATGAAACGTAGAATCAACAAAATTATAGTGTATGGTTTTATTAACGTAACCTCCGAGAGTAAAGGCATCTGAGTGTTTATATTACGTGTGTGTGTGTAATATTTGTAATTTAAGACACGATACAGGAGATGAGATTTTATCATTATCGATATAAAGCCTCACTGTTAATATTATAAGCCGGCTGGTTAGATTGCAGCAGAAAATAAACAAAGGGTTTTTGCTTATTTATACACGTACCTATGCGTAGCATAAGCCATTTTAAAATTTTCAAGTTAATGAACTGAATGGTAAAATGAACCTTAGATTATGTAGATACTATCAAAGTAGGGATTTATTTCCGAAAAAAAGAGGTGAAAGCTCGGTTTTACACAGTCACCATTCTTCTAAAGTTAACTTTCAAAGACAAAGAGAGAAAATAATTTATTTTATCCTGGTACCCGAATAACCTTAGCCTGCTACAGTGTTTTAAACCTACGAGAAATTTATTTACTAAATTTCTGTACCCTTATAACCCCGCTGCAGTGTTTTATACATAGTTTCTAGGAAAGTGGTTCCTTCTGAACAGAAACGTTCAAAATTATTTTCTCGGGTCGGTCGCTTCGTTAGTAGCAGCGGCGGGTAAAGTAAAATAGCGTCAGTTAGCTCCATGGTCCAATAGTTTCGGCTCCCGGTGGGCTTATAAACTAAGCTTTCGTTATCTTCGGCTGTGCCCGCCCAAATCCCTGCTCGGGGAGAACCTTCCACGAAGGTTTTCATTATCACTAATTTTATATTGACACGCATGTTTTGATAATCTTGTTGGTTTCATCAGAAATAAGGGGTACCTATTGTTTTGTACACAATAATATGTGAAAAAGTACTCTGCTTGATTTATTTTCTAAAATGAATATTTATATATTTTTAGTTATAATACTTTATAAATTATACCTACATGTATCAAAATAATTAATTTGGTATACAAAGGCAAATATTAGGCACAGTGACGTCAAGTTTTTGGTAAATTGTAAGGGATGATTCCCTATCATCCCAGATACAGTACAAGCCTCGCAAATTCAAGAAAGTTCAGAATCCTTTGAACTACATGTAGATATTAAGGATTTTGCAAATGAAGGGTCTTTTTTAAAACGTTACTTAACTTATTAACGCCTTACAAAAGTTCTCAAAGCAACATGTGAGTAACTAAGACAGTAATATCTTATGAAACGTTCACATTACATAATTAAGTATGGAGAGGGGTCGATAAAAGTTCCAAAAGTCACTTTTCCCACGTCACACATTTCTGAAGGCCATTATTATTCTCCATCGATTAACTTTGGTAATTTCACGATCGACCCTTCGTGACCAGAAGCCAGGTACTCCATGTAATTGATTCCTTAATTTCATTATAATAATTGTTTTATTAACCATCGAAGCTTAAAAGTTATGCTTCGTAGCAAAGGGGACATATGGGGCAATGTAGACAGTGCTTTAATGTATGAAAGTTATTAAGAAATTATTTTTATGTTCAAGTGATATTGTGACGTAGATTGCGGTGTATAGATAGCTACATTTAAATTTAGTATTAAAGATAATAAGTATTTTTACAATAATAAATCCTGCTCCCTGGCCGTTTGTCCCATTTGTTCCCCTTTCAGAGTAAATCGCTTTCTGCTAAGGACTGAGCCACAGTTAGCTCTAGTAGACCATAACGGTGCGAATGTTAATAATTTTTAATTAGCTGCGCAGAAAATTATTAATGTCTTAATAAACTACAGCTAAGCAGACTTAAATCGCATAGAGTTATCTCTTAGTTATCTAAATAGCATTATAAGAGAATAAAAAGAATAGAAAATTAATAATAGACATACATAATATCCTCTGGTACTGCTGATACTTCTTCGAATGATTGCTACTATATTCAAATTCTAAAATCATAACATAAAGCGTTGTCTTCTAGTCTATTACCTTATGCCTGCGGGGAACGAACAAAGGAGCAGTTTACCAACCAGTATACCTGTCGTAACTCTACGGCAATCCATTTTGTACATCTGTCAAACAAATCCTCGAGTATATTCATAAAAATGGTTGCACATGATGTATAAAGTTAAGCGGTATAACGTCTTAAGCGATGTCAAGACGGTGTCTACGTAAATGGTTTCGACGAGGGCTCTTGTCTTATTCACGATACGATTAAAATAAACGTACCAAGTGCCTTAATAGAAATGTGTTTTTAATAGAGCGTTTTTACGGGTATTATGGGTTTTTATTATGGCTGTTTTATATTTGAAGATTGCCTAAATTATTTTTTGTTGGTAATTTTTCATGTCTACATTTGTGATTGAATGTGGTTTGGTGATGAACTTGAAGTATCTTTATGAAAATCACAATGTCAATAAATCGTGGCGATTATAGATGTCGACCTTTTCATTGTTTAAGTGTATAAATAAATACAGTGGGCAGGCACCTAAAGGTAAAAACAAAATTTTCTATTTAGTCAAACTAGCTCTTTAGTTCTTTATAAAAATGTTGACCTAACTGTGCAAATCACAATATTTAAAATGCTCTCGTAGATGAAGAATCCAAGCGATCTTATACGCATCGGCATCTTGATGATATAACCCTAAAAAATTGATGGAAAGCAATAAATAAAAGAAGGTCTGACATAAAATAACAGTAAATCCGTGTGGATTGTACCGCGCAGTATTTCCAATACAATTCGCGGTATTTACGCCCAACCACTTCCACATTTTTAGGGCATTGTGAATCGGTTTTTTGCACCAATCTGTTGAAAAATGTTCCACGAATGTGGAGTGTCGTTGACAAAACGTTTTGATGCATGCCGATGCATTCCGAACTAAACTTGAGGTGTTTATAACGTCACATATTTTGTTATATTCGAGAATTCCTCTGGAACACATTCTAACACTTGTCTCTATGTTTTATTTTAGACTGCATTCCTCGTGCATTTGTCAGAGACTAGACGGACTAATTAGTTATGTTGATATAACTACTGATCAACTTTTTCTGTTGCATGCTACATCATTATTTCAGCAAGCGCCTGTGAAGACCAGTTACCTTTTTTCAGCTACATTTTTTCGAGATATAAAGTAGTCTTTAAGTTAATCCAGTGTGTCAGCTACCTCCATAGCAATTTTAACAAAATCAGTCAGCCGTTTGAGCTTGAAGAGGTAACAAACACACTCACAGACTTTCGAATTTATAATATTAAGTGTAATATTAATTTGTAACGCAATAAGTATATGTCTACACTAAATTGTAATAATCCAATTTACTGTCGTAGTGATTATATGCCTCTTCTAGTTAGTAGTTTTTGTCGAACATCGGTGGGTACCTAATAGGCACATATATCTACATAATTTAATAGGGACTGCGCAAACCTAGACACTTTTTGTTACCGACACGGTACACCATCACACAAAACCGTAGTTGCTGTGTCCTGTAGCTACGATTTATGTCTGCGCAGGGAGTGGCTGATTTCAGACTGGTTATATAGAAATCAAATATTCATTGGTAGCTTGTATCAGTGTATAAAATGTCCACGTTTGCGCGGCATCTAAAATACTTATAACTTACTACATAAAATAATCCTAATTCTCTTTAAAACTTAAATTACCGTCCAAAATGATCCTCAGACCGTAGCTAACGTACTTGCGTTATATATAAAAGGACTGAATTGGATTAAGGCATTTAGCTATTCACGTTTCCGCAGGATAAACCCGACCTCGGTGAATTTTCACGAATTATTAACTTTCTGAAGTATGTTACTTTAGGCGTTTATAGCTCGCAATTTGTTACCAAAATTGCTGTGGCTCGTTCGTTTAATTTTATTCTATAGACCCCACATACGGTGATCCTTTGCTTCAGATCGTAACGATTAATCGTAAGATATGTACGTCGTTATCAGACGATATCGGAGATCGCAACAAAAACCTATGCAATCTTGAATACTGGTCGTGATCGTCAGAGTATGGTTCATTGCGATCTATTGCTACGATTTTTGTTCGATTGAAGGTAAAGATCACGTATAAACGAGACCCTTTACCTCGCTATGAATTATTAGATAATTATGTGGAATTGTGGATACGTTTGTTTTAAAATATCAAGTTAAATTCCCAGAGTACCTACATCAGATAATTGTCCTTTGTTTTCATCTCACTTATGGTTTTCAAATGTAGACGGATAAACAATCAAATTAAATCAAATCTTCAGTGAAATTGTACTGTTATAAAATTGTATTATCATGGGTTTTGTTTCAATGTCAACCTTGGCTTGTTGTTTCATCATCATCGGCCTATCTCAGTCCACTGCTAGACATAGGCCTCTCCTATGGCACGCCACTGAGCCCGATAGTTGTTTATTATAAGCAAAAACAGTCGTGTAAAAACTGGTAAGTAGGTAGGTACTTATATTTTTCTAACTCTTTTCTTTCAGTTAAACTACGTATTAAAACAACAAAAGTAAGTCCTATTTCTTTACGTATCTAAATCTAAGTCACCTATGTATGTACAAGTTTGTATATAGCTTCAATATATTTGTTGCTGTAATATAATCTCAGGTACCCAATTCCAAGTTTACGGGTCTCTTTATTGAATTACAATGTCTCTCCGATATAACGTCTGAGTTACAGACTATTCCGATTTACGTACGGATGGAAAGTAGCTCCACTTTAATGGTAATGGTATTGTATAGTCGTAAATGTAGGATTTTAACCGTGTAAATGTCGAAGATTTTACGGAGCGACATATTTGGATCGACTATAAAGAAAATCCTACTTCGTTTGGCCTAGATTAAAATAGTTGTCTAGATAAATGCATAATGCTTACAGGCATGAATTTAAATTACAACGTTCTCAATGTGATAAATCTCTAAAAATATCCAAACTTTACGCAATATTTAGAAGAATTACCTCCGCTTTTCGGATCTTAGACACGTCTAATAGACACACGGGCAGGAAAGTATCAAGGATAATGGGAGACTATTTAATTATGTGGACTAAAATATATTCAAAATTTATATAGGCGTTATCATGTATTTTAAAAGAGTAGTATTCATTAGATACTACTCTTTACATATTTGAGAAAAGTTATCAACCTGGTATATATTTAAAAAAAAAATAAACAAAAGCGTTGGAGAGTAGTTAAAAATTCATTCGTATTGTAGAAATGAGAATAGCCAAAAATATGCTCGACCTATTTCGTAGTGTGGTTGGCTGGCCCCAAAATATTATGCAAAGCACCGGTACATAAAAGATTGACGGAATATCAATTCGTATCTTTTGTTGGTATATTTATTTCTTTTTCTTTTACTTGTGGATTTATTTCGGCGCTATAAACTATCTCCGCTTCGGATTCGATACGCCAGTGTTATTGGTCTTATAAAGGAACCTCTCAGGCTATTTTCACATCTATTTTCGTTTTTCGTGTGTTTTGATCTTGGCTGTTTCTTTTTGTTTATTTTGCAGTTTCATTGCGCTGGTTTCTTTATGTTGTAATAAGTCAAGAAGACCTACTAATTAATTTTAGTTTAAAAATTGTATTCTTGTGGGAATACGAAAAACTATAATTAAAGCGGCAAAATTCAGGCAAATTAGAAGTACTGACCCCTTAGATAAGTGGCAAAACGCTTGATGAATAGAATGAAAAATGTATGGGGATGACACATATCGATAACATAGTCGAAACATGATGTCATCCCAATACATTTATCATTCTATTCTATTTCTATTGGTCAAGCGTTTCACCACTTGTCCAAGGGGGCTGGTCTATATAGCAAAATGGCGGTAAGAACTTCCCTCAATCTTAGCTTTTGGTTTTCTTTAAAAAACGTAATTAAACACAACAAACTACAGCCAGAGACTTCAAAATTCAATCGGTAAAAGGTTGATATTTTGTAATTCCCGCACACTTTCACGATAACCTATGCTCTTTAATGACAATGGATTGAACTTTACCGTAGCGCTGCTCAACATTATACTAAGTCCACATTTTTATTTCGTTCGTACAGCGAGCGATACTCCACAGAATTCCAAAATAGCAGATGTTTTAAAGATTGTACTGTGAGAGATAAGATTACTTTGTGAATGTAGTGGAAATGTTCATAAAGTAATGCGTACAAGTAACTTTTCAAGAAGGTTGATTTGTATTGAATTTATCAACAATTCTGACTGAATATTAGTGTTAAGTAAATTAAATCATATTTATTTCGCTTAAAACATGGGTAACAGATACTTGGTATATACAGTAAAAATATGATTCCACTCATCTTGCCTTGTTCCTATTTTGGAAGTAATTTTTGGTACGGCAAGTTGAAACCTAGAAAAGATGGCCACCTTGTATCGTTAATAACTAGCGGGAAACATTGATATGAACAAAGAATATTCGATTGATAATTAATCTATTCTCACATTATTATACTAGGCGTTTTTTCCAGGTAGAAAAATATATAAATCTGCCTTTAAAATAAATAAATCACCCAAGCTTTTAAATCAGTAGCTTATAGTAAATACTTTAAAACGAATTAATATTAGATGATGTTCGATCTCGAGAAGACATGGACAAGAGGAAGCGCTCCGAAGGTCGACGGCCGAGTTCATTTAACATTTACGAGTCGTATTCTAACTTTATATTGGCGGCAAGTGGATTGCAGCGACTCTATAGTGACAGACTTCGCTGAGCGTGAAGTAGCCGACAGATCGACGATTTAGAACGAAAATACGGGATACGATAATAAAATACGTTTATAATCACGTGTGTAGGAAAAGACTGCCTCGTTGGTCTAGTGGTCGCTAAGCGCGACTGCTGAGCAAGAGGTCCTGGGTTCAAATCCCGGGTCGGGCAAAGTGTTACTGAGTTTTCCATTAGGTAATTCTCAGTAGCAGCACGGAGTCTGGATTTGTGCCCGGTTGATGGCAATAGGCTCGCCCCCTATTACATTGGGACTTACAACATAACTGGCGAAATGTGGGTGTACTATATGTTCACCTCTGCCTACCCCTTCGGGGAATACAGGCGTGATGTTATGTTATGTTATGTTGTGTAGGAAAACTGTACCCAAATTATGATAACAAAAGTGAAATGACATAATAAAATACAGATTGGTATTGCGTAATATACGTGCGTAATTTTAACCACAATTTGGGTATAGTACGTAACAGTTGTATTTTTTATTATTTCCATACAAATAAAGGCCATGTTAAAATTCAATTAATGACACTGGACCGAAACTGACCGAATATACGAGAAATACTTCACAGGTTTCACTTCCAACCTTAAGCATACAAGTCGGTCTGTAAGCCTCGCAAACACGAGTTAAACGTAAATGTAAGTGTACCAGGAAGGTTTATAACAAAGTCTTATCGCCCGCTACATGGCTACTAAGTTAGGTCCTATGAAGTCCGCTAGTGTTCTGCCCAACTGCATTACAACAGCAACGAACAGCAACAAACAGCAATGAACAAACTTTGTCATGCCACACACAGTTGACAATTAAGGCGTCATCGTGGGCCGAGTGCTGTTCGTGCCAGGAACTTAAACAATTAACGATGCTGCCCTCTACCGGCCCAAATTAATTCTAGTCAATCTCCATTTTGCAAGTTTCAATTGATTTTAATGAAACGCTGCCGAGTTTTGAATGTTTTGATACAGTTTAGATTGAAGTTTCTGTTGTTCGGTTAGTTTATTTTAGCAACATAATAAAGTTACTAGGTATTAAGCAGTACATCCCCTTATACAAATGGCAAAACGCTTGGCTGAATAATAAATGGTTTGACATAATATGTCATCGATAATATAGTCGAAACATTATGTCATACCTATATATTTATCATTATATTCGATTTCTATTCGTCAAGCATTTTGCCACTTGTCTAAAGGGGCAGTAGTACTAAAGGGTTAGTCGGAGTTGTGCTATTATATATCCAGAATTCGCCTACAAGTAGAATTTGGATCTAGAAATCAACAAAAACGTAATTTGGCCGTTGATTAGGTTTAATTTTAAATGTGTACTTAATAGAAAGTTAGGCAAGAATGTGCTATTCTTTTTCCACAATTCATCTACACGTAGAACTAAACAACGTAATTATGCCGTTTATTCGATTTAGTTTTAAATGCCAATGGTGTGTTAGAAGTTATAACTAGGAAATTAAATGAAAATAACGTTGAAATAAACTGTAGACGTACCCGAAATTGAATTCATACCTTGTGCGAATCGATTTGATTTCTAAAAGTCACGTTAACCAGTACATTTACAGATTCTAACCAAAACCGAAGCCTTACATTTAGCCATTACACAGTTGCTTTAATGTAGGAAAATAATTATGTTCTTGATCAGGATATGAAGAGATTGTTAGGTTATTAAAGCTTTATGTGTACAGGTACAAACATAGATCTGATTTTAAAGTTCAAAGTGGAAAGGTATTAAAAATATTTTTGTCAAGCATTCACACTCTGTTGCGAATTTAATTAAATTTGCTTCGCTAGGAAGGGTAATTAATTGAAAGCTCTTTCCTATTGTGATATAATCAAGTAATGATAAAGGAAGGGCATAAAAGCACTGTAGGGTCGTCGCTTATTAAAATTGATATCCGTAATGTGAACGAACGAGATAGAAGGTTCAAAATGCCATTACGGAAACTAGAGCATTGCTTCATCCTTGTTTTTTAGTTTTAATGCCGGTTATTCACGAGGTCAATATACACGCCACTTGCCAGTGCGAACACGATGCCAGTAGCTTGTTATTTTTTAAAATAAAACACAGTTGCACGCTTTGATTTTATTCGTTAGTAAAGTTTCGTTTACAGACGAAGTACTCATTATTCTCACATGCTACACAGTTCTGGAAACAAAATTCCAAGCCTTGTGCATCGATTTTTTTAACTTTAGATTGATGTAAGTAGATCTGGCTTTGAGTTTGATGTATTTGAAGGAATGAATCAGATTTCTTCCTTCGTTCTTCGTAGAGATTTGGTTTAAGATATGCTTTTATGGTCAAAATCTCGTTCTGAGATGTCAAAGATACACCTGGATTCTAAGAGAAGAGTTAACTTGAACTTTACGGAAGGGAACCTTCTATATAAGCTTACTTCTCATCTCGGAATAGGCGCGGTATGATTTCCAGGCAAAAGAGGTATTTTTTGATAAAACTACTATGAAATAAAATGAACACTATGAAACCGTTTCGGTCTGGGTACATTTAAAATGGGTAAATATTTTTACTAGGCGGTTGAAGCATTGCTATGCTGCGGACAAGGGATGTTACGGAGCTTCGGTATCAATTCAGAAAATTCGGAACTTCCGCTTGATTTTACAGTTTCGGTTCCAAAAGTTTTCAATCGGATGCTCTATCGAAGATTGAAAGCAATAAGTGACTACGAACGTCGAGCGAGAAGAAGCATCTTTAATTAAATTTGTACTTAATAATGATATTTCTTTGTCCAGTCTAATTGGTTTTTTATAAGATACAACTGGCCTTAACAATCCGACCGATCCGATTTCGACTCCGGTTCTGATTCCGACAAAATAAGTTCTAAACCTTGGATTCCGAAACCGGTTCCGTTCACATTCACATTCCTTACATCCCTACTGCGTGCGTGGTTCAAGTACTGCTACTTGAATCACCAAAACACAAGTGTTGTAAAACAAGAGCTTGTTCAATTCTGTTACGTATGTTTTAGTCAGGCATATATTTGTCTTTGAGTATCTACACATTTCAAAGCTGAGAAAATACTCGTAAAAGTTAACAATTATCTTTCAAAACATGCGTAACACGTTAAGTGTTTTATCGATTGGACAAATATATGCACAACGTTGCGATGTCACACCCAGACGCCGAATTTAACAAGTAGCTTACAAGTACACGATTCTATGTTTGGCAATTGTCTGAACCTCTATTATAAACAAGAATGTCGAATTACATTTATTTACCAAATTACATGAAGCTTTTTTACCTGAGAATCGAAATATAAAAATTTGACTGAGCATATTCTAAAATATACTCGTCAAACTTGGTTTAAAATTGAGCCGAATTTTGTTTGGGTGGCTATCAAATTGGCAATGTTAATCAAATATGTAGCCACGTTAAACCGCATGGGTTGTTTCAAAATATTATTTCAGTTTAACGTAATTAATGTGGGGAAACAATGTTTGAATATTTGATTATGTTGACCATGCCGTTAGTTACATTATTACATACATGTAATCACGCCTATAACCCTTGAAGGGACAAGGAGAGATGATTATTTTATTCTAGAGTCTATTGTAATTAGTCGGGCCTGCCCCCCTAGACAAGTGGCAAAACGCTTGATGAATAGAAATCGAATAGAATGAATTATATATGAGATAGACATATGACATCGATAACATAGTCAAAACATAATTTCATCACCAAACATTTATCATTCTACTCGATTTCTATTCGTCAAGCATTTTGCCACTGGTTCCGGGGGGCTGTATAGTGTATAGCCATCAAAATATAAATGGTAAGGTTTATATTCATAAACTATCTTCTTAAAAAGCTAGCTTTACTCGCTCATCGAAGATAAACTCTCCAAGCAACAAACTAGGGTTTCATCTGTATTTATTTATTTATTTAAACTTTATGCAACAATACAGTTTACATAGGCGGACTTAATGCCTGAGGCATTCTCTACCAGTCAACCATAGGGTGGTGCAGAGACAAAGTGGTAGGTGCAATAATATAGAATAAGTAATGGGTACAAGAAATGCTTATATCTAATAATATATAATATAATATACATACACACAGTACATAGTCATATCTACATAAATTAAAAAAATATGTTTAAGTTTTTTAAGTTTTTAAGTTTTACATTACCTTAATAATAAATATAGATATATATACATTTTATAAATATATATTAATAAATTATATTTTATAAGTTAGGTCATTCTGAGATTCTGAGATTGTACCATCTGGCGAAATGTGAACGCGAACATTTGTTACGTAGGTACCTCTTTAGCAGGCGTCATGATATACTTTTTAATTAGCAATTTTCAATTCGCATCGATTGATAACGTAACCTGTATCGGGGTCCATTCCAAAGGTCCAGGTTAATTGTGGGGGAGGTTTTTATAGGAGCCAGCTACCGTGAGGCCGGGCGAGGGGTGCGGAGGTCTCTGAATGATCAAAAATTAGGTCGAAGGGTCCATTTCTATCGAGAAATTAAACACGGTTAAACAGTCCTTTCATGAAAGGCTCAAATTATTATCGATTTTCAATATTTTTTCAATGGTCTGGAAATATGAGAATATTGGAACGGATCTCTTTTTAGTAGATAATAGCAAGATAGATAACAGTTCTGAAAATTAAATATTCATCTTAAGGTAAAGTATCTATCGAAGATTTTGAGTCAGTAGGTACACCATTCTGAGTCAGTACAAAGTGCACATGCAAATTGTAAATAAATAAATATTTGATTTGCACCCAGAACTAAAACTACATATCACAATAGTAATAAACATATAGACATTATTAAGTACTATACATTAATATGAACATAGAGAATAGTATTAAAAGTATAATAAAGCCGAAGTAGGCTTAAATATTAAATTAAAACAACAAAGTTTTAACATAAAGTTTGAATATAAATCGCAGAAGGGAAAAACTCGTCACAATTTATGGATAAAGTTCTGTCCCAACATCTGTCATAATTAACCCTTCACACACTTGCATCCCCAACAGATGAAACACCTAAATAACTCCATGACTATAACATAGTAATCGTCGTTCGCCAAAGATACAACGGGTCCTACAAGACCGTTCAGGCGTAATTTCGAATTTACATTTCAATTACGCGCCCGAATAGTGTCGCTAAAGGAAGCGAGTGTTCCTGTTTTACGGAAGCACGAAAACCCGAGTTTAGTTATTCTGTACCGGGCGAGACTCGGGACCTCGGACCCTACGGAAATGATGCAGGGTTAATTACTGGGGTCGATGCTAATAGTTTCCCCGGTGAACGGATGCGATATTGAAACTAGGTTGTCAATCCCTTGCATATTGTGTGATGTATTTGTTTGTTGATTTTCTCTGGCCACACTGACTTGAGTTCCCTGAAATAACAAGATTAAATGAATTTAGAAAAGTTGGGAATTGGGACTATATTATAATATTTTTTTTTTTTTTTTTGGGTTCACTTTTTATCGTTTATTATAAGAGAAATAATTATATACATATAAACATTTAAATTCTACCTCCTTTAAAAACTATTTACAACTTAAATATAAAATTAAAATTAAAAAGCATCGAAGTATTCTTCCTCATCGTTGTCAAAAGGAAACGTGCCCAGAAGACTGGCAGCATTGCCACGTTGAATGGCAATACTGATTCTTTGACCTAAAAACAAACCAGCCCTCTGATCACGCGAAGCATCGACTAAACGTTTTGAAAGATCTTTAAATAAGGCTCGGGCGCTCGGACCCCATGGCCCAAATGTTTCGACCCCAAACGGCTCAAAAATACAATTCACAATCAGATTATTGTATTTTCGCCGCTTAAGGGTCTCCGCAGCAGCAGCAGCAGTGCCAGCGCAAACTGCTGATCCAGAAACATGAGAAGGTGCAAGGGTATCGACGCACGTTGCGTCCCACACCAAAGGCCTTCCTAATTTCCATGGCAACAACGACATACCATCTGGTCTCTTTCCATCGTCACGTACCAAGCCATTTGGTTCTAATACAGCTGGTACGCCGGCGGTGACAAGAGCACGACGGATGATGTCATTCAAGGTAGCGTGTCTTGGTATGCGACCAGCACTCCTACTGCAGGACAGACCATGCCGTCCGAGGCTGTCGACTGCTTCACCACAGTGACATCGATGAGGAGCAACACTAGGAGCCCCTAAGCGCAAACTAGTAGCTACGCGGAATGTGTTGTCGTCCAACATTGTTCCAATGTTGGGCGACGGAAGTGCCTGTAACCAAAGGCCCGACTCCCATTCACCCACAGCCAGCAGACGAGCGCGCTCAGCAGTATTGATTGACGTATTAATCAATTCATTCCGTATCAATCTGCAGAGCGGCTCGTCCCACTGCCTTTGGGAGAAAAGCTGGTTCGGGAGATCAGTGTTTGGGCAAGCCATTTTCCAAGCTGACACTGCCTCAGTTAAGCACGATACCTCAAAATTAACCAAGCAAGAAGCTAGAATTCTTCTGGTTAATTTTTCAGTACTGTGGACTGAGGAGAGAAATGCCGGTAAACCTAAACTTGAAACTGTACGAACTCCTAAACCACCCAAACGGACTGGAAGCGTGGCTTGGGACCAAGCTCGGTCGTCCAAGGAAATATTCAAAATCGACGTTAGGGTGGTCCGGATAATTTGATCAATTTTTTCCAAAAGCTGGGTATGCTTCCACAATGGGGTTGACCGCAGATTGTAAGTAAATTTTGGGCCGAAACAGCAATATCGAATCAAAGTAATGGCCGAATGCATGGTAATTTTGAAAAGTCTGTCCGAAATTATATTGAAATTTTGAATTTTTTCTTCTATAAAATCTGGATAGGATTCTTCCAAAATAGGAGACCCTAGGAGACGTAGAGAACTTCTATTTATAATTTTAATACTGGGAGCTATTTCATTAAATTTTGCTAAAGTGTCTTGTCTGTCGGTAGTGTCCGAGATAAAAATTTCACATTTTGAAAGATTGAGGTCCAAACCAATAGAATTTAATTTGTCCTTTAGGAACTGAAGGTCTTTCAAAACTGTCTCCACGTCACCTCCTAGAGTTCCATCATCGAGATACCATACATTGAATTTTGAATTTAACTGTTTAATTATAGGATGGATAGCTAGGCTGAAAATAACTGGCCCAAGAGGATCCCCTTGTTGGCAGCCAACTGCTGATTCCAAAAGGTTGTCTTTATATACTAATTTTGATGGGTTTCTATAACATTGCCAAAGGTAACTATAAATTTTAGGGATTTCATTTTTAACTTCTGCCAACAAGGAGTCCCTGTTAACAGAATTAAATGCATTTTTTATGTCAACCTTCAATATGACCTCACCTTTCCCACAATTTAAAAAAGTTGAAAGTGAATGTACGGCAGCCTCACAGCCCCCTCTTGAGCCAAAACCTAGCTGAAGGGGCTGGAATTTGTCCGAAAGGGCTTCATTATAAAATTTGCAACAGATTTTGGCTGCCATACGCCGATAAGTGCTTCCTACGGCAATGGGACGAATGCCACCGTCCTTTTTGCGTAGGGCACATAAGTTGGCCCCATACAAAATGTGGACGATGGACTCATTCACATTGCCGGAAAGCATTAAATTTATCAAAGCTGTAAGCTCCTTCAAAAGTTCCTCACCAGCTTCACCGGCGCCTGGGCACGTCAAATCCTTTAGATGTTGAGGTGTCAGGCCGTCGAGTCCACCAGCTGAGCCACTTCGAAAGGAGCCCATGGCTGTGAAAACATTTTGAGCTGTAATTTGAAGGGAGTGTGAAACTATATCTGGGGGGTCAGGAAAAGAAAGGTTATCCGCTGGTGCCGGATGTTTGCTCTCCAGAGCTGCTAAAGTCTCTGGAGAGCAAGGTGCCACCACATCACTGCTAAACAGTAATCTAGCTGCACCCCTAATATCACCTTCGCTTAATTTAGATTCTACATATTGGTTTATATTTCTTGACGATAAATTATTGTGTGTCGGGAATTTTGGATCAAAAATGGACGTAGAAGTGTTGCAATTATCTTTAATTTGGGCTGTTAATGTTTTTGTATTTGCCAAACTTTTTTGCACATGTAGAATCTTATAAGGGAAGGTAAGCAGTTGTTCCCAAGCACTTTGCGAGTTCTCCCGAGTGGCGAGGCGAACATAACTGGCTAAGTGTTTAGCAACTGTTGGCCTGGCACCACGGGGTACTCGCTTTACAAGTGGGACAGAATTTTTCAATTTTGATAACGTCTGCCAAAAAGGGTAGGTAGATGTATTATAATAATTATGTTTTCTTTAAATTATTACTTTGATTGAAATTAATTTAGCTTCTTGGGGCAATGGAATAATTGCAGTTAATAAATTTGCTGGAGGTTTATTAATTCATCGGTTCTTTCATTGTACATCTTTGTGTAATTGTACTATTTTATTGTTATTATTACATCTATCTAATATTTATCAATATATTATTGAGTTACCGTTATTAGATGTATATGCATATTATTACTTACCATCATTTTGTGTCAACCTATCCTATCCTATATACGACGGACATAAAAACAAAGAAAGACAGCACTAAAACTTGTACGATAAAGCCACAAGCTTGCCAAAACTTTGACTGTTTTTCAAAACAAAACAAATGCTTTTAAAACCTCCGGTCGCGGCGGCGTTTACAAAGCGAGGAAACCCTAGAAAGCAGGATGTAGCAACCCTAATTGAGCCTCAATTTAAAAATACCTTTATAGCCTTTTGCAGGCTGCATCAAAAGGCACCAGGAAATGGCCTCATTATTTTATTCTCCTATGCAACAAACGCCCGTTTGGTACTGAAAACAATTCGTTCTAGACTTTTATTTTGTAGAACTTAATCTTTTAGTGTTGTAATGAGTGTTTGTGGAATATTTCTTTGTATATTGGAATTATTTTTAGTTTAGATGATTAAAGAATGTCTATGGGTAAAATTTGGAATACTTTTCTTCTACTCATTTATGTTCAATTTCCTGAGCGAGTTAGAGGCGACGAACCCGGTATAGGCCCAATAAATGACAATAGTACTAACCTTAATTATATATTTAGTCTGTAATTCGAAAATATATCTTAAACCGGATACCGGACTGTCACCGAGAGCAGACGTATTTCTATTTTTATTAAATCTGTTTATTAAGTGCTCCGCAAATCTAATACTTCCGTTACAGTAATAATAACTATTGTGCCGTGAACATTCTAAGGTGATTAGTGACCTTATACAAATAAGTGAAAGTGACGAGACATTGCCACAGTGCGTTGCGTGCTTGCGCGGTGCCCTGCTTCACCTCCGCGAGACAAGAACAATCGCCATTTTTTGACTCGCTCACACAGGGACTCTGCGTTCAAGCACTGCAACTATTTACGCCCACCTACATTATTGACGTTAATGACAGGTATTGATTAAAGTTATAAACAAACAATGAATGTGACACGTTCCCCAACGACTACTCAATCCAAGTCAGACAATTTATTAACTACATGCTCAACGACAAATTATGTTACTGGTACGGGCTCACAACCCGACTTATCCAAGATAAGCGGAGAACTAAGCGACGCGCAAATAACTTACCGTAAACGTAATTTAGAACGGATTGGGCATGATTGTTTGTGTTCCGAAGAAATTAAACTAATGAGAAGCGATTTATCGCGCGTCTCTTCTCTGTTAGAAAAATATATTGATTCAAATGCGCAAATGATAAAGGAAATGAACGCAAGTATCGTCGAAGTAAAGTATGAATTGGCTGACTTACGAGTGTCGCATGAGCAAACACAATCTTTGATTACATCTAATGCGGCGGACATTACTGCACAAATACAAAATGTTCAATCCACCACAACACAGCTTACTACTGAACAGTGTAACATAAAAAGCCAACTAATTCAGTTTGAAAATAAAATTGTAAACAACCAGAACAAAATACAAAACCTGGAATCAAATATTAGTAAAATACAATTAGACCCCCATTCTTCACAAAGTGAATTGTCCGTTAATGAACAAATATTTCGTGAAATTCAAGACCGCAATAGGAGACAAAATAACATTATCATAAGCGGTATATCGGAGCAGATCTGCATTAACATACAGGAGAGAATTCTTAAAGACGAATCTGATGTTTTAAATGTTATTACAAGCATAAATCCGAACATAACGAAACCGAACAAAATATTTCGCATTGGAAAGTACAGTGTCGGTAAAACACGCGGAATAAAAGTTTGCTTTAACACTCCTGAACCAGTAATGTTACTACTACGTAGCAAGGGAAAATTACCGGACATTATTAAGTTTTACTCGGATCAAACGCCCTCCCAGCAAAAATATTTTCAGACTGTTAAAAATGAACTAGCACGCCGGACTGAACATGGAGAAACTGATCTTATAATTAAGTACATCAACGGTATACCTACCATTATTAAACAGAATTCAAAAAACTCCGAAGCCCAATGAGTAAGAATCATACTACAAAACCTATAACCTACCAAATAGTGCACGATTATCAGCAATTGAATACTCAAAAATCCCGCCTATCATTTCTTTACTTAAACGCACGCAGCATATGTAAAAAGGGCAAGCTTGACGAACTAAAATGTATCGTAAAAGCAATATCAACAACAGTACACATCATATTACTTACAGAAACATGGATACAAAACGATACCCAGGCCTTACAGCTACAAATACCTAATTATACACACTACTACAACTATAGAACGGACATTAGAGGAGGTGGAGTATCGGCCTATATACACAATGATTTAAAACATAATCTCACTCAATCTACGTATCAAGATGGCAACAATTACTTATGGGTACATATAGAGAAATTTGCGATAGAGGTTGGCGTTGTCTATAATCCTGGAGACACTAATTTAGAAAAGTTTTTCGATACATATGATTCACAATTACAAGTACGAAAACGAGCAATAGTCTTTGGTGATTTTAACATCGATCTATTATCTAAAAACAAAACATTAAAAAGGTACAAACAGAGACTACACGAATCGGGACATAAAATACTTAATAAAGTCAACCAAACCTATTGTACACGAGATTCAATTACAAAGAAATCTATCCTGGACCACGTAAGCACAAACTTGAACAATGAAGAATATAATTTTGCAATCATCAACTCGTCTTTCTCAGATCACAAACAAATCTATTTACAACTAAATAAGTGGAATCCTCCAAAACTACGACTAAACTATGAAACTATAGATTACAACAAATTATACATTACTATTGAATCGCATGGACTAGAAAATGCTGCAAACAGTTATGAAGAATTAGAGACTACGTTAATACAATGCATCAAAAGAAATACAATTTCCAGAACTAAAATCGTGAATCCACCACGAGAGGAATGGGTTAACAACGAAATTATTATCGGGATCAACTTAAGAAACTACCTATGGGTACAGCATAAAAAGGATCAAGAAAATGAGACATTACTAATTGAGTTTAAAAAAATCAGAGACGAAATTGCTAGATTAATACAATTGACTAAAAATGCCTACTTCTATAATCTATTTATGAATTACACTAACACTCCTAAAAAAATGTGGACACTTATAAACAATTTAGCTAACAATAAACTGTATCAAGATAGTGCTCCTTCAAAACTTATTGCTAATTCTGACATTGTTACTGGCACAAAGGAAATATGTGAACTTTTTAATAAGTATTTCTCAACCATAGGGTCAGTACTTGCGGAGAAAATACCTAGAAAATTTCATGATTGTTCTAAAATATTAGAATTAAATAAACAACACGATGCCACAAGTCACTCACTTACAAAACTGCAGCCCTGTAATGCCGAAGAAATTATAAAAATTATCAAAGACCTTGATGCCAACTCTAGTAGTGGTATAGATAAAATCAGCATTAAAATTATAAAAAACTTACAAAATCTAATTTCGAATGTGCTGGCAAAATGCTTTAATAAACTTATGACTGACGGGGAGTTTCCCGATTCCCTTAAGGTTGCAAAAGTATCACCTATTTATAAATCTGGACCTAAGACCGACCCTGGTAATTATCGACCGATCTCTGTACTGCCAGTCATGTCAAAAATATTAGAAAAACTTATACATAGTCGCTTATTAAATTACTTTGATTCCATTAACTTTATATCAGATCGCCAATATGGATTTAGACCTAAAAATAATACCACAGTAGCTACAATAGATCTAGTAACAAAAATCAGAGACAATATAGATAAAAAGAACATTGTTCTGGGCGTATTCATTGACTTAAAAAAAGCCTTCGATACCGTAAGCCACACATTACTTTTAAACAAGCTTGAACATGCTGGTATCCAGGGAAACGCACTCAAAATGCTAAAATCTTATTTAACTAACAGACACCAAATAGTTAAGCTAAATGACGTTGAGAGTAGTGCTCTACCCGTCACATACGGAGTACCCCAGGGATCCATATTGGGACCACTGTTATTCTTAACTTACATAAATCAGATAGCAGCACTTAATCTTCATGGTCATATAACTTTATACGCAGACGATACTTGCTTATTTTACTTTGGGAAAAACATACATAATATCATCTCACAAGCTCAAGAGGATTTAGATATATTATTCGAGTGGTTCCAATGCAATTTACTATCCATCAATATTTCAAAAACATGTTTTATTATATTTAAAGCGAAAAACAAAAAGATTCCAGATCATAGACCATTAACTATTGATAACATTCCGCTCGAACAAAAACAGTGTGAAAAATACCTTGGCTTAAAAATTGATAGCAATCTTAATTGGAACAACCAAATAGATTATATTAAAGATAAACTCTCGTCACTCATTGGTTCTCTCTACAATTTAAGCAATTGTATACCCAGAAATATTCGTTTTACTATTTATAACTCTCTTGTTAAATCGCATTTACTATACCTAATAGAAATTTGGGGCAACTCAGGTAAAACAAAATTACAAGAATTACAAAGAGTACAAAACAAGATCATTAAAATATTATTTCGCTATCCATATTTGACACCTACTTATAAAATTTTTGAAGATACTAAATTGATGAATATTAAGCAACTTTATATGTATACCACTTGTATTCTGATAAGAAAAATTTTAGACAAAAAAATTAACACCAATTTATCATTTACCAAAATTTCGGAGGTATCTAAACGTAGCAGGCGTCGCCCTAGTTTACTTGTATTACCAAGACCTCGTACAAATTACTCCAAAAGAAACATCACCTATGAAGGGGCAAATATTTATAATAATTTACCGTCTAACATTAAAAGTGTAAGCTCGTTCAACATTTTTAAATCTCAACTGTCTAAATATATAACAGAAAACTTTTCTTATCCAGAGTTACATTAATCCAATCGAGTAATAAAAAAAAAAAAAAAAAATATTGAGCGGGTACCTATTTAGCATTACGCATTTTGTCGCTTTTATTGTTTTAAACTACCCTACCGGCTAATGGTATTACCTATTAAGTCTCTAATGATGTTACGATTGTGTTACGTAAACAGTTTTTTACTTACTTATCTCGGTGGCGGTTAATTAGATAATTATACTAAATGTTATTTTGTATTCTCATGTAAGTGGCTTTATTGTCTTTTTGGGAATAAATGATTTTAAACCACAAACACAAAAAAAAATCTTGAAAAAATATTCATTTAATCCAAAATTACATAATAATGTTTTCGTCGTCCGCTAACATAAATAAAGTTAATAGTGGTTGATGAGAGATGAGAGTATACCCGTGAGGATCATACAATTTACCAGTCATTATTCCTGGAAGTACCGTAAATAAGTTTCGAGATTAAGGAAAAGCGAGAGATATTTCCGTTAAATAATCAATATAATTTTCTTAACTCCAGAAGTAATTTGTGCCATGCCAATGTCATCGTTAGTTCACGATTGAGCCCCTTACAAGATTCAGAACAAATCTTAATCACACTTTAACAAAGATACCTATATTACATTAATATTTATCTTAACTTGAATCAAAACACACCCATTTTCCAAAAGACTTAAAATGACAGAGTATAGTAGAGCAAGCAAATTATAGACAGCCTCCAACTATAACGTATTCTGATACAAATGTTCTGAGCTCACCTTTGCCAGCTGTTTCAATGGCTGGTGTTTCCACAAAGCGCCTTAGGAAATCCGCGGCAATTTGCTTTAACGAACAAATTCATTCAAGAGAAAGGAGTGTCTAGCGGAACTAGACGCGAATTTGGAGAGTTGCCGTGTGAATTTTGCAGTGGGTTGTTAAATGCCCTAGTGAATAGGTGTAGATCGTTGTGGAGCGAGGCAGCCAGGGATGACAGCACATTGTCTGTTAAAGAACTACATTCGAAAATAAATGTTTGTATGTGGACACGTGATTGACGCACATCTAAAATTTCAATTAGAATGTTGTTTAAAACGAAACAAAACCATGTTTATGTGGCAACATGCCAGCCCTATTAGCGAAGGGTGCGAGGGTTGCGCGGGCAGCCAAGCGTGCAGGGTTGCTCCATCCGTCGACGTTCAATTTAGTCGTTGCCACACGCCCGTCGAATCTCATGTGCCTGACAATTTTTCTACGTCGGCTTCGATGAATGCCCAGCCGGCACCAACTTTGTCTTTGTTATTTGGTATTGTGCAACATAAATATTTTAACATCGCACGCTTTATTCTGCCACCGACTGTAATGTCCCTTTATATCGTCTTTGGTGCAGTTTGTGCTGTTGAAACTAAAGTATCTCTTGTTTCAATGTCGTTTACATTCCTATGTAAGTCACAGCGTTGTAGCAAGCATAGTATATTCAAGATAAGGGTTGGTATTTCCAATATCTTGGTGTAGTTCGTATTGTGTGTATCCAGTTACAATTTCAATTCAATTAAAAATGTATACAAAGCAGACAGAAATAGATTCTTAAATAATTACAATGAGCAAAAACACCCTTTATCTAAAGCTAATTTACAGCGTTGCTATAAGGGTAACTAACACTACTAACTACCTAAACAATTTTCTACTGACCTTTGACAGTAACCAGTGAGTTAAATGACCTTTTAATCTCAGGTACCATTTTGTCAAATAAGAAGGCCATGTTGCCCGTAACAGGAGTAAATAACCTTGATGTTTCCTTCTCCACTGACTTTATGCCGTCATAATGCGAGTCTTGAGAGCACATTACCGCTCATGTTAAAAGTAATAGGTAATTCAACCCACTTCTGGTGTATAATGACCCCCTCCGGCAGTTCTAGTCTTGTTGTGTTGATTATGGAATAAGCGCTTGAGGCTTGAGCCTACCTACCAAAACAACGGGGGAGATCTATAATACGAACTTAAACTTATCTTAGACTTATCTTGCAAATTAAGTCTTTTTTAAACCAAGCTTTGTATTCTTCGGAGCAGCAGATACGCAAATATTATGACAGTATGTAACTGTACTACTGCAGGGCAAAGGCCTTTTCTCTTATATATAAGGATTAACCCTTTCACTGACTAGTGCACTACATATGGTAGGAACACATCGATTGTTTAACTATTGTGTCTACTTAGCGAACAGTCAACGTGTTAAGCATTGATCGCCGTGCTAGCTCACTGTGGGTTGGCGATTTCAGATAGTATCCAGGTTTCATCACGATGTTTTCCGTCACCGTTAGTCAGTGATACTTCTAAGAAAATATTTATCCCATTGAAAAAGTCACATTGGGTTTGACCCTGCAACCCTGAGCATACAAATCCGGTATGTCAGCCACTAGGCCACCACGACATATAGCAGATATGTAGGCCTATTTCATTAACTGTCCGAAAACATAGACAATATACCGACCAAATAAGTTACAAGACTTACATTCCTTGCGAATATTGAGACTGAGGTAAGTCTGAGTGAGCTATAATCTCGGTCTACGTCAAGTGCTTGCCGTATCAAGTCATCACGATTCACGAGTGCGATTGATTAGTGGAGACAAGTGGATAGTCGGAGTGCGGTTAAGAGATTGGTTTGAGCTCTAGTGTCCAACTATTGGTGAGACTGTGCTTTAAACTATTTTCTGGTTAAGACTAATTGGTAATTAGACTTAACATACTAGCAGCAGTTCATCATTACTGCTATTATGGCAATGTCTTAAAGTATCGGTATAATCTCATCGCTGAAAAAGTCATATTATGATAATAATAAAATGGCCGGTTAGCCATAGACAAAATATGCTTGGAGGCCAGGACTTACACGTTCCATCAAACGGCACAATGAAGTAAATAATTCTTTCTAAATATAAATAAATTACATAGCAATGAGATATTTAAATAAATTGAGCATTAATTAAGAAAAAATCTGTCTTTGAGTATTGTGTATGAAGGATTTCTTATAAATACACTCTACAGCGGATGTTTTCTTGACGAGATTTTTTAGGAAACCGTAACTTTCTTGTGACACTTGGATAATACATAAACATAAAAGCATAAACTCCATCATCATTTTTCTTTTAAACCGTGTGAGCACCAACTTTTGCTATTACATCGCCTGGCATTCACTGACTACTAATGTATTAGCTTTTTCACATTATTACTTCCTTGACGCGTCGTTTGGCCTGGATTACGTCTCTGTAGGCTGTTATTAACTAGATGAGAATTTTCGTACATCCGAGATATAAGAGCAACTGAGGCTTGTCTCTGCTCAATATTGTGTATCCCTTGATGGTTATAGTTCTCGAACGTTCGCAGCGTGTTTCCTGTTATGTCGGAGTCGTGTTTAAGGAAAAATGCAGGTTATATTTTACCGACGAAACAGGAGGAGGTTATGTATTCCGGGCGTATCTTTTGTTGGTGTACATTGTAACCAGCACCTGTTTCTCTTTAATCCTTACAATACCTATTTTTTTATGTAAATACGGAGAAGGATAGATTTTGAAGTAGTATGTCGTAGATTTTGCAGATTAT
The DNA here is from genome assembly GCA_905340225.1 of Abrostola tripartita. NCBI lineage: Eukaryota > Metazoa > Arthropoda > Insecta > Lepidoptera > Noctuidae > Abrostola > Abrostola tripartita. The sequence continues at coordinate 4,282,841 of HG996491.1, forward strand.
TTATTTTTCGTCGCTTTCATGAAGCGACGAAAAATAAATAATCTGCGTATCTACATATTACGTACTTCGTTCATAAATGACATTCAATAACGGTTACTTAGGCATTGTAGCAATTATAATTTAAAATACGTAAAAAATATTGTTTAAATAACGTTACGGCAATTTATAAAAAAGTACATAAGCGAGGTTATTAAGTGCCATAGTTAGCCAGATTTAAAGTAAGCAGTTACGCAATTATGTACCTTCGTCGTAACTCGGGTCTTATGTTCACAGTTCACAGTTGAGTCAATTGCCCCGGCCCTGCGTGCCTTTATAATCTCTTATTTAAATTTAAATCGCCCGAGATTCTTGATTACTTATTTCGGATTTATTAACATGGATATTAGTAGAAGTTAGGCAAGAGATTTTTGTAGTTACAATTTGTAAGTCCAGGACGTAAATATTATATTCGTCTATGGCCATGTCAGACGATTAAGTATTTATCAACCAAACAGAAAATTGTTAATCAATCAAATGATAAGAAAAAGAAGTCTATGGCCAAATATGGAGAAGACCGCTACATTTCTCTTCGAATCGAATAATGAATATAATGAGAGAGTGTAGCTTCATAAAATAAATGTAGAAATAGGTATAATATTGGAAATTATCTTACAGTATTTTTTATTGAATGACCAAACATTTTAGCTACATCAGATTTTTTTAAATTAAAATCACTAACACATAATTTCTGTATAACATGCCCATGAAACAGGGAAAAATCAGAAAGAGTGGTAACTTAAAAAAAACTTAGCATGGAACTATATAGGAAGTTTGCAAGTTGCTCTTAAACATTCGGACTCGTCGGTATTAACCTTATCGACCTCCTTACGCAACCCTGTCTGCTGCACACGTATAGACTTCTCACCTTGTCCGAGTCTGGATTTACTGCCTGTCGGATTTATACCGCCTTGCAACCCTATTATTGGCATCAAATCCACTAAACTTTAGAGGATGCTCGGACTTAGGGTTGCGGGAAATCCAATATGAAACTAAGGGTTGAACTACTTTTAGTTTGTTCGAAGATAAGATTTAATTTATGTTCTACTGTTTGAAAGTTTACAAAATCCTTCTAGAAGGTATAGGAAGTCCTGTTGGGTTAAATAATGACATTACGTAGATATTTGTACTATAAGCTACTAATTTAAGTATTAATCTTTGTGTTAAATGTGTTTTTTCCAGTTTAGGCACCGTTTTATTGTAGATCAGGTATAATGCGGCCCGTGCAATATAAACGGGCCTAGAGATCAAGGGTAATAAATTTGTTGCCAGTGCTCTTACTGGCACCCAGCCAGGGGCGGTAATAAATCGATCTGTCGACCACTGTACATTTTTAACGTAGCTCTTATACTTGTAGATGCATCCCTTTGGATATCAAAGAGATTTAGAAATGTTTGGGCACATCGATTAATTTTTTAGTGCAAGAAAATAGTTGATATATATTTATAAACAAAGAATCGAATCTACACAGTTGACAAAAAATAAGATAAAATTCAACACAAAACTCAGAGATCAAAGCAATGAAACATCTTTACAACAACCGAAACATCGTCGTCAATTTGAATAATATATTTTCGACGGCTAAATAATTTACATCGCTTACGAACCTAACGTTTACATATTTTTCCTTTTAGCTTTTACAGATTTTATACCAACCATTTAATTTGTCTATTCACATTATCCGTAAATCTGCTCAACTAAGATCAACTTTTGAAGATAAAATAAACGAATCCCAACCAACGTGAGTCTCATTTCACCGTCCAGTAGTGAAGTTCAAATAAGTATTGTTCTTTCTACAAGGAGTTTGAGAAAATTTCACTCGTTCCATTTCGAAGCGAATTTATTTTAAAGGAAAAACTCAGTGCGGCAGAGGTAGCAAGACAACGTTCTCTAGTAATCTTGTGGCACTTTCCAAGTTGGGAGAGCTTGAGCTGCGTTTGTGGCGCAAAGCGGGTAATGAGTTGCCAACTTACAAATAATACTTCGGAGTTTACGTCCGCACCAGTGCAGTGGTAGCCACGGGGATGTGTGCACAATAATTGTGACAGCGATTGTGTTGCAGTTACACAGTAACGCTCTCTTGCTTAAACATCGTACGTAGCAGACATGCTCACTACATCTACGAGAATGTCTACGAAATTATTACACGGTACATTCATATTCTAAGTTATTTGTATGCAGCATTTGTCAGCGTATTTATTCATAAAAACCGATTAAGAGTATCTTTAAATATATTTATATAATATATATAATAATATAAAAAAAAAAATATATAAATTCATACATACAATCATCATATGTTTTGTTTTTTATTCTGTACACACATGCATAATGAGGTATTGGCAGTTTGCTTTTTATAATTACATCCTTCACGACCGAAGATTCATATTTTATTTAGGTTTCAAAATCGGTTTTTCATGAAATGGCAAGTCAGTATAAGTCGAAGAGGAAGCAAGAATTAAATAAATCGTAATTCATTTATTTAAATGGCTTTCAATTTATTTAACTCTTGCTTAAATAAATGGGTCGTCCCATAAGGAAAAATTACGAGAGACGGCTCCGTATTTTCGGGTTCTGTATACTAAGAGCTCCTGTTAAGTATTCCAACCATTCATTCGTCACCATTCTTTGCGGACTGTTTTTTTAGCGACACCTCTCCCCCAGTTATAGTTGAATATCTGGTGAAACTAGACACTTCTCGATAATCAGTAGGTGTTTTCACAGAGTGACTATGATGAATATCGATCTTGAATTTATTAATGTTGAATTATAGCTTTTTTTTTAAATGTCATCCCACACCAGAAGTTTCTCCTGTATCGTGGGTGCGTTTCACAAACATGTAATATCACATACACAAACACCAAGGCTCGGGACAATCTTTGAACCGCACAAATTTTAGTCGCGTGTGGGAATCGAACCCACAACCCTTAGCGCAGCAGTAGAATCGCTTAGCCACTGTGCCAATCAAGTCGTCATTTGACTACCTAACGACTATCTTATAGTTATTAATGTGAATGTTTGGAAAATAATATACTTGAACAGTCACTTATCACTACATAGTATAAAACAAAGTCGCTTTCTCTGTCCCTATATCCCTATGTATGCTTAAATCTTTAAAACTACGCAACGGATTTCGATGCGGTTTTTTTTTAATAGATAGAGTGATTGAAGAGGAAGGTTTATATGTATAATAACATCCATTAAATAGTGGAGAAATACTTATAATATATATTTTATACCCGTGCGAAGCCGGAGCGGGCCGCTAGTTATGAACAATACACGACAGGATCGATCAATATAAGCAGTTCAAGGCATTCAAAGTTCAAAATATTAAAATTTATTCATCATTAACATTCATAAACTTTAATAACACGATGAAAGCTAAACAATTAAGTAATTTCCTTTTATTGATCAACGAGATTCAACAAAAAATAATACAAAAACTTCGATGGCGCCCACGCCTTCACAGCTATCATACCAAGGTCGGTCGGTAGGCAACACAATAATCAGCTTATATAATCAGAAGATTAAGTAATAATGGGCCCAGTACACTCGAGCGGTGATTAGGATCAGGTAGCACGCGACGGTTGAGGCCTATCGCCCATCTTTGTTGTAAGTAACCATCTCAGCAAGTTTCATTTTTAGGGTTTCATCTTTATAAGTTCCACTTTATTAAGTTGAGTAGGAATATCTTCTAAGTTGAGATAAGTAGATAGGAGTTCTTGAAGTAAGCTTGCGCTGTTGTTGGCAAGGTTTCAGAACTAACAATTTAGAGAGCTAGATAATATAGAGTAAGTCTGTTTAGCATCAGAAGAATGGAATAGTAACGTAAAAGAGTGTTTTTATTTTCGTTAGAGTTGTTTGGGTCAAGAAAAGGGCTTGCGATTTATTGATTAGTGCTAAAAGGTATTATGAAAGCACTTGTCCTCATTATAACCGCCACCTTTGCCTTGGAAAGAGTTTAAGATGAAACATTCTGCTATGTACGTGCGTTACCTAAGTACAAGATTTTCACATAAATTTAACCTTACCTAAAATGTATGAAATGCCTTTTAAAATGTATAAAGCTTTTTATATCAGTTTGTAAATCTGCAAGCCGACGAAACATGCATTGGTTATCTGTGGCCAGATTGTTGTAACAAAAAGAGCAAGGTGATTGATGATCTCGGCGGTGTGCCTACCGCCTGTAATCTGCGTCACTACACAGATTGATGTGTTCCCAGCCTTACAAATAGGGTCTTCATCTGAATATGTTAAATGGATATAATGTACAAAGATGACACGTGTCTGGCGTGGCTTTTTAGTTTAGTTTCGGTGTTAAGGAGTCAAGTTGTTATCTTATCAATGTCCTTATCAAGATTATTCCAGCTAACTTAGAAATATAATAATACAATCATAAATAATACTCACGATGCCTTTTAAGGCTGCCCGCCCATGTCCGATAATCGTTGACAATCAGTCCGATAATCGGTGGTTTGTAGGAGAAAAACAGAACGTACTGATTGCAATAGATTGCAAAGAAAGAAAAAGTCGGATCGATTGTCGGTCCTACGAAAAGTCTAACATGAGCTTGCAGCCTTTTATGTAGTTCTTTATCAAACATGACTATTGAATACAGAAAATATCATGCCAATAATGTTAGGTAACATCCAGTCCAGTTTATCTTGAACAGTCCGCAGGGTGTTAGACAAAAACAAATCGAGTTAGGGAAGAAAAATGTTCTTTCTGAAGTACTTACGTGACGACCTCATATTTAGGCAAAGAAATTTAAGATGGATGCAAAGTTTGAGGCTTGCCGTCACAGTTCGTTTGAGAACCGCCATTTAATGCCGGACACGTTCTTTCTCGTAACACTAATGGCTTATTTCAAACTTTTCTTAGGCAATGAGGGAAAATATTTGTGTCATTTATTTTTTATTGTAACCCCGGATTGTTTTGGTTAGTCAGCATCGTGAATTTTTATAGGGTTGAAGTAATTCTTGTCCCATTTCAGCGAACGGCTGATGAGATTGGTTTTGTGAATGGTCGATTATATTATTATGTTTCGGGTTGTCTTACTTCAAATGGTCAAGTTGATTACTTTTTTATTTTAACAATGTTAGTGCAATCGTTTGCTCTGGCAATGTGTTGTTGATTTTGTTTCTATTAGACTTGGTATTGATTTTTGGGTGCCAAAAAATTGTACACGTCACGTTCAATTTGGTCCAAAAGAATTCGAGGAATAGTTGTTGTGTACTTACAAAACAAATAATTACATGTATACATATAACGTAACATCATGCCTGTATTTCCCGAAGAAATAAGTGGTGTATATTACATCCTCCTTTCGCTAGTTATGTAGGTATACTGAATTACGCAAATCTAACACAAACTATGTAGGAACATATTTAATTGACTAGATGGCCAACTTTAATCAACTGCACTACCAATGGCCGTCGTAGCCAAGTAAAAAAAACTATACAAACAAAGCAGGTGCCTAGCAAAGATTTTATAAATAAAATGCGATAAGTGAGATCGATGTTGGCGCCGCCATTTCTACAGCACAATAATCTGGACAGAGATTCACGGCTGCACGGCTGGTGACAACAACTAACGAACTGTAATCTCGACGAATCGGTCCTGCCTCTGTTTTATATCTGCTTGTATTTGTATTCCTTGAAGCGGAAACAGATGTGCGGTTATAATAGAGGATTCACTTATTTATGACAATGAAACATAATAGAAGTGGGGAATGATTGTGCACGATCCTAGTTTACTTGGTTTTTTAATAATAAATTAGAGAAGGGCAAGGAAATTCAGAAACCAGTTTCAATTATCAGTGATCAATACTTTCGAAAAAAGACATCTCACAAGTGTATTCATTTCCTAAATAAAAATTATCTTAATATTATGAAGTTACATTTTCTACTAGGTAATAACAAAGTCGTCTGTAACCGTTGCTTAAATTGAATCGAGACAAATTGTATGTTTGAATATAAAAGCCAAATCCTCAAATCATTACGCCTGCAATCCACGAAGTGTAATACAAAAGTCCTATGTAGAAGGCGAGTCTATAGCTATAAACCGGGCACAAATACTGACGATATGTTGCTACTAAGATACCAAATGATTAACCCAATGTTAACAATTTATTTATACCTTTAGTGGAGAATGAAGTTATTTTCAGAGTGTTAGGTGTACCGTGTCAATATTATTCAGCTCTGTACTAGACGGGTTGGTTAAGTTTAATGACCCTTGGGCCTGGGCAATCGGCGAGCTTGTTGGAAACTACTTCCTTTCGAGCCACCGTGACTTTGCTGTGCATATAAAATTTATCGTTACAACTTATTTTAAGATGTAAAAGAAGTAAAAAAATGTGTATTTACTCTTAAGTGCATTTATACAAAACTGTGTACTAGATCTCGTTCTTCTGCCTGTGATACAGGTTTATCCTAGTACAGCTGCCTACCATTATAATACCTCTGTTAATTTTAAGATTTTTGTTCTTTTCTATTTTATCTAATATCATAACGATTGGTTAAGTTATGAGGTGACAAACCGAGTGCCTCCCGATATTTTTATTTTAAGGATTGATTAATACAAGCTTTATTATGTATCTATAACTTATTAACGTACTATAGATGATTTGTATAAACGACTTTAAAGTCGATCCCTTCGCCCATTCATTTATTTCCATAGAATTGACGAAGATAGATAGATATATTTTATATAGGTACCATTTTTATATGTCAGAATGTCTACGCTACGTATTTGAGCCACGGAATTTGTATAAACATCGATGACACGTTGTCAATAAAAGTGGCGACGATTTGTGAATATTCATTTATCACATTAATTTCATTGCTTATGACGTATTGAGTGTGGCATTTCTTGTTGAGTTTTAAGCCTGAAATGTATTACGTAAAAGCTTTTTGTCGTAAATGTTTTATGCATTGTTTTATTTTTGCATATTTACAATTTATTGAAATGGGTTTCGATTTTTCAATTCTCTTTTGATTTTCTCGTCTGTGATTACGTCATAAATACTTGATATACCTAAATAATGGTATATACCTACTTAAAAAAAACACTGTGAATGTGGCTCAAAATTTTAAGGCTATATAGTTTATTATCAAAATTATACATAGATTTCAACATTATGTGTAAATAATCCTTTTTTTTGTTTAGCTGTTCAATGTCCCACTGCTGGGCCAAGGCTTTCCTTGAATTGTCAAATCCATGAACCACATAAATATAATCATGTTATAACTTAATTCATTCTTACTAAATCTGTACTGTATCTCATGATAGCTGTAAGTAGTTTATAATAAATAAATGAAATAAAATAAAATAAATCCCTATTTATTCCATAGCAAACATACCTAGAATCTCTCGTTAAATTTTATTTAATTTCCAACTCTTTAATTACTGTGAACGTTGGTATTATATCCGTACTATTTAACGTTGCCTGCAAACTGTACGTAACGTGTTTAGCTTGAATAGGAAAGTTAAATCCCCTGACAATACTACGGTTAGCCATCCATCATCGGCCGGCTCTAGAGAGATCAGGTGATGTTTCAAAGATTAAACCGGTCGTCCGTTAGCACGAGTGACGTACTAATACGACATACAATAATACGAGCAACACGTATTCCCATTACTGAATACGAAGGAAAATACCATTTTATTTCTTTATTTACAGAACGACGAAAATCTTTTAAATCTTCTACATGTTCTTTTGAAAGTTTGATTTATATTTATTGTGCAAATGGATATTGACGATATCATTTCTAAAAATCAGTATGTTATGGAAAACGTTGGTTGCGATTCATGAGCACATGAAATAATTGTCAAAAAGTTTCCAATTATTAGTTTCGGACTAAATGGCATTTCCTGGATAAAGAGCGTCCAATTGCCATCAATGACATTGGTGTACGTAGCCGGGACACGTTACGGCTTATTGGCTTCTAATAAAATGGTTCCGAGCGCTTGTAAAAGGCTTTCACATGCTCGCATGAACATTTCATTCCGTGACGGTATGTAGAGAAAAAAGTGTAGTAATCGCGTCAAGTGTAGGTAGTCATAGATTCTCTCGTGGCGACAGCACTCAAGAATCAGTTGAGCTTCGATCGTCGCGTCGAGCGGACGTGTTTCGGTGCGCACCAAGACCACCCAGGTTTTATTTTAATGCTAAAATTTTAATTTCGCTCCAACGTTTCTTGTCACGTCTTTGCTACAAAAGTAAAAATAGTTTGTTTATTACTCGGCGCTCATAATCCGTTGGGAGTATATTTTATCTTGGCTTGCAAGTTGTGCAAACAGCGGTTCCACTTTGGTATCCCAGCAGACTTGGCTGAGGCTTGCGGTATGTGTTATATTCATACAACTTATCGACCGGCCACTTTAGTACCGCGCTTCATACTTGAAGAAGTTAAAATGGCTTCTGTTTGCAAGTTTAGACAGACGACATTGTGTAGTTAATAATATTTGTTATTGATTCAACTATCTGGAAAATGAATTGAAATATCAAGAACTGTGGTGTAAGAACAAAGTATTTTATAGTTTGTATCTTTGCGGAGATGTTTCGTTATAAGAAGATAACAAAGAAAACATACCAACTACTCAGAAACAGAATTTACGGAGTTTGGTATCGGCTTTCGCCTGAACTGTCACGATAACGGTGTAAACGCTAGAACAAAGTTGGTTTCTTGCATAGTCAAGAAGCACCTTATTAATTTTTTTAACTAAACTGTTTACTCACTTTATGTTCGTTCTATCTCTAGACATCTTAGAATAAATCTCATTATGAAGTGATTCATTAAATCCTAGGACGCACAGCTCTTTGCATAATTGGATGAACATTGAGCATAGAATATTTTCTTTTCTCCTCAGACAGTTCTTTGCCATTCATGGCTTTATAGAAATAAAGGATTCCGCAATTAGCTATCCGGTTAGTGATTACGAATGTCTGAATATTTAAAAAGGTTGCCGTGATCGTCGTGTCCTAGATGTTTTCTTAAGAAAAAAGTGTAAAAAGATTTAACTTTTTCGCTTTTAAGAGACTAACAACGTAGACGGTAATAAGCAGTCTTTACTCGTTGTGTGAAAGTAGGTTACAAGGCAGGGTAATTGGGGTTCCAACGTTCCCCTGTTTTATGCAAACACGGACAATCCATTTGTTTATTAGTGGTTTTTCGGCGTTGAATAATATTTTGTTGAATTGGATTTGGAATTGAAGAAGTAAAAGTCCGAAATAGAAAGAAAAACTTTTTGCCAGTGTTACAGCTTGTTACATTCTTAGTAAACAGCATTAATGTTTATTTTAAAATTTGCTCTATATATTTTCCGTAATTTTTTCACCCTTTTTATATGCATGCTTAATAAAAGCTTTTTGATATGAACAGACAAGATTAATTTACATTTAATAGCCAGTAAACGGATTTGGTACCTACGTGTTGGAATTAAGAAGTTGTCTTTCAAATTCATCCGTACAATGGCACATTTTATGTGCTGAGATAAAAAAAGGACCGTTTTAAATTGGATGTATAAAGGGGTTGCTTCCGTTTTAAGTAAGAGTGAAAACAAAAGGCTTACTTACTAGAGGAATTTTCGGTCCTGTTATACAAATGACGTAACATTTTTTTGCGGTCTGAGATTTGTGCGGAATCTGTGATTGCTTCCCGATAGAAATTTGACCTCCACAAGTATTTCTTTAAAGCCAATACTCGTATGTTCGTAATATTGGAGAAGTCTGGGGCAACTTAATTTAAAAAAAAAACACCAGGACATATCAACATCGCATGGAATTTGGAACGTGTATGTGTATAATATTTATTACAAAAACAAATGACAAAACATGTTTCGTAAGACTTGCAAATGTGAACAAAACAAAATACTATCGTTAGAACCACCAATCACGACGTAACATTCTCAACGGGTTTATCGGAAGATTTTAAGCGTGATATCGGCTATCGATTGCGTTTAAATTGGCTCGTGGCGTCGGCTCTGAACCCGGTAGGATTATGTAAGCTCAAGAAAAACACGACCGGGGAAGGAATCGCTGGCAAATAACGGGTACAGGTGACGCTATCCTTAAAACGACCCACTTAAGTGCTTCCGACGGAAAACTATGAAAAGTACTCCAAGAATATAGCCATGGCGTGACTACTTACGATCTTACAAGGAATCGTATTTAAAAGCAAAGCTTACTTATACCTACGTGTTTGTTACCAAATCACGCTGCTTTTAGAGTTCCTTATTAAACAAGAACCCTTAAATTCTGTTGATATAATGTCCGTTCGTACATATTATTAGATGTCACAGTCATCTAAACCAGTAGTTCCCAAACTTATTTTTCTCGTGCACCACTTTCAAAATTAAACTGGTGTCGGTGGACCCCCTGCTGCTACATTCCTACCACATTGTTAAAGTCGACAAAAAATAAAAATTGTGTCGCTTCTGAGTTCCGTCCCTATATTCTGATAGGTTAAAATTTTAAATTTTAAATAAAAACGAAAAATGGTACATTTTATAACATTTTATTAATTAAAAGAAAAGAATTACAAAAAAATAATAATAAGGTAATACTTATAGGTTGTGGACATAATTTTAATTAATGGGAAGGATGTATTTGATGGAGTGTCAGCAAACGATCAATGTTTGGCTTTATTTTTGTGAGCAATAACCGCAAATCCCCCCGCTCTGTGATGTTTAGTTTGCTCCTTTTTTTTGTTAAGAGGTTTGTAACGGCACTAAAACTTCTTTCGACAAGGTATGATGAGGGAAAAGCTATCAAAAATTTCCTTGCGATTTCCCACAGTCCAGGATATTTTTCGTGTATTTCTGCTTGCAGCCAAAATGTTTGGTAGCCTTTTCTAAATTTCACCTTCAGCTCCTCATTGGTGCTTAGCTCAAGCAGCTCCTCTTGTAATAATACATTGGCCACTTCAGTTTCATCAAATGGATTTACGATCCATGGTGGTATATCCATCGTCAGCATATCTTCAAACCTGGTTTTGAAGTCATCATGCAGGGCACTTAAATGTTGACTGTAGGTATGGATATCCTCATCAATAGTTTCTACCTGCGACAAGTTTGGAAATTGAGATAATTCGCGCCGACTAATGTTTTGCTTCATAAATTTCAATTTCCCAAGAAAAGCCGAAATTATCCCCTTTGTTTTTATTAAATTCAGGCTGTCCCCTTGTAACTGCAAGTTAATATCATTAAATTTTTTAAACAAATCTGTCAAATACGCAATGTCTCCTTTGAATTTGATCAAGTTTTCTTTTAAATCTGGATCTCTACTTTCTAAGAACTCTAATACGGAATCGAAAACAGAGTAAAATCTCGTTAAGCATGCACCTTTCGACAACCAGCGTACTTCAGTATGTAAGAGCAGTCGTTGGAAGTCTTCGTCATTTTCGTCGCACAATTGAGCAAATAAACGCGTATTCAATGCATTGCTTCTAATTTTGTTGACAGCGTTTATTATAAAATGAAGAGATTGGTTCAACCTGTCACTTAAATGTTTCGCCACAAGATGTTGTCGGTGGATTACGCAATGAATAGCTGTAAGTCCTGGTATAATTCTTTTGAGATGACTTATAAACCCACGATATCGCCCTACCATTGCAGGAGCTCCGTCTGTTGCCACTGAAATAATGTTTGTAAATGGAATCGATTTTTCCGTAAAAAAATTACTCAGGACATTAAATATTGATTCGCCTTTAGTGTCAGTCTCCAAAGTTCTGGCAAATAGCAATTCTTCGTGAATTTCTTCCTCCATGATAAATCGGACATATGCTAATAATAATGCTTCATTACCGGGTAACGTTGACTCGTCCAGTTGTATAGAAAAATGACTTTTTTGCAGATGATTGCACAAAAAACTTTCGATGTCAGAGCTCATTTCATCAATGCGTCTTTGTACAGTATTGTTACTTAATGGAATTCTTTTTAGTACGTCAAATGGAGATTTGTGCAAAACAGTTTTTAAAACCTCTTCAACAGCGGGTAAAATTAATTGTTCTCCGATAGTGTGCGGTTTTCCAGATTTTGCTATTAGTAATGAGATATTGTAAGATGCCCGCAAGCCATCATCGTTACTTTGAGATGTTGAAGCGAACATGCTGTGCATGGTGGGTCTCTTTTCATATTTTTCCTTCAATGTTTGAAAATATTTTAAATCTTTACCCATTTTATCAGTATGACACCTTTTTAGATGATCTTCGAGCTTTGATGGTTTCATAGAGTCATTGCTTAAAACTTTATTGCATATTAGGCACATGGGCAAGTGTTTATCTGCCTCTGATGGAACAAAACCATATTTCAAATAATCGACACTGTATTGTCGACATTTTTTCTTTGCTGTAGCCATGTTTTGTATCAGTTACCTTCCCTGTAAAAAAAAATGTTATAGTAACCAAGTTTTTATTTGAATATAGGTAGCACAACGCAGCCTTTGTCAGCTTTATATTATTATGATTATCATTATATTGAAAAAGTATTACGGCTTGTAAAGGGACCAACTAATAAACCGCTAAGACAAGTACAGACTTTTTCACGAAGCGATATCAATGTTAAATACCTAATTTACCACAATTTTTTAATAGTAGAAATAAAAATTAGTTTACTCAGTATCGAATATTGATCATATTTGTGTAGGAAAAAATAAAAGTCGAAATCCCAAATTGACCAAAAAAGTGACCATAAAAACAATAACTAAAATTTCATTAAATCAATGAGTTCACGCGCTAGTAGTTTTATAAAACAGTAATTGCTCTGCAATATTGATTTTTCGGCCTTTTTAGAGAGGCAGTCCTCTCGTGAAAAAACAATTGAATAAAACGTGCTGTGTTTGTCTTCAAATCGAAAGAGGACAATTAAAATATCTGTAAGTTACTAAGTTAGCTATATACAATGTGTCCGAGCGATAAGACCGCCCGGCGTTTTTTGAATATTTGTACGAAATCATTAATAATTATATTTACATTTGTGACTTAGCGGCCTTAGTGATTTTATATAAGTAATTTTTTTACTACATTTTAGTTTTGTCTAATGATTTTAATTGATAAATTATGATGTCGGCTAGTCAGTAAACAAAAATAATGGAAAAAGATGAACAAACTTAGGAAATATCGTAAAAAAACTGCAGCACGTCACGCGTCTTTACTTAATTTAATTTTGTACAAATATTCTAAATACGCCGGGCGGTCACTTATCCCTAGGACACATTGTATACAAGCATTTGTTATCAACCGACCAGTACACGAAACAAAATACTTAAGAACTAGGTACAACAAAAAAAAGGTACGTACTTACTTTTCTCCGGCACTAGGAACACTAATATAAATTTTCTCACACCTTCTTTTTCGAAATTCCGGAAACAAATAAATGAGCATGCCTTTGGCATCGAGTATTTATAGTCTTGATCAAGATCATGTCTAAACAAGCACTAAGCATTGTCGGACGGATTGCGCTTTGCAAGTCTGTACACGAAATTGTAATATCGAATACGCAAGTTTGGACAAGTAAGAGTCGCTTGCCAGATTAAAATGTTATCTGCTTAGTTAGGTACTTAAAACAATATAGGTAGGCCCTTATAAAAACTATATGCAGATAAATTTTCGTGGACCCCTATTAACATCTTATGGACCCCCATTTTTTATTGACGCCTACGTAGACCCCCAGCAAGGCTCCCGTGGACCCCTGGGGGTCCACCTGGACCACTTTGGGAATCACTGATCTAAACTATCTTGAGATTATTGTTTAGTACTGGAAATGAAATATATTGAAACGCGTTAAAATTTAAAATTGTTAGAAATGCGCCCCTTTCCTATCTTTGCTTATTTATCTACAAAAATAAGAGGCAAAAAAGGTAATTTTTAAACTCGCTTAATCCCTTACAACTTTTGGTACACCATAATCTTTAAATTTGGCTCTTCAGACCCTCCGAGACGTTTATAAGTCTGTTTCAATTTGTGTAGATATAAATATTTAATTTGAGAACAACCATAATACGTTTGCAGGAATATAAAAGGTAGGATGTTGTAGACAAAAAATATCTTTATACCCCAGAAGTATTTGAACGTGTTTCATTTCATAATTATTATAATTTATCGTACTGAGAAGGCAGATACTACCTAGAATAAGGTACCTAAATAAACTAGCCTCTAGTAATGAATATAAAGTAGTTATGTTGTTTTATTCGTTAGGTATAATATAAGTAAGTATTTGAGAACCTTTTCGAGTGTTTGAATTTGTTTTGTGCTAATTAAACGTTTCATTATTCGTTTTATCTTCACTCATAAAACCATATTATAATAAAGAAATGAAAATGATTAGCTTCATAAAATGAATTCTTAATAAATATAATTTAGTTAGTTCGAGGTAGACAATATTTCATAACTAGAACTAAATTAGAAGTTTCTTTTATTATAATTCCGATTCACGCTACAATTGTTTAATTTGTACCAGTTACCGACCCATTGTTTCTTAGTCTGAGTTTTTAATGTTATTGCAGTTTCATAAGCGATGGTGGAATAAGGTAGGAGTCAATATTATCATTCATATTTACTGTGTGAACGTGTCGCATAAAAATACATATATGATAACCCCGCTGCGTTAGGTAATCGTGCTTGTGGGTTATAACAGTGTTATTAAACATGTCTATAGATATAGAAAACGGCAAGATTCTGACGTTTATTAAGGCTACATAGTAACACTTCAGCTACAAAAGTGTACGATTATTTTATTATTAAAGGACGCCGTAATGTGGACGCTATATTTCTTTCTGCTTGAGCAAAATTAGCTATTTCCATCCATCTAATAGTACGCTACGATCGGCACAAGATACGCAGCAGAACGCTGCCTCAAAGGCGTTTTATCTCGCCAACAAACAACAGCTAACTTGATCGTTCACACTGAACAACTTGCCCGATCGCTGCGGATTTATCTGGGAAACCAATCACTATGGTAAACAATGTTCTATGCTCCCGCGTCAATTCTGTTAATACGGATACATTTTCCAATAACTTGCTTAACGTTTTAGTTGGTGGCGGTTTATTGGGTTTTCTCTGATGGTGGCATGGTGGTTTCATCGTGCAGTATTTACCCGTTATTGGAGAGAAAGTGGAGCTTTGTAGCGGTTAAAAAAATGACTAAATTGTGTAATAACGCGAGAGGGATGAAATGATGAGAGCTAAGACTGATTGATAAACCTAATATTTATTTATTTATTGCACTATGTTTGTTTCGGAAAACAAATACATGCTATTCTTAACAAACATAGACCCTATAAGGGTGTAGCAACACTTCTGTCTTCTTTTTTCTTCTTCTTCTTTAACAATGCTCTTAGCTGAGAACGATGTTTATGACTCTTTAGATCAGGAAAATTCCTTTTTTAAGTATACTACTTTCTTGATGTATTGAGCAGGGTAAAAAGAAAGAAGAGAGGTACAACAAATTCGACAAATATTAGAAAGTTACTTTGATTCCTAAATGGTTTGTTGTTTAACATCTTTACTTAGGGCGAGGCCTTTGTTCAACAGTGGACTTCTTCCGGCTGATAATGATATTTAACCTTTTGCCTTTACCTGCAGCAATTATGCCATTTTTAACTGCATTGTATTTCTCGATACTCAAATTCATTACCAATAAAATTCTGATAATTAAATGCAAGTCAGGTGCTTGCAGTCTTTTTTGTAAGAATGTTGGGCTTGTGCCAATTCGGAGCAATGTAATCAATGCCAGGATTTTGCCCGCTTTCTAGTGCTTAGTGCACTTCGCAGATTTAAGGTCGTTAAGAGGACATTTAACGGAAAATATGGGCATTAGCCTAGAATTTGCTTTTATAGCTTAGCGTCGTCTTTGTAATTTATAGCTTTACTTGTTCTGCACCTGTGTTAGATGATATTTTTTGGTTTTATTCTATCTGTTCTAAATTATTTGTACTGTTGCTTGTTACATGAAAAGTATTAATAAAAAAAATTGTTACTGCAAACATTTAAAATCGGGGGTTAAATTATATTATTTACGTCTTGTAAACCTGAACTGATTCACAATGCTTAATGCAAATGCGAAGCCGTACCGGCGATCGAACCCACGACTGTCACAAAAGGGTAATCAATAAACAAATCGACTTTCGAATAATCGAAATAACTTCCTAAAGTAGTTTCAATATCAAACTCAATTCAGTACACCCCTATCAAATTAATGAAGTATTTCATTTTCATTTATTTCAACCATTTCCCATTAAATTGGGAATGTTTTTGTATGCGTAACGCAAAGCTCTTTCAATCTTGTCAGACTAAAATACTCCGCGTATTGAATCTACTGAGCAGAGGGTTACGATTGGACGATCGCGATGGAATTTATTCACAAAAGCACCCTTTTTCAATAAAGGCTCGCAGTCAATACATTTAGTGAGCTGTAAAAATGTGTAATTTGCTGGCGTACTATCATCGAGCGATTCGTCAGTAGTGGATGTAAAGGGTCGTATGACGAGTTGACGACCTGGCGCAGTGGCTAAGCGATTGGACTGCTGCGCTAAGGGTTGCGGGTTCGATTCCCGCACGGGATAAAAATTTATGCGAACCGCAGATGTTTGTCCCGAGTCTGGGTGTTTGTGTATGTGATATTTCATCTTTGTGAAACGCACCCACGATACAGGAGAAATGTCTAGTGAGGGACGTTTTTTTTAAAAAAAGAAAACAAATTCAAATTATGTAAATATTCGTTGCACCTATTCGCAACATTAAATATCTATTAACGAGTAACATTGTTGAGATAGATGAAGAATAGGATTTCTATCCTTCGTCGTGAAAGCGCGCCGTGATTAGCAACGAATCCTCTAGTCTACCTTCAGGTCCTGCCAGAATGGACATGATATCTTTACATGGGACTTATGTGAGAGGCGAAATATGTGTGTGTACTTTATTCAAGTCCTAAACATTTCTAACTAATCATTCAGGGGTCATAGGTATACTGTATGTTCCTAAACTTCCTACCAGCTACAAACAATAAACCTAGTGCGAGGTTTCGAGTGTGGCCGTAATTCTCTAGATAAGTCTAGATAAGTAAAGTCTACTGATAGATTTCTAATTACTTAATGGAGTTCCCGAATACGAATGGAGCGTGTATTTAGGTATGTGTTTAGTTCCAAACCTGGTGGTTACTAGTGCAATTTAATTTACTTAAGTAATAAACACATGCAACAGTTCTTCGTCTTATCGTATGGTTGATGACCTGGTGTCAGAGTCCAAACCACCTGTACGCCTCTGTCATGGCTTTACACAGCTTTGACAAATCTCTCAGATGTACCGGTTTCCTTACGATGTTTTCCTTCACCGTTTTTAGCAACTGATAACTATTTTATATTTCGCACACGAATTCGAAAAGACATTGGTGCGAGCCGGGGTTTGAACTTGCGACTTTTGTCTTGGCTGTCCAACGGTCATACCACTTGGCTATCAGTGCTTTTTTAACCGACTTCAAAAAAAGGAGGAGGTTTCCAATTCGTCGGGATCTTTTTTTTATGTATGTTCCCCCACTAAGTCATAATTTTATGAACCGATTAGATTTTTTTATTTTATATGATTAGGTTTACTTTTTATCAGTTGAAATCTGCTTTAGACAATCTTAAATTGCATCTATTTTCAAGTACCTAAATACGTCTTTTGTTTATCAAAGCAAAGTAAATAATAAGTTTTATACCATCCTTACGAGAGGGATGTAAAGTTTTGTGTGAAATTACATTTGTACCTTCAAAGTTGTATTATAGGAGCATTTACTCTTGTAAGTCCTTGCTTCGGGCTCTTTTCAACTGTCTCAAGTACCTTTGTACCAAAGTTTATGGTTCAAGTTAACGGTATTAATCTAGATTTCGATATACGCATGTACAGTATTTATACGAACAGGATGCGGAAGGCGGAGGACCGCGTTTTGTGGTGCAACTTGAGAGATGCCTATTTCCAGCAGTGGATCGCAATAGGCTGGGAGAATGTATAGTAATTTGAAAATATTTCCTTGTATTCTTCCAGGAACTGTATTTTAATTAGTGCTGACGCTATTTGAAGATCTCGATTAGCATAGTGGCTAAGTGATTGGAATACTACGCAAAGGTTTGATCCGCACCCGGGACAAATATTTGCCTGATCCGTGGATGATCCCGAGTCCCGAGAGTAATATTTGTTATCTGTAAAATGCATCTACAACCAAAAAGAAACTAGTGAACAAGACAATATTTGTATACCTACCTAATATTATGAACCCTGCTGCTTATTCATTAGTGGAAATGTCTTCATTATCAGAAATAACAAAATCCTTTTCGTAACGTCCCGTCCGATTTCTGTCCAATCTCAGTCGTCCCATGGAGATTATTGTTCCATGTCCCATGTCAAATCTCCACCCCATATAATCACATAAAAAGTAATAACGTCCGAAGCTTAATCTTTGGAATCCGTCGCTAAAATGAACTTTCGGAATTATGTACAAAAATCACGCATCTGACTACTTAAGTCAGATGCGTGATTTTTGTACATTCTTATCCTCGTATGCATACTTAAATATAAAAAGATGGATTTTTCATACTTAATTAACCTGCTAAATGCTATATCTTTTTTTTACACGACTGCCCAAAAACAATAGTGTAGTGTTTTCAGGGCTCATGTATGTATGTATGTGAGTTTGAGCTAGAACCGATTTTGATGAATGGAGTGTCGTTAGAATCCTTACACTATCGCGAGTAACATAGGCTATAAAAAAGGAAACAAATAAAATAATATAATTTATAAAAATAAAAAACACGACGGCCATGACAAAAAACTAACTAAAAAGTGAAAAACAAGTCCTTCGCAGTCGGGGGACCGTTCTGTGGAACACTGTCTTATCTAAGAAGTACCCAGACTACGATGGAACTTGCTTTTCACTGTTTGGCAGTCATGTTTTTTAATTTTTTTAATTATTTTAGGCTATTTTTGTTGCAAACTTGCTAGCTCATGAAAACATGGTTGAAAATTTGAGGGTTGCAATTACTTCTACATTTTGAATTTGAAGCGAAGCACTGCATGAGCATGCCCTTGGCGCCTGCCTAAAAATTCTCCTTCATCACACATGTCTTTCCAAAGTGGCATCTTAACATCGGAGACGGCCAGACGTCCAATCAAATACGATTTGGGATCCTAATCCCCACGTCATTAAAAGTAAAGTCCAACTTAAAGTTAGGAAAGGTTGCCGATTCCCTATTGAGTATTCGAAGTTCATTCCTGTTAGTTTACGTGACAGTAGGGCTATATATTGTCGAATACCGAAAACTTTCCGTTTCCAGAATGTTTGGTGGAACAAGAGAGGATCTTAATCTAGTTTTTGGTCGCATATTTAGTAGAAACTGAATAACTAATAATGTAGATTAGTTTCGATTAAAACTGCTTGAAGCGTAATATTACTTCTACCTAGCATGTTGATTAAACATCTCTTAAATATATCGACATATCTATTCACTATCATACCAACAACGGTAACTTATATAAAGCTATATTTAATCAATTATTTAAAATATTTTTATGACAAATACTTACACATTTGTATTCTGTGAATACTTGTTGGCTCAAATTAAATTTAGTTAGGTTTTTAGTATTCTCGTAATGGAAAAGTAGGTGTTCAATATTATATTACTGATGACGGTCGGTAAGCGCAATAGTATACATACCAAAATAATACAGTGGTGCTAAAAAACTCACTTTATATTACGAAGGCCATTTTGTCACGCAATTTATTGTTGATGAATAATTTGCGTAATCCGTCAGACCTAATTTTAATGTAGGCGTTATATTTAAGGCAATAAGTTCTCTTTTTTTGGCGGAAAATTATACCGCCATTATCATAAGGTACCAATCAAGCGATAGGAGCAAATGAAATTGCACCTTATTTCTTAAATTTCATTGAGATTCATTTGCTTTTTCATTTTCATTTGTTTCGAACGATTCAAACCTTCAATTGCCAGTAATCATCCAAATTTTACGTCATCAAAACGTATTATATGATTTTGTTCGTGTCAAACTGGTAATTGCCATGTTAAAAAACTCGGAACATATTACGCGAGGCCCGACGAGAGCAGTAATGGGCTATTTAAAAAAGTTTATTGTTTGACGAACGTGTCGGTAATGACTTGCATGCTTTGCTGGTTCCAATTACTGGCATGTAGCACTGGTAAACAGCAGAGTTGGAAGCTATATGGATTTTACATTCTAGATTATTCGCGTTCAAATATTTCAACACAGAACGATGGTTTCCGTGGGCCTGTTTACGTAAATATCGTTTACATAATCTGTACATTTGGAAAAGAAAAGATATTGGACGGCTTCTCTCGAAAATGTTGGTTTCATTGAAAATCTGAAATAGCAGGTTTAAGTATACGAATAGTAAAATTACTTATTTGTCGTGGTGGACATGCAGATCGATTTGAACTTGGAAAATAATAATGCTACGTTCTAAAAAGTCCTCCATACATAAGAGTTTCGATTAATACAAAAGGGCATACGTCATAATACATACCTTGTACGTTTTATTAATAAATAAAATAAAAAATGAGTTTAGACTAAGTGAGGGTAAGCATTTTTTAACACTTATAGTAAATGCATACTTCTGCGCTTGTATCAACTACCTACGAGTACCTTCGTACAATTTAGGAAAAAGGCATGTTGCCATTTTTATGAACTGCATACAATTCCTATATGAGTGCTTAAGCTTTAAAGTCAAGATGCAAATTTTACCTTCTCACTTCATTCTATATTGTTTTGGAGTGGATCATTAGATGGGTAGATATTTAGATGATAAAAAAATTAGGTAAAGAAGTCCTCGAATGTAGTTCAGCTTACACTGAGAACTTTCCATCTAGATACACCAACCTCCTGAAGACGGAGTTAAGGTGAAAACCAACTTTCGCCGCCAGACTTAGTAGAAGCCATGATGTGCTTGGATTATAGCGAGCTATAGAATAAGGCTAAGTTGTGGTTACCTTGTGTAAAGTCTACACCAAGGAGGACAGAAAGACAAACTAAACTTCAGTACCATGTCATGTGTGCTACCTTTTAAAACGAATAGGTACTGCAAGACAACAAAGCTCCGGTTCAAGTATTATTTGGGTATTTCAATATAATAGAATATTTATTACCGTATTTATTATTTCAACGCGATAAATTGTTTTGAATTCCCAAGTTCCAACAAATGCCATCCAGGAATCGATCAAAACAGCATTGTTGGCTGACAATAGTAGTTATACACGGCGATGAGGATCCAAAGCCGTATTGTCTGTGATTGTTTTCTACAGGGAATGCGCCCCCTTCCACTGATACCATTGTGTATAACTGTATATCATAGTATTCCTCATGTAGGATCGTTCCGACGGTAATTACAGTAGATCAGCCGCTGTGAAGAGCCGAGAAGAAACTTGTTTTCTGTGAAGTGAGTTGTGAAGTTGCAAAAATCGTTTTGTTATTAGTCTGTATCTGAGTGCGATAGCTGGTTGCTGTGTAACTTAAGGTTTGATGCCTAGTGTACATTTTTTTGGAGAAGTTTTAATGTAGCTAACTTTTAAACTATCGCGTTGCATGGTTATAATAACATTAAATTACAACACGGGAATTGACGCGAACCGAGTTGCACCGGCCGTGGTCGCAAGCAGACCCTTGCTTGCGACCACGGCTGGTGTACTTCGGTCGAAACATCAACTGGCTTGCGACCACGGCCAGTGCAACTCGCATCAAAATTAGAAACATGTTAATATTAAAAAGCTTTATAGACACATTTCCTTTACATACATTTATAGATTCCCTGACTTCTGCGCTAGTAATAACTGTGTAGTAATCATGTGTTCGCGTTTATATCTGTGTTGTAATTTAAGATAAGATAAGATAATTTATTTCGCAAACATGGGTTACAGTACATGATGTTAGTTATTTAAATAAACAAGTTCAGCCACATTTCACCATTAGGCATGCGAAAGGTACAAGACCAGTAACAAAAGAATGATTATAAACACAGAATAATAGCTATCGTATTTACATTTCAAGATAATCAAACAAATACATTTTCTTTTTCTGCAAAAAACTTTGAAGTCTCTGAAGACTCTTTAGGTTTAATTTTATTCGCACAGCACTGATAGCCGAGTGGTATGACCGTTGGACTGCCAAGTCAAAGGTCGCAAGTTCAAATCCCGGCACGCACCAATGTATTTTCGAATTCATGTGCGTACTATAAATTAGTTATCAGTTGCTAAAAACGGTGAAGGAAAACATTGTGAGGAAACCGGCACAACTGAGAGATTTTTCAACGGTGTGTAAAGCCATGTCAGAGGCATACAGGCGGTTTAAACTCTGACACCAGGTTGTTCATCAACCATACGAAAAGAAGAAGAAGATTTTATTCGTAAATAATAGACGCTCTCACGATGCACGGATTATTATCGGTGTAAGGTATACTTTCGCCCACCCTCTTGTAAACAAGCGTTGTATTACCTAAGTTGGTGGATATTTGTAGTTGAATGTTGTGGCTATCTCAAATTAATCTCCGACCTCACCTTGGTTATTTAGATTATGACGTACCACTCTATTTTTGAGATACTTAAACATGTAATAAGAAAAGGCTAAGGCTATTTTTATTTAGGCATGTATGTTTTATGTCGTCACTAGTCAGGTTCCATTTTATATTTTTAATTATTTAGTTAAATTATCAATGAAATTTTTTATATGTTCACACAATTAAAAAGATCATATAAAACAAGTGTTAGCTTTAAATTGTATGTCATTATAGTAATAATTGCTGTCAGTTGCTTGTATATTAACAGATCATTTTAATGTATTGACACTTTCATAACGTGTCGCAGTTGTTAATAACCGCACACACAATGATATAACTATAAAATCAGCCAGGTATGATAACTCACTTAGTTTGAAAAGTCCAAGAAAAGGGCACTGCCAGTTTTGTAGATAACACCTTCCTAAGAAATTCTAATAATAAATACATAAATATTATCTTCAAGTCATCAATCAAGTTTGACCTTTTCTACTGTAAATAGTTGAAACAAACAATGGCTGTTACGTCGTCATTTGTCAGTATAAAATATTCTAACACCCTGTAATTTATATTATGGAGACACTTGTGACACATTTTACGTTACGGTAGATGAACCCTTGTACTAGCTATAACCGTATAAGTCTGTCCAGTTCATTGGACAGGGGAGAGCTCTCGACGGGAAAAACAAGGAAAAACATTTTATCATATTTTTATATTATAAGAAAAGTGCTGAGAAATTTTCTTCTTTTTGCAGGCCACGGAAATAGGGAGGAAGCGTAAAGATCATAAAACGCTGAAGATATATTAGGTAAGTCCCTAATTTTTTTTTTAAAATTCATCGTGTTTTAACCGAAGCCTTTTTAAGGTTCTGTAGCTAATACTAATTTTAATTAAAAGGCTTCTCTTTAATTATTTAAGATGGTTCGTGAAAAGTCGGGTCTAGTAAAATTTTCAATATAACAATATAAGTTACATTTTCAGACCTTTATGTCATAAAATATTATTTTGGTTTTTAATTAAGGAACCTTTTTTATGAAACTTTTTTACCTAAGGAACCTATAAGTATACGCAAGCCTCATAGAGAGGCGAATGTGTTGAACTATATTTTATTTATAGATACCAACTTCGTAATGTACCATATCCTTCACGAATAAACTTTATATTAATCTTAAAAAAAATGTATTAGTTTTGTTAGTAAATTATTGCGTTTACAAAATCTTCATGCATTTTTGTTCCTCAAAATGTTGAAAATTCTAGCTTTTTGCTTTCTTTACTGAAACAAAAACATGACTAGATTTTTGGCATAGATTAAATAAAACAAAAGCAAAGACAAGCGGTTCAAAAAACGACTGTAGGACCCTAAAATAAAAAATTGAGTTTCCAGAGATAATTCAAGATAATTTTGAAAATAATAATGATAAATATTCAGCGGCCGCTCGCATTATAACGATTTGGAACGGCCGTGTTTGAAATTTATTCGTTTTAGTACAAAATTTATATCAGGCGCTTCCATATTAATATAAAATGTAGCAACGAATATAATTATGTGTACAATAATACTGTGGTAATAAACATTAGAGGTATTACAATTACCTTTAAAAGTAGTATAATTTATATAAGTTTATACTAGTATTAACATAAGTAACGCAGAAATAACTCAATTTATATCTGTACCGATTTTAAGTTTAAATCGTTAAACCAATTCTCGGAATTTTGGACGAAGTTAACTTGAAAATTGGGCTAGGCCGTAGGCTAATTTTGTCCCGGAAAAGCAGCAAGAAAATGTTACGCGGTTGTGGCCTATCGTGAGTCGGGTCTAAAGTGGATCCTATAAATATTAGGCCGGAAGAAGTCTTCTTCTTCTTATGGTATGGTTGATGAACAACCTGGTATCAGAGATTAAACCGCCTATAGGCTTCTGACATGGCTTTACACACCGTTGAAAAATCTATCAGGTGTGCTAATTTCCACACGATATTTTCCATCACCGTTTTTAGCAAGTGATAACTAATTTATAATTGTCAGTCATAACAGCTCAATGGTCAAGCCACTCAGCTATCACCGCTTTTTTGCCGAAAGAATTAAAGGGAAGCTTAACCCAGTGGTGGTTAAAGGAGGGTTGATGAAGATGATTACACCACGGCACAGAAAAATATTTGAATTCCGTGAATGTCACTCAAGTAACGAAAAGTTGGTCTAATATAACATTAACTTACTTAGCACTATGAATTGACTTAGCAAGATGTGGCGGTGACGGTTGAGTTTAAAATATCTACTTTGCGCTAGATGGGATGCATGCATATACACTGTAATTTCATCAAGATTTAAGTGGAATAGAATTTGCATAAGAAATACGTTTGTGTGCCTATTATACGAATTTACGAAATATAATTAGGAAGTACAATATATATTTCATTGTGCTTTCCCAAGACTACTATGAATCTGGTTGTATTAAAAGATACCAGAGAAAAGGTACCTGGGTACGCTTTTTATGCGTTTTCCTTTTTTAAATGTCTTTTGTACATTGTTTCTCTTTGTTCTGTATAGAAGTTGCAAGAACACAGTCAGCCAATTGTTTTAGTTTACAGTGAGTTTTAGTTCTGAGTTATATTTTTAACCAGTGCTACCTTTAGTGTAAAGGTTAGATTCCCCCAGATTTACGTCACTATGTTAAGTCTGAGCTGGTAAATTGTATGAATGTGATTCACATACTTTAAGGCCACCGTTTCGGTTTTGTTTCACGCGCTTATCACGGCATTGATCTCAGATTTTCAATACTGTTTTTTAGTAACACTCTGCCCGACCTGGAATTCGAACCCCTCATGTTCAGCAGTCGCACATAGCCATCAATAGACCAACGAGGCAATCAGTTTACGAATATTACGTTTTAATTTTGGCACTTTAAATAAATTTACTCAACGTTTGATCACGCAATAAAATTACAAGAGTGAAAAAATTTCCTCGATAAAAATATATTCACATTTTAAAACGTTCCGTATATGTTTTTTATTTTCCGTATAGCCAATTTTTAGAGGCATATTAAATCGGATGTTTTACGCAGTGTTACGTGTTTATGAAATTGCCGATGAGTTGATAGTTGAATCCAGTGGAGTTTCGTAATGATAAAGTCCCCGGAGAGCCTCGTTACCGCGTCGAGTGCAATTGCGCATACTTTTTCATTGTGCATTAACTTACGTTGGGCCTTTTTGTACTCCACTCTGCCGTACTTAATTGTACTACAAAGGTTCAATAATAGTCCACCTTTTGTTCTGTTATCTGCGTTAGAGACTACAAATGATTCTGTATGTAGTCCGTTGATAGCGTTCAATTGGATGGTTGGAAAAGAGCGCACAAATGGTTTTTGTAACTGGTTGCATCGATCAAACGAGAATGGTTCAAACGTGGAATTCAATAACGTTTGCTGAGTTCAGAGCTGATTGATAATGGATTTTAAATCAAACGGAATATTGTGTTTTGACTACTTTGTTGTAATTGGATTTGGTTTCCGGGATTCCAGGTTGAATTCTTTATAAGCAAAACTGGTGTTTATTTTGTAAATGTTGAGAATTATGTAATATTGTATGATAATAATAAATAGGTGTATATATATATAGGTATGTTTGAAAATAAGTAGGTAATGTAAAATCATAAATCTTGTTTCTGGTTGTGTTTCATGTTTCCTTGCAAACACACCATCTTTTATAATAAACAAAAGCAGTATGCATTATAATTATAATACTATGCATTTATAAAAAGTTAATTTTGTTAGCTTGTTCGTTCGTGTGTAGTGTACCACGGGTATACAAGGTAGGAAAGCTGTGCACATGACGCTATTGTTCTCTTTATTCAATTCTGTGGCGACGAGGAAAATACGTTAAACCCCAGCACTGTTGTTTAACAACGCTTTAAGCTTTGACAAGCCGCTATGGGTTAAGCGTAATCGTTTGTTTCACTTTAGTAATAATTTTTAGAAGTAAGTATGATTTTTAAACCTTGTTACATTCTTATTAGTTCTCCTTAATAATTTTGGAGCGTTTTGGAGGGCATGATTTTATTCTATCTGTGAGTGTGAATCAGAATACAATGCCACCTGCTATGCTATAAACACTATCATCATCCCGAAAGTCATCTCGCTCGTCACCTCGCTACTATCGTCATCATCATATTTGGTGGCGCTAGCGTCGAATCGCACCGCGGATTTAGAAGTGAGTTCGTAAGTGATGTTATAAGAATAGCATGGCAGCAGTCTGACATGAGCCAAAACCTTTTTTGTTTTCATCTTTATAACTACGTTGGACTCAAACATGTTGTGACAATAGGATCTTCAAGGTTTAGTATACAATAAAACCATCTAAAATAAAGATGTGATTCTAAATAATAATTTAGATTTATAAATATGTTATAATAGCAATCTGTACGATAAAATAGGTAAGGTGTGAAAAATGTCTTCCAATAGGACGCAATTTGTTCGAATGAGCCGCGATACGTCGTCATTGTGTATTGATATCCAGTATCCAGGGGCTGGATGCGGGTCTCAAAGCACAATAACGATGAGATACTTGAAAAATGAGGGCTGTCACCTGTTGCTACCGTGACATTGCGAAAGAACCCTCGTTACGATCGAACACTACTGGTATTTGCAACTCAAATGAATAATGATGAGCTGGCTCCTTGTCAAACCCGATCTCACATTATGTAGCCGCTTCGGGACGCTTCGTGACACGTCGGAACACTTCGGGGAGTTCCGCTTTGCTCCAATTAGTTATTATATTTAATTGGCACTGGGATCGTGGCCAGAACATGACGTCTTTGTTACTGGCTTGTTATACATATTCAATTTGCGCTAGTACATACAACTGTTGATTGTCTTTTGTTACACTGCTAATTGCAAGAATATGTTACGTTGTAACCTCGATCTCTTCTTTGCAGCCCAAATTTCGTTAATAATAATACTAATTGTCACATTAATTCTTCAATCTATCAATTCTTTAAGCGATCTACTGCTAGACATAAGCCTCTTATTCGCCACTAAATAGAATAGAAATAAATTTATTTGGCACAGCACACAAGACAGCACAAAAAAAAGTATAAACACAAGAAAAAAACAACAACAAAATATTATCAGTAGCACTCTCTATCATGAAATACCAAAAAGGTCGCTAACTCAGCGTATGCTATGTAGAACACCCAGCGATGGTTTTCGGTTGGCGGCCCACAGTGACCCATGAAAGTAGGCAAACATAATTTAAATCATACTTATATATTATTGATACTAATCTTAGCTTAAAGCTGCAACTTCATCATCATCATCAGTCGGAAGACGTCCACTGCTGAACAAAGGCCTCCCCCTTTTAGAAGGGAGGGGAGTCCATAATTTCCACGCTTGGCAAGCGGCTTGGGGATCGCAGTATTGGTGGTCAAGTTACAGAAAACGCTGCTTCCCATCTTCTAGATTTTCCCTTCGTCGCCTCTTACGACACCCACGGTATGAAAGGGGGTAGTCAATTCTGGGCCGGATACCACACGGCAACTTGCTCAATACAAAATACAAATCCAGTTCCTCAACTAGTGCCGTACACATATTAAGATCTAAATGAACAGCTATTTCTCGTTATGGATTGCGGAACTATCCTTTAACGACTGCAGTATTTCTGTGTTCCCATCAATACGGTAATCTGCTGCCTGCAATTTGCATGTCTGGCCACGTGTATACGATCAAATTTCTCTTGTAACAGTTTGAAGCCTAGATTTATTGATCTATAAACGCTTGTTGGCTTTCACAAATGTTCTGATTGCATATGTAGCGAGAATTTAGTGTCATGTGCATTGTGCATGAGTTAGCTAGCCGAAATTATAGAGACCCACTGTTAGTTTATATTTGGATGTGTTTATTCTGTTCGTGAATTGAGTTTTGTTTGTAATATAAATATCGTGACGGTAATGGTTTATGCAAGATTCTCTTACCAAAAATTATGTAATATATAATTTTCAGATTTTAGAGAAATTATTATTGCATGGCTGTGAAATTGAGTAGGCTTTAGACCAAATTAATCGAAGTTTTAATCTACTGGTTCGTTAGTCTAGTGGTCGTTAAGCGCGACTTCTAAGCTTGGGTTCAAATCCCGGGTCGGGCAAAGTGTTACTGGGTTTTTACATTAGGTAACTCAAAGCAGCAGCAAAGTGTCTGTATTTGTGCCTGTGTGCCAATGTTTTCACATTGTTTTCATTATAAAACGATTTAAACAAAAAGAATAAAATGAATTGCGACAAAAACCTTAAAAAATCTGAAGAGAAATTTAAGATGCGTTCATATCAGGAAGAAATTCCCTAATGTTTAAAACACTTTATCTTTCTTTGAATTCTCCTTCCTCCATTAAGCAAGCTTTCAAAATAAAACATCTGCTTAACATAAAAACGTCGCAAACCGATGATTTTCCGCCTTATTACAGTCATTACGAGCTATTTTACATTTTATTCGTGAAATATGAAATGTAGGCGTTACATTACCCGCTCTGTCAAATTGACGCTTCGCTTACCGGACACAAAAGCGAAAATGTACATTGCGGTTTATGATAATACTGTAAATGTCGTACTTTAATTGCGTCCCCGTGTTGTCGAGAGGAAAATACCGAAGCTATGTTGTACTTTATGGCATTGCGAAACCAGTACTGAAAAGGGATTAAAACATTTAAATGAGAACAAAGGAATATATTGTGCCGCAGACCAGAGTACATTTATCAGGATTATTGGAAATATTCAAGCAACGTTTACATCTCAATTATTATAATTAGAATGACATTAGGAACTTTTATTATACTTAATAATTCTTACCATGCTACCTTCTCCGTAGACAAGTATATAAAACTTAATGGAATAAAAAATGTCTAGTTCAAACAGAAAACAGTAGAGATTGGAACACAATATTGCTGTCCATAATAAAAGCGAATTGATAAAATATGTTTTTCAAATCGAAGTTCAAAAAGAACGTTCTATATTTAAAATTCAATTCCATAAGTAAGAAAAATGGCCGTTGAAAGAACTCTGTCATCTGTCCAATGCTTACAACTATTGTCAGTAGCAGAGCATCTACAGCTGTGCCCAGATCTTTAGAGCTGTACCTGTTGCTCTTGGCTGTAACAATACCAGTGACATTCACAACAAAAGGCGCTGTGACTTACTTTTTAGTTTTTTCTCTCTGAACGTCGCAGCTCAAACAGATAAGACCTTTATTGAGGCGTAAGCTTATCTCCGTGGTCTATTTCTATTTGAAGTTTTTAGAGTTTCAGATAAAATGGTGTTGTTTTTTTTATATTATTTTGGAGGTTTAATATTCAATTAGGAATTTACTTATGAAAATCGATGGAAATTATTATTAATGGATACTTATAATTTCACTCAATTATTCTACAGTGGAGCAGGTATTAATGTGTTTTTCACTATTGAAAATACATAAATTCATCCAAGAACCTCTAACGTAGTTAATCAAATAGGTAAACTATAGAAAGGTATATATACTATCGGAAAAAGGCATCTTACAATGTAGGTACGTTATAATAATCCGGATTTTCGTATCTATTGCAGTCTCCCTCCATGGGTCTTTCAGGGTTCTTCAATAAAATACCTCAATTTTTCAGGTTTCAATAAACAAAACCACGGGCTATTATCCACTTTCCTCCACGTTTTCAGCGTCGCTTTTTGGTGCTTGCAACCAATTTGCAACTCGGAACACAAGGCCACGTAATTACCTCTGAATTAGGCTCTAAATATTCAAATGCTCTCAGACGGAAGCACGTCTAATGGAATTTCAAATTACATACAACATGCGGAGATTCGATTTACCTGCCACCTGTGGCGACATCTTGGGCTTCAAATTACAATTTAGATGATTATTATTATCTTGAGGTTGCGATGCCTCTTGATAATAACTTGGTGGTTTATGTTGAACTAAACCGTGGTATTTACTGCATTAGTGCGGGCAGAATACTACGATTTTGTTTACACTTAAAACCCTTTGCGCTGTATTAATTAATTATACTATAATTCTTGATAGCAAAAGATGATTAAAGTGTTTAACAACAACAGTACACAAAGGGTGTCTAAAGTGATTAAAATTTCTAGTACGTATCTAGAACCAAAGTAAACAATACGCAGCGTCTTAGCATTTCCATTAAGTGATCATTCTAGACAACGTAAACATAATTCCTGTTTCCACTTTTCCTTAATGAGTTCAATATAGAAATTAATTTATGAAGCTCGTGGATAGATTGAATTACAAAATAAGGACAGCGGTTTAACTATTAACGGAAAGGAAGTACCTTAATGACCAAATTACGACCAAATCTCATTTCATTACATTTATTACTCCGTCAAAGGGATTCCGAAGTACCGCTTTAATATACAGTCAGCTTTTAATGGCGACGTTACATTTAAATAGGGACTGAATTGTTGAAACATTTGAATGGCTGTTAAATGGAAGTTCGTGGCTATAGGATGGCTATAGTTTTAAGGGGAAGCGCAGTCGACCAGTGTTTTGAACGAGTATGGGCATAGAGCAACTTTGTCTTTCCAGTGGGTAAACAGTGCGAAGCGTAGGCTTGCGGTGAAGCCAACACACGGTAGAGACACGTACTGGGAAGTGCTCCTTTACTCGGCGTAGTTGTGGTTGGAATATTTGCTTACTGGATGGCGTGATCCGGAATGTTCACCGAACGTGGCACATTTTACTTTTAGCTTTTAAAGTTAAGTTGTGTTGATACTTTAAGATTTTTTTATTTCTGAACATAATTAGGACTAGCTTTGAGTCGGTTTCTAGTAAACTCAGCTAGAGCTGTTTCAACGATAGGTAGTTAAAGCGGACTTTGACTTTGTTAAAAAAGAATTTTCGTTCTTTTACTTAAATTATTTCTAATAGTAAATTACAAATATATTTGACTTTAAATGCTTCAAGGTATGTTCTGTGCCGTCACAATCAGTATTTAAGGAGTTTCGATATCTAAAAGCTTTTATGGAAATTGCCTTTCGCGCGCTCCGATAAACATACATACATACATACATAAAGTCACGCCTATTTCCACGAGGGGTAGGCAGAGACCACGGATTTCCATTTGCTACGATCCTGACATACTTCGATAAAAATATTATTTAACATCATTTTGTAGGTAACGGGCGGATGACTTGGGTCGGTATTCTATAGAATATTTGGTTTTTTAGGCTGGAAGAGATTGAGATTTTCGGACAACTAAATGTTTTTGTGTTGTCTCTCGTAGCCAATTCGTGTATGTTCTGAATGCTTGACCAGACTTTACAATGACCTAGTAAAAGGTTTCCATCCAGGCACAGTACAGCTCAGGGCACGCCAATGTGGGGCGCCAACTTCGGTTTGGGGCGCTGCTGTAGTCGGAGCTGCTAAGCTTTTACGTACTTAAAATCTAAATTTGATTATTTGATAACGTACCTACTAAAAGCTATTGGGACCATATACAAGTGGCAAAACGATTAACGAATAGAAATCAAATATACTTGATTATGAGGATAACATAATGTTTCGACTATGTAATTGTCAATTACGTATATTTTTATTCTAATCGATTTCTTTTCATCAAGTGCCTGGTTTACCGCGGGGAAACTCAAGAAAGGTTCGGGTGGATATAGGCATAGGTTTTTTAAATGGGTTTTCTTAATATTACAGTGTCGGCAATAGTGTTGTGAATCCATTGCGAATAAGATGAAGCCGGTGTCGGCGATTAGGCCATGTAATGTCTGTCATTGTTCGCACAAATCCCTCGAAGGTATCTTTCCTACTGCATTGTGTTTTGAACGCGAATAAATAACGGCCAGTGCTACAGAATAATTCAAATTTATGTCGAGATTTCGGATCTTTATTTCTAAGGGTTGGCATTTCGTGATTTTGTAAGGTTGAGTAGGAGCAAATATTTTAGGTTTTTTTGTTGTAAAGAACTAGGTAGTTAATAAAGCGAATAATTGAGTTAGATGGGTTAAAGACCTTTTTATTGGTGCTTTGACGTTATATTTGCTGACACATTTTAAGATATCCACGAGTCACTTACCACAACGGTTTCAATTTATCAAATCAATCCAATTTTCCTTGCATAAGGCACATAGGGATAAAGTTTATACATTTTTCTTTTCATTTATATCACGGTTCTTTTGAAATTATAAACACCCAAGAGTATAAAATGGGAATGTAAAATGTATTTTACTCCCTGTTAGTCTGTGCTCAATTTGAATAGGAGCTCAAGCGAAGAGTTTGCGAAATGAATAACTTAGTTTATAATATAAAACTTTGAAAGGTCCTTAGTTAGGAATACGAGGACGATGTCAGATACGATCGCCCTACGATACATGTGCGTTAGCTTAAGCAGGACCATTATATCTCTTGATTTTAGCCAATAGGTTACCTACTAAAATGTTCTATTAAACGAGTTTGTACGGTTTACAAACAGTATGGATACATATCTGCGGATAACCCATAGCCAATAACGCAGCAGACCAATCTCTTAGCCGCTCTCAGAATAGGCTTATTTTCTTTAATCTTGAAGAGGACATTAGAACAACGTGTGTGATTAAATGTACCAGTGTAATGTGCCATTGTCCGTCGCTTGGAATCAAGAAAATGGCTTGTAATTAGAACCTTCACCCTCCTGGAAGATTTGTTAGCAGGGGGCAGAAACTGAGTACATACTCTTTGGTATTTTTTCAGAGATTTTTTCAGGAAGATTTTGCAAAAGTAGGAAACAGCAATGCTCTTTTGTTCGGTATTTTTCCAAGATTGTTAATTAACTTTATGTTAATGAATTAGGTACGTAATGAAATTTGCCAAAATAAAGCAGATAATTTGTTTTGCCCGGCTAATCCGCAATGTTGATTGTTAAGCGTAATTCGTATTAAAGCTAGTAGTTTTAACGGAATCCTACTAATGCGTGACATGGTTGGTGATGGTATACTTAAATTAGGATAATTAATTGTTTGATGCTTAAAAACTATAGTTTAACAAAGTACAAAGAAAACAAGAGAGTATTTTGTTTTATTATGATAAATTGAAAAGGGTGTAAATATGAAGAAAATCTCATCTATAGATATGAGGTTTTCTTACCACATACCTTTCGATAACACATTAAACGGCTCGATTTACTTGCGCAAATTGTATTTAATTACAACAAAACTAAACATTAATATGGTATCTACTTTCAGATATACAACATATTAAAATATACATATTAAGCTTTCGACAGTAATGGAACATTTTTAAGCCATGTAATTCTTTATTCAGCGATCCATCTGACGTCCGCGCTGACCTTAATTTGGGTTAAGTGTAAAAATATTAATTATATAGCGCTTCCCTTTAAAATACGAGTTTTAACGTGGATAATAAACACACACACACTTGTAGGTATTTATTTAAATAGCAGCCAAATGTATACGTTGCTTCATTTATGTAGCCATAGACGCCACAGTCAATAGATTTAAAGCTGAAATTATTTGTTATATGTACATACATTAAGTCTATTTTGAATTCGTCGACTTACGAATCATTTTTTCGGCGACTAAAAGAATTGTTTTTTTAACCGACTTCAAAAAAAAGGAGGAGGTTCTCAATTCGTCGGGATCTTTTTTTTTTTTTTTTTTAATGTATGTGCCCTCATAACTCAGTCATTTATGAATCGATTTGATTTTTTTTAATTAGTCCCTTCGTGATAAATTCCTTTGAATTTTTAAATTTACTCTCTTAAAATACCTTTACATTGTACACATTCATAATTTTTTTTATTTAACGTTTTGGAATAAATTAATATCAGCAAAACTAATTATATTAATTAATGTTTACCGATTATCGTAATTGAAATAAGATAGCTATCATTCCATGTAGGTTTTATCTTTTTTTTCATCTGTATGAATCATTTCATTCAAATTATTCCGAGTTTCACAGGTTTACTAATTCACTTAACATGCACGACGCACGTAGCTTAGGTACTCGTGTATGAACTTCATGCCTGAGTACATACACTGTAATGGTTCTCAGACCTGTTTGTTAATTAATTTCCGGTTCGGTTGGCGTATATTCATTACTTGATTGGGCTTGATTTGCTATACTGTAATAACAGTTCCGTAATGTCATTGAAATGAGTGACAGTATTAAATATTTGAACTTTGTAAGGCGTTATACGAAGTGAATATTGAGTGTGGCAACAACTATGGCATATGTCGTGACATAGTTAATATTCAATATTGTAAGAACTAACTTTTTTCATAACAATAAATTCAGTATACTGACACAAATTTGTGACATCTATCTCCATAATTAAGTATTAATTATCTAACAACAAAACAAAAATCACTTCACAACATACGATATTTAAATCACTACATAGTATAAAACAAAGTCGCTTTCTCTGTCCCTATATCCCTATGTATGCTTAAATCTTTAAAACTACGCAACTAATTTTGATGCGGTTTTTTTAATAGGTAGAGTGATTGAAGAGGAAGGTTTATATGTATAATAACATCAATTAAATAGTGGAGAAATACTTATAATATATATTTTATACCCGTGCGAAGCCGGAGCGGGCCGCTAGTTGATAATATAATAATCACCTCGTTTTACTTAGCATTTCTACTCAATCTTCCTTAACCACGACTTAGAACATGATAATCCAAAAATACAGATCAAGAGACATCGTGAAACCCACTTTGTATGCCGTATTTAAACATTTATTCATCGGCAATATTGCTGAGGTATCGAACACGGGAATAGAGCCAACTGAAGCCGGGGTGACTGGGATAAAGGGGCCGCTATTCACGAGAATCCTTGAAAAATGTTACGCACGCGACAGCTGAGCCAGATAAAAGCGTTCGAAAGCACTACCACTCTCCTTGAATTCACACCTCTATGTATCCTCTCTTAAACCGTTATAAACTAACTAGCTTTTGCCCGAGGCTTCGCTCGCGTTAATTTATCAAAATCCGTTTAGCGGTTAAGATGTGCAGACGTAACAGACAGACAGACAGACAGTAACATTCAATTCAACATTTATAATATTAAGTATGGAAGTATAAATGAATAAAGTCTAAGACGTATATTGAGTCTACTCTGTTATCTTTTGGAAATATTCATTAAAGGGTTAAACATAGGGTTATATTTATTTAATTTGATCTCATCCTGATTACTCAGTAAAGATATTATACAGTGATTTTAAAACGTAAGCCATGGTTGCGTTGAACACGGGGATTTAACCCTTAAACCCCCATTTCCCCTGTAATACCTCCCGGTTTTCGACGAAAATGGTTTAGGTGTGGTTGCGATATATCGTTTTATGGTGCAGATGCCATAATGTTCCTTTATCCACTTTTATTCTCGTGCCAACTTATAGTTAGCGCAGTATACTTTACGAACTAACTCGCGGAAGTTTTAAAATTATTATCCTCTTCCAGATAGAACATAATTTGAAACTTTCTTTGCGATATCTTTGTCTGGGAAAACATAAAGTTAAAAATAACTTGAAGACAATGTTATCGTCGAGGTTTATTGAACATACATTAAATATAATATCTTAATACTCTGACACATAACGTAACTGTGTGGAACATAAAATTGTCGTCAGCCTTGAGTTAATGTACTGGAGAGGAATGCTTGAAACCGAATAGGGGTCAAAAAGGAGTTTTACAGGGCGTGCCAAAGTGCCCGGCAAGGTAAAGTACCTGCTACACTCTCAGCGACCTTTGTAAAATTCGTTTTAAGTCTTATCTACATTAACTTAAGTTACTTAAAAGATTATTGCAAAGGTGAAAAAAGATTACTTGAGAAGTGTAATGCAATGTAGGACCGATTTTTCTATTGTCAGATAAATTCTATTCGAAGGATAAAATTGTCATTTTTCAGTTAATGTATAGAAAATATGTCAAAACGTAAATTTTTAATTTACTGATACAAAATATCTGGCTATTGAAAAATCTGTCCTAAGGCCCAGGCCGCACTGCGATTAAACCGCTGCAGTTTTTAATCGCATGATTTTGTGACACAAGGAAACTAATAGGTACAAGCGGCCGTTTGTATGAGTTTCCGTGTCATGCGGTTAAAAACCGCGGCAGTTTAACCGTAGTGCGGCCTGGGCCTAAGACACCTAACATTTCTACATTAGATGAACATCAACGATTATTAATACAACTTGTTTTCTTAACACACTTTAATTATACACTGTTGTCATACAAAGCGGAGACGTGGTGCTTTAGGGGGTCATGTTGACTTAAGAGCCCCGAATCACAATGAGACTAGATTGCCCCCCGAGCAACTATGTAGGTTTAGGACGAAACGCAATTCACATCAGACATGAATCTTTCGGACCCCATTAAGGTTGCAAATGTGTTTAAGAATCACAAGTGGAACTGTGATTCAAAGCAACTGGAACTACTATCTCTTCTCAAAGCAAAGCGGGGTACCTATTAGTATTCCACGTCAGCTCCAGACAAATTTATACATTCTAAAGCAATAACTTCTAATATTGTGGTCTCCTCTAGAATTTCTGTTGGAAATTATTATGGTATAAGTATTACCAGCCGGTCCGCTTACATCAAGACTGCTTAGGAGCTAGCTACTACAGCTGCGTCTAGTAGGTTAGAGTTTAGTATAGTTGTTTTATATTTAAGCCAGAAACACAGACAGTAGAGATAGTAATCTATGTCAAAATATAAAAAGGACATTCCATTCAACGACTTTTCTACCTCTAAAATAATTTTTATATCCCGAAAAATAAATTGTGATTAAAAGCCAAGCTTTAGTATCTTTTAAAAGAGCCTTAAAGTTCCGCAACGTAACTTTGCCGCAAGTTGTCTAGTCATTGCTAACATCGAGCCAGCAAATGAATCATTGGATTAAACAGCCTTTTTAATTTTGCTAATTAAGCCTGAGTAGGGAATCTGCGTTTATTTGGTTTGAATATCAATCGCATTAATTAATGAATTATATCACAGAGCTGATGCGATCTCGTGTTGCCACATTATTAATTACTACAAATAGGTTTCGAAGTCCGTTCGGCGTTAATTGATGTTTTATGGATAAACCGCTCTTTATTTATAAGCACTTATTATAATATGAGATTGTTATCATATCATTTCGGATTGATGAATTAAATTGTTTACGTTTTACACAAAATTTGTGTATATGAGTCACGTTGTTTCTGTTTATATTATAAAAAAGTTTTACTTCGTTAGTTCGGTGTCAAATATTTTGCAATCTTGTTTCTGCTAATTTAAATATCCACGCAACTGTCCTTTGTTTTGTCAATGCGTTTTCCTGCAACGTGGATACTGCATACAGTAATACGCTCCTAGAATAGAATTTCCGTATTATACCACAGCTTATATCGTGCTCTTTGTGACCGTTATAATTTTTTTTCTTAGGGACCACAAAATCCTTATTTTCTTAGAAACCAGAAATGCCTCCATACATTTGCTGTATGTGTTATGATCTAGGTAAGCCGGCGATGTTTCGTTGTCTCAGAGGTACCAGGCACGTACACTACCATGTATTTGTTACCACACGTACCTTTATATTTGTCTACAATAGAAGGCGGTGTGAAAGTAACATAAATAATATTCGTTGACCTCAGCTAGATATTCACCTGACCTCGCATATTGTGGAAGAAGATATTTTTATATTTTATTTTCTTGAGGCTTTTCGGTAGGTTTCCTATATCACTAGGTATACCTACAGCAATTTTTTAATCAATTCAATTAGTACCTTCCCATTAAAATCATGTTAGACACCTTTCTTTCAAGATTACATGTTATATACATCCACATTTTACTGTTCAGTATCATCGAGACGGCGATCTAATTTTGATTTCTTAGGCCACGGATTCTAGGAAGTTTCCCCATATTAATACGTATTTGTAAGGTGATAAAAGCTTCTTTATAACTAAAAAAAAAAATTAAAAAAAATTAAAACCTTCAAAAAACTCAAATGTGAAAAATAATATTTAATCACATCACTTTACATAAGCGAAGTGGAAGTCTGCGCCAAATCCAATGCGTTCGCTCCTCCTTTTGTTTGACGTCGGTTAAAAAGCGTTATAAATTTATTTTTGTTTTATCTCGTACAACGTTTTGAAACAAAACCCTGATATAATATGAACGAATAAATGAGCATAGGTAATGTATATTATAAAACCACATTCCGTACCGACCAAATTTTCATTTAACCACATCCATGAAATATAAAATTCATCCCCTACGTAGATATGACAGGAATTTAAATATTTAAAATGATGTAATCTGATTGACTTATCATTGTGTTTAGACTGATGTTCTATGAACTACTGTTTATGTAGGGTTTTGTTTTATAGCCGTCGTTTAACTTTAAATATCTGTCGCTGGAGGTCCCCAGTGGACGCTCGGTTTAATCTGAATAGAACTTTGCGTATAAAACATAATTATACCTTGTCAAGTTTGTTTTGGAATAAATATAATTCCTTAATTATGCGAGTATTAGAAGCTTCTATGCGTAGTGCCTGCCTGATATTTTAACTACACTGATTAATGGTGTACAAAAAAGTATATATTATTGTTATTAATAATTAATTAAAAGCTGAAATAAGGTAATAACTAAGAGAGAGAGAGAGAGCAGTTCGGCTCGCGACTCTGTCGCGTAACTAGCTCATGAATAAGGGCTCCGTTAGAGTTCGAAACTAGTCGGGCATTCCCGAATACACACGTGAGTATAACCGGAATATATAGTAAATAATATGGATAACACTCAAAAAAGTTATTATAGTAGAGTAAATAAGAGAGATCGGAATGTATCAATGTTACTTGCTTTATAACGTCTATAAGGCTTTTACTAGGTATTATTATTGAAACTAAAATAGAATATTAAATAATAGGTAGAACCTACAAGACACTCCACTGGTTTGTTTTTAATTTCTTAAGGTAGAACATTTCTTAAATATTTACTAAGTAAATGTCGTTAAGATTAAATTTACCTACTTCTTAAATAAACTGTACTTGTACATATCTTTCCTTGTATTCTGCTACAACTAATGCATTTACTGAGCGAGTTTACGCAGCGGGATTAAATCTTTTAACCCTTAGGGCTTGTGTGGACATGGTATTAAGTTACCTTTATATTTGATTATACTTGTTATTTTATATGAGAAAGACTTGCGATGCGCTTTGCGTTGTGTATGGCTTAATAAACATATTTTTGTGGGATTCTAAAGTACTCTAGGATTATTTATTAATGTTATTAGCTGACCCGGCGAATTATGTAAGCGAGTGTCTTCTCACCATTTAAACCATTCCTAGCCTTCCACAAATATATCATAACCAAAATTTGCCAAATCAATCCAGCCGTTATCAATTTATGGCGTGAGCAAGGGAAACAGGAATTCATTTTATATATAGTATAGATTATGTTTTATGTCCATAATAATATGTAAAACTATAATACAGAAAAAGTGGGAAAACAAACTTTGAAAAAGTAAAAAAGTTTTGTTTATTTAAAAATACTAGATAATCTAAACAGTGGCAAAGGTTTATTATGACTGATTGCGCACATTGAAATAATACGTATTTTTACATTTGGCACAAATCCTACAAATGTTTAGTAAGAGTTGTCACATTGTTATAGATACCGTTGTATAGTTTTCGGTATTCAAACCATGAAATTGCATGAATTTAATTTTATATAAGTAAGCGAATAAGTTATTATTAAGCTTATATTTCTGACGTATTTTAAGAATTAACTAAACCTAAACCTATTAAAGTGTATATTAAATTATTTAGAACAAAGTAAAAGTTTGTAGATAACGAAAGTTTTTTGATGAAAATCCTGTGTCTGGCGTCTGGCGAAAATCCTACCTACTAAATCACGAGGGAGCAAGGCTAGACGGATATTAATAGAATATTCCCCCGCCGCCGATGTTTACTGCCTAGTATTAAATATAAACAGTTTGCTTGGAATCCTAGAGAACAGTTGTTTGTTTTGCGGCTTTTAAAAGGCTTAGCTTTGTACCATGTTAAACAATTAAGCGGTAATACTGACGGATGTTTAATAAAGGCTACGTTTCTAGAATTATTAAATAGACAAAACGTATTATATAGGTATAATACACCTACTTAATCATACACTTGTGTCAAGTAGATGTAGACAGAGACAAATGGTAGGAGAAAAGGGATGCTTTCGCCCCGCAGCAGCGGGACAGAATGAGCTAACAATAATACTACAATACAATACAAACTCTATTTGTGAAAATATAATATAATTGCAAAGAGCAGATGCGCCCTTTAACTACATAAAAACCTTAGGGTAAAGCAGAGGTCTGATCGTGAACTCACATTCATCCAGACATCGACGTTTTGAGAAATTTTGAGAAAAAAAAAATAGTCTTTCGAACACGTACACCTTAACGGCTACGAAAACAATAAATTTTACAAAATTTTTAAAACTATAGATAATATTATTACAATATTTGCCCGAAAATAACCCTGCAACTTTACACGTCAAAACCCGCAAGCCTCTACGCCACCAATACACGATCTAGGTTACTCGTATAAATAGTACGTTCGATTAGTAATTCCATGTACCGTTAATACATAGGTAATGCCCCGCACCCTCACCGAGATGTATGTATCTAATTACAGATGGCAGACATAATTAAAGGTAACGTGTACCCTAATGCCATACGTACTACCCAGCCCACCGTAACTGTGCTCACTAAATTCCCTCCGAGGTAATGGGGCGGTGTGAATTTCAAATCCCTTTTGCTCGTATTCATAGTCAAGGGTATTTTAAAACTATGTACCTTAGTTGTGTAAATTCCATGGAGTCTAAAAGTGTTTTGAATAAGTGTGGGATTCATTGCAATTGATCGGTTTGTGTTTTGGCGCCTTCAGTTGTTACCTAGAAAGACTGACACCATAGTCAGATAGGATTACATATTACAAGTAGGTCGATCTTCTAGCTTAGACATTTAAGCACAAATAATGGTACTTTTTAGGGAAAACCTTTCAGAAGATGGGAAGACGATATGGTAATGAAAGCTTGTGAAACCTGGATGAGACTAGCGCAAAGGGAGAGGAATGGGAAGTGTTAGAAAGGCCTTTGCCAAAGGGCACACATAATATTAATTAAATATATATGTACCTACATAATAATCTGTTCTGAAAAAAAGCTATGAAAT
This sequence comes from Abrostola tripartita, assembly GCA_905340225.1. NCBI lineage: Eukaryota > Metazoa > Arthropoda > Insecta > Lepidoptera > Noctuidae > Abrostola > Abrostola tripartita. Next base: position 4,324,621 of record HG996491.1, read on the forward strand.
AAATATAAAAAATTGCACTTTATGTTTTTGACCACAGTGAACTATTAAGAGATAGGCTGTTAAGAATTTGGCCACGTCAATCTATGTTGTGACAAGATCAACGTCTTTTTTGAGACATGAAGTGTATTCAATAGAAAATAAAGAATAGTTACCCTATCCACAAATTTGACCAAACTCAACAAATAAATCTATCTGCCCTATAGCTGTTTGGCCTATATCGATGGTACGTAATAATGTAAATGACGTCCTTCGGGAACGTAATTAAAGAGTGTAGAAAATTAAACTCCACGGGTCGCTGTGTTTAATTAAATTTGCTTCTAAAACTTGTAATTAAAATTACGAAAAACAGCGTAGAAACACAATACATGGATAATGAAAGAAAGGAAGTTTATAGAAAGATAATGTAACGGCTGAAAAAAGCAACATGCATCTGTCAGAAATAGGCCACAAAGGTCAATAAAATACCCCAAACCGTACGAAAAACCGGGAAAGTGAAAAATGTGGAACCAAGAATAACGTATAACAAACGTTAAGATAAAAGATAAAGATTGACTCAATAAAGTTCATTTAGAAGTTCGCGAGTAGAATTTTAAGTAAAATAAATGTATCAACGACCGTGGTATTTCTAGAAGTGACCGTTTATTCGAATTGATATTAATAAATGTTGAAGAGTTACTGTTGAAGTTTTCAAGTTGTACAGCTTTTCAGTTTAAATACACTTACTGGTTAAATAAAGCTGTACCAATCATATTGCTTAAACATAGTATGACGCAAAATAATATTCATATAACCCAGTTCTCCTAGTTTTGTTAAACGTTCCTAATATATGTATATAAGACAGGAACCATTATTGCACTAGGTAGGTACCCTAAAAAACAGCTTTTTCAGTAAATCGTTTTTAAGTATAGAAAGGCATAACATAACATAACACCTGTGTTTCCCAAAGGGGTAAGCAGAGGAGTACCTATAGTACATAACATTTGGCTTGTTATGATGTAGGTCCCAATGTTTTAGGGGACAAGCCAGCTATTCCCATCAACCGGGCACTAATCCAGACTCCGTGCTGATATTGAGAATTACCTAATGGAAAAACCCAGTAACACATTGCCCGACCCGGGATTCGCGCTTAGCGATCACTAAACCAACAAGGCAAAAAGGCACTAATTGGCAAAATAAAACTTGTACAAATAAAGACCTGAATAACTTATATACTGTTAATACCAACATAACGTGAATGTACTAAGCGTGTTGAAACAAGTGGTCGTCAAGTAATCAGTTTAAATCCTATTTATTGCATTTTTACACCCTCGCAAACGCGTGCCAAGCTTAGTTGGAGAGCTTTGGGAATATAAGTGGAATTGACCGCAACACTGCATGCATTAGCACATTTGTAAGTCCATATATCCATCTCCATCCACATTGTATCTACCTATTGTTACATTAATAATATAAATGATCTAGAATACATTAAAAGTATAATGAACCAGCATTGTAAAGAGCGCAGTAATTTAGTTACGAAAAAGATTCCATTTAATATTCGCACAAAACTAATAAACGAACCGTGTAACACGTTGGCGCAGAATAAATCCAATAGGTCGTCCCCATGCTCCCGCGGGCGGAGCATATTTAGACAGAAAACAAATAATTGCTTTTGCCTGACACAGGAAATCGAGTTATTTCGTCGACGTGCTTAGAATTTTTGCTACAACCAGACTGGTTTTATGTTTTATGGCAGAAAGTTACCTCGGAATTGTTTAATGCTGGCCGCAGCCGTAGTTAATGTTGTTGAAGTAGGTGCGAAACTTCTAAATGAGCCAGGAAGGTTTCTAAAGTAGTTTCAGACTATATTTGCTTCGGTGAGATGAGTTTGTGCTCTTAAACATAATAGATGTTCGTGCCTCATACGACTATTGTTATTAATAATTTAGGTGCGGTTTCGTAATGAGTTGGGGCGGTTGGAAACATTCGCGTACCGTATTATCACTTTCTACTCATTACGAAAATTGTTTAATTGTGTTACGGTAATACAAAGAGACTGGATAATAGCTGTTTGATGAACTGTGAGCAGACATGTAATTTTGATTCCCGCGGGATCTGTGACATGAATTGGCTGTCATAAATCATTTACATAATTAAGTTCATGGCTGTTATCGTCAGTCATTGTGTTCTACTAGCAACATCTTATTATTCTTAGGTATATGTTTTTGAACGCTGGGTCGATTTATTCGTTTGACAACCGGGTTGAACAATTTAATTTGCTCTCCGAAACAAGAAATCCCATGATAAGAGCCCTCGGGCTCCCTCTATGTGAAGGTAATGGACTGTCATATAAGGAGATGGAACAATCAGCCTCAACAAAATCTAAGTAATTATTTACCTTTTTTATCAGCCGAGATTTCTTTCTACGTGAGACAAAGAAAATAGGCACAACTACTAACTATAGTTTTAGTCTTAAGCTTAAAATGGTGAAACCCGTTTTAGAAGAACAGTAATAAATCAATCAAGTTGGTTTCATACATTTGAAGGCATTGATTAAAGACAAAAAAATGGAGATAGTCACAATGTTTTAATAGTAATAAATATACTGCTTATGTTATTGTTTTCGATATTGTCGACTTGTAAGTTTTTTTATCGTGTTTGTTTTTTGTCCGACGTTGGCTATATGTATTCTAAAAGTATTATCTTAATTACTGTTGTTGGGGCAGGGCACTGTGCCAGCATATCAGTTGATAACAAAAGCTGTAAATTCATTAGGGGAAAATTATTTAATATTCCGAAGCGTTATCTGCTGTTCGTTTTCATAATATTCATTGTGAAAACAGAGCAACAAAATGTGCATAGAATTGTAATGTCTGTGAAGCTCTGGCATTTTGCATTGCTAAAAGGTTACTCCGCTAAAGGAATGCAATGGCTTTGTAGTTTTAAGAAAATACGGATTCTTTTTTATCATTGCATTTTTCATCATTATCTTTTAGGTTGCCCAGTGCTGGGCATAAACCTCCTCCCTTAAACGCCACTCTGTCATGTCCTTCATCAATGACCTTATTTCGTTTGTCCTGTCTTGTCCTGTCGTGGGCGTTTGCATCCCAGGTCTTTCCCTGTACAGTAACCATATCGTCAGTCCACCTGGCTGGAGGTCTGCCAGGGGCTCTACTAAACTATCATTACCTAATCATAAAATATTTTAAAGAATTTTCAAGCTTTGAATTCGTATAGATACAAATGAAAAAACTTTTCTTAAGATTTTCTTACTCTCATTGAGATCCAGTATTTCCGTAAGACTATGCATAGTTGCCATTTCTCTCTATTAGTATGACATTTGGAACTCGGAAAGATTCTATGTACCGCTAATCTTGACTATTTGTTAGTAACTATTAAGTATATTTTGTTGAAGGCAGCTCAAGATCCTTGTTTTATAGCAGCAATAAGCTAAACACTTATGCCAAACCTACATAAATCTTCAGTTAAATATTTTATTCAGTTATTGTCATATTTATTTAGTTAAATAATTCTGCATTTAACAATATAATAATAGGTACTGCATTTGCTGAAAAATAGTTGTCCATAACGACAGAGACGACAGGATGGCAGAATCATCTTAAAAAAATCAAAGGATCACAATATGAATACAACGATTATTCTTGGTGTAAAGAGCAATACTTGACAAGAACTGGATGAACAAGATAACAATGGGCGAAGAAGATTTTAAATAAAGATACCACAATACCAAGCTAAAGGTCAAACATTTTTTCAGTATTCTACAGCGGCTTCACTGATTAAAACAAAACGCTCCAGTTTGTTTCAATCAGTGACGCCCTCGCTAATAGTACCTTATACACTGACTGACTGACTTTGACCTGCCCTGACCTTTACATATTTACTTTGGTCTGTATTACCTGTGGTATTACGTTATCAGGACTTAACTTCTTCAGACTTCCTTCCTTTTTTAATAAACCAAGCAAGGTGTTAGTAGGAAAAAGTAACGGATGCTTTGCCAGCCGTTTGTGCCTTCTACGGAATATAAAATAAATCGTAAGATCCTGTGTATGTTACTATCATATTTGCAATGGACTGGAAATAAGAATTCCAGTTCTCTGGACGTCCGTAATTCCCAAAAAAAGCAGGCAGAGGGGTTTTCTTATGATCCGTCTACATATTCTCACTTCACCGCTCACCATCATTTCTAAATTAATAGTCTTGACAGCCTATTAACATGCAGCAGCAAGATAACGCCTGCTCCAATCACAAAGTTTTTGTATACTTGAAGTTTTCAATCGGTACAAAAATGTACAATTGCAATTCAATCTTTGAAATGTCTTCTTAAGAGAATCACAAAGCTTTAAAAGCGCCATTAAAAATGTATGGCTTTTTAAATCACTGAAGACGTAAAATCTCTGTACAGTATTGAAACTGGTCATCAAATTATATTTATACGAGCACTAAAAATATTATAGTATCGGCCACTATTCTCGATTATTTGTTCTTGCTTAGTAACACGAGCATTATTTTAAATTTCTAGAACATTACTCAATTTGCGACAAAACGCGTTATTTGGCCGCAGAACGCGTGTTCCATTTATTTGTCGGAGATTACCACGTAATACCTGTCGCGGTTGTAATCGGGCGAGCTCAGCACGCTCTAAGCTTTATTCGATAAATGTCCGATTAGTAGAATCCCGCTAACTTTGAGGGTATTTGTGGAAAGAGAAAGATGAGTTCAACTGACGCTGTTTTAAAAACTAAACCACCATGAAACTGACGAGTACCCATATTATTATAGGAAGTAATTAATTAAGTAACTGTGACGTTTATGTTTAATTAAATGGAAAAGTTATGCAAACGGTGAAGCAGTTAGTTTTCTTTATTACAGCATTTGTTTTAATGTCTCATTACTTAAACCGGGTCAGTTTGACTGCCTGCCAGTAATGGTGTGTCACCACCATTACCACACGCTGTGATCTAAATTCAAGCAGCTGTAGGTACTTCACACGGCACTTTGATAATCACACAAATATTGCAAAGGCAAAAGTTTGTGAGTGTGTTTGTATGTTTGTTACCTCTTCGCGCTCAAACTGCTGGACCAATTTTGCAAAAATTTGGTATGGGGATAGCTGACATCCTCGACACATAGGCTACGGCTACGGCTTTTTCCCGAAAAAATGTAGCACCGCGGGGCGCAGGTAGTGTTGTGATAAACGGCCTTTTTGCAATATACACACACACATAGGAATATCTATCTTTGGGCTGCTTCAGAGTATGATTAACTTTACTGGAAAATGTGATACTTTGAATGTGATTGTGATAATAAAATATGCTTATAGAAATGATAATAATAGAAGGTGGAAAGAGGAATTACTCTGCTCTAGTTAGGAACATCACTCACCCGTAATTGCTCCAACAAAAGTTTATTTTCCGTTCTTTCGCTGCCTCTTGCACGGTACACTCATACATAAAACGATAATTATATACCAGTTAGATTAGAAACTGATTGGCAAAGCGTTTACTTACGTAAAAAAGGCAAGGTTTAAGCCAAAGCAACGAGTTTAATAAATAATGTGATGAAAATAAATAAAGAGAAAACGGTTTTTCGGTACCGTAGCATATAGAAACTTGTGGTGTGTGTCTTTTTCGCTGGGAAATATGCGTCATAGTGTATACGTTGAAAGTGTAATAAAATTTAATGTAATGTGATTGCCTTGTAATGGGGATATTAACTACATGAACAATTACAACAGTTCAACAGTTCTGTGCGCGATTGTAGCTTTAAACTTGCGTGGAAGGCCTACTAATCGCTGTATTCGGCTTGTCAGCCACAACACGTATCAGTCTTTTACGTTAACGCTATCATAAGTGTTAGGTCGCGTGTTCACGTTTTACCAATTCATTATATCGACGCCATGCTGTTCGCGTTAATGATCACACCGTCACATGTTTACAAGAGGAACCTAGATGAACTGGGCCTTGCACAGCATGATTATTATCCAAAAATAAAATCCTTAATAGCTTCTCACAGACGTCCACTGAACACCGTCCTAACTTTCCTCACCTAAAGAACGTGTCCGGAATATTTAAGTATGCACCGAAAATTCAGTGAAAATAACGACGCTCTCATTAAAAGTTGGACTGTAACATGAAATTAAATCACACCACGCTCGCAGCTAGAAGTGTTAAAATGCAAGTTTAGCTGATGTCCGGAACGTAGAACCCTCTGCGTTTGATGGTGTTTGTTTGTTGACCACCACTGGTTTGTTAACACCTTGTTTTGAGGTACTCTAGCTTTTTCTGCAGGCGATAGAAGTATATCTCTAGAGTCTAGATTATGTCTAGTGCTTGTAGGTATGTCTCAGTTTTTGCCAGCTTCATAGACTAATTTGGCTAGAAACTATTGAGATGTTTAGAAGTGTCCTTTAAATAGCCACTAATGCTAATAGAACTTAATAATTTCTAAGATTGGGACTACAATTTTTTCCGTTTCAATAGAAACATTATATACAATAATGAATACATTAATGTTTATAATGTTTCTAGTATTAAGATAATTAATGTATAGGCGTCTTATATAACTTAGTAGAATATACATATAGGCACGTAGTGTTAACTAATGAATTTAGAGATCTTTTGTTGAAATTCTAAATCTAGATAGTTGTGCAAATCTAAGAGACGCAAACTGGCATCAAGCTAAGTCACTGTCAAAATAGTGGCACAGGAGTCACGGGCTCACAGCTGTAGGTTACAACTGCTCCCAAAATACAACATTTAAGACAGATCCGTGTCTGGGGTCTCTGTATTTATTTATAGGGGTCGGGAGCAGGATAGGGTTAACTTAAGAATTCATAAGCTATGCTTTACTCGTTGTCTCAAAATGAAGTGGTCAAGCCTGTTTAAAAAGGTATTAAAACCTTGACCTTTTCGATCCCGGGTCAATGTTATTAGGAGAATTGTTGAAGTATTCTAAGGAACGTAAATTTCGTTTTCACAATCATGTTTTAGGTAATGTTGTTTCGTTTTCAACTAAAATAGAATAGACCAAAATATAACCATGTTTACCGCGAGCAAATAACGATAGGTCTTATAATTTATTTTAAATTCAACCTATTATAATAAATTGTATTATAAAAACAAAGGTGATCACTATTTTACAACATAACTCAATTAACCTTTTTTTTTTTATTAAACAGCCGCTAGCCTATACAAACAGTTTTTGATATAACAGCAGCCGTGGCCTGTAATATTCATAAAATAATAGTGTCAGAGTAATTAATGCTGCTGTTTATACAGCCTGGCGGCATAGCAACCTAACGTTGTCAAAACTATGTATAACACTATTCTATATATATTTTGTTCTCTATTGTTCTTTTTATCTTCTTTTCATAATGCGTTAATAAGAGCAGTCGATACAATCTGTTTTCTTAAGTCCTACTCTAGGATTTTCTCCTGTATTGTGGGTTTTACAAACATGTAATATCACAGGCACAAACTCCGAGACTCGGGACAAACATCTGCGAATCACACAATTGTTCAGTGCGGGAATCGAACCCGCAATCCCCAGCGCAGTAGTCCAATCGCTTAGCCACTGCGCCAATCATTTATTAACCGACTTAAAAAAGGAGAAGGTTCTTAATCAAACTTCTTCTGTAAAAGTAATACCAGCAAGAAAATAATTTGATAAAAAAAATAACACAAGACTGGTCAAAATGTACCTACTCAAATTACAGCACAAACAGTATCATTTTAGAGCCAGTCTACAATATCTATTATCCGGGACAATAAGCCAAAGAGGGTTGATTTATGGCGTCATCTACTTTGTTTATTTTATTTCGATGTGCGTAGGTCGTACTAAATTCGAGCCGAATGACACGAGCTGAGTATGAATAATGTACGACACTTTATTTTGTGTTCACACGCGATCATTGTCGAAAGAAAATGTAGGGTCGATACGGTCACTTTTAACTTTACAAGTAGGTAAGCTATACCTGTAATCATAGGCAACGACTGGATGCATAAAGCCAAGAAAACCGGGCTTTGTGGCGTACAAGACAGGCCTATGCCAAGCAGATAAATGTACCTATAATAAGGGAAAATAGTCATTTTAAAAGGAAATTTCAAAACGATGGACACGAGCGGGATAAGTTGGCAGAGCTGCGCCACGGATCGACGAAATTTTCGGGTTCGAATACCGCTCGTGTACTGCATTTTCAAAATTTCCTTTACCAATTTGAATTTGAACAACACATCAAACATACAAAGCAAGATACTAAAATATCAAATCATACAATTTTAGAGGGTAACAAAACATCTAAATCTGAGAAATACACAAACCAAAACATTATTGGACATACAAAACCCAGTGTTTTTTTAGAAACTGTAATTAACACTCCCTGTATTTTTTGTTATTCCTGTTGACAAAACTAAATATTTATTTTATCCTTGTGTCCATTTTCAGTCACTTTAATCCCAATGTAAATATAGAAAAAAAATAGACTACTGATTCTTTGAATTCGTGTTAGCTATTAGTATACATTACAATAGCCTAAACCCAACGTATTGTTACGTCTAGCTTCAGTTGTGCGTAGGCGGTGTAGATGGTTTAACAAATATTAAGTTGGTACTCAAATAGTAAACGAACAATAATTTGGTCGGTCCATAGTGTAGCTCAAGCCAAACATAATAACCATCATTAGCCACACTAAGCAAAATTTAATGATGGTATTTAGGACACGTGCCTAATTAAGACCTAAGTTTTAATAGACTGAAAATGAGTGGGTTTTTACGTTAACGATTGTCTGTAATGTTTGAGTAAGTACCTACTAAAATATTCTATGTAAATTGTATGTGAACATATAGTACACCAACATTTCGCCAGATATGTTGTAAGTCCCAATGTAATAGGGGGCGAGCCTATTACCATCAATCGGGCACAAATCCAGACTCCGTGCTGCTACTGAAAATTACCTAATGGAAAACTCAGTAACACTTTGCCCGACCCGGGATTTGAACCCAGGACCTCTTGCCCAGCAGTCGCGCGTAGCGACCACTAGACCAACGAGGCAGTCTTAGTTTGTTTTTTACCGTTATACGTTGCTTTAACTTTTTTTATATTTTCCGCATCAATTTGTCGTAAGTCAAAATGTTATACTTAATGAAAACCAAAATTTGTTTGTACCATAGTTAAATGATAAATGATTTTATTTCTGCAAATAGGTTTTACAAAACATTTATTTAAGTCATTTTTTATTAAACTACTTAGATGGCATCGGCCTACCTATAATAGATAAATATTGGCAACGCAAGAGCAGACTTCTTGTGCCCGGCTTAAGCGAAAAATTGCTTAACATTGCCACTGTAGCACTTTTAGCATGACTGTTGCCCATGCTATTAAATTAAAATTGATAAAGGAAAGAAAAAGAGGCGAGCCGGGAGCCGCATGCGGCGGTGTGTTTGAATCGATTTGGTTTTCCATCACTAAATTGATTGTTGTGTGATTGTGACGTCATAATAGGGAGTCGAAAAATGGGACGCTTGGTTTTTATACAGATCGTGATACTTGCGTTATCTATTTCTAGGTTTTGTATGTATAACTGAGGGTTACTAACTCATGAGAAATCAGTTTAAATTACGGCTGCCATTCATAGAATACAACAATTTTCGGGCACAATAGGTACATTCTTCTCGTTGCGTGCGTAAAAAACTACCTGTTTTAATACTGTATATGTTTTACTTCTTAATTAAGCCGCGTCGGAGCGTTTGTGGTATTAGGTAACAGAAAAACCTTTGTTTTTATTTTACGCCCTTCCGGAAAAACAAAAGAATACGTATGTTTTTTCTGTATGTTTTGTAACATTGTGGCAATGCCGAATGTTTTGTGGAGGTACTTAATTGTTTATATGTTTTATATTATGCATGTCAAGCGGTGTTTCAGTGTATGTGATTGCTGAGTGTATACAGTTTCAGTCACGTAGAAGTTTTGGGTGTATTTGGCTGGCATTCAAAAGTTTCACTACGCGTGTCGTCCCGAATTTTGCAATGAGGTGCGAAATCAGTGTATTGTTACTGAAATATGCACGTGTTAAGAAGGTACCACAAATTAAAGTTTGTACCTATGTAATTAATTTGATGTAAACTCCAAAGTAAGTGAAACACACCGTACAATTTTAATGTCATCATCTTGTTTAGAGGATGTATTTTTTTTTGCATTCACGATTCACTTATGTCGTTGTTAATTGAATTATTTAAGACACATAATACTTTAGATATCTTATAGACATTTCGGATTGTTGTACACATATGACTTTTGGTGCCATTTTAGCATGTTGCCCATGCTAAGCTTGAATCTAAATTGATAAAGGAAATTTGAAAAATGATGGACACGAGCGGGACTTGAACCGCGACCTTCGCCGAACCGTGGCGCTGCTCTAACCAACTGAGCCACCGTGTCGCTGCTTACTAGTATAGCTAGCTAGCTAGTATTTACGTCTTAAGGGCGACGTCAGGTATTATCTGTTGGAATCTATGATTACCAACTCATTGTTATACCTTTACAGCTATAAATCACTGAAACGATAATACCAACCCAAATGACTTTTGGTGCCATTTTAGCATGTTGCCCATGCTAAGCTTGAATCTAAATGTTGTACACATACACGAGTGGCATGATACATAAAAAAAAGATTTGGTAAAAGAAGCATTTACTTACAGTTTCCATTTAGTTGGAGTAGGTACTCTAGTGAATTATAGAAGCCATGGGTTTATGTAATAAACACTCGATATTATTCTTCATGTATAAACTGTAAGTACTGTAGCTTACTATCCAGACACGAGCGCTATTATCTTTCATCAAGCCCGTACTAAGCACTCTCGATAGTCTCCTTCAAGATCCAATTATTATTATCACAAGGAATATTATTATCCTCAAGTTTACCAACTCGAAGCACACTTTTAATGAGCTTGAAAAGTAAATTATTAATTAATAACATCTTCTGACTTACGCAACTTTTCTCAAGGGTTGTAATAACAACACTAGAACGGTCTTAAACTGCATTATTAAGTTTAAGTCATAACAAAAAACAAAGATTGCCCAAGAGAGTGATCATGTCGAATATAAAATAAACAAGTGCAATAAAATGGAAATATGAAGCAGTTTGTCTGCTAAGTTAATATCGAACCAAGCCAACGCCAGTGATAGCCGAGTGGTATGACCGTTGGACAGCCAAGACAAAGGTTGCAAGTTCAAACGCCGCGCGCCGGTTTGCAACAAATGTATTTTCGAATTCATGTAGTTACGTACTATAAATTAGATATTAGTTGTTAAAAACGGCAAATGCAAACATCGTGATGAAACCGGCACACCTGAGAGATTCTTCAACGGTGTGTTAAGCCATGTCAGAGTCCTACAGGCGGTTTCAACTCTGACACTAGGTTGTTTATCAACCATACGATAAGAAGAGAACCAAAAAAGAGAGACCTGACCTGTTTTTAAAATGGACCATTCATTCCCGTGATTTGCTCTCTTGATTATAAGGCGCCGTTTATTTATGCTTCACTGACTCTAGTATAGACGATACTCATTAAATAGAGTCCTATTGGAAAAGTATTAAAATACATTTTCTTGTGAGACAAAAGTAGGAGTAGATGTCCCGCTTAAAGATTCCTAATTTTACTTCGCATTCCTTAGATAATAAAAAGCTCTTAGTGTGAATTTAAAGTATCTACATAGTAATAAGTTTAAAGTAGGTATGGCAGTTTGTTACTCCATAATACCTTGATTTAATAAACATAACATCACGCCTGTATTCTCTGAAGAGGTAGGCAGAAGTGCACATAATAAGTTAAGTACTTAACACCAACATTTTGCCAGATAAGTTTAAGGTCAAATGTTATATGGGGCAAGGCTATTGCAACCAACCGGGCACCAATTTTGAACTCCGTGCTGCTACTAGGGATTACCTAATTGAAAACCTTATAACATTTTGCCCGACCCAGGATTCGAATCCAGGACCTCGTGCTCAGCAGTCGCGATTAATATATTATTTAGATGAAGAAAACTAAGACAAACCCTAAATAGTTTTATCAAAACATGTTAAGTAACCGGGTACATTGCTTTGCCTTCATGGGTACTTTTTTCATAATTTTGTCAAAAATGAATGACTTCAATTTATTTTCGACGTTTTTTTACAACATTGGAGCATTTTCTACTTCACGTAGTAGAAGTCACGGGCAAAACCTAGTTAATTAATATAAATTAGATGAAGAGCAGACGTAATTATATAGAACATAGAAATAGTTCACAGGAATAACGAAGAGAGATACACACCTATTTCTGTAATAAAGTCATATATTGCATAAAGTTACCATCGAAAAGTACCTCCTGTGACCCTAGACTACATAAGGATTAATAAACATACCCCAATGGTTGGAACCAAACGCTAGTCAGTTGGGACACTGAACAGGAAAATCTTCAATAAAAAACAATAGTTACATAGGTACCGTAGAATATACATAGAAATGTATCTATTACCTTCTTTGAGCGTGGAATTTACAGAATTTCGTTGCGTATAACATACATAACATAACATCACGCCTGTATTCCCCGAAGGGGTAGGCAGAGGTGAACATATAGTACACCCACATTTCGCCAGTTATGTTGTAAGTCTCAACGTAATAGGGGGCGAGCCTATTGCCATCAACCGGGCACAAATCCAGACTCCGTGCTGCTACTGAGAATTACCTAATGGAAAACTCAGTAACACTTTGCCCGACCCGGGATTTGAACCCAGGACCCCTTGCTCAGCAGTCGCGCTTAGCGACCACTAGACCAACGAGGCAGTCTATTATGCGTATCCTCTCGTTGCGTATTATGGTCGGATTTCAAAATTTCTTCGTTGTTCCGTATCCGTGGAGAAACCTATCGATCTGTTGTTGGGGCAATATCAAAACAAGGTGTTGTTGCAACATGGTTTATTCATTGTTGTGTTTACGATGGCGCTCGTAGCTTCTTGTGATGTGGCCGCTTTGAACTTGTGTGTTATGGTTATGCTATATTGTGGGACCATAACATGCTACATGCTAGTGGCTATTTTGTGTGTCTATGTAGGTATCTGTATATATTTGCTGAAGACTCCGTTTTTTGTTGCCTGTGTCAACCCAGGTACCTACAGGTATAACTGTGGTACACAGGTAACTAAATACTTAGGTATAGTTCTGTTGGCTATGTATTCAAATATATCATCATCGTTAGCCTATCTCAGTCCACTGCTAGACATAGGACATTTAAATAAACAACTTAACAGTTTGCTAATCATGTAAATTAGGATACCTAGTTTTTTGACCTAAAACGATACGACTACGATTTGAAGCGTCGAGATATGAATAAATATTGAAGCTTCTGCGAGCGATGAAGCCTTTGCACCTACGCGGGAACCCCGGGCCATCTGCACTGCTCTGCTGATCTTGTTGGCTCGATTTTTAGATCATAGGCTAAGTTATTTCTGTGTCATATAGATAAAAAGAATACCAAAATAACAACTATGCGGGGATCGAATGTTCTTCTTAATCGCAAAAAGACGACAGCGGCAAAAGGTTTTAGTCAGTCGCTGGTTTTTCAGCCACTCTGACCTAAAACTCTTATGCCTCCCACTTTTCTGGCAGCGTTGTTTTGCTATTAGTTCAATAAAAGCCTGTGAGAGAACTCGTAAAAGGTTTCCTCTTAAAATCGACTTTGTTATACCACAATGTAATTGTACATCTGTACTCCATGACATAGTGACACAGGGCGGCGGCAATTTTGTCCCGAATCATGTAATTAACTTCGGAGCCGAGATGAGCCATGAAAAATCCAAAAAGAAAATTTAGGTCCAAGGTTTTAAGTTATTAAACGTTGAAAGCTGTTGAAAGTTGCTAAATTAAAGCTTTGTTCCGCTGAAGCTTTTGTTTTAGATTAAAGTTATTTTTCAAAAATATTGTGTTGTAGTTTTTTTCATCAAATCCATTTTGATTATTTCATATAATAAAAAAGCTTTGTATGAGTGTGAAAATTCAAGAACATGCTGTTAAGATCTGAACGTTTTTATCGGTTATGCTGGTTGTTTTCACAACAAAGGACATAATTATATAGTTATTGACAGAAAATAAATAGATTGATAAAAATAAATCTCAAACCCGATCATTTACACCATGAACAAATGGACATATTATTTTAGATAGAGATCTTCATTTCAATATTATGACAACGTTTTATAGCTTAATATTATATCTATATTTCTGTGGGGCTCGTAGCTATGCCACTACCCGGCAGATCAGTCGATCTGCGATGTTAAGCCGTGATCGCCGCGGTCAGTCTTGTGATGGGTGACCGTTTTCACATGTCGAGACCCCACCGTGCTTCGGAAGGCACGTTAAGCCGTTGGTCCTGCGCCTGATTTCTCTCCGGTCGTGTCGGTCTACCGTCCCATCGGATTATGAGAGTGAGGGAATAGGGAGTGCACCTGTGTCTGCGCGCATACTTGTGCACTATAATATCTCCTGCGCAGATGGCTAGTCTCAGCTGAGACAGGCCGCCGAGACCGAAATTCGGTCAGGAGGGCATTATAGCTTAATAGTTCGAAGGCAATGGGTATAACCAGTATAGGTTGTACATATGTAATGCTCTCAAATTACAGGTCGCTTCAAGGCAATATATCGCGTGGTTAGTATCAGTTAGAGCAGCAACAAAACTCTTGTGTTACGAATTATGATTCAAAGTATGCATCGTAGATGTACTATATATCTACAGAACTGCCATCATATCAAATATTTAGACAAGATATAAAGCCAGTTCATACGTGTAATTTATAATTCACTCACAGCTTCGGGTTGCACTGAAATTTGCAGTAAGTTCCGTGTAGCCGGCACCCAGCTGCATAATTACTGTGTCAAGCTGGCTTTAAGTACGACTTAACTTGAATTGACTTTTGGCTATTGGTCGTACCTATGTTCTCGTTAAAACCTTTATGACGTAAAATTAGTTTTGGTTGTAGGTGTTAGAAGCTGGTTGCGGTTTTAGCACGGAATTGCTTTGAGTGCATATGTTTGGGGAAATGTTGAATACCCAATTATTTTAAAATAATATTGACTCTGAATTGATGGAAAAGTATTGAATCAACTTAGTTACTGCGTCCACTTTTCTAAGTAAATACAACACATGAATGAAAATAGACGAGGAACTAATAATTCAGTGCATTTTTCATTACCATTATTGTCACACAAATATGTCGAACGAATAAAAAATGAAGATAGTCAAAGAACTTAAATCCGTCATTAACAACGGTCGTATAACTTTAGAACACAATTACCAAAACCGCAGATTATATTACTATTCATTGTGTGAAACTACAAAGCAAGGTTCGTCATAATTAAACAATTAGTAGCTAATTCTGAGAGTACCTAGTTAATAATTAAACGGAGACAGACTTGCTTAACCCCTGACCTGACCTATGTTCTAGCTTTCAAATATATCTCGCATAAGCGGCCTGTAAAGTAGGTAGTGCGGCTAAGCCGCGCCCAAGCTAAGGCTATTTTTAGCCTTGAGAACTACAAGCTAAGTATTTTAAATAAATGATTTTGATACATTTAAGGAGACTTCTTGACACTTTAATGTAAGGCAGATGTAATGTAGGAGTTTTCACGCAGCCAATTACTCACCGACTGGACTTTTAACGGTTTTAAGAATTCTTGTTTGGAATATTTTCTAGAAATCTAAGAATTAAGAAATTAAGAAGCTCTAATTTTTTGTACAAAGCAAAGAAAATAATCACATTAAAGAAAACCAAATAACGTCTTCGCCCCTATAATTATTTTTCCAATTTGATTAAGATCCAAATAATGTCATTTATATGGGAAAATTAATTTCGAAAGAAAATTAAATCGGTTCCACACCGGCGAATAATGATACTATCGTATTTTATAAAATACTTAAACCGAATTGAGAAGTCGACAACCTCCTGTATGCTGGAGTCAATTAAAATTGCACGAAATTGACTTCAAAATTGTAGTTCAACAAACATTCTTGGTACATGCTGAATACTTTGTTTAAACGAACAGGTTTAAAGAAGTTTCTTATGAAACCGAGCTGGCTTAAACTAGGTTTAAAGAAGTTCTTATTACACCGAGCTGGCTTGTTTAAATATGCTGAAAGTATTTATTCCATTACGTTGTTTCATAAGTATGTACATTTTAATGCCACTTGCCGTGTGGTATCCGGCCTAGAATTGACCATCCCCTTTCCTCCCATGGATGTCGTAAGTGGCGACTAAGGGAAAATCCAGAAGATGGGCAGCAGCGTCCTCTGTAACTTGACAACCAACACTGTGATCGCCAAGCCGCTTGCCAAGCGTAGGGATTATGCACCCCCCTCCCCTTCTAAAAGAGGAAGGCCTTTGTTCAACAGTGGACGTCTTCCGGCTGATGATGATAATGTCACTTTATTTAATGAAAGTATCAGTTATTTAAACATGGTTTGTTTATAGTGTGTGTCATTGGATACCATTTATTAATAAAAAAAACAATGTTTATGCAATATATTATTTCACGATATAGAGTTAAAAGACGTTTTAGCATCGTTTATATGAGTAAGATGTATGTTTTATAGCTTATCACGACTACACTAATCTGACTGTAATGAAATTTAAAATAAAAACCCTACAGAAGGATGTAGGTTACTTAGTATCTCGGAAAATACGCGGAAAATTTTCCACGCTAGCGAAGCTGCGAGCAGAACCTATTTTGTAAGGAAGTTGTGGTAAAAAAAGGATTTATTAAACAAAAAATATCAGGCATGTATGCCTATATTTGTATGAATAGTGTAAACATAAAATCCGTGTACAAATAACCTTGATACTGGGACTACCTTAATTAAAGACATTAAATAATGCAGAACACAATTCTACCGTTGTTAAAGTATAAATGTAAGTAAATATGTACTAAAACTATTAAATACTAAAACCAATTCAATTCCACCAATCATAGAAAAAAGCTTGACAGCTGACAAGACAAACAAAAACTTAAAAAACTACAATATTTCCATGAAATACTTATAATTAGTTGACGACAAAAGCAGTCAAGCTCCGCTTTAATCTGCAAAAAAACGTGAAGTTGAAAGTTTAAGTAGAACCTTAGCAACGACAGGGTAAGTTGTATCGGATAATTTTAGAGATGTGGAGGTCGGGGCGGGGTATCGATCGCGGAGGTAACGTTCGGGCTCGACACAACAGTTACGGTAGGTATATTCTTGCCTTGAACCTTGCCTCGTAATAAAGATGGCATAGAAGATACAGCGCGGGATAATATGAAACTAAGCCTGGCTGTTGTAGATTTCGGGTTAATTTTCCGGTTATCGAATAAAGTGTTCTGTCTCGAAGAGTAGGAAATTATTTTTTTGTTTTTTATGTCTAGGTATATTTGTGAATAATATTGTTTTTATCCCTTGTGATCACAAATTGTGATGTTTGATAATTTTTACCTAGATATTATAACATTTACACGACAATCTTTCATTATTTGCAATTTTGCAGGAACTGTAATTTAAACTCCATAGACTACTATTTTTATGTAGTTATTATAATATTACATGTTGGACCATGCATTTGTTCCTTTTTTAATAATTTATTATTCATATTTTTTTTTATGGCCTCGGCCTGTTCTAAGTTTATGACCAGAATTTTGGAGATTCATGGTATAGTACAGGTCCTCATAAAATACGCGTCCTCTAGACTCATAAAGGGATTTTGGGAGATCTTGGTATACCAGAATGGAAAAAAATACCGTCCCACACAACACAACAATATTAAACATTAAGAAGGCCTCACAATAAAAAAAAATTGTGACAAAAATATAAAACATGAATTTAAGAATTGAATTTAACTTAATTTATAATATAAAATTCTAGTAATTATTTCATTTTATATTTCACCTTACATTTATTACCTAAAATTTGACTCAAATTTAAAATTATTTTGAATAAATTGTACACTAATAAAGAAATAAATAAAAAGAAAATATATTATAATATACATGTTCTATGCTGAACAAAAGCAATCTTCTTCGAAATTACCCGTGCAATATAGAAATATAATTTTATACTCAAATGGACAAAGAGCGTACTTTGAAACTGTTTGTTGAATTTTATACACACGTACAAAATAAGTACTTATACTCATCGACAGAAGTAGGAGGATTGTGTTTTATCAAAAATATATTAATCACTTTTGTTATATTATTATTTTATTAGTATTTCATTTATAAATATTTAAGTAAAGAAACTTGTCAAATATAAAGTTACATATTTAATAAGTTATTTTATTAAAAGCCAAACAAAAAAACATACATTCGTGGTGGGTCAGATTAAGATGTACGATAGAACGAACTAGGCATACATAACGAACCCAAGAAGTTATTTTTTTATTAATTTGAAAAAATACGTCGCCGCTCACTATAAATGTCTCCTGTATCGTGAATTGAAAAAAATTAGCGGGTAACACCGCGGAGCACAGCTAGTAAATTATAAATGTAAGATTGTCAGACAAGCCTTGTCTTACAATCTGATGCGGTTGTTTTGGCACGGGCACGATAGCTCTCGGGGTGCTCATCTTATTTTACAACGTTGTTAGTAGATCCCCAGAAAACACCCATGCGGAAGATTTACATTTTGTAATTTTACCTTCTTCACTGAGGTTTGTAGGCAGCAAGATATTTTACAGTTGAACAATTTTAACAATATTTTCCAGTGTATTGTATTCAGGAACAGTCAATGAGATCAAGTAGAAAAACGCCGCGCTACTTATAACAATTTACGAGTGATTTATTTAAAAGAAATACAATTAATTAATAATCAAAGTTTATTAAAAATTATGGCTTTCGGACATTTGAATTTTTTCGAATATTTGATGTAAAAACGCATCTCATTAAAAGTATCCGTCAGATTTTTACTGGCGCTTGTGTGAGTGCCCATTAGTAGAGCAGTCCAGTAAAAACTTAACATTCGTTTGAGCGAAATTCGAAAAACATCCGTATAATATAATAAAGATGAATTTTTATTTAGGTATTCCATAATTATGGTCATTAGATAACCGTGACGAGCTTATTAGTGCAGAGTAATTGTGCGTTTCAATTTGCCAATCGAGCTTGATTTGGCAAATGGTGGTACGATAATTATTTCATAACTTAGCGTTTGAGGTCAAATTTTATAAATTTACGCACCAATGATAGACGAAAACTATGTATTTCATAAAACTGCTAAAATTATTTCGTAGACTTTCATAAATGCAAAGTGCACTTAAGATCTGTAGGGTACAAGCACAGTAAATACAGAAGTACAAGTTTATTTCGGAAAACTAACTAAATAACATTTCCACGCGGTCGTATTCAAGCTGCGGTCACAGCTAGTTCCTAAAGTGATTGCTTCCTAACGCATACTAATATTGAATGCTCACGGTAAAGGAAATATTACTTGTAGAGTTATCAGGTTTACGGCTTTGAGACCTGAGCTATAACATAATCAATATGTTATAGGTCAGATCTCAGAGCCTGGATCTTCACATCAAAGTTCTAGGCTTGTCTAAAGCTATTAGTGGCGTTTGACCGGTAGGTTTACTATGTGTGACTATAGATATCTTGGGACAACTCATACACGGTCATCTGGTCCCAAAATAGGCAGAGCCTGTATTATGGTAACCAGACAACTGATAAACATATTTATATATTTCTAAATACATTTATACATACAATAAAACAGTAACGAAGTCAAAACTGTACATTGAAGATATTAAAAAAAAACATAATATAGATAAATTACACCCATACACGAAACAAATCAATAAGCTCATCATCAAAGATTTGTCCTGGGTGGGAATTGACCCACGACCTCCGGTTTAGAAGTCAGGGTCACTAACACATATATATTAAATTTTAAGATAGTGCTCTATAAATACTCCTTGTAAAGCTTGCATTTTTCGAAAAATATGTATATCTTTATGAGTCACTTAATTAATACAGTTGACGGGTAGAAGTAGGTATCATTATTAATGCACTATTTCCAAGAAGCGTTTATAAACACTACCCCTATTCCCAATTTATCAACGATAGGTTAAACACAATGGTTCGGAATGCACGCGCTATTTGTTAGGCAAATATTTGTAATGATAATCGGATACGTGATCCAATTCAGCGGCCCTGTGAATCGAACGTAGATTGCTTCGTAGTAAACACGCAATGAAATTATTGTGAACAATTATGTGTCAATTATGCGTGCTTCTTACACAATTTCCTCCTTCGTATCATAGAATAAGGCTCTTAGAGGGAAAGGAGGAAGTTTGAGTGAAAAGGTCGGTACGTGAGTGAGATATTAAATTGCACGACATAGCGTGTGCGTTCTTTTGTTTTACTTGTATTTTATTTTCTTGATAACCATTTTGACGACGAGTTCACCGACTCACGACTCACACGGAATGGTCATCATTCCCTGCCGACACGTGAATCAAGTTATCAACGACAAAACGATACGACACTTCCTCGCACAATGACTCGGTTCAAAACGGAGGTGGCCTATCAAATGATAATAGAATATGATCAACCGAAGGGGCCTGGCGAGTCGTGCGACGCTGTGCGCAGATTTATTTGACATTCGAAAAAAACTTGAAACTCATGTGTAGAATTTTGCGACTCAGTATCGTAGAGTGCATTTCGCTATAAAATATAATGGTTGATTTTTCCGCTGTTCCGGGTAAAAGTGCCGCTTTTAGAGAGAGTGTTACGTAATTCGTATAGAGTGATATGGTAGGTGTAAGTGATAGCGACTATTCGATTGTGTTACTGGATGTTTGTACTGCACATAAAAGTTTGTGTGAGAACAGTGAGTTTGACTGGGATTTTTGCATTTTAAGCAGACTGCAGGATTTTCGTTCGTCCAGCGTAAGGTAAATTGGTTTTGTTTTATATGTTAAAGTATTGTTCTATGTACTGAGTTAAGACGAATATGTAAGTGTATATTTAAACGGTATTATAGTTATGTAAGATTAGTAATCAGCTCGTTAGTTTGAACCTCTTGCACTGTTGACGCACCAACGCGTAAAACTTCGATTATTTTAGTGAACAACCTAATAAAAATACTAATTGAAATAACAAATGATAACAGAAATTATTATGTCAACAAATTTAAAACATCTTGGAAGTAAATTTCTTGGTGCAGAAGTTTTAAAATTGAATATATTTTTTGTTTATTTTTACTGTATTTCAATAATACTCACCAACCTCATCCTAACTGAATTACAAGATATTGAAAAACACCTTTATGATGGGCTAAAGATTTTATTCCATAGTTAAACGTGAATCGTGGTTTAAAGTCATAATATCTTGTAGTAAAAAAACAAGGAAGCTTCGTCAGCTACACAAAAACTATCAGTTTTATATGTATTTTAGATCATAGGTCCAGCCGATATCACTACGAAGGTGAACATAAAAATAGTAAACAAAAACATCTTGATATCAATATTAATAAAACAGTCACTTTAAATTCCCCACGGCCTACACTTCCTGCGGCGCAACCTTGTACTGAAAACTTCTTCAAGGTCATTCCTCTCAATTGAAAGATACACGCAGAGACTTCGGCCCACCCGAAATGTTTGTATGGCTATTCCCAAAGTTAGAAAAACTACTAATGTATAAGTACTGCGTTCTGTAAGATAAGTATTTAGGGCTACGTATTGTTACTACCATTTAGCCGTTGCCTATAGGCCGTTGCCACTAATAATATACATTTCCGGATAAGTGGAAAAGCTTGTCAGCAATTGTTTGAAAACTGCCTAGCACAATCGGCCAAACGGTCCAGTAAATTGCTATTAGGTTTTAATATAGGTAATTTTTAAGCTAAAATTAGTAAGTAATTACAAGACTCGTAGGTAAATCTTAGATGTATAAATGACTTCCAATAAGCTAGCTCTCAACTCTTATTATTTACCTATTAACTTTCTCTAGTGTATAGGACTATGTTTAGGCCATGGGCCGTGGCCATGTAGGCCATGAAGTGTCATCATCATCAGCCAACGACGTCCAATGTTGAACATAGGCCTCCCTGTTTAAGCGGGGGGATTTGCCATAATCCCCACGCTTGGCAAGCGGCTTGGGGATCGCAGTATTGGTGGTGGAGTTACAGAAGACGCTGCTGCCCATCTTCTGAATTTTCCCTTAGTCGCCTCTTACGACACCCACGGGAGGAAAGGGGGTGGTCAATTCTAGGCCGGATACCACACGGCACCATGAAGTGTAGACACTTACTATTTTATTTGCAATTTAGGGCAGCTTTTTGCCTCCTAGAGTCTACTTTGTGTCCCCAAAAGCTGTCTTAAAAGCCTCAACACTTATATCTCCCTAAAATAATGGTGTAGTTCTTCTTATCGGTCAATGAACAACCTGGTGCCAGAGGTTAAACCGCTTGTAGGCCTCTGACATGGTTTTACACACCGTTGAAAAAACGCTCAGATATGCCAGTTTCTGTACCTGCGTGTATCAGTATTCCGTTTCAGATTCCGTATATCTTGCTTTACTGATTTATCCATCCGGAATGTAGCAAACACTCTAAGAGGACCCACGAACTTCAAATGCGATTAAAGCTATTTGAATACTCATGAATATTTTAGCTCTATTGTTGAAATCCCCTAATACCTATTATATTACACGACAAATATGAATTATAAATGTATATTTCTGTCTGATTAGGTACGAATACATACTAATAAATTTTATAGTGTATACAAATAGAAGTTGAGAAATTCTCCTGTACGTATTTAATGGAGTTTTATACTATTAACTAACAAGCTCCAATTAATCTTATTAAAAATTCAAGTAAAATTAATGCTATAAATTCTTATCTTGAGAAATAAGCATTGAATATTAATCCTACAATCGAATAGATAGCCTACCTATTTAAGACATCTAGACTACTTTTTGATCGCAGTAACATTATTTTTCGATCTATCCTTAGCTCTGAATTATTTCTATCCAAGTTTTATCTCTATACAAAAGTCTAACTTACAACATTTTAGTCGACAGTTCTGAGGACACTCGGAATGCTTTTATGACAGCTGTCGAGGCGCCAGAAGAGAGAAATAGCCAAGATTATTTTGAGAAATTGTTATAAATATTTTATGTTTCACCCGACCGTACCTCAACATGTACCCCTCACAAATATTGTAAAGCTTGTTAACTCAGATTTATTCATTCATGATTTACAGAACATATTCCGCGACGCTCGAAGCTCGATCATATTCATTTAAATGTTGACGACATGTAAATTTAAAATTATACGCTCTAGTTATTTTTGTACAAAAATGTTATACAAAGAAAATGAACTGCATTTACACATTATTTCGCTGTTGATTTATTATTACATTTGGGTAATAAATGCACATAATATTTCCTGCAAATTAAACACTGCGGTGCACGGTGGGGTAAAAGCGGTATCTCGCTTTCACATCTTAAACTGTCCTGCTTTAAGAGTTTATTTCTACAGAACATCACCGATCTGATTAGTCTGATATCAGCGAATGTACTTAATGTTCGCTGATATCACACAATATCCTTATTCTAGCGATTACGTAGCATGTTCGCGGAATACACTTTGCTTAACTAGTGTGGTCATACCTTTAAAGTGGTTAGATCATAAGTCATTTGTAATTGTCAAAACACTAACCCATCACTCACAAGGAACACAGAACATAACTTGATACTTAATTAAATGCTTACCTACATACATTATAATATACGTAGACGGGTTTAATGTCCAAACTCTTGTAGCCACAATTAATTGCTTATGGTTTTAGGTAATGGGCCAATACACGAAATTAACAGTTACGCTTGATTGGCAATGAATATAAACTCGTGTGTTACAAGTTTATAGTAACCCTTTCTATGCCTATAATATAAATTATGTACCTATAGCTATAGGTATATTTTAATTATGTAGATACATAATTTATGATATAAAGATAAGTATAAATAAAAGTTTCCTTTCGTACTGGGTTCTATTTATTAGTTTTCGTTTACCACCATTATCATTATGTAGATTAATTTATAGATCGCCTAAAACGTTTTTAATTATAATAGGACAGAGCGCTTTGTCAGTTTTAGTAACACCATCCATTTCTAAAATATGAACATCAATTAAAATATTTTCAGGAGACACAACGATTTAGTTAAAAATGAATGTAACATGCAACAAGCTTAAATAATTCTGTATTTTTCCAAATGTCTGACGAATCAAACGTTTCTATTTTCATGTTTTCCGTCAGTTGTTACAGCAGCGTATAAGCTCCCACAACAAGGAAATACGACATGCTACATACCTATACATATTTATGAACATTACCTACTACTTATGTTTATTCGTAGCGGCAACAAAAACACGTGTACCGTCCCACTCGTAAAACGGCTACACACGTAGGTATGTACAGTCGCCCTCATAAACTTCACGACGCGACGGAAAGGATCGTTCCCTTTGTTTTCTGTGTTAATTAACGTTATTATTTCCTTAGTCGTTTGTCCAATTTGGGCAACTTAGGAACGTTTTCGAAAAAATAAAGCCATGTGAATGTATGGGCAGATGTAATTGATTGTAACTTAATTATGTCTTTGGTATGTGTAAACGTTGAGTGATTAAGTAAGGTTAGCTCGCGCAGGCATTACGTAAGGATAATCTGATAGTAACGTGACCTAGGTAATGTATAAATGGATAAATGAGAGACAAAATATATTAAGCTACTTTCTAGACGTCTAATCAACACGAGAGGTGACTTTACCCGAACCGTACTATTAAAATGTATGGTCTATAAGTCATGAAATTGATGGTCAGTACAAACTAGCTAGAGGCCTTTTACTCCGGCTAAGCAGAGCTTCTTCAGAGCTAACTGCGAGAGACAGCATCGAAAAAGAACGGTGCGAGGTAAGCGTCACATTCTACAATCTTAAACTCCTGGAAGTTATATAAACATGACATGACTACATGACACCAGTCAGCGAAACACGACGCCGCCACTTCGTGTGTAGTATAGTTATATAATTGTATGTGTTTATAGTATTTTTAAGTTATATTAATATAGTATTGTATTTATAGTTATGGGCCTTTGATGCCTGAAATAAATGGATATTATTATAAAAGAAAAGCTTCGAATTCATAACACGCTTTGGTATTAAATCAAAGAAGTTGGCTCTAATTTGAATAAATTGAAAGCACTAAATTATATTTGTGGTTTAAGACTCTTAGGCTCTCATCTCTTTTGGTCAATGGGTTTTGCGTTACAAGGTTTACTAAGTACCCACTTATTTTGATCTTGTAAACGAATTTCCCAAAAACCTTTTATGTTTCTGTCCAGTTGTCTAATTAATGATAACAAACAGTACTGGCACTAGGTGCTGTTACAATTGTTAGACACGAATTTAACCTTCTATACCTTCATGCTTTACTTATGTTCATACATTTTTAATTACAATATCACCATTCAACTTAAGATAAACAGAGAGGCAAAGGTATTCAAAAAAGTACGCTATTCTTGGTCTCAAGCCATTTTCATGTGTTCCTTTTCTATGTTTAGCTTTAGGAAAATCGTCGCTCCGCAGCTTAAAGCCATTCCTTTCCTTCACCTTAAATTTATAAATCTTTACTGGAGAATTTGGATCCTAATAGGTATGCAGCTATAGGTGTCTAATTTAGCGTTCAGTTCTAGCAGCATTTTATACAATTAGCACTTTAACTCCCTTATACATAAAAAATTTGAACTTTAAACCAAGGATTAAATTATACTGACACTGTCGTTTGCATATAAAAGAGTAGACATGTCAATAGTCTTAATACGGGGTTTAGTTGATGCCGGTATGATCCTCGTTTACGAATAAGAGGGTAAATGATTCTACTATTACCTTTGATTTGAATCAACAACTACGACTATCATCGTATGAGCCATTTGAACACTAATCTAATGTTCCAATTTGATTAGTATCTGTTAATTTGCTGGCATTAGTAGCCACGGTCATCAGTTTGTTCATGATTGTACTCAAGAGTCGACAACAAGTGAGCTACACCCAAGTGCTTCGAGATCAATCACCTAAGTCTAGACGCTTTGTACGTGGTACTCCGGTATGTAGCTGTTATTATTAGTTTCCACAGTATAGAGTACCATTTAGATCAATAACTCAATCAAACTTGAACAATTTAGAATTATTGGTTGGCCGTTCGTCAGCCTACGCTCGGCCGTTATTCAATAATACAATTATATGAGATGCAACAATTTAGCTAACGATTAAACTCGAGCATAGAGTATAACATTTCAATAGTAATTCCATTTCAGGTATTAAATTTTTTTCTATTTTAAATAATATAATTTAACCAATGCAAGGATTTAGGATTTATTCATAGTATTAGTTTTATTAGAGACATATCTAAACGGTTGGTCGACTCTTCACGTGACCAAAGGGCTGGTTTGTTTTTCGGCCAAAGAATTAGCATTGCCATTCAACGTGGCAATGCCGCCAGCCTTTTGGGAACCCTGCCAGTCGACAGTGATGAGGAGGAATATTTTGATGCATAATTATTTGATGTTTTTTGTTTGTATATATTTTTAGTTTTAATAATAGAAGTATAGTATAGAAGGTAGTATAAAAACAATCGTGTGTGTATATAATGTAAATTGTTCATAGTATTTAAATGCAAGTTTGTATTTTGGATTATAAAGAAGACTACTGCGGAAACTCTCAAGCGGCGGAAGTATAATAACTTAATTGGTAATTATATTTTTGAGCCGTTTGGGGTCGAAACACTCGGGTCATGGGGTCCGAGTGCGCGTCTCTTATTTAGAGACATATCTAAACGGTTGGTCGACTCCTCACGTGACAGGGCTGGTTTGTTTTTCGGCCAAAGAATTAGCATTGCCATTCAACGTGGCAATGCTGCCAGCCTTTTGGGTACCCTGCCAGTCGACAGTGATGAGGAGGAATGTTTTGATGCATAATTTTTTGATGTTTTTTGTTTGTATATATTTTTAGTTCTAAAGTTTTTTATTAGTTTCGTGTCCTATGTTTTAATTAATATACGTAAGTAGTACCGTAGGTAGAAAAAAAGCATTAAAATCAATTCGGAAACGGTGTTACGATCAACAAGCCCACCACTCGTGCCCATCGTTGCAAGTCCTGTAAGCCAGAATCTATAGAGATAACCATTGAGAACCATCGATGCAATGAATTACGAATTGATTAAAGCAGAAAAACTTAAAAATAAACTTCGGATTATAAAAATTCATTTTTACTGTGTGTGTCATACATGTATCTATGGTATAACTAAGTGTGACCAACCCAACAAGTCTGACGGTAAAAATAAAATACGTCGCAGAGTACTCCGCGTCCTAAATAAATACAGAACGTGTTTCATCCCCGGCTTAAACAAGTGTGTACACGACACATTTACGTACTTACGTAGGTGTGTGTTGATTTTCATTCAGATTTCGAGATGAAAGGAAAATAGAGAGCGTAAGCGAGCGTTTCGGCACTTTAATAGAAGAACCGATTGAAAGAAGTTGTTAGCGTGGCTTTTAGTTGTTATCACAAGTCAAAACGGGAGAGGCGGCCTTGTGTCGTAGGTACCCCGGAGAAGACCTACGGCGCGCGTCGTGTCGAAAAGTCACAATAATTAACATGTTCTGGTCGAGGTACCTACTCTTGAATATGCATTTTCATAACTTTTTACACGACTACCCAAAACAAGGAGTGTAATGTTTTCAGGGTTCATGTATGTATGTAGTACATATGTAAGTATGTATACATGTATGTATGTATGTCAGTTTCTTTATTCCACCATAACTTCTGAATGCCTAAACCGATTTTGATGTATGGAGTGTCGTTAAAAGTCTTACAATATCGCGAGTAACATAGGCTGTAAAAAATGAAACCAATAAAAAAATATAATAAAAAAAATTAAAAACACGACGGCCACATTAAAAAAGTCTTCATTTGAGTCATAATTGAATTATACAAGATACTATCTACGATTTAAAAAAAATAGTAATGATTAATTTTATTGATGTAAGATAAGCGAAAACGACATTTATTATACTGTTTTTTAAGCAGGTATTTGTATACATGCATGCATAATTGCATGTATCCTTATTTTATCTTGTCAACGAGTAATAACTTAAAACGGCTATCACAGAAAATCTTTTATTATGTATTGTGTAGGTAATATCAGTTCTTTTCAATCTATCATTCATTCATTGTCAAACCTTTTCTATTCTAGTTAATATCTGGGTTACGTGGCCAAGTGACCTTCGAGGCCGAACAGGAGTTTAATACCCATTTTATATTATTATTGCCTATTGTGTGAAAACTTAATGACGTAGCGATATTGTGTTATAACAGCTTATGCCTTTTAGTAGTCACATTCGTCGAAACATGATTATGAATACGAAATTTTAGTACGGTACATTGCTTGGTGGGTCTCATTTTCAGTGCTTATTTAAAACCTCTTACAAATTAATTAAGTACGTACATATTAAAAATATGAATCAATAAACTATCTTAAATCACATTGTTGAACATCTGATACGATTAGTAAATACGTGCTGGGAGATTTGCTTCTAAATCTCCCAGCACGTATCAATCAATTGTGGTAAACCAATCAGTGCTTATATTGACTTTTATAACACTGTAGTTTTATCAAATGAAAATATTACAGTCCTTTTTTTGGGCAGTCGTGTTAAAAGAAACAAAAATTCATCAACGCGGCAATGTTCTAAACTTCACAATTCAAATATTTAACATCCCTTCTGAAACCGCGAATACAAAATTAAACTAATGGCATTTTACTTCAAAAAGTAAGCGTAGGTAAGCGTACACATAAAAAAGTAGCAAAACTGAGTAAAAGCTTTATGTGGAAATAGCTGCAGCAGAATGTAACACAGTCACAGACGAAATACTTTCAGCGTATCGATCGTACGACAGCTAGGGTTGTGCCACAAAACTTGAAACAACGGTTGACGGGTGACAGATGACAAGTGACAGAGGTGTCAAGCTGAAAAAATTCCGGGACAAATGTCATAATGACAACTTTCATTTCGGGAAAAGGTTTACTCAAGCAATTGCGAAATATTGTAAATTGTCTGTTCTGTTTGGTAATATTTTCGCCAAATCTTATCAGTTTGTACTGTAAAACTTAGTAGGTACCTACTGTAAAACTAAAAACTCTTTTTTTTTTAATTACCTACTTTACGATGAGATTGTCAGCATGACGATGTAAAGCTACTTCAATTATACTTTGGCATAGACAATAAAGACATTCACTAGGGTAGGTACCTACTTCAGTCTGCTTGTGCTCAATTACGAAGCAATTAAAATACTGTCAGCAGCTAATGAAATTTTATTTAAAAATGGAACTCCAGTTCTTGTCTAACGTTTATCTTTAAATAGGTATATATATCTACCCATTGATGGTGGAGGTAGCACCATTCATATAACAAGAATTGTAAATTTGTCGTCGACAGAATTCATTTATTGGTTACTAATATTCGATCGGTAAATATTTTAGTCTTCACCAAATGTATGTATTCTAGTATTAATGAAGGCAGCATAGCAACGAGGGTCAAAACATAACGATACAAATTAGACAATAGTATCGACGTATAATAAATTATTACTTTATTTCACCTTGTGTCAAAGACAGGGTTCTCACGTTTCCACTTAATTCTTATTTACCTACTTATTTATTAATTACTCACCTACACTAACACTTTAATAAATATAATACATTATAGGTTATGTAATGGTAACTGGTATGATATGATCTCAGCAAACGGAAATTCGTGGTCTCAGATTCTCCTCAGGGCAACAGCGGACTTTACGTGTTTAAAGCCAGAACTCAGTCACCGTTTTGAAAACTGGTGTTATACAGAGTTGCAGACTATTATCTAGACGCTAGATCACAATGAAATTCACCGTATCGGATACCTTTCATGTTAGCGTAAACGATTACTGCCATACGTCAAGATCCGATAACCCGCACGTCAACGAGTATTGAATTCACAATTTTGTATTTGAAACAATATATTCGGAATGTAGCTTCGTAATACAATATTTTTAAGTACACCGCCTACGGGACACTAGTTAATAATGTAACAAAAGATTTTGTAGCGTGTAATTCTCATATACATATGTAGGTATGTAGATTTTAAAGTTTTACCGTTTCCTAAGCCTCTTCATCTTATCGTATGGTTGATGAACAACCTGGTGTCAAAGTTTAAACCGCCTGTAGGCCTCTGACATGGCTTTGCACACCTAAACCTGTATCTCAAATACATACATAATTGATTTGATTAGATATTAAATGACGTTTTCAATTCATCAAGTTTGTGTTGTCTAATACACTTTCGATTATTAACTTTAAAAAAGGCGTTAGTATTTTCCGCCCAGACTATCTCGCAAGCATAAGATGGTTATATTAGATAATATCGATACTAAAAGGAGTATTCGTACTAATTTATCATGTTTACAAGTTCGTAGCCGGCAACGTTGGTCCAATAAACATCTTTATTATGGCAAGGACGAAAAGTCAGGTGCATTGACCTCAGAGTCCCATCTCACAATCCACTATCCCGACGTCTATCCCGAATTAGTATTCTTTGTCCATTCGCCTTCGGTAGAGAAGTATATTCTCTAGATGGATGTAAATGTGTTCTTTTAGGTACCTATATACTCGTATTCGTCCTACGTAATTTGTAGAGTTCGCGTCTACTGTTTCACTCCGTTACGGCAAGCTTATAAATATTAATGTAATATAATGTTTTTGTTGTAAAACTACGAAAATAATGTTTTAGGTATAGTACCTTACTTAATTTCTCGTTTACAAGATTTTTGATTGAGTCTGTTTTGAAATAAATTGAAGTATCTACTAATGGTAAAAAATCTTAAAGCTGCTCGTACAACCTAATAAAGAAATGCAAATCTGGTGTCAAATGTTTTGACGTAGGTATAAAAAGTAAATATTTCCACAACACTAACAATGTTAAGTATGTAAATGCGCGACACTGTACGAATGGGTCACATTTCCATCCCTTGCAGGATTAATGGATCTCGGTGCGGTATAAAGCATTGTGATGTCCAGCCCTAATGTATGAATATCTTGCATAAATATGTCACATGTAGGATATTGTGTATGTAATGACGAATGTTTTTGAAATATGGATGAAAAATATGGATGATGGATGAAATATACATTATCAAGCCTGAGGTAGTAGGGACATTATGGGGCTACTTGGTTCTCATTAATGGGGCAAGTGGTATTATGGGGTTAGAATTATAAAGTATTAGAATAATACAATTAGAAAGTTTTAAAATTAACTAAGGAAGTAAATAGACGATTTCGGCTAAGTTGAAGCCGCGATTCTCAACTACCCTTCAATTGACGGCGATGCATTTATTAGATACTTAGTGTGTCGCGCGGTGTTACTCGCTACATTTTTTCGGGATATAAAGTAGCCTGTCTATTAATCCAGGGTGTCAGCTACCTCAATATCAAATTTTATCAAAATCGGTCAAGCGGTTTGAACGTGAAGAAGTGACAAACATAAAAACACACAAACATTCGCCTTTATAATATTAGTAAGATTTTATTATTTTTAAATAATTCAATAAGTCCAATACAGGCGCGATGGTACTCGTATATCATGACAAGGCAGAGTGTTCAATTGCATATACGCAGACCCACACTTTCCCTCCACGAACTACATTTTTTGGTGTTAATGGTGACATAAAAAGAATAATAAAGTGCATACCTACGGTGACAATGAAACCACATTGCATTGGTACAAGTAATTGCTTGATGGTACACCATAACTTAGTAAAGGTACCTAGATATCATACTTTTTAGCCGAACCTTTTTACACCCTAGTACCAAGGGCAACACTAGTTCAAACACGGTACTATCGCGTGTAACGACAACAGGACCGCTGTTTTGACATCTGTCGTCACCAACGTTCGTTATAAAGTTATGTTCTGGTTACCCAGTTACAGAAAATATTTAGAGTTTCAATTACTTTCAGAAATGAAACCAAACAAGTTAATTTAGTTTTGGATGTAGTTACAATAGGTGACATAGTTGTAAACACTGGCTGCAGGCTCAAGTCTGGCTGGAGGCTCAAGTCCGGCTAGAGGCTCAAGTCTGGCTGGAGGCTCAAGTCTGGCTACAGGCTCAAGTTTGGCTAGAAGCTCAAGTCTGGCTAGAGGCTCAAGTCTGGCTAGAGGCTCAAGTCCGGCTAGAGGCTCAAGTTTGGCTGGAGGCTCAAGTCCGGCTAGAGGCTCAAGTCTGGCTAGAGACTTAAGTCTGGCTAGAGGCTCAAGTCTGGCTAGAGGCTCAAGTCTGGCTAGAGTCTCAAGTCTGGCTAGAGGCTCAAGTCTGGCTAGAGGCTCAAGTCTGGCTGAAGGCTCAAGTCTGGCTGAAGGCTCAAGTCTGGCTAGAGGCTCAAGTCTGGCTGGAAGCTTAAGCTGTCTCGCCTTTTTGTCCAGGAAAATATTCGGAAAAAGAATAGTTGGTAAAAAATAATAAACAAACGTTCTGGATTACTTCTTTACATTTAATTGGCCAAAAGCAAAAAAATATTTTTACATTGAACAATTTTAAGTCTATAAAAGTCTATTAAAGCATCTATTTAAATAAAGGTTATGTACATATTGTTAATAATACTTTGCCCGCTGTATTACTTCTTCTTCTTATTGTATGGTTGATGAACAACCTAGTGTCAGGGTTTAAACCGCTTTATTACTATAAAATATTTAAAAAATACTACCATTTATGCTCATAAAATATTTCATGTAATAAATCTTTTCTCGTAGCATAATTGTAATTAGTTAAAACAAGAAACAAAAGATTATACTTTCCTGATTGTACTAGTTGCTGAAGAGCTTAGGAGCTTAACACGCTTAAAGACCTAACATTACCTGGTGGGTGTGTAAATTCACACCGTTACAGGTAGGTAACGTTAGCGTTACCGGTAAATTCCCCGAAGGCAGGCTTCAGGGAATTCATAGAGCTTAACAGAAGCTGTACCGAGCTCTCCCAGAATTCTTGTCACTTTATGTTCTTGGATAATATCGGGAATTTGGGATAAGTCTTGAAAGGTCACTGACGAGCCGGTGAGTGACTTGTTTTACTAGTATAAGTAACTTTGACCAATTACGGGCTGGTGAAATAGCAAATGGGGTTTTTGGGTAGGTGTTTTTTTAGAAAAAGGTTTTTAAAAAGTAATCTTAATTTTTGTTTCTTTCGCAAGTACTTGACATTAAATAAAATAATTTTTACAGATTTCATTAATTTATTCTGATTTTTGATACCTGACGTTTTGGATCCATTACAACATTTAAAGTTACCGGTTATTAATGGTAAATTTCATATTATTTCATCTCTATGCAGGCCATGTTTTAAAAACTTTAATACCTTTTCTTTCAAAGATGTTCTTGCAAATATTTCGATACCTGTCTCTTTTAATAAAAAGAGACAGGTATCGAAAGCAAGCCAAAATAATCGAATCTGAGCGTTTTAAATTTCCCAAAGGGCAGAAACTTCCAGGTTTTAATTTTATTTGGAACGTAAAGGACTTTTGCTTTTGTAAGTTAACTGTTTAATACCCGGAACGAGTTTGAGTTCATCCAATATCTTATAACAGTAAAAATATACCCACTATGTTTTCTTTAAAAACTTTTTAATAACCGATACCTGATTTTTCTTTCCTTTCTACTGTTACCAAAACTATTATGAACTTTACTAGTTTCATAAAATTAAATGATACGTAATGAAAGTCCATACAAAGTATTTTTAACGAACTAAGCAAATGTCTTCATCAAAATTTGGGTTCTTGATGTTTCATTTCGGCATCTAATTTGAATAAAGCTTTACCTTCCTCGTCTTCAGCTCTCTTTAGACTGTCATTAAAGTTGTATAAACATAGGTATATGTAAAAGACATCTCCTCTACAGTAATTAAGATTCCAGTACAAATATAGAACTGAACATTGCTTACCTAACGTAACACGTCAAATAAACAGTAATACACTTAGTTCTCCGTCTTGCTTACCCAGCTAGCGTCTCCGAGTAAACTACAGGTTCAACGATCACGTAGTACAGACTAGTTCGTATGTTAACAAATTAGTCGGAGTAACCAATAGGGAAGAGGACAAACACTATAGCTTCGAAACTTCTATTGACATAGAGACAGGCCGTCTGAATGCGTTTGTTTCCACGTGCTAAATTAATCCAATCTCCGGCAGGGACGGGCCGCGGACGACTCCGGTGAACATGACCTAGTGCCCCATGACATCGGCACACCCTACGCCCCCACACCATAATCGCTTGCCGACCTGACACGCACACAAACTTACAAGTAAGTATTACTTCGTATGGAATCGCAGTAACGAATTCGTGGCGGAATGAGCCGAGGATTGTCGTGTGTTTATGTTAAGTTACAAGTAGGTCGAGAACGTATTGGAATGTTCAGCGTGAAAAGGGTTATTGCATAAAAGTATTTATATAAGAATTTAGCTAATTAATTGTAGACTTTGGTATTTACATTGCTTCATCATCATCATCATCATCAGCCCGTTGCAGTCCACTGCAGCTGGACATAGGCCTCTCCCAATGTACGCCAAAAAGCCCATACATACATTGCTTCAATGTTATATAAATATTCACTGCAAACTGTTGACGTCTAGATATAGAAAACTACAATGCGAATTTGCATTTTTTGGAATAAACTGATGTGGTCATCTAGATAAACGGTTCCAATTTATCGTTCTTCCATATGAATTTATTCAGCTTAATAGAAATAAATCCAAGGGTTCCGTGAAGCATAAGTATGCATACAAAGTTATTTTAGCCGCATGGTCAAAAGCACCCATAAAAGATTTATCAAAAGACTTCCAAGCACCATTATGCGCGCAAAGTTTAGTCATTCCATTTTCTCATACAAGTGCAGTAATGGCCCTTTTTATGACCTGACTGATGACCTTCCTAAAGAACGGTTAGAGTTGCGTTTGATTTACATATGTTCGAAAAACAACATCCATGTATGACCTATTTCTCATTTCAAAAAATCTCGTCCACATTCCCAATATTCCAAGGAAATATCCAACGGACTGAGCGATACATTAAACGGCTTATCTATATATAGCTAAACTATAATTTAATTTATTTTTGCTTCAAACGTTTAGATGGAGGTGTTTATTTATCAGGAACCTGTATCCACATTTCGCTGCTCATCATGTCCCATGGTGCCTATTGCTATTTATCTGCCAACACTGGGTTTGTTGCCTCTTTCAACTCGCTTTCTTGCCATTATTAAGCCCACACCGGGTTCAATGTCTCTTACGACTTGCTTTTCCGGCAACACAAAATAATTTTAAATTGAATCCATCTCCTCAACAAATAAAATAAATAGTACTAATGTCGTAATCCTGTTTGGTCGATTTTGAATCAAATTTAGCGCAAGGAAGCACAAACAAACAAGTTAGTTGATAAGGTTTGCGCTCTCGGAATGTTTTTAAACTTTACAGATCTGTTTTGTAACGGAACTCGTGACGAATGTCCTTTCATTTTTTTTAGCTTTTGTCTAAAACATATCATTACTCCAGTTTCATACTTAAAAAAAACTCTATAAAGAAGAGAAAATCTCATACCTCGGAAATTGCATTAACCACGTCTGTGACGAGGCTGACTCAGTAAACAGTATTTTGAAAATAGTTTAATGCATCACTTTATTTGTATCGGATTGCTATATAGAGGTTGTATGTAAGCTAAAACTGAACAATCTTTTGAAAACCTCGGATCTTCTCTGTATCTCGAGAAATAGTACTGCCCAGAATTTGTAATTTTTATAAGACTGTATCACAAGTGACGCTTTCTAGCGATCTTGAGATCATTTCTAAAATCTTGCAGAATAGTGACGGGTTTTTTTAATTAAAATCCTGTCAGCGCCAGCCAGGTGTTATATGTTGTGACCGACCAATATAATTAGACGGGTTTCGTATAAAACAAATTAAAATACCAATATCTGCAAAATGTAACAATATATATTAAGAGCACCATAGACCACTTCTACGAACTGGAATATTTATTGTACAATGCAAAACAGAAAATGTAAACTGATGGAACACAAAAATAAGCATAAAAAAAAGCTTGAGCTCGGGTCAACATAAAAATGAACATTATTAAAAGGTAGGCAAACAGAGGTTTATCAATTAAGAAAGAGCTTCAACGCCAGGGGGCGCTCCCGTAGAATCACTGCATTAGTATTCGTGCTTCGTCCACCAACGATAGAATATTCAGCTCGCCAATATGTGCCGTACGTACTTCAATCTAAATGTATACGAACATTATTTTTTGATACGTGCCTCTGCGAGCGGTAATAAAGGGTTTCAGATTTATGAAGACTGAAATAGAATTATGGTTGGTAATAAACATTTGTCTATTCAGCTCACATAACGATACCTGAGGCCGTTCTAAGGTTACGATAGGCTTTTGTCTAGCTTGTCTCAAGACCTTTTATTTTTATGGGTATCTTTCATCACTTTATGGCGTATAGTCAATTGTAACAAAGTGCAACTAAACCCGCATAACTATTTAGAGATTCGAGAAATACTATAAACATGAAATGTGAAAGAAAACTAGTACAAAACAAAACAAAAACTACCTGAGGAGTGAGTAAATATATCTATAAAAGTTCACAAGAAAAAGATAGTACATTTTCAAACCCAAGGAAATATTTTAAAACAGTAATGTAAATGTAAACGGCATTCTTGTAGCAAGCGAAGGCTCGTTTTAAAGCCAGGATAAGATGAGACAAAAGAAGTCTTGAGAATTCCTCCGCTTCTAAAATGTTAACAACGAAAATCTTTCAGGAATGTTGCGCTAGTACTATAATAGTCCTATAACGAGACTGTTGAAGAATCTATTTTAAAATGTAGACTAAAAAGCCTGGTATATTCATTTGCTTAGATGCAGTTCCTTGAAGGCAACTCCGAGTATGGTAGTTTTGGTTTTAAACCTGTTTTGTATGTAAGTTTTGATTTTTGTTCCAAAATAACGTAAAACTAATCTAATAAAACTAATATTTTGTATGTGTATTTATTATGTGACCGCCCGACATGGTCTATTATGTCGATTTTCCGTCAAAATCAATAAAATTATTATTTGTCTAATTTTCAAGATTGTCAACAGTTGTTTTAATATACTTTTAAGTTTAATTTCAAACTTTACCAGCCAGCCAACGAATAAGTTATTGCCTGACCTTTACGTAAAAGGATTGATATCACTGAATATCAAAATAAATAATTGTACAACCCACAGATGCTTGTTCTGTGTCTGACTCGTTGTGTATTTAAGATTCAAGTCAGTAACAACGCCTACGCCCTATACAGAAAGAAAATAATTGAGGGCACCGTATTATAGACTTAACGTATTAGGGATGAGACTGTAATTAAAACTTTATATCTATTTAACGAAGTTCCGCAGGTAACCTACCAGTATTAATGACGTTACCTAGATAGTAAAAACTTTTGATGTTTCGAACTTGATTTCTCGAAAACGGAGCCAAAATAATAATTAAATTAGGAACAGTAATTTATATTAATGGCGTACCTTCCAAAACCGTTCATTAATATTCGGGATGGTCTAAGATTTCAAAATTTGTACAGGTACAATATCGAACACCTCTGGTTAACAAGTCTTTGTTTGCGATTGTTTTGCAGTTCCTTCTCAGGATCCTCTTCCTTCCGGAACCTTTACTTTATTTTCAATTCATGTCATCGTCTCATGGTTCTAATCGTGACAATCTAATTATGTATGTATTTGATTCCCAATTTTGAAAAAATAATTCCCATTCCCAGTTTCTCTCCAGCAGTTTTAAAAATAAAATGAGATTTATTAACTGTAAATGCCATAAAATGGCTTTGACAAAAACGCCTCAAAAGGATTTTTAATGTTTATTAGATCAATTTTTCTCTTTATTGATATTTAGAGACTTTGAGCCTTACATGACTATGTCAGTCTCATCGTAACCTAAGTAACCATTAGATGATCTTCAACAACATTTTTCTCATACTTATTCATAAGCTCCTTTTCTTTAACACTGTTCTTTTGAGCCAATCTTGTTGAGTTCCTTGCAATTATTTCATCGTGGTCAAAGTGTCATTTGTTGCCACCATCTATCCATAATGTTCAAAGTTCACAAATCATTGCTTTAGCGTACCGTATAATCTTGCATAAAGGTCAAACTACAAATACAAAGTATTTATTGTCCAATGTTTCGGTGGCAGCATCGTATTTCTTGTTATTACAATAAATTTCAGAACCGTAGAATTGTCTTTATAACGAGGTGGCCAAGGTCATACTGTATTGTAGGTACATTGTAGCGAGTGATGGGTAGCAACCTAGCTACTGTCTTTGTTATTTTGTTACTCGGTAATATTCTTTTGGGTAGATAGTGTTTAATGAATTTTATAACTTTGGAGTTTTCGAAGGAAATTATTGTTAAGAGAAAAGTCATGTTTTTTGTTTTATTTTGCTGGTATTGTAATAATTACTGCTTAGTATACAAACAGCATTGCCTATTTCTGTCCCCTTTTTCGTTCGTAGGAGAATGGATTAAGAACCCAAAATTCCCTTCGATCACTACAAATCGACGAGACCGGTGTGAATTAAATAAACAATATAGTACTAATGAATGAAGAAGACGAATGATGCGAAATGCGGGTATTCGTAATCCTTATAAAAGAGGATACATCCTCCCTCTCCTTGATTAACATTTCGAGAATTATCGTTTTGATTATATGTAGGTTTAAATTTTAATACGTGTACTAGTGTAGATAATAAATATGCGCAGGTTATTCAGGATGGTGCCGCGTTGGTTGCTGGTGTGCTGTGTGGTGCTGTGCGCGAGGCCGGCGCACCCGCAAGGCGCACAGCAGTGCCCTACGCCGAACACCATCACGCCTTGCAGCTGCACCGTCAAGAAGAATGGCCTTGATATCCTCTGCGAATTCACTGAACAGCAACATATACAGAAGGTTTGTGTTTAGTTCGATCAGCGCAACGTGGCTTTATTGTAGAGGTATTTTTCGGAGTTATGTGTTAGTGTCTGTGGCCAAAATTCCGCATTCAGCTTTGACGGTAACACTCACATAAGTTTCGTTGTCAACATCAGCAGTGGCACGATTCAAATTATAACTGTGTTTCATTCCCTTCGTTTTATAATTAAAAATGTTAACTTTATTGTGAATCTTCAATACAATAATAAATAATGTATTTCTAGTATTATTTTTGAATCTGGTCCACTTTGGACAGGCACCATGAAAGATTTTTTAAAGGCAATTAAACATTTAATTTCTTAATTTTGTTATCCTTTTTGACCAGGCCATGAACACTCTTCGATCGAAGCCGATGATAATTTTCTACCTGAAACTTCGCCACAACAACCTGGCTAAGCTGCCTTCATACATATTCCTGGGGCTGGACATCCGTCACCTGACTGTTCATAACAGCAGCTTGGCTGTTATAGAAGATTCTTCTTTAAGCTCTATTGGTTTGTATTTAATTAGTCCGTTTATTATTATAAGTTCCTATATAGGA
Source organism: Abrostola tripartita (assembly GCA_905340225.1). NCBI lineage: Eukaryota > Metazoa > Arthropoda > Insecta > Lepidoptera > Noctuidae > Abrostola > Abrostola tripartita. Next base: position 4,364,289 of record HG996491.1, read on the forward strand.
ATGTATACACAGTCCAACTTCAGTTCCATCGTAACCTTGTAAAGTAAGGTTATTTTTGATGAAACTGACAAACAAATTCCCAAAAATTATAACTTTAAGTATTTAGTTAGGGTTGTTACTTTCAAGGCTTATTTAAAATTATTATTCCAACCTAAAAGTTGGATCGAAGTCAAAAGTTAATATGTAAGAAAACGCCTTCTACTTCAAAATATTCCAAATGGTAACCCAAGTACTGAATATTATACCTGTTTATCTTACATTTCTACCGACGTACGCCTCAGGCTTTACTCGAAACTTTCACGTATCTAAGCGAAACATTTCGGGTCGTACTTACTAAATAATGTGACAATACTTTTAGGTAACAAGTTGACACAACTCGACGTGTCCCAAAACAGTCTGGCGACGATACCTACCTCGTCGTTCACGCATCTCAATCACCTGCTTATTCTCAACATGAACCATAATAAGGTAATATTTAGTATACTATGAAATAGATCTATTTTAAGAACTGCTTGAATAAACTTAGCTAATCTATCATATTGATTTACCATGAATAATTTCTGTTCAATTTTTTTTTATTGTCTTCTGTAAAAATCTCTCGGGTTACTATAAATTAAATAAGATCAACGACTCTGACACATGGAGTAAAATAGCGTCTTCCATAAATACAATAAATGAGATAGCGTTACATTATTGTAGATGACGTCAAAAGATTATGTTTTATAGGTGACAGCGGTGCACAACAGGGCATTCATGGGGCTGGACACATTGGAGATACTAACATTGTACGAGAACCGGATATCTGTAGTTGACGGGGAGGCTTTCAAAGGACTTGAGAAGTGAGTTGAATTTCTGCTGTACTAACAACATTTAGTTTCCTTGAGCTAAAAGATAGAGAAGGAACACTTATTTGAAGATTAACATTTGTAAAATGTCCTACACGAGTATACAATTTTGCATGCGATATAAACAAACAAGAAGCATGAAACTAATTGACCAATTAACTCTGTCAGAATAGAATGGAAGTTTCACTTGTAAATAAAAAATAGCAAGCAATTCATGTTAGACTCGCTGAACGTTTTGTAAATTGTTTAGGAGATTGCCAAATATAAATTGAATTGTTCCGGTACCGGAACCGGAACTTCAATTTTCCGAAGTATCGGGATTATTTTGAACTGATCTGATGGAGGCATGCACCAAACATGCATATTGTTGGGAGGTAGTAAAATGAATGCCACTCCTATCACATGCCCAAATAAAAATCTAATAACACGGATTGCTTCTCTTTCATTTAATTTATACGTTTATGGTTATAGCAAACTATCATTTCAGCTTCCACCATAGTAAACAGAAAATATAAAATCTATTTGTGTTTAGAAAACTGAAACGGCTGAATCTTGGCGGTAACGACTTGACAGCTGTTCCGCAAAAAGCTCTTGCCTTACTCGAGAATTTGAAAAAGCTAGAAATGCAGGAGAATCGTATTGCTACCATCACGGAAGGAGACTTTGCAGGTAATTTCGTTTTATTATTAGAATAACACACGTTTGTGTTGTCATAGTTATGTATCTTTGTTTCCCTATAACGTCTGTTTTTTTACTACCTAATACTACCGATCTGTCACTTCCCATGGGCGTCGTAAAAGACATTTCAGGAATTACACCAGGGGTTGGACCACATTACTTACATTTGATTATGGTTGGTTTCCCTCAAATACGGGAGGCTTAACGTTTAGTATTATACCCATTCATAACGACTGGAGAAAATGAAGTCGAATTACTAACAGTTTTTTTATTTGTAGGTTTACGGAGCCTAGATTCTCTAGGTTTGGCTCATAACCAGCTACGCGAAGTACCCGCCCAGGTATTCTCGCATCTGACATTCTTGAATTCATTGGAGCTGGAAGGCAATCTTATTCAAAGGATTGACGAAAAAGCCTTTGCTGGACTTGAAGGTAATGATACAATAAACTATTGTGTTCTTAAAATTGAAAGTTATTCATTTAAAGGGAGAACGATTATAATTTTAATCTGTCTACTTAATTTGTCACTTATTTTTGTCTAGAAAACCTGCAATATTTGCGTCTTGGAGACAATCGTTTGCACGAGATCCCTTCGGATGCCCTTCGTCCCCTGCATCGTTTGCGACACTTGGACCTGCGATCTAACAACATCACCTATATAAGCGAGGATGCCTTTACTGGCTATGGAGACTCCATCACCTTCCTCAACATGCAGAAAAATATGTAAGCATGACTTTTCTATTTCTTAATTTATTTCAAGGGAATTTTTCCAAGGATTTATACGGTCTTTGAATAAAACCAAAAGGATTTAAAAATATTGTGTGTAAAAATATTAGAAAGTAAAAGGCAATACATTTTATCGCCCATTCGTTTCAAATCCCAAACGCGTGGAGGGAATATAAAATATATGAAGCAACAGGAGTAAATATTTTAAGTAATGTTTGTTTTTATGTCGTACTAATACACTGAACCCTTCATCGTAAATAACCAAACGTTTCGTATTCAAGTCAGAGTCCCGTTAGAGTTGAATTAATAAATATTTCTCATCTGGAGAGTTGTTGACGTTTGATTAATTTCTAACGGTATTATATTTTTACTCCTCAGGGACTAATAATTTTCTAACGAAGCTAAATTTGGGTCATGACAAATATCGTGCTCTGTGACATTTTTATTTCGCCTGAGTCACTTACAATTTCGATTGTTCTATCAATATACAACCATACCGAGTATTACTATGGCCTTTTGGGACTAAAACGTATGAATACAAGTAGTGATTTCTCCGAAGGCGGTAAACATGTTGGGACTACTTTAAGGCAGACTATTTTGTCACACGTTCTATTTAAATACTACTCCAAATTGACGTAGTAGCAAATAAAGGTCAGGTCACGTTTCATGTAAATTCCTAATACCACTATCACACGCAACTTAATTTACATTACCTTCAAAATCTTTGTTGTAACAGGATCCACCAACTGCCGACGATGGGCTTCGATAATCTGAACTCCTTGGAGACTCTGAATCTCCAGAATAATAAGCTACAGCATATCCCTGAAGAGATAATGGAACCGATCTTGGATACACTTCGAGTTGTTGATATTATGGGTAAGTTTATCTATTTTGAGTTTAGAGTCTGTGCATATTGTTGCACCAAGTTTGAAAGTATGATTGAAATGTGAAATAATACTACATACTATTAAGGAGAGGAGAAGTTTCAAGCGTTAAATGCCCTTGTTGGTATGAATATTTACTTTTAATTATTGTTGCAGATAATCCGCTGATATGTGACTGCGAGCTGGCGTGGTACGAAGCCTGGCTGGCAGGTTTGCGAGATAGAGATGATGAAATGATGCAGAAGAAGCGGACTGTATGTACTATGGTAAATGAGCATCGGGAATACAGCGTCGCTAAGATGCCTCTCGAAAAGATGAACTGTAAACGAAAACCGGCGTACGGACGCACCTCTGGAGCGCCCCCCTCCCGCCCCGTCATCAGCTTCGCGACCAACGCCCTCATCGTGGTCGCGGCTAGGTGGCTCTAGGATAATCATAACATATTTTTTTAATAAGTTAGTCCTAATTTTATTTCTTGCGAAAAGTTGCCTCGCGCCAACTGTGGCCGGATGGCGCGAAGCGTACCTCTTCGCAACGTACGTATTTTCCGTTGAAAACTTTGTAAAGTGATGAATTTGTGCAATAAACTACGATACATATCAATTTGGGCTGATAAACAAAATTTTGTAGTATATACGGAGCGGTAGCTTGATAAGTGAAGATGGTCGTTTTTCAAGAGCGGTAAGTTAGTGGTACAGTATTTTTACAAGTAGTGAAAACTTCTTACGGTATGCCTTACTAATAGTAATGTACCAGTCTGTAGGTAACTACACTTTCAACACCAGGCATTCTAGTATTAGTAGGTATCACTGAAGGTGTGTGTCTGAGGGGACGTGGCAGGTGTAGCCAGTGCGCTGCCAAATCGATCGATTTGACAGTTATGTCTTAAGAGGGTGACCATTTTTTACACATAGAGCCCCCTCAGTGTCTCGAAGAGCACGTTAAGCTGGATCTTATAAAATTATCTTTGACAGTCGTTAGTCAAGTCCGACAGCCGGTCTCACTTTTGTGATAGGAAAATTCTATTGATTCGGTGACGGAAGTTAATATTTTCTCCGTATAATTGTGACAGGTATTTTTCTGGATCTGGTTACACTGTATGCCAAACCTAACATAGTTGGGAAGAGACCAGGCTGTGGATGTCTGCTTCACTGTCGGTATGTCGTAGCATGCCTTACGCATGTAGAAAACTTAAGTAAATATGTAAAAAATGTGATTTCACGACGAGCTAGGTATTTTACACAATCTTTAGCAATGAACCTTTTTATTTGTAATTTTACACTTCCCAATGAGAATTTCTAATATTTTTTATCGTTTACCCCTGCCTTACGATATAAAACTATTAGTAAGCTTTTACGTATTTACAATGTTGACTATTACGATATTATTCTATGATACATGTAAGTGGGGCTCGAGGTACGAGTATTTTACCTCATAATACATTTATACTCTCTAATTATAACGCAAATGAGGTTAATCTCTGTTTGAAAATACTCAATACTTGTTCTCTAAATTATGTTCACAAGCGGTTACGTTAGCTTTCAATCTCGGATACGAATATGTTATCTTCATTACTATATTACATAGAGCCCATAAAATAAATGTTCTATTTGACGTAGAATTAGTAATAGCTAAATAAGTGTTAGATGAAATTCAGTAAATTCAACGCTGTTTATATATTTTGAATATTTGTAGCTCTTGACGGATTAATTAATTTGTTCTAATGAACAGTAGGACTAGATTTAATATTATTTATTATAATTATAGTTTTTTTAAATTATACTTGATATTTTTTTAAGTTTCACTTTAGGCTTTATCATACCTTGTTTTATTTAACCTTGTAGATTTAATTTCCGTTATTTTAAGTTCAGTTAACACTTGATGTTAAAGTTTATCGTTAGTATGTAGTGAAGTAATAAATGTGACTTTGAACATATTTCCTTTGTTATGTTGGCAACCTTACTTGATGATGATCATCAAAAAATATTATAACCTTATTGTAGCCATACTATATTTAAAATGAAAAATGTTCTAAGCCCTGTGATTAATGTTCGTGTATTAAAATCATTATCAAGTGATAAAAATGTAACCTAAAACATATCCTTTAGTCTGAATTATTAATAATAAGAATGTTTATAATATACAATACTAAAAATGAATATATTTGAATAATTGTTAGGTGAAGACCTCAGGTTTTTAGACGTGGAGTTGGTACAAACGTAGACGAGTTTCACTGCGAAAATACGAAACTGGGAGTCAAGTTTCAATACTATTTACACTGCTGCACTATAGTGCAGATATTCGCATTTAAAGTGTCCTTCGGATTTCGTACTTTTGTGGTTATAAACGAAAGAGAGGTTTTGATGAAGTGTGTTTTGGAACTGTTTTGGAAAGCTGTAAACAAATACAGCGTTTTGTAAAGAAGAATGCTTGTTGCACTCTAATAAATATACACTTAAAATTGTTCGAATTCACGTTACACACAGATAGGAGGTCAAAATTGTTGGAAAATTAAAAGCAATGAGTTATCCAGGGTGCGTAATGTCTTTGGACGACCAAATATTATTGTTTATCCCAATTATTATAATCATATTAAATAAAACATATATTTTATATAAAATGTGTCAATCAGGTAAGACGCGAGATTGGGTACTTCTTGTATTCAATTTACAGGTTGGCACATTTTGGCATATATTTATTATATATCCCTTTATATACCCAGGTAGTGTCGATGTTGAAGCTTTTATATAAATTAATTGTCATTGTTCACATGTAGTGGTTGTTGCACTTTATACAAGTATTGCACCTTCTACATTAAGAAGAAATCAGAGTCAAGACAACCTGATTAATATTAAGCATATTTCGTGAACCGTGTCATAATCATAATGTATCTGTCTCAATATTTAAAGTTTTTGATGTTATATGTCGTGTTGCACTGTATTCTGACGTTCGTAATTATATTGTCTTTTAAAGCTTTTTATGAAATCCGGCGCAAGTTAGGATTAAGAATCGTCGTATTCTTTGAGATGTTGTTTATAATATGGACGCAACTGGGTAAAAAATCACTTACACTCAGTTCACTATTCTTCATCGTATAGTATCACCGTAATATACAATAATGCCTCAAAGAATAGATTTTAATTGATATTATACTTATATTGTCGTATTTAAACTTGATTATCACAGTTCGTGTTCCATAACATATCCTACGATAACAAATGTATGTTATTCTTACTCTCTATGTCAACTTTGGATGTTATCTTCTCAAAATATATTGAACTCTTTGGAGAACACTTAGGGTGACTATTACAATGGTTTACTTACATTGGCCATATTAATATGTGTCACATCTTTCTGGGGTGCATTAAAAACAACCACGAGAGACGATACTTAATTGATCGAACGGCGCAAGCTGGGCAGCTAGCTCCGTAAGCAACTTGCTGATTGGCTGACCATTTTACCACGGTATTAACGTCATGACGATATGGAATAAAGCATAGGTACCTAATTGTGTCATTTTCGAATACGACTAAGATCGATGTTACAAATAATATGCGCTTTAAAAAAGTAAATCGTTGTGCAAGTCATCTTTCAACTGTATTATAACTAAATTTAAAACTATATTTAAATAATCTTCATATACATTATACACTCCAATGCTTATTGGATTATAATTAAAAAGAACCAGCATGAAACATATCGTGGAGGTGGGAGCAATATAACCAATTTGGGCACCACTAACCTTGCATATCAATTTAGTGTTAAGCCATAATGTAATTTTATATTCACTGTTATATATGTGTGTTGTTTATATGGACATATATTCATTGTTAATCTTTCACTGTTGTATGGACGATCGCTTGTAATATATAACGTGTACATTAGTATGTAAGTTGGATTGTACCTTTGTAAACAGCCGGTTGGTATAATTTTCAGCAATAATCAACTAATATATTCGAAATTACTGTATTCATTATGATGTATTGTTGTTCCCATGTTATCCACTCCCAGTTCACCCGTTTGCAGTCACATTTATTATTTAAATTAAATATAAATGTAGGTAATTTAAATCTAATATTGAAAATTTGCTGTAAAGGTGTATTTATTTAATTTCGGTTTAAATAAAAATTTAACTATGATTGTGTGGTTTTTTATTTAAATTGTACACCTTTCCACGTCTAGAATAGCACTAACACTACTGAAATGGCTCAGTCAAATGTTATCTATATTATATGTGTCATATTGTAAGTATCGACTCATTAAGTAGTAGCTGCAAGTTTAAGTTTGGATTTCTGTGCAGATAAAATGTCCGAATAATCCAATGGTATAGGTATATATTATCATCTACATATCTATAATACGTGACCACTAAGAACAAATACCTAAACAAAACAAAAAGAAAAGAAAAAAGCTGTGTCTGAATAGGTAGATACTCTAGAAGGTTTTTATTCTTAACATAAGCGGCTTCTACCTAGGTCCCTAGTAAATTGAGACTGGCTGATTTAATAGTACCTATTAAAAATAAGAACACTTATCTACTTTATAACATGAAAAACAAAAGAATACTTATTTTCCGACCGTTTATTACCGCTCCGCATTATTTCCACCATATTTTTTACTAGCATTGCGATCTAAAACAGATGCCTTGTTTTTATAAGAAGCACTTACATAAACTTTGCGACAGTAGCTTTTACGAGCGGCCCCTAAATAAAGTCACGGTACACTAGCAAAAATGTTTCTACTCAAATTTGCTAGCTGGAAATTCGCGTAGAATTTTAAAGTACCTATTTTATAATCATCCTCTTAAATCAGGAATGTCTTAATAATCCAGTGTCAGGAATGATGGCGAGAAAAATGGCGATGAGGTGACCCCCTATTAGGCTGATATACATATGTAGGTTTGGTCTCGGAGTAAAAGTGAGTGTGCAATACATCCGCTTCCTACCTACGCTACGTAACGAAATAAACTAAGGAACGAACAATTTAATAGGAGTTTCGAAATTCATACAAAGAAAATAAAGGAAATTCAAGGATTCGAGAAAGTTTGTTCATTCAAATTGTATCTATTTTATTTTTCTTAAATGAAACCCTTCTTTACAGTTATTTTTATTATATATTTACTATTTCGCGCGTATAAATTATTTTAAGACTAATAATTTATAGTCTCAGTAAATTAATATGCTACGTGTGTCATATTAAAATTTAACATATACAAAATAACCACTATCTTAACACTCCCGATCCACAAACTTCGACAAAACTATCCAGAAATGTTGTCAAAAACTTAGCGACAAACTAGGTCAGAACAGATTAGTTTTCCATCTTGTTTGGCCTTATCGAGTCGAGTGGCTCCTAATGTTCGATATATTATTAAGTTTAAATATTAATCAACGTAAGCCGCAAGCATTAGCCGGGTCGATAGTCCATTAGTGCACGGTGTTGGCTCCACGAAAATATGACGATAATAAACCAAGCATTTTACTGCATGATCAGCGTAGTTTATGAGGATCGGCCCACTGTTCCCGACAGTGATTAATAGCGAGTCATCTGCGTCACTAGTTCTCAAACGTGTCATTTATAGCTCGATTTTCTGGTAATATATTTTTTTTTGTTACGGTATTTATATTGATGGTGATCGGACGGATTGTGAATTCATTTCGCTTCGATCGCTGGCAAAGCGAGACGCGACAGGCGATGCACGCGGAATGGTTAGTCTATGTCAATTGTCAAGCAAATAGTGGGTACAAGACTGCGTCGCTGGTCTAGTGTTCGCTAAGCGCGCCTGCAAAGCACGAGGTCCTGGGTTTTAATCCCGAGTCGGGTAAAGTGTTATTTCGGTTTTCCATTAGGTCATTCTCAGTAATAGCACAGAGTTCACAATTGTGCTTCATGATTATCATCATCATCAGCCGAAAGACCACTTTTGAACAAAGGCCCGCTGCGCTTGGCTGATTGCAAGAGGTACAATGGGTCCCATAACACAACTGGCGAAATGTAGGTGTACTATACAGTATACACCTCTGTACATTCTTTAAGAATACCTAAATAAATTAAGGTTAATTATATTTTGTTTTCATCACTGCGGGTACCCAAAAAGAATGAATAAAAAGTACAGCCCCCTTACCATGAACTCTCAAAGCAGGACAGTTCACCATGTGAAAGCGTGACGCTGCATTACACAGCACGTAGCGGCGTCTCGCTTCTACATCGTAAACTGTCCTGCTTTAAGAGTTCATGGTAAGGGGGCTGATTTCCTTAGTATGAATTCTTAAAGCAGGACAGTTTACGATGTGGAAGCAAGACGCCGCTACGTGCTGTGTAACTCGGCGTCTCGCTTCCACAGCGTAAACTGTCCTGCTTTAAGAGTTCATGGTAAGGGGGCAGATTTCCTTACTATGAATTCTTAAAGCAGGACAGTTTAAGATGTAAAAGCGAGACGCCGCTTCGTGCTGTGTAACTCGGCGTCTCGCTTCCACGGCGTAAACTGTCCTGCTCTAAGAGTTCATGGTAAGGGCGCAGATCCCCTTTTGTCTTGTTTCATAAACAGCGTGCCAACTTCATTGTTTGTTCTGAACTTTCGCTACATTCTTTTGTCTATTAAAAATAGTGTTAGCGTACTTTTTCTTTATATTTCTCGCAGGTGTAAACTAAATATACCTAGGTAATGTTCAGAAACCACGGGAACTATATTAGTACTGTGATAAGTTTTATGACGATCAAGCACAGTATATAATATACTTGGAAATAATCTTATTAATTGGACTACTGCGCCAAGGGTTTATTCCCACGTGGGACAAAAAATTGTGTGATCCGCCGATGTTTGTCCCGAGTCTGGGTGTTTGTGCTTGTTTATCCAAAAATAGCACATAATAGAAGTACTATAGATGCTAAATAATCTGCAAATATAGAATTCTAAAATCTAGAGAATCAACCTTATTTATCTAGTTGCCAAAATAGTTAGAAACCAGCCGACGGTTTAGCATACCTATTCTACAATTAGGCTAAAATAATATGGTATTCTATTCTATTCATTTATTATCTAACCCTAATCCAAATGTGATGTTATATTTGGTCTTACGAGTAAGTTTTGCCAGTCATACGGACCTTCGTACGTCTTTTTATAATAATAAATATTGTTTCTACTTAAACACATCCAAGAAAGCAAAAAACAATAATAACAATAATTTTTATATGGGCTGCATAGGTTTTACCGTGGTTTGAATGTTGGTGCCATTTTTGGTCAATTTAGAATTTTAGATTTACCGTGGTTTGTTCAAGAATCGTTGACTGCCATGTTAAAAAATATAAGTTGGTCAAAACACTGGTGATATATTAAAATTCTTATTTAAAGTAGGCAAACTGTTAGTGTAAGGCAAAATCGCCATGCGATGTCGCTGTTTCGAGCCCTTATTAAAATCACTGCGGGTGGTGTTAAAAGTTCCTACTGCAATTTATGACGTAATACATACTTTACATATTCGCCATTTTTCCTTTCAGGTTAAACGCACACTGTAAGTAATAGTAGGTCATAAAATATCAACTTTACGTTGGTTAAATTAGTTTTACTTTAAATTCAGTATGTTTATGGATCCTCACACTGTTTTCCTTATAAGGATTGGCATTCGGCAGGTAAACGAAAACATACTAATTGGCCATACTCACAGATGGCCAGACTAAATAAATATGTGGGTACCTATAGATAACAAAAATATTGTCTCGAGGGTGATTGAACAACTCTATGCGCAAGAGTAGTTACTTAGCTAATTAGTCAATCGTATCGTCAACCTGAAAAGTACTCTAGAACAAATACCCGAAAATAAAACATACAAACATTGTTACCTGAACTCAACCTAGGTAAGGATGTTTTTTTTTAAATATCACCTACCTCGCTGCGTTAATTCTGACATTCACGTATCATATCACACCGTACAAGTATAGCGCAAGTCCCAAGTTATAATGGGAATAAGTACCAAAGTGTTAAGTTACACGCCTGTCACGAACGTGACGCGGCTCCGTGCAGTGTAATGCGGCGTCTCGCTTCCACAATGTGAATTGTCCTGTTCTTAGAGGTCATGGTAAGGGTGCAGGTCGACAATAATAAATTTTAGACTTATCCCAGTATCGTACCGTTTATTGTAGCTTCTCACGGCGCGTAATACTACAAGTCGCGCCAAATCAGCAAGAATCACCAGCGAAACCAACTCCCAACTCACGGCGCGTTGCTCGGCTCGACGCTTGTGTGGCTCGTGAAACCTTACGCACCATGAAAACCCTCTATGAGACCCGCAATCGCTACGGGCTAGTGATTTTTTCTCTTTGCTCTTGCGTTGCTCCCGTATCATTTCGTACGATAACGCTTCATAGGAGCTCACCGGAGCCAGCTTGTACCTTGTACTTAGATTTACTAGACTAATCTCCTCTTACAGCTATTAAGCTGATACCTCTTTAAAGCTATAGATTTGTTGTAAAAGTAGGTACCTGCGAGTAAGACGGTTTTGTAATTTAAAATATATTGGTGATCTGCGTCAGATCAGAAGGTGTACCTTTTTAGAGAAAAGGATCTTGTTAAAAACGAATTACTGCATTTAGTTATCTAAGATTATTTCTCTGATTTTGTGCTAATTTTGGATACGTATACAAATATTTGTGTTTAGTTTGAAACCTGTATAAACATCACCTGCATATTTTTTTGTACAAATTAGAAATATGTAGGTTTTCCGTGAAATAATCTATATATATATAATAACGGAAAACCTACATATTTATCCATGTCATGTGACTTTATTCAAGCGCTTGCTGGCATTTTCAGCGCAGGCAGCAGTCATATTTTTCTCGGCAGCCATGCATCTCTTTGGGGAATCAGAACCAATGTTATGCTTTTGCCATAACAAACCTCATGGTAGTCTGACGTTTGTGAAACTACATTTTTTATCTTCAGTTTGATCCATCAGAAAAGGAAACTAGTAGAAGTAGGGTTGATTGTTTTTGAGCCTTCGTTTTCTGAGTTTTTGCTGCACCAATCGTCATGAAGTTACCAGAATATTTCTAGTTATTTTTATTAGCAAGCAGCAATACATATACCGGTCTAATTAAAAATAAATGTCAAATTGCGTTCAAATAATAAAAAAAATATATGGAGATAAAATTAAGACTCGCAAAAAAGTCTAAAAGCCATTACATTACTGGGTTTGTAGCAATGAGCTCTTTATTTTTTTGTAGAGTCCCTTATAATAAAAATGTGCCAAGGTTTTATGACTTTCCAGCAGTTAGGCCCGACATTTAAATTAAAATAATGATAACACAAAACATAATTAAACTAGCTCTCCACCCGTGGCGGTGACATTATGGATATTTGTCGTTTTTTTCGTTGAGAAGGCCCGAAAGTATTTATGAGAAATTGTGAAAAGGTTGACAGGTTCTATTAAAGAAAATTTAATTTTTTTTAATTATTTGTTCTGAAGAAAATTTGCACTCATCTAAGGTTTTCTCCATCTTTAACTTAATAACACTTCAATAAACAAATGCCAGTTTCGTAGTTTTAGAGATGCTTAAAGATTTTTAATTATTATGATGAAAATACATATTTAATTAAAAAATAGTTAAAAGCTTAGATACAGTCAGCATCAAAGTAGCAGAACATTTTTTTTACATACCATTAATTATAGAACAACTACTCATACAGTAAAAAGTCTTAAATATTCTCAGATCATCTTTGGACGTTTCTATATTTTGAAACAATAACTTGAATTGATGTTTTTTTCTTTCAATTATATTGACATAAGGTTTCTTAACATGTTAAGCTACTTATGATGCTGACTGTACCTATAACTACACTTACAGCTACGGGGCGCCTCTCCCCGTACCACTCTGTCGCACCAGCATAGGAAGTACGATAAATCAACTGTCACTGAGAGATATTGCTTGCTTGCTTTGCATTTAGTTTATGACCCTACTTGTGTAACAGCAATGTATTGAACACTAGCAGCTTCTGACGTAGTATTAGTGGACAGTATTCAGTAGAATGTGTTTGTAAACGAATTGCTATTGTAGCTATTAGCCGTGTGGTTTCGGTACGAGCTTTGCAGTAATGTTACGGCACATGGCGGTTACAGAATTTGTAAAACTGCTATGATATTATGTTTATTGTAAATAGATAATGGTTAATCCGTTACAACTAACGTCAATTTTTATGTCACCCGCGGCTTTCCTATAGGAATCGTTCCGTATGAATTACCTCTCTCAATGCCAAAAAAAATCAACAAGAGACAATGGATCAACCATTGTCTAGGCCGTTCCTAGTAGCCTAAAAGCAAACCAAAGGCATTTATATAAGTAGGATAACATAAAGAGGCGACCTAACTAAGCTACGTAAAATGTGACCTCATCGCTACAGTCAGGGCAATTGAAAAAATAGTACAAAAACCAGGAACATATTTTTCATCAGAGCGGGGTGCGCGCGCGTGATGTTGGACGGAGCGAATATTGCAATCACGATCCCAACGCCCGGACTGGTATTCCCAACGCTTTCACGAATAACTAACTGATCCCTTACTATGAGCTCTTAAAGCAGGACATTTTTCGATATAGAAGCGAGACGCCGCACTACACTGAACGTAGCGGCTGCGGCGCGGCGTCTCACTTCAAATAAATTGTGTTAGGAAATGTTTTACTAACATAATATTAAGTTTTTATTTAATTTTCTATTATTATTATATATATATTAAGTTGCTTTGTAAGGTATAATATACATGGGTCATAGTTGCCTGAAAATTAAGTTTTTGTATTATTATTCCTAGAGCTAGAGCTCATAGTAAGAGCCTTGTAGTTTTGTGACAGAATTTCGCGTCCGCGCCCACAACTCGCACGGACTGTAGGAATTGACTTTAGCAATTAATTTCCGTGTTAACGCGTCCGAAAATAATCAACTTTAATTATTTTTTCCTGCAGGATTTGTTCGTTAAAACCTTTTCTGCATACAAATAGTTTTTCTGAAAGCAATTTGATTTCGTATTTAGTGAGGTAGAAGGAAGCTTTAAATTAGGAGTTCGTTATAAGGCCACCAACCTGATGTAAACATTTGAACAATGGCACTGGTTCGATACCATACAATGGGACTCAACAGCTTGCAGTTACAGAACTTGTTAACGTCAATTGTTTTTCTTAAATAAGCAACTAACGGTAGTATAGAATAAATTACTAAGCTTATAACGCTCAATGTAACCTTGATAGATAGGTGTCTGTCGTGAAGACTGCCCCATAAGCAGGTTGGTAGCAGACCTCTACTGCTATTACTAACCTGCTTACGGAGCAATCTTTTTTCACAACATAACCTATTCATTTGTGTATACGAAAATAGAAACGAAAAAAAAATAAGCAAAACACCTGCAGGATGAAGCAGCAGACCGGGCTTTGTGGCGTACATTGGGAGAGGCCTATGTCCAGCAGTGGACTGCAACGGGCTGATGATGATGATGAACGGACTAAATAAAATATGACTAATTTTCTTACCTTCTCTGTTGAGAAGAGACTCTACTTAGCTGAAGGATGTACTATAGGCCAATATTTCGAGTACTAGTATATAAAAAATGAAATATTTTAGCCATTAAAACTAGGGCTTTCCTTTCCAACGAGAACACTAAATAACCTCTCTAGTAAAGATAAGAATATTGTCTTTAAAATACCAAAACGGTATTCTGACTACATAAGTAATGTCTTTCACATTCATTTGCTCGTTGCGATATAAATATTCTTTCTCCCTCATAACATTAATTCAGTGTTTTTGTAGCAGAAACGCGACAGACACTGATTTAACGTCGTGAAGGACTGATAAGCTTGTAATTCAAAATGCTGTCGACTTTTTGCCGTATTAAATTAAGTTAGTAGATTTTCTTGCCTGTATACCAGACTACATACATAAAGTCACGCCTATTTCCACGAGGGGTAGGCAGACTATAGTAAAATCATTTATGTACATAAATGAATGTGAGTAGGTATATAATATCTCAGTATATTTTTTTTGAACATCCTGTACCTGTTTAAATATTGCTTTAATGACATATTGGCTTTGGGTTTTGGTTGTGAAAGAGATATTGAAATGTTGGTAAAAAAATGGAATGGAATTTTAAACTTATATTGATTTTAATGATATCTACGTTAAATGGATATCCGTGGTCTCTGCTTACCCCTCTGGGATATAGGCGTGACTTTATGTATTATATTTGTTAAAATTCTAAAACAATCTTCATTATTATTTATACCGGGTCTCTGTAGCTAATATAATTTTTTTGTTGTAATTATATTAAATTAAATAAGCACTGATAGCCGAGTGGTATGACTGTAGGACTGCCTAGTCAAAGGTCGCAATTTCAAACCCAGGCACGCACCAATGTCTTTTCGAATTCATGTGCGTATTATAAATTAGATATCAGTTGCTAAAAACGGTGAGGGAAACCATCGTGAGGAAACCGGCACACCTGAGAAATTTTTCAACGTTGTGCCAAGCCATGTCAGAGGCCTACAGGCGGTTTAAATTCTGACACCAGGTTGTTCATCAACCATACGATAAGAAGAAGAAGATAATATATTATCTACCTTGCATACCTTTATTTTAGATCACTCTTTATCAACCAACAATAAGTGAAACAAGTTCTAATTTATGCAAAAGTGTCCTTTACCTTCCATTGAGGCTGTAAATTATACCCGAATAATGAACTAAAGAGGCTCAGAGTCACTCAACGAGCTATGGAGAGAGCTATGCTCGGAGTTTCTTTGCGCGACAGGATCCGGAATACGGAAATTCGCCAAACAACTAGGGTCACCGACATAGCTCAAAGCATATGCAAGTTGAAGTGGCAATGGGCAGGCCATATCGCTCGAAGAACTGACAACCGCTGGGGAAGAAAGGTTCTCGAGTGGCGACCACGAACCGGAAGACGCAGAGTTGGCAGGCCTCCCACCAGGTGGACCGACGATATCGTCAGAGTTGCGGGCAACCGGTGGATGCAAACGGCAAGTTGTCGTTCATTGTGGCGTTCTAAGGGGGAGGCCTTTGTCCAGCAGTGGACGTCTTCCGGCTGATGATGATGAATGAACTAAAATCATTCGCCAAGCATGTTTTAAGTAAGTACCGCGAGATAAGCTTCATAATTCATCCCCTGCAGGTAATGGAGCGTCATGTATGTATGAATAATGAAAATGAATCACTCTAGATCAATACTAAGTGAATATTTCATGTAAACATGCTTATACATTCTGCTATTCATAAATAACGAACGAGCTTCTCTTTTACAAATCTTTCTAAACGATATCATTGAGCAGTAAATTGTATAACGCATATAATTATTGATATCGTTCTTTTCATCCCTGTTAACGTATTTTAAAGGATGACGATCAAGATTGAGGATCATATGTTATATATGCAATTTATGAATGCCTGTCTTTATGTCCTGAAAGGCCAATTACGGCGAATATCTTTATAGAACAAATACAAATAGTTACACTACAAACAAGGGCTGACTCAAAGGGGTTCGAAGGCGTTTCAAAATAATTGGTATCGTAAAACAATACACAAGGAAAAGTGAATACAAGAAACAACTAACCTAACCGTGAGACACGAACATAACAAGAACATAATAAGTAGGTATCTACATAAGACGACCTAATTGGCGCAGTGGCTAAGCGATTGGAATGCTGCGCTAGGGGTTGTGGGTTCGATTCCCGCACGGGACAAAAATTTGTGCGATCCACAGATGTTTGTTCCGGGTCTGGGTGTTTGTGTATGTGATATTCTATGTTTGTGAAACGCACCCACGATACAGGAGAAATTCCTAGTGTGGGGCGACGTTTTTTAAAAAAAAAAAAAAAACACATAGATTTTTCTAATCGCCAAAGCCTAGTAAATACTTAGCTCAGTATACATTTAACAGTAACTAGCGTATTTACCCTACGCCCTGTTAACTCATCGTAAGAACATGCTATCTACACACACGTGTACACTTTTCTATTCTCCAAAGCATAGTACTTAGCTTAGTACACACTTAGTAACCAATCTATGAAGATTGTAGGTACTCTACGCCCTGTTTACCCCAATCGACACTAAGTTATATATACAAGGGGTTAGTTTGGAGAATCATAAGTTTTGATGTCTCTGCGATGGGCACCGAATTGTCGACGGAGCCGCTTGCTGACCAATTAACGCCAATGGAACTGACAGATGCTTTATTAAACTTTGGCATGTTCAAGGCCCTTGTCCAGTAAATTAATAGTTCTCTAATATTTTAATGGTAGGTATTAATTTATTCTGGAACAATCACAAACTTAGAACGGTGTTAGAAAATAAAAAAAGTTTCTTTTTCAATCATGTAATGTCGGGTGCTGTAGT
Organism: Abrostola tripartita; assembly: GCA_905340225.1. NCBI lineage: Eukaryota > Metazoa > Arthropoda > Insecta > Lepidoptera > Noctuidae > Abrostola > Abrostola tripartita. The sequence goes on from HG996491.1 coordinate 4,381,801, forward strand.
TTTTGTGAAATAAATTTAATTGTTATATTATCAATGATATAAAGAAATGAAGCGTCATAATAAATCAATTTGTATTCCTAGCTTCGTTTTGGTCAATAAATGCTTCGAATAGCATTTGTCTAAAAAAGCTTTCGTTAATCCATTTAAACACTACACAAATTATTGTACCTATATTGCAAACTAATATGAATTTCGATTTCAATATTTATGAAAAACTATTTTCATAACTAATGGTCCATGCTTTTATCGGGAGACAACAATCCGATATCGCTATTTACAATCAAACAGAGAACACGTATCACACAATGAAAAATATGTAACAATAAATACTGAAACCCAATGGGAAATTTTCGATTAACGAGTGAAATAAACTCGAGCAGAAAAATATGCGGTTTGCACTACACTAACTCGACTATTCGTATTCTCGTCGGGAACGAATCGTTCTGCAACAGTGTGGGCGAAATGCACAAAACTTCAAATTGTACGCGGTAGTCCCTATCAGTATTCATTGTTACTGCATTAAAAGCCACAGGGGAATTGGACGCGACCGGGATGGATATATCATCGATAATTATGACGTATGAATAATGCTTCGAGCATATTAGCGTACCGCTGGGATCGAATATTGCATGTAGATTATAATTTACGAATGATACGCCACTATATGGTCAGTGGTATACCAAGTCGTAATTGAATTACTGCTTACATAAATATGAAATTAAAACCAGTCGTTTAATTGCTTGTTATTGGATAAGAGGTCATAGTGGAATTTCCATGGAATAATAATAATGTCCTCCAGACCGAATTCCGGTCACGGCGGCCTGTCTCAGCTGAGACTAGCCATCTGCGTAGGAGATATTATAGTGCACAAGTATGCGCGCAGACACAGGTGCACTCCCTATTCCCTTACTCTCATATTCCGATGGGACGGTACACCGACACGACCGGAGAGAGATCAGGCGCAGGACCAAGGGCTTAACGTGCCTTCCAAAGCACGGTGGGGTCTCGACATGTGGAAACGGTCACCCATCACAAGACTGACCGCGGCGAGCACGGCTTAACCTCGCAGATCGACTGATCTGCCGGGTAGCCACATAGCTACGAGCCCCTCAAAATTTCCATGTAGGACAGCATTTATATGAGCATCGTAAAAACAAAACAAAATGACAGCACGCAGCCAAAAAATGGGAAAAGATTCACAAGCTCATAAACTTTACACTGTATTCGCTGAAAAGTAGTAGGTACAACTGTGCACTTTCTGCCGACCCATACGGGAATTCAAGCGTGGAAATGTAAAAAAGGAACTATTGCGAACAGTAGGTACGGTTTATTTGTCTTTGTTTCAAATGCGAAGCTTCGTGTTGGGTCGACGTTTGTTAGTACGTCACTGTAGTTGATGATTGATTGATGCTGTTATTATTCACATATTTCTCTCATAGCAAAAGTAGGTTTTACATAGGTAACAGTGATTCATAGTAGTTCGTGATATATCGCGTCATGATTGTATATATTACCTATAACTTTTACCTATACCTTTAATCGCAGTAGATACGCAGACAAAAGAACGATAAAGCTTTCAGTCAGTAGGAATACCAGATATTCGCTGAATGCTTTCTATAGGTAAACGTCCCGAAAATATGCTGGAAAATAAGGCTGTTTATTTCTTTGTAAAATCTTCGGGGTATTTCAAATTTGATTAGCCAAAACTGGGAAGCAAATGCTTTTCAAGAATCTTGAATAAACTAGAGGAATATTATAGACGGATTTCCATTTTAAGTGGTTTCCCAAATCTTTATAGATCAGAACTCTGCATTAGTAGAAAATAAATAAAGAAAAACAAGAGGTTGCGATCCGAAGCTTATTTATATCAAAATAGTTTAACCACCTCAAAGAAGGTACTAACCAAAACTTTAAGCTTAACAATAATTATTACTTCCAACGATGCGACCACAGAGTTATCATTACCTTATCAGTATCAGGAAACAAATCTAATCGTCCATGACTCATTAAATTGTTTATCTTATCAATACATACGTAGATCACCGCTCATTAGGTACTATACGTATTTCTCTAAACTTACGCAAACATGATACATTAACTAATTAGTTGCAAACTGATAGCGGATAGCACTGATAGCCGAATGGTATGACCATTGGACTGTCAAGTCAAAGGTCGCAAGTTCAAAACCCGGGACGCACCAATGTCTTTTCGAATTCATGCGCGTACTATAAATTAGTTATAAGTTGCTAAAAACGGTGAAGGAAAACATCGTGAGGAAACCGGCACACCTGAGAGATTTTCAACGGTGTGTAAAGCCATGTCAGAGGCCTACAGGCGGTTTAAACTCTGATACCAGGTTGTTCATCAACCAAACGTTAAGAAGATTAGTTGCAAATGCCTATCTCATCTTAAACTATGACTAATTTATAATAGTAATTAATTATTATAATAGTGCACAGGTATGTGCTCAAACATAATTATATAAATATGGATATGTTTTTATTAAAATAATGAAACTATTATATTACGATTGATGTTGTAGCTCTAATCAACGTGTATTTAATAGGCTCTTGTTTGAAACCAAATCGGAGAGGCAAACTAACTCTCCTTAATACAGGTTGTTTTACAATCTAGCGAGGAGATCAGTTAGTCAGTAAGTCACCCAACTATTTGTAATCAAATATTGTTTAAAGATTATGTCAAAATCACTAAGTTCCACAAATACCCTTATGAGTAAATAAATATATATTATTATTAAATATATACAACTATATTTGAAGCAGGTTCAAAGGAATACCAATTATAATTTTCTTCAAAGACAGGCTAGTCCTTTATGAAAGAACCGAAGACTTTTAATGAAATCGTGCATGCACAACATAACAGTAAGGAAACGGAGCAGTTGAACAGCTAGCCAAATAAGCAAAGAAAAATATATTTAATATCAACCGCCATATTAATAAGTCGTGTGTATTTAATACTTGATACGTTTATTTCGATTGCCATTTATGTGGTATTTTACTTTTCTCATCAATATACCTAACAAAAGTTTTGAGAATACTGCTTTGTATCTATGGGGCGATGATAGGACATTCAACAACAATCGTACATAATAAGAAACTCATTTTAAAGTTGCTTAACAATTGAGAGTGCGGCCTTAATAGAATAAATAATAGTCATACAGTTTTCTTAAGTTCTTTCCTCCTCGACCTAAGATTTTTAGGTAAAAGCAAGATAAGAGTTTTTTTTTTAAATACGTCGCCCCACACTATATAATTTCTCCTGTATCGTGGGTGCGTTGCACAAACTAAACACCCAGACTGAATTAACACATACACAAACACCCAGACTCGGGACAAACATCTGTGGATCGCACTAATTTTTATCCCGTGCGGAAATCGAACCCGCAACCCTACTGCTCCAACAGGACGTCAAGTTATTTTCCTATTAATAGTATTTGTATGAATACGGTCAAATTTTATCTATCTACGGACCCATTCTATTCGTTTCCATCGCTCTTGGCCGGATTTACACTGACCAAACGTCTTTATAAGCTTAATATTTGTTCCTGTAAGCGTTTATATTTCATAATTAATACCTGGATAAGTTGCAGTGGTGTGTAGGGCACTGCTTAGATCGCGTGTGGAGCTAATCGGCTTTGTCGTTGTACTAACTTTTTTTGTAAGCCTGGTCGCGTGTGTTGCTAGCATTATTTATTATTGTTATACCTCATGTATTTCTTCTGTTGTATGCAAACATGACAGGGTTCCATTTAATAATAATAAAGTCGTATGTGTTTACGCATTGCTATGGGGTAATAGTTTAGAAACAGGGAGTGGACTTGTGTAAACTCTTCTCGGTTTTGGCACTTATCTCCTGTTTAGTTTGCAATTCTCCTTTGAAAGTTTTCTGGTGTGTACTTTAATGTGGAACTGGACTGTGGACAAGGAATTTCTCCTGTATCGTGGGTGCGTTTCACAAACATGAAATATCACATACACAAACACCCAGACTCGGGGCAAACAAATGTGGATCGCACAAATTTTTGCCCCGTGCGGGAATCGAACCCGCAACCCTTAGCGCAGCAGTCGAATCGCTTAGCCACTACGCCAATCGGGTCGTCGTCAGTTGTGACGCTAGTAATTTCAAGTTTAGTGTATTTGGGATTCCTATCTCTCGTTGCTAAAATCAAGCATACTAAACGTGCTAAATAAAAAGATAAAGAAAGGAAGGATAGAACCTATAGAAATATTAACTTTTATACCTTTACAGTGTAAGGAACTTAATGAAGTTGATGTCTCAGCATTGATCGATCCCATTTAGATGGTATTGGAGTATAAATGATTGTTGTGTTTACAAGTTTAAAATTGTTTTATCAGCTCTATTTGTTTGAAATACAACCTTCAAATTACAGGAGTTTCAAAGTGCTGGCCTTAGATATCCGCGTTGAGTTGTTTACTTTATATAACCCGCTGATTTGGTAGGGTTGTATGTGATTGTAGATACGTTAGCCATCATATTAATTAGGTACCTAATATTATATATCAATTCCAAATTAAACCTACTCTCTACAATTTTGTGTACACTGCTTCACTGGTCTAGTGATCGTTAACTGCGACTGCTGGGCTTGAGGTACTGGGTTTAAATCCCGGGTCAGGTAAAGGCAAAGTGTTGTGGGGTTTATCCATTAGATAATTTTAGATTTTTGTACAGTTGATGGCAATAGGCTCGCCCCCTATTACATTGCGATCTATAACATGACTGGTGAAAATTGGGACACCTCTGCCTACCCCTTTGGAGAATACACGAGTATAATTTTAATCGCAGGCTTAGCAAGCAATAAATGCCCTTGCCCGTGAAATTAGTTCGCTCGATCACTTTTATGTTTACAAAGTTTATCACAAAAATCGCTAATGGCACGATACAGTATCATTGTAATGCTTATCGCACTAAGGATTATACACGGGCTATTACACCAGGCCCCAGCATCGATGAGTTTGGTCGTCGAGAGCTTGGTATGCGTATTAGTGATTATCCCTCGAAAGGAATGCAGTTAGTCCGGTCAGGATCTGTTGCGAAAACCAATGCGTTATCTTCAGTTATAAGGTACGTCGTTTTAATTGGATTGAACTTATTTTCGCAATTTTATACCGATGTATTCATTTGACGGTTATATTCTAAAATTATATAAAGAACCTAGGATCTTTTAGATTTAGGTTAATTTGGTCTGGACCTTTCGATCTTGTTAACATACTGGATGTACTTAAGGAGCTAATTATTTTAAAGTACGCCGAGGCTTATACACTAAAAATATATAAAACGAATTTCGTTAACTATGATACCTTTTTTCATTAATTCACAGCCGATTGATACAATTCCATTGGCTATTTCCATAAGTCTATAATAGGTCAAAAAAAATTACAAGTGCCATCTTTGAGAGATATTCTTTTGAACAAGAAAAACAAAGATACCGAATACATAACTTCCTTTTACTTAAGTCGATTATAAAGGAGCAATGTCAATCAATTTCTATCGCTGAACATACAAAAAAACTTACAATATAATGAAACGAGAAACTCTTCTCGATTTTTAAAATCCTGATTCCTAATAGACAGAAACACTGATCCCAGTAACTAGACTAGGTACAGTCAGCATCATAAGTAGCTGAACATTTAATTTTATAAACATACCAATAATTGAAGAACAACTAATTACACACTAAAAAGTCTTAAATATTCTAAGATCATCGTTTGAATGCTCCTATAATTTAAAACAAAAACTTGAATTGGTTTTTGTTTCTTTCCATTATTTGACATAAGGTTTCGTAACATGGTAATCTACTTATGATGCTGACTGTACTTGCCGTTATAACTGTATTTGTTAATGGAATATTATATTTCTTGTACACATAATTACCACGATACGTTCCTAATTATGTGGACTTTGTTGTAGCTAAACGTCTCTATTGTATCCATATCTAAACATAATAATGAATTTATATTTGTAATCATTGGAGATTAGTCTAGCTCATTAAACTACTTTCATATTAGTTGTTGACTACATGGCATGGCTGCAGTATGTAATTTTTATTATTTACTAAGTGAAAATCGTGTGTCCATTGTTTTATATTTTTCTTTTTGGCGCAGAAACGCGTCATGCAGCCACGGATGGTTGCGTTTGATGGTGCAGAGCATTTTCGCAGTCATCACAGTGGCCAGCTTCATTCTTATCGTCCGAATGGCTATAGTTAAGTTGCCAAATACAAAAACAGAAATATCGCGGTGTAAGCTCAGCGGTTGTAGGGTTGAGTGCAACGAAGCCCCGTTCTTTGAAGACTATGAAGATCACATTTTTGACGCGCTTATGGTAAGAATATACATCTTTTTTTAGATTATAGGTCAATTTTTTATTCGCCAGATTATTTTAATCAGTAGAGTTAATTTGACGTTTTTATACACGTACATATATTAATTATCAAAATGACAATATTATCCTTCGAATAAAATCTGACGATTGAAAAATCGGCTCTTGGTTATTTAAGATAACAATATTTATCAAATTAAATGTACTGCCTTATTATACCTACCTATAAATTTGCCCAATTAATTGATAGTCCTATGAAGGTATCTTTTTTTGCAGGAGGTCAATCAGGAATTATGTAAACGTGTTATGTTAGTATTGGATAATCCTATGTTTACCCACAACACCATGCCGGCCAACTGGTTATCAAGATTGCGAGTAAACATCCATGAGTTGACGATAAACAATGGGAACCTGATGCATATTCAACCGGACGCTTTCATGAGCCAATACATTGCACATTTGCGAACGCTAGTATTCCACCACTTAGTTATAATGACATGGACAGCTGACAGTTTCGTAGGCCTTTCTAATTTAAGGCAGTTTTATATGAAGGACTGTACCATCGTTAACTTACCCAGAAATCCATTGAGAGCAGTGGACGATACACTTGAAAATCTTACAATAACGAATAGTCAAACATGGAATCCCGTTAACATTACAGGGACTACAAAATTTACCGATCTGGCAATAGTTGATTTCTCTTTCAATTACTTTACTCACTTAATTAGTAAAAAAAGTTTCACCGGTCTTCAAAAATGCAAAATATTATACCTTAATTCTTGCAAGATATATTCTATCGGCGCTGGAGCATTCGATAACTTGGCCAGTATTGAAGTTTTATACCTTCAAAACAACTTCCTCACTGAAATTCCTACAAACTTATTTAAAAATGTGATACCACTAAACCCTAAACCGAGAATTAACCTACAGAACAATTTATGGCATTGTGATTGTTCCTTTATGGATCTAAGGGAATTGATAGCTGAGGGTGTGTTGCTTACCGATCCAGTTTGTGATAACCCTGAAAAATTGAAACGTGCAACATTTACAGAATTCGAAGAATATTGTATAAAAAATGATACTCGTGGCTTAAAGCGCCGAAACTTCACTATGCTAAAGGCCCCCGTGCTGCCCACAACACTGGAAAGTAGCAATGGATTTATTTACGTTAGCAAAGAAACTTGCGTCTATAGTCACACAGTTGCAGTTAATCTGTCGTTGCAACTAATTTCTCCGATATATGGTAATGAGTGTTTATCCCAAGGTTTCAATATAAGAGATATTGATACTATTCCTTACCTTACTCGAAGGAGTATGGACCAAAGTTTACTTGATAATCAGTGGATTAAATTTACATTCTTCTTCAAGACTCAGAATTATTCAGTACTTCAGGTAGGTGCATCAAATAAAAATAGCTATGGAATTGTATGGTATCAGTCTACGTGTCCACATGAAGTTTACTGTGTCGGTCATGTTCCGACTACGTTAATGATTTACAATGAAGATTTGAATGCTAACTACACTTTTTGTCCAATACTTCTAAAATCTGGAAGTATTTTAAATGATAACTGCATTTCTCACCTCGGTATGAATGTGGATATTTACAAAGGAATTCAAATGTTACATTACATCATTACCGGAATAGCTTGCCTTATATTTGGTGCACTTTGTGTTTATGCACTTATTTTAAAGAACCCTAATCTTTTAAAAGGCAGCAAACGAATTTTGTTCGTGAAACATAAAAAAGTTGATGCATTAGTTTTACCTCCAAAGGTTCCATTGAGAAATGATGTGCAGCTTGAATCAATTTCTAATTTGAATGAAAATAAAATTTTCATAATTCCCTCTACTCATTACGACCCTAGAACGTTTAGTAGAAATAAATCAACAAGAAGTAATAAAAGCAATTCACCAAGCTACATTTCTGCCCTACAGCCAACTGACGACCAACTTGCCGAATGGCGTATGAGGCACCATTTTAATAATAGTCTATCAATATCTTCAACGCACTCGGAACTTTCTACTTTATCATGGACACACAGTGACGATGGTATTCAATATTCCCTGGACGTTGATCACGACCGAACTTATGGTTTAAAGTAGTTAATTTATTACGCTAGTTGCAACAGGAAATATTAGTCATTTATCATCACATGTTGAGTATAATTTATCATATAGGAGTTATTTAGGCATTCCATTTTTATGTCCATTAGCGTCCATTTCCTAAGAGCTAATGGATTTCATATTATTTTTACGTGCGGGCTTGTTGTAGGTCGTAAATATGAACTTACAAATATACGAATATAATCAACACCGTCAAAAATGTTTTAATATCATTATTACTTGATTGGGCTCTGCATTGTGGGTGGTGGTAAGTTACAAAAACAAAAGTGGTAAATTACAAAGGTGTGAGACGACTTTTGTCACTGTGGAGAAAGTTTGTCATCCAAACATAATTTTATTGTGCTTTGATGGTTAAAATGAGATGAAATATAAGTGCCTAATTATAATATCAACTTTATTACCCAGGGGAATGCTTACGGAGTAGGCAGTCGTGCAGTTTGTTATAAGTCATATATGTATGTAAATTCTTGTTTGTTAAATGAACTTTCGGCGAAAAAAAAGTTATATTAAAATATATTTTTCAGAATATTAAAGTATCCTACATATTATATTTTAGTGATTATCGTGTCAGATTATAATACATAAATACATTCCCAAATAAGTTTTCAAAATTGAATATATAACAATTTTCATAGTTTCCAAGATACGGCTCGAGTAACGTACGAATCACATTTCTGCCCCATACAATGTTTTCCGGTTCATATGAGCATGCGCTCAAAACTAAAATATAGCCAACGTGTATCAAATAGCCGTCAAGTGTGAGTGTCCTCGCCGTGAATCAATCTGTTACAGCTGTTTCTGACGAACACGCGGTGCGCCGGCGCACGACGTGCATTGTCTTGCCCATTGGACGTTTGTTCTATTTCCGTTCACATTTAAAATCGACTGTAGGCCTAGAGAATATCAATTAACAACCACGTGTCGTCATTCTGACGGGCCGTTCGAAAGTGATAAGTCGAAAATTACGCCCACATTAATACTATGCTGTGGAAATTTGTACCGCTTTCATTGGGTATCATTTCTTTAAATAAAAATATCGTATTACTGCACTTATATGTATAAAAAAAAATATTATCTACGACCTAATTTTTAATTTACTGTAAGTGTATAATTAAATGTTAAATTATTAATTTACAAATCATTATCATCATCCGGAAGACGTCCACTACTGGACAAAGTCATTACTTTAAATATAATAGTTTACATTCCTTATCATATAAGTACTACTGTAAATATTTTGACAAAGACAATAAATTTATTGAGAAATACGACATGTGTTTGTAATATTTATTCAATACACCGCTAATGAATGTGTTTTCGTGTCTAGTACACACTCTTCTGGGATCCAGTTAATTAATATTATGAAATCATTCGTAAAATTTACGCTCTCTTCTCGAACGCGTATTATGATAAATGATTTATTTAAAGTAAAACGACCTAATTGTTGCAGTGTGTTTTGTTTATAGTTCAACGATTATGCGTTTAGGGAGTCAAGTTGACTTTTAGTGCCAGAACAAATTACAATCTATACTGTGTATATTACTATTCAATATTATAAAGCTAAAGAATTTGTTTGTTTGGTTAACGCGCTAATCTCAAGAAATACTGGAATCGAATTGAAAAAAAATTGTGTTGCATAGACCATTTATCGAGGAAGTCTATAGGCTATATAACATCACGCTACGACTAATAGGAGCGGAGCATCGATAATTTTTATTGCAGAACGGGAAAAAATATTGTCCTCCGAAATCCACACGGACGCAGTCGCGGGCACAAGCTAGACATATCTATATATTCATCATCATCAGCTGGAAGACGTCCTCTGTTGAACAAAGGCTTCCCCCTTTTAGAAGGGGGGGGGGGGGGGTTGGGGTTGCCATAATCCCCACAATTGGCCAGCGGCTTGGAGATCGCAGTGTTGGTGGTGAAGTTACAGAAGACGCTGCTGCCCATCTTCTGGATTTTCTCTTAGTGGCCTCTTACGACACCCATGCAAGGAAAAGGGTTGGTCAATTCTAGGCCGGATACCACACGGCATATATCCATGCTATCTATATATTAAGTGTCCGAAACTGGCCTCTTGGGCTAGTCACATCTAACGCATGTCGGACGAGCTGATGGACAAACGCACTACCTAGTGGGTTGCTCACAAAGTCAGGTGACAGAGCAGTAGACCTAGATGACTTAATTATATATTCCTACTCCTCTAAGTATGATTAATTTCATTGCGGGTTCCAAGACAGTCAAGTCATTTCTCTGGGACGCTTTGAGCTTCATTGTCCATGGTTCTTAATGGTTTTCATTTTAGATTCTGGCTTACAGGAGTTACAATAATGGGACCGAGTAAAAAATCAAAATACCAAGAAGAAGATTGCTGGCACAATTTACTACGTAAAGATTGACAGCAAGAGAGCCCAGGCTTGGTGGACACAGGGGAAGATAGCTTTTGCCCTGCAGGGGAATAGCATATAAAAATGTTTAGTCATCTTAGCAATAATAAAAATAAAGACACAACAAGGGCTTTTTAAGAAATACGATTAATTATATTATGTTTCTGCTAAACAACGATTGCTTAAGGCAGTCTACACTACGAACCACGATTTCTCTTTGCCTTAAATTATTGTAGATATACCTATAATAAAAACAGAAATTATGAACAAGGCACAATCTTCAGTACCTGAGATATTTTATGTAACTTATTTTTGTCTGCGAACTTTAATCTCTTCGTAGCTTCGAGATTTTACTTTTTATTTTTTGCTTCCATTGTTAGAAATCTAATGTTCAATTGTTATAAGTTATTACTGGCATTTTTATTTTATTTTTATTGTAGACTTTGAAATATAAATGAGCAGCAATTCAAAATAGAAATAAAACAACATATTTTTAATGATAATAAGTTAGCGTGTTGAAGAGGTAAGAATACATTTTATTATAAAACAAGTTTAAATACGGTAGATACTTAATTAATGTAAAATATAAAATACAGTGGGTGGTCTGGTCCGTGGCTAGGGGTCGCGTATTAATAAATAAGTATATAAACGTACTTGGGGCAGGCTTTAATTATTTTTCACGCGCATTGTAATATACGGAAATAAAATGCCATCTGTTTTGTAAAGTGAGCTTAAGCCCGTTGCGCTTTTTAATTAAAATCTTATGGCTACTTATGAATGCAATGGTATAATTGAAATCAACTACATAAATGCTTTCTCCCGTTTTCGTTATATTAATATTTGGGAATTTGTTCGTGTAACGTGGATGTTAGGAAAGAATCCCTCCATCGCCACCATCAATCCACCCAAAGAAGCTAGAAAGCGCCCGGAAAATGACAATAGGCTCGTCGCCACTTGCAGACGGCATAATTCTGAAGTGATGTGAAAAGTGAGAGTAGACTCCCGAAGATAAGGGATTACCTTCCAGGGATAAACTCCATGAGGCAAAATTCTTTACCTATTATTAAAATTATCATACACTATAGATAATGTTGATAGGTACATGTATAGGTATTATTCCAGCATAGTTATAGATGTAAAATGCTGGACATAGACCTCCCTCAAGTGTTGCCACATGAACCGGACCTGTGTGTACAGCCAGCATCATAAGTAGCTTAATATTTAAATTATAATTATATCATTTATTGATAAATAACTTCTTACATAGTCTTAAATATTTTCAGATCATTTGGACGCTCCTACAATATAAAACTATAACTACTTTGATGTTTTGTTTCTTTCAATTATTTGGTGTTTTCTTAACATGTTAAGCTTATGTTGCTGACTGTACAAAATGAGTCAATATTGAAGGAAATCAAACCCAAAAACTACGACAAATCCAAATCAACAAAAGTAATAATATAATAGTGTTGTATAATATAAAGTCTGCTCTAACAATAGCACGAAACGGGTTACAATAGTATTGGCAGCCCTTGTGTTCCTGGTGCAGTAACAATGCGCTTGGCAGTGACATTGTCTTCGTTGGCACCTCGTAATGACTTCGTCACCTAGTGGCCATCTATCATCCGTGAAAGATAGACAACGTGTAAAACGACGATTAACTTTGGCGGATTGTTTCTTTATTTTAAATATTCACTTATAAAGACATATTTGTTCTTATTCTTATCATCATCATCCGGAAGACGTCCACTGCTGGACAAAGGCCTCCCCCTTAGAACGCCACAATGAACGACAACTTGCCGTTTGCATCCACCAGTTGCCCGTAACTGTGACGATATCTCACTCGAGAACCTTTCTTCCCGAGAAACTCCTAGCGCAGCTCTCTCCATAGCTCGTTGAGTGACTCTGAGCCTCTCCAAAAGGCTAGCCGTTAGCGACCACGTCTCAAAGTCATACATCACTGGCAACACACACTGGTTAAAAACCTTCGTCTTCAGACACTGCGGAATTTCGGACGAGATGATGTCCCGTAGTTTTTTATTCTTATAGGAGGATGATACCTGAATTAACTTAAAACCATCTTAAGTCTATTGACATCTCCATTATTTGACATGCAAACGACAGTGACAGGTATAAATTAATCCATGGTTTAAAGTTTAAACTTAATAATTTAAATTAAAAGTATTTTTTTCATGACTAAGAAGGATTAAGTATAATAATAACGAAACAAGTAAAAGACGGTTACGGGCCGGGAACAGGGTCCTAGTTCTACGGGTAGTTGGGGCTTCAAAGAGAGGAACCTCCTTACCACACGCGCCGTGTTGAGGAGATCTGCATCCTTCATCAACCCTTAACCCAGCCGCCAACAAGAGCCCCTTTAAATGTTGTTGGAAGTTCTTCGCCATTAAATTTATTATTAATGAAAGGCCTATATCCGAGTAGAAAAAGAAGTTGACCATATAAGCTGTGCAGTAACACTTGTGTCTAATTAATAACTTCATAAATAAAGAAACCTCTTTATTGAAGTTATTATAATATTTTTATATTATATAAATATATAATTTCAACAATGTGTTTAAATGTTATATTAAAATTATTTAATCCCTTTCGAGATATGTACTCTTACCATAAATAAACAAAGGCACTGAATATATAATTATTTTTAAAGGTTTCGTGGGTCAACAACACTTCATAAATTTAAATCCAAGTGAACATTTTTGTTGCCTTTTTACGAGTGCAATATCTAGACAACGTTGTACAAACATTTAATTACGGTTGTCGTAACCACAGTCCGTTAATTAATTAGTGATTGCACTAGCTGTGGTCCCAGTCCTGTGAAAACAGAGGTTTTATTACATCACGTTTATTTTCTCCTTGCTGTGTGAAATCTGTGAAATTAACATTCATTACATCTACCTATATATACCTTGTTCAGGCAGTTAGCTTCAACATATTTAGTACTGACTTTTGCCCGCGGTTTCGCTCGCGTTTATTTAGATTGTTGGTTAGTATTATATGTATATCTATATATAACTTTTGCCCGCGGCTCCTCCCACGTTAATCCTTATTTAAACCATATAGAGGGTTGAATTTAAAAAACAAGTAGCCTTAAATCCTTTCTTGGGTCTTAAACTTTCTACATGCCAAATTTCATCAAAATCCGGCCAGCGGTTTGGTCGTGAAGATGTAACATACAGACAGACAGAGTTACTTTCACATTTATAATATTAGTATGGAGTATAAGTACTAATATTCAACTAAACTGTAATTTTTGAAAACTTAAGATTCCAATAAAAATAAAATATTAATTTATCTGTCTGGTGAACGTTGTATGGTTTATTTAACAAGGATTTTCTATATCATATTATTAAAGATAATGCCAATTTACAAGATATGTTTAAGGTGTACGAATGCATAATATCTAAAAACCTGTAATATATAGGAACACCACAACATCTTACAAATTTTCAAACATGCACAGTTATCTACCTGTAATTCCTGAAATGGAATGCAACATAACATAACATAACATCACGCCTGTATCCCCCGAAGGGGTAGGCAGAGGTGAACATATAGTACACCCACATTTCGCCAGTTATGTTGTAAGTCCCAATGTAATAGGGGGCGAGCCTATTGCTATCAACCGGGCACAAATCCAGACTCCGTGCTGCTACTGAGAATTACCTAATGGAAAACTCAGTAACATTTTGCCCGACCCGGGATTGGAACCCAAGACCCCTTGCTCAGCAGTCGCGCTTAGCGACCACTAGACCAACGAGGCAGTCAAATGCGTGGAATGTAAAGGTGTTCTTAAACAGGACTTTAGTAAGTGTATACTTATGCCCACATTTTATTGCTCTTCGTAAGTTCCATGGTGGGAGCCCTTTGTGATCCACCATCACCATCCACCACTTCACGTCCACACCGGCTTCTGCCCCCTTACCATGAACTGTTAAAGCAGGACAGTTTACGTTGTGGAAGCGAGACGCCGCAATACACTACACGTAGCGGCGTCTCGCTTCCACATCTTAAACTGTCCTGCTTTATTTAAGAGTTCATGGTAAGGAGGCAGGTCTTTTTCATATCGCGTTTCTGGCGACGCCAGGGCCTTACAAAATAACAGTCTTGAGTAAATAATAGCGAGAAACTTGATTACCTTAATGCGCCTAGAATCATAGACCAGCTAATAAAGGTGTCCACATAAATGCCTGGTCAGAATAATAGTTATCTCCAAATCTATTGCTGTTTACGTATGAAGAGATATATCAAGCTAGTGACTAATCGATCAGTGGATGTTGAAGCGTGGCCAACTATCACCCTTGTGTGTGGCTGTGCATTATATAACAGTGACAAGTTAGATCATCACTCACTAATGCTGCCACAAGGCCCTGTCATTTTCAGTTCATTGCATACAAATATTTGCTACTGAAGATGCATTACTGTGATATGCTTTGTGGATAGATTATCGTGTTTCAGGCATCTTTATGTACTAAAAGTTAAGGGGTAAAGTTAAAGATAATTCAGTGTTCTGGAATTAGTTTTAAACTACTTTTTTTTTTTAATTAAATAGGCAAAGGCCTCCCCATTATTCTTCTCCCTGTCCAATGCCATTACGGGCCATGTCTTTTCCGCAAAGATGTCCGATTCCGAAAACATGGTAAAAATAAGACACACACTTACACATATGTTTCAGATAGAACCTTCGTTATAAAATATATATATTATCGATGAACTGCCTTGTTGGTCTACTGGTCGCTAAGCACAACTGCTGAGCATCACAAAGGATCGGGCAAAGTGTTACAGGGTTTCTCCATTGGGTAATTCTAAGTAGCAGCACGGAGTCTGGATTTGTGCCCAGTTGATGGCAATAGGCTTGCCCCCTATTACACTGAGGCTTAAAATCATCATCATCATCATCAGCTGGAAGACGTCCACTGTTAGACAAAAGCCTCCCCTTTAAGGGGAGGGGGTTGCCATAATTCCCTCGCTTGGCAAGCGGCTTGGGGATCGCAGTATTGGTGGTTAAGTTACAGAGGACGCTGTTGCCCATGTTCAGATTTTTTCCCTTAGTCGCCTCTTGCGACACCCACGGGAGGAAATAAGGTGGTCAATTCTATGCCGTATACCACACGGTACAACTATAATATAACTGGCAAAATGTGGGTGTACTTCACCTGGGGAATACAGGCGTGATGTTATGATATGTTTTTTATAGGACCTGTATAGGATATATTTAAAAGAGTTATAGCTACTACTTAGCTGTGTCCAGTACTTGATGAACGAATATTACTAACTCGTGTTACCAGGGGATGTGCAAAACGCACGGATTTTCACGTGCCACAATCCTGACATAGCGCTCGAATACCTGTCTACAGCTTGTTAATACAAATCAAACAAAGAAAGTGCTACCTACGCTTCACATAATAAATACAAATTGACTCGTTTTTCTTAGGGAATGGCAAGGAACGGAAACAATGACATTGACTATTTAAATATTATATAAAGCATATTGACTGCTGTATTTTATCATCTCCATATAATATAAGGCCTTTGGTGATAATAGATAGCTACTTGTTTTTAATTAACGTGACATTAAATCTCGCCCGTATTCCCCGAAAGGTAGAGGTTTACACATAGTATACCACATTTTGCTTTATGATATGGGTCCCAATGTGATAGCCGGCGAGCTTATTGCCATCAGCTGGGCACAAGTCCAGACTCCGTGCTGCTACTGAGAATTAGAACTATGGAAGAAGAACTATGGAAAAACTCAGTAACACTTCGCCTGACCTGGAATTCAATCCTAGGACCACTGTACCAACGAGGCAGTATTGTTCTTTAAGTGAAACAATTTTGTTGTCTTGGTACTAAGTACTGAAAATGGTGATTCAGGCAATAAGGGACACTAGATAGTGGCAGACTAGTGGCAACGCATGTCGAATAGAATCATCATAAATGTATGGGAATTAAATAATGTTTCGAGTATAGGTAATATAGTATTTTTGTATCACATATTTTGTCAATCGCGTAAACGTATAGCTTGTTTTTTATCTATCTGACAAGAAGAAGACAGTGTTTGCTGGGTTTGATTCCAAGCTCGGCCAAGTGTACGGATTTTCTATTAGGGAATTCTCAGTGACAGCACGGAAACTGGATGTGTGCCTGCTTAATGGCATCAAGCTGGCCTCCAAAACTAATAACTTTGGAACCTTTAAAATAACAGTATGTAATATAGGCGTACTGTGAGTACAGTGAACAGCTCTGCCTTCTTTGCCTTTGTACGAAAAAGAAGGGCAGTACTTTAGAATGCTTTATATAATCATAAGAGTGGTTTACAACTTTCAACTTACTTATTAACCGACTTCAAAAAAGGAGGAGGTTCTCAATTCGTCGGGATCCTTTCATCGATAGTATTCTCACCCATCCACGTTTAGTTTTCTCTAGCTTAGCTGGATGTGTATAGTTCTTGCAAAAAGTCTAGAGCTAGCTGCAAGAGACGAAGAAAATGTACCTAACTAATACCCTTAAAAACGGTAGCTACGAGAAATGCTGACGTAATCTTTTGAAATGGAGTTTAACAGTCCCTTTAGGGATTTGAGACATAAAAGTTTAAGTGTTACAGGAGTCCTATTTAAGTATCGACTCAGATAAGTATGTCTACAGCGCTTCGGAGGTTCGGAGCCCCAATATCAGGAATTTTATTAGGTACTTTAACGAAGTTTGGGTTATTGTAGTGATAAGTGTATGTAGCGACTTACTTTCGAAAAATCAGTCTATATATTAAGGCCTTTTTCTTCCTCATATCGGCAAAACCCAGATGTCACGTTGAAACAGGTCATTCCATGGTGCAGCAGAGGCAAGTCAGTAAACGAGGATGGTACCGAGGTTAGGAACACCGTCCAGGGTGCGCCGGACGTAATTAGGTATCGTCACAAATGTATGGTCTTCTTCTAATCGTATGGTTAATGAACAACCTGGTGTCAGAGTTTAAACCACCTGTAGGGCTCTGACATGGCTTTACGCACCTTTAAAAATTGCTCAGGTGTGCCGGTTTCCTCACGATGTTTTCCTTCAACGTTTTAAGCAACTGATAACTAATTAGTACGCAGACTGCCTCGTTGGTCTAGAGGTCGCTAAGCGCGACTGCTGAGCAAGAGGCCCTGGGTTCAAATCCCGGGTCGGGCAAAGTGTTACTGAGTTTTCCATTTGGTGATTCCCAGTAGCAGCACGGAGTCTGGATTTGTGCCCGGTTGATGGTAATAGGCTCGCCCCCAATACATTGGGACTTACAACATAACTGGCGAAATGTTGGTGTACTATATGTTCACCTCTGCCTACCCCTTCGGGAAATACAGGCATGATGTTATGTTATGTTAGTACTATACAGAAAAGATATTGGTGCGTGCCGGGGCTTGAACTTGCGAACTTGGACTTCGCAGTGCAATGGTCATACCACTCGGCTATCAGGACAGTATGCTAAAATGGATATAATGTAATTTTCTGGTAAATACATGAAAATTTTAATTCAGGTTGTGACAATCCTTAACATTATTTAATTATTATTTAAGTCACCTAAACCATACTTCTATAAGCAGTAAGAGTTATTATGACATTCAAAATACTCATATTATAATTATCATTTATGATTGTTCAAATGTTGCTGTAGTCAACAACCAAGAACGAACCAGCTATAAATAACCCCACGAATATATTCACGCTATTAATTGCGGAACACCTGTACCAGTGATTAGGGTACGACTAGATGAAACATTAATTGGATGTGGCCGACTCAGTGCGCGCGCGCAATGCCAAGTCGCCCAGACGATGTCGAATAGCGAATGACGTCAGCCCACAATACATTAGAATACAAGGAAATACCTAGTTAAATACCTTTACTAATTTATTGATATTAGCTCTTTTTTATTTACTTTATTGGTTTTTTTTTCTTTCTTATTTGTGAACAGCGTATAGCGGTTTTCTATTCTAATGAGAACAATTGTAATTGTTTACACACTTGAGTTACATATCGTAATGTCGATTTTGTTACGGCACATTCAGTTCAATTACCAATTTAATGGGATGTTTAACTATGTTATTATCCACACTGTTTAGAATTACGTAAGTACCTACAATGTTTAAACTGATTAGCAGAATCCGAAAAGACATTGATGTGACTTTTATTGTTTTAAAGTATTCGCACTATCTCCTAGTATTTTTATATAATTCAACAAGAATTTTATATAATGTTATGTTTTAATGTTTGTTGTGTTGTCGATGTGCCTTGTATTAAATAACAACCTCTCCGATTTAGGCAATAGGTCTAATCTTATCATACGGTACATTTGCAAGTGAATTTAATGACAAAAATAAATAAGGCTCAAATGTTTTACATATAAGAATATTTAACTCCAAAAATATAAAGTGTTTTTATAACCAGTATTAAAATGCAGTTCATTTTTAAGACTGCTTTTTCTAATTTTCATATTTCAAACACTTGGTTCCGGCTCGTCTCACCACAATTAGGAGTTCGGGTTACAGACGAGAAGCTTAGAAACTTGAAGCATTTCTGGCACCACTCTAACGATTTTACTATCGTTTGCAGTGAACTGTATTTATTTCTGTCACTCATTACTAGAGATAGTTAAAAAGTATTGTCATTCTTTCTAATTATCAATCAATTTGTAGCTGTTTCGATGAATTTAAGATAATGTAATGTTTTTGTTAGAAATTTTATCATCGAAACGCTTAGTAAAGACGACACATTGTTAGCATGATTGTTCAATATGATTAAATATACTAATTAATTATTTAATTCGTGTAATTATGTTTTGATTACCAACGCGAACGTTTGAATAACACTGATTTGTCACCTATTCTCACTAATTTCCTAAAAGGAATAGGGATACGTTTTTTATATATTTCGAAAATTTTAAAGTTAATTATAACCACCCGTTTAAGCGATGTTTTTATGACATGTCAGCTAACAAATGACAATGTTATACTAGTAGCTCTGTGAAATATTTCATAGCTTTGAAATCTGTTCACGGCTAGTATGTACATGATTTACGTGGTAGTAACATTGCTGGCAGACGTTATAACGTAAAACGATTTAATAAGCATTTTACTAAAGATGCTTAATCTTCAACCTAATTGCGACGGTGCAGTAATCACTGAATTTATATATTTTGGCATATTTACCTAATGGATATGATATTATCTAATACATATTACTGTTTGTTAGTAAACGTGTTAATCAATGCATCGATAAAAATGTTTTAATAAGTCTACCGATATATTTTATGTTACTCTACTTGGGATATTGCTCTTGTGCCGTAGAAGGGGTTTACAAAGAGTTCTTATCATACACGCAAACACGCAGACTTGAAGTTAAATAATTGAATATTTAACATTAAATAAGTATCTAATATTCCAACCTTACTACCTCCTTGGTCTAGTGATCGCTAAGCGCGACTGCTGAGCATGAGGTACCGGGTTTGAATGCCGGGTCAGGCAAAGTGTTACTGCGTTTCAATAGGGCTACATATTTTCTTGACGAAACAACAATTTGCTAAGAAAATTACTATGAAGAAACACAGAAGTATTCTTATTTGTAGATAGGTAAACAAAATACTTTTCATAGCTTGTGAAACAATACGCAGCTGTTCAAATATTTCAGTCGGCAAATTATTTCTCTTTTAAGTAATAATGTTGTTGGTTACACAAATATTGTTAGAATTTAGACTCGTATTAGGGCTCCTTGCTGTAAATTTGGCACCAATGGGAACAACAAAATATGTCACTGTCTGTGGACAGGCGCACCTGCCTCCCCCTCCCCACCGCTCGTTAGATCACTGCTTTTATTTACACTTTGCGATGTGTGATAAACTGGTAATACCACTGTTATATTCATTTAATTTTATATGACGAATTAAAGTGTATGGATAAATCAATAAACGAATTTTGTTTTTTTTATAAAATATTGTAATGTTTACTGTATTACCACTAAAAGATGTTATAGTTATTCATTTTAGTCTTCTTCTTATTGTATGGTTGTTGAACAACCTTGTGTCAGAGTTTAAGCCGCCTGTAGGCCTCTGACATGGCTGTACACACCGTTGCGTCTCTTAGATAAATCGGTTTCCTTACGATGTTTTCCTTTACAGGTGACTGATAACTGATAACTAATTTATAAAATGTATATTTATTTTAGTAAATTATTACATTTGCTACTTATTTTACCTACATTCATTCTTAAAAAAGCAAGCTAGAATATGGTACTATTCGTAACAAATTTTATGCCGGAAAAAGCACCAGAACACTATGCATCCAAAATTCTCAAGCTACAATATGACTACATCGCTATCACATTTAAGAATATAAATCAGCCTATAGAGGTTTTATCGTAAGTAAAAAAAACACAACATTAATAATTATAGCTAAGAAATATCTCGATCAGGTCAGCTTCCAAATAACATAAAAACCGCATCATATTCGGTACATTCGTTAAGGAGCTACGATGCCACAGACAGGTACACAGAAAGACACGTCAAACTTATAACACCCCTCTTTTGCGTCAGGCGTTATCAAATAGACCGGACATCTGGCCTACAGTAATCAGTGTCGTAGTTCACCGAAATGTAATCAAACTCTCTCCCTCGTGTTACATGCTGACGTGCACCAGTATCAAGTTTAACAACAGATCCGAAACTACCACAAAGGCTTTTAATAACACTATGATTGTTGAACAGGCTAAATTGCTACTTATGACTTGGCCTAACTAGAACGAAATTAGTATAAAATATTAATACCATGGGAGGCTAAATGAGCTTGTAGTGTACAACAATTATCGGCACGTTTAACATTGCAGGTTTGTATTAGTGTTTCAATGCAACAATCGTAATTTGGCACTTATATGTTTTAAACTGGATTTAAATTACGTTCACTAGGATAGTTATTAGCACAGCACCAAAATTTGCTTATAAAATGCCTACTTGCGCGTTAGACCAATTATGGTTCATTGTTTTAATTAACTATAACTTGCAGCTGATTTTATTTTCAGATTTTGTCGAGTAACATTATGGTGGTTTCAATTATTTATTAAAACTAGCGGCCCGCTCCGGCTTCGCACATAAAATATATATTATAAGTATTTCGTCACTACTCTTCAATCAATCTATCTATTTAAAAAAACCGCATCAAAATCCGTTGCGTAGTTTTAAAGATTTAAGCATACATGAGGATATAGGGACAGAGAAAGCGACTTTATTTTATACTATGTAGTGAATGAGGCGAAAGAAGTATGTCAGGATCGTAGCAAATGGAAATCCGTGGTCTCTGCCTACCCCTCGTGGAAATAGGCGTGACTTTATGTATGTATGTATATTATTATGTACTAAAAACATGTTTGTCAAAAGGTACACTCCCAAAAAGATGATACAGCTTATTCAATTCTATTCCTGTAATTAGTACCTACTTTTATTACTATTGTTTATAAACTGAAAAATATTCTACCAGTGGCGTGGCAAACGTCCAAAGCAGGGTGATATTTTAATTAATGTGTAATTAATATCAAACCGGAATCGATTCGTTGATACTGTAACACGCATTTGGCATACCGCACTTGATGCACATTAGTGCAGTGGACATCCGGCAACTGTTTAATGTATGATGACCTTAGAGACAACGGTTAAAAGCATTTTGCGAAGCCAAATCGGAGTGACTCGATGTTCGTGGCGTGAGGTAGAGAAGTAAGACATCAACCGAATCAACCTGGGTGATATTTTCGGGCGCCTCCGTACAGTCGCTCATTCCATTCAGATAAAAGGGCTCGTGTTCCTCTTACTGTGGTTCACTATAGCATATACCATCGTGCAATTCCTGTGACCACTCTAGAACCCCGTGACTGTGAACAATGGTGAGCGGATTTTTTATGTGATCGTGTTAATAGTGATGTGAAATTAGTGAATTATATACAACTTATAATGGATTTTTAGTAGCGTTTCGTTAAATTAATGTTGTTTTTTTGGTGATTTCAGGAGGAACTTGACAAGGAACAGATTGGCAGTAAGTGTTTTCTTATTTATATATTTTTTTAATTTTAAATTGATGTTGAAATACTAACGTTATTTGATTACACGTGCTTTTCCAAACGATTTAATTTAGTGTTGATAATTCAATGGTTTGTAATTTAGCGTAAGTTATATTATTTATTTAAATTATTTCCAGTCTTAAAGAAGGCTTTCGAGGCTTTCGACCAGGAGAAGAAAGGATGCATAGGCACAGTGATGGTGGGCACAATCCTGGGCATGCTGGGTCACCAGGTCAGCGACGACGCTCTCAAAGAAATCATCGATGAAGTAGACGTTGATGGTCAGTATATTTTATTTTCTTCTACAACAGCAATTCTTAAGCTTGCGACCCCTAATAGACAGATTTAGCCTTTTCAATTGAGAACCCATATTATTTATATGGTATGGTGTAAAGGTAATCAATAAAACTTCATTATTTTAGTTCATAATGAAATATGTAAAGACTGATGTCTATTAAATTTCACATTTAAAATCAATTCGTCGTCTGCAAGATCGGTCTTCTCGTATTGTGAACTTTTTCAGACCAAATTTTCAAAGTAGCAACGCTTTTAGGGGACTCAAAAGAAATAATAATATCTTGGGACAGCCCACACACAGTCATCTGATCCCAAACTAGGCAGAGCCTGTATTATTAATATTCTTGTGGATTTTGATTTTAAATCTGACTGTACCCACACCGTATTTAATCACTTTTAAAATTAAAACCGATACACGTTTTCATAAATAAATTAAAAAGATTTTATGTTTGTAGATAATCCTTGTCCTAAAAATGTTACTAACCCGTATAAGATACATTCATCCATGATTTTGGTATCAGTTCGGAACACTATTTTTTTTTTTAATTTTGTTTCAAAGGATTTAAGAGACAAAAATAAGTAGGTACTTTATTAAACTATATAACATAATTATCAGCTGTGGGGCAAACTAATATTTTTCACCAGAGTATTTATCCGTCATGTCAATAATTATATATTATCATTATCGTTACGTGACAATTAGATTATATCTAAGATCTATTAACGCATGAGTACCTTTTGTGTCTTATTATACTATTATTATACGCGAAAATCCCTCTCACTAGACCACATGATTTGCGTGGGAAACAGCAACTGGGTACATTTAGGTACAGTCATATCACAGTGAAAACTATTACCAAGTCAATAGCCTACATAGAACAGATCTGAAATTTGATTACATCGAAATTATTTCGACACAAAAAAAGATCGACAGATTTCAAGAAAAAAAAATTCGGATGCCACCTAATTTTATTTCATTGCTAAGAAAATGTGAACCAGATTTTATCAGTTAAATTATTAGATACGTGAGTGTTACTGATGCCAATTTACAACACAGTTGGCTCTCTAAATAACGAGAACATCTTAATACAACGATCAATAAATTGTTACTTTTTAAACACCATTAGCTTCCATTTGCGTTCCATTATGGGGCAGATGAGGAAGTGGAATGTCGCTCTATTGTTTCTCTACAAATTTATTTCGAGCGGGAATTTAGTTGATTATTCTTTTGTTCGATCAAGAATAAAATGAAAACGAAAATAAAATGGGATCTGATTAGCAGATGCTTAGGAAATAAATATACAGTACAATTATAGCCATTTAGAAAAATGTTACGGGTAAAATTCAACATTGCAAACATCCATAAAATATATGCACCGACGTTTTCAAAAAATATGGAGAATATTATTTGTCGAATGCATACAATTCTTGCGAAGAATCCCTAGACGATAATAACTCGCAGCGGATAAATTACTATCTTTTTCTGATGCTGTCATTTCCGAAGGTGAAAATATTGAATATTTTACAGTGAAATAATAATTTTGATCTATTAATTCACATTCCTTGAATTTGAAAGTACTAATGAAAGTGCAACGTACACGTACTCATAGTGCACTTAGAAGAACTAAATCCCTCTTAACAAAGTTAAATATTGATTGCAGGTTCTGGTGAGTTGGAGTTCGAGGAATTCGTGACCCTAGCCTCCAGGTTCATGGTTGAGGAGGACGCTGAGGCGATGCAACAAGAACTTAAAGAAGCATTCCGGTTATACGACAAAGAAGGTACAATATACAAACATTTTACTTTCGAAACGAATACTATGAAATAAAACTGAATGTCTTAAACCTGCTATCAAATATAATAAACAAAAACTATTTCCGTATAACTTGAGTAAAACTATCAAACAATAAGATATAAACTCATGCAGTTTATAGCATCGATTTTAAACAAGCCTTTGACAATCAAGCATCTAAAATAAATTGAAATTCCAACAAAATGCATCAAAATATCTTCACTAGTGTTAAAACATCGATACAACACGCAGATAAAAGCACCGATCAAAGAAAGGTGTTATAAACACTCCTCTTTTTAGTTGTCGTCGGTGAAAAACGATGACGACGGTAAAATTGAATTTTGTACAAAGGAAACCTTTTCGAACGTAGACACGGTCCATGGACATAGACCGTTGGACATTTAACAAATAAGTCTTAGTTCAAATATTCCTCCACTACTTCAACAGGTTTCAAGAGCTTCATAAATGAATATGCAAGAAAGTAGGGAGATAAAAGTAAATCCTAAAACATTTAATATCTGTCAAGTTGAGTCGAGAGTCGCACTGCCGTCAAAGTGAAAAATACGGGCACTAGGTAGAAAAATAAGCAAATCCTCTCGTTTGTAAGAGGATCAAACAAGACCTTAGCTTTTTAACGAAAAGATTCAATGAACTGAATCTGAATTTAGTGAACAATTTCTTTTAAGATTGAGATCGTTATGAAGATTAAAATTTTCAAGACCTTCGCAGACTCTTAGAAATGAATTACCCTTATACTTAAGCAATCATGTCTGTAGTTATTAAAAACGTGTTCAATAAATATACGCTTGAAAGAATGTATTGTATACAATCGTTATTAAACTTCTCAGCAGATGTAGCACTAAAAATAATTGATTTAATAGAAAACGTTTCTATCCCGTCTTCGAGCCAAGTATTTATAAGGTCATGGTCTATAAATCACACTTGGAACAGCCAGACAAACACTTATTCCGAACCATTGTCTTTCTTATTTAAATAACATTACACGATTTGGCAGCGCGTCTTACATTTTCAGACGATATGTTATTAATCATATTGTTGACACCGTTATCGGTATCAGGTCGGCCAGTTTTGTCTAAGAATAGCGTATGACTTACCTTTTTAAGGTCTTACATCTCAATTACTTCCCAGCTAGACAATACATTTAATTACTCAGTGGGAGCAAGCGCAGTTTATCTTCATACGGTCTTGGGTTTGATATCTACTAAAACAATTTATATAACTGCCTTTATCTTTATAGAGAAAAGCCGCGATGAAAGATTCAAAGAAATAAAAACGTGTTGCTATAAAATTTACTGCTTCGAAAGGAATTCGAGTAATGGATATCTCCATTAGAGTGCGACTTATTCCGCTGCAAAAAGGAAATATTTCTTTATACGGAATGTTTACTCTTGTTACATAGCAATTTATCCTTACTCCTGATTTGTATTATTCCTAAAATATTAACTTTAATATCGTGTAAAGCGTATGGGACATTTGAACTAAAATTCGTTGAATTTATCACAAAGGTTGGGCCCAATGTTTTGGTTGAGCAATTTTCACCAGTGATCAAAGCTGGCATGTCTCTGTGCTTGATAAACAACACTGGACTTTATCGGCGCCACATTCATGTGCGAGCTTATCTATTCTGTGTTTGCACACGTCCGACATTTATTTAAGTTGACAGTAATAATACCTTGGCTATTCTTGTATTATCTGTGGGCCTATGAGTGGGTTGACCTTTATGAACAGTCTTCCCACCTGCTGTGAAAGCATCCATCTAGAATATTTTTGTGTACACAAATTTCATATATTCTGGGTAGTCTACTAATTAAAATACAATGCCTATTTACATAACTAGTGAATTATTTTCGTTTGTGTACATCACATCGTATACAAGACAATATGGAACGCGAAATTTGGTTCAAATCTATTAAGAGCCTACTACTTCGGACATATTTTGATAGCATAAAAATTCCACAAATCGTTATTTATTGCTACGGTCTCCAATAAATAATTAAACGATCCCAAAATATAGTTTACTCCAGGATATCCTCACCTATCATATAAAATTCAAGCAAGGTCGGGACCAACCGAGGATAGCCTCCGGCGGCGATATATTATATAAATATGAAATTAATGTTACAGAATTGTATGATCCCAATTTTTTTTAATACTTTTGAGCTCTATCGCAAATGCAAAAGGATTAAATTCCAATACAGAGGTATTTGCTCAAAGTATGTTACCATTCCAGTCATCAAATAAACAAATTGAGGTAAAAAGCTTTTGTCCACACATGCCCAATAAGTACGGATGATTTGGTTCTTACGTTCATGTAACATACATAATTATGTGCTTGATATTACATTAAATAAAAGTAGCGACACCAATTTTCATTAAATCAAAATCGATGCTATAAAATAAGAAAGACTAACGAAAATATTAGAAAGAAAAAACTCCAAGTCGTTAATACAACTTATACCATAAATAAATAAATTTCAAGAGAATAATTTTTCGCTCAATATTTAATTTTTTAAAAAACTGGAACTATCAATACAATGTTACTACCCCAAAAATTGGAAGGTGAAGTTTTTGAAGAGAATATTTCATAATGTTCATTTCTGTTTCAGGCAACGGTTACATCACAACAGACGTCTTAAGAGAAATCCTCAGGGAATTAGATGACAAGATCAGCGCCGAAGAGTTAAACATGATGATTGAGGAAATTGACTCTGACGGATCAGGAACAGTTGACTTCGATGGTACGTATCTTTATGCATACATTTTAAATATTAGGTTTATATGATATAAAAAGAAAAGAAAATAATAAGGATGAATAAATCAGGATATAATTTGCGGAACAGCAAACATTTTATTTTTACTTAATTAGAAAGGTTGATTAATTTGGCTCATAGCTGTAATAACTTAAGGGATAATAAGTAAGAATTTGTGTGTGTTGTTTCGGTAAAATAGATTAAAAACACGCAATATTCCAATAATATTAAACTTACCATCATAAACTGAAATAAGCTTTCAAATTCGATTATAAAAATGTAGCCTTTACTGGGCAGCGCAGGAATGATTGAATCTATAAATATTTACACTATACGAGCCTTCAACGGTAAAATTGGCAAGATATGGTTGGTGGTTCAATGAATTAGTAGTTAACATGTTTATTATACAAGTGTCCGGTTAAAGATAGCCCGAGTGTAGGCCTAGTGACAGATTCTCAGCCAAAACTAAATATACTCTATTACTGTAGCATTCTTATCACAAAATTAGTTCAGCACCCTTACCATGAACTCTTAAAGCCAGGCAGTTAACGATGTGAAAGCGAGACGCCGCTACGTGCAGTGTAATGCGGCGTCTCGTTTTCACCACGTAAGCATTTTCTAGAATTGAATTGATTGTAATGGAATTCATTACCTGAGAGATGAAAGCCAGCTTTATTTGTAAATTGTTCAGAATAAGTTGTCTTTAGAGGTAAAGCTAATATAATAGTAAATGTTATGTTTTGTAAGGGATCAATGTCTCAAATGGCCCAACATGTCACTTCAAACCAGCTAAAAAGGTGTATATGTCCTGTAGCTATTTCAAGATATTAATGATTTTGTAAGATACTTGCTGAAACATATAAAAAAGGCAATGCTTTGAAAAACGCACATCAATACTTGTCGTTTTGGACTTAAAGCGGCCTAGGCTCACATGATGATGTCAAAAGGAAACTAACTAAAACGTAATTTTAAAACATTCGTTTTAATTTAAAAAACATTTCCATTTCAGAATTCATGGAGGTCATGACCGGAGGTGATGATTAAGCGACTGATTCTACCATCTACGGGTTCTGCTTATCTCAGAATATGAAGATATACATATCTTCACGTACACGACATGTAATCAAATAATCATTTGCCATGTCACAGAAGCTATCAACATTTATACAACGTGAACCTAAAACATCTCCATTTACTTTAATAAGTTATTTATATTGTAATAAATAATTTTGCTAATAAATTATTCATAATTCTGCGCCTGTATTTATGTTGTTGTCCTTATCCATTAGAATAAGTTTAGGACATAATATTGCCAATGCATTTTATTAGGCTGAAGTAATCACTTTAGACTTGTAACAATGGTTGTATTATGATTAAAAATAATTTACTCAACGATGATAGATACAAAACTTTAACTCAGATTACCAACTGAAATAGAGGTATTTCCTACTAAAGCTATAAGGAAATAATTATTAATTACCACTTATATTGAAAGAATAGAGAGGATATTTTTTGGTCCAACCATGCCTAATAATTCCCCCAATATTTTTATAATAAATGTTCAAATATCGAAGAAGCTCACAATTACTTACTGAAATTTCACACATGGCTGAAATCATGTATAACGATGAAACAGTTTCAATATTTTTCCTCAAATAAGTCGTTCAGAATATACAATATTTACATTACAACACACCGTAACATCGCCGTAAAGCAAAATCGAAAATGAATAACATACTTATTTTGCAGAATGTTTAACGATATTTTAATTTATAACATCCATTGCTCGATTTTTATAACATCATTAAATAGTTCGCTGAAAGAAAGCAGAAATGTAAACAAGCGAGTTTTTGTTGTTTTATTTCTGGATTTCTCGGTAGCAGTTAAGATTCTAAGGAGATGGTTAGCAGATGCGACGTCGGAAATTGCTTAGAGGGCTCGATTTGCATGTTGCGTTCGTAATAAGCACTGAGTAGAAATAGGGTAGAATATAATACAATTCATTATACACCACTAAAACATTACGCGAATTAATGACGCGAATGTGACGGTAGGTAGAGACTTGACACTGCTTATACATATTATACCCACATTAAGATAGAAAACAAAATTTCCTATTGACGTTTTAAATAATAACAGAATTTGGTATATAACCTTAGACTAGCTTCTAACGGCGATTTCATTAGAATTAAAAGAAGCTTATGTCGGTTTAATGGGGTAAGTTCTCATTTATGATAGTAACTACTAGTACTAAATCCAAATATACAAACTGCAGTGTAATCGCAAGCGCGTGTTACCAATCGCTTTCTGTCAACCAAATTAATACATATAGTGCATTAAAAGCAACAGGAACGTGAATGGAACGTAATGCAGTTACAAATGATCGCAAGCAATTCCCAAGACCGCTGTTACGCTGAGCACGCTCGCTAAGCATTTAAGCAATTATGACAAGTCTGCAAATACGTGTACTCGTAATAGACTAAAAAGTACTGCGGTACGGATGTTACAGTATGTCGTGCTCACTGGAACAAAATTAATGATTCTAAAACGGAGTGGCAAGCTCTGATACTCGGCAGAACATTTTACCCCGAATTGCACATTTTCGTGCCGCGGGGTTCCACTGAGACCCGACGGCCATTCATCTTGCGTTTAAATTAATATAATGGAGTACTGAAAGTTTTAGTTGACACGGAAAATGTGTAACTGCTAGTTTTCAGTGGTTATTTTGTTTTTCGTGCAATATTACATAGCAGTACCTGTACATTGTTTTATTTACTCTGTCATTTAACAGAAACATCTTTAAGCTCTGAATACTGTACTAATGATAAGCTTTAATGTTTGATGAGGATAAAATATTTATTGGCTTCTTCTTCTGCTTATCGTATGGTTGATAAACAACCTGGTGTCAGAATTTAAACCACCCTGCCTCTGACATGGCTTTACATACCAGGCGTGCCGGTTTTCTCACAATGTTTTCCTTTACCGTTTTTAGCACTTGATAACTAATTTATAGTACGCACATGAATTTGACAAAAAATTCGTGCGTGCCGGGGTTTGTACTTGCGACCCTTGACTTGGCAGTGCAACGGCCATACCAGCCGGCTGTTACTGCCCTTCATTCATTGGCTAAGGAATTTTGGGTAGACAGAACTACTTTTAAAGTTATAGAAACCTTGGACTTTTTCTTCTTATCGTGTGGTTGATGAACAACCTGGTGTCAGAGTTTAAACCGCCTGTAGGCCTCTGACATGGCTCTGGCTCTCTCAGGCGTGCCGGTTTCCTCTCGATGTTTTCCTTCACGGTTTTTAGCAACTGATATCTAATTTATAAAATTTGTATTTATTTTAGTGAATTATTACATTTGCTACTTAATTTACCTACATTCATTCTTTACATAGCAAGCTGGAATATGGTACTATTCGTAACAAATTTTATGCCGGAAAAAGCACCTGAATACTATGCATATAAAATTCTCAAGCTACATCGTGACATGAATTCGAAAAGACATTGGTGCGTGCCGGGGTTTGAACTTGCGAACTTTGACTTGGCAGTCCAACGGTCATACCATTCGGCTATCAGTGCTGTCCTTTGAATAAACTTCATGGATGTAAGGGACCACCTCAAGTAGCAGAAGCTGCGAGCATCTCTGGCAAAGAATAACTTTGTGTGCACATTTTAGTTGTTACTTGAGTACCTAAGTTATTAAGTTGTGGCATCTGTAGTGTATGCAAGCACTTTCATATATTCATTTTCATTCCATTTACTTTATAAAGTCTGGCGCTTATATCTTTTATTTACATTTTAATTAGATGCTGAAGCAAAATGAAACAAACTCCCTCGTAAATTGTAAGATACATTTGCAAAAAGGGTCTGTTTTAACAAAACTTTTTTTATAATTCACATTAATATTGTTATCTGTACAGCTTTTTTGTTACGTAGGCATGGCGCTATGTACATACATCCTTAATTCTAAATTTATAAAGGAAATTTGATGGACACTTCGCCGTACCGTAGCGCTGCTCTAACCAACTGAGCCATCGTGTCGCTGCTTGCACCCATCGACATTCATTCCTATTTTTATCAATCCTCTTGATATACGCACTTACAAAACCTCGGCCTTGCTCTTAAGAATATGAACTTTAGTTAGGGGTCAAAACTTAGAA
Source organism: Abrostola tripartita (assembly GCA_905340225.1). NCBI lineage: Eukaryota > Metazoa > Arthropoda > Insecta > Lepidoptera > Noctuidae > Abrostola > Abrostola tripartita. The sequence goes on from HG996491.1 coordinate 4,413,786, forward strand.
GTAGTGTAAATTGTACCTTGCAGTTCACAGAAAGATAAACTTACGTTTCTTTTTGTAGGTGGTCTAATGCAGTTGGAAGTTAAGCTGTTCGGGCTAATAGCGAGACCACAGTAGTTTGCTCTACCCAGGTAGCCAAAGTTTAAATAGATAGACAGATAATTACCATGGCAACTGGAATGAATTTTCTACGTGCGTTAATTTAATTACAGAGACAGCTGGATATTATAAAAAGCACTTAAATACCTACTGTTCTAACCAAAATTTTCCGTCCGTTTAACGGTCTACATAGTTGGTGTTATTTACTATTTACACTTAGCCCAGCCTTTTTTAAATACAGCTGTATTTTCTCCGGTTCAACTCACGTGTTTTTGAGTTCGAGTGAATAGGCGCCGTTTTTTCCCGAAACTAGTCGAGTATTTCCGAAAAACCACGTGAATAACAGAAGTAAATAGTAAATAACACGGATTAGGTGGGTCGTTAAACGTGGCCTCCAGCGCAACAAGTTTATCTCCATGAGAATCCCGGTTTATTGTCCTCCGTCTAGCGATCAGGTATCAATAAAGTTTTATTCCCTTCACGACTATCGCTCGATCATTACATCCAATAACTACTTGTTGATTATAGGCACTGGCTGCGTGCATAGCCATAGTATACCAAGTTTTTCTGCATTTGTGTACCTATGAATAAGATGTCTTTAATAGGATTCCAATCTATTTTTTTGTACAATTTGAGATGTTAACTAGAATAATATAAATCGACCTGCCGAAAGTCTTATAAAAGTAATCATTGGACCTGAATATTTTGCACATTTGTTCAAGAGGGCTGGCTATTGAAGTTAAAAAAAAATGCAATGTAAGGTAATAAGACGTCAACGTAGTAAAGTGGTACAGCGGAACAGAGAGTAACCAGCTATCGCCTTTATACGATCTGTAGAACAGAAATGATCTAGTATCTATAAGTTATTATAATAAAAGATTCGTACTAGTTATAAACCCTAGAAGGATACCAAGTATTTATATTATACGTAAGTATAGTATCTAACCATTTTATGCTAAAATTAACATCACGGCTTCTCCTATATCTTGCAGCAGGATAGTAGAAATATTCGCGTTTTTTCATACGAGTTACGTTCACAAAAGTAACATAGAAACCAAATATTGAGTTTGTAAAAACAATTCGATGTAACCTGAACTAACTCTCATCCACTCGGACTCTGTTAGCCCGGACGGCTAGTTTTATTTTCAGACTAAAATATTTTGCATATTATTGCAATATTTACTGCATTTATATCTGGTTCAGTGACCGCGAACCAGACACAACAGGCAAATATAGCCCTATAGAAGCACAGTTGACAAGGTAAATTGATGATTTATTTCGGGAGTACCTAATTGGTATATATTAAATAATGTACGGGTTCGTTTTATACTGTATAGAGAAGAGCAGTAGGAGCGCTAATAATATAATAAATTCTTATGACTTTTGGTGCCATTTTAGCATGTTGCCCATGCTAAGCTTGAATCTAAATTGATAAAGGAAATTTGAAAAATGATGGACACGAGCGGGATTCGAACCCGCGACCTTCGCCGATCCGTGGCGCTGCTCTAACCAACTGAGCCACCGTGTCGCTGCTCGCATCCATCGAATTTCAAGTTCCCTTTTAGTATTTACGTCTTAAGGGTGACGTCAGGTATTATCTGTTGGAATCTATGATTACCAACTCAGTGTTATACCTTTACAGCTATAAATCACTGAAACGATAATACCAACCCAAATTTATATGACTTTTGGTGCCATTTTAGCATGTTGCCCATGCTAAGCTTGAATCTAAATTGATAAAGGAAATTTGAAAATTTCCTTTTTAATAAATTTTAATAAATTCTTGTCAAGATTTCACACTTTATAGACATTTTATATCAATTTTCTTTTTGTAGATAAACCAGCCGTTCTGTGTACCTACTGACTTCTATAATAAACTTAGTAAATTCTACACAACTCAATTTGTATTATTTTTTTAAAAGGGAGACTTTTATAGAAGTGTGATTAGGTTCTGTTTAGCATGGGTTTCATAGTAGGTGTAGGACTAAGGCTTTTTCATGTTTACATAGATTGACGCAAGCACGAAATCATAATATAGCTTCTGATAGCTTTGTAATCCTGCAAGATATCACTTTCAGGGTCTGTAATAATCAGTTATTTTGGAACTTTATGGTTTTATTCAGTTCTACCTGCAATAGATGTGTCAGTACATATAACGTAACTAATATGGTCAACGCGGATGATTACTCTGCGCAGAGATCAAAAACCTCACCTCTCATCGCAGTACCCACTCAACTACCGTACCAATCAGTAGTTCTATATCTGCACGTGTACCAGTACCTGAGGAAACGGTTCATTTCCCCACCGCACGTGTTCCAGTGGAGCATGGCTAACGGCTACTGGAGCGTTCTACAGGAGAACCCGCCCGTACATGCGCTGAAAGTGACCACTAATGAATTTAAAGCGATACGACTATCAATGCCTCTTCACTGTATACTAAATAAAACAGTCGTTTTAGCTTGCGATATTCTGAAACTTGTGAGAGTAATTTTCTTTTAGGTCATCAAATATTGACTGCTTTAGATCTCTAATGAATTTACAATTCAGAAGTTTGTGATTCCAACGTTTCAACATTTTTTTAGTTTTCTTTCCAAACAAGAATAATTTCTTAGTATAAAAATACAAGTAATTTTTTATAGTGAACATTCCATAGGTCACTTAAAACTTTTATTCAGTTTCCAGGAAATCGTACACTTGCTCTATGTTTAACCTTCATGCAAGGAGAGTGCTCGTCAATTTGTTTATCGTATTAAAATCATTGAATATTATGATCTTATTTAGATCAGAGCAAAATGAACACGCTAGTTGAGGATATTCTGCAATATATTTAACTAACTCAGAAAAAAATGCGATTCAGACAAAAATAATCGTTAAAAGCCGATAAGGAAATAAGTTTCAGTAAATATTATAATACCGTCCTTCAAATATGGCATAATGAGAAGAATAAAGTGCCTACATAATTATTAAACACTTAAGCACCTGTATCTACCAATGATATAAATTTTCCTGCAGCATCAAGAAAAAATTATGGATAGGTCTTGTTTCAAACTAAAATGACAAACTCTGATCGATCAAGACTTTGTATTCACCCAAGTTTAAAGAAACGATATGAGAAAAGCTTATAGAATGGAGCCGCTAAGAAATATTATGAGGGAAATTCACGTTCATATACGACATTCAGGAGAAATTCGCCTTATAAATTATTGAAGCTCTGTAAATAATCTGATTGGAAGCGACTCGGCCAACTATCTCATCTCATTTCAGATAAGGCGTCCCACACAATATCTACTTATTCCAAAACATAATTGAGATTATGTAACTAAATAAGGGAATTGGGTACTTTACTAGAAAGAGACTTACCTAGATTACTTTCTTCAATCGAATTGGACGTGAGTTAGAAGGTGGTTTACAATCAGGAATACTGATTAAAGACTGATTTACATACATTTTCAGTTTTCACATATTATTACGCTTAATTGATTTTAATGGAACGAATTGGACGCATGTAAGTTACGGTTGTAAGGGACAAGTGGGAAAAGGAAAGCGTGCTTATTGCTCTATTGTTCTTTGTACCGGCGCGAGCTAATTAACACACGGAAACAAGTCAGTTATGTCAGGTCAAGTCGCAAAGGATGGTAGCGTTAACCGTACAGCCAACTTACCATGAACTCTCAAAGCAGGACAGTTTAAGTTGTAAAAACGAGACACCGCATTACATTGCACGTAGTGGCGTCTCGCTTTCACATCGTGAACTGTCCTGCTTTAAGAGTTCATGGTAAGGGGACAGGATTCCTAATAGTACCCTTAAAGCGGCCAAAAAAATAAATACTGCCGAGATTCAAGCTTCGAAGATAAAATATGTTACACTTACTAAAAGTTACTAAAGTAGGCGTTAATTAAGTCTTTGATCTTATTTTAACATGACCTTTACCACCTACGAAAATAAAAATATTAAAGGGAATAAAGAAAATATATTCCATTACACATAACAATCTGAAGTATTTTGATATGACGTAATTTACTAAAACGGCAAAATAATATTACCCTGATTATCTCCAAAATGCCGGTAATTCTCCATTTAGATCGAATATCCTCAGAATGATGTCAGAAAACGTGTTAAGGACGTTCGATTCTGAAAATCCATTGCATTGCCGATTATTGGGATTGGATACTTCCCTGTCTCCATGGAGTTTAAGGAAATTGCGTCATTGCTAGGGTGCCACCAGTTTCCGGCGCTGCGACCGATTCGTGATTTCAGTCTTAGTGTGGTAAATTGTGAATCTAGTGTAATGGAATTACAAATAACCATTTGTGAAACAATTAGAAATACGATACAGGATGAAGTATTCAAATGTGCGTGGGTAAACTAATCTGAAATTTGGAATGGTAAAAAATAACAAAGGATTTACGGGCTGATATTGATTTGGAAATTCAACTAATATTCATATTTCAAGATTAAGTGATTATCTTAATTTATATGTCACGACCGAAAACTGACTACAGTAAGTGAAAATTAACAAGTTCCTTTATTACAGCGCTGTTAATGGAAAACTTAGATTTTTGAGTTCCGATAAATCAGACTGAAGTACATGCGGGTGCCTTAGTCTACCATCATCTCTTTGTTTAAGTTAGGAGACATTTTATCATTATTTATAAGTAGGCGGGCTAATGTCCGAAATTATAGAATCATAAATGATAAATGATTTTATTTCTGCAAATAGGTTTTAAAAAACACTTAAACACGTCATTTTTTGTAACTAGTTAGATGGCGTCGGCATTTCATAACTTTCATAACTGACTACCTCTGAGAAGAAATACCGAAACAAAGTCAGGGGTCAAGGTCTCTTATAAAGGAATCATTTATCACTGATAGTCGAGTGCTATGACCGTTGGACTGCCAAGTCAAAGGTCGCAAGTTCAAACCCCGGCACGCACCAATGTCTTTTCGAATTCATGTGCGTATTATAAATTAATAATCAGTGTATGACTTTTGGTGCCATTTTAGCATGTTGCCCATGCTAAGCTTGAAATCTAAATTGATAAAGGAAATTGAAAAAGGGAACTTGAAATTCGATGGATGCGAGCAGCGACACGATGGCTCAGTTGGTTAGAGCAGCGCCACGGATCGGCGAAGGTCGCGGGTTCGAATCCCGCTCGTGTCCATCATTTTTTAAATTTCCTTTATCAATTTAATTATCAGTTGCTAAAAACGGTGAAGGAAAACATCATGAGGAAACCGGCACACCTGAGAGATTTTTCAACAGTGTGTAAAACCATGTCAGAGGCCTACAGGCGGTTTAAACTTTGACACCAGGTTGTTCATCAACCACACGATAAGAAGAAGAACTACACGAGTAATTCTAAATGAAAGCAATGATTATTCAGAGAACATGTTCAGAGGTGACTGAGTTAATACTCAAGTTAGGTATAAGTGGCAGGTCCCACTGTATGCACTTGTGCGGAAATTAACTCCAAATTGCGATCAACCATTCAAGCGGATTGTAGATTGGCGGGCGTCAAGCGTCGTGCACTTTACCTACTAACCTCCACCGAACTATGACGGTATAGGGAATATCGATGTAGCTCTGCAAGTTACGTGCGTCATAATTTAATATGACGTCACACTGTATTGAAATTATGACGCAAGTTGTATCATTATAATGGAAAGTTATTCGAGTTGGACTAGCCAATCATAGATTTGGCGGTAGAATGCTGCAGCGATCCCGCCTTCCCGTCATCAAAAGCCCAGAGCAGGCATGTGAGGTTTTAGTGGGTAGGCCCCTGGATCTTATTGGGTTCGGGGGAGAGTCCCACATACCCCCGTCATCTCCTAACGGCGGGGGATGCGTAATGCATTGCCTTACTTGAAAAAAAAAAGCCAATCATAGATCCCTCCAAAAGAGCAAAGTTAAAGTATCACACCACAATTTCAGTTATTTAGTTAGGCGCCGGGCCGCAAAAGACCTTTGTAGATAGCTCGCCAACTATGTATTTTCATTACAAGAACGCTGCACATATATAGAAATATATAGTATGTATATTGTTGTTACATAAGCGTAGTATTTACAGTTGGTTACAAATTAAATCGTTTTTTAATTGGCACCATCCCGCTAGAAAACGATAGTACTTCCTGAGCACTTAGTTCTGCTGGCGACACACAATACAATATGTAGTTGATGCAAATAGGTGCTTTTTAGGGCTTGTAGTTTTTTGCGCTAAAACTTCTTTCAAGTACATAATAATTAGATCTTTTCTTTGGTTGTTCTTCTATATCGTTTATGTAATCTATTTTATAATTTCCGTGTATTATTCTGAAATAATAAAAGCCTCAAGATTTACTACATTACTACAGCATCCTACATACTATACTACAGCATTTATTTAAATAAACAGATGGCGAATTCTAACCACCAGAAGTCCAGCTAACCGACAAAAAACTCGCCACCAACGAGGCACATAATCAAAAAAATATGATGCTGCTATTTCTGTACAGCATGAAAAAATATAATTAAAGCTCATTCTCCACGAACAAGAAGGAGAATATAGTCAGAACAACATACTATCTTGACATCTTCATATTCTGCACAGCATCACCCAGAAAATACTTTAACAACTTTGGTTATCCCTACGGAAAAATGATTAAATATTTATACTGAAAACCCGCGTCTGACGTCGAATTACTTAAAAATGAATGCAATATGGAATGAGAAGATATTTAATACACTAACAAAGATGAGAAGAGACCTACTAAAGCTTGAAATTTTAATTAAACTGACAAGTGTGCTCTATACGTTGCTGCAGGTTCCGTAGAATAGGGTTTTGTTCTTCCTAATCTTGTTTGCTTCATGCTGTACTAAACTAAACTGTGGAAAATAACGGGATGTTTTTACTTTCACTTCCCTAGCTGTTGACTTGAGTTCTTTGCTATGCTTAAGAGGTCTTTTGCGGGACCGAAAAAGGTCCTAGTATGGAAAAGGAAGCAGCAAACTCCATGGCTAAACAATCGGACTTGGATGTAAATTATTAGTGTTTATCTAGGTACAGCTTGTACATACTGGTTTAAATAACATTAGGTTCACACTAAATACAAGGTACGAATGTACAGTGAATGCAGTTTACAAAGTATGGGAACCGAACCGCAATTTTACTAGCCCGATAAGAACTTAAATGATTAGACTGAAATTAAAACTATTTAGGGGCAGCGTTATTAACATACCCGTAGGTGACACGCTTGCTCGCATTGTAGCATGGTACCTATGATGGTTAATTATGTAGGTAAGTAGCCAAACATAAAATAAGCGTTCATATAGTCAGTGGCCATTGGTCTCAGCCAAATAGTTAACGTAGTAACCCTTAACGTGGTCCATGATTTTCCGGACCATCCAAAAAAAAATTTTTGAATAATTTTTCGTAATTTTAGCATCACGTGCTGTTCAGATACTTATCGGCATACAAAGTATTGTTGTTTTGATTCATACAAAATAAACATCCACATTGTACTCACAAGCTAACAATGCCCTAAATATTTTTTAAGGATACAACGTGTGCAATTGTTACCATTGGTATTTAAATTTGTAGGAAACATTGGAGAGTGAATCTTTTGTTAACATTCAGGTGGAAAACTGAAGTCAGGAGCAAATGGGAAAGTGCAATTTAGATAACATTGTAACATAGTTATGATTATATTAGAAGATGCTGTAATACTCACAAATGAGCCTACCGGCCTAGTGAAAATGGTGCTGGAGAGCTGGATCTGGTTTTGATTATTCTTGGCTTCTTACACCTGCAATATGAGGACGATTTTTCATCCAATATAGACAACGTAGAATACCTATAAAGCAAAAATTACATAGTTTCTAATATGATATTAAAAGTCACAAGTTTTTAATCCGCAACGTCATGCTTATGAATTCGCTCTATGAACTAATACGTCACGGCATTTAAAGAGTAAATACTTAGAATGTTACAGCATAAGTGGAGTAAAATGACGTATGCTGTGTTTACATGGATGATTTATTATTAGAAACGCAGAGGGCGGCCCCGATAACATTGGGCGTCACGATCCAGGCATTCCAAGCCTGATACTCACACGACAGGCAGGTGTTCACAACATGAGATGATTAATGATCATTTATTGTCAATCACACAATTAGTGTTTGCAAAACGCATTTATCAATATCTTTTATATTACATTGGGTGTTACAACATAACTGGCGAAATGAGTGTGTACATGTTCAGCTCTGCCTACCCCTTCGGAGAATACAGGCGTGATGTTATGTATCTACATAGAACCATAATTAAGCATTCTAAATATACATTTATTTGAGCCTCATATTTTTGTGTCACTGAAAATTCTTAAGCTAGCTAGAAAAAATAGTACAACCTCAGCTTTAACGCATCGATAATAACGCTGTGCATAACAAAAAATCATTAGTTTTTCACCGACTTAAAAAGAGGATTACGCCGGCACCAAGGCGCCACGCTGCGCGCTGATGGTAAATGGATTTTGATGTTTTGAATAAATAGCTATCGATCAGGTATTCCAAGGGATTACAGTATTTTGTTAGATAAATGCTTCTCAAATAAGAAATGAGTATCTATGTAACTTAAATTAGTAAAAATTATCACTAAAAACTTTATCGCATTGACAACGCCAATGTCCAAAAAGGATAAGTCTCGTCTCTCTAAGTTGGCACCTATCTAAGCTATAACACAAATCACACAAAAAAACTAAGTGATAAAGCTAGTCTGTATATTTTCTACCAGAACTTTTGAAACACAATTGAAAAGGAGATATATTAAATTAAATTAGATTTTTAAATTATCAAACTTACTCTTGAACGTGGATTGGCAAAATATTTTTCGTAGCATATTCTTAGCCTTTCAAATAGTGTATGTTTTATGACCGCAGGGTTCTTATTTATTACCAACAGGCAGATAGGAAATAATTTTCAGTACGAAATTACCCTATAAAATTAATCAGTTTTTAATGGATGTGTAATCGAATTTATGCAGTGATTAAAAGGTCGAACGAGAATAACTCAAACGTTGGTTGCGTAAAGGTTAAACAAAGTGGGTTTTGGCTTACCGAAGACCGATACATTTCATTGCTCGGTAGGTAAATACTCTATGAATACCTGGACTGTATGAATCCAGGCCCAAAGAATTTAAAAATAAGAGACCGCTGACTAACGGTAACGGAAAACTTCGTGAGGAAACCTGGATTTAATTTATCTGAAACCGCCAACACGCTATGAGCTAGCGTGGCAATCAATCCTTCTCGGTAAGCATAGTACCTATACCTCTCAAATATACTATGATATAACAATACGTCTGTAATACCAGAAGGAGTAGGCAGTCCTGCAGTGGGACATTATAGTCTGTTATTATTATTATGAATGAGAGGGGCATATGGGCAATTGGGCATATGTTAATCAACTTACTTAGCTATCATTATTATTTAAAGTTATATCAACAATCTTTGGAAATACAAAGTTTTTATGTCACGTAACTTAAGAATATCAGGTAATTAAATTTAATGCCTTTGTTACGAATAAGATTGCTGAAGCTATTAAGTTATGTAACTTTGAACGTAGGAGCACATCAAATGAAAAGTAAATTTCACGAAGGTATCAGATTTCAAAGAAGCGTAGGTATGAAAATACGTGAAGAATTTAAAGACGTAGGTAGTGTCTGTACTGGAATCTGCTTTCGCGAGTCACTTGTTTCGTTAAAGTAATTTAATTTGTGAAGTAGGGTAGAAAAATATTGAAGCATTCATGAATATGTACAAATTAAAAGTTGACTGTAACATAAAGATTTGAACGATTTATGGGCTGATGATGACGAATGTGGTCTCTCAATAGGTATAGAATCATAATTAGACAGGCATAAAAAGGCCCGCCTATTTATGATTCTGTATAAGTATGGTTCATACCATAGCGTCTTTCTAGGTGATTAAATTATTATAAGGTTTTTTTTAAACGCCTGACAAAAAGATTTCGGACATTTTTCTTACTGCTGATATTTGTGGCTCGGGTGGAAATATAAGGATATAGATATTTATTGTGTAACACTAGATTCTTACCTTACTTAGCAGACAGGTAAGAACCTACGTCACCGAAAAAAGTAGAAAAATACACATTACAAACGTCTACCTAATTTTATAACGCTTACTAATCGAGATAATGTGCCATTTCCCAACTCCATGAGGAAAATGAGATAAGGAAACCATAGCAAACTGAATTCTTCATACGTCATACCATTTGGTACAAATTGTATGACGTATGAAGTATGTACATGTATGTATGAAGTATTTATGTAGGCGCGCACTTTTATGAAAATCATCTGTCACGTCTAACTGTCGTTGAGATGAATAACTTTTGACGGCTGAATAGACAAGCAGTTTCTTTCACGACATCAACCGAAATCAAAACAAAGAGGATCTTCATTCAACTGTAGGTAATTTTTTCGAAGAAGCACTGTTTTTTTTTAAGTACACTTTTTATACGAAGATTGTTTACAAGCATTCTGATGCAATGTTTTGGGTGGGTACCACGTATCTCAGCTGATAATATATAATTATTATTTCAGATATGAAAAAGCAATATAGTCCCTCGTGAGAGAGCACGACCAACGTTTGATTCATCAGAACAATAAGCTTTTATCAAAATAATATCTTCCAAAGTCAAAGAAACATTAAACTACCAAGTTAGAAACAACATAAGTTACAAAAAGCAATAACAGCATCTACAGAAATACCTGTAGGAGTAGACCTATTATGTAAACCAACTACTCTTTGATATATCAACTCTAATGATCAAAGTTTAGCGGTAACATTAATTCTGATACCTACCAACGGTTGTTCAGGGAATTAAATTATGTTATTTCAAAAACGTTGGCGACCCCTGAACTATTCTACCGAGGCGGAACTAAGTCGAATCACAGATATATAAACAGACGTCTAGATGTTCCTGTCAATTCCTGAAACCATTACCTTCCTGTTCGAATTTAGTGTTATCTGTGACAAGCAATACAATGGTGTGTGAAGTGTTTGTTGTGAATTGATGTATTTGGTGTACAACATACAGTATGATGCTAATAACTTACTATTTATTAATTGTTTTATTTTCTTTCATGCGTGGTGCTCAGGAGGAACTTGACAAAGATCAACTTGCGCGTAAGTATGTATATTGTAGCTTAAATTGAACCTTTTTAACATCTGATGAAGCTTACAAGATAAGGCCTAATGAAGGATGTTTCCATTTTTTCCAAGAGATCTATGGCATTATAATAGGTAGATAATAGACAATCCTAAAACTTAAAGTGCTCAGCGCCTAAACTAAATTAATGATTGATACCTGACTTACAAGTAAAACTGGGGCTCGTAGCTATGCGGCTACCCGGCAGATCAGGTCAATCTGCGAGGTTAAGCCGTGCTCGCCGCGGTCAGTCTTGTGATGGGTGACCGTTTTCACATGTCGAAAGTTCGAGACCCCACCGTGCTTCGGAAGGCACGTTAAGCCGTTGGTCCTGCGCCTGATCTCTCTCCGATCGTGTCGGTCTACTGTCCCATCGGATTATGAGAGTGAGGGAATAGGGAGTGCACCCGTGTTTGCGCGCATACTTGTGCACTTTAATATCTCCTGCGCAGATGGCTAGTCTCAGCTGAGACAGGCCGCCGTGACCGAAATTCGGTCAGGAGGACATTATTACAAGTAAACTGAACAGATGTGTAAGAAAGTATCTTGTAGTATAGTATACTAATAGATTGAATAAAAAAATTGTCTTTTGTCTGTCTGTAAATGCCTGATAAAACTTTTTCTTCCTAAAAAACTACAGATTCCTCTAACAGTATCAATATTTTACAGTCCTGAAGAACGCCTTCGACGCGTTCGACCACGAGAAGGCGGGAGTTATCAGCACGGACTTTATCGGCACTATACTGGAGATGTTGGGGCATGAAGTGGATGAAGAAGACTTGAAGGAAATTATTGCTGAAATTGATGTTAACGGTAATCATTCTAAGATTCATGTTTGTTTTAGATACAAACTCGTGAACCCATTGTTGTAGTGTTTTAGTTTGTTGATAGATGGCGTTATTCGCCACGCTGCGCGCTGCATGTTAAGGCTGACTGACTTTTCAATAGTGTTAGCTCTGGTCGCTAGATGGCGTTTTATGATGAATGTTTAATTTACAAATTACGAAATTATTGGTATAGTCTCAGGTTTTGAATTGTTACATTTTTATTAATACGGTAAAGCATTTATAAATCCAAAAATAATAAATTATATTAATATAGAAAAATGTAACAAAGAACTCCATGTAGGTATGTCATCTTTGTTATTCCAATTTGTAATAAATTAATTTTAAAATTATTATAAAAATAATTGACAAAATACAAAAAGCCAAAAATATAGTCTCACCGTGACAATGTTTGCACATTGCCGTGACCAGGATTCGAACCTGGGTTACTACGGCCACAACGTAGGGTCCTAACCACTAGACGATCACGGCTATTGAGACATGAGTTACAAGGTTGAAATTTCCAACCACATTAAATATAGTGTTTTATTGTTGTCCTTGTCTTTTAATTTGTCATTTCGCTCTTTCACTGATTATTATGAGTGAGTAGTGTCACAGACGAAAAGATAGTATTTTTTTATAAAAAATTTGAATAAAAACAAAGATTACGTAAAAAAAAACTTTATTTTTTCAAAGGTTTCAGTTGTCAAATAAATATGTAGTGTCTACTTTATTCATTTAAATAATGGATATTTAAATTCATGAGTACATAAGTAATAAATTGTGTATGGCAAAAATAGTCAAAATTTCGTATTTGTACAGGAACTGGCCAGCTAGAATTCACAGATTTCTGCTCCTTGGCTGCTAAATTCTTGACAGAGGAGGAAGATGACGAAGCGATGCAAAAGGAACTTAGGGAAGCCTTCAGGTTATACGACAGAGAAGGTGAGGCAACACGACATGATACTAAAAAAACAAAACACAATCCAAGTGCAACCATGCGGATCAATTAAGTTTAAGTTTACTCATCTGATGTTGTAGTACAGTCAGCATCATAAGTAGCTGAACATTTGATTTTTTTAACATACCGTTAGTTATAGAACAACTTCTTGTACAATAAAAAGTTCTAAATATTCTCAGATCATCATTTAGACCAGTAGTTCCCAAACTTATTTTTCTCGTGCACCACTTTCAAAATTAAACTGGTGTCGGTGGACCCCCTGCTGCTACATTCCTACCACATTGTTAAAGTCGACAAAAAATAAAAATTGTGTCGCTTCTGAGTTCCGTCCCTATATTCTGATAGGTTAAAATTTTAAATTTTAAATAAAAACGAAAAATGGTACATTTTATAACATTTTATTAATTAAAAGAAAAGAATTACAAAAAAATAATAATAAGGTAATACTTATAGGTTGTGGACATAATTTTAATTAATGGGAAGGATGTATTTGATGGAGTGTCAGCAAACGATCAATGTTTGGCTTTATTTTTGTGAGCAATAACCGCAAATCCCCCCGCTCTGTGATGTTTAGTTTGCTCCTTTTTTTTGTTAAGAGGTTTGTAACGGCACTAAAACTTCTTTCGACAAGGTATGATGAGGGAAAAGCTATCAAAAATTTCCTTGCGATTTCCCACAGTCCAGGATATTTTTCGTGTATTTCTGCTTGCAGCCAAAATGTTTGGTAGCCTTTTCTAAATTTCACCTTCAGCTCCTCATTGGTGCTTAGCTCAAGCAGCTCCTCTTGTAATAATACATTGGCCACTTCAGTTTCATCAAATGGATTTACGATCCATGGTGGTATATCCATCGTCAGCATATCTTCAAACCTGGTTTTGAAGTCATCATGCAGGGCACTTAAATGTTGACTGTAGGTATGGATATCCTCATCAATAGTTTCTACCTGCGACAAGTTTGGAAATTGAGATAATTCGCGCCGACTAATGTTTTGCTTCATAAATTTCAATTTCCCAAGAAAAGCCGAAATTATCCCCTTTGTTTTTATTAAATTCAGGCTGTCCCCTTGTAACTGCAAGTTAATATCATTAAATTTTTTAAACAAATCTGTCAAATACGCAATGTCTCCTTTGAATTTGATCAAGTTTTCTTTTAAATCTGGATCTCTACTTTCTAAGAACTCTAATACGGAATCGAAAACAGAGTAAAATCTCGTTAAGCATGCACCTTTCGACAACCAGCGTACTTCAGTATGTAAGAGCAGTCGTTGGAAGTCTTCGTCATTTTCGTCGCACAATTGAGCAAATAAACGCGTATTCAATGCATTGCTTCTAATTTTGTTGACAGCGTTTATTATAAAATGAAGAGATTGGTTCAACCTGTCACTTAAATGTTTCGCCACAAGATGTTGTCGGTGGATTACGCAATGAATAGCTGTAAGTCCTGGTATAATTCTTTTGAGATGACTTATAAACCCACGATATCGCCCTACCATTGCAGGAGCTCCGTCTGTTGCCACTGAAATAATGTTTGTAAATGGAATCGATTTTTCCGTAAAAAAATTACTCAGGACATTAAATATTGATTCGCCTTTAGTGTCAGTCTCCAAAGTTCTGGCAAATAGCAATTCTTCGTGAATTTCTTCCTCCATGATAAATCGGACATATGCTAATAATAATGCTTCATTACCGGGTAACGTTGACTCGTCCAGTTGTATAGAAAAATGACTTTTTTGCAGATGATTGCACAAAAAACTTTCGATGTCAGAGCTCATTTCATCAATGCGTCTTTGTACAGTATTGTTACTTAATGGAATTCTTTTTAGTACGTCAAATGGAGATTTGTGCAAAACAGTTTTTAAAACCTCTTCAACAGCGGGTAAAATTAATTGTTCTCCGATAGTGTGCGGTTTTCCAGATTTTGCTATTAGTAATGAGATATTGTAAGATGCCCGCAAGCCATCATCGTTACTTTGAGATGTTGAAGCGAACATGCTGTGCATGGTGGGTCTCTTTTCATATTTTTCCTTCAATGTTTGAAAATATTTTAAATCTTTACCCATTTTATCAGTATGACACCTTTTTAGATGATCTTCGAGCTTTGATGGTTTCATAGAGTCATTGCTTAAAACTTTATTGCATATTAGGCACATGGGCAAGTGTTTATCTGCCTCTGATGGAACAAAACCATATTTCAAATAATCGACACTGTATTGTCGACATTTTTTCTTTGCTGTAGCCATGTTTTGTATCAGTTACCTTCCCTGTAAAAAAAAATGTTATAGTAACCAAGTTTTTATTTGAATATAGGTAGCACAACGCAGCCTTTGTCAGCTTTATATTATTATGATTATCATTATATTGAAAAAGTATTACGGCTTGTAAAGGGACCAACTAATAAACCGCTAAGACAAGTACAGACTTTTTCACGAAGCGATATCAATGTTAAATACCTAATTTACCACAATTTTTTAATAGTAGAAATAAAAATTAGTTTACTCAGTATCGAATATTGATCATATTTGTGTAGGAAAAAATAAAAGTCGAAATCCCAAATTGACCAAAAAAGTGACCATAAAAACAATAACTAAAATTTCATTAAATCAATGAGTTCACGCGCTAGTAGTTTTATAAAACAGTAATTGCTCTGCAATATTGATTTTTCGGCCTTTTTAGAGAGGCAGTCCTCTCGTGAAAAAACAATTGAATAAAACGTGCTGTGTTTGTCTTCAAATCGAAAGAGGACAATTAAAATATCTGTAAGTTACTAAGTTAGCTATATACAATGTGTCCGAGCGATAAGACCGCCCGGCGTTTTTTGAATATTTGTACGAAATCATTAATAATTATATTTACATTTGTGACTTAGCGGCCTTAGTGATTTTATATAAGTAATTTTTTTACTACATTTTAGTTTTGTCTAATGATTTTAATTGATAAATTATGATGTCGGCTAGTCAGTAAACAAAAATAATGGAAAAAGATGAACAAACTTAGGAAATATCGTAAAAAAACTGCAGCACGTCACGCGTCTTTACTTAATTTAATTTTGTACAAATATTCTAAATACGCCGGGCGGTCACTTATCCCTAGGACACATTGTATACAAGCATTTGTTATCAACCGACCAGTACACGAAACAAAATACTTAAGAACTAGGTACAACAAAAAAAAGGTACGTACTTACTTTTCTCCGGCACTAGGAACACTAATATAAATTTTCTCACACCTTCTTTTTCGAAATTCCGGAAACAAATAAATGAGCATGCCTTTGGCATCGAGTATTTATAGTCTTGATCAAGATCATGTCTAAACAAGCACTAAGCATTGTCGGACGGATTGCGCTTTGCAAGTCTGTACACGAAATTGTAATATCGAATACGCAAGTTTGGACAAGTAAGAGTCGCTTGCCAGATTAAAATGTTATCTGCTTAGTTAGGTACTTAAAACAATATAGGTAGGCCCTTATAAAAACTATATGCAGATAAATTTTCGTGGACCCCTATTAACATCTTATGGACCCCCATTTTTTATTGACGCCTACGTAGACCCCCAGCAAGGCTCCCGTGGACCCCTGGGGGTCCACCTGGACCACTTTGGGAATCACTGATTTAGACGGTTCTATATTTTGAAAAAAATACCTTGAATTCATGTTTGTTTCTTCCAATTATTTGATATAAAGTTTCCTAACATATTCAGCTACTTATGATGCTGACTGTACCTACTACCTACAGGCCCATCTAAAGTAAACTATCATGAAGTCACAAAATATTCCACTCCATTCCACAAAAGAACACGTCACTTTTTATGTCAAAGCCAACTAATATTCGCACGCCATACAATATAGGGACAATAATGTTATGCGAAATGCTGTAATGAATTTGTGATTTGGACTCTTCCTGGTAGAGGACAAAAACGCTGGGCTCTGCCTACCCCGTTGGAAATTACAGGCATGATTATATTACAACATAACATCACACTTGCATTCTCCGAAGGCGTAGGCAGATAGTGTATCACTTTTATTTCGCCTGTTAGCCCATTGCTATCAACCACGCACAAATCCAACCAGACTCCGTGA
This sequence comes from Abrostola tripartita, assembly GCA_905340225.1. Taxonomy (NCBI): domain Eukaryota; kingdom Metazoa; phylum Arthropoda; class Insecta; order Lepidoptera; family Noctuidae; genus Abrostola; species Abrostola tripartita. The sequence goes on from HG996491.1 coordinate 4,430,942, forward strand.
TGACACTAAGAATTACCTAATGGAAAAGCTCATGGTTTTATTATTTTTCTTATATTGTATTCTAATTATATTTGTTAGGAAACGGTTACATAACGACAGAAGTGTTGAAGGAGATCTTCAGGGAGCTTGATAACACTATCAGCGCTGAAGACCTCAACACCATGATTGAGGAAATTGACTCTGACGGCTCAGGAACTGTGGACTTTGAAGGTTAGGCACAATACGATAGTAAAGATTTAGAAGAAAATAACAATTGTTCCCAAATGAAATGTGCTACTTTAATTATTTAAGCAATGCTGATTTAGATTGATCAGTTATGATTTAGGATTTGTAATACAATGAGAATTTTGAAAGTGATAACTTTGGCGTAGACGATCACAGTTAATTTCTATTTCATTTATAGATACAGGTACATCTAATAATTTATTGTTATTTTTACAGTGAAGCAGACTTTTTGAATACAATTTAATTTTTTCAGAATTCCTTGAAGTAATGACGGGTGAATAATCGCTTCGCCATCTTCGCATCACATCTATAGGTTTATCATAAAACAATTTGTATATAATATAGAGACATGTAATTTAAGGGTATTTAATTAAGATAACGACACTACATAATTTTATGGACATTTGAATGGATAAGTCTCGACGAAACTTTTAAAACAAAGACTTATCGAGACAAAATGCGTTTAGATCTAAAGAGAATTTAATAAGAAATAAGACTAGTCTATTAAGCAAATATGTGTAAAAAACTGCGCGCAGTATTTTTATTAAAAGCAAAAGTAATAACTGAATGCGTTTTATTTTTAATCGTGTGAGAACACGCCATCTAGTGTTTACTTTAGGAACTATGTGACGAACAAGATGTTCCTTACTGTACTTGTTGACTTTTATTATTACTAGATGGCAGTGTTTAAATGTGATCCTATACAGACTTCCGTACCTCGATGTGATGAAAAAACCAAAAAACACATATAGGTACCCGTTTTTGACGCCCTTGTAATAATTCAATCATGCCTTAAATTAAATACCTTTGAATGACATCAGTTAAGTACTTACGTACTTACAAGACACCTGCCTAGAGAGATAGAGAGTAGGTACTTAGTCAATTCCAACATTGATTTATGTAGGAACCCAACAATTTATAATAGGTAGTGCTTATAATTACTTTTTGTAGGTAGATATACTTTATTGTCGCTTATTTTAATTTACATAATTATAACTATTCGGACATCTTTATATTCAGACTATCTAGGTACCTACCTACATTCTACCTATTGTTAGTGACAATTTTATTTACGTGACAAGCCATGTTTAAATGAATTCCGGAGACAAAAAGTTTTTAGGTAAAAAAGAAACCAACAAAAACATTTCGTGATTCATGAAAACGAGGGAATTACCTTAGTGATTAATTTTCACTTGTGCACTTTGCAGGGACATTTCTGACAGACATTTCCAATAAAAGTTAGGTACCTAGCAGTGCGACACGATAGGCTAAGGAAATAATGCCGTAAAGTAGGCCAGAAGGTCGGTAGGTCCCAAAATATAGTCCAGGTTAGTCATCGAAAGCTTTGTTATATTTGACAAAGCCATGTCGCGACCTCAAACTTACAATGAGAATGCCGATAGCACTTTTTATGACTAAAGCAGTAAACACTATTTTTATTGTCAAAAGTAAAAGGAACCCCGCAACGAATCGTCTTTCTAAACAAAAATCAGTTAGGTTTAACAAAAGTGTTAGATCGGAACCAGATCAGCGTAACTCGGTTGAATTTCTTCACTAATTGTATAACGTTCTTGTGCAATGCTTTTACTTTTGTTGTTTAACTTTACGACACAACTGGCAATAACTGTAATGCTTACAAGTGGCGTTATTATCTCACCGTTTAGAAGTTTTCTATTTCCAATAATTTACCCTTTTACTGTGAAGTGGGCGGGCCGTGTGCGTACGCGTCTAGATTGTGAATCGTCGGCGGTTGATGTAAGGACAGATGAACAGCCTGGTTAGATCACATTAGAGCCCATTTGGATTGATTAACATGGTCAGCAATTGCTAATCGTTGCCAGGGCTGTCGCTACAATGAAAATAGCATTTCCCTGTCAGGCTAGTATGTGAGTCATGTTATGTGATTAACATGTCTCTTGTCACAGCCCTGTCGCATTCATTGAATTGTTGGCAATCTAGATGACACATTGACGGTCGACTCCCTCTTTGGCCCGAAAACAAGTTCCGTAGCTGAACGACAAGAGGTCGTGTTGGCCGTAGGGCGCTATAAAGGTCGCTTAACAAGTGACGCGGGTTAGACGGAACGGATTTAAATCTATAGCTAGTATTTTGAGCATGAATGTCATTCAATTATTATGATACCTATACCGATACCCGGATACTGATAATTTCAGATGTATTTAATTTACAACTCTCAAAACTGTTCAAACAAGTTATGAGGCATTTTCTGCTGCGACGACAATACTTAAGAGAAAGACGACAATACTAAGGGCAAAGAGTAACCACTTCTCTAGGTGTCTTTAAATTGCCACAGCCGGAAACCCGAGTCCCTTGTACCTTGTACAATAAGTAGTGAAACCCCTAACATACTCGTAATACGTAAGTCGATTACGACACTTACAAAAATTGTAAGGAGATCTATCAATTACAGAGACCCATTCATTATGGTTAAGCGTTCACATTCATTAATCATTTTGTAGGTAGACACCTCGTTGACCTCTGCTTATGAATGATCAAGGGAAACCCTAGATGAATTGGTATTGGGAAACCTCATTATTAAAAAAGGAAGGCTTTTCTGGCGCTTCCAGTAGGTATCATCATCCGTGAATAATCCACGGCTGCGTATTTTTAACCGCCGACGGAAAAAGGGGGGTGTTATAAGTTTTACCGCTATGTGTGTCTGTCTGTGGCACCGTAGCTCTGAAACGGGTGAACCGTTTTGGATGCGGTTTTTTTATACTCAGCCGTGGACTATTCACGAAAGAAGGCTTGTCTTCTTAATTTTGCCACTCTTGTCTATTTCTTGCCAGTCGCTTTAATCTTCCCTTGTCTCTGCCATTGTTAAAGTTATATCTTCAGACAATCTCATTCTTAGTCTCTCTGTATTTCGCCGGCCATCTCTTAGTAGCTTACCACTAAAATCCCTGTAAAAATATTAAACTTCATAATCATCATTATCATCATCAGCCGGAAGACGTCCACTGCTGGACAAAGGCCTCCCCCTTAGAACGCCACAATGAACGATATTATACTTGCTTGTTACTAAATCTTGTTTAACCAAGGATTTAGAAAAGCTTAAAAATAATCTCGTCGGACCAACAATCGAAGGTGTTGCCAAATTTCATGTTCAAACATTGTACTTTGGCGGAAAGCCAGAAAAAAGACACTGAAAGAAAACTAGCACACAATCCACTTGTGATTATGATGTTTGCGTCATAATTGCGAATGGTCAATTGCTTTGAATTGCTATGTACGTGCAGACTAGGCTAACTATCTGTATTATATCTGCATAATAAAATAGAAACTGACTGGAAAACTAAGCAAGTCAACATGATATTCAAAAAATCGGGCGGTTTTCTTAGCAACTCCCGCAGTTGCGAATATTGATTTTTTAAATTATGGAGATGAGGTGCCGGATAAAAATTTGCTTCGAAAATGAATATGACCCAGTCATATTCAATTTCAAAGCCTATTGTGACAATTCACTATAGTAGTTATTTTATTGATTCGTAGCGTTAGAAATGGAAACCAGAACGAATTGTGTATTCGACTATACTTACACATTAATTGAAAAATGGAGATTTATCACTTGATCACCAGAGTTTTCACACTATAAGTAATTATAGATATTAATTAATGCCACGTAACATTAATCAACCGGACGAAAATAATAATTTATAGTCAATGGATTGATGAAAACAGAACCATCACGCAAGCGACATCGCGGTCGCCGGTTAGTCTAAAGCTAAACTATATAGAAACAAATACTTAAGCTATTTGTCCTCGTTCACGTATAGCATTTCGTTTTAGTTTCTGTTGTGGTATTGAAATGTAGTGTTTTCACGAACTATTACGTATTGTTACGAGAAATATTATAGCCGTAATGTTGTATTCACGTTTGAATGCGATCGCGCGTATCGCTATTTCTCTGACTAACAGTGTTGGTATTTACTTACATAATATAAAAGGCATTGAGACAAATATTCATATAGGTACAGAATACGAAATTCATGCGAAGTAATTACTTCTATTAAATAATATTTTTCTTTGCAAACATTACCTAGTAAATTCAGCAAGAATTTGCTGAATTTAATAACTTTGGGACATGCCGTAGACAAAAACACATCCCAATTTATATCCACTTTAGTGAAGTGCGGGGTGCAAGTAAAGTGCATCCATGAGTGACAGCGCACCTTGGAGGACCATCCTCGCTACCATCATTGTTGACTGACCAATCTCTACACTACGACATGACCTATTTTTAACCCCCGACGGGAAAAGAGGGGTGTTATAAGTTTGACCGCTATGTTGTTGTTGTGTTGTTGCTAAGTTATGGGGGATGAAAGTGGAGATGACCAATCGAATATTTTCATATATACCAAAGTGGGGTATTAAATGAAAGGAAATAATGTGCACATTACAAAAAATTAAGTTATATCAAAATCTGTTCAGCCATTTAAAAGATATAGGGGTAGACAAATGGAATATTTTCATATATACCAAAGTGGGGTATCAAATGAAAGGGCATGATGTGTATATTACAAAAACAAGACTAAATTTTAATTTTAAAAATTTTAAAATAAAATTAAATAAAAATTAAAAAAAACCCCATAGCAAAAGAGAAAAGCGGTCATTTAAAAAGTCAAAAATAACACCTATGATTGAGCCATTAAATCCGATCCGAGTAACACCTATATAAGACAATGTTGCGGCGGCGGGGTAGAAATAACTAATGCCAATATGAAGAAGTAAAGGTTTTCCTTTCTTTTATTAACCCTAAACGAAATCTTATTAGTATTTCCTAATCATTTTCGAACAGGGTCTATTTATTAGTGCTGCACAATAATAATGATGACAGATAATTCATATAGTGTCCGAGTCTCAATTGCAAATCGCATATCAACAAGGCACGAAAGCCCTACACAATTAATGGTTCATTATCTTCAACAGTTGCATGCATTAGGGCTAGATTGCGGTCCAGTACCTATCTCACTGATTTCTTCCTGTAGCCGAGGCCAGTATGATTGATATTCATAGCAGGAAATTACGTGGAGAACAAATTGTTGATGTAATATTAGGAATTCAGTCGTAACATTTGTAATTATTGCAGGCAATGTGCATTTTTGTTATGACCAAATTGTAATCTAGGTATGTGGCTTGTAATTTGAACCAAGCCACTAAGCCACCTATGTTATCTCGATGTATGTCACGTAAGCAGTGGAGTTCTGTACTTGCGTGTCACTAAACTCCTCCTAAACCGCAGGACCGAGTTGGATGAATTTTTATGTCTGAATTATGGGTCTCTGGATGATTAAGATTCAAATTGGCCTCGATAAAGGTGCTGCGATTGGTTCTAGGATATTTTTTTTGGGCTGGATAACGTCTATGTCTCCGTAAAAGTATAAAGAAGCTGTCTCTTTGTTCGTTACCGTTTAGCTACCTACAAAATTACTGATCCGATGAAGATCCGCAGGTTTTATCATCTTCTTATTGTATGGTTGATGAACAACCTGGTGTCAGAGTTTAAACCGCCTGTACAAGCCTCTGACATGGCTTTACACACCGTTGAAAAATCTCTCAGGTGTGCCGGTTTCCTCACGAAGTTTTATCATGAAGATAGCTGAAACCTGAAGATAGCACATTATTATTATAGTCGACTTATAGATAAACGGATATTAGTCTCCATCCGTCCTTAGACCAGCCTGGTTAAATACAACATCCCCTAAAGGAATAATTAACTTTCCCTCGATTTTTTTGCGAACACGTAGGTATATGAAGGTTACTATTTTGCCTATGTAATTAGCATTCAGTTATATGTTAGATTTTTTTATTATTAATTTATAGTAATTTACGAATGTGAGTGCCATTGGCATCGTACCGAGTTGTAATGTAACCAAATTATACAAATTACGCCGTTAAATTAAGGGTAAATTATGGTGACCTAAAAATAAGGACATATAGCCGGGTGCAAATAAAAAAAAACTAGCATGTAACTCGTGCATTTACATAATTATTTATTTGTCATTACATAGATAGAAGCGGTTTCAAAATAATACGAATGAGACTGTAGTGATTAAATATTTCGTATAGGTAATATGTACCTATAAGCTTCGGTTAATAAAGTTAATTGCAGTTATACTGATTTATTCTAGGCTAACTTTTAGGTTCTTGCATTTAAATTATGGAGCCAATAAGCTGCGTCCGATTCCGGTTTAGCGCTACTAGTGTGAGAGACAAATATTTAAACAACATAATTTGAAAATCGGACGTTAAAATGAAAATCTTACTATACAAGTATACAGCATCTGGAATAGAACAATTTAATCTAGGTGCATAAATTATTAGTTTATTCTTTACAGCGTTCATAGAAAAGGCAACAATACAATTATAATTGTGAATTTTAGGTACACCAGATACAGTTATAATGCTTTATATAATTGAAAATGTCACATTGATACTTGCCTGGGTTTGAACCTGCAGCCTTGTGCATACAAATCCCTTCTGTCAACAACTAGGCCACCACGATATTTAATCACTACATAGTTTAAAACAAAGTCGCTTTCTCTGTCCTTATATCCCTATGTATGCTTAAATCTTTAAAACTACGCAACGGATTTTGATGCGGTTTTTTTTAATAGATAAAGTGATTGAAGAGGATGGTTTATATGTATAATAACATCCATTAAATAGTGGAGAAAAACTGTTATTTTTTAATGACATAAGCTATATATTTTATACCCGTGCGAAGCCGGAGCGGGCCGCTAGTAAATAATATACTTAGATAATGTATAAATAACTATAACCTAACTTGTTCTGATAACAACAGCTCGTGCATTTACTAAGACGGTATTCTAATTCATTTGTATGTTATTTGTTTGTAATAAAATGACTTGAACTATTTTCTAACGAACTTCAAGGTAGCTTAAGACTTACTCAAGTCGTAAAACTGTCTTATACAAGTGTTATATCGCATTATCTCATAATATATTAATACAATTTTAGATACCATTTGTGTTTTGGCCTTCTATGTAAAAGGTTCGATACCATTTGGTAAAAGTTATAGTACTTATACCTTTAGTCCAAATTCAAATTAATTGTATCTATTTTTAAACCCTAAGATGGCTCTCTGACCAAAAATGAATTGACGTTAGTTAGTCTCGCTGAAACGGCTGGACCGACTTGCCTAATTCTGGTTTTGAAATATTTTAGTAGTCCAAGGAAGGTTTAAAATGTGTGAAGGCGGTATAAAGTTCGCTGGATCAGCCAGTTTTATAATGAACAATTGCAGGCGCTTGAAACGTCAAGATTAATTGCACGGTTCCACAAAGGTCATTCCTATGGAGAAGAATCGGCAAGAAACTTCAAAGTCCACAGACATAATATTATTTTGTTTCAGTCGTTAGTGACTGTTAGGTACTCGTCTATAAAGTTACGGTAGCTTCTTGAGTATTTGTTTTGTCTGGTGACGCATTACAACACCTCTCGGGACCGCCGGGAAGAAAATATGCCAAAAAATTGAGCATTTGTGCAGTATATTCCAAAACAACTCTCTAACTTCTTTCTCACTCTTACGCATAAAAAAATTCTTTCCTCATCATCCAGACTTTTTGATTGACAGTCAGTTTGCCTGTCTATTTATAATGATCATGATGAGTTGTCTAATTTCACTTCCCCATTTCTTCTCTGTGGTCAGCCACGAGCCTACGGCTACGACGCATGCGCCGACTTAGAAAACATCTCCTTTCCACTTAGTGGTAATTTACGACAGCTCATCAAGTTAGTAAACGCCTTCCTTATGACAGTGACGGAACTAGGAACTACTTTAAGAAAACACAGTTTCTACGAATGTCTTTGGCAACTGAATGATCGGATTGTCTGTTATGAAACAATGAAAGATATTGAGAAATAATGCACTTTAAATAGTAGGTCTTTACTTATTTAATAAAATATCGATCCTTTACTTTCAGTGTAGGTAGTGTAGCATAATATAATAAAATATCAATACATAGCAGGTAGGTCCTACATAAAAAAAAATTGTCTCCAAGCCTAACAAACGACACGTTTTCATTTTCGAATAAGTTTAATCCTATAATTAAACTGATCAACTAACTACATGATTTAGAACAAATATTTATTTTAATTAGTATTTAAGTTATTTAATTCTCGTCAGTGGTTAGCACTGATTTATTGTAACCCAGATATTATCTGCGATAACTGGCCGCTCCTGTCATCTGTGGCAATTAACATGCAACTTTGTTGTATTGAAATATGAGCAAGCAAATTATATACCCATGCTTAAGCGAGTACGCTCAAGTTACTCTGCAGTAGTACGCTTCTAAGTTAAGCGATATTACGATAATCACTATTAAGACAATTCTTCAGGGCATTTATAATTTTAAAAAATACCCCAGCTAACATTCCTACGGTTATGTTTAGAGTAAATTATCGTCCCTAGAAACGGAAATTATTCAATAAAAATTGACAATATACCTATCAAATTTTCAATAGTAATTCGACATTTACCACAATCTAACGATTTTACCGAAATCACTTAATGCTGGTTGTTAATTGTAACAATCATAATTGGGTACAGCCCCTTACCATAAAATCATATTTTTTTTTTCTCATTCATTCACTCATAAATTTACATTTTGTGTTATTCGGGCGGGACTTTGTGACGGTAAGACCGTTTTAGGAGCTAAAAAATAAAATAAATAAACTTACACTGCATTTAGAGGCGTCTCGCTGCCTGCTTTAAGAGTTTATGGTGATGGGACAGGAACTAACTAATAATATGACTTCTTAAACATACCTAATTCTTTTTGAATCTTTAATTCATTACTATAAAGCACAACAATATTTTACATATTCCCATGCAAAGCACGACCTGATTGGCGTAGTGGCTAAGCGATTAGACTGCTGCGCTAAGGGTTGCGGGTTCGAGTCCGGCACGGGACAAAAATTTGTGCGATCCACATTTGATTGTCCCGAGTCTGGGTGTCTGTGTATGTGATATTTCATGTGTGTGAAACGCACCCACGATACAGGAGAAATTCCTAGTGTGGGGCGACGTTTAAAAAAAAAAGCTAAACCGACATTCACATACGCAATATAAAAAATCAAATAAAGAAACCTTATTCTTATCTGGTTATATTTAATTACAATTTATAGTAATTCCATTCGATTTGAGTCGTTTATTTTGTTTTATGGTTATTTCCTCTTTGTCTCGCCCAGCTCAACGTTTGTAGAAAGGAGAATGCGTTGCTAATGAACCAAACTTCTGGGAATTTGTCAAGGACTGAATGTCTATTTCATTTTGCTTACAATTTTGTAGACCCTGTATTTCCTTATGACCTTATAAGGCCGTTGACTAATAACGGTCAATTATTACTTTTTTGAAAATTATTATTTGATAATAGGTATACCTACTCATCACACTATGTTATAAAGGCGAAGTAAGTGAGTGTGTTTGTGCGTTTGTGTATTTGTTACCTCTTCATGCTTAAACGGCTGGACCAATTTTGATAAAATTTGGTATGGAGGTAGCTGGCACCCTGGATTAACATAGGCTATAGGCTTTTTATTATCCCTAAAAAATGTAGCGGGTAACACCGTGGGGCGCTGCTAGTATATTATGTACTGAATGAGAGACACCTACTAATAATGAGAGATTCTCACTGTCTGGAGAATACAATTGTAGCTTTGGCTATTTCTTCGGGGATGGAAAATTTTTTATCGACTGGATTTATGTAACTCGATATATTTTTTATGTCACGGATGTATAAATTGATATATGCATAACTGCTCATTTAGGCGGTGTATAATGATAAAAAATACATCGATTAATGTTCAGAAGTATGTTTACTAATTGAAATCATTAATTAACGTAAAAAGTTGCTTTATATATTTATTGATATTCTGGTTCCAACAATGTTCGTGCCGGTAATAACTACACATAATTATAATGAAGCAATTAATTCTATATGCTTTGTTATCAGACGTAATAATATTATTTAGTTATGTTTACGGATCTGATATAAAAGGGCAAGTGTACTGATTTCTTTTCAAGGGAAACCCGAGTATTTATTTATTTATTAATAGGCAATCCAACTACATTTTACAAATAACAATTAGGGCTTACAACTATAACAATTCCTGTGTAAAATGTAACTTTTGGTATGCAGAACATTCATATTGTAATGGACGTTAATTTAATTAATTTAATAAATCAAAAAATATTTAAATTATGGATAAAATTAAATTAAATTATAGTATACCAATTGTCAGTGAGTATGTATTGAACTAAGATGCGATTGGAATCAAACCAAATCTTTGATATAAGGATATGTTTTTGTTGTTACTTAGGGTATAAATATTGGTAGATACCATGCGGTATAATTACATATTATTTTTTTATATCGAGTCATGGATGTCGGAAGGTTTGTGTAGTTCCCCGAGTTTGTACACCCCTTAGTATAGGCCTCTGACATAGCTTTACACATCGTTGAAAAATCTCTCAGATGCGCCGGTTTTCTCACGATGTTTTCCTTAATGTTTTTATCAAACGATAACGAATTTATAGTACGCACATGAATTTGAAAAGACATTGGTGCGTGCCGGGGTTTGAACTTGCGTCCTTTGAATTGGCAGTCCAACGGCAAAACCACCCGGCTGTCACTGCTGTTGAAGATGAAATAAAAGTCATATTAATCAGTTGATTATAGACTGAATGCCGAAAGGTTGTCTAAACAAATTGAGTATACCTCTAATACTATAACCCCTATTTAATTTTCCATTATGTATGCATCCTAGATCCACCAGCTTAATAAAAACGACTACACAGCAGGTGATTTTAAAAACAAAAGCGTGTCTAATAATCTATTCATTGATACATCGAAATAATATGATTAATAAAAGCCTAACCCCGAAAAGAACAAAGGTATTTAAGGCATACTTGCGTGGCTTTGAGGTCACACCGAAGGTCGTCTGATAAGCTGTCAACATGACACGACCAGGGTACCAAACCCTATCGAGGTCAAACAACACAAGTCTTAATTAGAAAGGAATAGAGTCCATTATTCTATGTTAATTCTCGGAATAATTTGTGCTGACATGTTTATTAGACCAGTGGCCGCGTATGATTTGTATAAGATCAGATTAGACATAATGTATGGGTTACAACTGTTACATGCGTGTTAAATCCACCATGGTGTTAATTATTCATTGTGTAATGGAAAAAGCTTTACGGATATAGGAAATTGTTCAAATTAAATGTGGTTATGTTACCTTCCGTACTTTCAGTGACGTGTGTAATGTAATAAGTTAATTGACATATTTAAGTATAAGTAACGTAAGACAATTAATCAGTTCGGCTTTTTTATTGATTTAATTTCCTTACATACGCTACGATACATTTTTCTCCAGTCAATCAATTGGACCAATATCGTAAAATTATTACTACTGTTGATTATAAAAAAACTTTTTTAAGCTAAGGAGAAGAAAAAAACTGACATGAATTGTATATATTTATAAGGTGTTCTTAGGACTGATTATCTACATCAGTATGATTGTATATGATGAAAGGAAGAGGGCAAAAAGAATGACTACAATCACGCCTCGGGTCATAAAAGGGGTAGACAAAGATGTGTATGGAGATTGGAGATCATTACCAGTCCAACGACGGCGAGCCTATTTTACTTTATATAACAGACTAGCTGCGCCAGGCAGTGTTACCCATACCAGTGGTACATTTTCACGGGATAAATAGCCTATATGTTAATCCAGGGTGTCAGCTACCTCCATACCAAATTTTAGCAAAATCAGTTTAGCCGTTTGAGCGTGAAGGGGTAACAAACATACAAACACACACACAAACACACTCACAAACTTGCGCCTTTATAATATTGGTGTGATAAATTTGCTATACTGTTTGAGTCATTGCCTGGTAATTGTAAATCCCAGCCTACTACGGGGAATTTCCTAAAAAACCCAATAGTTAACTTGATTCAGCTCAATAATCGAAATCAATAAAGCAAGCGCAAAGCAGTCACGTTTCCAACAACGACACTAACGAGGCGGAGAAACTAATAAACCGATTGTTAAAAGCAACAGATACCTAGAAACATGGAGAGTGCAATGACTTTATATTTTTTTGCGAAAGGCCTAATCAACAGGTTTTGTCCAAAACTGCTAATTCATACAATGATTCAGCCAGGAAGTTTGTAGAAAACGTCAAAATAAACTCTAATCTACTCAACATTTGCATTTATTCAAGCATTTAATTATGCAAACTTAAATGCTAATTGTATTATGCATTTGAAATAGGATAATGCAGAGTTCATGTGTAGAGCGCTGTGTCAAGTGTGGTAGAGTCAATGTTACCGTTTCACCTTTGACCTAGATGCGTTCAGCGTTGAGCTAAGTATTTTAATATTTGAGCTACTAAAATCTTGTGCACTAGAAGTGGCAGGTAATGTATATGCTGTATAGCTTAAATATCATAAGGATTAAGCGTTTGTCTTATTGTATCTAACAAATTAATTTAGCTTCTAAAGTCCTTTTTTAGGTTCCGTACCCAAAGGGTGGGACCCTATTACTAAGACTCCGCTGTCCGTCCGTCCGTCTGCTGTCTCTCCGTCTGTCAACAGACTGTATCTCATGAACCGTGATAGTTAGACAGTTGAAATTTTCACAGATGATGTATTTCTGTTGCCGCTATAACAACAAATACTAAAAAACAGAATAAAATAAATATTTAAGGGGGCTCCCATACAACAAACAAACGTGTTTTTTTGGCGCTTTTATGGATAATGGTACGGAACCCTTCGTGCGCGAATTCGACTCGCACTTGGCCGGTTTTTATTAGTCTACGACTTCCACAGTATATCTCCTATAGGTTTACGTAAGCTTTTTCAATCCTACACTATAATTTCGGCATACAAATCCTTTCAAGACAAACACGGCACTCATGCAATAGATCCGGGACAAGACTGCTGACACTTATGTCATAATAGCAATAATATACCGTACGTATATAATATATTATTGTCATAAACTTTGTTATTATGTTTAATGTGGGTCTAAATCATTCGTGATCTGGATTTAGAATTACGGAATTGAATGCGGAAGTAAATTGTAGCTATTATAATACTGTATATATCTTTATGTGAGCGCAAATACTTACCAAAGCTATAGTAGCTTTGGTAATTTAATGCAAGATACCTATGAGCACTTACCTACTGCAGAAAAAGCTAAGTCATATATTTTTTTATACTTATTTTAATCGTTGCGCAGTTTTTTGTTAGAAGGATAATAATTACTATCCTAAGCCATAAGAGCGATTTTCGTTATATACATATGATTAACAAAAGAACAACGCAAAAGGGATAGTAAATAAGCTATCAGCAAACTACCATTAGAGATTCCTTAAAATAATCTCTTCGTGCGCTGATCTCATAATATGGATATATGCCGTAATACTTCGTATGCCAAGGCTATCTTGACTCCCTATTTGTATTGTATTACTTCAAGGAGAGGCCCTAAGTATATCTTTATACCAACAGTTAATAAAATGGTTCTATAAAAATGTTACGCTGGTTAAGGCTAAACGTCGGAAAGGTAAAATACGGAAGGAACATGCTAGATCTAAAGAAACCAACCATAAGAATTCGTAAAGAAAACTTTTTCAACCGATTAGATACATGTGGAAAGGGTCACCGCTCTAACAGGATCTATATAAAGTCATGAATGGTCTCAAACCTAAAATTAATATCCAGCTACTCGTAGGTTGTCGTGATGGCCCGAAGGTGTACAAACCGGCTTCCAAGGGACTAGGCTGTAGGTCCGAAACATTCCATGAATCAAAATGACTTTTTCAATGTCATAAATGTACTTCCGAAGAAATCACTTTTCACACACGGTGCAGGGAAACCAACCTTTACTTTTTTTTCACTAGCAGCAAATCAACGAGTTGAAGCAAATCAACGTTTGTTTATTTTGAAATGGTCAAAAATAATGTTACTTTTCATTATCCCTAAAAACACGGGAATATGTGAAATAAGTTGCAGTAGGTCTCATTAGCATGTACTGGATCATGCTGATGAGACCTGATGATAGAGGATTATCGTATTATACAGTATCTATATATCTAAGTATTATAGGGTAACAATATATATATATATATATGTGATTGCAGTGGCTAAGCGATTGTGGTGCAGCGCTAAGGGTTGCGGGTTCGGTTCCCGCACTGGACAAACATTTGTGTGATCCGCAGATGTTTGTCCTGAGTCTGGGTGTTTTTGTACGTGATATTTCATGTTCGTGAAACGCACCCACGATACAGGAGATAATCCTAGTGGGGGGCGACGTTTTTTTTTAATTTATACTTAATAGTATAGTTTGTTCGATATTAAAAGCAAGCATGACATGATTCCTTCTTGATAAAGTTTTTCAAAAGAATTCGAATGGCGCTAAGTCTCGGCTTAACGAAGCTAGGCAGGTGTAGGTACTTCGACTGTTACAAACGAGAACAATCACAGAATCAATAAACAATCACAATTCTCCGCCCTTGGACACCAATGAGGTTGTGTAGGTCTGATTGTAACGGCTCACGTATTTGCTTCGTGGTCTTACAAACGCAGTCTCTAAACCTATAAAAGATATCGCTATTATTATTACCATTTAGAGTATTTTATTTGGATATAACTTAATATACACACCTGGTTAAGGGTGCTCAAGAGAGTGTTCTCTCTCTTGAGCGCCCTTATCCAGGTGATCCTTATCCAGAAGTATAGCAGGGGAAAACAGAGGCCTTCTTTGGCTCCCAAAAGAGGGTGATACCTGCCTGAAATGATGATAATGACCTTAGCCCCCTAACAAAGATTTATACTTAACAGAGATTTTTATTTCTTTAACTACAATGATTGAGCCTCTGGATTGTGTCAATTTCTTTGGATTGGTCCACGTCGTTTTGATCTGGTTTCCCATGCCATGGACTGATCTGACGACAAGTTTTGTAATTCTTTGTGTCCATACTCCCAGCCATGTACCAGGGTCCTGCATATCTAAGCAATGGTTTTTCAGAGATAAAGAGTTGTTTATGTACTGATATTTCCTAGGTTACAGATGTCTTAGCAACATTTTTTCTAGCTCAAACAACGAAAGCATCGGCCTAACGACTCTATGATAACTTGAAGGCCGTTTGCGGTCAAGAGCAATCCTTTTGGTAAAAAATATCGTGACTCAAGAATTTTATGTCTATTAATTTAAATATGCTAAATAAGACAGTTAATTACATTATTTAGAATCTTCTGACTGGCTACTGTACAGGTTTATGTATCTATGAGTTCAAGTAGCAGTTTTATTAATGGTGGCTATTAATTATAAACCTTTAGTATTTAAGACGAGCACTCATAGCCGATTGGTATGACCGTTGGACTGCCAAGTCAAAGGTCGCAAGTTCAAAACCCGGCTCGCACCAATGTCTTTTCGAATTCATGTGCTTATTATACATCAGTTATCAGTTGCTAAAAACGGCAAAGGAAAACATCGTAAGGAACCGAAAAGAAAACCGGCACACCTGAGAGATTTTTCAACGATGTGTAAAGCCATGTCAGAGGCCTGCAGGCGGTTTAAACTCTGACACAAGGTTGCTCATCAACCATACAATAAGAAGAAGATGTTACCACCATATTGCTGATTTTTGTCATATTGATTAGCTAACAATTGTGACAAACAGTTGAATGACCAAAACAAGGACGCTACACGTTATGCTTGTCCCAACTTAAACTCGTGAATTAATAGGCGTTGCATGGGGAGGTTCCAAAGTTGGTCTGTTTAGAGGTCCGGGACCTCCCTTATTCGTGCAGATGGTGACCACCGCGGTGGTTTTAGTGTGGTAGAAATTCCATACCGGTCTCTACTCCATAGGGGCTGATTACTTTTTGAAGGTGTCCTCCCGAAAGCAAAAAAAAGGTCTAGTAAGGATGATGAAAATAATTAAGGGACAACATTTTTATTCAAACCTTATTGAACCAAATCGCAAAACTAACACTAGAGGACTCTCTAGTGTTAGTTTTGCGCAACTACCATAACAGGAGGTTATATTCTTTATTCGTTTACTAATATTTCACTACTAATGTCAGGACTGATGTTATCAAAACCGAAGTCAGCCTATCGCTTGGCCGAGCTATTGATATTAGACGAATAAGGAACTGGGAACGAGGGGAGTCGTGAACATAGCTAGTTTATAATAGCAGCTGTGACTAAGTAGCCGCCTCGACCCGGGAGATCTTATCCGCCCTGTAGACAAGACTGTTTGACTTATCTGTGGCTGGGACACGATGTATAGTCACGTGAATGAATTTAAATTAGTGAATAGATTTTGTGTGCAAGGTGCTGTGGCGGGACAGCGACGGACCGGATTCATACTCACAAAGTGAATGAGGTATAAATCGGGAAAGAATCTGACACTTTTTTAAATTTTAAGACACAACTGACTGATTAACTTGAGCTCGGAGATGGGTTCTGTTAAACGACTTAACAGGGTATTTTATTGAACAGGTACATTTTAAATTTAAATTTTTTACCGTTAACCGTTTTGGACATAACTGCCACTGACACAGATATGACCATAATGTCTTATAGATTTAACCTACCGAGGCATAAAATAGAGTTACAATGCTAATAACAATGAAATGTATACAGAGCGTTAAGCTAAAGTCAAGAGTCCATTGTACGAGACAAGGTGATGTTACGACACGTCAGTAGGGTTGCCTCAGCTTGCCACTGAAATAATTGGGTAGTGATGAAAAACGTTTCTTAATATTACGATTTTATTATGTTTTTTTATCTCTATAACTATAGTTAAAGCCACCTAAACATTCGAACCGATCTGCGAAAAAATCAGTGACTTTTTACATTTGCTACTTGCGTAAGTCACTTTAGCGCAATTGACTAAATGCGGTTAGCATCTACGTAAGCACGAAAAAGTTTTTATATTACAAGATTTGCCAGAAAATAATCCCAATATAGGGCTTAGGTTATAAATATTCTCAAACAAGAAAGAAACAACCAAGCTTACTCGTAGGTACTAACATTTTCGAACTGTAGTCTATAGTAGAAAAATAACAGAGCCGAAAATATTTTTTGGTTGTAACCGGTTTTTGGTAACTAATCGGTGAATTAAGTTAGAAAAATAAAAATCACACTGGTATAATGTACACTACGATTAAAGTCCTAGACAAATTCAAAGAGGTCACTGTATGCAACCTCGACAATCTAACTAATAAAAAAACGAATTGTGGTAGCCCTATAATTGCAAATTGGAAAACATAACCTGAATAGCGGGCGATTATAACGCGGCTTTGTTATGCTTTTTATCAAGGGTTTGGGTGCTATGTGCTAATGCTTAGCCGTTACAACGAAACCGTTACAACGATAAAAAACTGTAACGGTGTTGTATTCGTTTGCGTGTTGCTAAGGCGGTAAACACAATTAATGTAAATTACACTTTGTTACGTCCAAGGTTGAGAGGTCACGGTAACAATGGATGCAGAAAGTAAACACTGCCGTTACGTAACTTTAAAGTAACTCTTTAGGTCATATGCAATTTGTGTCCGTAACATGTTAGTGTATGATAAAATGTTATTGTATCATTTGTTTAGACAGCCCCCTTACCATGAACTCTTAAAGCAGGACAGTTTACGATGTGGAAGCGAGACGCCGCTACGTGCAGTGTAATGCGACGTCTCGCTTCCACATCGTAAACTGCCCTGCTTTAAGAGTTCATGGTAAGGCAGTACTTCGTAAAAAATAGAATGAGGAATTATTGATAGGATAGACTAGAACGCTCAACATGTACATTTTTATTATTTCGCATTTACCAAAGTTGCCGAGCGTGATTGACAATATTAATAATAATCAATAACGGACACTGGCACTGCACACTGGGATAAATCGTAAAATAGAGGTTTAGATATAGGTGACATGTGATGACTTAATATGAGAAAATTTAAATATTACGGTTCGTGTATTTTTTTTTTAAAACGTTGCCCCACCCTAGCAATATCTCCTGTATCGTGGGTGCGTTTCACAAACATGAAATATCACATACACAAACACCCAGAATCGGGACAATCAAATGTGGATCGCACAATTTTTTGCCCTGTGTCGGAATCGAACCCGCAACCCTTAGCGCAGCAGTCTAATCGCTTAGCCACTACGCCAATCAGGTCGTCAATTATACGGAGAACCTGTGTCGTATAATAGCGCTCTACCGTCAATATATTTTAATAGTAGAATTCATAATAAGAAGTTATTAATTATGACAAAATTATAAATAGTATTGCTGTTCCCTCCTATCGGGCGTAATTCGGAAGTCAACGACTTACATAATTTTAGTTTCAATCTCAAAGTATCAAATCCGTCATAGTAGGAGGCACCCTAAGAATTCGTTTTATAATACTAAAATAAAGCAAGAAGTCAGTTTAGTTTACATAATTCGGGTGATAAAGCAGCAATTTTATAATACTCTTTTGTTCTTTTTGAACCAATTGTTCTGATTCAACGTTTTCAGTTTTTACTGAAGCGTTGTGTAATAATTTACGGTGCATTTAAAACGAATGATACTTGACTACGTTATTGCAAGTGAATATAACAAAAAACAATTATTTCCTTTACGAATATGAGTGAAGACTATAGAGTGTATCATTAAATTAATTATGATATAAAAGCGTCCCGTGGTTTCGTTCGCAAGTATTTTAAGTAAGAGAATTGGTTTAATTTTAGTTTCTAATTACAACATAGGGAATAAGGAATTCTGGTCTTATTTTTAACTGGTTAACCTGTTGGAATAGTCTTATATTTTTTTCAATCAACTGTTTTTTTCTTAGTATATAGCCCCATAACCATGAACTCTTAAAACAGGACAGTTTATGGTGTGGAAGCGAGACGCCGCTATGTCCAGTGTAATGCGGCATCTCGCTTCAGCAACGTCAACTGCCCTGTTGCTCCACTCGAGAAGTCGGGTACCTCGGGTTGTACCTTCGTAGCTACGGTACAAGTATTGAATGGTTTCAGATAGGTTTTGCGTAGTCTGTCTGTCAATCAGTAGAGATTAGGCTATAAAATATATAAGTACGGATGTTTCATAAATGTACCAATATCTTTGGACATTATATTTATTCTGTCGTAATATTTATGAAGCATTACTTATAATAAACTCGTAATTGTTCCTCATTATTTTATTACCGGGTACTCAATATAAGCATTACATAAAAAATATACCTATATATATTTATTAATATAGGTATTGTACAACTGTGAATTATGATTTCATAATTGTATATTTCAATGCAAGTGACGTAGGTTGTATATTTCGTCCCCGTAGTTGGAAAACTAAATAACTCCGATTTTGGCGATTTTGACATTTCCCTATTTTCAAAACACCTAAAATATGCCGCATATTTGAGCCTAACAGACATTTTCGTATCTTATTCCGTTTCAAAATGGTAGCCATTTTTGTCGAACAGATGGAATAATAAATATCTTCAAACAAACACTATTTTTTTCAAGGAAAAATAAATAACTCTGTAAATAAATCAATAACTGTGGTCAATGATAAGTTAAAAATAAAATATATTAAATAACATGAGTTGTTGATTTTTTCCTCAACTTATAAATTCTTTCACACAACTAACTATGTTCTAGGAAAACTAAATAACTCTAGGTATTTATTGAATTCTGTTATTTAGAATTCTACTTTAGCGTACCTAATTTATAAATACTTGATGTTATCTATTTATATATTTTTTATAATTATTATAATTCCTATTATTTATTTATTATAATTCCTAAAGAGCTTCACGGCTGGTATGAAAGTTTACCGTGTTTGAACGAAGACCAGGGTCCACCACACTCCACTGGATCATCTGAAGTCGATGAGTAAGCTTATGTTGGGCCCCTGCTCTACTACATACTGCAGAAAATTAACAATTTAGATTACAATAGGGGTTTTTCATTGTTAAATTAACATGATGTTCATCTTTAGAGTCTTGTTTTGATATTTAATTTTAAATTACACTTTTTTTATTTGTGTTGGGTTTGCTCTTAACTCTAGTCTTGGTCAGAGATGACAGAGACAAAGTCTACGATAGAGCGAGCTTACACAAAAGGAGCCTGTTCACTCTAACTTTGAAGGGATTACTTACGCTGTGTTTGAATTAAAGGGTTCCTATGTTTATATCTTCTTTAAAGTTTACATTTCAGTATTGATTAGGTACAATCATTTAAATTGTTTTGAATTTAAATTATGTTTTATTTTGTTATGAAGGTATTTTTAGTTCTAAGTAAATTGATAATTATATTAGACTAGCGGCCCGCTCCGGCTTCGCACGGGTATAAAATATATATTATAAGTATTTCTCCACTATTTAATGGATGTTATTATACATATAAACCTTCCTCTTCAATCACTCTATCTATTAAAAAAAACCGCATCAAAATCCGTTGCGTAGTTTTAAAGATTTAAGCATACATAGGGATATAGGGACAGAGAAAGGGACTTTGTTTTATACTATGTAGTGAGTAGTGAAGTTGTTGATTGGTGTGCTCAATGTACCTGATTAGTGTCATATGAGTTTTTGAATTGTGAGTTTTATTTAAGTTCTGTTTTACTTACCTAACGAAATATATTTAGTTGAATTGAGTCCTTTTTTTAAGTTTTATAATGATTGTGTACCTTTGTTTTACAGTTCATTTTTAGTTGAGTAATGACCTACGGCTTAGTTGCAAACAATCTGGTTTTTTTTTGCGTTTTGATTATATTTTGGTTTGATACAAACTTATATATTTTTTTTAAAAGATACCTATTTTAAGTTTTTCATTGTTTTGCTTACGATATAAGTACGTCTTTTATAATTATGTGTCTGTTTTGATTTGAAATAATACTTTAAGATAATTTGTTTTGTAGACAATAATAGTTACAAAAAAATGAAAGTAATAATAACGTATAAACCCACAAAATTTTACATTTTAAAATATTACGACTTATATAAATTCAATAACTACATTTATTTCACAAAATTTTACACTACCAAATGTATTTAGCTTGTAGGAAAACTAAATAAGTACCCGAAATAAGAAGCTAATTGTAGTAACGTTATAAATATCAGTTGTAGCAAAATTAAATAACTTGATTTTTTATTTGTTATTTTATTATACTTAAAGATAGAGTTCAGTTTTTTGAAGATTAATATAAAAGGTAATCAGGTCCATAAAATTTAAAAGTACCGACAATAAAATTGTCTCACGTTTCTTAACAAATGTACATTAACTGAAAAAAAAACACTAAATGGCGTATATCTCAGAACCGCAAAATCTGAGTTATTTAGTTTTCCAACTACGGGGACGATTTATGTTAGCGTGTTTATGTGCACGTTTATGCATGTGTGTGCATACTAACATCAAATTCGCTATTCTTAGCAAAGAAAGATAGCTCATTTGGCATTTTCATTGCGACTTCCAAGGTAAAGATAGCTAGGAGGGCACACTGGGGTTTCAGAGTCCCCCTTCGTCCACCCCAGGACGGAGGAAGTCCTTATGGATGTCCTCAGAACAGCCCCCTTAGACAAGCGGCAAATCGCTTGACGAATGGAAATAGAATAGAATGATAAATGTATGGTGATGACATAATATTTCGACTATGTTATCGATGACATGTGTCATCCCCATACATTTTTCATTCTATACGATTGCTATTCGTCAAGCGTTTTGCCACTTGTCTAAGGGGTCAGAAAAGGTAAAATTATATGTTTCCAATCTATTTTTTCTATTCTACCTACTTAATTATAATCACACCTGCATTTACCAAAAGCTAATTTTTCAAATCTACATTTTAAAGTCCTTAGCGGGTAAATGCTTTCAGTACAACAATATAACCACAAATTCAGCAAACCTTTTTAACAAACTATGTACCGTTATATTTAGAGGCGGGGCAAGTTCCCGGACATTATCATGTACATATCAGGGAGTAGGTGCATAGGTAGGTACGTTTAACCTTAAAATAATCAAGCTCAACAGTGATCGAAATAACCCTACATGGATGCAAACGGGCTATATTTATTTACATAAGAATATTAAAAAGAAGTCTTTAAACGTTTTAAATCACACGCTACGTAAATTGTTATTAAAAACCACTTAAAACACTAATGAACACTAATTTATTGGAATTGCTGAACAATTAAATATATTAAGCTCAGATTGTTACTTCAGACTTGATTATTGATTAGTTTGGTAATTGTGACCGCTAGCATTATGTTTACATCTTGTTGCAATATTGTAGCACAGAAATAATTACATCATTATATTATAGTGACCAACTTAGTATAGTTTAGTTTCGCACGAATATATTCGCAATATATTTACGACATCATAGTTTAATGACTAACTTCCTAATATGGCTGTGAAAGGCGATAAAAGCAACGATAATATCAACTGAATTCAAGCATCATATATAAATGAGACAATAAAATTAATCCTACACGAATGTAAATTCCGTCTAAAATCGCTTGCATCCGGGAAATCTACATCCATACATCAACAAAAACCTGAATTAACATAAATATGAATTGAATTCAATAAATTCGTCATAAATCAATCTAATGACCGCTAGATCACTCAAATGACAACGCTACTCACGTTTAAACACATTCGCACTTCCAATTGGTAATAATGTATTCTTTATCCATAAACTACAACGCACAATATTCAACCTTGTTCTAAAAAGTTATAAAGTCCAAATTCAATTGATTGGAATTTAATAAGTAAAGCCTAGTTCACCTATGAGCGTTTAAAGTACCTATTTGTTTACGGGATTTCGTGATATTGTGTGAGAGTAACGACCTCATTGTTCCGGCGATATAGGGCAGTTGTTACTTGTGTCTATGGCAGCATTAGCCACTGATACAATAGCCAGTTAGCCATTTAGATACCACATCAACAGTTACCGCGGGATTGGTCCAAGGATGGGAACTTTAGTAGATGTATGTGATATGTAAACCTATAATATTATAGTTAATTTGATATTTACATGTACTTACATTAATTCAATTGTCTAAACAAAACACAACGAAAAAGAGATCGGCACGAGTTCCAATCTCGACGAGTCCATGCACACGGACTGTTGGGACTGGGACGCGTTGATCTCGCGTCGCGTTTGATTAAGATTCACGCAGAATGGAAGAAAATCTATAATGTATGTAGTGAAGATGTTTGTTAGCTCACTGAGCCTCAAAAAACGATGATATCTAAGTAAGTCTAGCTCGCCCTGGGCTGGCTACCTCGCGAGTAACCTTATTGTCTGGCCAATCTCTTGCCTCTACATAACTTGTTCTAACGTGATAATTAGCTCATACCGACACGAAGAAAAAGAGGACCTGTATTTACAAATTTATTTCATGAAAATAAATATGATACATAAAGTATATTGTTTGTGCTATATTAACTAATAAACATGACAGATTTATTAAAAGCGGGTGAAAATAGTTTACTTCAAATATCTTTAACCTTAGCCGGAAGACGTACATGGTCGAACAAAGGCCTCACCCTTAACGGGGGGGGGGGGCATAATCTCCACGATTGGCAAGCGGCTCCAAATAAATAATAAGTGTTAATTAATAAATAATGAGCTAGTAGAAAAACAGAAGCTCTTAAAAACTGAGCAAACCAATTGATCACTTTTAAAATTCGAATCTAGTTTCCGGATCATGAAATTTGATATTGTAATGCAAATCTACTGTCATTTGTTTAGTTAGAGTGCTGTTTTTAATAACTTCTGTGTTTAATTATGGTAGTTTTAACAAAAAAGTCATCTCAGCCTATGGCAATCCACTGGATGGAGTCACAAATCCGGATGTAGGCTTTCCCCAGGGTATGCCACAAACACGTATATATGATAAAACTGATAGTTTGTTTATAGGGTTTTCCACCTTTATATTAATTAGCGTTCCTCTAGTAATAATTATAATAATGAACCAGAAAAAGCTAGATGACAATAATTTGTTAACGAATAGTTTCTTCTCATATTTCTATTTTTAATACTTACAATAATTCAATTATACTTTGTGCCATGCTTTCTTTATTGTCCCCAATCCGTTTTTAAAGTGGTCAATAAGTCAATATTCACGACGACTGCAGAATTCTGCGCTTTATTATAGCTGTAAATATAACTGTCTGAAGCATTATTAAGCTGATTAAATCAAGCACAACACAATTATAAAGAATATAAAACCAAAAGATATTTCGAACCTAATGAGTTTTCATGTCATCCATATCAATGTTACAGTAGATAGGGTTACATTATGGATTATGGTCTATTCGAAACAATATACCATACTATAGTTGGTACAGTTATCTGCAATCTTATATTATGCAGAAATTTCCAGATTCAGAATTAAAATTATCGTTGAGCAGCATCATAATATTGATATTTGTCTAGTTATATATGATTATGTAGTATAGAGTTGTCTACAACATATCCTATCGAACGATGCAGTGGCTAAGCGATTGGAGTGCTGCGCTAAGGCTTATGGGTTCGACTCCCGCACGGGACGAAAATTTGTGCGATCCGCAGATATTTGTCCCGGTTTTTGTGAGTGATATTAGTCATGTTTGGAAAACGCACCCACGATACAGGAGAAATTCCTAGGGTAGGCCGACGCTTAAAAAATAAAGCGCAAGTTAGCAAGGTACTTATCTAATGTGTTCTATTAATTCCTGTAATCATTTGCATTCCGCTACTAATGGCGACGAGGTACTCGACATAATAAGGAGTATTTACTTTCTTCGATCAAACAGATTAAGTTTTCATTACACGCGTGCATAATGCGATGATAGGAGAAAGTGGAGGCATAAGCAATAAGCGTTAAGATCGTCGCACACTGCACCAGCCCCCTTACCATGAGCTCTTGAAGCAGGACATTTTCCGTTGTGGAAGTGAGACGTCGCACTACACTGCACGTAGCAGCGTTACGCTTTCGCAGTGTAAAATGTCCTGATTTAAGAGCTCATGGTAAGAGGGCTGGTGCTTGATAGATTATTGTTCAGTTGTTGGACAGCCGTGAACAATACTACCGGATTCATTACGTAGCTGTGTAGGAGCTGAATTGATTGCATTATAGACAAATGATTCTAATGGGTTTTTTGTTGGTGTTGATTAAATATTTTTGTGAATTAAAAGTGTATTTGATTTTTTTTTATAAAAAAATGCTTATCGCTATAAGTGCATAAGGCTTTATGATTTACTTTATTAAAAATGTGTCTAATTCAAGATCGAACATTCAGAAAGGTTCTAACTATGTATTACTTACTACTAATGTTAACAACCTAAGTTTCATAGACACATGACGTTGTTCCGGGTTTTAAAACCTTTTGTTTGTTAATTATTAAGAAAGTGTAACACTTAATATTAAGACTAAGATTACTTAGAATAAGATACCAAGCTGTGTGTGTTTAGGTTGAGTGGACACGGAATAAAACTTAATTTTATTAATAAGACCTCTTTTCTGTGATCATAAAATAATTGATTGAAGAATAAGTTTGTTACTTTCAAAATTAATAGATATTAATAATATTGGTAGTGCATCAACATTCCACACCAGTTGTATTAGCAGCTATTTTGAAACGCCTTTTCGGTTATTGTATCGACAGGAAAAACAAGAAGCCGATAACTGGCCCGCGGTACAAATTGGCCCAGTTTTATGAAATCGATGACATAAGGCGCAGTCAGGACTCAGATAGCTTTAGTCCGAGCACTGTATTTAGGGCTGTCGTATCTTAAAGTACGTAAGTAAGTCTTTAGGGTTATGGAAACTATTGCCATTACTGCGGTGCTCCGAAAGAGGTGTAGTAGGTCTGACCAAAAAAAAGGCTGGTTCAGTACATTATTTCAAAATCTTTAGAAAAATAATAATACCAGGATATAATGCATAACCTTTAATAGTCAACTGCAAGACAAAGGCCTCTTCTAAAACGAAGAAAGAACGAGCACTTGATCACTCCGCTAACTTACTGGGGAAAATCTTTTAGAGAAGAGAGAAAACCCAGTAAAGGTGGAGAAGAATTTGTTACTTCAAGTAACGATAGTTCTCAGGAACACAGACTGCTACTACTAGTTGGGACCTAAAAAAATTGTACTGTCGTACACCTATGTCCTCTTATTCATAAACGAGGATCATACCGGCATTAACTAAACCCCGGATTAAGTCCATTAACACTTCACTCTACTACTTTGATATGCAAACGACAGTGATAGGTATAATTTAATCTTGGTTTAAAATTGTAATTTTGTATGAATAAGGGGTTTGGGGAATTGAGGTTGACTTGATACAGGAACGATTTTCAGGTTGGCAGCAGCCCTAATTGAGTGCAGTGTTGCAAGCGCCCGTTTCGTGACCAAACACGAATGCCCGGAAGTCAATGGCCCACTTACAACTCATTTTTCGTGGCCACGATCACGTTATACACAAAATTATTTATTTACGATCAATAAAACCAACCGTTTTGCTATTGCTACGACGATTTATATTGCTGACGGATTGATTTAAGATACACGTCATTATTTAGTGCATTGCATATGGATTTCCTATTTTGGCAAGACTTGTGAAACAAATAAAGCATATTGGATATCTAGCTCTGTGTGTACGTTTTATTACAAGACCAACAACACTCATTAAACGAAATAATTGGTATCAACATTATGACTTCTAAGTTATTTACTTCGAAGCATAAAAAGTTATATCGATATTATGTTCTCGGAATGGCAGTCGATGATCTTAGATCAAAACTAGTGTTAAAAAAGCTATTAGAGCTCCGCTAATTCGTGGTCTTTACAAGTGTAAAGTGAGTGGAAGATGAGGAAATATGAATCGATAACGTACGAGAACATGATCATAATGTTATACAAGGAAAAAAACGTGTGAATCGAGTTTGAGGGAGATGTTAGAATTGGGATATAAGAATCGGGTAATTGCTCGCTCCACACTTAGATTGGAGTCAAAAGAGCTGCTGATGCGCGTCTCCCTCCAGACCCTAAATAAGCTCTGAATACAAATAAAGCAAATAGTCAATATTATGGATAGTGTTTTGTTCTTTAAATGTATTTGTAAGGTACCTATCTAAGCTCCTAATCAAGACAATTTATATTTACTCATGCGGTGTTTACCTTTAAGTAATTGTTGCACTGTTTAACCTAGGGATTTTAAATACTACGTGTGTTTGTATTCATGTTATAAGTGAAAACAATTTTTCGTAGACCAAATAAATATAAATAATTTAAGTTATAATAATAAACTTATGGAGAAGTATATTGACAGAAGTAGCAGCCCAGTCGTTTATTGTCATCAATGTTGAGCAACATAGCTTGTACTATTCGGCAGGGTCGGTCGAGGCAGATCTTGACATCATTTCACGGTTTCGTTACAATGATGTTAGGTCAATTACGATTGTTACAAAAAATTATTCTTTTAAAAATATTGTTCATATTTCTGTGAACTTATTTAATGTTATGATCAAGGTTTTTCTACGAATAAAGTAGCAACTGACTGTCTTTTGTTTCGGTCTAGTTCTAGGTATTAAGAATAGGTATGAACACGAGTTATAAAGCCATTTTACTGTATTTTAAGGTCAAAAGTCAAATAGCTTTCAGGCAGGTATTATTTTTAAGAAATTATTTAGCAAAAATACTGTCTGTTATTTATTATGTATTTCTTTTAACTTCTCACACTACCTCGCACCGAAACTTCTATACATAACTTTGGATATTATAGTCGGAAAATAACATTTAATGTAATCTGGATAACTTACGAAATAGATCAATTTAATTTATTGATCGTTAGTTGCTCTTAATTTTAAATAAATTAATAATAAAATATATTAATGAAGACATTTATTACATGTATTTTCATACTTGCTACCAAAGTTACCAAATCGTTGAATATGGTTCGAACGTAGTTTCCTTTTCATTCTCGTTGATAAGTGTGAAATTGTTTAAATTATTTTTTAAATAAAGCCTGTCGCAATTTTGTTTTAACAATAAAACTATTTTAGTTTTAGTGTCAGTAAGTTGCGTAATTTTAACCACACCAGTGTTTTAATTGCGCAATATTGTCAAATGAGAATAAAAATAGGTTTTTAATTATTAATTTTCAGACGTTCAATCTTGTCGTGCTGGAGTTTCTTTTAGTTTTTTTCATACTTACAAGAAGTAGGAGTCTTCTTTGTATCAACTGTATCTTTGCGCCTGGTTCGTACAAGCTAATTATTATGTAGTGTAGAGATTGGCCAGACATTTAGGGTGGTAGAAAACATAACCGTCCAAGATGCGCCGGACTTACTAAGGTATCATCACTTGTGCAGCCTATAGGGACTCGAGAGTTCAAGGTTTACGTAGATTATATGTATAATGTATATAGTATTATATTATATAGTACCTCATTTCACCATTCAACGAATTTTTAACAAAAAGAACATTGATCGTCCTTTCAAATAAAACTAACAAGTAATGAGGTAAATAAGACTAAAGATATCACTTTCCAAATATCTAATAAATTAACATACGGAGCGCCGTTTTTTTCCCACGGTACCCGATGAATGCCGAAGTGTAGGCGGAACGCGTTCGGGCACGTGAGCGCGCGCGCAGCAAATTGACATGCCACGCGACACTTGAAAGCTGATTTATGTGCCACCATAATGTGTACCTTCTGGGAAGTCTTGCATGGTAGTGTAAGATCTTCATTTGGGTATTTATAGACTATTAAACCACTTCCTATATAGATTACTTTGATTTTCAGTAATATTAAAAAAAATTGAAATATTGAAAACAGAAGCAAGCATATGTATCCTGACAAGCATTAGATAATAAAATAATCTTATGATAAGAGGTAATATTTGATTGTTATGATTCAGATACGTTTTGCAGATGACACAATCATGATTCTCCTAATATTTTTGCCAGCTTTGGCCACATCCTCCAAGGACCAAAAAAATAAAAGTTTTAACTTGCAGCTTATAATGCGGTCTTACGGATGTTTTATGAAGAGATCGGCTTAAGACGACTCGTGTTAGTGAAGAAGTGACCCAACTAGTACGAATCCCGTTGCCAGAAAAAAGACATTAATTGTCCAAGAGTCCAATTCAAGCTAAAAATCGACGCGACCGCGACCACAAGATGACCGAGACATTACCGTATCCTGTATTTATTTAATTGATACTTAAACTACTTTGTTGCAATAATACTTTATTTAATAAATAACATTGTAATAGATCAATAGACTGATAAAAAGTGTGATAAATAATTGATAAAGTGTTCCCAATAACTCAACAATATACGGTTTGTAGTATAACTAAGTATTTTTTCATAACAAGTTATTTAGATTGCAAAACAAGTCGTATCGAGATGGCATCAGTATGCTATTTTAATGGCTATAAGTTATCGCTAATTAACTGCAGTGATTGACAATTTAATCATAATGTGAAAGTTCAATCAAGATATTCATTAAATACGCGTGTTCGTTTTGTCGTCAGGCACGACGCTGTCATCTTTATATAGTTTTCTTTCTTTTTCTTATTAAAAAGCGTGTTGTTTTGTTAATTCCTGACTGCCTATCCTGGGTTCGAATCCCGGATCGGGCAAAGTGTTATTGGGTTTTTCCATTAGGTAATTTTCAGTAGTAGCACAGACACCGGATTTGTGCCCGGTTGATGACGGTGATGTTGCCCGGTTGCCCCCTATTATATTGGGTCCTACAACATAGCTGGATGCAAGATATGGATGTACTACAGGTAAATACACGCCTGATGTTCGATTTGTTTTGTTAATTGAAACCCTAGAACCGACAGGTAAAACAAAAATAATTTTTAATAAAAATTTATCTGCCTGTCTACGCTTGTCAATGCACTAACTCACAAGTCTAAAAATAATAAGTTATTTTTACACAACCATACTACTAACCATACTACTGCATCCCACATATCATGTCATATTTTTTTTCTAAAACTCAGATTGTTTAAAATAAAAGTAAAGAAAATATTCTAAGTATAGTTTTACTGATCAATGACATTTGATATGGTTTACCGATGCATGTCATACGCATGTAACATGATCGCGAAATGTATACGTCCGTAAAAAAATCTAAGCTGTCAACCGCAGATGGAATGACATTTGAAAGCCGAGGTTGTCTGTCTGTGGACCGATGGACCTAATGGACCGATACATTATGAAAATTTCAAGCTTGATAAAACAACGTATCTACTTATTTGTTATTATTAATTATTTTGTTTTTGTTACCTATAGGCTTAGTAAGAGTACCCATACTCTTTACATATAATGGAAATTAATCAAATCAGATTCAATGATGTCGCTATAAAAAGAGTCGAATCATTTTGTTAAGAAATGCCGATTTCAGAGTTACGAAGAAAAACATTGACTTTCAATGTTGACTTGTGTAGTATGTTGTACGTTGTCTAGTACCACCTCTCCTGATTCCTTATCTAATTAATATCCTTAAATTCCTTAATGAAAACAAGAAAGGACAGACTAACAAAGAGATTAATGTCTGCACAGCACTTTATTAATTGCTTACCCATTATATTATGTTTAACTACATAGTATTTACTAACTAAGTGTATAATCGTATGAATCATTACCGCGATTAGTGTCCCGTACCATCGATTACTCTTTATCACGTATAAATGTTTTAGCAAATCATTTCGATGCGGTAATTATAAGCTAGTATTTAGGTTCTTGAGCCGTTTAATAGGAGATGCCAGTATTAACAGTTGCATGGCGACCTCGACCGCAATGTGACATTTTATATGACGTCATCTACTACCAGTGGTGAAATCGGCAGCTGGCATCGTAGTCATTGGGTTGAACCTGGATGAGGCTGCTTAGAAGCGTAGGATCTTGCATAGTAACGTATGGTCTAGCATAGAAGCGTAGAGTCTTACATAGAGACGTAGAGTCTTGCTAAGAAGCGTAGAGTCTAGTAAGAAGCGTAGAGTCTAGTAAGAAGCGTAGAGTCTAGTAAGAAGCGTAGAGTCTTGCATAGAGACGTAGGATCTTGTTTAGAAGCGTGAAGTCTTGCATATAAGCGTAGAATCTCGCAAAAAAGAGAGTCTTTTACCAATCACGCTTAATTAGATTATTTTAAACTAATGTAGGTCCCTACTAAAATTAATAATTCTAAATTAGGTAATTTTGGTACCTACACATAAAATTAGTTATCGTACTTTAAGGAATAAAATTTTCTTTGAATACATTAATCACATAGGCAGGTCTTAACTTAACTAATACATAAAATAGATAAATCAAGCGTTATTCCTATAATCTCTATAATACAACAATTAAAGTACCTAATCAATCTAGTTATAGTTAATTAATCAAATATTATTTGTGATCGATTGTTTTCCGTCTCATTTATCTTTACCTACAATAATCTTAATAGACCTCTCTTAGTCAATATTGTAATTAGGAACCACATAGATTTTCCTCGGAGAAATCCCCTATTGATATATTATTTACCTCTACGTAGTAATTCGAAAAATATCGCTTGCTACCGTTAATACTAAGAATCCAATAACATTTACAACAGCAGAACAGTTGTCAGAATTCTTAGTAAGTAACCGCCGCACTCAGAGACGTTAATGATAACTTAAACTAACACTAAGTAAAGATTTCACAAAGGAAACCTTTACTTAGTGACAGTTTGAGTAATCATTAAAAGTCTCTGAGTTCGGCGGTAAGACTTGTTTCTGACAATTATCAAATGAATGAAACTCGGGTCATGGGGTCCGAGTGCGCGTCTCTTATTTAGAGACATATCTAAACGGTTGGTCGACTCCTCACGTGACAGGGCTGGTTTGTTTTTCGGCCAAAGAATTAGCATTGCCATTCAACGTGGCAATGCCGCCAGCCTTTTGGGTACCCCGCCAGTCGACAGTGATGAGGAGGAATATTTTGATGGATATATTTTTAGTTTTAATAATATAATATTTAATAGGTAGTATAAAAGAATCGTGTGTATATATATAATGTAAATTGTTCTTGTAAATAAAGTGAATGAATGAAAAGCTGTCACTATTAGGTTCGTAAAATGCAAAACGAAATGAATACAAAGTAGTTATGACCTACATGCTCAAATAAAACCTGCAATTTTTCGGCACAGATATCTTAATTCTAAAACAAAAAGTGCAGTACCATAAATAGCTTTGTTTACACAATTCATTTGTTCTTGGTTTCACAATATTGACGTTTTCATAGATTGAGAAAAACGCAAAGGTGCCCCGTTGATTTAAAGTTATTACGTTTGGGAGTTGGTCATTGTAAAAAAAAATCACTAGTTTGTCGGGCTGTTGGGCTATGTATTATGTACGCGCATCTACAGGATTTGTAGCAATAGGGTTCCGGGATCACAAGAATGAAACTCACGGGTGTGCGGTATTAAACTGACTGACAATTTATTCCTTTGTACGCCGCTGCGTTACAAATACAACTATTTAGTCATTATGGCATAAACAATATGATCAAAAATATTATAAACATCTACAAAAATATCCTTTGTAGTCTCTGATTACGTGCTCACGTAGCACGTAATCAGAGACTAGCAAGTTACGAAAGAGTTTAAAATGCACAACAATCAGGTGTGAGTGTAGAATGTAGGTTGTGCACACTATATCCCCATTACACTCATCTTCCGATGAGATGGCAAACCGACACAATTGTAGCGAGAATATTGGCTCGTAGCTACTAAGTTACCGCGCAGATTTGCCCATCAGCGCACTTGTTACAATCGGTATTTAGATGGGTGACCGTTCTTTTCATGTTTTGCGTTTAGCTTGGTTAAGTCTGTCCTGCGCCTAACCTTAGGACATTTGTAATAGGTACCTACTTTTTTTTCATGTGGGTAGTTGTGATAGTAGGACACAAGAAAAAGCTCTCTAAGTTTTAATTTAAATTTAATTACAATTTATAGTAATATCATAGTAAATTTATGTTTTATATCCACTGACAAATATCTACCCACCTGTTGTGATATCTCACTCTCACTATCTCACAAATTTTCTACCTAAAGAAGAACAATGGAATCACTGAAGGGGTCAATGTCCGATCTGATTGCACAATTTAATGACAGAATGTCCAAATTTGAAGCCCAATTGACGCAGGCGCCCATCACACAATCCAGCAGTGCAGTCCAAGTTGCAGCAGATTACGGATCCTTCAAAACCTTCATATTGGAGGCTCTCGGTTGCCTTCAACATCAGTTGGAGACACTTTCCAGAGACGTCGACACACTGGAGATGAGGGGCAGAAGGAAAATGCTGCTTATTCATGGTGTTGCAGAGGTGAATAAGGAAGACACGGCTATGGTTGTAGCTAGAATGGTGAGTGACAAGCTGAAGATGGAGGCCTTTTCTGCTGCTGCTATTAGAAGATGTCACAGGATGGGCAGGCAGACCAACTCCAGCAAACCTCGACCCATCCTTGTAAAGTTCCAGGACGTGGACATACGGGATAATATCTGGTTTGTGAAAACTAAGTTAAAGGGTTCGGGTATTACATTGTCAGAATTCTTGACTAAATCACGGCATCAGATATTCTTGGCAGCCCGTGAAAAGTTTGGCGTCACCAATTGCTGGACGAAGCAGGGCTATATATACTTCCTCGGGCCCGATGGCAGCAAGCATCGAGTAACCTCATACAGCGATCTCAATTATATCGGTGAGCCCGAACAGGATTCAGATAAGTTGGGAACCGATATGCCGAGCCCCGTAGTTACTGCGCCGAGGAAGAGACGTGCAGCTGTCACCAAAAAGTAATTTTCAGTGTTTTTTACTCCCCCGTCCGGGTAATATGGCCCCTTTACTCTCATATAAGTATCCGTACCCTCTTATTATGCTGAGTTGAAGTATTACTTCTACCCGTTACTTATTGTATTTCTATTTAAGTTATTAACAAAATTCTCTTAACCTCACTAACTACACCTTTTGTCATTTCTAACTGTCAAACGTCATGTGTCAAATCTATCGTCACTGTTGATCGCGTTCCATTTCACTCATATATAGACTAGACTTCATTTTGGCACAGACAATAATAATTAGTTTAGTGGGACTGTAATAATGTTGATGTTAATTTTATTTTATACCCGGACGTAATGTTTTAATTTTCCTTATTTATTAATTTTACTTTAGGTTTAAGGTTCGGTAATTCATTGTGTTTTAACCGAATAATTTTATTATTTTATTGTTTAAAACGCAACTGGTGGGTGGACAATTTGTTTTACCTTTTTTCACACGTTATTTTATTTGCTAATATATATATATATTTTTAATATTTTTAGTGAATGGCTGATTCTGATGTGTCTAGTGACAGCGATAGTTTTGTATCAGCATATAGTGTCAACGATAGCTTTACAAGTATCCCATGTCTAGCTGACTCACTCGAGTCCCATTTCTCCGATGTTCCCAAGAATCTTAATGTAGTCCATATTAATGCCCAAAGTATCCCGGCTCATTATCATGATATCCTGGCAAATCTGAATTCCAAGAATATCCACGTAATCCTTGTTTCCGAGTCATGGCTAAAACCGTGTCTCCCTTCCACGTCTTATTCTTTACCCGGATACCAACTCATCAGAAATGATCGCACGGGCGCCGGTGGTGGTGGTGTTGCCATTTATTTGCGTGCTAATATTCCTTTTTCAATTGTTAGTATGTCGCCGCAGCCTCCACCGCCGAATGCAGGTGAGCACCTGTTCGTAGAAATAAATCTCCATCATTCCAAAGTCCTGATTGGTGTTTATTATTGTCCCTCCTTACGTATCGATTATTTTTCCTCCTTTGAAAACCTCCTTATAAACCTCATTCCTTCTTACTACCACTGTATCATTATGGGGGACTTCAATACCTGTCTTCTTAAACAGGATTCACGAAGTTCCTCACTCCAATCCACCTTGCAATCCTGTAATTTATCACTTCTTCCTTTAAATGCCACCCATCACTTTCCTAACTGTTCACCTTCCCTACTTGATCTCCTATTTGTTTCTTCTTTACAACATGTCGCTAAGCATGGACAATGTGTAGCCGATGCATTTCTCTTACCATGACCTTATTTTCCTTTCCTACAAAATCCGCCCTCCTAAGCCTAAGCCCAAGATCCTCTTGCAGCGCAGTTTTGGTGGTATGAATATCGACAATGTTCGTAAAGATGCTGCCAGCATTGATTGGTCGGTTCTTATAGCTGCGGATTCCATAGATGCAAAAATTAATATTTTTAATGACCATCTTTCACAGCTTTACGACAACCATGCACCTATTCGACCTGTGAAGATCAGACATCTACCAGCACCATGGCTGACTGCCGATATAAAAGCAATGTTGCAAAAAAAAGCATCGGCCAAATCTAAATATAAATGCAGGCCTAACTCTTTAAACAGGGGAAAGTATGTTGCAATCCGAAATCACTGCAACAAGGTGTGTAGGGATGCTCAACGCCGCCACATTCATAATTCCGTTGAAAACGGTGACCCAGCCAAGGTCTGGAAGTTTCTGAAATCGATGGGAGTCGGTAAAACTCGTCAAGATTCCATTCCTAAAGATTTAAACATTGAACTTCTGAATCAACATTTCTCCGATACGCCTAGTTTCAACCGGTCCCTTAAAGCCAATACACTGAATTATCTTTCTTCGCTTCCGACTCCTGATTTTCCGCCATTTGTCTTTAATCAATTCTCTGCATGTGATGTTAAGAAGAGTATATTATCAATTACCTCCAATGCTGTTGGAAGTGACAATATCAGCCGCAAGATGATACTCCCTGTTTTGGATGAAATCCTTCCTGTTATTTGCCATATCCTCAACCACTCTGTATCCTGTAGCGCCTTTCCATCTTTATGGAGAGAAGCTCAAATCACTCCGCTTCCGAAAAAGAGCAATCCTGCTTCTTTCTCTGAGTACCGTCCAATATCCGTATTACCATTTCTTTCCAAAGTCTTAGAACGTCTTATCCATAACCAGCTCAGTGCTTTCCTTTGTAAAAACTCCCTCCTCAATCCTTTCCAATCCGGGTTTCGTCCAGGACACAGCACTACTTCAGCCCTTGTTAACATAACGGATGACATACGACTGGGTATGGAAAATGGAAATCTGACGGTCCTGTCCTTATTAGACTTTAGTAATGCTTTTAACACCGTTGATTTCGATATTCTGCTTGGCATTCTCGGCTCTCTTAACATATCTCCATCGGTGATTGATTGGTTTCGTAGTTACCTGTGTGGCCGCCGGCAACGGATTTGCATTGAAGGTTCTTTCTCTTCATGGTGTAATATCGCTGCTGGTGTACCACAGGGGGGCGTCCTTTCTCCTCTTCTTTTTGCAATTTTTATAAACTCTATTTCCAATGATCTTCTTTCTACCTACCACCTGTATGCTGATGATTTGCAAATTTACTCCCAAGCTCCTTTAGGAGAGTTGTCTGAGGCGGTTAAAATAGTGAATAAGGATTTGGCTCGAATTTCGGATTGGAGCAAAGCATTTGGGTTAGCGGTTAACCCTAATAAAACTCAGGTCATAGTTGTCGGTAGCCCCAAGTTGCGCTCAAAAATAGACTGGATGCAGATCCCTAAGATCATCTTTGAAGGTACCACTATTCCATACAGCAACACCGTGAAAAATTTGGGTATTTTTATTGATGGAGACCTTTCCTGGGGTCCGCAAATGCAGGAAGTAAGCCGAAAACTTTTTGCGTCAGCAGGGTCTTTACGAAGATTGCGCAACTTCCTACCTACTGCCACTAAAACTGCGCTCGCCCAGTCCCTTCTCCTTCCAATCCTTGATTATGCCGATGTCAGTTATCCTGACCTTACTGAAGAGCAGCTAGATAAGCTTGAGCGACTCCAAAATTTTTGCATCCGATTCATATTTGGCTTACGCAAGTATGACCATGTTTCAGAATTTCGCAATAAGCTCGGGTGGCTGCCAATTCGCCTTCGCCGGAATGCTCATATATTATCGTTTCTTTACAATATCTTGTTCAATCCTGCAACCCCCTCTTATCTTAAAGAACGTTTCAAGTTCCTTCATGACACACATACTAGACACCTAAGGTCATCGGAGAATTTGAGGCTCGAGATGCCCTCGCACTCCACTAAGTTCCTTGACAAATCGTTCGTAGTTCAGGCTGTACGTTTGTGGAATGCGTTGCCGTTACCTATCAGACAGGCTCAAACTTTAGCTTCTTTTAAGAGATCAGTTAAAAACCATTTTTTTTTGTAGCTAAATAATCTAGTAATTTTCTTCTGCTGCTCTAATTTTAGTTGTTATGCCATAGTTAATTCACATTTCTGATATATGTATCTATTAATAATTGCTATAATCTTATTTATGTATCTTGTGTAGTACACCATGGACTATCCCTACTACTTCTTACCATTCTGTCCTTCCAAAGGTTGCCTGGTAGATATCGCTCTAAGCGATAAGGCCGCCATTGTACCCACTATTTTAATGATTGTGTAAATAAGTTATTTGTTAATATGGTGTACAATAAAGCATATTCTATCTATCTATCTATCTACATTTTGAACCAAAGGAAAATTATGTAGACGACGATAAACATTGACTAATGAAATGAGCCGGTTTGGACGAATGATTAAGTGATCTCTGGAGTTGATTAATTGATACACGTAGGTACTAAACCACCAAGTGCGGTGTCGCTCCTATCTCTGCAGTATTATAAATGCCACAATTAGCATTCTAGCGATCGCGGTAATAGGGAAGATGGAAGTGAAATAACTTTAATAACCGCATGATAGGTCTGTTAAATGGCATTTTAAACGTCAATTGTTTTTAAATAAATATTATTGACAAAAGAAAGAAAAACAGAATTCTGTCCTAGCTGCAAGCTGCATAACTTACGTAGATACTGTTTATAATTATTGTTATAACGCTGATATTACGCCAGAGCCAGATAGTTTAACAATGATGACTTAATTTTGTTTTTCTACCTAGCACACAATACTATAAATCAATATTGAGAGCAAAAACAAAGAAATATTATTGCACACCTAAATACACTAACGACGTCACAGTGTTTGTGAAATAATAATAAAAAGTAATGCATATTTCAAGATTATTTTTCACAA
Source organism: Abrostola tripartita (assembly GCA_905340225.1). NCBI lineage: Eukaryota > Metazoa > Arthropoda > Insecta > Lepidoptera > Noctuidae > Abrostola > Abrostola tripartita. Next base: position 4,469,356 of record HG996491.1, read on the forward strand.
CAATTAAAAGTTAAGTTATTTACACAATTACTTAGGCAACACTTAATTGCAACTTTATTGGTTACTTAACAAATACCTTCTCATAAATTGGAGCTTATCTAAAATATCAAGTAGGTATCTTACCATTTTCCTGTCTGTGTAAATGTTCTAAATTAGTCAAGATACTTGTTCTTTGAAGCCGCTGATAATATTTAATTAGAGCTGAACATTTAATATATCGGCTACTGTAACGTTATATATCGTAATATTATACAGCCGTTGACATAATGAAATAAGCAAGAATACAAACCTTAATTGGAAATATTTGTTGCATATTAATAATACGAAGTATTAATATGTTTGGGTCACTCTTGCATCATCGCAGGTGTTAATAGTCCGAGTTTCTATCAATAATGTATAAACTATAGTTAAATGGTGCTTTTAATAATGATAGATTACTTAAATTATGATCGTCCGTGTTATATGACTGGCTCAGCGGTAATCGACTTGCACCTTTATTCAATGTCAACGTATGGAGGTGTGGCCTTAGCGCCGTCAGGCAACCGAAGTTTTTGGCCGACACAGGTCCCACAGATTAATGCATAAGTCCTTTGGGGGGTGTTATATTAGCCGGGAGCACTTGCCCAGTTGTAATCACACCAACTGCCTCATCAGATGCGCAGCTTCAGAGCGCAGGCCGAGCAGCGCCGTGACCTGGTAGCAACAATAAACGATTCCGCGCGTTTGGTAAAACTTAAATCTAAGGTCATCAGTCAAGTCTCAGGTCGTTAGTTCAAGCACTTGGACAATGGGGTTGTCCATTGTCCAAGTGCTTGAACTAACGTCCCCTCAACTCTGTGAACAAAAATATTTGAAGTTCAAACGGTGAAGTTGCGTCACTGCACTGATACTATTATTTAAAACTATATTTTTGTCCTCCTAACCGATTTTACGAACGGTAACAGCGGCCAATCATTACCGGGACAGTTGTATTCCCTGTCCCTCATAATCCGATTGAACTACAAACCAATCGATCGACACAATAGATCACATAGTGCAAGACCAAAAGCTATCGTGCCGTCTGAGGCATGATCTTGTCAACATTAAAATTTGTTAATACACAGTAGGCAGCTACCTATCTAGCACATTCCCACAAAATGAGTGTGGAGCAATCGGAAGGAACTGTTAGTAATTAACACATTTGCGTAAACAACTAGCTGACATGCGTGTCATAATTTGTATCTACTTGATTGCCTCAGTGACAGTTTCCATGGCTTAATAATTAGGTAGGGATCGGAAGTGGAGATTGTAAGCTCAAACTAATGACGTGTTTTGTAATCATGGCCGATAATATTATCTCATTCCGAATACCTGATATCAAGTTTATATATTTAGTGTAACACTTACGTAATTACTGTACGGTCCAGTGGACCCTATTGAGAAGCTACTCTGCAGAATTAACGTATTTCTGTTAACAATACTTATTGTTAAAAAAAAATACGTTTAGTCTGCAAATAAACACAATGTATAAATGAATCATGAAACTGATAAATTTAATAAATACTTATAGATCGAATAGTAAGTAATAAACTTTTTGTCATTTGTAATAGTTTGACTACAAGTTCCTATAGATCTAAACATACCCATAGACAAACCTCCATATTTCTTAAATAATATTTTTATAAAAATGTTCATTAGACAACAGCTGATTGTGGCCTCTCAGACTATTAGTATAGGCAGACTAGACCAAGTACTAGTCACTATAATAGGAACCTACTAGTAGGTTATTAAATGGAGTTATTTATGTTATAAAATCACTTAATCGCCTGCAAAGGGTTAATCACCTATAGCTTTCCTGTACCTACTTATGATGAAAGAGTATGCAATCATTATAGTGAATTAAAAAGTTGTTTTAACCCAAGTAGGCTTAGTGAACGTATGAATAAATTAACTTAATTATGATTTAACGAACACAAAAAGTGTGTTTCAAATATTTTCTACCTTTAGGCTGTGATAATATGGATTAGAACGAAAGATATGACAAATCCGGATGGAGTTTGACCATTAGGATTTTTTTGGCAGTTTGGGTGAGCTAGTAGAAAGCCTCTAGACGTTATAATACCTTAGTCCAAGTCTATTCGGCGCACCTTGCGTGTTCAACCCTGCTACCATCTTTACTGATTGTACATTTCATCATGGCCTATTCTCATGGGACAAAACCTCATAATATGACGAAGAAGCAAATAAAGCAGCTAGAAATATCCATGTGTATTTTTTCTTATTTCGTTTTTGGTATAGGTAAGCGAAGTATTATATTAGACCTAACAAAAACAAAAACCATGCTTATGGTTCTGCATATTTTGCAAATATTCAGTTCAACAACTTTGACATATTTCAGATAGTTTAATAGTGCTTGTGTGCAATTACATCCATAAACCTTATGTGCCCACGCGGCAACGCCCAGACTGGAGAGAAATATCTGCATCATCATCATCATCATCATCATCAGCCCGTTGCAGTCCACTGCTGGACATAGGCCTCTCCCAATGTACGCCACAGAGCCCGGTCTGCTGCTTTATGCATCCAGTCATTGCCTGCATATCTGCATGTTACACAAAAATACTTATTGCGCCGCCAGCATCGGGTCATTTAAATAAATTAGTTCAGTTGCTCAACTTTTTCCTATCGCTTTGCATCACCATGCCTGCATAGAAGTTTGTAATCCCTCAAGCTACCTCCAGACCGCAACATATTGTTAATTGGCGATTTCGAACAAATTTACAAGTGTTATGCAATTATATTACACTATTATTTTTGCCTATTGCCTCGTTGGTCTAGTGGTCGCTAAGCGCGACTGCTGAGCAAGAGGTCCTGGGTTCAAATCCCGGGTCGGGCAAAGTGTTACTGAGTTTTCCATTAGGTAATTCTCAGTAGCAGCACGGAGTCTGTATGTGTGCCTGGTTGATGGCAATAGGCTCGCCCCCTATTACATTGGGACTTACAACATAACTGGCGAAATGTGGGTGTACTATATGTACACCTCTGCCTACCCCTTCAGGGAATACAGGCGTGATTTTATGTTATTTTATTTTTATTATAGGTTTGTGGGATTAAGATTCTCTCAACTGCTTTCTGTCGCCGAGAAAATAAGTCGTAAAAGGCGATAAATCTGGTGCGTATCCGATAAATCACAATAGAATTTCGACCAATATAAGGGTCCTATTAAATAATAAGTGTAAATATGAGGTTGTATAGACACCTGATAAAGAGAACGACCCAACGTAGATCTTCAGGGATACTATCCTTTTGACAAGATTCTTCAAGCTAGCTGTACTATCCTTCAAGATTCTCTAAGCTTGTAATCTTGACTTTGAAATCTGTTCTGACTTAATACAACTAATTGGTAACGTTCGACCGCTGCAACGTCCATTTACAAACAGGTTTCATGATTTTATCGATGTCTACTTGTGTGCCGACGTTTAAATGGTATTTTAATTCAAAATTTCTTACTGTGGATTTAACAAGATGGTGATTTTATGGTTCAAATCGTTAACTACCGATAGAAATGTTGCGTAAATAGTGTAATAGTTTATGCTTGATTGCTAAACATGTGTGTTGTGATTTAAATGGTTACTGCTTGTCAGTGAATGTTATATGCAGCAGCATCCGTTAGTCCAAGATAAGAGTACTAGTAAGTTGTGTCACGACTTCTGTTACGGTAAATTTATTGAAAATTGCATCCACAGTAGCTTTGTCGCTATTTTCATTCAGTCTTTGAACAGTCAATACGATTTTGCAATTAGTTACACAACCTAGCTTTACTAGCACAAGCTAGCTAAACTTTTACGTCTATAATTCCCGAAATGGTAGACATATTTATATTCCATAACATTTTGGTTTATTCCTCATTGGAGTAGTTTAGAACTGTGAACTAGGATTGCCTTACCATATGCCTTTAACCAGCCTTAAACATTACTAACCTAAAAGTTGTGGATATCTCACAAGATTTTTTGATCTTTAAACAAATTAACATTAAACATTATTCTCTTTGTATCAATTTAAATCAGAATTGAATTCCTCAAGCTGTAATCGTAAAATGGTGTTGCGAAAAGCGTTTACTAAATGTGGCACAAACCAAACAGCAAATGCTCCATATAGAGTCATAAACAGACAATCTGGTAGGTTTGCTAATAAGTTAAGAATTACATGAAACTGAAATTCCACGGTAGTAAAGAATTCTCGGTTTTTATAAATTAAAGCTAATAGATGCAATGTTTTTGCTGCAAGATTAGGGGACTGCTGAATTGTTAAAGACTCGCCACAAGGCTTATGACGTCGAAATGTGGGTGAATAATATAGTAGAACACCTTTACTCCTTCAAGGAGAGGCGTAACGAAATAATAATAAGATATTTTATTCCCGTAAAGTGCCGTTAACCTCCCCATTTCGTCTCGTGGGTGTGGAAGGAAGTAACTAAGGGAAATCTCAGATGACGGGTAGTAGCGTCTTTTGTAACTTCACCATCAATACTGCGATTCCCAAGCCGCTTGCTTAGCGTGGGGATTATGGCAACACCCCCACTTTAAAGAGGGAGGCCTTTGTTCAACAGTGGATGTCTTCTCGCTGATGATTGTATCTAAGGGCAAAACAAAATTGATTCAAGCACAACTTATTACCATTACCATATTATTAGATATACCATTCCATATTAGGCGTCAAATATTTGTTCCTAGATGTTAAAGTGACTTAATAAACACTTCCAACCCTCCTAATGGCTTCCAAGTTTTCTAACCTGACGGAATCCGCAATTGCGAATCCTATTAGGAATTCTATGCAAAATGCTCACTATAAATTGAAGTCAATGAAGACTGTCCTGTCGCGATTGTAGTATTTATTAGGTCGACTTTGTTTCGACACTGACTATCCGTGTAGTGCCATACTTATGTAGATAATGTGTCCATAAAAGGCATTTTAGCAGCTATGCCCAACTAAATGTTAGCTATTTGAACTACTTCCTATGAGAATTGCTTAGACGAATTCTTTACAGCTAATTGCAGTTCCTTAATAAGAAGTGTCGATTTAACGCTTAGAGACACAGTATAACATTAAATGTTGTAAGACTTCCAAATTATATAGTAAAAGCTGTCCTTTTTATGTGAAAAGTTATAAGGAAGAGTTAAGAGCAGGAAAAGTTTATGTCTTATTATACCTACACGTTATTACTCTCAGAGAGAACATTATTTGCGATGTGACAACACTACAGTTATTCCACCTAATGGGATCAACATCGAAACATAATTGTTTTATCACGTAATAATTTGATAATCACCATTTTTATGCTTTACTTGTTTACATAACTCTTAATCTAATTACCAATTAAGATTGCCTTTTTGACAGTCTAAGGTAATAAGTGGACTAATTAACTTTGTGCATTAAATTTATGTAATTATAATTTTATCAATACGCTCGTATTTTACTTGAGAAAGAGATCCATAGCTATCATATCTTGTAGGTATTAAGTTTGTTTGCACATTTAAATTTAGAAAAAATGATTTTCTTACACACTGGCCAGTACGACGAATAAACAATTTATAAGAGTAGTTTACCTTTTTAAAGTTGAATAGATCAACGTAGCGTATCCTCATTTGTCATGCACTTACGTTTAAACTAGATGTAACATAATTGTTAAAATAGCAAGACATAGGCTAAAAAAGGGGAACTATATTAAAAACTAATAAAAGCATTGACACTGACAGCTGTTCTAGACACATTATATATGACATGTGATTGCATTCTCTTTTTAATTTACTAACTATCATAATTAAATTTAAGTGTGTATTTTAAAGACAGGAATTATTCAACACGTTGTTACTTGTTACACTAATTATTGAGTAGGTATCATAATTATTCAGTTACGATTTACTTTCTATTGTACGTAATGACTACCTACTATAATTTTGTGATTGGTTAGGAAAGGTGAATAAATTAACATTTAATACACACGGTATAAGCTATGTGGGGCTCGTAGCTATGCGGCTACCCGGCAGATCAGTCGATCTGCGAGGTTAAGCCGTGCTCGCCGCGGTCAGTCTTGTGATGGGTGACCGTTTTCACATGTCGAGACCCCACCGTGCTTCGGAAGGCACGTTAAGCCGTTGGTCCTGCGCCTGATCTCTCTCCGGTCGTGTCGGTCTACCGTCCCATCGGATTATGAGAGTAAGGGAATAGGGAGTGCACCTGTGTCTGCGCGCACACTCGGGCACTATAATATCTCCTGCGCAGATGGCTAGTCTCAGCTGAGACAGGCCGCCGTGACCGAAATTCGGTCAGGAGGACATTAATTAATTAATTAATAAGCTATTTCAGTGAAGCTTATAATATTATGCATCAGGTAGGTACATACTCGTAGTGCAAATTTTTTCTTAAATTATTATATTACCTAAGCAGCAACGACATATTTGATATACCTACACAGAAATTTAACAATTCATCCCATGATAACATATCTAAATCAGATAAAATATCGCCAATATCCATATTAAGTGCTTGGAGAATCGCCAGCTAACTGACATTATTCAAAAAATATTTTATGTACAAAAAAAACTGGTTGACATAACGGCTTTTATAAGATCAGCGCTGTGTGTTTGCCTGCTTTTTACCCGATTGCCAAAGGATGGTTATTTTTTTCGTAAAATATTGATCTATCATACAGAAGAACTTCAAAAAGTGAAGGAACATATTAAGTGTGTACAGTAAAGACAAGCATATTAAACCACGTTTTAGTAAATTGCGGAAATGTGGACTAAGTACATCGATCTATTTAAAACTGTCACGATGACTGTTTGCGTGCAATACCAAGTTTCAAATTGAATCCTAAAGCGCTAACGCGAGAACGGTTGCTGTATTTTATATCGTAGTTAACGTGATACATAATTGCTAGATCTCACTATTACTACCATTTAAAACGGTTAGGCTTCCGTATTATTGCGTTAGGAATGCAGGCTATTTAGATTGATCTATTAATTACATCAATGGACTGTTTTGAGGCTATGCTAAATAGTTACATAACGCTAAGGTACGGCTTTTACTTTAAGACAATGATATGTCAAAAAGTATAGATACGTCATAATCTAAAAATAATCGAGAAAAATGTTCCGAACTTGAATCCGAACTGCACTAGTCTTATAACAAATCAAACAACAATTGTACTACCCAAGACTGCAATTATTGTCACCTTTTCGAGTCTTCAAACTCATTGCACCAGTAACATATCTGTACTTTATTGAAATATCATTGTGTTTAGGTAATCTAGAACCAATTTCGATTTTCTAGATGGTTTTTCTTTTTGGTCTTTGTGAAAGCGAGTGTTAGAGATTCCTGTTCATGGCTACTCATGCGGATGAATGCAAGGTAAATCGTTTTGACACAGTTAAGAAGACTATCTGCGAAGCAAACTTTTTGTTTCTTTATGTCTGGATAGCGGAGTTTACTTATTTTGAAGCTTGTCCTATGGGTATTGGTTTATGCACAAAGCAAATATTACCAACCGATTTAACAGTAACAGTCTAATTGTTTGTGCAAGTGAGGTATTTGATGGTAAGCCTTATTACCCAATAGAAAATTCTAGGATAAGTTAGCAACTTATTTTGCTATTTTATTATGTCAAGATTCTTTTTTTTATCATAAAATATTTTTACACGCACTTGTACACGTCACCTTTAGATTTTCACTTAAATGAGAAAACGAAAAGAAATTCCGAAAGAAACTCAAAGGTCAAAGTCTCTTTAATGTCAAAACAAAGGTAGATTACAATGTATGTCAGCTGTGACGATCTTTAGAAGAAAAATGAGAAGCAGGTTTGTCCAGGTGTCAATTTTATGCAAAGTTAGATGATTATTCACTTCAGCTTATGCTTAGGTATATCGACACTTTCTCTCTAATGTAGACAAGATGATATCACCGTCTAAATTCACAAACCCACTATTATGATAATGCAATTTGTTACATAGGTATCTTGTCAATATTAATAGTTATTGATTTATATGCCTGAACAAATCATTTTGCTCCGAACCGGCACTCAGAGGAAATTAATTAAAATTTATACATAGAAGTCAACAGGGAGACATTAATTTGGCCGATATTTTTGTCAATCAACGGTGAGTTAATTAATTCTATTCAATGTAGAATAACGAAATGATACTTAGGTACAGTAACTAATTTAAAAACCCGACCTCTGTTTAACATTGTCACTTTACAATAGTATTTTGTAAGTGCAATTAGTTTATTGTAAACTATATTTCCTACGTTCTAGACTTCTAGCTGCGTGGTGGCGTAGGTTAATAAATAAATTGGAATTAACAAATAAAAGCTTAAAAGGAGATACACAAAACATTTAAAACAAGGTATATGAAACAATTAGTATCATTCTTCTTTGACTGTCACATAATTTAAATATTTGTCAATAAACTGCGGCCAACTATAGCAAGGTTAATATTGCATTAGTTTAGCGGCACGTGTATTTACAATTATCTTCCTACGCATTAAAAAGTCAGCAGAATAAAAAGGGGTTACCAATAAACTCATGCCCCCGGCGATAAACAGTAACCTATAATTACTTTACCAACTGGATACTGTGGTAATCCATTAATGCAGTCCATTAATAAAATTGGTTTTGCATATTCGGCGCATGCATACATAATATTTTTATAAGCACGTTGATCCTAATATAATGGTACTGGTTAGTACTTAACGCGCGTTGAAAGTTGCATAAACAAATTATCCTACTTTAAAAGTAAATTGAACTACCTATTCGTCAACAGTTTAGCCTCCAAAGCTAACGTCTAACAAATCTAGAGACCAAACCAAAATTTATTGCTTCAAATAATTTTCTCACGCTACGCATTTACTTGTATCGTTTTACAAACTAATATCGCATTCACAAACACCCAGACGTCACACCATCACAAATAACTTCAAATCACTAAATTTAGGCCTCTGCGAAAAACGCACCTAGCGCACTAGTCCAATCCCTTAATCACTACTTATTACGCTAATTTGCTCGTAGTATCCCACATAATATGATAATATATTAGTCGTTCTCTTTGAATTCACTATCCAGCACAGCTTTGACCTTCAAAGGTATTTTGATATTGAGACAATTACTCAACGTGCACTCGGAGGCAAGGGATCTCAATCACGACCGGAGCAAGTGCGGCTTAACCTCGAAAATCAATCATTTGGGTGATAGCTATTTCGGCACAAGACCTTCAGCTACGCACTGACGTCAATGGTGGAGAAGGTTTTTTACTGCTTAGATGCTTATCACACATCAACAGCTCCTTAGGGCCATAAAAACTTGTATAATCTATTATTCTGAAGCCAAAACGCTAAAGGGCATCATTAACAGTTTCTTAATAAAATTAAATGTAAATCCAAAGTAATTGTTCTAAATAAGCGTCCATTAAGACAGATTGTGTCAGTTTAAGGTTCTTTGATTTATAAATATTGACATTAATGGCAGTATTTTGAGCAAGTTCGTAGCCGGGAGCAGTAATGGCGTCAAACCAAGTTTGGACTAGGCGCTACTTATCAAGCCAAAGATCAAGATAAAGGCGATATTTCGATAGATGTGACGTCATTGTAGGCAATGTTTATATTGATCGCATAAATAAATAAGATAACAATCGTAATTTAGGATTAATTGTCTGAAAATTAAGAATCAGATAAGGCTTGTAGAGAAATAAATATTCTTCTTCCAAAGCTGTATGTTGTAACAGAACTGGAGAAAAAACATTGAAATCTATAGTGCTAGTTTTTGGTCACAATAGGTCATTGACAACATTCGATGACACGTAGAAGTAGCATAGTGTTTATTGGAAGAAAAAAGAGATAAGTTGAGTTAATTAGATCAGTTCAAACGTGCCATTTTTTAAGCACAGAATTAAATAATAACCTATCTACCGCTTTATTATTTATCATTGTTCCCAAAGCATTATGTTTGAACCATGACCCTAGTAGCTATGAATCGTACTTTCTGTTGAACAATGAATAGCATGTACTCGCACGTAACATCCATGGGTCAGTGACATTGACACTGTTTGATAATAAATATCGCATTGTTATCCGTGCGAATAATCAATCATCTTGAGAATCGGAATATTTTACATAATATACGTAGGCCTGAACAACAATAGTGGTGATTCTTATTATGATAGCTGTTATTAGATTATGTATTAAGTCTTTAATTTGGTTCAAAATGGTGTTTGGTGAGAGCCAGATGTGGTTGATAAGGACATTGTTTTATGCGATACTGACGCCTTTTAATTCTGAGTAATTAAGTTAGTTACTGTACTGTTATTTTTATTTAGGAAGTATAAAATGTGTGAGTATAGGAATACGCTTAACCGACGAGCGTGTATGAGGAATGTGATGCGAGTGAGTGAGGCGAAAGAAGTATGCCAGGATCGTAGCAAATGGAAATCCGTGGTCTCTGCCTAAATGCTCTCTAGGAAACAGGCGTGACTTTATGTATGTATAAAATGTGTAAATGCTTTTACAAGAAAACTACGCGTAGTGAAAAGTAAAGAATAATTTTAGTGTATGGCTCGCTTTTGGCATAATACTAAAGCACGCAAACTATTTATTTTGTATCCATTTTGCCAAAAACTTTTCCGTTAATATGTTTTACAGATCGTTATTCTCCTCTATAAATGAATTACATGACATCATGTTTTCTAAATACCATTTACATAAAGCGCATTTGGAATTCTGCAGACTTTCTAGTAAAACTTTTCTAATTCAATTCAATTCAATATATATTTATTTCGGACATTATTTTATCCATACTTTTGTTAGTAATTACAATGACTTATGAACTATGTTAGTATTTTATATATTTATAAAACTTAACAAAAGCCTCTCCAAGTAGAAGGACCTCGAGTGCACAAATGTGTGTGTACCCAATGCCCAAGAATAGGGCTATCAAATTTATCACCCAATGTCTTCAGGATGATGTTAGAGCTCCCCCTCACTCTCACCATAACTGAAGCGATTCGTTTGCGCATGATGGCGTAAAAATCATCTGTACGCGTATTTGCAAACATTTCAGATGCGCTACAGTATCGGGGAAGACCCAACAGCACCCTAAAGGCATTATTATATTGCACACGTAGGGCATTGTAGGTCCGCTGCGTAAATTTCACCCACAGGCTGCAGGTGTAAAAAGATTGACAAAATGCTTTAAAAAGCGTTATCTTTACACCCACTGTACAACGTGCAAACCTGCGGGCTATCATATTACATCGGACCGACAATGCCCTACGCTCCCTTTCCATGTCTGCATCATCCGAGAGATCCTCCGTCATCACATGGCCCAAATAAGTAGACCGGGACACTTGTTTTAAGGGCTCCCCATTCAGTGTGATCGGAGGAATCTCGGATGACACTCGATTTCTCCCCTTAAACATGAGGAACTCACTTTTTTTTACATTATAAATGAGTCCGTGGGAAGCTGCATACTGTTCACAAATATATAACAGTTTTCTTACCGCGTTGACTGATGGACCCAGCAGCACCATGTCGTCTGCGTAACTCAAATTATTGACTGAAATTCCGTCTATTGAACAGCCTACATTGGCACTGCTGAGTTCATCAATCAACTGATTAATATAAATATTAAAAAGAGTTGGCGATGCAATCCCACCCTGTCTGACACCACACTCTAACATATATGGGTCAGAGGAGCAGTTTGCCCACTTTACCCTGTTAATTTGGTTAGCGTACCAAAACTTCAGCAGATTAATCAACTCACCAGGTACTTTCAGCTTTACAAGTTTCTCCCACAGCTTGTCATAACAGACAAGGTCGAAGGCCTTCGAGAGATCAAGAAAGACCGCATAGACTGGCGTTTTTCTATCAGTATAATACCTGACGGTCTGCTTAAGCGCCAGTATTGCACTTTCTGTTGACAGTCCAGTTCTAAATCCAAACTGTGCATCATTCAGTTTTAGGTGTCCGCTAAGTTGGCGCTCAATCATACCGTCAAGCACTTTACCGATGATTGTGGCTAAGGAAATCGGCCGATAATTGCTTTTATCAGAAATGTCACCAGTCTTGTTCTTGATAACTGGCACCACAACGGTCTCCATCAATTCAGGTGGCAGATACGAATGCCGCATACAAAAGGTATACAGCATTGCCAGCACTCGAGAGATATGTGGTCCAGCATGGAGAAGATGCTCGATGCCGAGTCCGTCGTGTCCAGGAGACTTACCTTTGGACATGCTTTTAATAACTTTGGAAACATCTTTAGCTGTAAAACCAAGCGGTGTCTCCGATCCACAGGACGCAGCATCGACGCCCCTCCACCCTGGCGTTATCCGAGACTGGACCCTAAAGTGATCTTTGAAGGTGTTTGCGATCCGTTCAAAATCCGTCTCACCATCCACACACACAGGGAAGCCCGTTTTTGGGTTCAGGTTGTTGGTGAGCTTCCAGAATTTAGAAAAACGCTTATTTTGATGTTGTTCAGCTATAAGGTTCATACGTATTTGTTCTTTGTGGTTGATACAATACCTTAGGTTTCTCTTAAAAGTTTTTCTAGTGTGGTCCATATTTTCATATATGGGGCCAGAAGACGGCATGTCTGACATTTTCCACATATGAAATTTTTCACGAGCTTCCCTGTGTGCCTCCCTGACATGCTTATTCCAGCCTAACACCGTGCGACCCCTCCTGACCCTCTTCAGCTCATGACTACATACAGCTGCCTCCTTCAATGAGTCAACTATTCTACTATATAGATCCCTAATGAGTGCCCTGTGGCTTACAATATTACACATTTTGTCGCAACACTCACTCAAGGGCCAAGGGAAATCTATATCTCTTAATTTATTTGTACATAATTGATAATAATAGTTCTTTTGACTAGTATTCCTTTCTCCCCATTTTACCTTGTGGTTGACATTAATATCATGACTAGTAAGTATAATCTTAGATCTATTTATATTAAGGTTACAACTTATCTCTAACGGAAAATGATCCGACCAGTATACGTCATAACACAACATAACTAATGACCAGAACAATTTTTTTTAAGCTAGGAGAACACACTGCACTTTATTGACATCAACATGCAACAAATTTTGATGAAATCGAATATAATTAATTTAAAATTATTCAAATTATTTACTTTTTGATTGCAACCGGGAGGTATGGAGGAAGGAAAGGGGCCCTTGCCCTGCAGTGGGAAGATCTTGGCTGAAATAAATAAATGAATAACAACTTTATCAAATCTAACTTAGATACGTACCAGCTGCTTTAAAAACAAAAATATGGACTTATTTATAAGCAATTTATAACAAGCAACAAAAAAGGTAATATCAATAGATAATAAATCATGATAACGGGTTATTAGATATTTTTAAAATGAACTATTCTGTCTGTGTTTTAAATGGCCACAGGTTTTAAAGTGTGGATATTATCATATATCACCAGCAAAGTATTAGAACCCAAGTTGAAAAAAAAGCATATATTCTAGACGTAGTCACACCAACACAGTCGAGTAACACTAACAATTTTTATATCTAACTGAATAAAAAGTAATTAATAATTATTATTTTCTTAATTTTTTCTAATAATTGTAATATTCGGCTTTTCTTTTTATAACGTCTATTAATCGCGTAAGTGATTTACCTAAGTCATTACAAAAAACCAACATAAAAGTAAATAGGTAGGTATGTAAAAATACGATTAGGCAAAATATTTTAAACAATTTTTTTTTTTTAAATAAAACTCGTCAATGAGACCAATGCACATTCTATCATATCGTGCAGTTTCATAAAAACCATTCATAATCCGCAGATAAAAGCTAAAAGTTCTAAGTGGGCAAGTACAATCAAGTGCAGTCACGATCAAAAGTAGTGCTTATACGCCCACTTAATAATTCAATTAGATCCCATTAAACTTCAACGGTGTTAATAAAGTGTTTATTCAGTGTAAGCCCTATTAATGATAAGATATGGGTACTTCGCCCCCTCACCATGAGCTGTTATAAAGGGACATGTTCCGTTGAGGAAGCGAGACACCGCTATGTGCAATGTAGTACGGCGTCTCGCTTCCACAACGGAAAATGTCCCGCTTTAAGAGCTTATGATAAGGATGCTGAATAATGTTTAGTTTGCACCTGTTAGGATATATTCCGTCAAACGTCAGGTGAACAAGCCGCCTGCCTTGTTTCAATCAACGGTTGCGCAAGCGTGGTTGCAATACCATTGAACAATTTTTGTGTTACTAGTACACTGTGTCACAGAAACATAGAGTATTTACCTAGATTTTGGATTTGGTAGTCATATTTAAATTTTGTACCGCGTTTATTTTAGACAATAATGTTATTCTTTTAAATGCTGCAGAAGACATGTTTAGTCTTCTTTTCATACCGATAATACTTTACAGGTAGTCATCAGGTATTGTTTTATTATTTTCATTACGAAAAACACATTAATTAGGTACTTAATACCATTTAAAGTGATCATAATTATTATAATAAGGATTACGGTGAATTTTTGTCACTGTAGTTAATCACATCCACAGATATTATTTGAACTACTTTTGATATCGTATGTACGATTGTACGTGTTCATTCAAAACAAGATTCCCAGTTCAACTTTGATCAATTAATTTTTATTAATAGATACCTCGCTCTTAAAACTAATAAGAAGTATGTTTACGAAATACACTGCATATTATTATAAACATTATTAATTTATTTATTAATCTGTGCATGTCAGGCTATAATTAATTTAAAGATGTTTTCAAAGGTAAATTTAAAATTGCTTTTACTAGGCGTGAATTGTGACTAGCTGACGTTAAAGAACTTTATCAAATTACCTTAAAAATTGCTTTAGAATATTATTCCAGAAGATTATCAAATTTTTGGTAAATAAATCTTACAAAGCTGAAACTTGCTAGTAGTAACGTCTGACGAAATGTGGCTTCAGGCTAGATAGCCAAGTTTGAGCTAAAAATGTTGAATTAAAAGCGTGTCGTCTGTCGAATTGATCTTACGGTGCACCCTACACCGTCAGTCGCGGTACCAATCTGCTCCGTAGCTGATCTTTTTACCACGGCAAAAACTGCGTTTCTCATTGAATAGCTGTGATAGACAAGTAGTATGACCGTTAGACTGCCAAGTAAAAGGTCGAAAGTTCAAACACCGGATTTTTGAATTTATGTGCGCCTACCTACCCTAACCTTCTATAAATTAGTTGCTAAAAATGTTAAAGGAAATCATCGTGAGGAAACCGGCATACCTGAGACATTTTTCAATGGTGTGTAAAGCCATATCAGGGGCCTAAACTCACACAATCACCAGGTTGTTCATCAACCATACGATAATGCGAAGAAGATTGAGTAGCTAATTTCGGCTGTATATTATATTTGATATAGTAGAAAAAACCCCATAAATGTCTAAAGAAATATTACACTCATTAAACAAATTATGTTTCTACAAATAGGTACAAATATTAAACATGATTTATATTGTAAACTTTATTATAAATAATATCTCACCCAGAACACAAGTCCGTCCTACATTCTAACGTGGTTTGATTACGTAATATTGATTTATTTTGACAACTCTATATCAACATTACATTGCTGTTGAACTAATAAAAAATAATTTATTACGTACTTATACGTAAACATATTTATATAACATATAATTAATAGCTTTTCGCGCGTAATACGAATGTGTAGTCTACTTTTCATTTGATTAATTCCAGCAATATAAATGATAATTTAATGCTTATATTGTAATTAAATTGATCACCAAATACCTTAGCAAGTATAAGACTCCAAGTTTTAATTTAGCAAGTGTTATACACATCATGATCTATGAGAAAACTTAAATAACAAAAAAGTATGTTATAAAATCAATAAATACAACTGCATAAAAAATAAGTCTAAAATTATGTTCAGTTGAGGTTAAGTAATAATATAGGAACTTTAAGAGTCGGGAGCCTCAAAAATTTCGGCCCGTTCAAATCTTTTCTTTAATGGCTGCTTGTCAGTAAATGTTTTATGCAGCAGCAACCGTTTTAGTTGACGTAGGGTTTCTGATCAAACTACTTACATACTAACTTGATACTTTGCTTTATAAACATTAGGTACATAGAAATGATTAATTATTCGTGGACTTGACATGTCAAAATATTTCTCTGCGACATCCCATTTATATAATGATTTAAGAATGCCTTGGCGTTAGCACGTTG
The DNA here is from genome assembly GCA_905340225.1 of Abrostola tripartita. Lineage (NCBI taxonomy): Eukaryota > Metazoa > Arthropoda > Insecta > Lepidoptera > Noctuidae > Abrostola > Abrostola tripartita. The sequence goes on from HG996491.1 coordinate 4,485,603, forward strand.
CCTGTCCGCCAAGTAGAAACACTGGACAGTGGACAGTCATAGGGTTATGATGTGTATACAATATATTAGCGAAACTTTTATCGTTTATCTCAAATGTCGACTAGGAAACTCGCCAGCGGCGCATCTATAAAGCAAAGTATTTCTTGCAAGCATAAACGCCCGAAGTCGGAACCAACTCTGGAAGTTATGTTTCTCCGCAACGGCACTATCTTAAACTTGGCTGTCTACAAGATAATGTTTACCGCATTACTTACATATGCAAGCAATGGAATTACTTATGGAGTGATAATCACGTGGGCGGCGCACGCGCAGATCGCCCTTGAACTGATTAAACCGATCGACATATCGACTATTATTCATCAAATTTTGGCTGCAACAATTTAGATAAATAATTAAGATTAACCGGATACGTACCAACTATTAGTGAGTTACAAAATACCTGTCCATAATAATATTATAAATGATATTTGTTTACATGTCAGGGTGATGGCGAAGGAAGAGGCAGGTTGGTACAACTAGCAAGAAATGGCGCAAAAAGAGTCTTACGCGTAAATAAACCCTTACACGCAGAAGACTAGGTGTTGTGGCGCAACTTGGAAAAGGCCATGTCCAGCAGTGTACCGCGACAGGATGAGAGATGAGATGACGCATTGACCCATGATTACTTGATTATTCCTACCTCCTATCGTATCAACATAAGTTCTACAATAATAAATAAATACCCGGTCAGCAGGTTGGTTGGTGCTTATCTACTGTTCTGCAGAGTGAGGCGAACAATTAATTAGGACTGTCCAGGTGGCCGACTCTCGAATTTAATTTCAATTCCAATATAAGGCCAATGCAAAACTAATATTGATTTAACGGAAACAAATGCTGTCAACTTTTTGATCTCAGTAAGTTCCTCCCAATAGGCACATAATATTGTATATTAATTCGGCGCCAGTGTTAAGTTTAAGGGTACGAAACTTCACAATGCCCATGTGATTTGGTCGGAATTGAATTGGACAGTAAGCCCACAGGGGTGGTCTAAAATTCTCCTTTAATTCCTCTCTGGCTTGAACTGTCTTTATTAGTTATTATGTTATTATTTACCATTAAGAATTAAGACATCAAGACCTATCAAAACAGAAGATATTATCTACGTTTTGTCACCACAAACGGAAACATAAATATTCTACGTCCTGCGACAATACTATATAATGATGAATATTAATGAAATGAGATTAATTTTCAGATAATTTATAAATGTAGTGTTAACTTTGCATAGTGGGTAGGTACCACAGGTAGGTACACACCAGAATTGTAGGATTTTTAAGGACAGGAAGAACTGTTGGGTGTTGATCTTAGATATGGCAAAGCCTTTCGGCCTTGTCGAGCACTTACTATCTAAAAATGGTGTACCCTGTGACAAACCTGTTCTAACATTAAATTATTATTAACTTAATCGGGATATCGTTGTACCCAGTAAATAAAAGACAAGTCAATTTCGCCTGTTTGAAAAACCTGCAGTAGATGACCACATACTGCTCCAATGAATGCAGTCTTCTTCTCCGTATCGACATGAGCCAATAGCCACATGGAATAGGTCATGCCGTGGTGTAGAGATTGGTCAGTCAACAAGGATGGTAGCGATGTTGACCGTCCAGGAAGCGCCGAACGTACTTATGTATCGTCACTCGTGGTGCTCTCTACTTGCAGTGCAGTAAAAGTATTTCAAAATACGTCAAGTAGCACAACTTCCTATAAATAATGCATGAATTTAGGTTACAATTATTACCGACGTAGGTAAGTGCTTAAATCAAATTGACGTCCTTGCAAATGGGCCGCAACACACTATTAAAGTCTCATTATAACAAGAATGTGACACTTTTACATTAAAATTTAAACAAGGCCGTTTATAAAAAGTAAACCATGTATACTATGTCGCAATAAAGCTGTTAATGATAATGATATCTTATATTTTTCAGGTTAGTTGGCGGCCGTGGATAAAATACAGAGCACATACATACTCGTTGACAGAAGAAAGTTACCTCAAGGTGTTGTTGTTAGTGATAGTACTATCGGCAAGACTGGAGTGATGATGGTATAATATGGACTGCTAATAGGATGAGGCAAGTGTCATGGAAAGAAAGCATAGAGTGGGATTTCCACTGAGTACGTCCTACATAATAAATTCAAGACCAGTGGTTACGATTATAAAGTATTTACTTAGCTCTTAAAAGTAAATAATACTATTGAGTTATTATTGTAGATTTGTTACATTTCTTCATCATTCCAACTTTATACAAAGTTGCACCGTTTTAATGCAACTTTTCCTTCTATGTCAGTGACAGGTAAAACACTTAGGTACATATAAAATTTTATACAGAAGTAAGACTTGTTTTAATGGCTAAATAGTAAGCTTAGTCAATCGATCAATATTGAACAGCTTATCTTTTACATCTACCGGTCATTATATTAAAAGATATGGATTAATGGGACTGTTCAGTATGACTGTGACTGTGACATCGATTGACTGACTGTTTTTGTATGTAATATTCCAGTCAATTAATAAAATACCAGAGCCTATTGGTTTAAAGGGCTTAACATAGCTCCCCCTCATCAAAGGTGCCAGCAGGCATACATGACATTGTTAGTGGGTATATTGTTACAAGGACTAAGTTCCGCTACCAACGCGTCATATAAATAAGATAGGACCCGATATAATTAATTAATCTTTTATTTATGTAGTACATTCTTAATTAATACTGAAGTAATTATTAATAATTCATAATGTTATAGTATCAATAGTTAGTATTCGTTTTTATTGGATAATATGCAACGTCACCTTTTGGGATTGACATAAGAAAGGGCGGGAATGGAAATAGGCGGGTTTGTTTGAGAGATTGAATATTGATAATAAACATTGTTTCTGAAAACAACTAAGTTTTATTATATGTGCTACACCACCGTCTTACTGCATTTTCCACACGCTTTTAAATATCCTCGTGGGCACATCACCTTGGCGGCTCCCAGCGGCATGGCATGCGTATTACATGTTCCACACAAAAAAGGTATATTGTCCTGTGACGTGAATTTTTATAGTTAGGAATGCATTTCACATTACATACGAAATACGAAATGGGTCCGGAATAATATGCTCTCCTTAGAACATAATCACGTTTCCTTCATTATTTTAAGATTTCCTGTTCTTACGAGGTTAAAAAAAAAATATTGCTAAGGGATAAGCTAGTAGTAGGGTATACGCTGTATGATCAATGATCATGCATTAACAAATAAACAAATCAACATGACCACGTCATAATAAGTTGGTAATGCGGTACGCTAATGGTGGGTTACATCAAGTCATGTGATGTTTCCTCATTATTAACTTTTTAAGGTGAGGCAACGCCTAAGATAAATAGCCATACTTAAATATAATTATACTTCATAAACATGTTTGTAGTAGTATACTTTCATCATATTTTGAACTAAAATAATTAGGAGATGAAATAAATTAAATTTTTACCAAGCCCATTATGAAGGGCTTGTCAGAAATAAATTATTTTTTTAAGAAATGAATATTATTAAGGTAAGGTAAACGCTGCATTAAGTTATTAATAAAAAAAAAGTTGTTGTCGCCGATATGTAATAAAATCTATATCATAATAATTAAATTTAGCGTATAATTCAACTCTACCCGAGCTCTACTCTTAGCAATATTGTGGTAAAATTTTAGAAATGGCTACCTTTACCTAAGCCTTAATACCCTCGTCCCTCAGTTGCTATTACTATAATGCAGTCCAGCTCCTAACAAATACGGACCAGCGGTCAGTAAGTTCTATAAAGATTTGGTAACCAGCAAAATCGACCATAGCACAATATTGCTGAAATCAACAAACCACTTAAATCTAATTAATAAAAGTATGCAGGCAAAGTCAACATGCCATAAAATAGCTATCCATATGGGGAAGCGATGTATGCTCTAGAACTATCATTTGGTAGATCAATTATCTTCAATCATATTGCAATACACACGACCGTATTCAACTCGTGCGGCGGTTACCAAATAGACTGAGATGCGGACGGCGCGCGCGCCACCCACATTGTATCGTAACTTACACTTAATTTTATTAAAATGTTAAAGCGAAGACTTTGTGAGGTGCGGGACAATTATAATAAATAATGATATGAAAATGCCCTTTTTGTTGTTGATACCGGTTTACCGCGCACGACGTGACTTTAGCAGGCAATCAGGCTGTGTCGTTACATCAATGACATCTTAATGTATCAAGTTTCGCTCAGCGGGCTATTCTAAAGGTACCTTATATATTACATTATGAAGTTATAAGAAAGAAAACAACTGGTAAATAGGGGTGATAATATAATGTTCTATTTTGACTCGTGTCAGTCCCACTTCAAGCTGCTGGTATTTGGGGGTGGTATAATGTTGAATTTTCTATTCCGAGTCGTGTCAGTCTCACTTCTAGCCTAGGTTTAGTATTCCAGATTTTCAGTCCTTACTGGTGAATTGACGGACATATTTTAGCCCTGTTCTCTCATAATACCTATATTTTAATTCTTCTGTACGTGTGTTTGTCACCTGACTCTTTCTAAACGGCTAGACCAATTTGGATGAAATTTTGTGTGTATATTCCAATGGGTTCCTGGATGGTTTGAAAATACAATAGAACCCGGTAGGTGGCGCTGCTTTTCCGGGAAGGACGTCGTCGGCCGGTTCCGCTAGTATAGATATGTAAAACTCGCTAACGTTACCATTTATTTTATTAATAAATAAAATACTAACCTTATTCAAATGGTCAGTCTGTTTTAATTGAATTAAGAACCGAACATAGTTCGTGCATTAGATAATGGTTTGTATAAAGTAACGGAGGTACACCGTAATGGTCTGGATTAAGTGGCAACCATTCGCTGCTGTATCTACATATTCATAAGCTAATTGATAATTTAATTATTAGTGATTCAGATTTATTTCGTAAAGTGCCGCTACCCGTTTGAAGTCACTAATATCTTGTTTATCGGCTTCCATCTGTATTATATCTGTCTTGTGTTTCCAAAAAGATTATCTTGGCAGGATCTTTTTGTGAAGTAGACACCATAGTTAAATATATTAATTAATCGGTATGTAACATAATAGAATACCTATTGTACCCCTGAACAGGGTAAATGTACAGGTGATAATTTTTTTTGGTTTTTCCTCGGCGGTGTTCTGATAAACGTCAAAATAGAATTATTACAATTTGGAAATTTTCTTTTTTCCAGCCAGTAATCGAAATTAATCATTTCGTAAAAAATCACTGCGTTTTTTTTAGCTATTCGGCAGCATTTTTGTGTTGCTTAAACGTTTTTTAGAAAATTAAAAATGAAAATTAATAACAAGAGCAGTGCAAGACATACCTACATTTTAAAATTGCTTTTCTTTAGCCAGGACTCTTCTTGAGTCTCCGAGAAATAGGTACACGTAATAATAATTTTGTTCATTTATACTTAGTTAATATGTTTGTTTCTAAAACTTCGTGTAATTGAGTAGTAGGTAACATTATTTAATTTATTTATAACAGTAGCAATCGTGCCGAAAACATTAGTCCCTATTCAAATATTAACCCAGAATGTGTTTATAGGAATTAAATTGTTTGTTTCAAATTCTTACTTTATTGGAAACCATATTTATTCATGATAATATCATAGACTTTATATCTAGTATTTATACGAAATCGTGTTTTATTTTGTTTTGCCTCAAAATTATAATATTATATTAAGATCATGGTTGTAACTATCATATAAATTGATCATTGTTGACTAGTCGTACATTTGGACCCTAAATGGTTACTAGGTACCTATTAAATAAATATGGCCTAATACGCTAAATACTAACAATGTTCAATACGATCACTTAATTCACCTGCTCTTTTACTTGTAATTTAGTTTACTGAAAATTTCACCTACTTTTTCATAATAAGATAATTTGGTTATGCTGAAATCAATTTACCTCACTGGTCATTAAGTAAACCTTGGCTATCAATCAATTAAAATCCTGAATTTGCATAAAAGTTCGATAGATATAACTTAACTTATAGCTACATTAATCATTTATTTGTTATCAGCATCAATCTTAGTTCCAATATCCCCCCAATTATTTGTTAAGTGTTACGTAAAGTATCTGGAAGATGTGCGTGTTCAAATTGACAGAATTCCTCTAAAACAATAAGCTATAGAAACTGGAGCACATCTAAAACATACTTGGCCTTAACTGTTAATTTAAAGCATGTTCTGTTTACAACCGCACCTTTAAAAAGTTTTAAAACATTGCGGCACCAGCTTTACCCAACTTATTGTGCATATTTGTTTACATAACACAGTATTTGCGACAGACTCGGTTATTAGTCGCCGTATAAACTCGTATGAGGTTGTTGCATTAAGTTTCGCATCGTGAGGACAACACGTCTGTACTCCTCGATAAAATCTATCATAGGCGATGGCCTACTAAAGGCTGCTTATGGCAAATAATATAATCATCACAGCTACAACGAGATTGGTTGAAGTCACCTTTTAATCCGTCTTCGTCCTGGGTCGAACGGAGTAAGTAGGGGTGAACCTACGCTGAACTCTTCCGGCCAGGGTGTTCTTCTGACTACCTTAGGTCGAGGAACGTGGGATCTGCGTGCGTTGCACTGCATCCCTCGACATATCATATTGATGTAGAAATTTATAAGAATATTGCAATCGACGGGTCTCTGGAACATTTAATTTATACGTTGATGTAAAAGCGAAAATGAGAAACATACATCACCTATTTTTAAGCTGGTTAATGAATTCGTGTAAGCCACTAAATTCTATCATTTGGTTCCTGCTCGGATGTGTCCCGCTACGATAATGCATTAGCTGCTAGTATTCGTTTTAGAAACCCTATAAAAACAAAACAGCCTGAGGCGCTGCGAGTTGTAGACCTACTAGTAAAACAACCACATCAAATGAACACACAAATTCCTTCCTAGAAAGTGATTTGCAATTTTCGAACAATCAAAACGCGTGCGTCGCACAAAAAGACAAACACGCGAGTATCAAAGTGATAGTAAATATTATCAAACAATGAGAGCCCTGCGGTTAGAATATAAAAGTAGTTACCCAATGGCTGATGTGGGCAGATGTAGTGCTCTACGTTCTGTCTAACCACTTATAATTCATCAATTTGATGTATGATGATATCTAAATGACGGTCATATACATAGCTTACTCTTCAAGTCATCTGATTGCGTGAATGAGGTAGCTTTGATTTGTTTTTTTCTTAACTCGTCTCATTGGGCGGAGCGCACATGAAATGCGCGCTTACCGGTAACAGAAAGGCTACCTTTTAAACCATCGCGTTGCATGATAATTAAAACTATAACACGGGAATTAACGCGAACCAATTTTTTTAACTTATGCTTGACGTTTCGAGTCTGCTTGTGACCACGGCCGATGCAACTCGGTCAAAATGTCAAGCAAAAATTAAAAAATGGTGTTCGCGTTAATTCCCGTGTTGTAGTTTTAATTAACGGAAAGGCTATCAGGTAATTTAGTAGGGTTGATAGTTTGAGTACATAATACATACTAATTTATCGCTTCCTGGAGAGTTATTAACCGGGTGTGTAGCCAGTTAGAAACATGTCTCAGGCGTCTTATTTTAATGATCTAAGAAGGCCGGTACTAATTGAATGCAGACTCTCTCAAGAATTGCACATGAACTTGAACAAGGTTGCACCCGTGACGACATCATATAACAAATAACAGCCCTCTTACCATGAACTCTTAAAGCAGGACATTTATTGTTGTGGAAGCGAGCCGCCGCACCACTACGTGAAAGTGTAGTGTGGTATCTCGCTTACACAACGGAAAACGTCCTGTTTTAAGAGTTCATGGTAAGGGGGCTGTACGACGCAAAAGCAAATCAGTTCAACCATTTTGCGTGTTTTCTTACTAGGAACGAATACAAGCAGGTGACGTAATTCTTTGATTAAATATTCGATATTAGAATCTTTTATACTTTAATCGATATTTTTACAGTCACCACGTAACACTATCTTTAATTTCGACGACAACAATTCATAATTATATACCTACTTACTTTGCTCTACTCTAAAATTGGACCACTACGGATACCTTTCACCGAGTTTTTTCCTCAATCTTTGTTCTTTTTTGACATGCGTCAAGTTGTAATGACAATAGCAAACATTGATTTCTATCGGACTCCGTACTTACTTGTTATAACTACTACCTTCACAGTGGAATGATAGGGAATACAAATGTATACTGCCCTCTTACCATGAACTCTTAAAGCAGGTCAGTTTAAGATGTGGAAGCGAGACGCCGCATTACACAGCACGTAGCGGCGTCACGTTTGCAATAATCGCAATAATAGGAATTATTTTTCTCATTAAACAACCGAACGGTAGCGAATTATTTGAAACCTAACTAGTTAGTTCCTAGAATAAATGAAACACAAATACTTATGTGTGAGTAAAATTCTAGGTAAGTGCGGGTAAATACTGATAATTATGAATTAACTCCATATTTTTGTATGCGTACCTTCCATAGACTATAAATTGAATTCAAAACAAGATTTAAGTTTTAACTATTATAGCGAAATAAAATATTACTTAATCGTAAGAGCAATCTCAATGCAAAAAACTTTTAAATGAGCAAGAACAAGCCTACTCATTATAAACTATTAAGATGATTAATAAATGATTGATTATGGCAGTGCAGCATCACATTTACTTAAGTATCTACATCGATGGATCCATTAATTATTATATTAATAGTTCTGTAATTTCGACACTCAGCTTTTTTATCTGACAGGCTTTTTACTGGTCCAATGTAGGTAGGTACTTAATGTGGTTGACCTAATAAGCTGTTTTAAATTTACATTATATATCGCTTTTACCAACAAGTTTGCCCAAATGACGGCTACCATATCGTTAGCGACAGTTTACAAATCAATTAACAACATACGATCAATGGACCGTTAGCGGGCGGCGCACGCGAGCCGCTACGCACGACTAGCTACTGGCATGCGCGTAGAGCCTTATTTACTAACTGTAAAGGTGAGGTTACACAGTGCGAGCTGATGGCTTGACAGTAGACAGCTAATGTCATCATGTTACTTGCATGTTCTTGTTTTTATCGTATTGTTGATGAACAACCTGGTGTCAGAGTTTAAACCGCCTGTAGGACTCCGACACGGCTTTACACATTGTTGAAAAATTTCTCCTCAGCTGTGCCGATTTCCTCACGATGTTTTCTTTCACCGTTTTTTAGCAACTTATAACTAATTTATATCACGCTCGTGAATTCGAACAGACATTGTTGCGTGCCGGGGTTTGACCTTGCGACCTTTGACTTGGCAGTCCAGCGGTCATACCAGTCGGCTAACAGTGCTAATTGCATGGTAGCAGCTAAACTCGCCTGACCCGGTCAGGTCACACAAGTGTGAGCTGCTGGCGCCAAATGTGCGCGTTGACGTCCGAATTGCCTGTGAGTTGGTAACGTGGTCTCGAAGGCATGTAACGAGTAAAATCAAAAGATATTTTAGTCTCGGATGCGAGGAACTGATGAAGAACTGACGAGTAATATGACAGACGAAGAGCTGTACTGCAGTAACTGACTGGGCCAGATCGCACCGTGTACACCTGGCATTATTTACTAACTGTTAGGCTACCCGCACATAGCTGCTTCATAACTATGCCAGGTTAACCTGCAAATACTAATTAGCTTGGTCAGCGATCTCAAATTAGTGGTAGGTTAGAAATTTGAGGCTGTTTGAATGTCTTAAGTTGCGGTTACAGAGGTCGCAGGTTAATCTACGATTAATTTTAAGTTGAATATTGACTGCTTAAGGTTGATCAATGCTACATCTAATCAGCCGATTATATATTAATTATCCGGTATCATTTGTTCTTTGCCATTAACATAGCATTGAATGTTTTGATTTTAGGGACGCATAAAACGATTCTTGGAAGCAAATACGAAATTGAAATACTGATTGAAGTATGCTTTAATTAGTACACTAGAGGTACGTTATAGGAGTGAACCGTAAGATATTTACAATTAATTTGTTTTTTAATTCACACATTTGTATTGTCTTCAATAACATAATAAAATGTTGGGCAAACAACATATTTTTTACTACAATGGAATTTGTGTTATTTAATTAAAAGAAGAAAGACTGCTCAGTAGTTACCAATTATTTTGAAGGTGAAGAACATAGTATATGAATCCAAAATATTAGTTTTGAATATCGTATAAGTATCGGTTACAGTAATAGTGACTCTGTAAGTGGGAGTCTACGCATGATAATCTAATCAAACTCTCGGAACAGAATTCGAGTATTTCAGATAAATATTCTTAGAAACAACCTGACTATGCTTAACCCATTAATAGAGTTAGATTTTGTATAGACATATTAGTTACCTATTAAGCTAATAGATACGTCTTGCTACACATCGCAGACAGGTTAAAAAATAGGCTTAACAGCCCCCTTACCATGAACTCTTAAAACAGGACAGTTTACTATGTGAAAGCGAGACGCCGCTATGTGCAGTGTAATGCGGCGTCCCGCTTCCTCAACGTAAACTGCCCTGCTTTAAGAGTTCATGGTAAGGGGGCAGGTCTAACACTTGGAGTTCCTTAAATTACCAAGTCCAGCGAAAAATGCCTAACATTTTCCCTCCCTGTCCACAAACAAAAACTTGAACATGTGGTTGAGCCTTTAATTCAATTACCTAGCTATTTAGTACATTATGCAATTATAATTAATAGCACCGAGTAAGACATCGCCATTACGGATCTATTATGAACGGTAAGTATAATCGGGGTGTTATTACCATACTTACATTTAGCACAATTTCTGTACGTCACGACTCCTTATGTTAAAATGAACGATTAAAATAAATTGTTTAATGTAAGTCATTATTGTGTTCTAATCGTATTAATTTTACTGAACCTTGCAATTTAATTTGCAAGGAAAACGAGGCATTTGTCGGTAGTACAATAAATATTGTTATGCAGGAGTAGGTATATTGTTCAGCACTGCTCTGTTTAGGATTACCTATGCTATTATTATTATTTCCTTTATTTAAAACATTTTTCTTATAAATGACATTTTTAAATATATATTATGTACAAAAACAGCAAAATAAAAATAAAATATATTAAAAAATACAAAAAATAGTCGCCAACCGGCAACGGGATCAGGGTCCTAGCTGCCGGCGCTTAGGGCTCCAGAGAGCGGAACCTCCTGACTATGCGCGCCGTGTCAAGGAGTACCGAGTATTATTATTATTATTTTGGCGGGAGCACTGATAGTCGAGTGGTATGACCGTTGGACTGCCAAGATCTCCATGCTATGTAGGTACTTATTTCGTAATTTCGATCGATAGACGTCGCGTTGCAGCTAGATTGTGATTGTAGCTTAAATTAACTTGGCCAACACATTATGATGAGCGGACCTGATAATGTGCTAGGTATTTCTAACACAGGCGTAAAAAGCGATATCAGTAATTAATAAACTTCAATTAACCTCGTAAATAATCAATACACCAACGTAAGTAAGTATGTACTTGTGAAGAAAATATTTTTTACTTCACTATACTTGTTGAAACTGGACTATAAACGTCTAGTGCTGCAATTTACAACAAAAACGCTGCAATGGAGTGTAAACACTGATTATTATCTGAGTACTGGCCGTATGCACATAATTACTGAAGCCACTAATGATTTTTACGAAATGTTTCCCTGTTTCACGCGCTGTACTTAAAACTCTTTACAAAACGTTTTGGACATTACTCATTCTGTAAATTAGGTAGGTTGCTAACAGACAATCAAGGCCGGTTTTTGTTATATTCTATACCTTAAGTTTTTTCTATCTAGCTTTTTGTAAATGTTGGTCGGCCTATCACATAATGGAGCCTTATATATAAGTACCTACTTATGCTTCAGTACCAACTATATCATTCTGCTCATCATAACCTTTCAATTCCAGCCGCCAAATCGCCGAACAATACAATATGGGATTTGCTGTGCGTCCGATATCATCCACTTATCTACGGTTAAGTTGCACCATCAGTATCGTCTGTCAAATCTTTAGTTAAACGTCAAATAGGCACAACGCCACAGCTTTTACGATCGATTTTGACGTTAACACCTGTCAGTACAACCCAGCCTACTCTGTCATTTTGTCGGCAATAGTTACCAAGGGTTTTTACGACATTTTATAAGCGCGAGTAAAAAGTTGAAACTAGAACTAATACTTATGTAAATTGGCTCTCATTTATTTTTCATCAAACGTTTGCGCCGGTCCCATAACTAGTATGACTTGTTGCGATATCTGTCAACCGTATAAAGTGCGATTTGTGTCTCTATCAGCTTTAAGGAAATGTGGAAATTCTATGAAATGTAATTTGACGCCTCAGTCCAATGCCATACGAATAACTGCTTTATTGATTGCATAGTTTAAACACTTCATTTAAAATAATGATTTCCAACATTTCGTCGCACAATTTGTTTCGCTTATATTAATTTTGACCGATCTAGTTGCAGAAACGTTGCCGCGTGTAAATTCTGTGTTCCGTTGATTACAAGTTAATTAGAGTACAGTCTAAACAGATTGATTTAAATGAGGTTTCAACGTAGCGACAGACGTTACAGTTAGACGCAAGTGGTTTAAATTAAGATGTCGATTGACAATCATTTGCTCAGTGTAGAATCTTTCTTGTGCGTTTCTTACTAGCGAATAGCTAACTTAGCTACTGCATATACGACATTCATTTGTTTAAATTTTGTCAATAAAATAACAAAACGAATTTGCAAAAGCGTCCGTAAGTTAGCTATCAACAATACTCACCTTGCGTAACGTATACACTGCAAGCGCATCCCATATTCACAAAAATACATTTATGCAGATTTCGAAGTCTAATTTGCATAGTGTTTCTGGCTGATATTTTATTATAATTTAATCTGTTTTAATCAGTAGTACACACAGTAAACGTTAATCTAGTAGTTAATGCCAACAACATAAAATTTTATGTGTTGCCAGTCAATGACAAGCATTCCTTCGTGAGTATTATCCGTTGGCGACACATTATTTACGTTCTTTTCGTACCGACTACCTAGTTCCTCAGAGCAAAGCATAGCCACGCAGTCAGGGAGCTATAAAATGAACTATCATAAAAACGGATTTCACAGATCAATAAGTCTGAGTCCAGCCACATTTTGTGTTATCGATTTCTTTCCTCAATCCTGGGGTGCAAGTGAAAAGCCTCCAAGAGAGACGTTAGTACGTCTGGCGCACTCTTTTTGTCTGTTTGTTATCTCAATACGACTAAACAGCTGTACGGATCTCAACGGAAATTGGCGTGATGAAAGCACGAACCTTGAGCAACGATTTTTACCTACCTATCTCATGTTAGGTTGAAATTTTCCACGCAGACGAAGTTGCAGGCGGAAGCTAGTTATAAACCAAAGCTTAGCAAAAGCAAACAGAGAACAATGCAACCCGTATCATTTGAAATAACTACCTATACGTGAAGAGATTAGATCATTGGGAATAATTCTAATATTAAAACGCTAAAGCTGCTACCATACCAGCATGCGAGAGTGCCTTTATACAATAAAACGAGTTTAACAATAACAGGGTAATGTAGTTCATTCCGATCACGTGGCTTCTTAATGACATAGCTAGAAAATGATCCGTGCATGATACGCGCACTTAAGATATTTGTTAGATTACAATAATAGTAATGTAATGTATGAGAAATGACAACTTGAATGACAGTGGCGAAGTCTCGGCTGCTACGCGAAGGCTGTTTGTAATATTGCTTAATAAAAACATTACGATGACGAGTGGTTTAGTATCAAAGAAGAGTCAATAACAAATAAGTCTTTCTAACAAAATCGGAAGCTAAAATCAGTAGATTAATTCTTATAAATTAGTCATTGGTACTTAGTCAAATTGGTAAGTAACAAATTATAGGCAGACAAAGTTTTAGCCCTCCCACTTCACACCGTGAACTAATGCGCCTAACATTTTCAATATTGGTCATAATATAAATTGAATTCGTGCAAGTATTCTGTGAACTCATTGCCTGTTACATAAGTTTTACATCACTTTTGTGTGGTTTTGTTCATCATAATCGTAATATTATTAAATTGATGTAAATTACAACATCAGTTCCAATTTACTAGAATTCGTTTGATTCAATATACGTTTTACGATCACCATTCGTTAGGAGAAAGCTTAAATATAATTAACTTTTCAACAAACAATCAACAGTTCTTTGTTAACGAATATTTGTTTTTAGCCTAACTTTATTGGAAGGTACATAATTATACCTACGTACATTTTGCGGTAGACATGTTAATGATCGACAAGAGCTTCGCTTTAATTTGTGAATCTGGCAGGTTCAGTGACTTTGATGCTTTAACTTAATTAACAAATAACCGCATCTATTAAAACAAAAACATATTAGATCGTAATATATTATTTTTAGATCGTGAGCACACAAAAATCAATTTATATTATTTAAATCAACTACAATTACGATGATTGATAAAGATTCTATGAGCAAAGTTTGTGCGTAAATTACGCGATTGTTACAAAACATATTCTTCTCTAACAAGCTTTGTTTGATCTCATTTGTTAGGCGAGCTAGGTGATCTAGACTAAATCAAACACAATTCCTAATTCAGAAGTCCTGTATCTATAATACTACAGCAGTCTAATTAATATTTATTATGTTAGAGTAATCAGAGCTGTCAGATTTCTCATCATCGCAGTAATAGGCGGTGATGAAAGACTGATACAATTAAGTGTGAATAAAACGAATTTAATAGAGTCTAACTTGTATTCGAAGCTGCTGTGCGACCACAAATTATGTATGCAAATGATAGTGGATGAAACTATTTCTACTGTGACTAACTACAGTAATTATTAACGAACGGTTATGCAAGAAATGGCTGCGTAAATTGTTATACGTATTACTACATTTAAATGTAATCCAATAGATGAATAAAATATTGAAAAAAACATAACCCAGCGGCGCAGTCGGCTAAAAAGCATCAAATATTCATTTAGTTCGGTCTTTGTGTTTTGATGTTGTTTCTCCGAACTATAATATCTCATTTATTGTGCATGGGTTCAAAGACATGAAAATGTATAATACGAATACCCAGACTTGAGACCAATATCTGCTGATAAAATAAATGTATGATCAAGACTACAATGTTAGTGCAGTTGCTGTCGAATCAGCCCCCTTAAACAAGTGGAAAAACGCTTGACGAATAGAAATCGAATAGAATGAAAAATATATGGGTTTGACATTTGTGATCGATAAGATTGTCGAAATATTATGTCATCCCCATACATTTATCATTCTATTCGATTTCTATTCGTCAAGCGTTTTGCCACTATCTAAGGGGACAGATCATCGATCGTCGTGCTATGTGTGTATGTGTATAATTTCATGACAATGAAAGACACTCACGATACAAGAGAAATATATTTGTTAGGTACGGGCCAACGTTTTATCAACAAAGAGATATTGATCTTTCCAAAATCTTAGTTGGCTTCTCTTTGCTCTATGCTGCTCTAAATTTATTATTAACCTATTTATCATTACGTAGCTTAAGTTATTTTCACATTAACTTTGAAAATAGCTTCGGTCACACTAACTTAATACTATTTACTTAGGAGTTCGTTGACGGGGTCTCCATTTATCATTTACGCCGCTTGAGGCAAATGTGTTGTTTAGTTATTACAAATTCATGTTATTTGTCTTATTTCATTACGCTCAATTACTCAGATGATATCAAACTTACAAATTGTTTCGTTAAGTAAAGCATTTATAATAACGTTATGATACATAACGACTGTCAATGCTGTGGAGTTTAAGAATAATGGTAAAATAATGGCCGAACCTTAGTGTGTGAGATTATTGAATATGGAAATGGATGACTGTAGTATTATTAATGTTATTGCCATTATCATACTTACTAAATTGTCAACTAGTAGACACTCATATTAGGTTGTGTTATACTTTTACGGTCCGTTTTAGACTAAGTTTGTATTCCTTATTTACTGAATAAAAATACTTTTTTTTTATTATGATTGTGACATTTACCTAAGCATTAAATATAAACAGCCCCGATGAAGCAAAAAAGGTCACAATCATTCAATCTTTTTAAATTTAAATGATTTATTTTTTTATTAAGCTCTTTTTGAACTACTTAGGCACTTACATATTTTTATAATTGTTTTATTTAATTAGTACCTAAAATCAAGGTTTTATTTCAATAAAATATAATATAAAAACGCGAGCTAATAAATAGACTGCGTTATTATAATTTATAAATATCACGTACATACTGGCTAAGTTTCACCTTCAATTAAAAATAGTGTCTACAAAAAATACCTAAAAAGTCTGTTAAAAATAAATATTCAATACCACAGCCTTTTACACCCCGATTAGCACAATATTATTAGAGTACCAATCCTTAGAATATACAAACTTAGGCCGAAACTATTTCAAGAACGGCTTGATAAATCATGTATTCTACTTTAGACGTGTTTTAGTACTTTTTGTAATAATTTAAAAGCCATATGTTGCTCTTGATGCATACAGAATGCTCTAAGCCATGCACATAAGTAGATCATGATCAAATTGACTTGATTATAATATGTTATCTAAGCATGTGGAGACAAGACAATTTTAGTATCTATGTGCTTTTCGACTCCGACTATTATAACGCTTGTCATTTGTCTATTTATTAGTAGTTATTATAGGCGAACTGACATGATTAGTCAGTACAGCCCCCTTAGACGAGTGGCCAAACGCTTGACAAATAGAAATGGAATAGAATGAAAAATGTATAGGGATGACACATGTTATCGATAACATAGTCGAAACATGATGTCATCCCTATTGTCTAAGGAGGCAGTACAGAGCCTTCACGAGTAACAATCGTCACATCAGGCGCACCTTCAGGGCTGGGCAATGAACCCTGTTACCATCCTTTTTGACTGGCTGATCGCTACACCACGGCATGACCAGTTTTAATGTGACAATTATCTTATGCCGATACTCTATAAGTAAATAAGATTGCAATCAGCGTCAGAATGCAATCAGAGTTTGACTTATAGGTACTTAATTGGGAGATGATATATCTTATAGCTGACAGTGCTATTAGTTTGTTTGATTATTATTTTAACATTATTTCTGTGAACAGAAGCGACCGGGATTAAAGATTTCCCTGAGAATTCATTTAATTCCTTTGCCAGATCCAAAGTGTGATCCTGTTTAAAGCAAATGCATCTATAATAAAAAAAAATAGGACTTATGTACCTATATTAGAACTATTCATTCAATGACCAAAAGGACAAATGGTATTGAAATAGTTGTGAACAGTAATAGAATAGTGAAAGGTAAACATGAGAATATTACGGATATACCTACCTGTACCACTCAAACTATTCGAATTTCGATTTGTGAGAATTTAAGTTATAGTTTTGCTCAAGCGCATAATGTTAGGGATCTAAACTAAAGCGTGTAAAGTGTCGTAAATGGAAATGATTTATTTAAATAGAAAGGTATTTGAAGGAAAGGACACCAAACGGTATTGACGCACATTATTCGAGTTACACTGTGCTAATGTAGCCTTGGTTGTGGTTTCTTAGTTTCGTCAGCTTTACTAATTACAATTGGGTTAATAGGTAGGTATCTTTCTATGCATTTTTCCTTTAGCATTCCTATGGTACGCACAAATATATGGTATTTACTGATACTAATCTGAAATACCAAGACTATTAGAATTAAAAAATGCAAAGCTATCTTAAATGCCCAAATATAAGTTGGCTAAACAGCAGTTTATGCTGATTCGTAGAAGAAAGTCAAAAGATATTGGAAAACAACCTCTTTTCCGATAATATTTGCAGAATTCAAAGCATTAAGTGTCTTGATACTGATATGTAAACAAAAGGACGGCAGTAGTTATTCGCAAATGGTTATCTTTTGTACACTATTAATCTTTGTGTAACCTAGTAACCCTAATATTGCGGCGCGCTATAGTATTTTGTCATAATATTTACCGTATGCAAGAAATAACGGCTTCGAGTGTAATTTATTTTAGAAGCGGAACCCAATTCATTTTAATTAATCTATAGTTTGTTTGTAAAATATAGGTAATCTTCGAATTTGTCCACCCGATTTAAAATTTACCAATTTTCAGAATGGACCTTTCATGGGTTTCTTTGATCCCGGAAAAGACACGAAAAAGAATTCCACGCTGACGATGTCGCAGGCAGATTCTAGTCAGTTATGTGTGTTTAGGTTTTTGCTAATTATATAGTTCCTAATGCGGATGGTACTAGCTCTAAGTAAACACTAGAAAATAATTAGGTCATGCAATTGTGAAGGCAGTGGACGAAGTGGACCTTGCTCATAAGCCGGAAAAATACTTGCTTTGAAAAGGAAATGGCAATTAAAATCCACCGCAGATTGTTTTGAAATTCAAATTTATGTTTATTAGTTTGTAAGTATTTCGAAATTATTATATTAAATAATATTGTATAGAGTTTTTATTTTGTCTCTATTCCCTCAAAAAAAGGGATGTGTGTGTATTACGCCATTTAAATTCGGGGTCAGTTCGATTCATACTTATATTAGGTACCCGGAACAAATAATCACGATATGCAATATTTACATACATACACTTAATTTAATTGATATCTGGGTTCTTGGCACCTATTTAAATTCGTATTTGTTACAAAAAATCAACTCTTTTCTTATTGAAATAAGTGTAAATTTTTGTTCACGGGTCAAATCAAAAATCAATCTAAATTCAATTAAGATTGTGTTAAGATCAAGTTGACAAATTTAATTGTTGCGAATTACACGAATAATGTACTTACGGAATAATGCTTTTTTATAGAGTTATAATGAGATGGATCCTGATTCCTGGTGTATAAGCACATTGCGCAATGACTAACCGCTGAGAAAATTAATGGCCCAGGTTTTCTTTTTCGTATCGTCGGTATCTTCAAACTTTAAACGCCAGAATACATCGCTTCTCAACAAAACTTCTATCATTATACTAATATTAGTTCATAAATACATACATTTTAGTATAATTGTATTGGGGAAGTTTTTGAAACGGCCCACCTAAAGACGAAATTTTGCATAGTTAAAATATATCGATCGAGATGGTGGATACATTTTACTAAATACATAAATCCAACCATCAGCAGGTGCTTAAGCACAGACAAACATACCTTATAGTCATACTTATACATTCCTTACACGTAACAAAATAAACATATTTCTTGCTCATTACCAGAAAGTGATCGGGTAGGTTCCAATCGGGCGTTGTCACAGACCTTGGCTAACTGTGGCAGTGTCAATGGAGCATTTAGGTAGGCATGTGGTAATAATGACCAGTTTAACAGCGTTGTGCACGATCAAAGCGAGGTTCTACGGGCAGCGGTGATAATTATGAATTTGGGACGGATAGAGTCATCGCAGTCGACGCTTTTAAATGGTATTTCCTTATGCAGCCTTTGCGAGCCATACACAATGGTTCATATGGCACAGATGAAAAGGGTTAGCCCCATCTACCAACCCGCTAACTATCAATTAAGTGTCCATGATATGAGCTACCTATTTCGTAAAAAAAACGTTGTAATGTGACGTATGAGTGTGACCAATCTTCTTCGCCAATTGTCACGTAGATATAGGTGTAAAGATTACCCAGTCAAAGAGGATATTGTAGAGAGGTTTACTGCCCAGTTACCAAAATATACCTAGTACCAACCTAATAATATACTAAGGTAAGGCAACACAAACACGCCCTTTTCGACAACCCTTGTCTTTAATATCGCTCCGCTTGCAGTCTTACCAAATCCCTGCATATTAAGTAACGTTACCATTAGAATTCCCACGCAGCACCTGATGACCGGAGACCCTCATATTCGGGCCTGATTACGTACGTGTGCCGTCTGATATAATTTCATTTTGATTGAAGTATGTGTGTCAATTAGTAAGTGAAGCAATAGGAGCGGTTTCTTGTTACGACCAATTAGCGGAAGATGAACGGACACGTGATACCATGAGAGTTTGAAGTATTGAATACATAATGGTGAGAAATAAATATTTGGATATTCCGGTAGTGTTGTGAGTGAGTGGTTGTTGCGACACAACCATCGACTATTTAGTTACACGGTATATCCATACTCTCTGTTCTATGGGCAATTTATTTTATAAATGTACCAACTGTATTTTATTTAGCTTAGTTTAATGTGGAAGTATCTTAAATTTACAGGGATAATAATTGAAGAACAACTACGGAACCGTTTAGAACACCGTTCAATCTTATCGCAAGGTTAGATATTCCCCACAACGTATAGAGGAAAATTATATATTTATGTCCGACAGCAAAGTAAAAATGTGTATGTTACCTACGTGTAATACAGTAACTAAGATGTTCGAAGCATATCATTATAGTGTTTCATCAATCCTGTCTACTATACGTTACTATGTAATGAATATAATATGGTGTGTTAGTGTTTCACGAAGATTATGGCATGATTTCCAGCGATGTTTGACGAATATGATTTTTATTTCCTGGACAAATTCGTAACCGCAGTTATGACACCGGCCAAACAATCTCTTACATCGTTCAATTGTTTTTAATATACAGAGTGTCTTAGTATCAATGACTACATATATGCATGTGAAATCACTTTCCCCTTTACAATCCAAACGGAAATAACGTAATGTTTTATGACTGAATCAGTTTCATTAAACTCACATCCTGTGTAGGCTATGTGGCGGTGTGGCGGTTGTCTCAAATAAGAACATACTCGTATTCGCCCGGTGTCCCGCATAATGACAGTAATCACAAGTCATTGACGGTAAGTAAATGAAGGTAAGTAAATAGTTAATTGTGACTAGTGCCTGCCCGCGGCGCTGCTCGCATTACGAGGCATGAATATTTACAGTCCATTCGCGATAATTCATCACTGATTAGGTTTCCCGCGTTTAAGATCGTAAAATAGAGGTAGGCAATAAAATATGTCTTGCGATTTGCATTGCATTATTATTTGTATAGGACCAATATTAGTTACTTATAATTATAATACTTATATTAGTTACCTTATATTAAAATCGTTTTGATATGAATAATTAAGAAAAAACTGTAGGACCTTTGTCTTCGATCCTAATAAACTGCTTTTCAATGTACACACTAGTTTTAGTGTTATTTAAAATCACTGAAAGTCTTTTATTGCAGATCGAGCATTATCACCCGTAGCATTTTTCGTAGCACACCTCCAATAACTTATTTTCATTCCGAGAATAAAACTATAGTAAGTACCTACCAACGCTTTGATTTATTAAAGACGCAGATATTGGATCAGATGCAAAAAGAGAGCGTTTGCTTAAGCAAACGCTCAACATAATACTAGCTGTTAACAGCTAGTATTATGTTTTTATCGCCGTGCAGACTTTTTCGGCATCTCATTTTAAGTCTGGCTAAACCTGTTAAGAAGCTTTTATTCTAATAAGCGTGAGATGCAGCTTACGTGATAAAATACATACCTATTCTACTTACTACAAAAGACCACTTAACACATGCGACACATATGCAACCTCATTGCACAAGAACCAAATTAAATCGACAATAAACTCACCAATAAATCCAAGTTCGAACGTTGCGAAATAATTCGCATACTTGACCGTTAAAAACGGTAAGTTGAAAGTTAAGTAAACATTTATTAAGTGGCCGGATTAAAATGATTTCACAACAATGGCGTTTGGCCCTACTATTGTTGCAATACGTTCGCTTCGTTACTCCTTAAGACAATGTAGGTAAAGCTTCCTATCTGTCGTGGCTTAACACAGACTTGGTATAGAACGGTTTGCTGCTGAGTTGTGTAATTGTCAATTTAAACGTGCTCGGACACTGAATATCGCAGCGTTTCTGGGTTCTTACTACGTGTTTGATACGGTCGCTGACTAATGCTTGTGGTACACCTCAATGGAGAAAAATGCATTCGTTGCGGTGAATACAATTCGATGTATAATAAGTTTACATTTTTGTATACAAAACGTTGTAAGCTATTTTGTACGTGTTTGAACTTTTTTACCGAAAAAAAAATACAATTTGTTTTCATTGCTTCCGATTTATTTTTGTACCTTGTCTTTATCCTATCGATTAAATTTTAACACTAGTTATAAGTAGAGTAGTGTTGTTCCTATAATCTCTCCTCACATCATTAGAAATCAGTATCAGAAGTAACATTTTGCTTTAAAAACCAATCCAATAAACAAAAAAGCCAACAAAAATATCAATAAAATCTGAATCAGACATATTTTATCGTAATTGAATCTTATAATTCTCGATAAAATCTCGAGTGAACAACAATGCTGCTCTACATTGGTAGGCGCGGATTATTTGCGAAATTTATGATTGTGTAACAAATGACATGAATTTATCTGGACAATCGGACAGGTGTCAGGGTGACGAGAGGCGCCGACCACTCCAGTACCTTCATAACAAAGAACATTGAATAACAAATGATCGGAGAGCTGTAAAATAAGCTGATGTTAAGAATTTATGTTTATGTAAGTAACGAATTGTTGTTTTTTTAACCGCGCTGAATGTTGGAAGTTACAAAAAAAGTAGTAACACATATTTTTATGTTGACAGAATTTATTTTTTAAAGTATCTGTACAAGAAGATCGTAATAATTTGAGTAAGTAGCCTTAATGAAAATCAAAATAGTGAGTAAAGCATAATTTAAATTACACCAAAATAAGATACTACTCTGTTTGACGACCTGATTGGCGCAGTGGCTAAGCGATTGGACTGCTGCGCTAGGGGTTGCGGGTTCGATTCCCGCACGGGACAAAAATTTGTGCGATCCGCAGATGTTTGTCCCGAGTCTGGCTGTTTGTGTATGTGATATTTCCTGTTTATGAAACGCACCCACGATACAGGAGAAATTCCAAGTGGGGCTACGTGTAAAAAAAAACAACCTCCCACCCTAAACGCATACCTTCTTCGTTCCGTTGTGGATATAAATATTGAACGTAGATCTCTACCGTTTGGTCTCATGCCTTTTAAACAAAAGAAGTGCACTTGGTAGCACGAAACAGTCTTACGTCAAAAGCATTCCTTGAATATTTTAAGCCTGTTTAGGCCGTAACATTTTTATGAATAAAAATTAAGGTTATTGTTTTAACCTTAATTGTAATTCACGTAGCTGACGTAGCTAGTTTTCTATACCGGCGCTAAAACATATCATTATAATTATATATTTGAGTAAAAAAATGTGATTGACCTTGTGCGCCGCATTTCAAAAGTACAGACAGGCTTATAAATAAAATATTTATTTACCAAGAGTACTATAATTTCATTAATAGATAATAATTTACACTTTACTGCCGCTGATGAAGGTTTTAAAGTGGCTTAATAGTTTTAAATGAATACCTTTGGTTAACTAAGTTAATGTATACTACGCAATTGCATTATAATTGTCTTATTTCAGGTTCTACGCACGTATTTTTCAGTATTAGCCTAAAAATATGTATACATTTTACGAATATTCTTTTTTTTTAAACGTCTTCAAAAAGGAAGAGAGGTAGGTTCTATGATTGTCTTAAATTATGTATTTTTTATAGTGTTGACATTAAATCCTCCACCCCCTTTCCTCCCGTGGGTGTCGTAAGAGGCGTCTACGGGATCATCCAGAAGAAAGGGGGAGGCCTTTGTTCAACAGTGGACATCTATCGGCTGTTGCTGTGCTGTTTAAATAAAATATAAAAATAATTTATTTGGTGAAAAAATACAAGTCAATCAGACTGACTACCTAAAGTATACGCCATAATATTATAAAAAATTGTATAAACGTTTATTTTGTGAATGCTCTATCAGTACAACCCAAAAACGAAAAATTGTCTCAGCGCCGTATTAGGGCTCACCTCGTTTGATTACCTAACTCATTAAATAATTTGCATAATTATGAGCATTATATTGTGCATTTTAAATACCTGCAAGTTATTATAATATATGTAGGTGTAAGTTACAATCCCTTAGAAAGGCGGAAGAAACCTATTAAAATAAACAAAAAAATATTCCTATGCCTTTGCATTCAGAGTGGTAGTTATCATGAGGTCAACAGTTTACATATTTAAAGTAGGTACCTTATTACATAAATTTTTAAATAATTACTATAATAATTATGTTAATTTTCCTAAAACGGAACACGATACCCATAAATATAAATAAACCTACGGTTAATAAATTAATTATTTCTACACGTTTAATGTAAATTACAGTGTAATTTAAATAAATTAAATAATTATGTTAAATATTAAGGTGATTGTTACGCCAATAATCCAATTAAGTTTATCAGAAATATGTATTATAATAATGAAATAATTGGAATTTTAACAAGTTAACTCACTTGAAAAGGGAAAATGTATAATACATGTTTTCTTTTATCAGCCCCCTTGCCATGAACTCTTAAAGCAGGACATATTTTTCGTTGTGGAAACGAGACGCTGTACTACACTGCACGCAGTGGAGTCACGCTTCTATATCGAAAGGTGATTTAAAAAGGGATTGAAAATATCTATGAATAGCTATAATCATCCTCAGCAACACTCACAAGTGATCAAGGACCTCATTTCTCAAGCACATCACATATGGTGTGGATGAGGATGTGATTTTCTGCTTTCCATATCCTGCTAAATTAAGGTTTATCATCGAATAATATTACCTAGTCGTTTTGGAATTGGGCAAGCAACAGGACTAGACGGCAAGACTCTCATGTAGGTTGCATAATATAGACTACACCGAGAAACGACGTAGTCTATATGCATTCCTGTTACGTTCAGGAGCACGATGGTAAGGTGAAATGAAATTATCAAGCTCTACAAAGATAGAGATAGAGTAATTTGACACAAATCAATTTAATTTTAATCCCGGGTCGGGCAAATTGTTACTGAGTTTTCCATTAGGTAATTCTCAGTAGCAGCACGGAGTCTGGATCCGTGCCCGGTTGATGGCAATAGGCTCGCCCCCTATTACATTGGGACTTACAACATAAGTGGCGAAATGTGGGTGTACTATATGTTCACCTCTGCCTACCCCTTCGGGGAATACAGGCGTGATGTTATGTTATGTTTTTAATTTGACACACTGTGTTGTTAAGCTGTATATTAAGTTTATCAAATTTGATATCTGTATGATGTATCGTAGATGCGAAATCTAACCTACAGGACGGAAACATACCCGTTGTGCCTAACTGTGAGTTTACCTGAGTTGTTACGTTTTAAATTTACTATCGAAAACGTTTGATGTTTCTATAGCAATGGGTATTAAGCTATCTGGAGTTAATGCGATGATCTAAAATCTGTTACATGCAGAAGACGCGACGATGACATTTATTCGGTACAAATACTATCAATTAACGGTCGGCTGACCGGTTTTTGAACGTTTACGTTATTTACATTTGTAACTCTTATTAGTAAGGCACACTGGTTATCTTTTAAATATCTCTAGTGAAGTTGAATGCAATACTTGTACTATTCAGTGGTAAAAGTTGTAACGTAACGTTGTCTGAAATGTCCAAAATTACATGGTTATACAAGCACTGAAAGCGGTAACAGCAATTAGCCAAAAATGGAAGTTTTTGAAAGTAATTATTAAACACACTTCGCTAAAAAAATTAAACCATTTAGGAGGATTTACCTTTTTTGAGGATACTAAGGTCGAGTTTAGCGTTAACCATCTATTGTTCAGCACTGCTTGGGCTTTTCCTAATTCTTTTGGAGTCGACTTTAAGTCTTACCGGATGCAGCTGGATTCTAGTATGTTATCTACTATTGTCTATCTGACCTGCACAACTCATCTTAGATGTTACCACTGCTAAGAATTGAAGCTGTGCTGTACGAACTAGATACTATGTAAGCGTTCTCTACCCAATAGTTCACACACTTAAATCAGTACTGTATCTCATAGGCTTTGATCACAACATATTATTACATGTCCCGACAAACTGGGGCGTGGCTTAGGCTGAAAACAAATGAGTTTACATTACCGCCAATATGTCAACGCGATTTCGAAAGGGTACGGAACAAATGCCACACGATACAATACTGTTGCAAATGGCCGAGGTAAGAACAATACCGACAGATATCTTTGTGTAGGCTCGGAGACAGCAATGCTAGAAATATAGTTTTCAAATAAAAATTGTGCCTTTGCTTTGGGCCGCAGGTGCGAAGGAAATTGTAGTTTTATTATTGTTAGTAAGTATTTAAAAGTATGAGTCACCTAGCTATTTCCAATTAGTTCCCGTTCTCAACTGCCCCACTTGTCCCTAATATATACCTAATTCAGTCGGGAAAAATTACAAAATATTTTACATTGCTTGCTTCATGTAGGTATTTTATTTTATTTATTTTAGATGATAATATAATATAGACGATCTTCTTCACTTATTGCCTAAGCATCATCATCATTATCAGCCGGAAGACGTCCATTGTTAAAAGAGGCCTCCCCCTTTTAGAAGGAGGGAGGTTGCCATAATCCTCACGCTTGGCAAGCGGCTTGGGGATCGCAATGTTGGTGGTCAAGTTACAGAAGAAACTGCTGCCCATCTTCTGGATTTTTCCTTAGTCACCTCTTACGACACCCACGGGAGGAAAGGGGGTGGTTAATTCTAGGCCAGATACCACACGGCACTGCCCAAGCATAATATTAATACTTATTGAACAAAGTATACTGATGATATTTCACTGAGCAACTAAGTTCCTATGATTTAAAGTTACCGGCAAGAATTAAACGCTATCACCACCACTTAAAGTCAACACCAGCTTTTGACATAATAATGCACTTTGGTCCCAAGTATTACTAGACTAGACTAAGTCTACTTTTGTTCACAATATGTAACACAGCAACGAACCGAGCCAAAAATTTACGAGCTGTAAATAAACCCCGGTTCAACCAATGTAACTGTTCACAGACCTTAAATATTACTTACACTATCAAAGCTCAACCTTTAATGTCTCTTAGACTATTATAACTCGTAATTTATTGTCATAGTGTAATAATAGTAAACGGATAGTGATTAAAAGCTTTCGTTTCCTCTACAAGTGGTCCAAGGACCATTGACTTGTAACCGTTGTCTAGGTCTAAACGTGTGGGTAAACAATGATTTTAATTACAGATTGCGGCCAAGAATTTACTTTAGCTGAGTGAGCTGGATTACATTAATGTCATGCTACGCTTTTGTTTTGCGTATAATTATGTAAGGTTGTAGGCAAGTAACGCACGCAGGATATTCGTTCTTCTTATCGTATGGTTGATGAACAACCTGGTGTCAGAGTTTAAACCGCCTGTAGGCCTCTGACATCGCTTTACACACCGTTGAAAAATCTCTCAGGTGTGCCGGTTTCCTCACGATGTTTTACTTTACCGTTTTTATCAACTGATAACTAATGTTTAAACTTGGTGCTGGGGTTTAAACTTGCGACCTTTGACTTGGCAGTCCAACGGTCATACCACTTGACTATTAGTGCTTATTCGCAGTAAGCAAGATAATGAAGTGTAAAGTTGAAAACCTGCAAAAGATAAAGCCAGGATTTCTTTAGAAACTGTTATTGGTATATCTTATTTTGTTGACATTTATTTAAAGTCACCCGATGGTGGACATAATTCGAATAACCAGAACCTTAACATAAGCTTAGCCAAATAGGCTATTAGACTTTTAACGTCTCTATAAGATACTCTATTTCGCCCTCCTACACCGCTCTAATTGTCATCCTAGAACAAACACCAGCTGTAAATGATCTGTGCAGAATGAGTATTAAATTACCGGCTATAAGCTGTTGCTTCCACATTACTACGGCTACGTAACAGATCGTTTACACCATAGAGCATAGACGGTAATCATGTTTATTGTGTGCGGAAACGCACTAGTGATGGGAATTATTTAATTAGCTACATAAACATAACTTCACGCCTGTAATCTTCAAAGGAGTATGCAGAGGTGAGTAGTAAACCCATGTTTTGCCAGTTATGTTAGGTCCCAATGTAATAGCGAGCGAGTATATTGCCATCAACTGGGCATAAATTTAGGCTCCGTTCTGATACCGAGAATCACCTTACCCGGGATTCGATCCCAGGGCCTCATACTCAGCAGTCGCGCCTAGCAACCACAAGGCATTAAGGCAGTCAATGAAATTATAGCGCTTTACCTTTATCGTGAACCTCGTGCGGTGCGACTTAAAGGAAATCGTCTTCGACATCTGAGCTATATTGATTGAGGCTTATTGCCATAGATGATTTGTGCCTTTCCATTACTCTCAGATCACAGATAATAACGGTAATCAAACAAAATCATATTTTCTCATAGAACTATCTTTCTACGGATCACAGTAATTTTCTGTTTCTCAACTCTGACAGCGTGACATTGTCGATCATATTAACAGAAAACTGATCGGCATACGTCAGTTTTACATGCATCCAGTCACGATTTAAAAGTTATTGTTCTGCTTGTAAACCAGCTATTAGAGAAATTGCTTTATTGATTATACCCCACGGGTTTGGATGGACGCGAAAATCTGCGGTGTTTAGCTTTCATTGTATCGTTTAACATCACGACTGGATTCCGCAGGGATGTACGGTTAATGGTTATTGCAGTGCACTTACATTGTAATAACAACACTTCTTCTATTGTTAACGTAACAAAAATTTTAAACATTCAAATTCAAACTGATAAAATAAATTTGAAAAATGATGGTCACGAGCGAGATCCATACTCACCACCTTCGCCGAACCGTGGCAAAGCTCTACCAACTGAGTTACCGCGTCCTAAATTTGGATTTAAGCTCAGCATGGGCAACATGCTAAAATAATAACTAATTTGTTTTCTAGCCTCATTGGATGTTCCATTGCTGGGCAAATGCTTCTCTCTTGAAAATCCAAATCCGATTATGTATTTTGAAAAGTCTATGGACTAATTAGCTGGGAATGAATAAGTTAGGTGTTACTTGTGGATCCACAATTTTTGCAAGCTCTAGATGTAACTAAGTCTCCAACAAAGGGGCTAAAAATACCTGAAAGAAAGCAAATTAAATTCGGGTCTACGTATTTACAGGTTGTGTTAGTGGCTACCGGACCAGTAAGGCAGCGAGGTTTGATCGAGAGACTCGTTTATTTTCATAACATGCAGACACGGGATTTAGTGCGGTAATGTTGATTTATACGAAACTTGTGTGTAAATCATGTGCTGTCGGAACATCATGATAAATGCGCTCGTTTATCATACATTTGAGTCATCACATAATACCTCACGACTTAACTGCTCAATAAACTTAATTATACTTTATTTGGTCGATTTAAATGAAGTTTATGTGATATGCACGTGGTATTTACAGCAAAAACACGTGCTGTCGTTAAATTTAAAATATCAATATATAAAAATTATTTATATTACAAAAAATCACATCAGTACGAAGATTTAAAACTCTCATACTTTAAACATGTTAACAAAACGTACATAAACCTAAGTCAAAAGTGAAACTCATCACGGTCATCAGTAATTTATTACTAAAGGCCCTTTTTACAATGTTTACGTTGTATTAAGGGACTGACAACAAAGTCACACATACTCGTACGAACTAACGTGAATTAATTTGTATAAAACCCACGTATCATCATCTAGATCCGCTAGAACTTTCGTTTATATATCTGAATGTTGGGCACGATCTGTTCTATTGATTAGAAATTGCCACTCCGTCTGCTGATGTCACTCACATGCAATGCGATTATGCCGCTACATACGAAAAGAAATGGTCCAGTTGCATAAACACGTAAGCTTGCACTCCGAAGATCTAAACGATGATTGTGCTGTGCACATCTGATCACCTGTTCATGTAAAGGCGTTGTACAATATTATGATAACCGTTCTTTATACCAACTTTCGAAGATGTTTGTTAGCGTTTGTCAGTTGCGTTTTGAAGAGAGATTTTTTAACACTAACACCAGGTTGTTCATCAACATCAACCATATGATGAAGTTGCGTTCAAAACCTGGTAAGAAAGCAATAACAATGATCATAATGTTATTTTAAACCCATGGTTGATGGAAAAAGAAGACCATTCCCTTCCGTCGCTGGAGAAGCCTGAAGAAGTCGTAGACTCACCACAATAGGCGGTTGTGGAGAGCCTTCTTAAACGAGCGGTGCGTACCTCAGCCTACCGTTTCGAGAATTCAAGCATGCTTTCGGCATTAAATATATCAAGACTAGGCCTAAACTGTATGTTGAATATTCGAGAATTACAGCACTGCTTTTCAGCGAATATTCGTTTAATTTAACTATTAGGTAATTCTTCTGATTTGCTGTAGACGGATTATGAAAGTCTCGAAATTATGCACCGAATCACCCGAAATATTTGTTTTATCCAACACGATGGTGTAAATTTAACACGTTTATATACCTATATTGCTGAAAATACCAAATGACTGTACCTAACTATTATTAATACCTGTACTACCTATTAATGTATATTGTGTATGCTAATATTCTTATACGCCGTTAGCTCACAGACGTAGAGTCGCTGTAACCTACTGCTGTTTAATATTCTAATCAAGTTATAAGGGAGAAAATGTAATACATACCTTCACGATACACATTTCCCTTTTACTATGAATAAGAAGTTACAATAAATTCAACAAAGTCTATTTTAAGTTTGGTAATATTATCAAATAAATTTAAATTTGTATTGAGGTGCGTTACATAACAGTACCTAATACCTATGTATGAAATTTATGAGAAGTATGCCAGGATCGTAGCAAATCCCCGGTCCCTACCGCGCAGGAGCCGGGTGCCTTTTGAAGTTTTCCCCCCATAACATAACAGCACGCCTGTATTCCAAGAAGGGGTAGGCAGAGGTGCACATATAGAACTCCCAAATGTCGCCAGCTATGTTTTTAGGTCCCAATGTAATAGGAGGCGAGCCTATTGTCATTAACCAGGCACAAATTCAGACTTCGTGCTGCTACTGAGAAATACCTAATGAAAAAACCCAGTAACACTTTGTCCGGCCCGAGATTCGAACCCAGGACCTCTTGCACAGCATTCCCAGTCCCAGACCCCAAAAACAAATAAAAGGATCGTAGCAAATGGAAATCCCTGGTGTCTGACCTCTATGGTTTTAATTACATATAAATAAAAAAAAAATACCTGTATATTATACCTGTACAGATTCGCTCTTGCTTTTCTCTCATTTCCAACTTTAAGGTGTTAAAATGATTAGGTTTCCTAAAGAATACTTTACAGGTTATCACTCACACGTGAATCTGCATCTTATTTGATGAAGATTTATTTACGAAAGTTATTAAAGTAACCACATAATCTAAACCCCATGGCTACGTAAGATTAGTGCAATATAATTATCGTAATATCATGCATGTGTCAGATGGACTAACTAGTATTGGAAAATAGAGCCCACGTACAAGCCTGGAGGGCAAATAACCAGTTTAAGATCAGATATGTACATCTTACTATAAGTTGTGTCACTCTTGCTCATGCAGACGCATACTATTATAAGTTCACACCTCCCTGTGATTTAATCTGATGACGACTTTACGTAATACTGAATAACTTTTCTATATAACACGTATTTAGATCCGATGGATATGGCTTTTGCAATGCACAATGATGTAGTCGAAAATACTCTGGCGTAAGTACTAGACTTAGCTTTGAGATCTTTGGGTTTAGAAGAAACTTAATTATAATTGTTGCCTGTCAACCTTTTGCTGATCAAAACTGTTCGCAATTTAAAAGACTAAATAAAAAATAAGGTGCGATGATCTTCATTTGTTTCGTTGCATTAAAGCGATGATATGGAGTATTTTTTTTTTACTGAATTTTGGTCACCGAATTCTCAAAATACCATCAACGTGTAAGTATTCCGTGCGGTAGTATTGCAGTACCGTAGTAATTGCAATATCGATAACTTCACATAATCCGAGTTATTCGAATAACTCACGTTATTGGATCACCATTATTAAATAAATCAATAAACACTTAAAGAATTCGTTCTCGTTAACTAAAGCAGTCAGTACTATTGGACAACGATAAAATCTTGCCGAGTTTGCCTTTTTGGGACTGACGGCAATTCAATCGGCGAATTAGTGCGTTTACAAATACCGCGGTACTGGAACGGAATAGGCAGGATGAAATTCTACCGGTGTGTAATAATCTAGGCTTAGAAGTAATGAAAGCATTTACGGAATGTGTTGTAAATTAGCATAGAATTCTTTGATAGTATAATGAGAAGATCTTTGATTTTGAGTATAATGAGGATTTCGTCGTACGAAATCCTCATTATACTAAAAATAAAGATCTGCTTCATAGAATTCTTCGTAGAATTGAGAAGGATTTCGTACGATGATATCCTCATTATACTATCGAAGAATTCTACGAAGCAGATCTTTAATTTTTGGAGTCCCATACATGCAATCGACCGTATTTTATCTGGTGACAATTTTTACTCCTTAAGAAGTAAGTTATCGTATCCTATAAATATAGTCGCTACGGTAATCCGCATTTTACGAGGAAGTCCGAAATGTTTTATAATGTGCGTAGGTAATAAAAAACTATGTTGAAATGACACTTTTAGAACATGCAACTCTGCAATCAGACATACCAAAATTCTATGTCATAATTATACTAACTGGAAAGACAACTAAAGATGTGCATAAATAATATAATAATTATGAAAATATGCATATTAATTGATGTTGTAACACGATAAAAATAAATTATTAATATTAACATTTTGACACGAAAATAATATATAGAAAATGTATTTCTTGACTAACGTTAAACCTAATTAGTCCAGTTCCAGTTATGATTTAATTAGAGTGAGTTTCATTGATTGCATCCGTTATAGGTTATATGACCACGACATGGTAACGTCACTATACTGACGTCCATGACAACATTATAGAAGCTTATCGTAATGCAAATTAAAGACTCATTGTCGTGTAAAGGCGAGTGTACAATTGTACTTGGATCATGTTTAAGTTAAAGTTTTACAATACCTTTTCTTTTTGCTTCGTCCTGAGGCGGACGGTGGGTTGTGCTGTACTCTTACCGGCACAGGGTGCCCTAAGGGCACCCTGTGCCGGTAAGGTGCCCAAAACCCCAGGGTTTCCTCGTAACTACGAAGTTTTACAGCACCTATACCATTCTACATAAATTTACGAGTTATCCGCATAATAATTCGCTACAATTTTTTTTGTATTCAATTTCTATTATCAATCTTTACTTTCAAACGTCTACTTAGATTATTGGATATATTCGTGCTTATATTTAAGAAGAGGTAAAGTATTTATAACTAAAAAGTTTTATTGTTTAAGGGTACTCTTAAACCAAATTAGCCAAGTTAGGTTACAAGGATTAGGGAGTAAGTAAAGAGCCTCCACGAGTGGCGAAACCTAAGTACGTCCCGCGAACCCTGGACGGTCAACTACGCCACCATCCTTGTTGACTGACCAATTTCTACACACGGAATGACATGTTTCCATGTGACATTTCATTTATGCCGATACGAAGAAGAACCAGGTTCGAAATTTAAATCCGAACTTCGCTCTCAATCACCAAATACAGTGATCAGTGATACTGTGATCACGGCTTAAGACTTAATCAACTGGCCGTATAAACAAATATATGACAGCACATATGTTACGCTCACCCGCATATCTTTTGACGCACGTGATTTCGACCACAATTCATTGATCTACATAGAACAGGTTAAGTCAATAGTGACCTTACATGCAATCGGATTCTTTAGTCACTTTCCTGCGACTTGCGTAAAACAAGTCAATCATATACATACATATAATACGCAGTTTGCATGATAAGTATTTACGCGCGTAAAATTGTTTGTTGTTACTACTTTAATTGGTGATTAGCATAATCACCTAGCTCAATAATTGTATCGTACCACGACCTGAAGTTTAAATTGGTGCGTATGACATGTTACACCTAAGTATTATAATACATTTTGGAGCCAACGCATAAATAATTAAGTATCCAATTAATTTAAACGGGAAATAATCTGGTATCGCCAGTTTTAAAGTAATTATAAGCATTTCAGCTTTAGTAAAGCTAATTACTTAGTATTTATTAACTATCAAACCAATACATAGTCTTACACTATGTTATAAACTATCAGCAGTTTCTAGTTTATTAAAATAACAAGCTGCGCCCATCGGTGTTACTCGCTTCATTTTTACGGGATAAAAAGTAGCCTATGTGTTAATCCAGGGTATCAGCTACGTTCTTACCAAATTTTAGCGATATCAGTCCAGCCGTTTGAGCGTGAAGAGGTAACAAACACACTAACAAACTTTCGCCTTTATAATATTAGTGTGATATTGTCAACTAAAACATAATTATGACATTCGCATGGTACCTATTTGTATAAGATCCTGCCACTTGTATAATGACCTCGTTAATACGAGTAATGTTACTTGCAACTTAGACATATTTCATCTTTCTTTACCCAAATTTAAAAAAAACAGTTCACGATTGTTTGGTTCCTTCTAGCTCCTAGTAATTAATACTAAGTAATTGAGTAGTAAGGCTATTTTTGTAGACGTTTTAATTGTTTAATTCATGTTTGTTTATTCACATGTAGTTTCTTTTCCGATTTGGCGCAAATGTTTAGATTTTATGTGGAAACTGTTTTCGATAATGTATAGTTTACTCTGTATGTTTTATATTTTCTATATCGTATTCTCTTTGTTTCCCAAATAAAAAAAATAAAAAATTGTGGAGACCAAGCATTTTGTCTTAGTGGGTGAGTACTTTTAGTGCTACACGAATCCCACAGTGAAAATTGTCTTTCATATTGCATGCACTTCCGAAAGGAAACGCTTCGTCAATTCAGCGATTTCTTGAAAAACGATATTCGGGATAAAGCCTTTTAAAAACCACTTTAACACGTTCCACATTAACATTCATTAGCTGCGATTAATACAAATGATTGATGCATTTAAAATAATGATATCAAGCGTGTATCATGAGTGCGCGCTAGATTGTAATTATGATTACACACGTAGTCAATCAGTCACGAGTTTGATTCCTGCAAGGGACATAATTATTAAATTTTCTTGATTTACAGACATTTTTCTGAAGTTCGGAAAAGTACGTACTTGATGATAAAGATATGTTAAGATAAATATATCTGTAAAAATAACTCAGCAGTTTAGGAAAAGTTAGTGGTGCGTTTAATGCATTAACTAATGGTGTTATAATTCTTAAAATAAATAAATAAATAAATAAATAAATAAACTAGAGGGAGAATATAAAGGATTAAAAAGGACTTGTTAAAGAGTATTTTCTCTAAATCTATTTGTTAAATTAGCATCTTCTTACGTCACGTTATACTACACAAAAAACAATGTAGTTATTTATCGTTTATCTTGATCACAACAGTTTTTTCAAAGATGTAAATGATGCCTGAATGGAATATAGTTCCTGTTATAAGGGTCGATTAACTAAAAATAATCATGTTTGACAAGCTGCTGTATCAGATACGTATCAGATTAGGTTCGAGTAGGAAAGAACAAGCAAGGCCTTAAGCTTTCGTGCAATATCCGTAACAGATTTGACAAGTTTGATATCACGTCAGACGTGTTTGGAAATGGATTAGTTAAGCCTACCGGCATTAGAAACTACGTTGAAATTGAAGCTACGTCACTTTGTAATAATAGTTTTAATAACATTTTTTTTTTCTCTTAATTTAAATTAGGGACTTGTAATTATACGGTACATGGCAGTCTCATAATTAGGTAATAATACTTTACTGGCCATGTATTATATAGAAAAGTAAATTCAGATTTGAAAATCGAAAGTTTTCTTGACTTTCGGCTTTATGACTCTACAGCCAACATTTTGCTCATTTCTTAGCGCTATTAGAATAGTTCCATAAATTAACAATTTTAATATATATCAACCAAATAAACATTAGGTACATACTTTATGTAGGCACTCAGTGCGTTACCATTAACATAATTAATTACTTAAAATTGTAAATTTGCCCCTTTAATTAGGTACTATAATATATTCAATTAGCAAAATCGTAGTCAAGTTTTTAACGAATTAAAAACTGCATAGTGGCAGTGGGTATACTGCAATTAGAATAAATTTTATGGTTGTTAATATTCTGTTCTTTATACTCGTATGTGAAGTACTAATAACTTTATTACGGTGTAAAGGTATGCCTCCACTACAAGCAACGCTACCCCGAAAATGTGACTGAATTTTTATTTAATTATTGGATGTTCTATTTATTACACGAAACTCTTGACACATTTTTATCTACAATTTGATAAAGACAGCGAAATTGAACGGCCTATTTTGTTAACTATTCAATTTTGAGTTTTACCACCGCAAAAGTCTTTGTTATTTTTAATATCTCACCTTTATTGCGAAGATCGGCAATCAGTGTCTGAAAGTTCTGCCAGAAAGCCCCCAAGTATGATGAAAACTAAGTCTAGGGCACTCTCGGAAATCGACCTCGCTATCATCCTGGACTGGACAATCTTTACACTTATGCATGTCATATACTTATGCCGTGTTTAAGAATTTCTAATTGTTCAAGAATGGCGAAAGGATTGATGATAATAACTCTCAAGTGCTTCGCAGGTCTCGCCCCGTCCGCGACGCGCCCTCGTCCTACGTCTTTTCTGTGTGGTCATTGCCTTATGTTACACTAGATGTGAGTGATATATTTTATTCATCACTTGGTTCTACATGCCTTGCCTTAACATCTGTTGCGCTCTACAATTTTTTACAAATTTCAAATTCGTCTCGACACGTAACACCTACCTACCTAATTTATTCCTCACCGTGATTTCGCTTACTCATTCTTTGTTAACTCAAGATTTATTCTGATACCTTCGTGATGATGTTTTTATTATCTTAAAGCAACAAGCGTGGTATTGAGCAAGCATAATTGGATTGATATACCTCAACTATATACCCTTTATATGGATACAACATTACCCTTTTCTTATACAAACTTTAAATTATTTGGTTTGTTTCTCGTTGGAAATACTGATCACATTCCTGTGATGTTTGATAAAGTAGATTAGCAACTATCTATGTACCTTTAGACACATTCGAATAACGCCGAATCAGTTATAGTTTGGTTGGTGATACCGGTGCTACATAATTAAAGTAGAGATAACTTGCTCCTGAAGTCAACAGTGCTCCATTCGCTTTCGTTTCAAAGCCCCAACCAGGTAATCCTAATACTATATTTATATACCTACGTACTAAAAATTAGCTACCGACTACACCAGCAACCAAGTACTAAAATGATACTCTCCTAAGGCAGGATCAGAAGCCGGAATACAAAGTTTCATAACGCATTTAACGTGTTTTTGATACGTAACATGAAACCATGCATTAAATATTTCATCACAATAAGAAATCTTACAATATTGTTATAACATAAGTTTGGACAATTAAAGGCATAAGAGTTGTGAAAATCATTAGATGTTTTATTGCTTAACCGCTTGGTTCCACCACTTATACAAATTATTTACAACATCTTATTAAAATGAGCTTTATAAACCCAGGAAAGTGGAGAATACGTGAGCATGTAGTATCTACTCTCATTTTTATAATTTACATATGGAACGGTAGTTTTTTTCGCTAATTACGGCGTTAATAAATGTTGAAATAAAAACAAAAGAAATCTCTGCCGCTTGTTGCAATAAAATGTTTTTTGAGCGTCGACAAAAGTATTATCATGCAGACTGTATTCAAAAATCTACATGTTAAGTTGATGTTTCTGTAGCCATCGTTGAGCACTAGCTTTGTATACCTACCTATTTAAAATGATATATTTAGTCAAATAAGAATAACGATTTGACTGAACATTTGAGTAACGTTGTAGTCAATTCTTCTTTGATTTAGTATGGCCAAGATCAAAGCTGTATGAAAGCTAAAATAACCTTAATGATACCTACTTAATAGACAACCAAAAAGCCTAGCAAATATAAAAACGAACGATTTAATTCGGATTGAACCTACACACAAAAAAGGATTTCTCTAAGACGCAATCATCAAAATTGGGGAACAGAGGTTGACGTAAGAAGAATTGCTAAACGTTACTTGTAAGTACTTACACTTGCGAAGTAATATTTAAATACTGCGTACATTAATAGCACCAATTATTGAACGAATAAGAACTCAGTTCAATTGCAGAGTCCAACTCAAGGAAGCAATCAAATGAATGTGTATAAGTAAAAGCTCCATTCAACGATGGTTAAATATTTGGTAACTATGCCTTCGGTTGCGTAGATTTCCGTTACCGGCTTACCAAGGATCCATAAACAATATGCCTCTAGCTATGTGTTAATTATCTATTATAACCAGTTGATTGTAGTCGTCATTAATCTTATAACGTGGTAAACACAGGACAGGTGCGTTCACATAGTTTTTCCTTTTGAAATTGATATCGATAAGATCTTAATTTATTTAGGAAATAATGCTAATAAGCCATTAGTTCAATGACAAGAAAACTTATTTCGATCAATTACATGAGTCGAGGCCTAAAATCGTTATCTGTTGTTTGTTAGTTCATTAATAAGGTCAATCGATCTGCGTGGTTAGGCCGTAATCGCCACGGTGAGTCTTGTAATGATATCAGATGTCAAGACCCCTCCATGCTTCGGAAGGCACGTAAGCTGTTGGTCCTACGCCTGATCTCTTCCCGGTCGTGACGGTCTAACGTCCCATCGGACGATGAGAGTGGGGGAATATGGAGTGTAGGTACCTACCTGTGTTTGCACGTATACTTGTGCACTATAATATTTCCTGCGTATTTGGCTAGTCTCAGATATGTTAGGCCGCTTTAACCAAAATTCGGTGAGGAGAGCATTATTATCATTACAAAGTAGGAAATAAAAAATACGTGCATATTAAATACTAATTAAATTATCAATTATACCAGTTAACTACCATTTATACAAAACAAAAGAAAAAAGCTCCGAGTTCTCATAAATACATTCAAATAATATCCTTCAGGCTTCATAGAATTGATACTATTTGCAACAAAGGCACGAGTGATCAAGTACGGTCGAATTCTCATCGCACTTCACCTTGATTGCGCAATAGCAATCACTCGGTAATGTCTACGTAAGTGCCATTTACCCTAAGGC
This sequence comes from Abrostola tripartita, assembly GCA_905340225.1. Taxonomy (NCBI): domain Eukaryota; kingdom Metazoa; phylum Arthropoda; class Insecta; order Lepidoptera; family Noctuidae; genus Abrostola; species Abrostola tripartita. The sequence continues at coordinate 4,524,885 of HG996491.1, forward strand.
GATTCCGAGGTGCCAGTGTTAATTCATTAAAGAAAACTGTAGCAGACCTTCGTGAGGATATTTCGTAATTCAAAAAATTTTTTTTTGTTTCGCTTTATGGACTACTTTTACTTTTACATAAGTTTGCAGCTTGATGTATTGCCAAAACTGCACAAATGAAAGCTCGCTTTCTAATTTTGATTTTTGAATACCGAATCAATTCGGTATTCAAAAATCAAAATATCAACCAGTGTCCCAAAATGTTGTTTACTTAACTTTCCTCCAAGCAACGCTAATTTAACTACTAAAGGACTTAAATTTGTAATCATAAACGAAAACTACATGGGTATACACATATACTTAAATGCTAATCCAGGCACAGCCCAGCTGGATACGTCGAACATGAGTCCTTTAAAAAGGTTAGAAAATTCATATAATCATCTGCATGTTTCTTAAATGCTAAAGGTAAAAGACTTATGCTTGCAAGATAAACTTAATATGCAGAAGCATCACACACAAGTCAAATACAGAATGTTAGCTCATATTTAACTTTTATCAAAAATCTGACAGAAACTCTACAAATTAGGTACAAACACACATCAAAATGTTTCGTAAATAAAGAAACGTTTATTTGCGGCATCAAAGGCGTTTGTAAATTTGAATACAATATATGAGTGCGGTAAAACAACAAAGTCCGCTCGTTTCGACCACAGATAACATCGCATACATTTCTATTTAGTATTAACACACAATACAGTTAATGTGCAAATATAAAGAGTGAATGCGTTTTGTCATAACGTGGGAAATGAGCGAGCTGTGTGAACTATGGCGGGTATAGTACGCTAATGTCATGAACACGAAGCGGTGTCGAAACACTTTATCTTTCATTTTAATTTTGTTAAGGTACAGTAGGAAAAGATTAATGGTAAAGATATGTTTTAAGAATTTCACTGGATATGGTCGTTTTTGTTATGACATGCTATTTCGATTAGGCTCCTACGTTGACAAAGCTTTAATGGGTACTCGTTGTTAGCATTAAATTTATAAACAAATTGCTGATACAATTTTGGTTTTGTGTGCTAATTAATTATAAATAAGTGAATTTGTTATTAAAATTTTTCATTAGGTAGTATCCAGAACTAATATTTGTCTCATCGTCATATCGAGCTCACGACATCAAGACACAGACTTAAGTTATTGCGCTAAGCTAATTTGGTACATATTTAGCTCTAAAGCATATCTATGTTACGGTGTACTGTACAGCACACCCACGAATCAGGCCACCGCGTTGCCCCATGCTCTGATTTAGAAGACCGCGTCTTACGTAACAAATTATGAGTATTGATGTAACACATGATATTGTCAATTAAGTTTCTCCTGTTCTTAATTTATACCTAGCATCCGCTTGTGACGTCGTTTACGAAAAAATAACGTCGCTCCATATTACAAATGTCGCCTCTTACCGCCGAACTCAGAGACATTTAATGATTACTTAAACTATCACAAAAAAGCCTTCGTGGTGGAATAGTTAGATAAAAAAGTTATTGTAAGGCAGTTAGCCTTACAATAACTTTTTTAGACAATTAGAGCAATTTGCGGCTTTACTTCATTCGACGGCATTTTCATTATTAACTAATAACGTGCCATAAATATTTTATCGACATGTTAAAATTCAACCAATAAACTACCTGGAAAGCAATCGCAGTATATTTCCTAGTCAGTTGTCATTCATAAGTATTGCAAATATTTTTCTTAAGGACTAATTCCTAGACGCTAACTACTTGCTAACCACACAATTATACATGGTGTGTTATTATTTTTTATCGATACTAATAACGCCCAAGTACGTTCTCTTGCTCAAAACATTAAACAACTTGTAAGTTTAATGTTTGCTCTTAATTTCATTACACTCATTCCAAATTGCGCAGTAGCTGCAATAATTTATAGTTTTCAGAAATGTAAATGGCAAATGCGTATAGCGCGTACAGCAATACTTATTTGCTTCAAAGTAGATTGTTGGAGATTACGATCAATTAATGAGTTGTAATTTATTGTTTTAATTAAGTTATTACATGAATTTACTTCGGAACGTAGGGTCGTTATATTATAGGAGCATTGTGCCTCAATAACGGCCGTATCGGCAGATTATTATTTTGGTTTGTAATGTTAGGTTCCTGAGTGAGTTTAAATTGATACGTAATTTAATAGGACCATGACCGCTGAAATTTAAATTAAAAAATTCAGCAAATAATTTATTTTTGTGATCCAATAAATACTTAAATAAAAATTTAATATTATTAGGTAGTTAAGTTCCTCTACACATATGCCTGTACTAATGCAGGATACAATTAGTAACTCAAGTCAAAATTAAGCCAAATCCGTTTATCATTAAAGTAACCCGTTTATCAAAAAATATCAATAACCATAATTGTGAAACAAACACACAAATATCAAAACTCATTCATAATACTAACATGTAATGATGTGGAAGCAGTAAGGTCGCTAATCTAATGTATGACCACCGTCCAAATTGGAAGTGACTAATGGTGGGCGGAGCGCGACCTGATTTTTTTGTAGAAGTGAATATTTCAATGTTGATCTTGACATGAAAACCTTAAATGACCACACATACTCGTACAATAAATTGCGTTATATGTATGAAAAAATGCAGCAGGATATGGCTTTGTTTAACGTTCCTATAGTCATGATAACATAGCTCTAGTAATCTGTATTAACCACACGGACTTGCCCGCGGCGACGCTTTCAACGAATTATTTTGATTGTTATAACGGAATAGGATTAGTTGTTTGATGTTTGTAGCGTTTAATTAGGTTGTTAGTTGTCTGTCTAGCTACGAAGTCGGATTCGAATTAGTCTTTGCATCAAGTAACTTCATAACTCAATTAATAGGTTTTAGTAATGTTAATGAAAGGTATGTGTGGAGACATGAATATTTGCATCCTAATTTACGAGATATTATTCTCATTACTTGGAACAAGTAAAGTCAAACTCCAGGTTTCTAATTCAGTGTTCATTGTAATTCTTTCACAAATTAATTACACTTTGAGTATCGTTTAATATTACACAATCACATCAACTCTGCGCGCATTTGCTATAATAAGTGCCGATCTATTTTATTTTTTTACTTGCATTTGTCCTGTCACATTCGTTATTCGAAAATCGAGACAGTCATCTTTAAAACATAATATCAAATATAAATTGATAAAGGAAATTTGAAAAATGATGGACACGAGCAGTTCGTGAACCTGCGACCTTCGCCGTACCGTGGCGCTGCTCTAACCAACTGAGCCATCGTGTCACTACTCGCACCTATCGAATTCAAGTTCCCTTTTAGTATTTACGTCTTAAGGGTGACATGCAAAAATGACACAAAATGTCATATAATATCAAATAGTAATGAGGATTTACACAAACGCATAATAAAAACTACTTTCAGGAAAAGTACGCTAACATATGTAAGTAGTTAAGACTATTTCATGAGGCTACTAACCGTCAATGACAAAAAATTGGGGTGTCTAGTCTAGTATACACATTTCACATACCTTCTTATATCTCTCAGTCCTTCTATGGTGAGCACGAGCGTAACGATAAACTACTAAACAAGTTTTACGACATTTCAAAAACAAAAAAACTATAATATGCGTCAAAATCAATTATTCATCTTAGATCTAACCTCGTCTGACCTTTGACCACGCATAAACTTTATGCAATATTTAATTTAGCAAGAACATTAGTTCCGCGTTAAAACTTATTTTTTATATTGATAAATATCATAATTTACTACAGAAACTGTTTATGTTTTTCTTTATTTACTTGAACGAAACTATCACGGTATTTAATTAAAATAATAAGCTTGCGCGCATGCGCAATCGAAATGGAAACCTGCCTAGTACCTAGAGGCTGATATTAATTCCCAAAAAGGGAAAACCTCTTCTTGAGAAGGTACAGGACAAGCTGATATTATAATCATGTATTTTTAGGAAGCTTCTTCTTCTACTCGTAGTGTAAAGTTATACACTTGTATAGATAGTAGCGGGCTAGACACCTGAGTGCCTACTAAACTCCGGGGCTTCATTTAATTATATTTTAATTTTTGTATAAGTTGAATTATTTTGTATGTAGTATTAAGGTACAGAATGGAACTGTATTGTACCATGTATCAAATATAAAAGTCCCGAATTAAAATAAAGAGAGTAAAAAAACTTTTAGGTATATTAATGTACATTATAAAATACTAGCTGCGCCCTGCGGTGTTATCCTCTACATTTTTTAAAAAGCCTATGTGTTAATCCAAGTTGTCAGCTATCTCCATACAATAGCAAAACCTGTCCAGCCGTTTGAGCGTGAAGAGGGAACAAACATACAAACACACTCGTAAATTTCACCTTTAATATTAGTGTGATAATTTTATAGTGTAGTCCAATTTGTATTCAGAATCAAATTATAGAGCTATCAAGAGCGTAAATTACACGCAAATCGTTAAGTTTGTGCATGATTGAATTACCAACCTCGTATCAGTCACCTTTCGCATATTTGTCGGTAGTACACTAATTAGCATGTGCTATATTATCGAGAGCTGCTTGTTCCCACGTTCAAATAATGACTAATTGCATACCGGTAGAGACCGACTTCTTAATGGCTGACATAGATCAAATTAATTAGGTGTTAAGAGGTACTTGCAGTTATATCCAAAACAATATCGTGTAACCAACATATGAACATGTAATTAAAGTTTCAGTAAGGAACAAACATTATTTAAATGGTCTCTGAGCCGTAATTGTTGTAAACTAATAGCTATTATTAATCTCCAACGATTATGGGCGGTATATGCATTATAATGCAGATCCTAAACTGTGTTCATTAGGGACCATATTTGATGTTGATATTTATTGTGAACTTAGTGTCTAGTAGTAGTGTATTTGAACACCTTACTTCTTCTTATCGTATGGTTAATGAACAACCTGGTGTCAGAGTTCAAACAGCCTGTAGGCCTCTGACATTGCTTTACACACCATTGAAAAATCTCTCAGGTGTGCCGGTTTCCTCGCGATGTTTTCCTTCACTGCTTTTAGCAACTGATAACTAATTTATGGTACGCACATGAATTTGAAAAGACGGTGGTGCTTGCCGGTGTTTGAACTTGCGACCTTTGACTTGGCGGTCCAACGGTCACACCACTCGGCTATCAGTGCTTCTGCCTTACTATCATACCAAGATTAACCACTTCAATGTCCACGATGCAGACACAATAGTTAAACAATGACCATGTATCACATGTGACTCACGGGACAGGGAAGTTATTAAGTTATTGATTTGGATTTCAAAATCATCTTTCTTCATTCAATGTTTTCGCAAAAGCTTTCCATTTAGCTAGGTTCTAGAGAATGTGTTAAACTCTTTAGATAATATCTACGTCTATTTTAAAAAATCTTACTTTTCCTTTTAGGTTATGTAACCTACATTAGTTTATTATGCCATTAAAAACTTAAAAACTTATAATCCTCTTCTATAGTTTCGTTTAGGTACCTGTAACTCCACATAGTTGTATTTCTGTCTGTAACAAAATTATCGATTAATTATATAGGTAGGTATTCACTTAAATCTAGAGCCGTTTAATAGGTAGTTCTGCCTCAACCAATCACAGTGTTATCAGCACAATCAAAGGGCTGTCCCTAGCAACGGCACGACGTTAGCGACCGGCACCCAAGTCTGACATAACCAGTCGCTGCAACCATTAAATCATGCTTTATTATAAAACTGCTGGCTTTTAAATATGCACCAACATCCGGCTAGCCTTTGGACAGCCTTGTGAATATAGAGGTACTTTCTATAAGCAGATTAAGGCAAAGCAATTAGAAACATTTAACCAACTTTGTTATCAAGTTGACTGTCCGCTAAGCAGACACAATAGCTGTGTACCATATGTGGTAGGACGGTGAAAGGGTTAACTACGAACAAGTGTAGAATCTAAAAAACAAAAACTTTTTAAAGATTTTAATCTAACAGTAGGATAATAACAAAGAATAAAACCATTTGAAATGTATAATACTTTCTTACAATAAGTGAGGAAGCGAACTGTGTAATTCAATTTAGCTTGAAGACTTTTATTTATGGCTCTGTACTTAACACACCTTTATTTTAATAAAAGGGTAATTAATAGTCCGCGATAATGCACGTTGTTTCAAGACATTTTTCACTTGTTATGTTAAGTGCCATCAGCAAGTCACGTTTATCATTTAAATTTATCACAGAACAGAAAAAACAAAACGACTTGTCGTAATGAAGAAAACGCTCTTAAAAATAAACAAAGAGCGACCGTTAGCGCTACGTGTGTGATACTAAATAATATATAATACTAATAATACTCATAAATTATTATTTCAATAATATTGGCTTTATAAAAAGCTCGCCTAGGTAATTATCATATTAAATAATAATGTCCTCCTGACCGAATTTCGGTCACGGCGGCCTGTCTCAGCTGAGACTAGCCATCTGCGCAGGAGATATTATAGTGCACAAGTATGCGCGCAGACACAGGTGCACTCCCTATTCCCTCACTCTCATAATCCGATGGGACGGTAGACCGACACGACCGGAATTTAATCATAGTGCCGTGTGGTATCCGGCTTATCCGGCTTAGAATTGACCACCCCCTTTAATATTGGTTGTCGTAAGAGGCGACTAAGGGTAAATCCAGAAGATGGGCAGCAGCGTCTTCTGGTACTTGACCACCAGCACTGCGATCCCCAAGCCGCTTGCTGAGCGTGGGAATAAGCCCCCCCCGCCCTTCTAAAAGGCGGATGCCTTTGTGGACAGTGGACGTCTATCGGCTGATTATGATGATGAATTAATCATATGAAAAGGTTCAGCGTATTTTATAACTAGAAGGTAATATGCCGCGTTCTACACAAACAAGGAACCCTACAAAAAGTCGTGATTGACACGAACTTGACCAATATAACACCTATATTATCAAAGTATTTATCTAAAAACTATCGAAACAAAGATCTCAAGACGGGCTTGTTCGGTTGTTACGTCACACACGTTACTTAGTCTCGTTCTTAACATAGTGGAGCAAATCGTATCGACTTGTTTTTGTTGCGTAATGTTATTAACATTTCTTTTTTTTTACGTTTTTTCGGCATCGTTTTACATCATGAACTTAAGTTTATTGTTATTTAATGTAAAGAAATCAAATCAAATCATTTATTTGTGATACATGTATATTTTTTTTTGATTATTGTGATACATATGTAGGGTGAAATCATGGTATTGTTTTCAATATAAACTACGTCAAATGAAGTAGTCAACATATGAAAGATAAAGTCTCTTACAGTATGTTTTAAAGAGAAACCAGTTAATGAATAAAATTAATACTGTGAACTGTGTAATATATAGTCGCATCCTAAGTTACAGTAGTGTTAAATTCAAAAGAGTGTTGCATTTAATTGTAATAGAGGAGAATTAGCATCGAAATACATGGCTAGTAGTAGGTACTTAGTACTTAGTTACTTTTCTAAAGTATTATTCAATATAAGTTTTTAAAGGTTAAGGCATAGGCAGGTATACAACTACTAAAACATTGTATCAAATAATATAAGAACGAAGTTAGTGGAAGTGGTAAAAAACCTGGCTGGAGCCATTGTATTAGGTCTCGCCAATCGTCCGGTTAAGCAGTAACAGCTCCCTCAGAGCTAAAGTGGTACAAAACCACATTTGTTGACCGCAAGTATTGCTCCATACTCGCACCGCAAGAGAATCTTTAGGAAAGCAATTGTTTTTTCACACTTTTATTACGCATTGCGGCCAGCAAGACCTGAAAATTAAAACGTTGCCAATCGAGAAACTAAATGAGGACGGTTGCAACCAGATTAATATTGCATGGTTCATTTTTATACTAATCGACGTCACTATACCTCCTTAAGTAACACCAAAACAGGTGGTATTTCTAAAATTATAACAGTACGTGCGTATCAAATCAAGATGGAAGCTTAGTTTTTTTGCGATATTTGCAACGAAAAACGCTAAAGTAATAATATCAGCGAAATACACAACCTCTTTCGTGTTTTATTAACGTTTGGAAATGTTTTGAAAGACTTAACTTAGATTGTTTTAGTTAGTAGAAAATTTCTTAAGTTATTTATTTATTAGGACCACCCGTAGTTGTTAACAATTTTTTTTTTTATATAGAAAACGTCGCCCCACACTAGGAATTTCTCCTGTATCGTAGGTGCGTTTCACAAACATGAAATATCACACACACAAACACCCAGACTCGGGACAATGAAATGTAGATCGCACAAATTATTGCCCCGTGCGGGAATCGAACCCGCAACCCTTAGCGCAGCAGTCTAATCGCTTAGCCACTGCGCCAATCAGGGCGTCAACAGTACAAATTAAACAGTACAATAATTACGAAACACACAATCATGCTCAATTGCACAACTTTTTAACACAGCTTTTACAATATTATTGTTGTTATCAATATATTATATCAATAAATTATGGGTTTCTGCTCCAAAACTAAATCAATTCCGATATATTTATCAGCTTTGTAATATTAAGTAGGTGTTTTTCGAAGGGGTATCACACACACATACATATTTTTCAGCAAAGACGTGAGTTTCAGACAGGCATAATAGCTGGCTTTTCAAATAAGTTTTAACTCTTAGCTCCAGTTTTCTCTAGGAAACCTATGAACATTTGACTAGCCTAGGACCGAAGCCAACAACTCGCGCTCAACAGTCGCATTTAACGAGCCCAATGCAACCTAAACTATGGCCATAATGACGTCAAATTTGGTTTTACGTCCAATAAATCTGTAGATTTGCAGTGCAATAAGAGTATAGCTTTAAATGATACCAACTAGTTCTAGATAAGCGCACTAATATATCAAACAGCGCCGGCCGATCAACGGGCTTGTTACAAATGTATTGCTCGGGATAATTGGGTTCGTGACGTGGAACCATAAAATATTCTACGCAATGGATATCACTGAAAATTGGGAAGGGTAACTTGTACTATTTCAACCCGATTGGCGCAGGCTAAGCAATTGGACTGCGCTAAGGGTTGCGGGTTCGGGTCCTGCACGGGACAAAAATGTAATTTACTTATTTATACTTATGTACATCATTTTTACAGGTATTCACCCAATATAATAATGTAGCCACATTTGTGTGATCCGCATATGTTTGTCCCGAGTCTGGGTGTTTGTGTATGTGATATTTCATGTTTGTGAAACGCACCCATCATTTGCTGGTCAAATTCACTATTTAAATTGTGAGCATCTCTTGTCTTTATATCTACAAACAGTGGTCTGAGACTTCCTGGTAAGAATAGGCTAAGCCCACCCATCATTGTGGTCGTAAAAGCTATTTAGAGCCAATATAATGATGATTCAATCTTCGTCAGTATTATTTCCGCACCAAACACAAATTAAATAACGGTCCATAAATAATTCTTGACGAAGTGGTCTGTCAGGAGACACATGGGTTACAATTTCCTTACCGATGTTCCTTAATATGTGTCATGCATAGCGTGCGCGCATGCGTGTGAGCATGTATGCAAAACACCTGTTGGACTACAATATTGATTGTTACATGAAACAAATTACACGTTTTTACTTCGGTTCCAACACTGGCCGCCGCATGCGCAGGCCAAACAAGGTGAAGCGATGTCTAAAATTAGATTGGTAAGCGTTTACAAAAATAAAAAATATTTAGTTAGGTGTAATAGTATAGTATACTGTCGTTTCTAATGAATCGAAACAATTGCTTGTAGAAGACAACATTTATTGTTCTATTTATAGAAACAAATACTTCAAATTAAAATACCCTTAGTATGGGCTAAAAATAGATATTAATTTGTAGTTATAGTCATGGTAAACCCGAACAAATAATAATAGATCTATCAACACAATTAGAGAATAAAAGATATAATTACGAAGATGAACAATGCACTAATGATGAATACACTGAATATGCAAACACCTAAACGGTTGAAAAACAAGCAACAAACGACATTGTAGAGGGCGGATAGGTTAAAAAGGTGAAATCGATTATATCAGCCACACGTGGAAATCTATATGGACTAGACAACTCGATTAAAACAGTGCTAGTAGTGGGTTCGATACCCATACGCGGCAACTATTATGACTGACTCGGTCTGAGTATTAGTGCAAAATAAATAAAAAAATACATGAAATTTTTCTTGCATTCCCTGCATGATATTCAGATATTTTCTACCAGTCAAACTAGGTACTATTTATTACAGGAAAAGTCCTAGGTACTGCGAGTAAAGCGCACGCTTTGAAAGGTTTTTAAAAGTAAATACGTACGCAGGTCATTATTTACAAACAAAAATTTCTTGGCGTAGCATAGAAAACATATGCCCTTCACATGCCTAGCAAACATTGTTGTAACATTTATGATTAGTTGCTCCATGTCGCCGCAATTTGGCGAATTCAGTCACTATTACGGACCAGGAGAAATTTATCACTAACGCTATGGTTATTTAAATCACATACTATTAACTCACTAACCACACAGCATTGGGTAACTGGTTATATGTTACATTTTCTTTATTGGAATCGACCCACTTTGCAATACATATTATCAATTTTTGGATAGCTTAGTGTAATTAGCTTTGTAAGGCTACTTGAATCTTAGTAGGTACTGTCACTCCTTGTAGATACAAGGAGTGACAGTACCTACTAAGATTCAAGTCTTAAATGGTGGATTATTTCAAGTAACAAATATTAATATGATAAAAATCAATGATGACCTCTTTCTAATGAACTATTTTTTTTAAGATTTAAAGGTATATTTTTACTAGCTTTTCTTGAAATAGGTTCCTTTAGTGACTAAAATAGGCAAAATTTTAAGGAGCTCCGCAATCTAGGTTCCTAAAATCTAAGATTTTTATATGTATAAACAATATTTTGATGGCCTGATTGGCTCAGTGGCTAAGCGATTGGTCTGCTGCGCTAAAGGTTGCGAGTTCGATACCCGCACGGGACTAAAATTTATGCGATCCGCAGATTTGTGTCCCAAGTCTGGGTGTTTGTGTATGTGATATTCCATGTTTGTGAAACTTACCTACGATATAGGAGAAATTTCTAGTGAGAGGCGTCGTTTTATTTAAAAAAAAATTAGGGCGTACAGGATCTAGATAAATAAGGTCCAAGATCAAATGATTAGATACTTGGCACTGAATAGATAAAAGTAAATGGTGACCATAAATCACCAGCTTGATTACACGGTAATTAATGATAAAGATAACGGTGCTAACTATTATATGATTTGGTCGAATCCATATTAATATCAATAAACATAATTTCATTAATTATTCATTTAAATTGCAGCAAGAATATAAGTTTTACAATTTGTAAATTATTTTTTAATTAGATAACCATAATGGATTTTTTTATATAATGCATAATGCTACTGCTACTGCCACTACATTTAACACGTAGTTGTTACACTAAAAATTACAAGATTATTCAATGTTTAGATGAAGTAGGCGAATCCTAATTTAGTTTTAAAATCCGAAAACAAAAAGTAACTTTTTGATTAGGTATATTAGTGATTGATTTAGAAAGTATCATGAATGAAGCAACGTTATCATTTATATTATCATCATCCCTTATAGAAAATGGGGGTTGCCATAATCCCCACGATTGGCAAGCGGCTTGAGGATCGCAGTATTGGTGGCGGGTAGCAGCGTCTTCTGTAACTTCACCACCAATACTGGATTTTCCCTTAGTCGCCTCTTACGACACCCACGCCACGGGAGGAAAGGGGGTGGACCATTCCAGGCCAAATACCACACGGCATATATCAGTACGTTCCTACTTTATTGGTATAGGTATAACTCAAAAAGACAATTATTAAAGGTCACCTTACCACAGATAATAATCAGATAAATAAATTCACTTAATTATTATTTATTCAGCGCCAACGCCAACAAATTCTTTTGACTCACATGACATAATTAAATAGCTATTGTGCGACTTAATAAATGTATACCTATAAGGTACCTAGCTCAGTGAGTAATAAGCTCGAAGTTTATTACGTACCTACGCACTGTTTAAGCTTTTAATTTTACTACCATCTGAAATTTGAACTAAACTTCTTATACTTCTGTGTTTAGGTATTTAAAAAAACATTACATAACACGCCTGTATTCCAAAGGGGTAGGCAGAGGCGTTCATATTATAGTTCGCCCACATTTCGCCAGTAATGTTCTGGGTCCCAATGGAACAGGGGGCGAGTCTATTGCTATTAACCGAGCCCAAATCCAGACTCCGTGCTGCTACTGAGAATTACCTAATGGAAAAACTAACACGCCTGTATTCCCCAAAGGGGTAGGCAGAGGCGTTCATATTAAAGTTCACCCACATTTCGCCAGTAATGTTCTAGGTCCCAATGTAACAGGGGAGGGGGCGAGCCTATTGCTATTAACCGTGCACAAATCCAGACTCCGTGCTGCTACTGAGAATTACCTAATGGAAAAACCCAGTGACACTTTGCCTGACCCGAAATTCGAACCTAGGACATTATGCTCAGCTGACGCGCTTAGCGACCAACGAGGCTACATGAAAATTGCTTAAACCAGACGAAGCAGCTCCTTAATTAACCTAGTCCATTATCAGCGCAATATTACCCAACTGGCACAATTAGACGATTAGCCACGCCCGCGCCCGCTACGAATAACAGAACCACAAAGTTTTTATACTACCTATCATATAACATCTCTTCGTACCGAGTCGATGGACCATTTAATAATTCGATTACGTTCGCTTACAGCAATGTATCGAGTTAATAATCGAATATATTGTGGGTAGCGTTACGCTTGAGATACTAACAGTAGGCCGATATGTTTTCTGGTAGATCGGTAACGTTTTAGGGCGATGAATGTGTCAGATTGTTGGTTTATTCGTATCGTTTACATGTTGAACGATAAATAATCCGGATAGTTATACAAAGGAAATCGATTGAAATCAAAATGGTTTCTGTAATTTCGTTTTGGTCTCATATGGGTAGGAATATAGCTATCATGTTATGTGACATGTAGGTTGTAGGTACCTAAGTACAGCATTGGCAAATAAAAGCATCTTAGGGAGAGGTACTGATCATAAAAGAAAATATTATCACATTCAACTGACTTCACGTTCACGTATATAAATGGAAACTAAGCCCGATTGCCCGACTGCGATTGTTTGGTTTGTTAATAAGAGAATTATTTTAAAAGCACTAGGCCTCCGAATCTTACCTCCTTAAAGCCGTCTTGGTTCTTTTTAAAAGACAGAATTTCCCAAGACTGTCATACCTAGCTAAAAAGTCTGATAGAGAGCAGACCCACCAGCTTTATTGTATCACTATACTTCAACAAATACAAGCTAATACGACAAGAATGGTATCGTATAGTATCATGTAGGTAATCTAATACTCGAACAAGACTGTAAGACGAAATTTATAGACACTTGAACTTTTGATTTGACCGCAGAGACTTGGTAACATTTGAGTCTGTTTTATTGTATCTGTGTTATATAAATCATATTAAAGATTTGGTACCTTAGGCATAATTAGTGTTAAATACCGAAGTGTTTTAATAATAAAAGTTTTGTTTTTTTTAATAACGCTGCACAATGGTATTACGTCATGGATTTTACTTTGTACAAATTCTTACAAAATGATTTCTGTACATAGTTAAGTAAGTAAGGCTATAATCAATAAAAAACACAATACGCATTCAATTCGCTAGAATCTATCCATCTTAAGCAACTAATTAGCTACGGAATCCGGGTAAATCCTTCACCTATATTCATAGAAATCAGATTTCAACGGCGTGACTAAAAGGGAGACACTGTTTCATTGTATTATCAGAACATTACGGCTCTTGCGCGCTATATCTCGAGTTTCGTCAAATGTTACTTCGCGCTGTCGCACATTTTAGTGTCGCCAGCGCAAGGCGCCCCAAGGCCGATATAATAAAAGACGGAATCGACCAAAAACTGTAGCAATCGTTACGTAAACTGCCGAGAAAGTTGGGTGTGAGGTTGGGAAGTGAATAATCCACACACTCGGTCGCCCCATTAACCGGCCGAGTGGAATGGCCGCTTGAAACAATACACCGGACAACCGGTCATTATAAATACATAATGTTCACAACTGGTCTGCGGAACTAATATTTTAATTGGCGCACTAGTTATTGTAGAGTTTGATTCATGTCGAGACTATTTACAAAATGAGCTTACGTCACTCATTTCTCGGCAGCCGGTCACTATAAAGTAGACGGATACGCGAGTCTTTTTTTTATTTGAATTCTTAATTACGATTAATCAACGGTCCACTGGCCAGATTGCGGAGATTTATACACAAAGAGATGTAGATACAAGTATACAGACAAGTGTAGAGGGCGTAGCACGTCAACAATTACGTTAAATGTTTACTCTTTTTTTAGGTTTAGCAATTGTACAACATGAGATCTTACAGAGGTGCAGTCATTAAGCCGCCACCGATTTTATTTAGTACCTACCACGGTGATGCCGAAACGATTGGAGGACTATCTTAGGGTTTACCAAGAAGTCCGTGAGGCGTTGCACTCTTCAAGTGCAAATTAGCCCTGTAACAAAGGACTGTAATAAAAATGCGATTGAAGCTGATTCTATATCCATGAATATCTTCTTCAAATAACCTTTTTCAGGTTATCCAAGACGCAACAATAAAATCGTAATCAAGATTTTTATATATCGAATAATCGGATCATAAAATTCATAAAAATGCAGGCCGCTTTAAACGGAGCATATCTGCTCAGCAATAAAAATAAACTTTATAACCAAAATGTTTGATCCCCTTTCGGTTATGACATTTGTGTATTGCAAAAGATAAATACGTCATTCACTTATGCATTATTGCGTAAAGTGATAAAGGACAGTCGGCCAAACGATGCTGCTGAAGTCTCAGGGGAAATAAATACGTGTCTGGTGTCTGCTTCTGTGCAAATAATGATTTCTGATAACGTTTATCATGTAGGTATGAGTAAAGAGAACATGCAATACAAGGCCCTTTCCATAAACTCTCAAAACAAGACATTTTCCGTTGTGAAAGCGATACGCCACGCCACGTCTCGCTCCCATAAAGGAAAATGTCCTGCTTTAAGACTTTATGGTAAGGGGACAGCCCCTTTACCATGAACTCTTAAAGCTGGACAGTTTACGTCCTGCGAGCGAGACGCCACATTACACTGCACATAGCGGTGTCTCGCTTCCACAACGTAAACTGTCCAGCTTTAAGAGTTCATGGTAAGGAGGCAGGAGTCAGTTAATCTTTCTCTATTAAGGACTGTTTGAACTCTGTAGTGGGACAGATATAGCCGTTTGTGGAGAAATCATAGGGCGATGATACAAAGTTTAACTTTTTGTTCGATAGATGGCGTTGGGATCGAGTTAGATGGCGCTATGGTTTCGTTACACGGCATCCTATGTAGTCTAGAAATATTGATTGTAATTTGATTTATCCGGCTACGTCCAATAAGACCCCCCTCGGGGTCGTCGACATAAACCATACCGAAAAAAAAATAATAATTGTAATTTGTGCCAACACACTACACGACCGACGCCGTCGTATACTAAGATCTCGCCGTCGAGGTCCACCGCGATCGTTACCTGTTAACGTAAATAACCCTCCTGTCCCTAGTACAGCCGGCCCGGGGCCGAGCTCAAGCTTTTAAAACAGTCCCTGAATAATAAATCAGATCCAGCAGTCCCTTGTTGTTTTTGCAAGTTAGTCAGCGATGCACCGAGTTGAGGTTCGAGTCCCGCAGGGGGCGCCCTCGGTAGCATCGCTTAAAGTCTTATTTAGTAGTTAGCCTGGCTGGAGGCTCCAGAAGTCTCGCCGTTATCCGGTTACGCCCAATAAGACCCCCCTCGGGGTCGTCGGCACAAAATTATTTCGAAAAAAAAAAATTGTAATTTGTGAGCGAGAAAGCATTACTATACCGTAATTCGGGTTAAGTAAAATAAACTTAAGTAAATTATAATCCGGTAGTTTGATTTTCGTCATCAAGACCACCTTCGTTCAATAGCGATTTTTGTATGTTGATGAACTTATATTGCAATAATCGAATTCCCAAAGACATTAAAAAGTTGATGTTAATTATTTATTTTTATTGGCGTGAACACATGAAGAGAACATATAAAGGCCAACGGTGATGATGATGATGAAAAATCTGTCTTACCTCAACATCTGACTTTATAATAATTTATACCTGAGTTCTATGTGTGTTTTTATCATGAAATCATTACCTCAATCTTCAATCAACATGTCAGAATCGGATTAAATTCAGCAAAAACAGAGATAACCTTAACCTTTCAATGGCATCGGTTCGTAACTCGAACTTTACGTCTAACTCAATTTTTCATGAGGTTGTGTAGTTCATTACCAGAACGGGTTGAAATTTATAGCAAATTGTTTTTTTGTACAATAAATCTACTCAATCCGCTTAGAAACGATGGATGATGACATAGGAGAGTTGTAAGTTCACTCTTTGACCGTAATAATACTGTTCTCCTGACCGAATAACTGTCACGGCGACATATCTCATCAGAGACTAGCCAAATACGTAGGAGATATTATAGTGCACAAGTATGCATGCATACACGGTTGCACTTCCTATTCTCTCGGTCACATAGTTCGCAAGGACGGTAGACCAACACGACCGGAGAGTGATCAGGCGCAGAACCAACGGCTTCCGAAGCACGGTGGGATCTCGACAAGTGAAAAGGTTTACCCTACGGCAAAACTGACCGCGGCGAGCACGGCTTAACCTCGTAGATCGGCTGATCTGCGTTGTAGCTACGTAGCTATGAGACCCTCATTCTTTGTCTGAACTTATATTATAAAGAGATTGAGTGTATATTTTTATTTGTTATATAAATGTTAGACGTAGTCTTCGAAAATTTTCCAGTAGAGTAAAAAAAAATTCACCGAAATTAAAAATAGACATTCAGGGTGGACGTAGCGAGACTCACATTCATCAAGGAAAATACGCGAATTAAAATCCACGCTTGGCAGTTTCGGGTTGAATCTAGTCTATAATTAAAGGCAAAAGACTGACTATGTGTTAAAGCGAACAATGTTTTAGGTAAGATGATAGTTTGTGGTCCGTTTTTTGCAGTATCAGTTGTTTTCAAGATATCTTCAACTTTTAATTACTGTCTTAGCTCTAACCAGTTTACCTTCATTATTAAGACCAACGTTCTCTCTATCAGCGATCGTTAAACTTATTTTGGTAATTACATTTTCATGTAGGTTATCTGGAAGTCAGAGAACAATGTGCATTATAATTATAAAATTAAATACAAATTTAACTAGAAATAATGGCATTGCATTTCTACTTTAATCGCAACGTCGTCTGCTATTTGCAGCATGAAAACATGCTACGTTAGTCATTAGTGCATTTTCCAATCAATTTAAGATAACTTTTTCTGTTAAAAATGTAATAAATTAAATAACGAAGCTATAACTTATAGCTGTTGTGCTCGATTAATAATTGGGTTATCAATTTTGTCCTTTATATAAGTTACCCTAAATCGAGGTGAAATTCATTTACATTTTTCATCGCCTGAGAAACTGATAATATTATACAATTTATTATTTTAATTAATGAAGAAGTTATCAATTTATCACCTTTTAAATTAAATTACTCGGTTAATTCTTGTAAATGTCATTTGTAATTAATGTTATTTTATCGTGTTTTTATCTAATTAAATAGTTGTTGGACGAAATTCGTACGAGGTTTAATTCGCAATAATAATATTAAATAAATACATTTTATTTCAGACACAACCTATACGGTCATTAACAATTTACTTATTATCTATTGTTAGTAAGTACACACAAATCACACTATACTATACATCACACTATTATAAAGGCGAAAGTTTGTAAGTGTGTTTGTATGTTTGTTACCTCTTCACGGTCAAACGGCTGAACGATTTTGCTAAAATTTGGTATGCAGGTAGCTGACACCCTGGAGTAACATATAGGCTTTTTATCCCGTGAAAATGTAGCGGGCAACAACGCTGGGCGCAGTTTGTAAATTACATAAATATTGCCTGGGCTAGTATATCTAAGTGCATTTGTTATTCCCATCTCTACTACCACAGACATAAAATATTAAAATATCTAGCAACAGAAATAGGATACGAAGGCAGTGTGACACAATTATTCCGATCTGTTTCGTGCTTCTAAAGATTTATCTGGCCAGTAGTGATTGTAGCTTGTATTACCATAAACACAACCGACCTTACTCTGGTACTAGGTACTTATATAACTGCAACACTACCTATTACAGCGATTTATTACGCAAACAATAAAATGGGCTTGATTTATATGCGTATATTTATTGGCAGTTTTGTTTATTGACTTTCCATATTTAATGTTCTTTTAAAATTGTAACGTTTTATTGCTAGAGATATAATCATTTTATGGAATTTTATTTCGTCATCAGAGAAATGTAACTGCATCAGTATCAACATTATTACACTAGTATAAGTAGTGCTTGTATATTTCTTGCAATCATTACTCATTGCAGAACTTTGAATATAATCCTTGCAAGCAATCTTGTTTAATTTAGGAGTTGCGCTCTTGTATATGTATATAGCAATCACTCTAACTTTCATCTTCTGCCAATTTTTAGGCTCTAGAGCATCCTATTTAGTTGACTGATGCCGTAGATAACTTAACAATCGTGTGTGCCTTTTTTTCTTAATCATCATCCGCAGCCCAACTTTACCGACTGCACACTGCACTGCACTGCGACACGCACCTGTGCCAGTCTCATCCAGTTTTCACCCACGATGTCCACGTAATCCGCCCATCTCGCCTTATTGCGTTTTACTTTTGTTTAATGACATACGAATAAAACAAAAACATATAGCTACACAGTATTTAAGTTAGCTATTTAAAGACTATTAAAGCTACTTAAATACCTACTAGCTAGCCCTTGCCACGGTAAGACTTCCACTTATCTAGGTAAGAAAGGTAGATATCCGTTTTATTCTAAGTCTTCCACTACTTGGTCAGAATTACGCCTCAGATAGATAAACTCTTAGATTATCTAGATGGAGTCTGGCGCTACATTGAAACAAAAAACAACGTGCCAATTGTTTTTTTTTTTTTTGCATGAATGCGTGCGTAATGATACCAGTTGATAAACATTACAACTAAAATGGGGTAAATTGCCCAACGTGGTACAGTCCTATCTTTTAACTCGAAATAAAAATTATTTTTATATAATAGGTACATAATTATTGTGTTTGGTACTATTTATATATTATGAAGACAATGTTTTTTTTATTACAAGCAATTGGCTATGGCACTTTCTTTTTCTTACGGAGCTACAATTTTTCACGTTGGTTCAGTTCCAAAGACAATACATTTTCATGATAAGCGTGACCGAATTGTAACCCAGGGTTGGCTCCAGACGAAGGAACTCCTCAATGGTTAACAGTACAGACTCAACATTTTGTACACACATTTAACCATGATAGCTCTTCCTAAAACTCATCAACGATCAACAGTAGTGACTCAACATTTTATATGCACATTTAACTATAATATCTCGTTCTAAAGTTCACTATGATTTAAACACTATCCCCATGGTTAACTTCAGACGAAGGAACTCCTCAAATTTCCTCGGCGCAGGCACGTTATTAAGTATACACATGCTGGCGCTCATGTCGAATTTTGCAAGAGTCAATAGACCCGCCATCTTGAAATTCAAAATGGGTGGAATATTCGAAAAAAAAAAAAACAAGCTTATTTCAATGTACTACAATACACTTCGATTCGTAGAAAACTGAAGATCCATTATCCACCATAACATTAATAATATCGCCCTACCAGCATACCGGTCTCATGTGTAAATGTGGAAAATTTAGTTTTCACAGACTTGCCACACTTGCAAAATGGCGAATTTTTTTTTTTTTTTATTCCAATATTTGCAATAATTCATTATTCCAGAACTAATGATAATTTATTTAACATACGGGTGATAGGATACATATTTATTAATATTCAATCGGCCTCTGTAATTTCTACACACCTTAATAGCCCATTTCGCCATTTTTATTACGTTATTTTATGATAGAAAAACAAGCGTCTCCATTGACAACACAATTGACACTGTTGGCTTTTGGCGCCAATTGTGAGGAATAGGCGCTATAAAATACCGACGCTGTCAGGGTCTTGACACTCCATCTAGACATATATATAATCAAAGGATAAACTCATAAAAAAAAACAAAAAAAAGTTTTGTTCAAGAATAGAATCAACATCTTTAAGTTTATGAAACAATCAAATTGTTACAATCTGCAGCCTTGGCCTTATACAATAACTTTGGTATTAGATATATACAAAAAAAAAAAACATTATTTCGCATAAGTCATGAACAAAATATATATTAACTTGTCTAGTGTAATTAAGACTTTTGTTCGTATGACAAGCACTATTAGTGAATGGTTTCACTGCACCGGTCCAACTTTGCAGTCATTATCTTGATCTCGAGTTCACAATAAAGATATGAGCATAGAAAATTCCTATATGCAAATGGGGAGTCACATATTTAATTAATCCGCTTGTATTGCGCCTGATCCCTCTCTGTTCGAGTCGGTCTGCCGTCCCATGGGACTATGTGAGTGAGGAAATCGAGGGTGCACCTGTATTACAATATCTCTATCTGTGCTGCGCGAACACTTCTGCACTACAATATTTCCTGCTTAGTTGGCTGGCTGACATAGGCCGCCATGACCGAAATTCGATCAGGATTCAGGAGGACATTATTGTCTATGTTATGTACAAATCCTAATAGCTACAGGCCGCCGCGCCGTAACCGAAATTCGGTCAGGAGGACATTATTACACATTTATATCTCTCGCTGGTTTAGAGCATAATATTGTATTCTGTAGTTGTACTTTATACAGTTTTACTTTGTGTTTATTTTGATAACTAGGTACCTTTATGTATTTTTACTAGAAATTTTAGCAAACATCAAAATGCCAGTAGCCACGCCCCTATACAAGGACATACCGTGTCTGGCGAAAGTGAGTGTGCAATAAATTATAATCAACCTACCATCCGGCTTACTCTTTTCCTACCACTTCATATTAAACATCCTAGAATTTAGGTATAAAAGAAGATAATTTCCTTGGCAAATGAACGTGCCTTATAGGTCTAATGGTCACATGGCGCGACTGCTGACCGTGAGGTCCTGGTTTTGCTGTCAGCGTCGGGCAAAATGTTATCATTGAATTTTTCCATAAGGCAATTCTCAGTAGCAGCACAGCAGCAGGCTCCCGCCCTAACTGGCGAAATGGGGTAGTTCTATGGTAGAAACACGAGCGTGATGCTATGTTTTTATGAATACACGTCACTGGTCCATGTGTTATCAAAGAGGTGCACTGACGAAGTTTCCTTTACTGTTGTTCTTTGTTCACCTCGATAATGTCGTCAAATGTTGAATAAACAATCCTTTCGTAATAAGTAACAAAGGTTAAAAACAACACAAGTCACAAACGTCTTGTTAGCAAGCAACAATTGTGGTTTAGACAAAGAAATCATAAATACTGATTATAAGTAAATATGTAAAAAATGGTTTCATAATTAATGATCGCATTTATGATGTTTACATCATAGCACGTTTTTTATCACTTAGAAAGTCAACGGAGTACCCTTGTCTGTTCCATAACGTTATGAGAAATAACTAGTGCAATTTAATTTTAAGTCTCGTCCCACTGCGAGTTTCTCATGCCTCGTGGGTGCATTGCACTGACATAAAATATTACATACACAAACACCATACTCGGGACAAATATCTGCGGATCACACAAGTTTTTTTATCGTGCGAGAATCGAACCCTAGTACAGCAGTCCAATCGCTTAGCCACTGCCCCAATCAGGTCGTCAAGTCATCAGATAGTCACTGCGCCAATTAAGTATGAATTTAAAAATGTTTAAAATCTGGCATTTACCTGTGAAAACACGTTATTATCTGTGAAAAATCTTATCTATTTAATTATTCATTAACAAAGAAACATTTTTCAAAGCATGGTTTTAAATACATATTTATAAAACTGTTAATCTTGTGACTTGTCCCACGAATTTGAAACTTTCGACTTTGAATAATACTCAATTTCTTTTTGGTAAAAGTTAGTTTACGGTACTCGGCTAAGAAAGCAGCGATGGCTTTAAATAATAGAAGAAAACAAAGCTTAATTCACATGACAACGTGTTTATTATGGTATTTCCATAACATGCAGTTAATGCTTAAGAGGTGACTTATAAGATTTAAAGTAAAATCATGTTGGATAAATTAGTACATCTTTAAAGAATTATTTTGCATAAGGAATGAAAACGTTAATACCTATACCATATAAATAATAGTGAGTACATAATTCAATTTAAATACTATGAAATGTTATCGGTTTAACTTTTAAGAACATAGCACAAATTATTTATAACACATTTCACTATATGTATGTACACCTCTGCCTACCCCTTCGGGGAATACAGGGGTATCGGTTAACTGCAAGTAAGTATATGTATATTATACTTTATCATAGTCATGTTGCAAGTTTTGAATATTTCTCACGGTGTTATCGGGAGAGTAGATTTTCTTCTACTGGCAATGGGTCTATAGGTACATTTATAGAACTTGAGTCCTACTTGCCTCCTATTCTAACATGTACCTACTTATTGGACATGACTGTAGTACTGTCTAACACTGTCTGTCTTTGTATCAGAGCTGTTATTCCGTCAGAAGAACTACTTCGTCTTCCATCCATACATCCATACTTAATATTTTAAATGTGAAATCAACTCTGTCTGTTACACCTTAACGACTAAACCGCTGGACGGATTTTGATGAAATTTGGAATGTAGAAAGTTTGAGGTCATAGACTACAATTTTTTTTTATTCAATCCTTTACGGGTTTTAAATAGTTTAACGCGGGCGAAACCGCGGGCAAAACCTAGTTATTTATTTCTCGGCACTGCTTTATATTTAAAGAATACAATTTACAAACATATTACAAATCCTTGGTACTAAGTAGGTAAGTACCTCGGGCTTAACACGACCACTTTACAGTCATTGTTTCCGTTAGTCCTAACTTCTTGTACCATTAACTGGTTGCTGTACAATAACAAACGTTTCTTACCTGCTTCCTTATGCGTTTCTTACTTGTTAGTTTTAACTATCTATTACGCGTATGGAGTAGATTGGAGTTTCTTGTGTCTTCCTTTAAGCATGTCATTATTTTGAGTTAGTTACAGACAAGCCTGCAGTCGAATAAGCAAGGCAGTTGGGTTGATACCTAAACTCTTTAAATGTGTCGTTACCTGGAACATAGGAGGATTTCTTCCTCTCTAAGTTGTACTTGTTATTTCGTCGTTTTATAAAAATATTTGTAAAACGTAACAAATCACAATATTCACGACTACACTTGAAATAAAGGTAACGCTTTAATTGCCTTGCCAACCCAGCCTTAAAATATTGTAGGGTTCCAGCATTCCGGCAACCACAATAAATACTACAAATCTAAATATGTCACATAAAACACGAATTTGGTATACACTGCGTACTACCCACGACAGTTAACAAGTCTAATAAACTACAATGCATATTGTATATCTATATTATGTCATATATACCTATACTACACTATATATCTGTTTATACATAGTATCTCCAGTACATTTCCTTTTTGTGTGAGAGCGATCTCACAGTCAACAATGTTCCTTTTGTTGAATAAAAAAGTTGAACAATTAGCTTAGTATTTAAGCACCAGAGATCTTTGATTACTTGCAAATTAAACTTTTAAGACAAATGGAATGAATTCATACATCACAAAAAAATGTTAATCATACTTTGTGTGAGATCTTATGTAGATGTGGGCTTGTAAGGCTAGAGGAATATCATGTAGATTTACACAAAAAATTTGATCTCTCTCAAAACTTGTTACGAGTAAAATAGAAATCAAGGATATTCCCGGTAATATTACTGGCATTCAAGAAGCTTAGAATTAACATTAATTCGCTTAACTGCATTTGGAAGCTGTTTAACTTGAAATGATAAAATCAAACGAAAGTCGTCGAAACTTTATCTTACTTCTGACAATAATAATAGTACCTGTATAACTCATTATGTTCCAATCTTAGCGTACTTTACACTCAATTTGCAAAGCCAATATAATAAGGTCCGCAAATCAAGGCAGCTCATAAAAGTTATTTATTAATACCTCCGCAGATTGCTGCAATCATGATTGAGACTGCCAAGTTATGTGACGTTGATGAAAATCAACAAGATTTTACAACTTCATGCAATAATGTATGATCTTGCTTCAATGTCGTATGCGAGTAAGCTGTGAAAACGTAAAAGTTGTTGACATAATTTTTGTAAGAAATCACCATTTTTCCAACTCGGACATTCCTTACATGTACGTTATTCAACCTCCAAAACGTATCAATCTCAAATAATAAAAACTTGTACTTGTCGAAACGGCCTAAACTGGGGCAGCATTACTACGCAATGCCTGAAAGCCTTTTTACGTCTTCTTCGAGTTTAATGGTATTGCACCATTTTGCTTTCAAACGATTTCAGCATAATTTTGAAAACTACTTAAATCAAAGATGGCTGTACAAAGACCAATTAGGTAACTGAAAGTTGGTATTTACTAACTTTTAAAATATCGGGTTGTATGATTATCGTCATTATCATCATCACAGCCGATAGACGTCTACTGTTGATCAAAGGCCTCCCCCTTTTAGGAGGGGGGGGGGGGAGTTTGGTGGTAATGTTACAGAAGACGCTGCTGTAACTATTGGATACTTATAATAAAATTAAATAACAGCACGGTAATAGACGCGAGCAAACTCTGCTTGCGAGTGCGACCACGACCGGTGCAACTCGGTCAGAACGTCAAGTCAAAATTATAAATATGTGTTCGCGTTTATTCCCGCGTTGTAATTTAATTTTATCATAATATGTTGTTGTTGGTATCTGTTACGTTATGTTAGTACTCAGAGAAGGAACCATTTGGTATACAAAAAAAACAAGTAAGTATGTAATATGACAATGAAATTCTAAAACTAGTTGGCAGAATTACGTACTAGTTACGTACTTACCAAGTTTCGAACCTGCAACCTTGTAATTAAGAAGCCGGTAAGTAAACCTCCGGTCCACAAGGCCAAAGTAAGTATTATCATATTTCTACTTAACTCATAATTGGAATCAAACGTGAACAATGTAAGCATCGGTGCATAATATCCAATGCAATGGATCTACTCGCTGACTTCGTCCGCACGGAAAATGTCAGCCCCTATTTTCACTTTTCAAGTCTTCTGCATAGGAGTTATTTTTCTGACTGACTTTTGACATACTAATTGTCTTGTAGATATAGGTTATTGTGTGTGTAGGGAGTCGCCAGACAACAAGGATGGTAACAAGGTTGACATTCTAGGGTTCATACCGTAGGTAAATGGTCAGTGGGTCATCAATTATATTATTGCAGTCATCTTAGGGGCGGATTATTGTGGTAGCCATTATTACCGTTATAGAAGAGTGACAATTTAGCTATGATATGCTTACAAACAGACAAAGATAGTATGACAAAGTGACTTTCACATAATATTTAAAGACACCAACATTCTGCGCGAGAGGTGGTCTTATCTCCAGAGGCCCGTGAAACATTTAATAGCCCCCGCGGCTGCTAACAAACCGATACGATCTGGTAAACAAGGAACTGAGCGCCGGGTGGTCGGACTAACCTACAGGGCTGCATAGCAAATTTATTTGATGATAGTATGGAGTTGCGACAACGATACTTTATTGTTCGCGCGGAACATTCGTTTAGGACTGAATAGCACTGGATCTACTGAATTTTGTGGACTATTCTGTTCACGATGGCTAGTAGACTAACCATTATTTTATTTATTTCGCATTTTTAGTTACCTCAACGTATTTGTTGTGAGGTTAAGAAACTCAGACTTGAGTATCTCGTAGATAAATATCTAGCGCAAATGTATTGATGGGTCCAAGATGCCATTTTTCACACATCAAAATCACCCTTTGTCTTTGAAAGCACCCGCCTTCGCCTAATCTTTCCCCAATCGTTTCACACACATTCACAGATCACAGTCACAAGTGTAATGAATAGAGAACATTTTTTTCTACGCACAAACTTGTGCACTACAAAATGTCTTGCATTTAATAGCAATTCAAATAGGTCACCCTTAACAAAAATCGGCTATAAACACAAACAACATAAACAAAATCAACAATTATCTTACCTTTCAATATTTGCACTCACGACACAAAAAAAAACGAAAACGCAATTTGCTGAAACTTAAATCGAAGTAACGACATTGAAAAATAATATAATATGTCCCGTCGATATTTGAGAGGTGTTATAAATCACGAAATTGTACTGAGGAAGTAATTTTGTTTGAAACAGAATGTACTTAGCAAGCAACGTATAATTAACCAACTATTTTCTGCAGTAAACCCAAACAAAAAGCTTTGGAGGTATGAACCAAACAGTTGTGTTGGACGGCAATGTAAGTGGAGTAGTCACGCGAGCCAGACAACGATTTGCCTAAAGGTTATAAGTATTTGATTTTTTAATAACCGTTTCAAGAAATTACTTTTGTAATTTCCTTGGGAGACGGTATCAATGTGAAATAGTTTACGCTTATTTTTTGTCTATCAATGTTCTATCTAAGGTTGTATCCACTATAAGCTTTTTAAATTCATATAACAGTGTTTACAATTTAAAAGCGTTTGTCATAAAATTCTATAATATGATTATATTTAAAATTCAGTTTTTTTTTTATAAAAAATAGGTTTACCATCTACTTTATTTTAAGGTCTCGGGGACATATACGAAAAAAAACATAAACAATGATAGACAATACGACAACAACTGCAGCCCTATTTTGGTGTTCTAAATTCAAAAATATGCCAACACAGACAGAAACATGAAATTCGTAATGCAAATGTACCCGCTCATTCGTATCCCCGCTAGCTCAGACAATAAGCTATACAGCCTGATAAGGAGCAAGTGTACACGTTATTTGCAAATGTCAATACCTGACCCTATTATTGACCTCACAATAAGATTATACAGTGAAACGCTTAGGGCCGGGATATGTTAATGTGTAACTAATTCACCAATACTTACCGACTTCATTTGAGCCAATTTTGGTATTGTTCAGAATGGTATTTACATTATGGTAGTGTTGTTTCGTTACAAGTTGAACATTGTAAGAAATAGAGCATAGAATTGTGAATTCGTTCTAGGTAGGCTGGTTTTATTAAAAAAAAAGCAATACTAAGCTAGCCTCCATAATTTAATAACAAAAAGTAAAGCATCGCTTACTTTCTACTGCGGGGTTGCCAGTGTCAAAATTGCTTGAGATTCGATGCGAAGGCGATTAGGTAATTTACTTGGCTTTTTGCTGTTATATTTTTTATAGATGTTATTCTTTGGGATGCGTGAAATAAAAGCATGATTCGTTTTAAATCTTCTCATTCAATGTAATATTTACTATAAACAATATTCTTCAAGCATTGATTTCATATTTGTTTGTACAAATCTGATTGTAAGTCCTTCAACAATAACAAACCCTAATAAACATCAGCCCACAAGTTACTTACACGACTTGTTTACCAAGAAACCCTTCACGACCTTAATTTCATATTTCAAAACCATTAAATATCGATTATAGAGTTACCATCTAGTAATGACCATATATTATTGTTATTAACTTTATGGTATTCTGTCTAATATCATAACTTGCTAGACGAATATATAATTTACAAAGCTACGACTTTACATTTGCTAGATCATACTTAGATTTGTAGTCTTTGTTACGTACTTAAACAGTTCAATATGCTCTTTATCCTAACTATACATAAAAATATAAACTTCCTGAATGAAATTACTCTTAAATAAAAAGCAATTCATTATAATTACGTTGGCTGCTTACAGAACCTTGTGCAGGCATTATGGGCGGCCATTAAAGAAACAATGTAAAATTGACAAGCCGTAATTTTATCGCATGGTCATGATGTCATAATTCAATCGCCGTGCTCGTGTTAATCAATTGTTGGCTCCAAATTGATCACATAGATCATGTAAACGGGACAGGCGCAGTTGTTGAGAATAAGCGATCAATTACGGTTAAGTTTTAAAGGTACGGAAGAGTAATTTACTTTTCTAAGGTCAATCCAAAATATATTACACTACTAGCTGCGCTCCGCGGTGTTACCTACTACATTTTTGCGGGATAAAAAGCTAGCCTATGTAGGAATCCAGAGTGTCAGTTACCTTCAGACCAAATTTTAGCAAAATCGGTCTAGCCGTTTGAGCGTGAAGAGGTAACAAAACGCACAAACACACTCACAAACTGTCGCATTTATAAAATTAGTGTGATTGAAAGTGAAAGTAAAGTGAATGAAACCTAAAGTCGTACACGTACATATTATCACACCCAGCAGTAGTTTCAGTCGTAGACATCCTTAAAGGTACCCATCTCATAAATCTTGACAAAAAATAAAACCTAGAATCATTGTGTTACTGATTCTTAGCTTTAAGGAATAGTAATTTATTTTGCTTGATAAGCATAGGATGATTGGTTGATGTAAAAAAGAAAGCGTTCCACATCACTTTGATCAAGGAACTGCCTCAACCAAGTTTATCGCTAACAGTGACACCAGCCTTAATGTCGCTCAGCCTTTGTTACAGTCCATTGGTTTACATCCCGCAGCTATTCCAACTATGTAACCTTATCAAAAGTAAACGTGTACGAACTGTCCGAAGACTTCCAAATTATGTAGTTTAACGCTAATAGACGTACTTAACTAGTTAATAGACGCGACAGATCGCTGAGCAGTCTACCGCTATATTGTCTTGTTTTGTTTTACGACGTCATCTAACCGCTGAACTCAGAGACATTTAACGATTACTTAAACTATCACTCAGTAAAGGTTTTCATCGTGAAATCTTTACGTAGTGTCAGTTCGAGTAAACATTAACGTCTCTGAGTACGGCGGTAAGACTTCAAATGCACTAAGTGACGCAACGAGTCACAATAATCCATGCATCGTAAGGCGCAACCTGGGTAGGCTATCCCTAACAACCTTCTGACCTATTCTTGTAGCTCAACTGGCCACAAAGGAAGTTCCAAGACTTAATGAAAAATAATCACTTGATTTACTTCAGTACTTATATTTACTTCCTATCTACCTATCTATCTACTTAAGTACTTATATGCATAACCTCATTAGCATGTGCTGTGCAAAAGTTGTTCGCTATTAAAACTGAATCCTCATTAATGTATAACTCATCTCTACCCAATAACCCAAGTCAGGATCTACAATAAATATAATAAATAACCATAAAGACGAGAGACGAGAAAACTTACCTCAGTCTCCCCACCTCGTGGATCTAACGACCACTTGTGATAACAATTACGTACATTCCAGAAGACTTATAAGCTCAGTTTCTATTCTTAAAGTTTTGTTTAATTGGAGAGTATCACGACAGTACAGCACAAAGGCAAGCTGCCAAGCCGGGTGTCTATCAACCTTTATTCCAGTCCATTGTACTAACTCACGCGAGCGTCGATATTAGCTATTGAGTCGGTAACCTTAGCAAAATTAAGCGCACGACATTCAGTACCCCGTCGGCTGTTGTTGTCCAAGAGATGGGATAATACGGTCCGTGAAATATATTCTCTTATTAATAATCTCCTTCTTATCGTCATAACATTCTGTTGAAGTGTTCAGTGATCGGAAATGCATTTTAAAGTACATATTCGGCATTTTTTCAATCAAGGAATTAAATGATCACAGTTTATTTGCTTTGTGTGCTCCCATGCACAAAAATGTCTCAAGTTTAGAACAAACTAATCTGTTTGAATATCATAGGTACATTTAGATATAGGTAACACGACATCCATAATATCTTTTAAAAATGAATCTATCAATACGCTACGCAGACCCTTACGGATTCCCACACCACATACCCACGTCTACACTAATTAATACACATCCTTTTCACATAACTAGTGCTTACTGCGAAATACGACTAATAAGACGGAACTGTAGTACCCGGCACAATGAAAATACCCGCCTAGATCCGCGGTCAACTATCTAACACGAGATCTGACTCGGGGTCTCACCTTGAAACTGTAATGTCGACCTGTGTATGGTGGACTTGGCATGTTGACCGGTTATAGACAGCATGTCCACTGACAACGGTAACATGTTTAGCTTACGTTACTACAGTAACGTATGCGCACGAAATAGTTGATGTGTCGCCTGAAAATTGCGGTAATGTAGAGTATGATATGGATTGTAGAGGTAGGTACTCAACTGTAGAAAATATCAAACATGAATAATACAATTATAATTAACAAAGAACTTACCTGACCCTTTTATGTGACTAATTTATAGGTACTGTTACACACCGTTTATTGTACCGAGTTATATACTGTGCAAAGTCCATTTTTTTTACTTGAATTTTAGTGCATTCCGTATTATATATCCCTTAATGAAATAGTCAAGAATTACTATGTTTTATACCTTACTATACACAAAATACGTCAAATAACTAAACACTAAACTTTTACCGGAGCATTGCCCTAAGTGCCATACTTATAGCAATTACAGGAACAAAACCATAAGTTCACTGATCACACATATATCATTATATAACGTAGTGTAACCTTGTAACACAGGCTACATATATTTCATCGCATTGTATCAATGAACATATCGGCCGCGCATGACTCTCAATACGACATTAATTACTGTTTTTAACAATTCAAAACGCATACTTCAAAGCACCTGTAATAACGCCAACACTAATGTTAGAACAGCCTTCAAATAACAATAAATTGAAATGGTTCCTTTGATACAACCTACGAACATTACCAATTTATAATTAATCGGCTCGAGTTGTCGGTTGCACGCCCACATAAGTACTCGCGCACTTTGGTAAATCCGTGTGAGTCACGTACTAGAACCAAGGAGGTTGTAATGCTAGAGTCCTATCTTCCTTCTTCTATCAATCCTTCACGGTGGACAAGGCTGTCTCCATGTCAGCCTTGCTTGTCATTTGTCTATCTTGCTCTATATTTGACGGTAACTAATCAGTGTCTAAAACATAAACATGTAAACCAGTATTTAAAGTGGAAGGCAAAAATTGCATTGCGCAACTCAAAAAAGAATTTTGATTTAGTTATGTGCTCTCGCTCTCTCCTTTATTCAGATTTTCTATTATACTGACATGAATAACACCTCTTGATTCTAACAACTTGTTACCAGTCTCCTACATCTGCCAGTCATTTCAAATTTCTCCAAGTACTGATGAGCTTAGAAACTACCTGCCTCGCTAATTTGTATTCATTAATTTTGGGCACTAATTTAACGATACGATATTGATATAATATGATAAGTGGCACTACATATATTTTATAAATAAATAAGCCTAACTTGTACCAAACCTAGACTAACCACCCGTACCGTGTGGTATCCGGCCTAGAATTGACCACCCCCTTTCCTACCGTGGGTATCGTAAGAGGCGACTAAGCGAAAATTCAGAAGATGGGCAGCAGCGTCTTCTGTAACTTGAACACCAACACTGCTGCGATCCCCAAGCCGCTAGCCAAGCGTGGGGATTATGGCACCCCCCCCCCCCTTCTAAAAGAGGGAGGCCTTTGTTCAACAGTAGACGTATTCCGGCTGATGATGATGATGATGAGACTAACCAATCACAGTAATTTTTTACGCGTTTGGTGAACAATTTAAGGTATCTCAAACTTAGTCCTTACAGAAACTCGATCGAGGCGCTTACAAAGGCAAACCAATTTTGGATAAGATGCTTATAGCTGCATTAAAATTTATAATTGAGCAATACATGTACTTTGTACTATATAGTTTGCAGTATTGAGTACCCATAAATCGATTTACATGAACAAAATAAACATTATCATCTTTAACACACTAGATCATTATCCAATACTGATACGAAAGCTGCTAAATAACCGGCATAGCAATGAGCATCGAGCACCCCAATTATTTCCCTTTCATACAACCAAGGTACTGATATAATAATGCAATATTTTTTCGTTAACACGGCCTGACGCGTGAAATCCTGTTTGAATAATATTTTCCTCATAAAGTGGGCTCGTCCGTAGAACCGCGGGCGTAACGTAATGATATTTACATAATTAAGTTAACTGGATATTGAGTGATAAGCGATTTGATTACCCAACACTGATTTATTTCATAACAGTTAAATTGTTTTATTAAGTATAGATGTGCCCGCGACTCCGTCCGCGTGGAAATTCGGAAACAGCAAAAGTATTTTTAAATTGTTTTTAATATATTAGCTAAGTTTGAGCGAATTTGATTTAGTAGTTTTTACGCCATGCCGTAATATTTTATTACATGTATAGCTGTTGCCCGCGACTTCGTCCGCGTGTATTTCGGATAAAAGACCAGTAGTAAATTGAACTTTTAACAGAAAAAAATACCTACCAGGCAGGCTTTTTTAAGTAGGTTAAAAATCTTTAAAGCACTTATTTAACTAAGAATACTTTCCGGTATTTAAAAAAAAACCGCAAAAATTGAACGGTAATTACGGAAGTTACAGAAAGTCTATTGAAAATAATATATAACTGAAGAAGAGAACATAAATAAATCCGTTTTGTGCGTTTCTGAGTTTCTGTACATTGAAACTACTCTAGAAAAAAAAATGCCAAGGATAAAAGACAACCGTGACGACCTGATTGGCGCAGTGGCTACACTGCACACACACATTTTTTTGAGCGCGAGCGATTGGTTGTGGGTTCGATTCCCGCAAAAAAAGTGTGATTCGTAAATGTTTGTCCAAAAAAAACTAAACAAACTAATTATTATTATTATTTAATAATACCTACTTTAAACTTATATCTAAAAACTAAGTATCTGTATTTTTAAAATCTAAAGTGCGCTTATTCCAAGTAACTTAATGCACTGATAGCCGAGTGGTATGACCGTTAGACTGTTAAGTCAGATGTCGCAAGTTCAAATCCCGGCACACACTAATGTCTTTTCGAAGTCATGTGCTTACTATAATATTACATATAGCGGGTGCAACCAATGCTGCTTATAGAAATCTTGTCAAACTAACCTCCATGCACGCTCCGGTTTGTCGTGTGTTGAGACACTTTGAAGAAATGCCTAACGATCAAACACGTTATTGTGGCTAATTTATAAAAGATAGATATATACTATTGAAGACTTTTTTGTAGATCTTTTGGAGACCATCATCTTTGTAATACATACTTTTGGTGTATGATCAACGAATTCGAGGATAAGAGCTCGAAAGCGCATTTTCACCCGACTTGCTTCAAATTTATCATTACTGCTCAGTTTCTATGTGTTTTAGCGTTATGTTATATAGCCTATAACCTGCCCAGGAGTATGGACTACAATCGTACCAAGTTTGGTTAAAATCCCTTCAGTAGTTTTTGACCCATGCGTGCACATACAGACAGACAGACAGACAGACAGACAGACAGACGGACAGACAGACAGACAGACAGACAGACAAAAAATTTACTGATTGCATTTTTGGCATCAGTATCGATCACCAGTCATCCTCCAATATTAATTTTGAATATATATTCAATGTACAGAATTGACCTCTCTACAGTTTTATTATAAGTATAGATGTAAGTACGATAAACCACACAATCTATCAACTGGGAGGTATCTTCTCAGGGCTCTTTGCTAACGATAGACGAACCAAACCCAAACCATACTTACTGCAGTCGTATGTTTTGTACAAATGTGATCAATTTTAGCACCGTTTATTGTAACTTTTTATACTACGTACAACAAATTTTAAAAGAGTAACTATGGAGTTTCTTGCCGGTTCTTCTCCATAGAAACGACTTTTTGGAACCGAGCAACTAGTTTTGACGTTTTGTAAGTGCTCTTTTGTAGCCTATATGAAATAAAAACATTATGACTATGAAATGTTTCGGACAGTAATTGGGCAGATATAGGCTACTTTACATAGGTCAAATTGCTGATAAAAGCTATATAAGCTATTTAGTTGAGCACTCATATTCTCGTAACTTCGTAAGTAAATTGAGAACCCAGAACTCAGAAAAGAACTTTTTTGTGGGGACATCCGACGTCCTGGGTACGGAGGGCTATTACCGGCTAAGACCCCAGGGTGTCCTCCAAGCTACCTTAGGTCGAGGTACGCGGGATCTGCGAAAGCTGCACCGCATCAAAATTACAAGCTGTATGACATGCATATTGCACTGTGACGTCATAAAAATGTCGGGCTTCCTCTTAGTTGCTCAACAGAGGAGCTCGCCGGAACGCAGCGCACGCGAACTAGCGTGCGGCCATCATATCTACTCTATGGCTCAATGACTCAATTGAGCATTATGCAACCTTCCAGCTGATGAGCCTCAGAGATACAGCACGTCTTCAAGATGTGCGCATGTATCAATGTCATCGGTAATATCGAAGCTTTACAGATTTTATACAAAAGTAATCTTAAATAATTGGTTACTTCACGCAACATCGATTAAATCTAAGATTATGTAATAATTTCTAGTATGCAGTAATTCACACATTTTTCATGTTTATATCTTTAAGTCAGGGTTAAGGAAAAAGATGGTAATCCAAACAAGGACAACCCAATAAAGTAACTGGTAATCAATATTATTTCGAGCTCAGTCCTATATTTGTATATTGACAATTTTTATACTAGAAAAGCCAGTGACGGGCTACGAGGAGTCTGGGTTGGAAAATAGGAATTAATGTCTACCTAGTATTGAAATTCACTGCTACTTTAGTCTTCTACGCATGTCAATAAATCAATAACTCAAAGAGATAACAACTGAACACTGTAGATTAATTGATTACAGTCACTTTACACAATAATTTGCAAACAACATCCAACGCACAGTGACCAGACTGCAGTTGAGTCACTGAAAAAACATTTATAAGGAAAGCTGAATTTATTTAAGTCAATCAAGATCACCTATTTCGTTCTTTATGATACTTTACATTTTAGTACGATGCGATGTCTCAAGGCATAATAAAATCGTAGCGTATTTATTATACATCAAAAGGTTATCTGCAAATTTTAAATATTACAAAACTCTGTCCAATGCTTCAGAACACTGTCTATAAACTTCCTTATTTTCTTCTTATTTTGTAGGAAATTCAAAATAATTATAATATGTCTGAATTTCAATGTAACTTTCAACAGATTCCGAGTGGTGTACTAAAACTGCTGAGGTGTAAACAGCCTCATTCAGAGCATTATTTTAGCTTCCTATTTGTGACCATTGTTATTACCCGCGCTTCAGGTACCTACTACAATGAATGAATGGCACATTTTGGCACATTGACACGTTTGTGAAAAATGTGAAGCATTTCACGGTCGCAAATACCAAAAGGATTGAATGACACATTCTACAGCGAATTGTTCAAAGCTGAATCGCACCGTTCGCTTCCGCTAAAAAAGTTACCAGTAGGTAAATTTTAATCTATTTTGCGGAGTTAATTCAATCGATTTTCAGTTTTTTTATAATCTAAAATCCTGAAAAAATTACACACGTAATTAGAGATGAGAGTTAGAGTCATTTGGAATTCTCGCATCTTAAAATGGTTATTGTGTAACATTTTGAGTAAATAATCGGAGAAAACGTTATTACCGAAACGAAATGCATAAGTTTAAGAGCTAGTATTACAAACCTTTTCATGAGTTTAATTATATATCTCCACGTCTTCAACAAATGGACGCAGACCTGGCTATGGATCTAATTATACACCATATTTCCGTGTCTATTGAGTCTACTCCAAAGTACATTATCAGAAGCCCGTATTAAACACATATTCACTAATTGCAGATATTATTAAAATTGTAACAATTTTATTACAATTATAACTCTAAAGTGTATTTTACGAAACAGCCGCAACAAATATTGCTTTTAGTGATTACGTAGGTACCTACTAAACAAACTAATTTTCATATTTATTCATTACTTGAGCTGTGCCGGTAAAGTATCATGCCTAACGAGTTATGACTTATTTTGATCGTGGAGTGATAATGTATGCAGTCTTAATACACATAGCTTGCATAAATAACTGCTAATTGCAAAGCGATTTCTTATAATTACGACTGAAATAGTGCTCTTTTTCATATTAGGGTGGAATGCGTTATACAATTTAAAAATTTCCTTCTATAGACGAAAAAACAAGTCGTAAGAGGTGACGGACACAATGTGAATTCAATTAATGGTAATGAGCTGGCTACCTTTTTCATCGGAAATATTGATGAACCATTGTCAATTTCTGTATGTATTAAATTCAAATGAAGATCGACATCTCGTTCAAAGAAAATGTCTATTCGGTAGTCAGTGATATTTTGTTTAATATGTCAGTATAAACAAAATGCTACGGAAATCATTTTTTAGGATCGAAATTCGGACCAAAACAATAAACTCAGTACCCTACAACGAAAAATGTTATCTTCGCGACATAATACACAGATTGTACATTAACACCGAGTAAATAAGTTATCCTCGTCTAGATAACGACCCACAGCCAATTAATTTCAAAGATTGATTAAGAAACGTACAAAATCAGGCCGTTCAAAAGCCCTTGCACTTTCGTGTCACCTCGTTTATGTTATTTCGAAACGGAATTCCAGTTTTTAAATAATAATAATAATTGGAGCAAAATTCTCAAGCAGTTTGTTGAAAGTTTTGTGTTGCGTGTGCAAACCAGACAGTACTACATTCACTTACTTTTGTTTTAATGCTAATTATACACTTTTAAGTAGGTGTTACGCAGTTTTTACGCAATTCATATCGATCTGATTTTAACAAGACTTTTTCGTTAACTGTGTTACATTATTTCATCATTTTACTCTGTACATATAAATCGATGTCAATACTTTTTCGCCCTGATTAATTACTCTCAAGGAGATACCTAGCTATATTGGATTCAATATTACGACAAACTTTACTTAAATGACGTCCTTAAAAGCTGTTTCATGAAGAAAACAAGCTCTTGGTTTCAATGGTCTTAACTATTCATGTTTTGGTCTAGCATTCATTAACTGATACTTTAAATAATAATTAATAGGTATCATTATGACCAATGCGTAAAAAAATCACAATATGGATTCAAGAATTTTGCATGAAATTTTTACGAGGCTGCCATAACCCTTGTTACTTATTAAATAATATATTTAATTTTCTTATAAATACAAGATTATATTTGAAGCCGATTCCAATAAAGAGAAAAGGCTTGACGGATGTCAGTCATGATCATTGCTTCTTAAGTGAGTTGTGAGTGAGTTATGCTTTACGATAACGTAGCATGCACAGACATCATAATAATTGATCTCCAAGTAACTACAGCTCATTAAATCTGCCTACTTGAAACGCCCGGCGACGTCTTGAACTTGAGTTCAGTTATGACTAAAATATTTTATGAGTATTAAACCGTTTTAAGAAGTTGGAAAGTTGGCAAGAAACGGTAACCGCTGCATCTTTGTATTTCATATACGTATTATCACGAAATTTTATTATAATGTCAACTTTCCAAATATAATGAAAAAATATACTGAATATGTCGACCAAAACGCTCCAAAATTATGATTTTTATCTTTATTACGGCTCCATGGGCTATACAACAATTTAGATATTTTATACACGAATAAAACTGATTAAGCAGTAAAAAAATTGTACACCTACACACAATATGACGCTACGTACAGTACGTACGAGAACATAAGTGCTGAAAACAAGTGTGTCTAAGGTGTTACTCGTAGGTGGTGATTTAACACTAATAAATTGCTCCGTAATTTATGGCGTGATTGCCTTTAATAGAGCAGCGCTTATTTCTGAATAAAATACTCGAGAATTTCCTATAAACTTGGCATAAGTTATTTGAACCTGTCGTAGTATCGTGCTGTTAAGAAAATGGAGCTCAAAGTTGATGTCACCGAGGAAAAGAAATATAAGGATTTCAATGGAACATTCAAATTGTGCGCTTTCTCGCTGGCGTTCGCTTTCCTATACCCAAACAGAACAACTGCTCTTAAAAGATGTATAACTATTACCCTGATCGTCACTTTCTGCGGTGGCCAACTATTTTGGTTCATCACCTACACATTCAAATGTCTCTACACTTTAGACATCTACAATTTCGCTAGAAACATGACATTGGCCGTTGTTCTCGTTCTTTTCTTCGTCAAAACGTATTACGTGATTTACGCGACTAGCAAATTTGCACCGTTACTGGACAAAATATCCGAGGATCTTTTAGAGGCCAATAATTTAGAAAAAGAATATCAAGATCTTTATGACGAGCATATCAAAATAGCTAAAGTTGGAGAGATTTCCTGGTTACTGATACCGACAATCATGAGCGCCTTGTTTCCTTTATACGCTGGTTGTCTAATGAGCATAGAAAGTATTCAAACTGACGACTATGAGAGGCGCATGGTACATGACATGGAGCTGCTTTTCGTGGAAGATATTCAGAGTGAATCGCCCTTTTTTCAATGCATGTTTGCGTATAACTGCGTACAATGCGTTGTTCTCGTACCCAATTACTGCGGATTCGACGGCTCCTTCTGTATAGCAACAACACATCTCCGTCTCAAGTTAAAATTGCTAACCCTTAAAATACACAGTGCATTCAATGATTCGCGGAACCGCTACGAGTTACGAGCGAAAATGTGTGAAGCAATCAGAGATCATCAGGACGCACTAGACTTTTACGTACAGCTGCAAAATGTGTATGGGCCTTGGTTATTCGCCGTGTTTTTACTGACTTCCTTTATGATATCATTTAATTTATACCAGATATATCTATTGCAACGGATCGACCCCAAATACACGTCATTTGGGGTGGTCGGCGTCCTCCACATTTTCTTGCCTTGTCACTATGCGAGCACCTTGACAGCGGTAAGCCGATTTATTTTCTCAATTACGTTCGTAGGCTGTTTGTATACCCGTAGGCAAGTGTAAATCGCCGGAAATCCTCTAAAGTACACAAATTACTTAATATTATAATTTTCGACCATATAAACTAATAGTATGGATATTTAATGGTTACATTCAGAATTGAAGTTCTTACATAACTATTTATAGGAAAGCTACTAGAACAATACAATATGTCCGAATAGATTGCACACGACAACAATATAATATTATTTCTTGCCGACTGCTCGAAATAAATAACAAGCGTTTATCAGTAGCCAAGCATTATCTAATGATAATGAGAGTATGAGTGAACCTATTAACTTAGTGTTTATGTAGTCAGTCTATCAAGATGTGAGAACAAGCAATAATTCTGCTGTGATTTATAGCACTCGTGTCGAAGTCATATCGAGACTATCTACCAGTTTTATATGACCAGAACACGAAATCGTGATTTGTATACAATAAAAGATGCTTTCTCTTTGAAATCTATTATGTTATTACTTTATTAGTTACATACATGTCTACTCCACCTGTTGTTAGAAACTAAAATAGCACAGATTCTGTTTGTAATGTTGGTCATATTTGATGTCGTTAGTAGAGTATAACCACTAGCTTTGTTAGCGTGTCAAATGTCAAGGTCGCACGCGCAACATCCGAATGTCGGCCGCGGTTTTGATTGAATGCAACATCAAAATATTGACAGAAATAGATTGATAGATCGAAACTCTAAATTATTTTCACTATAGGCTTACGGAAGGGAAGGGTTAAACTTTACATACTTAGGTAGCTGCTTGCATCGCTATCGTTTTTGAAGTAACAATGCAACATGTAATTAAATGGATTGACAGAAAAGAGTCTAACTCTCGTTCTTTTTACACGACTGCCTAAAAAAAGGAGTGTAATGTTTTCAGGGTTCATGTATGTATGTATGTATGTGAGTTTCTTTATTCGATATAACGTGTTTTTTCACTTTTTAGTTCGTTTTTTGTCATGGCAGTCGTGTTTTTAAATTTTTTTAATTATTATTTTTTTTGTTTCAGAGTGGTGATGAAATCCCTAACGACATCTATTTGGTCTCATGGGAAACATGGGGAGATCCTGTGGCGACGAAGCTGCTAATATTCATGATAGCGAGGGCACAAAAAGAATTAATTGTCACCGGCAGCGGTCTTGTAGTCTTCAACATGGAACTTTTCAAATCTATTTTACAAACTTCTTATTCGTTCTTCACTCTGATTACTGCCTGAAGCAGAAGAAAGGAAGAAAATTAAGAATCATGCACTTTTAGTTATTTATCTAATATTTAAATATTGAACAAAATCAACGAAGGTACGAGACGGGGCATCTGTCAGGACAGGTTGACTTAAATCTGCTTTGGCTCCTTCTTCAAAAGGCCATCACAGACGACCTGCATTGTACATATCGACATGAAATTATGTTATTTGTAAATGTGAGCATTGTGTAGGTCCTTTTTTTTTCTTTATTTACAAATTCTTTTTTTTTTTTTTTACGTGTCTGACGGTTTGAGTATTTCATGCGGCCTACCCAAATGTCCTTCAGATGGTACGAGACGGGGCGTCTGTAAGGACAGGTCGACTCAAACTCGCCGTGGTTCTTTCCTAAAAAGACCTCTTTTCAGACCACCTACACTGTTCTCACATAAATTATTGAACTTGTCTGGACTTTAAAAGAGACCTTGACCCCTGAGTTTGTTTCGGTATTTCTTCTCAGAGGTAGTCAGGAAATGCCGACACCATCATTCTAACTATTTTATAAAAAAATGACGTGTAAAAGTGTTTTTTTGGAACCTATTTGCTGAAATAAAATCATTTATCATTTATCATTTAACACCAATACTTACTAAATTAATCAATTATTATTTTATTATATGGCATTAAAAGACTAAACAGTTTTTTCTATTAAAATAAGCATTTACCAAAATCACACCAGTACCCCCAACAAAAGAGTTCTAATAAGAAAAATCGCTCGATGAACCGCTGGGGAAGAAAGGTTCTCGAGTAGCGATGATGATAAGCGATGGCGATGATTTTATTAGGTCTGGTCAATAGATCGGTTAAGTAGGGAGAGCTCTTCTCCGTAGAGCTACCTACAATACGAATATATACAATAATGCGTACATTACTTGCACATTATTTTTGTCTACCTAAGTCGCACGAGCACCATGAGCAGGGCATAAAAGTAAATTTAAAATGAAAAAAAAATCAAATTAATTGTTTACGTATTATCTTTGTTATCTTTAGTACAACAAAGGTATAATCCATACCTTCCATTATGTTCCATATAAAAGGGTGACTAAACCAGTTTTTATAATTGTAATTATTATAATTGTTTTTATCAATTAAAACCATCGCATATTTAAGCCATTGTTGAGAATGGTCGTAAAACAATAATTAAAACTCAGAGGAAGAGTCACAGTAGGTAGAAAATATAATACCAAGTTATTTTTATGTAATGTATAGGAGTAATCCACAACTTCGCCCGTAATTCATTTTGTCCCGCGAAGCCCTAAATATTTTTAATTTAAAAATCCTAAGTTGCTCCTTAAGCATTAGCTATCTTTCAGTGAAAGTCCTGTCTAAAACGGGACAGCAGTTTCAGAGATAAGAAGAACATTTTCGCAACTCAATATCCTTTAACTTTAGGACGAAATAGAATCTAACAGACTGATATATTGTCTAACTGTAGAATTGGTTACTATCTCATGCTTCTCTCTGCTACGAAATTTCCATATTAGATTTATAGAGAGGCGTAGTTAAATTTTGTAAAAACATGAGGATACTCAAGATATAAAACTATTAAACATACTTATTAGAAATCAATAATACGAACATTTTGAATGATCCTCTTTTAAGTCTTATGCAATCTTAATGTACCTATGGATTAGCAATCTATCTTGGCTTTCGATTAATGTTTACTAACAGTGCCAGTAAGAGTGACAAGTAAAAATACGAAGTTATCAATCTATACAGAAACTTACCGTTTTACTATTCATGGTGCGTAGTAGGTAACAGGTTTATCCTACACACATCAATAAAAACTTAAGCCTGTATAATGTTAAAAGAAAATAATAATAATTATATCTTAGGGCAACTCACACACGGTCATCTGATCCCAAACTAGGCAGAGCTTGTATTATGGCAACCAGACAACTGATAAACATACTGATATATTTCTAAATACACGTATAGATAAATTACACCCAAATGTGTGAAACATTACGACTCTACTATTAATCCTCCTAAAAATGAAATGAATGTACTGCTACGAGGCTACGTAATCTTATGGTTAAAAGTTTTGAGATTGATTTTTTAATATGGTGCAGCGATTCACCACCGTCAATGATTTTGTAGTGAATTAGGAATGAGTTCGTTGGAAATGTGTCTATCATAAGGCCTGGCTGATGTACTCAATATAGGTATATGTCTGATTTTATTTGCTTTGCAACAAAGGACATGATATAGTTATTATAAACTGTACGTTTGCAGTCGAAAATTATATGTTTATAGTCTAGCAAATTGAAATTACTGTTGACAACATACATACGCCTTAAGCAGAGCTGTTAATTACATTTAATTAAGAGAGCGTATTACTACTAAATAATAGGAATATAAAACTACAATTTCACTATGACCAAGCGCATTCTGTATTAAAAAATACTCCTGTAGTTATTTTTAATATTTCATTGTGAAGACGAAACCTCTCGCCTAAGTATGTGCGTACGCATTGTACGCTTACAATTACGTAAAGGCTTCCTGGTTTTTGTGATTTTATGATTTTACATCGTTTTATGAATACTAATTAAAGTTATTAAAATGAAGGTTCCGTATGTATTGTTTCTTCTTGACATTAACGATGTTTAGCTTAATTCGTAATTAAAAATTGTATTGTATAATCATGTTACCGTTACTAATTTGATGATATTTTTGTTGATTCTACTGCATATTTAGATTAACTAGATTTTAAGTGAAGAGTTATATGTGCCCAGTTTAAAAATGATCAGAAATTTTACAAAAAAAAAGGTGGACTGAAGTCGCTTTATACCTATACCACAAAGATTTAAAACTGAATTCCGTTATAAATATCTAATGAATTTAAACCTCCTAAAAAACGTATTTATTAAATTTAATTTCAAGTAAAAAAATCCTTTTTAGGGTCTAAGTATTTAAATGATTCAATCGGTGGTAACTGGCGCGTAAGTCGTGAGTTGGTGTGACGTAATAATCGGAGCACAGCGGTACAAGCTGTGGGGTATGATAGCTATCGCACGCCGTCGATAGCAAAAGTGTCTGCCGACCCTGGCGTGCCCCCTCTCTGCAGGTGGAGGGGCAGTGCAGCTCCCTTCACCTTCGGGCCGCACGCCGCGCGCGACCAATGACCGCCCGCCCCGGCCCGGCGAAAGGTTTTATATACAAGTGGAATTCGCACTGCCAAATTGCTATAAGTCAAAATATAGGGTAGTCGGGCGGTTGACTCGTTCGTAGAGCAGCCGGCGTGCGTGAGCCTGTACCGACGTCTTGTATCAACAAGTTAGTGCACTCGAACGCGTTATACGCGACTTGGGATTATACGCGTCCTGAAAACTACAGCCAGTGGGCAAATGCAACGGCACTGGAAGCCTTTGTAGTATATCGTTTTATAGAGGCATCAGACTTTGTGTGTTAACATGGGGTGCAGTGGAAGATATTATTTTCTGACTCTGGTTTTGTGCGTTGTGACTGAACTTGCGATCGGTGTGAGTGTGACGGCGAAGAGAAAGAAAGGTAAATAAACACATTTTTTTTATTAATAATTGTCTTAACATTTGCGCAAAATGCGATGTTTATTGTGTGAAGTAAATACTTTATCTTCGTATTATCGTTTATGAGGGGCTATAAATTCTTCGTTATGCACTAAAACGTATATTAAGGCCTCACCTCGTGCAGTAGGTAGATAAATGTGCAGATTTCGTATTGCAGCTGTGTGTACCAAATGCGGCCACTGTTACACGGTTTTGGGTCGTAATTCGACTCTACATGATTTTCATAATACGTACCTAATTATTATGACTATTCTTCTATGTGCAGAATTCATTTTTCTTTTAATTAAGTACCACTGCTACGTAATAAAATCTAAGTTTTTATCATTTAAGTAAACTATTAATTTATCTGTCGCTTCATACGGATTTAATAGTCTAGAAGGAGAAACCAGATCTTTTGGAAGCTATACATGGGCGAGAAGCAGCAGTGTCTCTATGGCTACATACATAAGTAGCAAAACAATATTTCATTGACACGGAGCGTTTTAATATTTTTAAACCAATTCAAGGTACAAATATTATGACGAGTAACACTAACCGTATTAAAAATAAACGCCGAACCCAATTTATACAAGAAAAAAAACACTGCTATTTAATCTCTCAAACTGACAATGAAACAAAATAATTTTAAATGCATAACTTTTTCTTTAAATGACTGACCGAAAATGATAATTACAAAAACTAGCAAATTTTCAACTACAGCA
The DNA here is from genome assembly GCA_905340225.1 of Abrostola tripartita. Lineage (NCBI taxonomy): Eukaryota > Metazoa > Arthropoda > Insecta > Lepidoptera > Noctuidae > Abrostola > Abrostola tripartita. The sequence goes on from HG996491.1 coordinate 4,569,481, forward strand.
TGATGCCTAAAAAATCAGAAGCGTTCATATTCTTTCACACTAAACAAATTTTACTCCATCAAATTCAAAATTTCCTTCAAATTACCAGTCGAAACAGTTAATTACAACAACCATTTTTTGTACTCTAGTATGATGTAAAAAAATATCATACTGTACTCATATGTACTGTTATTCGTCTGTGTTGGTATAATTCAATTATGTGTAGTCACCTTGGCAACTAACATTGTTTTATGTATGTTATTTTACATATAAAAATACTTTAAAACAATGTTACCGTTGTATTAACTGTTGTTTTAAGTTTTTAGTGTTTTTTAACTAGATCGCTACAGGTTGGGTAAAGAATTGGGTTACAAACTAAATTGGTATTCTATAGAAGCTGTAGGAGCTACAGAATACAATAGGTTCCGTTCTCACGAAGAGCGTGACTAACAGTCAAAGAAAACTCTTCATTTCCTTATTTTTACCGACAAAGGCAAAACTACGACTAAGGTAAAACTACCGAGATTGTGTTACTTTAAAAAAGTAAATTTAAAACTGATAAATACTTTTATAGAATTTTTGTCACTTACGAGGAATTTGATTTTGGAATGAAACTATATTTTAAGATAAAAATGCGGCAGATTACAAGGTATAGACGAAAACAATATATTATGCACCTACATCTAAGTAGTATGTGATATACCTACATAAATTAACATTCGCATAAAAAGTCAGAAACTTATTTATTTTCCGCAGTTCGTAAGCACAATGTATAAAATGAATCCGCATACATTTCCCACCGCAATGCTTACAAAAACTGAATTTTAAATTAAATTAGAAACCTAGATACTTAATTATTTACTTAGAGTACGTTTCCAAGAAATATGCAAATACTTTACCTACATATCTGAGTTTTTTGCTAAGCGATGCCTTAAACATAATTTGAAGAATGTTCGCGTGTAAAAACTTGGGCACGTTGAAAACCTCAAACCGTGTTCGGAATGCACAAAGACATTTAGCATCAAAAAACCATCCTGGATAACTCACATACGGAAAATGAGTAAACTTATGGACAGTAGAGGCATTCTGCAGATCAAGTCGCGCACCTTAGAGTATCGATTCGTCAAGCTCAAGCCATAGCATCTGGCTATAGAATAATACACTAAATTTAATCGGATGTTATCTTCTGTAAACAAAAGCCTTGTTGAAATAAGTATATCTTATCATCTTTCGCGTTATTTTACTGTTTTGTCTAGTCAAGTATTATTTCTAGTAAAGTTTATTAATAAAGTAAGTTTAAGAAGTTTAGAAAACCACACAAAGCTTCTTGTAAACATATGTATAAAGTTGAGACAGGTAGTGTTTAATATAATCTTTTTACATTCTTACATCTAATATGCATCAGCAAAAAATACCAATTAAAGTTACTTGTCTGTATTACAAAACACTCAATTAATTTAATAATAAGAAGTTTAAACTCATGTTTGTGTAATAACGTGACTCATTCATACTCCCAAAGTCCCACCGTAATTAATGGTGAATTTTTGGCATTACTCCCATTTTCTCACTTCACTAACGAACGCAAGGTTGCGCGCGTTTTGCAACCCGCCTTAAGTACCACGGTTGTTCTCACACATCCTGTATTGATTCAAAGTTGCCACATGCCCGTGAGATTCGTAATTTCCGATTTATTCAATTAACTGCTCATAGGTATCTACTAATTATTACAAATTCCGTTTAAGTTAAGCGAAGTCATTATCTGTTAACCCAATTTATATTGACATCTATTTCAACATGGTTCCACCTAACACGATTAGGTATATTTTTATACATTTTTATCTAAAAGTGCGCCTAATTGATAATATTATGAGGAGTTTTTAGGGTGCCTCCACATAGTATGTACTCTCTCCTCCATTTGTACTAAATACAACGATATAACCTCATTTACAAAGCTTATTATCACAATATTATTTTCACAACTTAAGTTTTTAAGTCTTTTCATTGACACAGATTTTCCCATGTCGTTGTATAACACATACTTGGCATTATTTCCTTCCATTGCTGTTCAAACGTTTGTGTTTTTATACGTTGCAACAATGCGTGGTAGAAAACGACCTTCATAGACGAGTGTGACAGGCGATAAACACTCGGCTAATCTAGTTTCCAGTAGACTGTGGCAACTATGCATCCGGCGTCCGGTGTTTGGAGTCTCACGTACGGAACTAAGCGTCCGGCGTCGACTAATCATGTGCCATTCTCGTCCCGCAAACTGTAGACATCTCACACTTTTCTTCGCTTAAGGGTGAAAGAGAAAATGCCTACGTCTCAGACACAAAAAGTGAAATTGAATGATTAGTGAGAGTATCCCGGGCGGTCGAGACTCGCGTGCCGTGTCCGATTTTCCACGTTTTCCAAATAATTAGTCTCAATTGCATCTTCGTAATGCACAAACTGGAAAATTAGTGTCAGACTTCAGAGCTTTGAAACACCGCCATTTGATGCTGTCTAACTCTCCCCATACGTGATTAATGGCAATTTATTACACATCATGAGTGATATTAATCTTTGCTGTGGATTGCAAACTTGCTGTTTAAGAGTGTTTACTTTTTAGTTATATACTTAACTGTAAGTTTATATCCTCCGGAGATGGCATTAGAAATGTAGACACGAGAAATTTTCAATTTAATAATATCGTTGTTTTATTAATAGTTTCAGCATACATAAACGAAACTTCCAGAGACTAACGAATGAAGTCGGAAATTAAATACCTATCAATTACCGGCCGACACTATCTTTCTGTAACTTTGTTTTACCTAATTATGAGGGCGTGTACGTACCTCGACGTTATGAAATCGCTAATTATTCAAAGCAATCGCTTGTTCCTTAGCCGGAAGACGTTCTGGTAATAAAAAAAGTGTTGCCTGCATAAAATAATCATTAATGCGCTATCTGTGTTGATGCCGCTAAATTCAGGCTTAATTAATAAGTTAAGAAATAGTTATTAACGAACTGTTAATTGCGCTTGTCTGTTACATATTTTACCCTGAAGTTTTAAAGGTTTTTAAGTGGGTATAAACGGTCAATGTTAATAGTATTTTCCTTCCGTGATCGCGAACGATAAACGTGAAAACATTCATTTAGAATTGTGTATTTATTTTTTAATTACATAGACTTTTCGGTGAATTTCGGCATAACGACTAGTACATAAATGTTTGCTTAACTTCTATCAATATCGGGTTCGATTTTTACATGAGACTAATTATTGTGTAACCTTAAAATATTAACATAGCCAGGTATTCATCGACGCACATATAAATAATATATTTACGACACAACATGCCCAAAACATAGGATTGGTAAAAATTAATATGTGTCGATTTCATCACAGTCATCATAATTTGTAGTAAATAAATAATGACTATCAAAATTTGCGTTTCTTATTACAATTTAGGATTAATCAGTGTCCCGCATATCTATACACGCCCATAATTATTATAATGGAATCGCCAATAGATTATTGTGTAATCAGAAAGTGAAACTGAATGAAAACGCGTCTTTGAGTTAGTTACGTTTTCCTCACATAAAACTGGTAGTAAACATAAATTTACATAGTATGCCATCGCTGAGACGCGTGCTTGTAATATCACATTATGTCATTAATGTTTCTACGAATGTTTCTGTTCTCACAGGTGTTATAAACTAACTTTGAAGAATTTTAAATAGTACAGATTTTTAAATGATCTGAGTGTAAAATTTTAAATTAATAACAGCTTATCGGTCCCACTTCAGGGTAAAGGCCTATTCTCGCAGAGTGAAGGATTAAGCATTGATCACCACGTTAGCTTACTGCGGAATGTCGATTTCAGAAAATTAATCCAGGTTTCCTCTCGATGTTTTCCGTCACCGTTAGCAGTGGTGTCTTAGAATATCTAATAAAATATATATGACATAAAAAAGACATTGATACTTGCCTAGATTGGAGCTGAACGGTGCTCAAATATGACACTTATGGGGTTTCAGGCTTATTTGTTTGTACATAATTGCGGTATAATTGGTTGGTAGAGTTAGGAATTAGGGAATTGATGTTAAGGCAGGTAAACCATTTGCCAGGCAATTCTGTTATTAGCTAATATCAGGCAACAACAATACGCGAAACATCCAGTTTAAATAATTATGTTATAATAAATACATTAACTCTTTTATTCAGTTGCAAAAACTGATGATAACAATATTTGGTAAAAGTCTGTAAAATGTACCAACGTTATTTGCTTTCTATGTTAATTACCAAGGTCGCAGCAATCCAGACACATTCCAACTCATGTCAATATCAGCTGTGATTGCCAGAACCACAGTTTTTGTCGCGTCAACCATAATGTCGAAACCCACAGGTGGCTAATGTATTATCTGCACTGACCTACGTGTTAGAGTGGTTTATTCGAATTCTAGTCGTGTAGCCAACATCATTGTATACAGGCATATTATTTATGAACTTTACTAACATAGGTACTTAGTGCAAATGTACGGATGGGAAAAAAAGCATCACTAACTGTTAAACTATCTCGTTGCATGATTATACTCAAATTAAATTACAACAAGAGAATTAAGCATATTGGTCAGCTTGTGACCACGGCCGGTGCAACCCGGTCGAAACGTCAAGACAAAATTTAAAACTTGTGTTCGCGTTAATTCCTGTGTTGTAATTTGAGTAAATAAGCATTTGTTGCTAATACACTATGAACTGACTATATAATATGAATGATTTCACACGATATTGTTTGAGAAAAATAAGTAGATAAATCAACGCTTTACCTAAGTGTTACTACATAACAAGAAGAAATTAACACATTTAACCTTACCTGCTAGCATTTGTGAAACTGTATATATTATGGTATGGAACCTACGTATTTTTATAATATATTTATAGAATGGTTATTAATGATAATATATTAGATAAATACATTAAATAAACACGTAATACATTCCTGCATCTCCTAGCCCGTAATTATTACCTAAAACCAAGTTATTTAAATGATATAAACATAAAAGTAATAAGGAAAAATCTACTAAAATATAATAATTATGTACTAAAAAGCATAACTATTTAACTATGCATAATCATTCAATTAATTTCCGCAAGCATTTAAATAGTCAAAATATTACCTCCAATCATTCTAATGGCGACCAAGATACGATAACATTAGATCTAACTTAATGAGGCAATATCGACACAATGTAACTGTACAGCGGGCTAACGTCATCATTAATGTGTGCCGATAGTTAATGGATGCTGAGTTTTTGCTTAATATTTGAGCAACGTCCTCAGTATCCGTTGAGAACCGGCCGCGTGCCGGAGCTCACCAAACGGACGACATTAGCCGCACTGACCTACTTGCAGAATCTGTTCACCTTTATTTACATCAGACTATTCATGTTAATATACTATATCTACGATTTAAATCCTTATATAAATTTTAAAATCTAATAGTAAAGGCTAAAAGGTATTAAATATTTCTCCTCCTAGCAGAATCATTCAGTTGTCTAAGGTATTTAACTCATTGATATTAGACCTAACATTTTTATTTCCAGGTTTAAAATATGTCTAGCTTTACCTACATAAATTCAAGAAGGAATCTTTTATGAGTACTACTTACTGTGACATGTTTAAATGTATGTGCAATGATTTACTTCTCAACATCACTCATCGATTAGAACAAAAAACTGACGTTGACAAACTCCTAATAGAGATAATATGAAACCTTATTAAATAAGGTTTAACCTAAATTTTAGGTTAGTAGATTATATAGAAGGGATACTAGCCAAACAAAAAATGCTAATCATCTTAAAGTAAATACCCGTCACTCAAGCCATTCTCTCTGTCAATTTATACGTGTTTAATGACATGCGCAACATGGGGCCTAATACCATATTGTAACTGTTGACTTTTATGTTCCTTAATCCATTCATCTACTACATTTCCTTTCATACCAGTCTAGGAAAGAAAATTTATTGATCATAAATTAGGCTTAAAATCGAGTTTAAAAAGCCGATTACGTTTGAGGCAATCAATCATAATATTAGATAAGCATCTACTAATTAGTTTACCGTCAGTACAGACGATAAACCTGAACTTTGATGTGTCTTGAAAGGATATAAATTACATACCAACACAACGGGTTAGGTTAGTCTGTCTTCGTATTATTGTTACGTCAAAGCATTAGTTTTTTACCTGATAGGCAAAAAATTATGAGGCTACATTACTTTCGTTTGTAGAGCCAAACGGCTAGATTTAATTTAAGTGTGGTTAGAACTACATTTATTCTGGAGGGTTAATAATGTGCCCTTTAAATAATGACATAAGTCTAATAAAGTAAGACACTGGTTTCGAAATCTGAGCGCTTTCAAAAACATCACTTTTTGCAATGCATTTTTAATTGTAATTGGCAATTGTTGCAAAATATTTAATTACGTTTGCAGTCAAGATTTTCTCTTCAATTGTGTACCTAACTTAATTTGATTTATTTAAGAATTGTGCCTGAAAAAGAGAGCGGGTAGATTGTAACATGCCCTTGCGAATGAACAGACATTTCTTAACGTTATTATTAAGTGTGGTGGTAATATCTTGGGTACAATTAAAATACTTTTGGAAATAAACATGATAGACGACTGAATCGTAGTTCAATTGGACATTTGCGGTTTTTTTACTTTACTTATTTCATGATTTTTTTTTGTTTTAAATAACAAAAACATGTAATTTGTTAAAATAAATGCACCTGCGTAAACTGCATAATAATGATCTGTTTCATTACAATATAATCATGTAAACAGTGAGTTGTTTCACACAATTGTCACCTAATTGCAATTAAGGCGAAACACATTTTAAATAAGATCCCTTTATGACAAGTTAACAACTGTCAACAAATGCATAAAAACAAGTGACGTCATAGTAATTATTAAAGTATCGGTTGCAATTATTCTTCACGCAACCGAATCGTAATCGATCTATTTGATAATTACATATATAACACCGACATTTATGCTCAATTAAATTTTTTTGGGCGTAATATCGTGTAATCTTTGAGCTATTAACTAACGATGTGGAGAGTTATGCTACCGACGTATTTATTCAACATTGGTGTCTGTCTACCCTTCCGACTCCACGTAAACAATTCAGAACAGCTATGGGTATAGATATTTACAGAAATAAATATGCATGAAAATCTATAAGAAAAAGCTTTCCTTTAGGTAGGTAAAAGTATATTCTATACGATTGTTTTTATCCTGGGACAAGTAGACTACAACTACTATAGCACCTACTTATATATTTAGTTCTATTTTTGGTGTTTTACATATATAAATTCGTTTTTATCCCTTGGTCTACAAGTCCCAAACTGTTAGGACCTAATGATACGTGAACTGTAGGAGAAGAATGAGGTACTTATACCTACTGCAACTATCAAAATCATGAGTAGATACAGCTAATGTTTTATATACCTACCAAGCTGTCTGCTACCTATTAATTAGTAGTTTCCAATATTAACAACCTCTCATATATCATAATTATTATATTAAAATTCATGCATGTTGCTTAATTGCATCAAATATTTCTTGCGCGTTAATAAAACTGTTTGTATAATAGCAATCAATCATCCTCCACAAGTTCTGTAGTCGGTAGAAACCAATTGAACTCAAATAGTAAATATTTTATTACATAATATATGTATACAAGAAATGTACCTGGACATTAATATATAAATTAATATTTAATAGAGACCGTCTTTGTCAATAATCTCCGTCTATCATAAAATTCAAACCGGGTTTTTTTTTGTATTATTAATCCGGCCCGATTGGGCCTGAATAAAGACTCCACACATAATCATAACTATAACATAAATCTTACTTATTGAAAAGGTCTGCCATATACGCTGTCTAGAGAAAGAAAAACATTTACCAAATAATTCTTATTCTATAATGCACATGACATAAATTACACATATTACAGTATTTAATAAATGCTTGTAATGGGCAAAGGCGAGCTTAACTCAATATTGAGAGTTTTCTGTCAGCAAACCACTGACTGATGGAGGACAGATAATAATAAGAAGTTACTAATAAATTAAGAAACGCAATACCTAATAATTATTGTGTATTTTCAATCACAAATAATGGGTTGATAAAAAAACTCAACGTGTTTTCAATAGTCTTTGAACCTGAATGTTCAATGACCTTAACAAACTAATTGTCGTACCGTAGATCAAACAATGTTAGTCAATAATCCCACAAATTATAATCCAAACCTATTATCCCAATTAATTCTTGCAAATTGCATGAACTATCAGCGGCTAGTCCACATTATTCTTTCATGCGGACACGAGAACATTATTTCAATGACTATTTGCGAAACACTGTATCATGTTAATTACTATTCTTAGATTTATTCGCAACTGGTACTACTGAAGAACAACAATTGGTATTACCACACACGAACATGTAAATAAGCCATTAGTCTGTATAGATGTCTGGTCAAACACCAAATTAATGGCTACATTCCGTCTTGACTTGATAATTCGACACGTAATGGATGCATAAACAAATTAGACGCTTTCTTTTGATCGATGTCAATATTCTAATCACATTGCTTGTTTTCACCGAAAACTGACAGAATACTCCTTTCTAGTTTATGCCTATTCATTTGTAACGGGAAGTTTGTCACAACAAAAGTTTTTGTTTTACATAAGTTAAGAAGTCAACTACATAAATATTGATTTAATTATTTGTAATATGTATCCAGTGTGACTTAGACTAAGTTACTTCCAATTCTTCCTACAAACGGGGGATTGTCGCAGCGGTGACAAGTGTTAACTGCTATCAATGGTAGGGAATTAGGTTTTAAGAGGAAATACTTAGCATGTTTGTCACATTGAATCCAATATTAGTTATTTATACATACTCTTTTCCAAGACAAAACTCAAAATTATGTTCTAACACGGATCAAGTCACATTATCATTAAAAAGAGTTGGCGACTTTACTGTCATAGGATTTCCAGTATGTACATGAAACAAAAGAACTCTGAAAGTCTAACCGGGTTATATTATCAGTATTTTATGTCTAAAGAATTATTTAGTAGTAACCACTTTTTTTAACTGCTATGTCTCATTTCCCGTTGCATCGGTCCCGCCCAATAACTCAAGGAATGCTCATAGATTTTCATCGTGATAAAACCAATCTTTTCACGGACTAGAAGCTTTATAGAACCTACAGATAAGAACTAATTGGTAGATCTAATGAATAAAGGTAGTATAGTAATATCCTTCGTAACTTACAAATTAATAGGGTACTTATTAAAATAGCAAGCAATAGATAGCATCTTGAAGATAACTAGACTTTTAATTATGTCATTAACTGTTGTAGGCCTTTTTTGTGTATATCCGAGGCTGCGGATTTCCCTTCTAATATTATGTGGTGTAATGATTCTTACATTATAAAGTTACTGCATATCATCACCATCAATATCATAGCCATACTTTCTGGACATTAAGATTATACTTGATTAAACAGCATTCTAAGCAAACGCGAGAAATATCCAATTTAATTTTAGAAGTAATTCCTGCGTTAGTTTCTCAATCTTCTGAATGAACGTACCACGGCGCAGGCGCTGCGGTCAGCGTAGGGCGTCGCACGTAGCGGTCGAACCGCGACTCTTACGCAATGCGTCGGAATCTTAACATATGACAACTTATGCAGATCGATAGAATACACTAGTTTGATTGATTGGTTACTATATTGAAGCTTGTTTAATTTTTGACTCATTATTCAAAGAGAAAATTCTGTGACGTAACTTAATGATGTTCTTGTGTATTTACGATTAATTAAGAACATCTGCTTTCTTAATTCAATTTATGGGCATATTTTGATTAGTACCTATTTGTATTGATTAACTTAGCACAAATCACTGCGGAACATTATGGCACAAAGACATGATGTAACAAACTAGAAATGGCTATAACAAAAGAATTACAGTACAATGGTCGTTTCCTGATTTAATTATATAGATACCATCAAAACAAGTGCTACCGTACTAGCTAATTAATCCGTTAAAGGATTCAAACTTCTCTTATTAAGGTTCCACTGTACACTTCTACTAACAATGTCTTCATTATCAACCCCACATTGTTTAAATCGATTCTCATACATCTGTCATACAACAAGCATCGAGCTACAGATCTGTCACATCGGATTACGTGACACAGTAAACAACCGTGCAATCAAACGATTTTTAATCTAGTTTGCACTTGAAATGTAGGTACATAACAAACATTCGCGCTCACTATTAACACATGCAATGATATGTACATATGTATCATTTAGTTATACAACAAAGTCAATATCGATATAAACTAGTGCATTTGTACTGTTGATTAACATTACCAATTGGATACATAACATACATAGATTAACACGTCAAAGAGATGAGCTTTACGTTGCGTAAGATCTTCTTAACTTTCTATGTGTACGAAACGCGTAAAGCGTAGATAAATAATGTCATTCCATTACGCATCATTAATACGCTAAAGATGTTCTTATTGCGAATATTTATTCCGTTCCGCTTGATAAGCAGTCAAATAAACTCAGCGACTTGGTTTGTTAAACACAACTGTATTTATAGTGGAATCATTTCGTTAACCAATTTATACATAAATTGTTCTTATTTGACGAGTATTTTTTGTTAGGAAAACAAATTTTGACCACAACCGATGACATTGCTATTGGATTTCGTTCACGCCCTCGAATAGGTAACGGTGCGGTCTGTTTTCCTAATCGATTAAATTGAAGTCGAATGGCTAAGTGTTTCGAATAGCATCGGTTGCGGTGGTAAGCATCCGTCGCCTGCGCGTGGTCTTGTCGCCGTCAATGTTACCAGTTTACTTACGTATAATTTAAAACTTTCTAAAGAGACCGCTCCAGCTAGGTAAGTAGCTGCCATTGCCTCGGTCAGATTTCCCTTTCGTACGACGAGCTTCATCGGGCTTATTATTGTAATATTAGCTAAGCGATAAAATATACACCGATGTACCTCACCTCGTTATATCAGGCTAACCGGTCCGCTGATGTTATTGGTAATAGTAACGAGAAACTATGAAATGAGAAAACCTTGTGCCTGTATGTGATTAGTCATATGACTCTGCTATATTGATAATTTCCAATATGACACGACTGTGGATCAACTATTATTTCAATCAGATTTCACAAAGAAGAAGAACAGTAACTGCCTAATTAGGTACTTTTATAGTAAATACAGTATTTACCTTGTCCTAGCTACCCAATCATTCAGAAGGTGTAAAAGAAGTTTGCTAGAAATTTGTGCAATTCTTAACAAGTCGATTAAATTCTATCGACGGTAATTACAGGTATTAAAAGATTAATAAATTAATAGTTTAGTGCGCACACACGCGGATATGGGCCTATGTATTCCGTATTCCTAGCGTACATTTAGTTTGTTAATATTATGACTGCCATTCTAAGCACATTCTGAAAATATGCCTAACATGCATTGGCACTTAGGCTAGTATGTAAAATATTTTATTCTTAACCTGATAATTATGGCTAATAATTCTCTGTTCCCCTTTGTTTTGTCGAGTGTTGATTTTTACACTATTTCAAGTGGATTTAAGGATCTTCTTAATCGCCTAAAAATTGGCCTATTTGAAAAACTTTCTAATGACCACACGATACTCAAAAATGCTGATAAATATTCAGTATTAGAAACCTCTGGAGTGTCAAGGCTTGTACCGTTGCTATCTTTATAGGAAATCGATTAGAACAAAATAATAAAATCGTAGAAAGCACGGTGAAGTTCGACGACCATCCAAACTCGTAAAACTTACGCATCGATTACGATTGTTTTGCGGTTTGAATCGATTATTCACGAATGGATGGTACGTTTCTTTCTGTGCCTACGCATCGATACAGGCGTGGTGTAGGTCAAGTTTGGTAGCTTGGCCGTGGCATCGAATACTATGGTTCTCGTCGCCTCTCGAGTCAGCTGTCATCGAACTCGATTCAACAATTATACGATTGTGTATGAAAATAATCTCGTCTCAGTCTCAGACTCAGTCGTCAGTTTTGAACCGACTCCAGAAAAGGAGGAGGTTATGTATTTAACGAGTATTATTTTTTAATTTTTAAGGTATACTTTATTGGTTTTTTTTTTTAAGTAAAAGACGAGGTCCGTTTTTATTTTTTGTATTTTTTATTTCTCATACGTTGTAATGTTTGTGCTAGTTTCTTCTTATTGCGAGACTAAATTATTCGACTGTGTGCATTTAATTAAATATTTTACATTACTTATTACCATAAAATAGAAAGCTTAAGAATTATTGTTTAAAAATATTATTATTTATGACTTCATATTGTAGGTAAGATCGATAAAGTATCTATATTATAATTATTGTATTACTTAAACAGAAATTACACATCTAATAACTAGGTAGATACTTTTTATACACAAAATCTAATCCCAAAATGTAACAAGTCGGTAGTTACTGTGTTTATTTCGTAATTGGCGTCTGGTCACATAAAAGGCATTAAATTCAATTCAGTAATGTGATTCGGTATTTATTGGAGCGATCTAGTTGCTTTACAATATTGAGAACAGCTGGTGCGCTAGAACGCTGTTCACATGATTACTAAGTTGCTTACAATCCACACAATCTCTTGCCAAACACTACATTACCCGCTATGTTTATCCAACGCAATAGATATGTCAACAACAAGCGGTAATGGATAACGAGCATTTGTTAAATGACTATGAGAACTTGTCGAGGTTTTCGATCTGAGTCTGGGTCTTGTGTAGCAACAGCCTACGCCAAATCGTAGGTAAGTTGATCAGCACCTAAGGTATTATTTACGCTTTCACCACTTATAGGACTTGATTATCAAATGTATATGTAACAGGTAAACAATGGAAATTCTCTATAAAGTGTTTATTTGAGAAACAAATCGGTCAAGTGTTTCTATAAGGAAACGAAACAAATAGAACAAGTGTTTTTTCAACACTTAACGTTGAAGTAGGCTAACAATGTAAACACTTAGCTTATATCTATTTGTCTAAAGATTAATACGTCTGTTTACCATAAGCTTATCGATAAAATTCCCCGAAGAGAACCAGTTCTGCAGGACCACTTTATGCAAGAGATACTTAACCCGCGTAACCTAATTTACTTGACACGTGACGTCACTTGATATGTTTCAAGCGAAAGTGATATAAAAAGTCTGAAACGCAACCAGTTACGAAATGCAATTCACTGATAAAATTACACGATTGTTAAACTTAGTTCATGAAACGTTTTGTTGAAACTGTTTAATAGCTTTTTTACGTAAATAAAAACTTTATTACCCCTCTACAAACTGGCTCAATCTTTATGGAAGAATTGTAAAGTTTGTTTTTAATTTTATTTAGCACTATTGCGTCATGCAAGAACTGTAATTTAAATTGCAATTTAACCAGTAACATTACAATAAAGATTTAGTTGCGTTGTTATAAATACGTTTACCGATATTTGCGTATACAATATACTTACAGAGTTATATATACATGAAATCTTTAAATAGAAAGGCACAGATTGTCCTTTTTGGGGTTCCGTACCCAAAGCATAAAACGGGACCCTATTACTAAGACTCCGCTGTCCGTCCGTCTGTCTGGCTGTCCGTCTGTCACCAGGCTGTATCTGTATGAACTGTGATAGTTAGACACTTGAAATTTTCACAAATGATATATTTCTGTTGTCGCTATAACAACAAATACAAAAAAAAATATTTCGAGGGCTCTCATACAACAGACACGATATTTTTGCCCCTTTAAAAAAATAATAGTACGAAACCCGTCGTGCGCGAGTCCGACTCGCACTTGCCGGTTTTTTCTATCTACTTACATATTAAGGCTTATTATACGTAGGTAGTTAGGTTTACCTACTGTTCAAGCTGCACCGGAGGCACTTACTAAGGTACCATCACTCGTGGAAATTCCTTACTGGCTTTCCTGGTCGCGGAAGGTTTTTGTATACCTTCTGTCCCCCATCTTGTGACTACTCAGTATTCATGGGCGTGTAGCATTGATAACATTGCGAGAACTTCCGTTCCTTAATGCACATGACATTAACGAACGGAAGTTTACGCAGATTAGGTATTGCATCAGACTGTATTGGCTGTAAGTATATCTGTTATTTAAATACTTTTAAGTGGTTGATAATGTTACACTTTTGTTCGCAATCTTGCTCTTTTTTAAGATAAATAATACGCTAATGACACGCTCCGGTAATTTGACTAGCTCTCTTGAAATGCTTTAATTTGAGCAGTTTATTCAACTTGTGCAAGTTGAATTCAGTTCGTCTCGTGTCTAGGATCACACTAATATTATAAAGGCGAATGTTTGTGAGTGTGTTTGTATGTTTGTTACCTCTTCACGCTCAAACGGATGGACCGATTTTGATAAAATTTGGTATGGAGGTAGGTGACACCCTGGACTTTTTATCAAAAAAATGTAGCGAGTAACACCACGGGGCGCAGCTAGTACTTACATATATTAATAAGGTTTTACTTGCTATCAATCTTTTAAGTGTAACAGAACTGCTATAAACAATATTGTACGAGATTTATCACGTATCTTCCACGCTAGGTGGGTGAATATTTGCATGTCTCAAACACATCCATAAATATAATTTTGGAAAAGAAATAAATTTCATTTGCCGTTGTAATTGAAAGTGAACATTTTGCCGTGAAAGCCATATTTTAATAAGAATTTCTCTGAATTTTAACAATCTCAAGATAATATTTTATTATTTTTGTAACTTTCCCAAGTATTATGATAATTCGCAATTGGTACAATACATAAATTGCATGCTTAGTTTAGTAATATAATAACTATCTTAAATGTATGTTTGCTGTAATTATTTTGCGTTTAATTATGAAAAGTGAAAACTGTCCAGCATTTAGTGTCTTACTGTGAGAAGATAGTTCATCAGACTATTGTTCTCTCTACTGTCTACTGAGTTTTGTTCTCTGTAATAATCCTACTTGTAGTAAGATTCCTTTTGTTTATTTTCTAACATAATGTGCTAGTAATTCTCATCTATACGCGTAACACCTTGCTTTTACTAACTATAAAACTCTATATTTCGGTTTTTTTCTATAACATAGATGCATTTTCTGGCATTTTTCGTATTTATTTTTCATGAAATCTGAAATAAAATGCATCTACAGTATTTTAAAATCAATAGAACAAAGTTCACTAATATAACTAGATATACCAAACCGCAAGCCGGCTAGCTCCTCACAAAACACGTGCCTTAATTATCTAGTAGATGTCATCGGAACATTCCCCCTCTAACATTCTATAATTAGACTACGAAAGTGTCTAATTGACTGGTCCGGCTGCTTTTTATTCTCCATTTAAAGGGTACAAGTCTAACGAGTCGGCCACCTTATACACGAAAGCTACCGTACATATTTCTACGCGTCATAAATCAATCTATGTGCAGCTTTCGTGGTTGTTTCCTGTCCTATACTGGTTGTAGTTGGCAAGAAAAAACGGAGTGAATAATACTTTGTCTATTGACACATTGGAAACAGAAATGAGAGGCAATCCTATTTTATTAATACTTCCAATGTCTATCAGGCTTTAATATTACTCAGAGTACGTTGAACTAAATATTACAATACATCTACATTGTACTCAAACAAACCGAACAAATGTATGTGGTTCCCACGAAGGTACTTGTTCTCAAAGCAAGGATCGAATCCGCGAATGGGACGCGATTACAAATGCCGCACAACCTTAGTTAGTCGGTTTTAAATAGTTTCTGGTCCGTTTTAATACCAATACTTAAAGTGTGAACTTATGACCCACCCAAATAAATATGCATTAAAAACTAGAAGACTGTTGCCCGTCTTTTACAACATAATATATTACAGAATGACGTTCACAGGTATGATAAAATATCATCTAAATATACAAAATGCCATCACGTCAGCAAGCTAATGTCACATTTACATGTCAGCGTTTGTATTCTGAAATCGTCTTGAAATAACAAGCATATTTACGAAAAACGTAGAACAGTCGGTAAAAGTACTGGTTCAAGAACGAGTGTGTTCGAGGTGACTTTTACTTTCGCCAAACTGGTGCATTAAGTGCAATGACTGGTGGTGTAACGGGTTTGCGAGCACTGGAGCACTGGTGACAAGGTTGAGAAATAACATGAAACTGGTCTTACGCACTTATTACGTTACCCTACCTTTTCATTTGCTAATTTCTAAGGCAACCAAGGAAAAAATGGTAGGTAATAAGGAATGTATAGCTTTTTCAACTTCATTAAAAACCTGTTAGAATTCATAGAAATAAGTTATTATATGAAACGGCCACAGTGCTGACATACTTTCTGGTACGCTTTTAATTAAATTCTTACTAATTAGCTTGATTTTTTTGGCTTTTAAAGTAAGATTTCACTTTATGAATTGCCTAGCCCACAACGATCCTAATAAAATTGTTAACGTTGTGAAATAAAAACCGAGCTATACAAAGGTAAGTATGCTAATCATTGGCAAAATTTGAACTACGCTAATACTGTTACTTATTTGATTAGTTACGAAACCGCTCTCCTATCCAATTCCGGCGGGCGGTGGCGGACGGCGCAAGCGCACCACTATGACCGCAAAAACTAAAATTATATTATACCGAACGTACAGTACACGACAAAAGCTTTATAATTTCCGGACCATTAATGGTGTAGCTCATTGTAGACAAGGCCACGTACCGTGAATGTGCGGCCCGACTCGGTTCACGACAATTGCATTCCACATTACTTCTCCACGAATGAATTTAGTAACTCGGCCTCAGGTGCTAAAGTTAGTTTTATTACATCACGTCACGGTACTAAACCTTTGACAATTTTAAATGCGGATCTAATCGATTTCAGATCGCAAACAAACGTAAGATACGGATGTCGACAACGCCCTTGTCAGAGTAATATCGATCAGTCTTGATAGTTGGTACCCATTCAACGATCATTCGGTACGTGCAGTCATTTAGATCATTGATATGCCAGTTTTGCAACTAAATTCGCTGCGACATAAATTTATCGGTATTATCTGATTAATATTAATATGATGAAATGGAGGTAAAGCGCCACGGGCGGTGTACCTTTTCAGAGATTGAAAACTGAATCTACAGATCTTAAATTGAACCATAATATACGGTCCCTCTTATTTATTTTATGTTAGTGAATATTATTGAGCTTCGGTAATGTTTTTAAGCTCATTAGGGGTGTGCTGTGTGATTTAACTTGAGTGAAAGTGGTTGCAATTACAATGTGCAATGCGAAGTTTTCCTGTAAATGATCAAATGTAGTAAATCTAACGCTTTCAACAAAAACCTGTTTTATATAGCTGGCAGTAAGAAAACAACAATGTCGTACGCGGTCTGAGTTGCTGTCGCACGCTCGGGCTGAAGATATGCCGATATCAACGATGATTAAACTTCAATACCTCATAAAATTAGTCATAAATCTATTGGCATCTAATAGGGCAGGAAAGATTTCATAGGTTATTAAAAATGGACTTAAATGCTGGGGATATTGCTCAGCTGCTGCTGAATACTTATGAATACACTCATTGCTAAGCCTATTTGCGAACATTTTAACGTTGATTAAAACCTGTAACGGATTTATTTTACGAGAATTAAAATCAATTAAGTGGAAAACCGGAGGCTGACTGATAATTGTAATGATTCATTATGGAAACGGAACGTTCGCGTCTGTTGTCTAGTTCGGCCGGTCGTGATCGCGGCCCACTGGTTATGATATATTCCATCAGTTTATTCTTATAGGCACCATTTATGTCCAGTAAAGTGATTACGATTAAAAGGAAATACGTAACAGTTCCAATAAAATATTTTACCTAAAGTCTTAAATGCGGTGGTTGACAAAATCGAGTGTTCCATATAATATATTGTTAAAAAGTGCATACATAACATAACATAACAAAAATAACAACATAACATCACGCCTGTATTCCCCGAAGGGGTAGGCAGAGGTGAACATATAGTACACCCACATTTCGCCAGTTATGTTGTAAGTCCTAATGTAATAGGGGGCGAGCATATTGCCATCAACCGGGCACAAATCTAGACTCCGTGCTGCTACTGAGAATTACCTAATGGAAAACTCAGGAACACTTTTGCCCGACCCGGGATTTGAACCCAGGACCTCTTGCTCAGCAGCCGCGCTTAGCGACCACTAGACCATAATCATGTATCGATGTCCCAAATTTCATTATTCTAGTAGTCGAAGTGTTATAAAACAACAAACATCCATAGTTAGTACAATTTCGGTACAATCAAAGTAATTTTACCCAAAACATGGTATTGAGTAAGGACATATGTTTATGTAATCAAAGGGATCGAATTTCATTTAATTATTATTGCCGTTATTGTTAAGAAACCTTCAACTCACGATAAAAATAAACTTTTGATGTCCGAATGTACGATCGCAATTTCTATAAATGCTGACGACACGTTGTCCTTTAAAATCCTCTTCACATTCGAATAAGCTCAGATATTTTAGTCATTACTATCGATACTGGGAAGGTTAATATTTAAGTCTTATACATTCCGTTTTCAACGCCACTAGAGCAAATCAAAAGCTAATAATCTATTAGCAAAAGGGCTCATATTTAATCTTGTTCTGACATGCTGATTTAGATACAGGCCATTGTTTAGTATAAAATACGATATTAGGAATGCAATTAATCGTTTTTGTTTATGCTGGCCTGGCATTTATTTGCATAAACTTAACGTTATCTACGGATAACACGGCCATCTGTCTTGGAAGGTATTTCAGTGACCACACGGAATTGTAACAAGAATTCGCCTTTATAGGTTGTAGGTATATCTACAAGAAATAATTGGTCCATTGGTTTTGTTCCTACTGAAATACACGCGTGCAAACATAAATATATATAAAAATGTAGGTAAAACAATATCCTGATTTGTGTTCTTCACTACATAGTATAAAATAAAGTCGCTTTCCCTGTCCCTATATCCCTATGTATCCTTAAATCTTTAAAACTACGCAACAGATTTTGATGCGGTTTTTTTTTATAGATAGAGTGATTGAGGAGGAAGGTTTATATGTATAATAAAATCCATTAAATAGTGGAGAAATACTTATAATATATATTTTATACCCGTGCGAAGCCGGTGCGGGCCGCTAGTTTTATATAAAATTGTCTACCACTGGTATACCCACTTCTAATATAGCCATAGAAAATAATAAAATTCGTATGTCGTTTTGGCAACCATTGCTACGTTTGTCGTACTAGTAATTAAACTTGTAATACTTAATTCAAAATTTGTGTACTAACTTTTAATCCTCACCATCAAATCGATGTTTTTTTAATATAAAATCATCCCCTTGATACCTACATTTATATTTTTCTTACATTCAATGACAATACAATAGTAGTACCTAAAACTTAGAGCACATTAATCAAATGTCAAATAAGTCATACAATTTCAAAATACGTAAGTGGCTGTGCCATTCCAGTAACATTCATATCACATTACGCAGACATGTGAATTGCGATTATCCAAAATGCGTTCACAACTGGATGTGAATACGATGTACAGACAATGTGACAAACTTTCTAGGTAATTTCACAAAATAATAACACTATGTGGAACACGTAATTAGTGTTACGTTTTGACAGTACAAATATGCTAGAAATTCTTTTCGTGAGAACATGTAAACAAGATACTAACGCGATAAGTCGAGGATCTTTGTGAGAATTTCACTTTTATACGAAATATAATCGATAGGTCCCAACACCCTTGAAGTTCCGGGCCAATTTAGCATGTCAAGCCGCTTGCCAAGCATCTTGGCCCTTTAAGGGGGAGGCCTTTGTTTAACAGTGGACGTCTTTCGGATAATGATGATGACAATCGGTAGAGAACTCTCGCAAACAAAAGAAATATAATCGAAATTGGTTTACTGGATCGGAATTAAAACAAAAGAATAACCAGCAGGAGATCAGATTAGGGGATCTGGCCGCAATAAATCGTATTGCTGCGAAATTATCGATTGTAAGCTTTTGGAGTCTGTTAAAAGCAACATTTACTATAATTAGTTTCTAGACTACATAAAATGGTAATGGCAGACTGGGCGTTGTACATCAAGCTTAAAGACGCCACTAGCTATTCGTTGCCGGGAAGAATTATTAAGCAAGAAACGTTTCCTAGGCGTGCATAACCGATTATGTCGACATTCCGTAATGTTTATTATTCAATCATTTGATTTGATGATGATAACTATAAATTATAAGTTACTCGTATGCTTGGTAATTGTTTAATAACCGCGGTTAAGGTACAGTGGTTAAACTGCTACCGTTAGTTTAACTGAGGACTTAGTTTACCATGGAAGACTAATGGCAAGACGTTACACAAAGATTTGGTTTTACTAGAACATTTATAGTCGTCGTGGGTGCGTTTGACAAACATAAAATATCACATACAGAAACACCTAGACTCGTTACAAACATCTGCGGATCACACAAATTTTTGGGGATCGAACCCGTAACCCTTCGCAGCAGTCCAATCGCTTAGCCACTGAGCCGATCGGGTCGTCAATGACAGAACAGGAACATATCGGAGAGCATTAGATTTATGCTAAACGCTAAACTTATCATTCATATCATTCAACGCCTAAGCCTTTAATTTTACATTATACGTACACTACATTGTCTCTTACAAGGGTATTTTATGCGAAGAAACTGACTAGAACAAGAACCTTGTGGTGGAAGCGTTCATTCTTGTATGAAGTAAGATATAGATCGAAGATCCGATCATGACATGGCATGAGACACGTTGGACAAGCTATCTGATAGTATAATTTGCCTGTGATGCGATAACTTGCCATATTATGTGAACGTTCACAACATGTAAGAATTAATGGTCCATTATGAACCTTATATAAAAAAAAATAAGATCCTTTTTGGCACACACGTTTGAAGATGCCGCTGCCAAAATCTGACTCTACAAAGAGCGATATGAAACGTAAGAAGTTATTCGGTACTACAATTTACGACTAAACTCTCTAAATCCATACAATAACCAGCTCTCATAATTGAACTGCCAAATACCACACAAATGTAGACCTTGACATATGTACAACTAAGGTACGCACTAGCAGAAACAGACGGACGGTTGCAAAGGACTACACGCACAATGAATTGCGTTTCAACATGGGTTTCCATGTACTCACGTCATTTTTTCGGTTAATTTTAATTTAATTTCACCATAACAACAGTAATTAATACGGACATTGCGCGCTGAGCTGCATGTCAACCGACCCGTTTCGAAGCCGATAGGTGACATAGGAACAACTTTTACTGCAGCCACCCAAACTGGGAGGGACTGGTCCATTTGAGCTTGTGAGTTGACTTAGAACTAATTAGTATTCTTATAAACGGCGCTAGAACACGACACGTCGAAACATGGAGACATGTTTGATCACTTGTTGAAATTGTTGATCGTGACACCTATTTCCTGCTGTTCTGAGATATCCTAACAAGTCCTCTTTTTTGTCAATGACATAGAAAGTGTAGTATATTTTATCGATAGGATTACAAGCAAATAATGCAACATTTACGGACCAAATATTTATTTCCAATACGATACTTGGTAGAGTATTCGGAACGTGCCTTAATTTGCATGTTTAATTATAGATAATGTAATCAATACATTGCATTAATGCAAATCGGAACATTCGCTAATTATAGATTTTAAAGCCAAAATGACGAGCTAATTTAATTTCGATTAAATATTTATTTAGCAATAAATTAGACGTCAGTCTCCAGATTAGCGACACAAGACCGGATTAATGTAGATCAAATAATAATATACCGTTATCGAATAATTGTATTCATGTTTTGTCGTAAATAACATAATCCGTTGAATATTCAACGTGTTCGATACCCGCCAATCGATCATGCATTGTGCGCGATATTTATTACACCAACAATTTAAGATCAAGCGGACGTTAATTGGAATATAGACTACAAACATTAAAAGTGAAACCGTCAGTGTCCTCGCTGCGACGATTGAAGTTTCGTTTTAGGAATTATATTCACGAAAGACATCTTGACGTGCAATTAGTATCACAAATACGAAAGAGTGTTTATAAGGTTATTACTTTTCCTTCTTCCATGGAGCAATGTGATGAAGCCTATAAATTAATTAGTAGATTTCTAGATTCTAAGATTTGATATAAAGGTACTCTTTTGCTTTTTTGAGATCAATCTTATATCTTTTAAGGAAGCTCAGTCTCAAAAATATCGGTAAAAATAAGTGAAAATACGCTGACTTAACACTTAATCACGCGAGTTATGGCACTATTATAACACAATTGTCCCGAGACAAATTGTGTGAAGCATTACGATTTTTACAATAACAAAGACGTAACGTACGAACGTATCAGGTTTTTATGTAAACTCATTATGTACAAGTAAGTGCTATGAGGAAGAAAACAATGTAACAAGTGTGAAAGTTAATACAACATTAGACAAATTAAAAGTGAATCGTTCTGTCGTTAAATCGTTCAACGGCGAAACGAATGTCGGAGAAATGTTTCAGAATCCATCAATAATCAATTAGTATTTCAAAACTGAAGCCCGACAGATGTAATCCGGATCGGTTTTACAATCAATGACATAAAATACAGAGATAAAACTCGTGTTTTATGCCTTCAGTAATTAGATATTACTCAATAATATAAAATGCTGCTTCAATTATCGATTTCTACAACTAATAAGGTTCTTGTACGTTCTCTGCTGCGGCCAGTAGGTAATATACAAAATGATGATATGTGAACATAAAACAGCGGCAGCGTTCACCTGACATTCCTCGCGTTGTCATAATTTACATATTCGTATTTCCTACTATATTCAAATCAAGTTTTCCTTCCTATTTTCTAATATTTCAAGACAGGTTGCTTTTCACGAGGAAGTTACGCGAGTTTATCAGGATGGTCCTTTTTATCTTTTCCTCTGTTGCAATTGACTTAATTCATCTCATGAACAAAACCAGGTATGAAGCAAAACAAAACCAGGCTAAGTGAAAGTACCAAAGACAATGAGCCAGAAATGTGATGAGATCTTCGAAGATTATAAAATGACCAAAAAGGGCATTTGCGACTCACCTCGGCTCGGCTCGGACCGCACCAAAACTATTTTGGGAAAAACGACTAAACACCACTTTTAGCGAAAGTTAATACTCGCTCTAGATACAAAAATAATGTGTCTATCGAACAGTGAAACCACTTGGCTTAAGAACGCGTACAGAAAATTAAATTATACGGTGAACGTGCCAGTCACGTTCACTGGATGCTCTTGAACATGTGGCGATACGTGGCTAATTTACTTAAACACCACCAATGTTTGAAAGTATTACTTTAAACACCTAGTTAGCGATTCCGCAAAAGATGATCTTCTCTCTAACCTTATTTAGTACAAAAACCATATTTGCACTGTTATAAGCACCATTTTGAACAATGTCTTGCCAATATTTTCGTAATTTGTATCAAAAACTTGGAATACTGAATGCGGAATAGGAAATCTACTGTATGCAAGTCATTTAGTTAGCAACTATTTCATTACATACTAAATTTAAATGGTAGTTTTGAACATAATGGAAGCTATACGGAAACAATAGTGCAGACTGTAAGTCGTGTAATTATGTACCTATAGCTTGTAAACAAATGTGGGACGATAGCAGAGATACCATCTGGGAGTGATGTGATAAGGAGGTCTGGGCGTGTGGGGCTTACCGTCGTGAAGCAACTCAGGCGTGAAGCATTCATTATTTCGCCTTAAGTAATATTAATTGCTATCCGACTTTATAAAGAATAGATTGTGTAGCCAGTTTGCAACCGATTAGTCTGATGCTTATTACGTTGATGCAACCAAAATCTTACAAATGGCACACTTAAAACCCAATTGATTGTAGGAGTTTTTGATTGGTTAAAAGTCTTAGTGATGCGTGCGGTCTACGAGACATCTCTCTAACCTTATTCAGTTCAAGAACGATATTCTTATGTTCGTTAAAGATTACTCCAATTTAATAGTATCTAGTAATACTTGACTCTTGACCGTCGAATGACTTTGCATTGTTCATAACAATCTCGTGATTAATGCGATTTTTCCTCATTTCGATAATTACGACTAAGCCACATAGCAGAGGCAATTTTGTTTTTAAATTTAAATCCTGCATCCTCAATAATGAAATTGACTCGTGTCAGTATCCACATTTCAAAAATCTATTAAAGCAATTTTATCGCATTTAGCAAACTAATTGAGCATAACGTTTATATTTTACGTGATTATTGAACCGCCGATATAACGATTGATTCAAGTAAATGCTTCATTACAGTTGATTTCTAGCCACACTTATCATTTACCTTTTTATAAAAAATACGCTATTTCGCAATCTATTATACAACATGCTGTTTTCGCCTACATATCAAATAACTAGTTGTGTGTTACTATTTTTACCGCGACTTTGTATCATGTGATTATGTTTGTTCTAGTTTAGAAATAGGTAAATACCATTAATGATTGGTTGCGATAGTTTTTTAATTTTGAATCATAACTCGTCCTTATGGCGGTAGCTGGTTGTTCGGTAATGAAATCAAAGCAAGTGTCACGCCTGTAGAAGGAAAGACTAGTTAATTAAGTCGCATATCTTGAGGGAGTAGTAAATACTTATATGCATTGCGAAACAAGTTTCCGTTAGTTGTATCCGTGATTACACGCACTGCCGTAACTGTCGGTGTCGGTGGTCATTACAAGTGACTTAGTTGACGCATTCGTGACATGATTCTGTATGAGATTTGCATTCGTTACTTTCGTTTCTACGCCGAGAATCAAAGGTAGTTGACAATAATTTCCCACCTTTAGCCAAGCATCACTCTGTTCATGCTACTGTTATTTTCCTGAACTAAAATAGAGCGCGGCATATTCTATATTTTATTTTATATTATTCTTTAAAACATTAAGAAAAACTTGAAATTCATAACAAATAATTTTATAGTTACTTCGAATTATGCACTATTATTTACAAATTCATACGAGATTGCAGTAAAGTACAATTTACTTATTTCAGAATAAACTTACAAGGTAATATTTCTCAGAATCAAATAACAGGCTGCCAAACGACTTTGGAACTAATGAAGTTATCAATCTTAATAAATCATTACATTGCAACACTTTCCCACGCTCCGAACGAAAAGGAAACAACAAAAAACCAGGTGAATAACAATACTGAATATGGCCAATTACCATGTGTAGGTAATCATTTCATCACTTTTAATAAAATTGGTAGGCAAGTCCGGCCTCAGTCCGTGGCCTTCGTTGTTGTATTATGGTTGGTTATTTTTTCATTTAATACATAACGTGCGAACGCCTTCGCAACCGTGTTATTGTGCTTTCCTCAAGGCACACTCTAGCGTAAGGCCCTTCAGAGGCTAGCTCGAGGCCATACTCTCGGGCGCTAAAGAAATTGATGATGCTACTAGGTTTATGTCGAATCTCGTAATGTCCCGTGTAATTAACTTGAGGATATGAATGCTCATAGTTCATGCATGTCTTTATGTGTGGCGGTTTCCTGTAACTCTCACAAGACAAACGATATAATTATCGCTACTCATATCAGTGCACGCATTAAGTAACACGCGTTTCTGTATTATGCCTTCAAACCAACAAGCTTCACGCGTAGTTAAGTCCCATTACTTTAAAGTCCATATCGAGCAGATTAACTAGTGTCTTCACTGCGATGTTTCGCTGGCGAGTCAAGGAGCCCACGGCCGGTCACGCGCCGACATCGCAACCCGCCATGGCTTGACAATGTTATGACATCTTCCGCTGTTGCTATATCGTCCAGCGATGCGTATGGTGTGCGCAATGCATGCTGGCTCTTAAATCATATTTGATCTACAGACTGCACTCACTCGAACGCAGAAGTAGCCTCCTCTACTCTTGGTAATGTTTGTCATTATCATTAAGTGTTGCCTTAGTTGATCTTCGCATGTTGCATTGTTTTGGCAACACGCAAGGTTTCAGTTGCAATGCTTTAATTGTGGGCTACCAGTAGTAGTACTCAATTATATTCAAATCTTTCAATACGTGTGTTTATTATTACATTAGAGCCTTAATTTGTTGGCTTGGTATTGTCTTACTATGATTTATTTGACTGTGTATGAAGGTTAAACGTACAATTATTAAATATTATTATTTAATCAACTATTGTAATCAACCCCTTAGCAACCTTTAATTATAATCTGGTAACTAATGTCAATACATATTTTATATTACATGACAAAAACAAAGTTACAAATATCTTGCAGTCCCTAATACCACAGCTAATACTCACACAAGAGTATAATTATTTACAATTAACCCGTATCTACTGTGATTCATAATACATTAATCTCGACAGAATATTGCGACAATAGTTTAATTTGTATCCGGCCAATGAGTTAATGGCTATAAAAAAAGGTAATAATATAAAAGATAAAGGCAATAGCGATAAATAACGACATGGTAATTTTTACGTCAATGTCTTTCATAGTATAACCCGTTGCCTATTAGTAAAGCGTATATTATTACCTAATTATTATATCATTGACGTATCTGGAGTTCCCGTTCGTCATATAAGTACATATATGCACACGATGACCACTCATTCTGCCAAAAAAGTCGATACAATCAAAATAAACTTTCGCAAAACGCCCACACTAGCTACAATATATGCCGCGATGACTAGTAAAGAGTTTTGGTCATAAACTATTTCGAATGATACATAATCTTTTTCAATAATCGCAATTCTACAGTTTGTTTTTTATAATTATTGGCATTTGATATATTTTAAAACAAATTGCAAGCATTTAAAATGAGGAAAGTTCACCGTCTATTTATTACCAGGTTCAAGATTTTCCGCAATTCCTTGATCGTGACTATCGTGATTTCTTTGTGTTGAAATACGACTCAAGCAATCTAGTCTGACAAAAGTTAATTTCATTTTCCAGATCAATGTATTGAAAAGTTTAACGAATGATCTCGTTTAAAATATCTCAATGCTTCCTCACTTGTTTGGTATGCTTAGGCAATAATTTCCCTGTCGCAATCGAAGATTATGACTGAATTCAGCACCTCAGTGGCTGCACTTACATCAACAGTGACATTTGCATTAAACATTAAGAATTAGTATCGCAAACCACATCTGTTCTTTTGCAAAAATAAACTTTACGAAGATAATGCAATAGCGTGACCACATTAAATTATATTATAAAATTGAGCACTTAATGAACATATAATGTTCGTTCAAATTTCACGAACAATAAACACGGTTAGAAGGAAACATTTGTACATACTTAGTTTAATTAAATTGCAATACATTTATAAATAAAAGTATAATAATTTGGAACATGAAATAATTATTTGGACGAAATGTTTGTGAAAAGTTAAATACTGTAGGTAGAAACACAATTTAATATCTACAGTTTAACAAATTAAACCTGTTCAATGCCTACATAAAATGATGGCTATCTAAGAATACATGTCAGAAATTATTACTTTTAAGACGTCATATAAATTGCCACACGATGCAAAATACGTGCTCATGCGCTCTTCCTGTCACTATTATGTTTAATGAGGAGCACTTATAGCTTATAAGATAAATCAATAAAGATACTTGTCTAAAATTATAGAACTATTTTAAGCAACAACAAAAGTTACATAATTATTTACCACGAGGTAAGATGTAGTAAGATGAATATGCATCATGGTAGCAACATCCTATGAGCAAATGAAACAAATTATTGTGGTTACCAATCTGTATCACAAGGCGGTGATTATAGCAATATTAATTCATGGTCGATGGCTAGAGAAGTCCATTTGGACGCTGCAGAAGACTTAATATCGTTGATTGCATTCCACATAAATTGCTGTAACAATAGATCTTAAGACAAGATAACAGCACTCCTGTATACCTCAAAGGGGTAGGAAAAGTGTATAGTATACCTAAATTTTGCCAGTCATGTGATAGTAGTATATATCCGATCTGTGTGCCGTGTGGTATTCGGCCTAGAATTGACCACCCCCTCTCCTCCCGTGGGTGTCGTAAGAGGCGACTAAGGGAAAATTCAGAAGATGGGTAGCAGCGTCTTCTGTAACTTCACCACCAATACTGCGATCCCCAAGCCGCTTGCCAAGCGTGGGGATTATCCCAACCCCCCCCACTTTTGGCTGATGATGATAATATGATAGGAGTGTAATAGGGGTCGAGCC
The DNA here is from genome assembly GCA_905340225.1 of Abrostola tripartita. Taxonomy (NCBI): domain Eukaryota; kingdom Metazoa; phylum Arthropoda; class Insecta; order Lepidoptera; family Noctuidae; genus Abrostola; species Abrostola tripartita. The sequence continues at coordinate 4,597,844 of HG996491.1, forward strand.
TGTTACCATAAACCGGGCATCTAGACTCCGTGCTGCTACTGAGAATCACCTAAAGGAAAACCCCAATTACACTTTGCTCGACCAAGGATTAGAACCCAGGACCTCATGCTCAGCTGTCTACCTCATGCTCAATAGACCTACTAGAGGCAGCCGTTTAATTTGTATTAAATTCAAACCACGCCAGCATTACGAAACACTATTTGCTTAGCTATTTTTATACTAACCGATATAAATTAACCCAGTAACTTTGAATTTATATCGGCAAGGCTACGAAATGTCAGTGGTATTTTTCATGCTCTAATGCCACCAGTTATTTCGGTTTATATTTCGCTATCAGTTTAATATGTGCATTATCTAATTGAATTTTTATTAGATTTAAAAAAAAACTTAAGTATTTCCTCAATTTTACTCCTGTGTGTAAAATATAAAAGTGTATTTTTTGAATTATGAAGAATTCCATTGCCACTTTCGACTTTAATGAACATATTGCAATGTTTAATCATTATACTTCGTAATTCTTACATTAAAGTTGTCTATAGAGTTGTCCTTCTTGGTAACTAAATAGAAACCTATCGTAATTCTGGAATACTTAATACACAAAAGCAGTAGTTCAATATGTAAATTCTCTGTACCACCCGTTGGTTGACTGGTATAGAATGCCTCAAGCATTAAGTCCGCCTTTTTTTAAATTATGTAACAAAGTTTTAATAAATAAATAATTGTAAATATTCAATAATACAATAAACTCAAACACAAATCAGCTCATAATTTGTACAACAATCATAGTAGCGGAAGAGAAACAAAATTGTTTGTTCGCATTAAGCCGGCGGCAACGCTCCGGTGTCCCTAACTATGGATATATTGCCTAGGGATGTCTAAAGTAATTAATGTGGGTACGTCATGAATAATTCAGAAAATGTCCAAAAACAGTAAGTTATTGTTGTAATTACTAACACACTGGATCTTAGTCATCTGAATAAAAATTAAATTAAAAACAAATTTTCCTGTCATTAGCATTAAGCAGATGTCATTTTAATAGTAGGTATCTACGTCTAATAAAATTTGAAACAATATCTAATATTTAAATGTGGTAACTGCATCATAAACATGGACCAATATTTCCTGATTAAAATAAATAGAGTAAGCAATAAAGGTATAATATTATGTCAAACACTAAGATTAAAAAGCTGATAAGACCTCACCATACACAGTAGGCAGCCCTATACAAAAAAGACTTCAAATGTTATTATGTTGTTATGCGAACACTAAGGCGCTCATTATTTTATTATCGAGCTAGAGCCGTAATTTATATCGATAGTCGAATGGGCTAAAGCTGTGACGTTAATTTGATATCGACTTATCACGACTGAATTAAATATTTCGCTCGGGGCGTGTCGCTTAACAGAATTGTGCTTTAAATTAAAATGGACCGAACGCTACCCGATACAGATTCCCGATAGCGATTGCACGTGAACTTTATCGAATGGCTATTAAATTTAAGCAGTTTCCTAACACCACTATCTAAAATTATATTCCCTCTAGTTTTGTGGGTGTATTGAAATTTAATTTGACACGGTTTAAGCATTTCTCGATTACAGACGGAATGACAAACGGAATGTGAGCTGACAGTGAAATCGATACGTCATCCTTCAATCTAATTTACATTATGACGGTGATGCTAATGAAATATGATTCTTTAAATGTTATGAAAACTTAATCTGAAGTGAAGGCAGTTCGAGAGACATGATTTGCAATATGATGAATAAAACATTTTAAGACTTGCGCATTTCGCTGTCATGGTTTGTTATTACGAAGTTGAGTATTAAAAAAGATGTTTTAAGCGTAAGTTGCACAAGTAATGACGTAGATTGATTCATTAATTAATGTCAAACTATAATCGCAGTATAAAGCTCACGAAACAGCAAAATATTTAATTAAACACACTTTGTATGCAACATTTGTTTAGCCGTAGATAAGATAAAGGCGTTGTCGCATGCCACTCACATTCCTCTAACATTTCTCATGTACCCAATAGGCTCGAGGCCGCAACGAATCAATGGTGACCACAAAACAATGCCCCTAAATCACCAAACCGTGTAATTATTAATAAGCGACTACATTTAATTGCATTTACCTGTATGAAACTGGCGCAAATATAAGGGTGACCATGAGTTGCGAAAGCAATGGCCGCCGTGTCAAGGTCCGCAGATACAATCGACATGACAAACGATTGATATTGAACAATTTTTTTTGATAATGTACCGCTTGTAAACGCTTTTATTGATAATTAATTTGTCAGACACGAAGTACAGTCATCTGAATTATACCAGGAACAGAAACGTTACGACGAGATCCGGTTGGTGGTAATTGAATTAAAAAATAATGTCCATAATAGCCTTATAATAAAGGTTTATTTCACAATACCGCACTTTTTTGTTCGAATCTAATGGTAAAAATAACTTCAACAATTGGCATAAAAGTTGCACGATCATTGTATTGTAAAATGTACTCTAGTAGCATATCTACTATCTGAAAATGTAACATTGTATCTCTGAAAAGAATACTATAAGCGTATAATCTAAACTATCAGGCATCTCTGTCATCATCCTTTAGAAACGCTCTTTAATGTACCGTCTCAACCACCGTTCTGCTATGGTTTAGGCACTACTTTAAGTAAAACCTGGGTACACCTACTTATTTTAAAACCGAATTAAGGCTGAGGACGATGTTTATTTACGAAACGCATGCCAGAATGTTTTGTTACTAAAAAGTAGTTGACCTCAACACACGAACTATTTAAACAATATAATTACTGTATTTCAACGCGATTTTGGAGCACCTTGGGGCATTTGGACAAAACTAAACGAGGGAACCATGTAGCTTAACTAGGCCATGTTACAGCCTTTGTAATTTTTCACACACATCGTATTATCTTGTAAAACATATCTACTACTAAGTAAACGAAAACTACACAAAAAATGTATGTTCACTGTTCAATTTATAAATTAAGTGTCTATTGTTTTTCAACGTAATAAATACGAATTAACAACAAAAGAAGTTGGCGACGTCAAAATTACTAAACTCACTACACGAACTTGTTTCTCAAAATAAAATGACGGACGCCTCCACACGATTAGTAGATTAAACCTCCTAAGTATAACATAAACAATAATGTTTCTTAATCCCTCAAAACCTGGCAATTATAAAGCGCGTGCTCATTACAAAGTAGAGCAATAAAATTGTTAGGCGCCATAATCGTTTTTAAAGCTCATTATTGTATGCAAGCGCTTCCCTTTTATATTATTTCCAAACAGTTTAGCTCTTTTGTTTGTATACAATGGGAGAACAAGATAAAAGTGACAAGCGATAACATTTAAATTAATGATCTTGAAGTGTTTTGAAGCTTATAATACTGCAGCTATTCCAACTACTTATAGAACAATACATTAGCAAATGAGTCTAGAGATGCTTAATATGCTGCATTTAATAAAAATGATATAGACGGATATATCTACCGTTTATAACGTTAAAATTAAAAAACCGCATGCCAGATAACGTTTTGTTACTAAAAAGTAGTTGACCTCAACACACGAACTATTTAAACAATATAATTACTGTATTTCAACGCGATTTTGGAGCACCTTGGGGCATTTGGACAAAACAAAACGAGGGAACCATGTAGCTTAACTATGCCATATTACAGCCGTTGTAATCGAAAAATATCTGAACCAATAATTCTATGGGATTTTATTAAAAATACTTGGTCAAAAGAAAATGTTTGATGAAAATGTTTTCGAATGTCGATGTCAGTACTGATGTACTGCATGTACTGATGTATGATTGTTCGTTTTGATAAAGCATGTTATACCTACATGAAGCTTCAGTCATATTACAATCTTTTCGCTTCCGCGTCTAACTCACATCGGCACACGTTTGGACACAGTGCGTGGCCATAATACTGCTTGTTACACACAAACCTCTGTAGCAGGCTGCTACTTATTACCAGGAGCTTGTTACAAAATATACACAACCTACTTAAACACTTGATATAATCATGTAAATTATCACTATTTGACTTATGAATTTTGAAATCAATTATTCAAGAGGCCTATTTCGTACAGCATACGCGTAAACCTTTCACTTTTTAATTATAATATTTATAATAATTGTACGCATACCTTAACTAATTAACGCGGTACTCGGATAATTTAAATTTTTTAATATAGTGGTCTTTGTTTGTAATCTAAATGTATCGCAAATTGTGGTGGTAACTGGTAATGGTCTGCGAATTCGTTGTATGAACAAAACAACGTTTGAGAATACAAATAAAGAGCTAGTTCACATTATCCTAATGATTCAAACTTAGTTATCTGTCTGACTATAATCTTAACGATTTTATTGTAACAATTTTATGGTCCATTCAGCCGTGGAAATTATCTTATTACTTGTTAAATTTTTGCGGTTGATCCAACGTAAATTCACGACGTTTTTACAAAGCGTTAGACATCAACGCGTCGCGCCTTTTCAAATACTTGAATTAATTAATCTTTACTTCCACAATTTGCTATTTAAACATAAAGTGGTTGTTTATACAAATGGTTGCGTCTATGTTGTTAAATAATCTTAAATAAGAAGACTGATTGGGTATGAATAAAGCTTCGATTAAAAGTAGTCATTGCTATAAATGGAATAATTATAAGCATTTTAAATGATGACAGAACTTTAATTATGTCTAATGTATAGAATAAGCTAATTTATTTTTGGATTTCTGATACGTTATCTAATATTTTATTTCTCCTTTTGCAGGTTGGTTATTCTTCATTTTCACCCTGAGTCCACCCTCAACGCAGCTTTCGTAAGACAAAATCGTTACATTAATTTGATAATCTAAGCAGGCGCTTATATTATCACAATCATATCAATTAAACCTCCTTACAACATACAACACGTCATGTCACACACCTACCCGCCAAATCACTAAAATTAAACATACAATCATCATTCAGTACACCACTCCATTCATAACCACTCAAGTACATGTATCATTCATTCTAATCGTCAAGTACGCCTAACTGAGCATAATATTGACATTAGCCGCAATACAGCTTTAATACGTTTTCCTAGAAACAAGCAGGTTCTCATACCGACATTTCATTAACTAAAACAGAAGCAAGTAAGACCAAGTTGGTACTTTAATTCATCGTATCCCCGCTAATTGCTGGGTCCCGTGAGAAACGCAGGCAGTGGCCAAATAAAGAGCTAATTGTACGTTCTCCAAGTATGAATAACAGTAATACCTTTTTTTAAATGTTTGATACCTACTGCATAATATTTTTATCGTGCAATTTATATTAGGATTCTAACTTAGGCTATTATAGTAACCCACTATTGGTGCGCGGATCATTTGAACTAAGGTCATTACGGATAAATAAACGCTCTCTTAGCAAATAGTTATGCCGGTTTTACAGCCTCTTAGATGCTCTAGAATCTGTAAACTTAAAATAACTATTTTAATAAGTTCCAGTAAGTAATAATAGTTGGCGGTCCGTGGGAAGTCAATCCCGTACTTACGAAATATCTAGAACATCAATTATATTAATAAAACATTGCTCACAGAACTTCAGACGAAAACAACGGATTATTTATGGAAAATAAATTATCAATCCTCTATAAAAACTTCAACACTTTTTTGTAACTGTATTGATTTTACTTACACAATTAAATGATTTTGCATTGCTAATAACCAACCTTCATTAGCTATACGATAACGAAAACTGTCGGTTCCTTATTTAAATAGAAACACCTTTTCGGATTTATGTTATCTGCGAAGTCAGCTGACACTGACTAATGAATAGGCTGTTGGCCAATATTGTGCAAGAATTGAATTTTTATAAAAAATATTTCATTCAAAGAAACGAAACAGAAAGTAACAAACTTAGGCTTGAATTACTAGATAGATTACAATGTACTTACATGCATAAACATACATATTACTTTACATAAATTATAAAAGAAATATGTGGACTGTACTTATAAAAACATAATAAGAAGTAGACCATGAACTGCTCTTAGGTTATGTAACAACTACAAGCGTTAGTTAACAACTTTAATTAGACACATTTCATAATGACAGAAGTACCTACTGGACGCTGAAAATACCCCTAATAAATCTAACAAACGCTATGTTTAATGTCGCTCTTGTGTTTCGAACTGTTGTCCTTGTGTTAGCTGCGAGAGACAAAGTCAAAAATACCGTTATTCTATATGAAAGTTACACCTTTAGTCACTTACTCAGAATTAAGCATGAAAACTGAGCGCTAGAGGAATAAAAAATTAAACACGTCAAACCAATCACGTGATGTAAGGCGACTAATACAAAGTATTTCCCCAACATTCACAGATACAAATCATTATCCAATTCCTATATCTAAATCCTTAAAGCTGGTCTTTAAGTCAGTACATTCAATAAATCTACAAGCTGTATTTACAACGATTTTCTACCCGGAAACTAACAAACAAGTTTGCACATAATACAATGCTTCGAGTCATGCCGGGGCGTGAAATTGGCCGTCAAACGTCCGAACCTACCCATTATTAAGTACAAACATTTTCACGACCTTTAAATTAATAATAATAGCAATTATCGAAACGGAATTACAGCATTAGAAGTTACATAGCAACCGGCAGTGTTTTAACAACTATTCGCCTATTAGATAAGGCAGTGGTCTTGGCATGTTTTAAATACAATATCATTCAGAATAACTTAAGAGTGGTCACCATTATAGAACACATAAGGTACCATACTAAAGAATATGGCACACTAAGATTAAGCATGGAAATTTAATTAATAATATCTATCAATGAATATTTATACTTCTTTTATTGCACAGCTTTCTGATGTCGCATTGCGATAAACCGTGTCTTACTTTGTATGTTGAATTATTTGCCAATATAAATGTTAAAACGTAATCCATTTCAATATACCGGATTTTTTGTGTGACATCAAGTTTACTGGAACAGATTGACGTCATAGATTCCAAAATTGCAACAATTTATTTAAATATATCGCTGTCTGACAGGGTTTCATTATAAAATATAACATAGCTGTAATATGCATGTGCAAAACGTTATAACATATGTTACTACACGCATAACAAATCCTATCGAAGGATGATTTACTTAAAGGTTATTCGTACACGATTTATGTAGTATCTACTGAATTTCTAAGATTAGACCATAAAATGTCTGGACCTAATTGTACATTCAAACAACTCATTACTAATGTTTTGCCTGCCAACATTAGATACTTAAAGTAGTAGATTAGATCAATAGTATTTAACTTGTACCAAAGAGGATGAACTTTAAAATTTTATTACCTACCTTTTGTTCTAGTATTTCTAGCAAAAAGCAATGTAATTTAAAGTCTAATTGTATTACAAGCTTTCAAGGTTACCTTTACAATAACAAGATAACAGTTTCGAAAGCAAATGTGTATCAATATAATAAATACTGGGATTTCACAAATACCCTAAAATTCCATGCAAATTTACGTCTACTACATATAAATTAAACACGATAATCTTAATCTCATTATAAATATTTATATCGAGATACCTACATAATATTAGTTGTTCCATCATCACTACATAGTATAAAACAAAGTCGCTTTCTCTGTCCCTATATCCCTATGTATGCTTAAATCTTTAAAACTACGCAACGGATTTTGATGCAGTTTTTTTTAATAGATAGAATGATTGAAGAGGAAGGTTTATATGTATAATAACATCCATTAAATAGTGGAGAAATACTTACAATATATATTTTATACCCGTGCGAAGCCGGAGCGGGCCACTAGTTAATTATAAATTGATGAACATAAAGTATTAAATCAGTAAACACGTAAGCTAATCGACAGAGAAGGATAGTTAATTACCATGAATCATCAATCTTTGGCCTTTGCGTCTATTACAGACGATTTAAACAGTGTCATGCGGGGTAGGGTAGGCGCTTTTTTGGTAGCGATATTACACGATTATTTCGACTTAGCATATGAATTTTGTAAAATACTTGTCACCAGAATTTTACCAATAATTATAATTACCCTTTCCCAGTCCGATGAGTTAATATATGGTACATGTCGATTGTTTACCTATAGTGTCTGCTATAGATATGAATACCTACTGCACAGTAAACACACAAGCATATTTCAAATACTATGTTAACTTGCACTGGAGGTCACTAAAATTACTAAGGCATAATATATTATTAATAAAATTGGTTGCTTAAATAAGATCTACTCACTGTATAAAATTCCGCGTTCTACGAGATACACACGGACAAACAAATATGTTGTACATCATAATTAATTTGATTATTTGCTGCATTTTAATTGATTGTGTTAAAGATTGCGATTTAGACGCCATAACTAATAATATTTTTATGAAACGGTTTTAAAACCTTTAAGAGTTCATACATGTGTTTGCAAAAGCACCCCTCATAAGTCATAACTTAACTTACAAATACAATATTCACATATTTAATTAGAATAATAAAAACTATATTAATTTTTGAAACATTAATCAAGGTGAGAAGTTATCGTGAAGTAAATTCCAACGTCCTACTACAAAATAACTCTAAATATTGTAAGAATATTTCTGAAAACCGTAATTCGATACCACAATACTGTTCACAAAACTAAATGTCTAGCAATTCATGCGTAAGTAACAATACAATCTATAAACCATTTAGCAATAACATTTGGTGATCTGATAACATAACTTATCGATATTTCACTAACACACCTCCTCCTTTTGACCCAATGTTATTGAGAATAGCATAGTAGCGGAAATAAGCAGTAGCTTCATGTATAAGCCTGTAAAACTGAAACCAAACGCTAACGTAAGTGAAAAAGGCCGGACTAACAGTGAACACCTGTCAAACAGTTATATGGTAACAGCAGCCTTACCATAAACTCTTAAAGCAGGACGTCTTCAGTTGTGTAAGCGAAAAGCCGCTACGAGCAGTGTAGTACGGTGTCACGTTTCCACAACAAAAAATATTCTGCTTTAAGTTCATGGTAAGGGCGGGTCGAATGTTTCCCAAAAGAAGTTCCACTTTATCAACGCATGTATGTACGTACATTTTACTCATAGTTACCGACACAACAAAAGAAGAATGATACATGTTTGATACTTACGCATTACTCTATTCAGGACAGGTCTTCAAAACGGTTCTGACCAGTTTCTGAATAGAGGTTCCACTATCACTATAATTTCATACCATGTCAATCACAACAAAAGCTCACGTGCGTTCGTATTAGTTACGTTTTACACTGAATTGTAGTTTGAAAGTAATTGTACTTTTATTGGCTTTCTTTAAAGTACACTTTCTATCAAAAATACGATTTGGTGTAATGTGATGGTCGCGTGCGTAGCTTAAATACGCATTGACCACGACACAAACTCATAAATGAGATAATAGATATTATAACGGTATACCTGTAATAGTTTTTCTCCGTGTACCTACCTACCCTCAGGCAAAAGGAAGCATAGAACCTAGGTCCAAGCTAATGCGCAAATGAAGAATGAATTTTGTTTCTTGAATTTTCATTAAGTAGCATCAAATCTATTCTTTCTTTCTTATCGTATGGTAGATAAACAACCTGGTGCTTTAAACTGCCTGTCGGCCTCTGACATGGCTTTACACACCGTTGAAAAATCTATTTATGCAGGGCTCTGCAAAATTTGGAAACAATTATTATTTTGAAGACACCTTTAATTGTAATATGGGCAATATAATACATTTTTATATTAAGTGGATTAACAGAGGCGTTGGCATGGTCGTTTTTCTCGAAAAATTATATAAAAGTAGACAATGTTGAACTAATTTTACCACAACCGAGTAACTCCTGATAACACATATCTTTTAAATTATGTATGAATCAGAAGCAACAAGAACGAATTTAATGACTTAACAATGTAGTTCTATTAAGTCTATTATCAACGCTAGTTAGGTACCTACTTACTACTCAGCTTGCTAGAAAAAAAAACAAAGTAAACTCTAGTATTACCTAAATTATAAGCACGTTCGTAGAACCTTACGCAATTCAAAGGAACAATGCGTTAACAAGAAACGTTATTCTGGTGAAAGTGAGGTGATGATAGTAAAACAGCCACCGGGAGGTGCGTGCGCGGAGCTAACAGATCGTAATTATACGCCATGCTGTTCGCGTTGAATATTAACGACAACATTAAACCTGAGCTCCTAAACAGATGATATATTAACTTGCCAATTAATTTAAACGTAATTAGTGCTAGACACGGTCTAAGTAAATTAACCCAGTTAAAATCAGTTAGTAACATCGCACCTGCTGTCTTTTGTAAGAATTTTGAATACTGTAACACGCGTTTTTAAAACTTTGTACAAATAATGTTTTAATTAGTTTATGTAACAAAGTATTATCTCTCTCATTGAATACATTATGATTTATGCAAACAGCACGTATAGCCACATTATATAAAAATACTTATGCAGAAATCGCTACGTCACTGATGTAGAGTTAGCACGCAAGGTTCGTTAGTTTGTAGCAAACCTTATTAAAATACGGGGATACTGTAATCTAAAATTGTACTCAGCACGAATCTACTTTCAATGTATTTCTATCACCGATTAATCTTACCGGTGTTACATGATGAAATGAAAAAGAAAAACTGTTAAAAGGAAAGTGACCATGGTTATTAGTCGACTTTCTCTGGTCCCGTAAATTGTAATCCAAATCAATTTAATTGTTAACTTGCATGAAATAAGATTTAAGAGTCAAAAGTTTGTCCAATCGGCAACCCTGTTTGGTTTTCATTTAGACTCTAATTAGACTGGTACATTTGCTCTCCAGACAAGGTACCAATTATATTGTTTACTTAACTTAATTGAAGGTAAACATTGTTCTCTGAATATGAATTTTACTGAATTATTCATAATTTTATATCAAATACTGGAATTTTAACCAGTCAGCCCACAGTTTATGCAAAGCAACCAAAATGTTTGGCAACTTTGTCTAGAGTTCTAGACAAAATGCAAAGTTGACTGAAATGCATGTGCATTGTTGTGTAAGGTATAGCACAAGAATGTGCGTATTTGTTAACTTTTAATTCATCAAGACGAAAAAAAACAAGATGAAAAAAAAAACGTTTATTTCAACAAATTATTTAAAAATACACTATGAAAGTTAGTTAACTGAATAATAAAACCGCAATCTGCCTTTAAACGTATAAAATTCATACGCTAACATCACACAATCTTTTTATCCACAAAAGCATATACCTATTAAGTACCTAGGTAATCCGTGTTCTCAATAGAATGTGTTTCAAGCTAAGCTTATCACATGGGCCTTGGACCACATGATCTGACGTGTGAACTTGCCCAACGTTGATCGTGCTGAGATCATGAACTTACTCGGCTAAGGTCGATCATAACGTATCAGATTTCAGAATTCCACACGCTTAGATGAATCTTAGAACGAACACATAACAGCATGTACTAACGTAAACAAGCAAGAATTTTGTAATAGGTTCTTACATAGGCAGGTAGGTAGGTACATCTCTCTTCGTAAAAAACGCATTTTTTAATCATGTCTTGTACAAAGTTATCTGATAGTGCAATGTACAATCAAGAACCCATATATAGATATGCAATTAAATAAAACACATGTGCACATTACATACAAGTCTATGGTAATTAATCATAGAAGCTTGCTACGGATCTAACAAAAAAACAAGTTTTATTTAAACTAATATGTATTGCACACGCATATAGAAATCCAATTGGTGCTTGTATTTAATAACGTTAAATAGAAAATTCATTGATTAAACACCTATTTAGCTAGCCTACGAACAGATTAACATACAATTACTTTAGGATGTATCGAATTATTTTTTCCTTCAGGAAATATATGTAATTAAGAAAAATTACTGTTTTCGTAACATACACCTCATATATACATAAGCGGAGATACAAACTTACCTAACCAATTTGTTAATTATCTTATTATGTACTCGAGTAAGTATTATTATTTCTTATTATTTTATGCAAACGAATGTAGACTTCATTGAAACTGGACGGTTACGCTACTTTCAATACAATGCATGCCATTCATTAAGCCATTTACATACATATTACACATTTATAATACACCTGGGGGCTTGCTAATAAGGGTCTGAAGGCTACGTATCTGTCCGATTATGCTACTAGTTTTGACAGTTGCGGTCACGCGTAGATTGACTCTAGCATTCATTCATTTTGAAGGAGCAATCAATGTGTGTAGCTGGTTTAAGAGTAGTATGTTTAAATAATAGCTGCATGGATTTGACAAGGCTATCTCTTAATTGTGAAACAGTACACTGAATACGTTTTAATTAAGCGCTGATAAATTATTCACCGAATAAGGAAGGATATAAATTTGAACCAATTAATCTGAGACAAGAAATCGGAGTAAACAGACATAATAAAACGATAAAAACCCAACTTACCGACGACATGCTGTTCTCTATTACATAAAACGGATGCAAATGCACCTCTCTCTATTAGCTCGGTGAGATAAATCGTTCATTTGTAATCGATACAGTATGCGTGGCCAATCAGCGTGACAATCCGTTGACATGGCACAGCGAGTAAATATATCACTTTAGCAACGTGATTGCGGGAGAGTTATAGCTGACCACACAAAGTGCAGCGCTGCAGCGGGAGTGCGTGTTAGTACATTGGGTCAGGTGCCTACCTATGAGCTCGCACTACACTGCACGTAGCGGCGTGGCGCGCGGCGTCTCTTTTCCATAATAAACAATAACCTGCTTTGAGAGCTCATGGTAAGGTCTAGCAAATCTAAATAAATGTAAGAGTCACATATATTTACTGACTGAATTAATAGTTATTTATTTATGAACAGCTAATTACGTCATTTACTACCTACTAGGACGAAGAGGCAATGCGCTGAAGGTGTACACTGTAAACTAACATTAAAGTGATGTGATTCTGCACGCATGTTGCGCTGCATGCAGTGTGCTCCAACCTTTACTCCATTTGCTTCCAAAGTGTTTGTTGAAGCACTTTCACTGTTTCCGCACCAACGAGCGCAATTGTTAAGCTTCAGGTGGAGAAAATCCTATTTGTTACTCGGTAACAATGTAGAGCGCCATATAAGGCTACCCGCGAACACTAGCGATGCAACGTCATTGAGATTCACTGAGCTGAAATATGATACTAAAAAATATACACAGAATGTTGCAACAGGTACGATACAATGGAAGTTATCGTGTAATTCCGTAATGACAGTTTGTTCAGATTGAACGTTTGGCTCTATATACATTTTGGACCCCATATTCAATGTTAATTTAATGATAGGATTGAATAGCTACGCGTAATCATTCCTATTAATGAACAAGCTGTCAGAATTGGTGCACTACCGTTATGTTGTAACAAATGCCTTATTGATATACAACATTTTAGTTATACAACCTGTAATAACGCAGTAGCAACGCTTTAATTACTGCTTGACGTTATCTTATCTATAATAATTCACTCACTATGTACTCGTTTTAATATCTGGTTCTGAGGATAATCATCTATTTCAACGCGAACGAAGCCGTAGGCAGAAACATAGTGAGAAATATGAAATGACGGAACACTTTATTGCGATTTCCAAGCTTTATAGTCAACGCAATAAATATTAGAAGTATTAGAACATAGAAATTTTCTAAGTGTCGCTATAAAACTGCTCGATACTCATAAATACAGGAAATAATTAAATATATAATGACGTTACTTCAGTAAACTATACATTTCAATAAATTAAAAGTTAAAATCGCGCAATCACGATTGTAAAATTAGCAATGTAACTAAAAGGCGTGTAATAAAATATTCAATGGTACGATTAAGTAGCTTGCAGTAATTATCTTAAATACCTAATTGATGTTCAATGTTGTAATTAGAGTCCTAAGAAGACAATATTAATAGGTATAAAATGTTCTTTTTGCCGATATAATTACATTTATAAGTCACAGTGTGTCATTTTCACATTAAAATCAGTCCTGCCAACAATACATCTTCATTTATACACGTCTGATATAACGCAAACAGTTTTAACGACAAGACTGCTCACTAGCTCGATCAAGCGTTAAACCCCCGCATTACACACCTAAACGTGTTTAGCCCAAGTAGATACTTACGTAAACATCGATCCTAAAACAGAATAATCGATACACATAAATACAGTAATTTCCACGCCAAATTCTCCACATCGCGCCTCATAAACCAACGTGGTTAACGGCGTATATAAAGGGGCTGAACGAAACAACCATGTGCAATGATCGATGATTGATTCATTGCACAAACTCAACGAACACATTGTTCTATCAACAAGTGGGTTGCATACAATGCACGATAATTTTTTTATTATATACTTTATTTAAGTGGGCTGTTATGGTGCTTAAAAGCTGATATCAATCAATTTCCGCCAAAATGCTCGTGTAACGCCTAATCTTGTGAATGATCAAGTAAATAATAGGTATGTTCAATTTATTATGAATATAAAAATACTGTAATTTGATTTCTATCAATTACCTAATTATGGGTATGGTATTACCTTGCTATGTTTCGAGACTCAGATTGATTGAATGGGAACTGCAAACCGTTTTAACTTATAACTTGTACTTGTAGTAAAGTGTACTGGATTATGAACAATCACATATAACAAACTACATTTATTACTAAAACCAGCTACTGCCACTGCTACCATATGAAGTATTGAAATTCGATACAAACAAGATTTTCAACTGAAGTAATATTTAGACATTCTGTCTTCAACATAATATAGATAGCCGTGTTTGTTGCACACCAGATTATAAAAACACTGGCATTCTCCTTACGTGCAACTCAATTTAAACCAATGGGTACGTACTATAAATGTTATGGTCACAAAAAGTGCTATTAACTTACCTACCCCTATCAGTAAAAGCAATTTAAAAAAAAACGACCGTGGTAAAGCGGGTATAATAATAACATTTAACTAAACATACAGTACGGTAATCGCAGAACGAGACTATAATAATACTAATCTAGTGAACAAATGTCTCACGAAGACGATGCGATTAGCCGAACGGAACGTACGAGTTATAGCCGCGACGAATCGCAAACAACATGATTGAATGCAAACACGTTTCTTTAGGCACGCCCTTTGAGTTCTACTAACATTTTCAACGCACCAACAATTCGGTACTAAAGGCCACTTTACTAAAGATATATTTATGCAGGCAGCGGGCAGATACAGTCTGCCCGTGACCATGAATGCTGTAAAGGATTCGAAACGTCGGGACCAAAAAACAAAATTAAAACCGCGATAAAATCCGTAAAAATAGTTTTATTTCAATGACTAATATTCGCGTAAGTGATAGAAATCATTATATATTTATAAGATAATGATAATATATTTTTCTTCGGCAATTACACTGAAATATCAAATATAAAGAATTCTTGATATAGGTACCTACGATGATTTAAATAGTTAGGTATTTCTTTTAAATCAATTGAAACAAATAAAGTTTTACCTTTTTATCAAGTAACCTTTTCTTACTGAAAATTGGTAGCTATTTCAAAATATGTTTCACTTAATAAATCCAAAATTTAGCTATGATCTAACCAATCGTGTCTAAAACCATTTCGCATTGATTAAAATTTCGAAACCAGAAAATCCGAAACAGAACAAAACTGATTTCAAAAATGTTACTCAAAAACTAGACAAGTATCTGAAACGTTCGTATTTCACTTAAATTATGTACGATTACGACTTATATTAATGTTGTGTACTATATACTTATGAAAATTATAGATGATTTAGGTAACTAGAGTATCCATCATAGATTGGTCATGTGCAATTTTTCCGTAATCATTTCGCAATCATTTATAAGCATTTCCGCGATATGTTTTTACGCATATAATGCTGCTACACATAACGTCTTAGTGTTTCGTTTGAACTGGGGAGAAAATAGAAATTCTGTGAGGCTGATTACAAGCCACACAGCGACCGCAGCTGGCCAGATCCAAATGAATCTATGATTAGATACCAACAATTTATAAGGCCTCTTATAAATAAGCAATAAACTAGACCTAAGTAGCGGCAACCAACTTATTTATTTATTTACATAGGGATAACAAACAGTAGTATAGTAAGTAGTATTGGGTGGCTATTTATGCAACTAATGAGCGAGTTTGGTGGTAATGAGTTAGAATTTTGAACGCTTTACGTTACTTTCAAACGGTGTGGACTTAGTGACATTTTATATTTTCCGCAACAAAACGCTGGAACGTGCAAGTTTATGAACTAATGTAACGGCGTGCTAGAAGCGTGAAGTTTCAGACATTACTCAATAAATAGCACCTTGTATTAATTTCCTCCAACAATAAATTTGATATAGGATTTGGAACTATTTGCATTGCTTACATATTATGGATACAATATGTATAGTACGATTATGACTGTATGCGAGATCTTACAAAGGTCGTTACGTCAGAAAATTCTATGATGCATTGCACCAATAAGCACATTACAACGATTTAAGATGCACGCTTTGTAATTTCAATTAATAACCCTTTTGATTTTCTTGTAATAGCTAATGCTGTAACGAATGGTCCACCAATGTTAGTGTTTACCAATAAGGAAATAAAAGTATAGTCGCCTCAAGGCAACCTAAACGGTCTCATAAAAAACGGCCAAATTTGTATCCAACACGTATTGCTAAGTTCCGTAATCACAGTAAAATTCAGTAGTTTTTGTAGCATACGGAGTTAATAGTCCATTTAAATGTTGTTACTAAATGCATGCACAACGTTTTTACAGTACACGGCCAGGTAAAACAATTGAGTCCCTTTTGCTCAAACCCCTAAAAATGTTTTCTAACTAAACAGTAACTAATTCTCTACTAAATACACATACAAATCGATTATTATAATGTAGTAACGCAGCGATCTTATCTGACTGCGCAATGTTCAATTAATGCACTGAGAAAACTGTAACAGCGAACAGGGAAGTAAAAGTCCTTTAATTTAAGGACGCAAGTCCCTGGTCCACTGTTACGACAACGTTGTCGTGACAGTACAAACTGGTAACCATTATATCTGTAGGTGCCTACTCTACAGAATTTGCATTAACGCACCTGTCGAGATCTACCATTGGCTTATCTAATAAACTAATCGCTAGCATATCCAACTAGTTCAAGTCAGCTCTTAGGAAAATCACGATACGTTGTCCGCTTCAAGTAGCTTCGAAACGCTTGCAATTTACACATCTTTTATCTTTATTGTGTCATCTGGCTTTATGTGCGGAGTATGTCATTCCTATACCTTTAGTTCAAAGCGTTGATTTTATGATAGCTATACTTGGATATTAATGTTTTGTTGAGTAGGTCGTGAGAAATTGTCGTGTAGGAGTATATTTCAATATGGTATTCATCTTAGCCAATTTTTACCGGCGTTTTGTTTTGATTCCTGTTTACTTAGCAAAGCATGACACATTTTTTACCGCAAGCCAGATTATAACAGATAAAAATGCCTTTGACCCATGAATTTAACCTTGATATTAATTAATCATCAAAAAACGTATTGGAAACTAGGATCCGCACTAATTTCCATTGTGGTCGCTATCAGTAAAGCGTTTGATTCTATTTTACATAAAAAATTGAGGCAAAAAATAAGTAATTTAATGAACTTTTATAAACAGACCGAGACGACCTTTACCCGTTACCTTGTACTTAACTTTCAATCCTAGAACAGAGATATCCTATAGTAAAATTATTAATTTAATAGATAGATTAAGCGCCTTTTATCTATCGATGAAGATTATAATTTAAAAAATGGTACCTATTAACTAAAATCTTATAAATTTTAATTATTGAGCAAGATATTTACCATTATATGTTTATTTTACAGAAGCCATTAACGCCGCCGACGATCAATCAACGTCGGCATCATGGTGGCAAGCGGGTACAGCGACACCGTTCCGCGAGGGACCTAGCAGCGCCTTCTCATCGACCCACGGCCTCGTCCAGACTCACCCGTCAGGCAGCGATCCCTTCACTTCCTTTGGTAGTATCGGAAGTACTTCTGGTCCTTCATCAAACGTATTCGCATCCAGCGGCAGCGGTCCGTTAAGCGGTGGCGTTCGAAGCAACCCTCTGCCATCTTTGACGCGAAATCCTAATGGCAAGCTGTCCCTGAAACATCTAGACTTCACCAGTAGTGCTACGGCTGAGTTGAGAAGAAACCCGGCTCTATCGGCCCCTGATGAATGTGCTCGCGCCTGCAGGGAGAACGAACCCCCAAGGATTTGCTACTACCACTTCACTTTGGAATTGTACACGGTTTTAGGAGCGTACGTATTGATTTTTATATAAACTTAGTGCAGATTTAATGGCTCCACGTAATGAGTACCTATAACAAAAAATAATTCAGCTATACATTACATACGTTTAAGGAAAATTAGAAGTAGGTTTCTCCGTAGAGCTAACTACAGTAATGCTAATGAAGCTTGTTTCCTTCGAATATCTGCGGATACAAACGAATCCGTGTATTTGCTCAACGGAAATGAACTAGGTATTTCGAAACTTGTGTTACTAAGTTATGATAGATCACCCAGTGACATTGAAGTACTCGTGTTTCGTAACAATAATAGCAGGCTCTACATTATTAATTGATATTAAGAGTTGCAGCTAACCAAGTCGGAAGTCTATTCAATTGTACTTTTATTATAGCTCGAATTAGACGTTTACTTTACAATCACTGTTATCGACTTATATCATAGCGCACTTTAAAAAGGCGTAAGACTTGAGTAACTCCTTACCTCACTGTCTTTTGTAATAGCTGTGTTATTCATGCCGCGATTCCGAGATTTTCCAAAAAGTTTTGAGATGCTTCGCGTAAAGTCGTGCCGAAGTAAAAAACCAACCCAGCGACCGACTTTTCTATTGCGCACATTAAACGCTTTGTTTAACACAAATTGCTAGCCGCATCGGTTTCTATGCTGTTTTAAGTATACCCGTGCGATACGAATTGTGGTGATTTGAGTGTGGGCTCGTAATTAATAGGTGACGACAGCGCTCACACAAACACGTAGTTTCATGTATACCTGATGTTGGTGTTAGAAATAAGTAAATAGAGCAATTTAAAATGTATGTCATGCATATATGATTACAGTGCGTGTCAAGTCTGCACACCGAATGCGACGAATGCGGTGTGGTCTCATTGCCAATGTGTGTTGGCCGATGGAGTCGAGCGAGGAATACTCACAGCAAACAGAATGTTGCCCGGACCGTCCATCCAAGTTTGCGAGAATGACAAGGTAGTCATCGATGTAGAGAACCATATGGAAGGTATGGAAGTAACCATTCACTGGCACGGAATCTGGCAGCGAGACTCTCAGTATTATGACGGTGTACCGTTTGTGACGCAGTGCCCTATTCAGCAAGGAAACACTTTTAGGTAAAATGAATTCTAAATGCGTTTTATTTTAATGTGACAGACATTTATTTAAAACGCATTGTTAATAAATAAATAAATATATATGATTTTTTAATTTGTTAACTAATTACAGATATCAATGGAAAGGTAACGCTGGTACCCACTTTTGGCACGCTCACACTGGACTTCAAAAACTTGACGGTTTATACGGCAGCATCGTTGTACGTCAGCCTCCTTCCAAGGACCCCAACAGTCACCTGTACGACTATGACTTAACTACTCACGTAATGTTGCTCAGTGATTGGTTACACGAGGACGCCGCCGAGCGATTCCCTGGTCGCCTGGCCGTCAACACTGGGCAAGATCCCGAAAACTGCCTGATTAACGGAAAAGGTCAATTCAGAGATCCCAACACTGGCTTCATGACAAACACTCCTCTGGAAGTTTTTACGATTACGCCTGGCAAAAGATACAGATTCAGAATGATCAACGCTTTCGCGTCGGTGTGTCCCGCGCAAATTACTATAGAGCGCCACAATTTAACAATTATTGCGACTGACGGTGAACCAGTGCATCCGGTAGATGTAAACACCATCATCTCGTTCTCAGGTAAGCTAAGCACAAAGAAGCAATAAACATAAAACAGCTTATGACTTAGCTTTCGAACAAAAGCAGGTTGTACGTAATACGAAAATCCCGAATGTATTCTTCTACATCGAAATGAACTTCTTTAAAAGGAACTTAATTATAATCACGATAATTAATGGCTTGCAAATTTTTAAAAGGCACACCTTCGTGTTGTAATTTTGTGTTTAATTAGGTAGTGCACCCAGTCGACCAAAAACATTGTATAACATACGCGCGTGCTTCCTCTTTTACAACATTAGCAAATTATCTAGATCCTAGTTCTCTACATAATAATTATAATACGTGTTACAGGTGAACGATATGACTACGTCATCAAAGCGGACCAAGCTCCTGGAGCTTATTGGATTCAACTCCGAGGTCTCGGAGAGTGCGGAAACAGAAGAGTACAACAGTTAGCTATCCTCAGATACGCAAGAGGTCCGTACCAGCCTGCCTCACCGCCGCCCGCTTATGACGTTGGACTCCCTCAAGGAGTGGTAAGTTGTGATGACCGGTGTAGTTTACTTTGTTCCTGTAATATATATTACACAAGTAGATTGATATTTGGTAGAAATTTGAAAATTTTGATAATGTAAATACAAGTAGTAAAAAACTCTAAGAGAAAAAAACAGGTCTTGTAATCAAGGAGTGAAATAAGTAGTGTTGAGTGTTCAGTGCTGCTGATGTGGTTTATGGAGTTCGCAACTTGTGTCACGAGACTAGCTGCCTCAATTATTAAATAGCGGATATTGCATACTGAATTCTAGGTGCCGACACGACAGCCTCGATTAAACATGGTCGAACCATCGACTTTATACCAACTTGTTGCTCATACTTAAATACTGGTATAGAGCCGATATGAAACAAATTTCGCAGTGGCGAATAAATTAGAACGAAAATTCAAATTATAGCTGTTGAAGAATTAGACCATGCTTAGTCAGGTGAAATAACTACCGGTATATTGACCGGTTCTGTAAATATGTCAATACTGACTTATCTCTGCAGGTATTTCAAAATGATACGAACTTAGAGGTTTACTATAAGGTGTGTGTTTAGCACAACAGTTGGATTATTGCAAAAAGAGAGAAGTAGTTTTAGTAACCGTAGACAATGAGTAGTAAATAATGTATATTTTGCACGTACCATTAGTAATTGCACGAACCTTTCTCCACACTAACTATCCAGGTGATGAACCCGTTGGACGCGAGGTGTAATATATCAAGGGACGACGCTATTTGCGTCAGTCAACTGAAGAACGCCCATCACATTGACCCGGCTATCCTCCAAGAAAGGCCCGACGTTAAAATCTTCTTGCCCTTCCGTTTCTTCGTCTATAGGCCAGAGATGTTGTTCCAGCCCAACACTTATAATCGATACTTAGGTAAGTAAACAAAATTGTAGCTATATATGTATGAAGCACACTATATGAAAATTATTTATATTTATTAATTTTACAGTTGCTCCTGGAGGAGATCACGTAATCAGTTTAATAGACGAAATTTCATATATGGCACCGCCCGCGCCTCTTATTAGTCAATATGATGACATCAACCCCGAACAGTTCTGTAACGGTGACAATCGGCCCGCTAACTGCGGGCAGAATTGCATGTGCACCCATAAGGTCGACATACCTCGAAATTCTATTGTTGAAGTGGTATTGGTAGATGAAGGTACGTACTTTAAGATGTAATTATTAATAACCAGCCCAAATTTACCCAATGAGCTTGGAATAATTACATCAACCTAATTACAAAGAGTCCTTAAGATCATTTTCAACATATTGTATCGGTCTTATCAACACGAAAATCGATTTATTCATATATAATTACGCCAAGCTTAAATACAATAACGGGATGTTATGTATCATGTATTGCTTATAATTATATGCAAATTCTTAATCGTACTTTCCATTTTCCAGTTCAAATCACGAACTTATCTCACCCGTTCCACTTGCACGGATATTCATTCAACGTCATCGGTATCGGCCGCTCACCTGACCAGAACGTTAAGAAGATCAACTTGAAACATGCTCTCGACCTCGATAGAAGAGGTTTGCTCGAGCGTCACCTTAAGCAGGGAGACCTCCCTCCAGCGAAGGACACCATTGCAGTCCCGAACAACGGCTACGTTATCGTCCGTTTCAGAGCCGACAACCCTGGCTTCTGGCTTTTCCATTGCCACTTCCTCTTTCACATTGTTATCGGCATGAACCTCGTTTTGCAAGTCGGCACCCAGGCAGATTTGCCACCTATTCCTCCCAACTTCCCTACATGCGGCGACCACCTCCCTCCCATCACGCACCACTAATTTGGTTCCTAGTAAAATTGCTCCGTTTAAGCATGTGCAAATAAAAGTGCAGCACAGCTACAGTTTTTTTAAATATGTTAACTAAGTGTAAATTTATGTTTGTTTTGTGTGATGTGTCGGTAGATTCGAAGTGCTCGATTCTGCCGTTTGTGTTTATTTTTGTACTAGAATGATTCAATGGGAGTTTATGATGGTTTGTGATTTTATTTAACAATGATGCACTGTTTCTACGAGTTGACTTCAATTTAATTTTTATGCCATATTCGGTGATATTTTCTTAATTACGTTTTAATTATTAATATCGCCTAAAATATGAACTTTGAGGCTCTTGAACCAACAATATTATTTTTCGCGTATTGAATATAGTTTTAACAAGACATGTCCGTCCTGTAACTAACAACTTGCCATTATAATTTTATTTTCACCAATGATATTTATTACTTGTATATATTTAAAATCTACTTATTAGACCTACTTGCTTAGAATTTTAAGAAGTTTAAACAATATCTAACTAAATGTTGCATGCACTACCATTTATAACAAAATGTAAATAACTGATTACAGATGTTATGTAAATACACAGTAGTAAGACCACTCTGTATCACACTCCGTAAACAAAACAAAGACTGTATATTATTATGTAGACTATAGATATACAGTACACGTGAGGTTACCATTATTTAAGAAATTTGTTTAGTTTTACGGCTACTTGAAGTCAGTGTGATTGTGCCAACTGAAATTCCAAAAAGAAGTCGGTGTGTCCTAGTCGGCCTAGAACGACAATACGCAACTTACAACGAAACAAATCTCGCAGCGAAGTAGGTAGGTATATTTTGCTATCAAGTAAAGACAAGCAAAACGTTACGATTTATCATATTAATATAAAACTACTATAAGATTGTAAAATTTTATACCATTTAATAAAATTTATCAAAAATAGTGTTTAATTTCATTTTCCTTGTGAACAACAATAGTTTAAGAATGATTGTAAATGATGATTGTAGTGTATTAATATCACTGAGTAGATAATTTTCCCGCACACATCTGTTTTTTAAGCTGTTGTACATATTTGTATATATTGCACAATAGAATTACTATCTATTTTTAGCTAGACGACTAGCATGAGGTAGAAAGCATGAATTTGTGATACGAGTAGAACTCTTCACACCGTGGATACAGGTTATACATGTTTTATACTTATTTATAATATGTTTTAATGTACAGGCACGTGTCAAAATATGTATATACGTAGAAAAAAGTTGAGTTTGTATATTTTATTCCTTTTAGAAATGACCTATATATATCGACGTGAAATTTAGTTTTTACTACGTCAATACATTATTTTTGCACGAACATTTATAATTAACAACAGTTACTAAATATTCTTGTTATGCTTTTAAGCACAACATCAATAAATTTGCTACCAAAATAATTGAGCTAAACTAACCAATTACAGTGCGTTGCTAAAGAAGTTTTTCAAAAAAGTTTTAATAAAATAAAATGCACATGATTATTTAAAAAAACTGGTTCAAAACCATTTTAATATTTAAATTCAGCACACATTGCTTAATATTATTTGTTTATGACGTCACTAACCTTATTTTTTTCATAGATTCTTAACCCGTTGGATGCCATCTGTAATGTGAAACGAAACGACGCTATATGCGTAAGCAACTTGAAATCAGCGAGACCTGTGGACAAGGAAATATTACAAGAGAGGCCTGATGTCAAGATCTTCCTGCCGTTCAGGTTCCACTTCTACAAACCAAAAGAGTTGTTCATGGAAAATACTTACAGGAACTTCTTAGGTATAATAATCATAATGGTATTTAATACCTCAACAATAAGATAGGTATTCGCAAACCATATAATTAATGGTTTCCCAAGCAATATTATTGTTATGATACTGATAACAGTAATGCATAATTGTCATCTTCCATTTTTTTCATTACTAGCTCGTTCCTTTGTAGAATGACTGAAGTAACACTTGGTTTTTACATCCTGCTGTAAATGTAATAATTACAAACAAACACATAGTATGTGTGCTCGTCTAGCATTCATAATAATTTATTTTAAGTTTTTTTATTGTATGGTACAACATCACGCCTGTACTTCCCTAAGGGGTAGGCGGAGGCATGCTATTACACATCCCTATTTCGCTAGACTGCTGATACAACAAATACATACTTAAATTTTGCAGCATAAATTGAAAGACTTCTGATAGCTGGAATCTGTACTGACTTAATAGACTACCTATGCAAACGCAATAGCATATATGAATGAAGATTTTCACGACACTACTAAATAACTAAACAAAAGACTCACCTTTCAGTGGCACCCGGTGGAGACCACGTGCTGAGTTTAGTGGACGAGATCTCGTACAGAGCGCCTCCCGCCCCACCCCTGTCGCAGATGGATGAACTATCCCCAGACCTCTTCTGTAACGGGGACAACCGGCCAGCTGACTGCGCCGTCGACTGCCGCTGCACGCACATGATAGACGTACCGCTCAACTCTATTGTTGAAATCGTGCTGGTCGATGAAGGTGACTAAAAATTCTAATTCGTTATTTTTAATAATAATAATAAACGTTTATTTCAGGCAAGTTTACCCATATTACAGACATGCATAATTATAAATATATCTTATAATGAACAAAATAATATAACAAAATGACAAACACATATAAATCGACAATGAAAAAACAATATTAGAAACAATTTGTTTTTTTTTTTAACATAACCATTCTTCTAAATTACATACATAAAGTCACGCCTATTTCCACGAGGGGTAGGCAGAGACCACGGATTTCCATTTGCTACGATCCTGACATACTTCTTTCGCCTCATTCACTCGCATCACATTCCTCATACACGCTCGTCGGTTAAGGGTACTCCTCACTTGACCCTTTTGTAGAACATCTCCGATCTGGTCCAAGTATGTTCGCCGAGGTCTTCCCCTTCCCGATATTCCACTAACATTCGCCTCATATATTTGCTTTGTCACTCTTCTTTCATCCATCCTTTCTACATGCCCAAACCATCGAAGCATATTCTTCTCGATTTTTGTAATGACATCTGCATTCACTCCGCATCTCTCTCTTATCACCTTATTTTCTACTCTATCTCTCAAAGTCACACCACACATACTTCTCAAAGCCCGCATCTCTACTGCATTAATGCGGCTTTGATGTTTTTTCTGCCATACCCAACTTTCACTACCATACATAAGACTCGGCACTAATACTCCTCTGTGCACGGCCAGTCGAGCGTTTTTTGACACCTTTTGGGTGGTCATAAAGGAGTGTAGTGCCCCATTCACTTGATTCCCAAAATTTACTCTCCTTTCAATATCTTCTTCATGCTTACCATCCCTTGTAAATAATGTCCCCAGGTACACAAAATCTTTCACTTGCTCTACTCTCTCTCCACCAATCATAATATTGCATGCTGTCATACACTCATCTTTTTCAAAAATCATAACTTTCGTCTTTCCTACATTTACTTTCATTCCCTTTTTCTTAAGTGCTCCATGCATAATAGTCACCATCTCCTGCAGCTCCTCTGCTGATGATGCAAGTATTACCTGATCATCGGCATAAAGAAGACATTTGACGAGTAACTCATTCATTCTTAATCCACATTCGCTATCTTTCAAATCTTTCATACAACTGTCCATGAACAGATTGAAGAGCCACGGAGACGCTACACATCCCTGTCTAACACCTTTTTCGATGCTAAACGATTCAGTATAGGCCCCATGTATCCTCACGCACGCACTAGAATCCTCATAGAGAGATTTAAGTGCCCGAATGAGGTTGCTCTCCACTCCATACATTGACAGTACCGACCACAATTCATTCCTCATCACTTTGTCATAGGCCTTTTCCAAGTCCACGAAAGCGCAATAGACCTTTTGACCCTTGGCCAAACATTTTTCGGTAATGCTTCGTAAGGAAAAAACCTGATCCGTACATCCCATACCCTTCCGAAATCCTGCCTGAACATCCCATATTTTCTTATCGGTTACTTTCATCACTCTTTCAATCTTTCTTCTAAATTGATAAAGGAAATTTGAAAAATGATGGACACGAGCGGGATTCGAACCCGCGACCTTCGCCGATCCGATTTATCAATTTAGATTCAAGCTTAGCATGGGCAACATGCTAAAATGGCACCAAAATTCATATAACCATTCTTATTAAATGAGATCAATAATAATTACTATTTTTATTTGTTAAGGCTTCTCGACATGAATACTGAGAGGAATATGGCATTTTAAAATCCAGTATCTCGAAAGTATGTCATTTAAACTTCTTGGAGCTCACCAGTTATTAAAAAGATTAACATTTTCTTTCCAGTGCAATCTCCGAACTTGTCCCATCCGTTCCACCTTCACGGTACTCCGTATAACGTAATCGGTATCGGCAGATCTCCTGACAAAAACATTAAGAAGATTAACTTGAAACATGCCTTGGACTTGGACAGAAAGGGTCTACTGCACAGACAGTATAATCTGCCACCCTTCAAGGATACTCTTGCTGTGCCCAATAATGGATACGTTGTCTTAAGACTCAAGGCTGATAATCCAGGTAATTATTAAATCATTAATTTACAGACGTATTATGAACTTTGTCTATTACTTTTGGGGGAAAGCTGAATCTACCTGAATGTAACCATGACTGACGTGTGCGGTTTTGCGCAGATTCCGTCAAAAAGTTTTAATAATCATCTTCCTTTACAAAAATTAACTAAATACGCTAAACAAATGAAAAACAGTATTATATTTTGCTCACTTCTCTTCTTCAGTCCGTGCCTATTGCTTAAAGTAAATTGCTGTTTTATCGACATGAAACATCCGTTCTTCCCGGACCCCTTCAGTATGATACCCGTCCGAAGATATATTTTATCATTAAAATGGTATATTTCTTATTTCAGGTTACTGGTTATTCCACTGCCATTTCATCTATCACATAGTAATAGGAATGAACCTAATTCTTCACATCGGGACCCAAGCGGACCTACCTCCCGTGCCTCCGAACTTCCCTCGATGCGGCGACCACCTACCAACGATCACTCCTCCATACTTCCCGATACACTGAGACTATCGAGAAATTAAATCGTAATCGATTATGTGAAAACAAAAAAGGAGTGAAAGCATCGCGTACTGCCATATTTTGTTCTGTTGTTTAAACACGAACAACGTTCGAATGGAATAAAATTATTTGATAATGTGTCTTGTAAATAACGTTGTAAACTAACGGTGCTGTTCTAAAACTAACCATCAATATATCTTATTAGAGACCAAAGTATTTAATCAGATCACTATCGTAATTTATAGTTTTAAGAATTCGACTCGGCCGTACGATCGAAATGGCGAATTGGCCGTCATTAAATTAATGTTCTTGGATGTAGTTGAATGTTTTTGTTACTCGTTTTATAGTTTTGTACATAAAGTTAGATAAGAATAAATATGTTAAGCTTTATATAAGTATCGAGACGAGGGTAATAAGTAATGTCCTATAAATTTAAAAATAAATGGGTTAAGTGCAAATACATAATTACCAACTCGCAATATTTAGATTGATAAACATATGAATACTCCTTCCGACACAAACGCACACCGTTATTCTTTTGTTGGAACCTATACCATCCACTTCGCTTTAAATTGTTTATTTCTATGTTCATCGTGTCGGAAGAAGTTAGTAGACCTTGATTATTTTACGTGCATGTTAAAAATCATTTTACCTCAAGTTAGTATAACATCTTACAGGACTTGAGACCGTAATTCGTGTTACGGTATTGGATATTATCTCTCTGCCACAGTTGCAATGATATTATAAGTTTATATCGCCATTAATATTTAGTGTTTTAGTTCATAAACAATCCATGTTCACTCTTTGTGATGGATGTAACGTGCTCAAGTGGTCTTTCATTTAAGTTTAAAACCGACCTAAAATGGTGCCTACATTGTCCGTTATTTAGTTCAATCCTTGTGCGTGACTAATAGCGACTGATATTTTTATAAAATCTGAACATCAAATTTTACACACGTGAAACACAAAAATTCTAGTTTACAGAAATTAATGTCTTGTTGCCTAATTGTTTTTAGGACCATAAAAAGAGAAAAGATCCCTCTAATTATGTCTACGCAAAATTCTATTATACAAATAAAACTTAATTGGTTATATAAATAATACGATCTAGATACCTGTACGGCTTTCCTTACTTTCGTTAATACTGCAATGGCCAGGAATGAATCATCACCAACATATTTTAATTAGAAGTAGTCTTTCTAAATTATGCTAATTCACGTTAGAGTATATCAACTTTTACTAAAGCTATTTTTAAATTTACGGTAATTAAGTAAATTAAAAAAAAATAACTTAGACGACTTCACGGAAATGTTTTAAAATTGATTTATTTGTTTTTTTTTTTTTTTCAAACTTCTTTTTGTTTTTTTTTGTTTTTTATTCAGCCAGCCAGCCACTTTAGAACGACAAGTTGGGTATGCAAACTCTTTTGTATGTTAATAGACATAATTGACTTCATCTCTTTAAGCAAAATAAGTAAATTGTAGGTGTTTTAATTTAAATGAAAGATAAACTTCAAGCTTACATAAATAAGACACAGGGTAATATTTTTTCATAAAATATACACCTGTGTTTGGTCTGAAATATGGAAAGACATCACTCATTTCCATCATTTGCCTTCTTTAAATTATTTATCATTAACTGTCCTTTTAACACAATGTCGTATATTTAGGAAACAGTCATTTTATATTGAAAATAAATGTTTTGTAAAATAATATTGTGTTTTTTTTTGTTTTAACAATCCATCGTACCACCTTTGCAAAAACTTCTGACATCAGCCTGATTATACCTTTTCTAGTAATCATCATTAGCCTAACAAACCTAATATCTTATCGTGGCTGATCTTAAGTCAAGACTTAAACTAAGCAGTCAATGAACAAGAGTGTTACTACTGCTAGAGCTAAGAACTACCCGTATATTTCAGCGGAATGCTTCTACTGTGTCGATTTAAGCTACTCAAGAAGAATAACCGTGTAGCTACATAGCCCTGGCTAGAGGCTTCTTATGTAGTCTTTTCGAAAGACCGCAAGCAGAAATCTTCTCAGACTTAGCTGCAAAACTGATCCTAAAAAAATTAAAAGTACTTAGTACGTATACATATAGCAGTGTGGCTTAAAACATCAGCCAATCAGCAGGTTGGTAGGGAGACTGGCCACAGTGTGCAGTACGATTAATCACTTGCGGTAAAAAGTATCGTCACTCGTGGAAGCTCTTTTAATGCATTATTTCTTAAGTATGAAACAATTAATAGGCCGTCCGTGTACCATGTACCGTCACTCAGGCAACCTCGTGCAAGCTCCATGCACCTCCACACCAGGATCTTCTTCTTCTTCGTATCGGCATAAGCCAATAACCATATGAAATAGGTCATGCCGTAGTGTAGAGATTGGTCAGTCAACAAAGATGGTAGTGGGGTTGACCAGGGTGCGCCGGACGTACATAAGTATGGTCACTCTTGGAGGCTCTCTACTTGGACACCAGGATGAGATTATGTATTATCGAAACAAGAATCTCTGAAGCACTTCACATTGACAGGTACCGAGATACCTATTCATTGCAGCGATAACACGACCCGCTCCAATATTGTAATGACCCGTATGGATGATGAAATATTCATTTCAAGGTATACCTACTTACATCTCAGGAGTTCCGAACTAGTTGGTTCATAAAAAAACAAATTTAATTAAACGGAACAGACTGGCTGGTTTTATTTAATCTAACTAGCTTTGTTTACAGGCTTCTAATTTAGAACAACATTAATATTATTATGAGTACCAGTCAACATACCCTCGTCGATGAGATAGGTACTCGCTTAATTTCTCTGTTGATTAAAGAAGACACAGCTTACTTAGCAACTATCTAACTATTGCGATCTAATTATTGTAATAGTTACATTGACACTAATCAAAAAGAGCCATAAAGCTATACTGATTAACATTTAGCTATAAAATTATTTAGACCGGACTCGTCTGCACTAGCATCCAGATATAAAGAAGTAACAATTTGACTTTTTCTTTGTATTACCTGCATTCTTACATATTTGATACTACTGACTACTGGTTTAGAATAATATCTCAATGAATCCTACATAAAATGGTCTGAAATCAACAATCCACAATGATCCAGCGAAGTGGTCAATAGCTCAATATTCATTTCTCCGAGAACATGTCGTTGCTCTGCAATGGAACAGTTATAGGCATAATCAATGTTAATTTTCCTAAAATCTAACACTCTAAATCCGATCATCAGAGATCTATAGATCAGACAAAATGTTGAGCTTCTGTAAGTATGAGCGCTGATAATGATTTATCTAAGTCCAATGTTATATAACGCCTGAAACCTCACTCGCGACACAAGTCCCCCACCTTATTTCGCCATGAACTTCACTGTAAGACTCCTCTTAGTTCTCATAAAATGTTCACTATTCATATCAGGTAGGTAATATTTTTAGTTTATTTAATTATGACGCTACATAAACATTATGACCAGCTGATTAACTTTAATTATTTAAAAAAAAACTGTTCAATAGATATAATTATGTACATATATAGTATAATTATATCGGGTTAAAGAAAATTATTTTTTCGACGAATTAAAGGAAAACCAAATGAGATTTGGTCCCAATAAAAAATATCTATTCGGGTCTAAAGTAAATTAAATTGGGTCATATTTCAGCTAAAAGAACTGCGTCTATAGTAATGTCTTTAAATTCTAAATACGAGTTAATGGAGACGACTTATGATAATTTATATTAATACATACATAAAGTCACGCTTATTTCCACGAGGGGTAGGCAGAGACCACGGATTTCCACTTGCTACGATCCTGACATACTAATTATATTAATAAAATTATTTTTATTTGGAAAACCGACTCAAATAAAAATACCTTCCCTCTACTTTTATACTTTGCATTGTTTTTCCTAGTGAACACAAAGAATTTAGCACCTGAAAGTAAAATAGTGGGTGGACACGAAGCGCGGCCACACAGCCACCCCTTTCTTGTCTCGCTACAGTCCAGATTCTTGTGGGCTCGGATACACAACTGTGGTGGAGCGATTCTTAACCATAGATGGGTATGTTTTTATTTTAATAAATTACATTATAAATCCAATTCCCACCAATAGGTACCTACTCTACATAGGTTTAAGATTAAAAGGACCCAGCATTCGAATAATGAATTTTTCTATTACCTACTTACTCATGATACATAACATTGATTGATTAGGTTAGTCATATATGTTGTTCTCAGTCTAGTCAAAAAACATTTCACTAATATGAATATATTTCCTTTTATATGACTTTTGGTGCCATTTTAGCATGTTGCCCATGCTAAGCTTGAATTTGAAATTTCCTTTATCAATTTAGATATTTCCTTTTTTCTAGGTCCTGTCTGCTGCTCACTGTGCTAGTGAGTCGTGGTTAGTAAGATGGCTGCCACTAGACGCCGTGGCGGGTATACATGACGTCAATAATTACGGCAAACAAGCGCAAGTGGTCAGGATCAGTGACAGAATTCCTCATCCTTTATATGAAGGGTAATAATATTTATGTCAAAATATAACTACTATCATCCCATCGCGAACAAAAGATGTGTTTGAAGAGATGTTAAATTAATAATAAATTTATTTTTATCTATAGAGGCATTGGGCCATATGATATAGCTGTATTTGGCACGGAATCTCCATTTGTGTTCACAAAGTATGTTCAGCCTGTCAAAATGCCAAACAATTACAAAATTGAAGGAGATTCACTCAAGTTAGCTGGTTGGGGAGTATTGAAGACAACGACTTTCATACCAGACCTTCCTAGCAGACTACAAGAAGTAAAAGTAACATACATCCCCTTTGACGGTAAGTATATTTCACTGGAACACTGTAATTTGACTCCCCCCCCCCCCTCCTAAGGGAGAGGCCTTTGTACAATAGTGGAAGTCTTCTGGCTGATGATGATGACTGTAAATTTACATCCTGCAAAGGATGGAAATAAAAAAAAACAAAATAATATTGATTTTTTGCAGATTGCTACCAAGCCATTGATAAATTAACTGAAGATGGTGAAGTCAATCCATTAGATAGAGATGCTAACATATGCACTGGTCCTACAACTGGCGGTGTCGCCGCGTGCAACGGAGATTCAGGAGGTCCGCTCATACAATATGTTCCAAGCATTATCGCCGACCCTAACGACCCAGTAGAAGAAAACACCGAGCCTTGGAGCGGAAACAACTGTGATACTAATGAACAAACTACAGAAGGAACTCAAGAAACGAGTACAGCAGAAATTAAGGGAAGACAATATGAACAAGATTTCGTCCCGGTTGTAATCGGAGTGGTCTCGTGGGGCGTTGCGCCTTGCGGGGAAAAAGGCGCACCTACAGTTTATACAAATGTCTCAACTTACATAGACTTTATTAATTATAATATTAGGGATCTATATTATTAAAAGGTAAATATTCAGTTCTTATAACTTTTATTTTCTTAGGTAATTAAGCTTAGGATTTTTTACTACTATTTAAATAAATAGGTTACATCTGTTTTTACATTTTTTTATTCAGCTATTCCAGCTATTATACTTTATTGAGCAATTTAATATTTCCGATTTTTTGGATAAGTGTTAATGTTTTCATTAGAGCTTGCCATTCCCTAAAATAGTAGTAGGATTATGACTGGACAGTGCATTACAATATCTTTCAATAGAACCAGTTCATTATTCCTTCAACGATGAGGCCCAGTTTTTTTGTGTTAATATTTTATTGCTAAATTATATTCTAATGAGTATTATACGCTCCAAAGATGGGCATTATATCAATAACTACTGCTATTAAATTAAACTATAAGATTCTCTTTTATACCTGTGTTCACCAAGAACATTTAAGGTAAGTATAGAATTTTCCAGTATTAAAACACTCAATATCAACTTTCCAATTCTACTTACAAACATTAGTAAACGTTAGTTAAAATAAAATATTCCTATAGAATAA
This sequence comes from Abrostola tripartita, assembly GCA_905340225.1. Taxonomy (NCBI): domain Eukaryota; kingdom Metazoa; phylum Arthropoda; class Insecta; order Lepidoptera; family Noctuidae; genus Abrostola; species Abrostola tripartita. Next base: position 4,631,352 of record HG996491.1, read on the forward strand.
TAGATATCTATCTTTAAGAAGGGTGTCTTCACATTGTAGGCGACACTTTTTCGACGATCAAGGCAGCTTTAACTATCAGCTGCAATCATTAGCCTAACTTAAACAGCTCTCTTGCCGTAAATTGTCGCTATTATAGCAATCTACTGCCCTTAACTTATACTAAAACGCTGAGACCAACTGTACACTATCAGTCTATTTAAATAATTAATTGAGCAAAACGTCGGGTGGCCTGTAGCTTCCACACCTGGGTAATGAATCGACGACGGACTTTGGTATCGCCTGAGGAACTCTGATAAGAATTGCAGCTGGCACCGATGATAAGGCGCAGGACCTGCACTCCAGCAGCCAGCTCCCCCCGCGATCAATCTTGATCCTTACAATTGTGTAGCCTTTGTTTGGCACCGTTATTGTGTCTTTGACTGGTGGATTTTGCAGATTTCTGAAATGGGATTAAAATCATTTTGTTAACAATACTCTTTCGTAAAGCATAATAATTGTTAATAGTAGATAATATGTTCTTTTATAAATACGACGAGAGAAAAGTCTGTTAAACAACCACAGGTATCCGGTCAACTAATAACCATTCTTGACAACAATTACAGATGACTTATCGCCATGAACCGCTCTATGTTTTCAGGACCGATTATATGGGTTATGGTTTATCGAAAAACTAATTGAATAATATTAATAAGGGAATTATATAACTTATTCATAGGTATTTAGGTCAAATATCATAATGTTATTCGTTGCAGCAATGCACTAGTATATTGCTCATGCAACAAATACCAAATACACAAAAACTATCGCAAATATAGTTTGCGCACTTACAACACAATATATAAGAAACTCTTTATGCTAATAATGACATGATTTAAAAGCGCCAAGACTGACCTCTCCAATAAGTGAAAGTGTTAGAAACCAGATGTAAATCATAGAAATGTTTTAGTTGTTTTGTTACGTATTCAGATGAAGCTTTCCATGATAATGTTATTATGGTAATTATATAATAGCTACAAACTGCTTTAAGGTATAAACAAAAGACTATCATTACAAAAATTAACTTTTGCTTCCAAGATTTTTAGCTACCTATGTGTTTTTGCTTTAATTATATTCACCTTAAAATTTTGCCATTTTTGTTTAGATTTTCGAAGTCTTGTTTTGATATTGGCTTATCTTTAGGATTCTGCCACGTCGCGACCACTTGCATGTTGAAACCATGCATATGGAATGTGTAAGAGTCATTGCTTCCAAAACCTGGAAATTAGAAAAGCATGGATTCAAAACAATAATAGGTACAACATACATCAGCCATACTGAATTGAAAAATAGGTACAGCGACCCACTAGGTCCACCATTGCCTGGAAGGAAGATTTTTCTTTTTCATTTGTGGAATATCACACCTTTTTCCGGGACCACGGATTTCCATTTGCTATGATCCAGGCACACTACACCGCATACGTTCCATCGTAGTAAAGTCCATGAATACAAGCTTTGCCACTCTCCTTTCATCCGTCATTATTTGCTACATAGCAATTGGAAGTAATATTAGTTATGACAAATGTAGAAAATAGCTTGTTACCTTCATTAACCAGAGCAATTTCTAGCAGGTCTCCTTCTACAGCATCCAGTACTTGAATACACTGAGACTCCGTCTGTTTCTCTTCTTCCCCTACTTTGCAGAACATATCCTTGCGTACATCTCGGGGCCTTAACAGAATCGGTACATTGGGATACAGGAAATTCTTGCCGTTGATTTGAACCACACCGCCTTCTTTTAGAGCTGAAAGAACAATGGTCATAACTATTATTTTATGGCCAAATGCTGAAACACAAATTCCAAAGAAAACTTATGGGCTTTTATTAATTTTGTCAATTAATCTGCCAATGAAACTAATATAGCGTAACAACAACGTTTAATCATAGGACTGAAACTAGAAAATCTTAAATTTTTATTCATTGGGCACGAACGTTGATTCAAAATTGTCTGGACTTTCCTGACTCCTGCATTAGTGAGAACTGTTTTGCTAGAGTCAGTGTCCCTCCATAACAACATCTATCAAAATAGGTAAAACTCTTACCGAATGGTGCAGGGTAGTACGGCTTCTTAGGGATAGCATCACTGATGTACCTAAAATCTACATCATTTTCCTTGACTTTAATAACATTCCTGTCTATGCCCAAGTACACGGACTTAACCTCTGACGTATGACCCTGATCTTGGAGGGACTCCAGCATTTGACCACCTACGACCAAGTCAGATCCCCAACTCAAATGTTGATTTATATCATTCTGTAAAAGAAGAAGTATATTTGTATATTTCCCTACTGCATTACTCTGATATAGTGCTTTTAACATGCTAAATTTTCATACAGTCCATAGAGAATGCCAGTTGAAGCTAAATTTTAGTACCAGCTGATGATACACAATAACGTACTCTTTGCTCTTTTTGTTTTTTTTAACTGTATTTGCTATATATGTATATGCTATTTTATTATTATAATGTAGGTTTTTTTTTAACTTTTTCTCTATGTATGTATGTCTGACGGTTTGAGTATCTCACACGGCCTACCCAAATGTCCTGCAGATGGTACGAGACGGGGCGTCTGTCAGAACAGGTCGACTCAAGCCGGCTTTGGATTCTTTTCTTAAAAAAAAAACCATCTCGGACGACCTACATTGTTCTCACACAAACTTACGTTTGTCTGGACTTTAAAAGAGACATTGAGTTTGTTTCGGCATTTCTTCTCAGAGGTAGTCAGTTAGGAAATGCCGACACCATCATTCAAACTAGTATATAAAAAATTACGTGTAAAAGTGTTTTTTAAAAACCTATTTGCAGAAATAAAATCATTTATCATTTATTTTATAAAATTTTAGTACTACAAGATTGTGTAGTCGATAAGTGTTTCCATCCTCTCCTCCGTACCTGATTTTCTTGCAACATGGAGGTGTAATTAAAGCCAGAATAGATGAACATCGCGTTCGCTGTCAGACTTGCGCAGGCGCCGCGACCATTTGCTCTCACCCAGTAACCGCCACCTTCTTGAGATGCGCGCACAACTACATCCATACGCTCTCCTGAAATTTTTAAATTTATTAAATAAATATGCATCTTTTGAAAGATACAAATACGTTTATTAATTGGCTGAGATATGTCTATGATCGAAGAACACGTATTTTTCGAAGTAGGTTTCGAAACATAGGTACTATGAAATCAAGTTAGTTAATGCACAAGACAAAGGAAGAAGAATTATGTGTTCATAAGATTTATAATACCTAACCGTCTTTAGACGTAAGTAATGACCTCGTTCTGAATCCGTCAAAACCAAACATTGCATTTGTAATGTATGTACCTACTTAAATCATTTTATATTAGCACACGGTAAAATGCTAAAAATAAAACTAGTTTAAAAAAAGGGTGACCACGTGATTTCCGCCGTGCAGTAAAGCAAAACAATAAGAGGATTTTAAAAAAAGTTAATTAATAACGACTGGTACTGACTGGTAGGTATTTGTAAGATACTTGTACTGACTGGTATAAGTGATACAAAAAAAATATATGGCCATGTGAATTTGTTTCTTGAACGTCATTGTATGCAAACGCTAAGTTACAAAAACCAAATTGTTTCAATTAAATGTGTAATAATTACAAGCATCCGCCCGTGACTTCGTCTGCGAAGAAAAGTTTTTCGTATCTAGTCTATTTTGGGATTAAAGTAGCCTGTGTTCACCTAATTGGTCCATTCTAAGTATTTACAAAAGAGATTACGCCCATTAAAAAAAAACAAGGTGTTACCTCTTACCAATATTAGTAAAGATTATGTTTTAAATAAATTTAGCCTTCCTACTCAAGTAACTATAAGGTTTTGGAGCCTTAATCACAAAATTACATGTGTTACCTAATTAAGCGACATGGTTTCTATGGTAAGTTTAGATGTGAATTCCGGTAAAAACAATAGAAAGTGAAATAATAACAAACGAAACCGGTTACTCGCGACCTTAAACTTAAGCTAAAAGAAACATGAGCACGACCCACACCTTTCTCTTCAAAGTCGGTGAAGAGAAAATAAATCTGTTCACTACGGAGATTGCATAGCATGTACCTAACTTTTACATTTCTATAAAATTAAGCTATGTGAGCGGCGAAATGTGAGTGTTTATACTCCTTATAAAAGAGAACACCGCTACCTTTGCCTTTGGGGATCACAGGCGTTTGTAATTGTATATATGTATGCATATTACATAAAGCACTGATAGCCGAGTGACCGTTGGACTGCCAAGTCGAAGGTTGCAAGTTCAAACACTGACACGCACCAATGTCTTTTCGAATTCATGTGCGTACTATACATTAGTTATCAGTTGCTAAAAACGGTGAAAGAAAACATCGTGAGGAAACCGGCTCACCTGAGAGTTTTTTTAACGGTGTGTAAAGCCATGTCAGAGGCCTACAGGCGGTTTAAACTCTGACAACAGGTTGTTCATCAACCATACGATAAGAAGAAGAAGAAGAAGATGTATATTACAGGTTTATGTGTTCAAACTTGGATTCCTTACAGCGAAGAAGCTTCTAATACATCGTATTGCTGTAACTTATGTAATTTTGAAAATTGTCTTCAATGACAATCGATAATAAAAAGTATAAGGTTTACTCTTTTAAAATTAGACGAATGTGAAAGGTCTCTTGATGCAAATGACTTCAACCCATACTCAACCAAATCTTTTAGCCACACTACCGCGAGGGCCGGTTCATTATCATTATGTCGGAGTACGAAATTCAATACATACATAATTTTGTCACCATGAACAGTTGTTCTAAGGGGGAGGCCTTTGTCCAGCAGTGGACGTCTTCCGGCTGATGATGATGATGATGATGATGAACAGTTGTTTGTTTTTTATTTCTATTTATAGACACACGACATTTTAAACAACTCAGATAAAGTCAAGTAAATTGTACATGTATCGATTTACCTTATAAAAACGTAAGACTTTTTAAGTAAATTATAGATACGTGCCAGGTCTTAAATAAAATAAACAATCTCCATTCGTTGCATATTCACGATTCACACACTAGCAACAACGTGACAGATCATAATTTTCGATCACTGAAAAGAAATGTTCGCTCAATTTATAGCGGCTAATTTGTGTAGAAGCCACTTTCTCCGAGGTAAAAGCTTTTGCCGTATTACTTGTGCTAGGTAGACAATTCCGTTCACTCTCACACAATTATAATTTATTTGATTATGAATAGCCATTTGCATGAAATAGACAAAGAAAGAAGCAAGTTAAGTAATAAAGTAAGTCAAAAGGTCAAACAAACACACACGGTAATTTTGCGTGTCATCTTCTATAAAAATATCTATAGTCATTTTTGAAACTAATAATAATGTTGTTTTTAATTAAAGTTAAGTTTAGACTATTGACCCCACTTGTTATAAACCCTACGGAGTACCGGTATTATGCAATGATCGGAGCATCCTGGCGCGACAAGGTAAAAAGCAATATTTCATCTAAAATGTTATATTTTCTTATTTGTAACGCTATGAATAGAAAATCTTCCTTCGGTTTACCACGATCGGAGGCCAGTTTACAACACAATAGTGCAATAATTTCGACAGTAAACTAGTAACTAACACGCATCGCGGCTATTTTGTTTGAATATTTATCAAGGTATTACAGTGAATATGTGTATAAAAAACCCTTGGAACACGACATGACATCAGAAATAAGGACCTATAAAGTTGCATCCATTATGCTTGTGTCATTGTTGTCTTGAAACTCGGTGTCTCCACAATGTTTACCTAATATATGGCACAACCTTACCTGGGTACAGTTCCACGTTTCTTGCCAAAACCGGTTTGGTGGGCTTCCCGTCGGTAGCGATGACTATCATCTCATGGTTTTCTATATTAACGACAACAGGACACTCGATGGCTATTGCGTTAATCAATCTCAGTCTGTACGCAAAGCCTGCCATCACGAGTAACCTGTAATCAATAACATAAATGTTATTAGTCTCTCCCAGCACCAGATAACCATTCAAATAAAATTGCAATGCCTGGCAAGGACTACAAAGTATAGGATTTGTAAAATCATAAGTTCCCAATTAAGAATCTATACACCGTCATAGCTAAAATTTTTGAAAAAGTAAGAATTAGTCCCTTGAAGTGTAGGTATCTGTTTTATATTCCATCTGAACCTAACTTACTTAATAAGTATATTTTGTAGTAGGTATAGCCACATATAAATTAATGTTCTGGTCAACGTCTAGCCTAAAGGTGTAGCTGGATATCAATATTCTACAGCAGTCGCTCTATGTGAAGCGACTCCCTATTTGGCCCAATAACTGAGTAATATCCTAATCGTCTTTATCTTTATTGTAATAAGGTAACTTTTGAATACATACTTCGAAGTATCTCCATCGCCGTTAATAATCAAAGCATCAGGTTTTAGTTTGCTAACGTCCTCTAGTTTAGCTGTCAATAGTTCTGGTAATTTTGCAGCAATAGTAAGTGTGTTTTCTTCGCTTCTATCGTAATCATAGATTGACGAATGAGGTTCTAAAGGTTGTGGTTGATTTATGATCAAGGGTCCGTAAACGCCATCGCTTTGATGAGATACTGGAACAAAGCAAGAATAATATATTAAAAGCTCAAACAATTGGCCGGCAATAATACTGCTGTCGGACGGTTCAAACAAATCATAAAAACACGTCTTATATTAGTTAGCACCGTACGACATTAGTACGAATGACGCAGACTATTTAACCAACTTCAAAAAGAAGGTTCTATGTTTTGAAAAAACTCTTAATTTGACTTTGAATTATTTATCATAGTGGCTTTGAGGTTTATGAACCGGATTTATATACACAAGGTTGCGGTCTTAATCTCAGGAAGCAATGTAATCATTTTAGTCATATGCAGTTTTTAGTTATTCGGATATACATCTCTGTTAATCATTGTGTCTAATAAAAATGGTATAAGATACCCCTGCCTATCACATGGAGGAATACAAGCATTGTATATTATCGTTAGAAATGCTGAATAACATGATAATAAAAATAGATCAGACCGCGGTATGTGCAAAATATAATATTATACATAGAAATCGAAATTTTACTGTGACAGGATATACTCGTTTATCTGTTATAACATTCAGATAACTTGCCAAAAAAATATCGACCCACGTCGACTGGCTGCAAAACCTGCTCAAGTTAACTGCATATACAAATGAAAGTTGAATTAGGAAGTTGGATATAGCAATCAAGTGCAATTCAGAACCTGATAGTAATGACAATGAAAATGAAAATGGGCGGTCATCACTTTACCAACCCTTTATTAAAGAACATTATCCTTATTGATATAACCACAAAGAAACAAAAATAAGGCGAATAAATAAAAGAAATATAAATAGCTACCTGAATCAGCATGATAGAAGAATGTTCCAGGTGACGTCGCGACAAAAGCGTACTTGTACGTCTGTCCATATGCAATAGGACACTGAGTGACCATCGGAACTCCATCCATGTAAGGAGTTCCCTTCTGCTCAACACCGTGCCAATGGACACTAATATCCTGGTCTAGAATACTGTTCTGAACTTCTACAACGATGATGTCGTTCACACAAGCCTGTATCGGTGGGCCTGGAGTCATGCCGTTTATGGTAATCGCAGGTCGCCCATCTTCTTGGATAGTTGGCTCTATTTTGAAGCTGTAGTGGCATCGCTTCGGCTTTACGTTAAACTTGCAAGGTCGGTAGCATGATATTGTGTCTGCAAGGTTAAATATATTCTCCTTATTATTTTGTTGGTTAAACACAAATAAGATTTGTTTCGGTTTGGTGTTCCAGTGCAACGTTCTTTTGTTTTATTTTGATTAACGTCATTGATTAAAATTAAAATTTAAAAATAAACTAATTTCTGTTAAGCAGTAATAATCACTAACAACACTAGAGTATGTAAATAATATTATTGTTTAAAGTAATGCGTATTACTTACCTAAATTTTTGGTTGTATCTTCAAAAAGTATATTAGTTCCAGTGGGCGCGAAACTTTCCAGTGAGGCTTTCCCATTATTGCTTATATTCGCTATAATAAAAAGGCAGCAAACGACCACTTTCATTTTCACAGACAATTATTTTTTTCTATAAAACAATTAAACTACTAGCGGATAATAAATAATTGTCACAACACTACCGACGCCGCTCCCGTGGCGGACGGCACGAGAGACGTTTCGTTCACAACTGGCGAAACGACAAACTAGCAGTTTCACAGACATGTGCTCTCGACCACGTACCACGAAAGCTAAGTTACCGCGACTCGTTCTCGCATCGGTAAACATAAACAACTAGAAATATCAGTACAAGGGCAAAATCTATCGTTCGCAATACTAAATATTGGTAGGAGGTCAATAATGTTTGCAAATCGTTCCGTTTGCTTGCTTTGTAGACCCAATACCTTACGATTATTGCTGAAATATAATAGTAAGGAAAAGTCAATTTCCTATTTCACAGTTTTTCTTGGTGCTTGGACAGTCAGTTTCCTATTTCATAGCATTTCTTCGTGCAAGGAGAAATAAAAAAATACCCACTTTGTTTTCTGTTTTACGCATTTAAATAGTTTAGTCTAGACGAATATTTAATTATTACAAGAATAATTATACGCGTACGATAGCAGAAACACATGTGAAGCAATGTTGATTTAAATACAATAGTTCATAAATAGTTTAAAATTAAAGATTTTCAAAATCTGACTGGCATGCTGAAAGCATGTCAATCATGCAGAAGTATGGCTGACATGCTAATCAGTATTTGATCATAGAATTAAAATGAATAATAGTTTTCATAATTGAAACTGCATTCAGACTGTTTGAAACACTAATACCAGTAGAGCATAAAAGTCGAGCATTTAGCAACTCGTTCCGCACTTGCAATGTTCAAAGGAAACCATTTCAAAACTTTCAATGCGCGAGCACTGATGTGTGTTAAGGTCACCTCAAAGTGGAAGGAATTGTATGAACGTGTTTAGAGATCTTTATGAAAATCGGAAGTAAACAATAAACCCCACATGCTCAGTGCTTATGTACTGCAGAAGAAAGACTGATTCATCTGCAGATTAGATGAGTATTGATCTCAACAACCAAAACTGTAAGCAGGTCTAGCTCAATGATATCTTTCAAATTAATTATGTGGCGAGACCACATAATTAATTTGAAAGATATCATTGAGCTAGACCTGCTTACAGTTTTGGTTCGTCTTGTAATGTAGCCAGGGTCGGGGCTTTGGGCACATTAGTATAAAGGGGTTCCTATGACTTTTTTTTGCTTCGTGCTTTACAGTCAACTAATATATTATTGTAAAGTATTAAGCCCAAAAATATCAATAGATATATATCGATTATTGGTTGGTGATCTGGGAATAGGGGTCCATATCGATCGCGGGGCCCTGGGCATTTGGGCTTGCCTAGAGTGCCCAGTGGAAAAGAGTGGCCTGAATGTAGCATAAACGTACAATAGCAGAAACGCGTTCTGCCGTGTACAGGATATATAATGTAGTTGACTGACAGACCATATGTTTTTTTGTTCTTCCAAAGGTAATTAAAATAAAGAATTATAATTAATATACATGTAATTCAGAAAGTAGCATTGCGTTATTAACACAAGTACATAACCGTAGCCTCAAGTTCACGTTTCAATGTTATGATGTTGTAATAGTGCTCTTAATATTATTTGACAAATAGGTACACTCACACTTAACTGCGATGGATTTTTTTAAATTAATTTTGACAATCATCACTAAAATATTATAAATTAAAATTATTTTTTTGAAATATAATAACTTTTAGATCGTAAACTAATCCTAATATTAAACAATAAACTAACTCAGCCTTTTGTACAAGAGCTCATGATAATTAAATCAATCTTTAAAGGAAAGATAATAATCGCTCAAAGCAAAGAAATAGTTACATTTTCATTTATGTAACTGACTTTTATGATGTTTGCAAAGCTTATTTCTATAAAGATACTAAGTATTACAATATTCTGTATTACAGAGACATCACAACAAACAAAATCATTACAATGTAATAAGACAACAGTACCTACATAAGCCACTTAAGGTAATTTACTCCTATTCACTTTCTTTGTGTTACCGACAAAAATGGCAACATTCTCAATCGGTAATAAGCACAAAACGATTACGTGAGTACCTACCTGTACGACAATTCTCGTAACTTATGACGTTCTAGAATAGACAAAAAGCAATGCGTTTCCGATAAAAACAAATAAATAAATAATCGCCTTCAAAAAACACGAACTCAAAAGTGAAAAATAATATCTATTGTATATATGTACTTCACTTTACATAAGCGAAGTTGAAGTCTAGCTAATTGCATTCGCTTTGTTAATATTTTTAGGATTTAAACAATAAATGAACCACCACTTTTGAAAGCATTCTCTTATGTATTTTTTCTTCATATTTTCAGTATTCTTTCATTATTTTTTGTCTGAATTTGTTAATGAATGTTGGATTCCCTTTTTTGAAGTCTGTTAAAAAACCAACGATTTTCGTATCGTCTATCGTTGGTTTTATCAAAGGCACATCGCTATTGCACTGCTCGATAACGTCTTAAGTTACCACAATCGCCCACTGCTTCAATGGCAATAAGTACGTATAAATAACATGTTTGTACTTCGGTTATATAACGTGAAGCTGCAAACTGCGTTAGTATGGTGTCATTAGAAAGTGCCGGTAATTGAGTCTATGCCCTCTTCATATCTGCAAAAACATCTATCTCTCTAATCTCAATATAATTACATCCTATGTTAGAAATTGCATGAGAAATTATTTTTTGCCGGTGCTTTATTTATCACCGTTCGCCTCTGTTGTTGATTGTAGATAAACTTTGTAATATAGCACTAGTCACTGAAATATGCTCTATATTTTTGCCATTTAAAGAAATGTCGGCCGATGCTTGTACAAAATGTGTGTTGGAGATTGTGTCGACTTTTTTGAGACCTGTATTTTGACTTACCTACTTTTTTAAGACTAGTCTTTAATATTGGACACAGTAGCTTAAATTTTGACGAAAATAAAATAAGATACAATCTTTACTTTTAATAAGTTCGTGAAATTTAAAGTGCATTAACAGTAAACATTAAAAATTTAATTCAGATAAACTGGTTCGAGCTATAATTAAATCTTTACTACAGTAACAAACTTAAACATAGCCCGCAAAGTGTTCGCGAACGTGTATATATTGACGGGTATGATATCTGCTGCCAGCAGCAGCACCGGCTTCTGTGCCTGACGAAGCATCACGTATACCAGCTTCTTCTCTGTCAAGTCAAAGTTCTCCCACCCGCTGCAGTACACCGACGTCTCAAACAACTCAGAAGCGTTGATCAGCCTCTGACACAGAAAACAGTACAGGAAGAAAACTAGGAAGCAAAAGAACAAAATAGGTATGTATTGAAGCCATTCCTGTAGACTTAAGTAGAAGAACAATAGTATGCAAACAGCGTTAGACCCAAAGTTGACTCCGAGAGGCACGCTGTATAACGACTTGAGATGGTCTATCACTTCCAACGTTAAGGCATGCCTTTTTATAATCAAAGGTAGAGTTTCTTTAGCCAATGCCTTTATGTCAGCCTCATTGCCGGCTTCGGCGAAAGCCATCATCTCTTTGGCGAGCAATTGATACATGACGGTGGTGTGCGCTATGAGGAACAGTTGCAGACCCTGATAGTTGAGAACGACGACTGCGATAGTCGCCTCTTGCAATACGAGAATGAAGGTACAAATCTCGCGGTTGGGAGAAGCTGTCAATGGCTCGATACCTGAAACAATGTTAATAATATCAAAAAATGGAGTTCATTATAAATAAACCCATGTTTTGTTTGCGAAGCAGATACGTGACTGGGAAACTTTTAACACTATAATAGATTAATTTACTACAATCAACGTTCATGATTGTCTTAATGTTAGTTAGTGTCTGATGTTAGTCTGGACTTTCTCTTCCATGAAATGAACATAACACATGTGACTAGGTCACGCTTTAATGTACCTTTCTTTACATTTAGAATATTTATGAAAGTACTCAAAGTAGGTAATCAAACAATAAACCTAAGCCACAAGTAAATTAAGACTGTTCCGTTGGTCCAGTGGTCGCAGAAGTAGAAGTAGTGGTCGCGTAAGAGCGGCTGCAGAGCATGAGGGTTCAAATCCTGGGTCGGGAAAAGTGTTATTAGGTTTTTACATTGTTTTTAGATTCGAAGTAGCGGCACGGAGTCTGGATGTGTGCCCTGTGCATGCAATAGGCTTGCCCACTATTACATTGAGACTAAACAAAACTAGTTAAATGTGATACTAATTTTTTTTATTAAAAAAACCGACTTCCAAAACGCGAACTCAAAAGAAAAAAATAATACTTATTTTATTCACTTCACTTTACATAAACGAAGTTGAAGTCGGTGACAAATCTGACGCGTTCGATTTGTAAATATTTTTAGCATTGGAAATATAAATAGAACAATTAAGACAGCATTCTCATAAGTACTTTTTTGTCTGAATTAGTTAATGAATGTTGAATTTGGCACCGACTTCAACTTCGCTTATGTAAAGTGAAGTGAATAAAAGAAACATGTTATTTAATTTTAGTATCATCATGCAACGCGATAGTTTAAAACTTATTTTGGCGAAATTTGGGTGTATAAGACACCTCTGCCTACCCCTTCGGTGAATAGAAGCGTGATATTATCTTTTATATATAAAGAAAATAAGACGATTCCAGAAGTCTAGGAAATAAAATTAATTTAAAAAATATTAATGGGAAGGACTTACCAACGCATTGAACTTGCGCAAAGCTATTTTTCTGTAAGGAGACCCGGCCAGGATAGTAAAGAATGAAACCATCGGTCATGTTAATAACATAAAACAAGACTATGCTTATTTTGATGATCTTCAGGGAGTTCTCGTATGCCTTTTGGAAGGCTATGGAATCGCGGGCCATACGGTCATTACGGTCTATCTTGTTCATAGCAGTTGTTAATAAGGACCTGAAAAACAATAACATCATTATATTAATAACCAAAATCCTATGTAAATTAATAAATCTGTCTATCAATTACTTGGCTCTTAACACAAAATATGTATAACAAATATGGACGTAGACCCAATATTGATAAATATTGAAATGATACCTTTTCGTCATGAACCACGAAGTACCGTTAAGTACCAGAATTAAAATGGAGATGTTTAAATAACTCTTGATGGAGTCGCCGACCCCTTCAGCATACTTCCACTGATATACGACGCTGCCGACCCCGTACACGTAGAATAGAAGGCACAGATGAATTAACCAAAACCAACCTGCAATTGTAACTTACAAGTTTTAACGGCAATATAATAACAGTTCTACGAAATTCGTGACACATGCGTGATGCATGTATTCGTATGCCATCTCTGGCAGGTAACGCTGAGAATTTTGTTTGCTTAACCATATCGTCTTTTTGGTGTGACCTAATTAAAGGCCTCCAGCCAGGGCAAAGGTGTGCATTAGGTGGAAAAAATGTACGTTTCCCTTGTCTAATTAAGTACAAAATATTACAAAGAAAAATAAAATCAGGAATAACGAACCAGAGGTTTTTTCTTTTTTAATAGAAATTCCAGCAAACTTCGGACTTAAATCGATAAACCATATTATACTTTCATAACTATTGTCTTTCATTTTTCTTTTAACGCTCAAATAATAATCTTTAAGATAATTAAATATAAACATTTTTACAGAATTCGATAAGATATAATAAATATATGTATATTTGGTAAAGTAAAGGAGCTCTGTGTTTAATGAGTTTTGAACCTGTAGTGTGATGACTAAGAAAGAACCTGAAAAAGGTGATAATGATAATATAAGAAATTAATAACATATTATAATGAAACATATGTTCTAATTAACTTAACTTGATTTATTAATGCTGGTAGGTGCTAGCTATTGCCTGCGGTTTGACTCGCATCCTACCTATTTTTAACAATATCAGACCAGATACATTTTATTAAAAACTTTCTATAGTAATGGTTTTCATTAGCCACGTTCTATTAATTACTCCTTTTTTCCATGCTTCTTAGACATTTTCATACATACTTATAGGTACCTACAGTTTTAGGAAATACAGGACATACAGACGGTATATTAACATTACCTCTACATAACGCACGAAAAAATGGTCACAAATACACCGTAAATTATAAAATTATGTGTAATTTAGAAAAAAACCTTAATTACATGCCGACAGAAGCCTTAATTAAATCCGTGTCCTCTTTTATTAAAACCGTATATTATAAGCACGTAATATAATATAATTGTAAATAATAGCTACTTTATCGAAGAATACCAAATGTTTCTAACACTCTTTGAGTGTCAGAAAACACTCTCTGTGTATTACAAAGTCCTCCGTGTAAAATACCTTTATTGAAGTGACAAATAAAAAGGGACTTTTATTCAAGTAAGTAAACAGGCTATAGAATCATTAAAAAACAAAGGCTTTTTGAAACATTCCTTTATTTCTGTAATGTTACATGTTATTTCTTAAATGCAAGGTTACATAGAATATGACTGTTACCTACACCTTAAAAACTGTAACAAACTTGTAAATGGCCTGCATAGTGCTCGCGAAAGTGTATATGCGTATCGGTATCACTCGCGCCGCATACACTATGACTGGTTTCTGTGCTCGCTTCAACATGAGCAGGACACATTTTTGTTCTTTGACACGCAAATACTCCCAACCACAACAGTACACTGCCATTTCAAACTTTTCAGAGGCTGTCGTAAGTCGCTGGCCTTGGAAACAATACAAGAAAAAAATAAAAAGGCTATGGAAAATGAGCGGTGCGAAGTTGAGACACACGTCGAGCGGCAACACGAAGAATAAGCACAACGAAACCGCGTCCAAACCAAAACCTATGCCTATGGCAGCACTGTAGACTGCTTCAAGTTTGTTCACTGTGTGCAAAGCAAAAGAGTGACGGACTATTAAATTCTTTAGACGATCTTCAATTACTGAATAGGTTTCGGCAGAACTATCGCAACGTTTGGCTAAATCGCAGAAGCTTAACATGTCTTCGTAAAGTATTTGGAATACGGCGGTGGTGTGGGAGAAGAAAAACAATAAAGCGACGTCGAAGCTGCCTACTACCACGATAGATGTTAGTTCTTGTAGCGCTAATATTCCCATACAGACTTGCCGGTTTGGACTAGCTGTTAGTGGTTCTAGTCCTGGAGAAAAGAAATACAATTTTAAAAATTACGTTTCGTTAAACAAAATCATAACAAAAAAATTGAAATATATCAAGAGCGTACTAAATGGAAATGTGTAGGTAGGTGCACTTCATGCAAATAAGCATGCCTTTATGACGCTAATTGCATAGTTGTCTTAAGGGCTTCCCGCCGTATTATCGATTTGTTAATAAAATAATATTTCCTTTCCTCCCGTGGGTGTCGTAAGAGGCGACTAAGGGAAAATCCAGAAGATGAGCAGCAGCGTCTTCTGTAACTTGACCACCAATAGTGCGATTCCCAAGCTGCTTGCCAAGCGTAGGGATTATGGCAACCTCCCCCCCCCCCCCTCTCCTAAGGCGGAGGCCTTTGTTCAACAGTGGACGTCTTTCGGCTGATGATGAATAAAATAGTATGCAAATATAACACGTACCAACGCACGATGCAACTGCGTAGTCATCCATCCCGAGAGTTCTGGTAGGTATGAATATCATGACGTCATTGACTAGGTGGAATACGTAGCACATGATGATGACAATCTTGATCTTCTTCAACAGACTCTGGTGCTTGTCAAGAAACCTTCCCGATTCTATGACCAGATCATCATTATTTTTTACTGTTTTCAATAGTTCGTTAATATCCTGTCTGTAAAAAAGACTCTATTTACAAATACTTAATTCGATTCCGTTCTTCCTGATTGCATGATACATGATTGTCAAAATATATGAATTTAAAGCCGGATTTTAGCAGCTATGAATAAATAGACAGTAAGTTTTATATATTAATACTAGCGGCCCGCTCCGGCTTCGCACGGGTATAAAATATATAGCCTATGTATGTATATTCACTTATAATTTTATATAAAAATACTTAGTACATTATTTTGATAAATCTCGTAGGGTTCAGCCTGCGTTTGCAATGTAAGCGGAAAAAAATTATTATTTACGACATCACATTAGAAACCTCAAAAATAACAGTATTTCTCCACTATTTAATGGATGTTATTATACATATCCGTTGCGTAGTTTTAAAGATTTAAGCATACATAGGGATATAGGGACAGAAAAAGCGACTTTGTTTTATACTATGTAGTGATAATATATTATTATTGAATATAGAATGACTAAAGTTAAAAGCTAAAAACTTTATCCTCTCACATTCACAATTTAGTCAGGGATCCACGGACCATTTTTACAATTGATAACTATCAAGCTAATTTTCCTTGAGTTCATTTTGATGAGACGTCCAACTTTTTCTCTCACAAAAAATTCTCAATCAATTGTAAAATGGTCCGTGAATCCTGGACTAATTCTAAACTAAGTTGAAAGTGTTTAAACTTCGATGAAATACATTTGGATCAATTAGATCCTCAACCATATAGGCAGACCTACTTAATAGCTGAAGACACCTTATAACTTTAGATACCTTTTGTAATACAACCACCAGGTGTTATTGAAGATGAGGATTAACGCCGTAATGTTGAAAAAGCTGTTAATGGAATCGATGAAGCCTTCTGCATAATATATCTGATAGACCACAGTGCCCAAGAGGTACACATAGTAAAGCAGGGTCGTGTGGATGATCCAAAAGATTACTGAAATCGTTAAAAAATTGTTTAGGAGCGCGGTGTAGTTACACATATTTCTTTATATTATCCACTTATTCTTCTTAAAATGTACAACCGACTAAAGAAGCTCCTCTGCAAGTTCAGGTGATGATCTCCCTGTCTATTTGTTGTACAAAGAGAACTGCTTCTAATTGAATTTTAAGTATTTTATATATATTTATACATCCTTTACATACCCTTAAATCTTTTACTCAATAGAGGGAACCCTGCTAGAGTCGGCAAAAAATTTATCAGCCAAACTAAATTTGCACAAGTGTTCAATTTGATGCGTTGCCTGAAGCCTTTAAACCATTCTCTCAGAGTATCTGACATCTTAGCTAACACTATTATCGGAGCAACTAAACTAATGTCACAGTCTTTGCAAGTGATACAAATAATTACGTCGCATGCGACATAAGTGTTAAGTAATTATAACATGAATGATTAATGACTCTCGTTAGTTGCATAGAGAACTAATAAAGGTGTAAAATGTGTGATTAGACACTGGTGTCAATTGTACGCGGCCATTATACGGAATAATAAATTTGTTAAACACTAACTAACAAGCGCCGTTAATTGCAAATGTAGAATTTAATTCTAGCTGGCCCGACTTTGACGTAATTTCTACAATGACTAAGTGTGGCACCTAATCATCAATACACAAATATAATTGGCGTGTCTGTTTGTAATATCAAAATAACAGCTTTTTTCTCCATGCAGGGCAGTTTCCGTTGTGGAAGCGAGACGCCGCATTACACTGCACATAGCGGCGTCTCGCTTCCACAACGGAAACTGCCCTGTTTTAAGAGTTCAAGGTAAGATGGCAGATCAGTCGATCTACGAGGTTACGTTGTGCTCGCCGCGGCAAGTCTTGTGATGGTTGACCGTTTTCACACGTCGAGACCCCTCCGTGCTTTGGAACGGACCTTCTGCGCCTAATCTCTCTCCGATCGTGGCGGTCTACCGTTCCATCGGACTATAAGAGTGAAGGAATAGGAAGTGCACCTGTGTTTGCGCGCATACTTGTGCAATACAATATCTCGTGCGTAGTTGGCTAGTGTCAGATGAGGCAGGTCGCCGTAACCGAAGTCCGGTCAGAAGAACATTATTATGTATCTTTATATTTATTACTCGGGCTATCAAATCAGCCATGCGGAAGATACCCGGTTTTTAAAAGGCTTACGTGGGGACACAGGTCCAACACGCAGAGGCCAATTGACAACTTTATTATTATTATGATAATACTAGCTTATGCCCGCGACTTGTTCCCCATGGATTCCGATAAAAACCCTGTGCGTAACAGCAGTTAGCGGATATAGGTGCCTATTATATTTATTTAAAAAAAAAGAACGTCGCCCCACACTATTAATTTCTCCTGTATCGTGGGTGCGTTTCACAAACATGAAATATCACATACACAAACACCCAGACTCGGGACAAACATCTGCGGATCGCACAAATTTTTGTCCCGTGCGGGAATCGAACCCGCAACCCTTAGCGCAGCAGTCCAATCGCTTAGCCACTGTGCAAATCAGGTCGTCATAATATTTAAATCCGATTTTGTAAAAAATATAGGTTTGAATATAGGTTAAAAATATTTTTTTCACACGGACGGAAACCGAAATATTTTCGAAATTTAAAATAGCCTAAGTTACTACTTATAAAATTCGAGGTTTTCTCAGCGAGTAGGCGGTTTTTGTATGTCATTGTCAAGTCTGGTTTAATACAAATGATGATTTATTAATAAACATAAAACATAAAATCACCTTGGAATGCAAGTGAAGTAGAGAAAGGTGAAGGAGTAGGCAGAGGTGACTGTAAAGTACACCCACATTATGCCAGTTCTGTTATAGGTGCCATTGTAATAGGGGGCGAGCCTATTGCCATCAACCGGGCACATATCCAGTAGCCGTACTACTACTGAGAATGCCCTAATGGAAAAACCCAGCAACACTTCGCCCGACACGGGATTCGGACTCGGGATTCCCCTGGTCTCATGCCCAGGAGTCGCGCTTAGCGACCACTAGCCCAACGAGGAGTCTTAATAATTTATATCCCTAACTCCTTATTACAAACTGGAAAACAACGAGATCCTGATCTGTGATTCTTCGATGCCGCTCCCGCTTAAAATATGATAAGAATACAGAAACATAACTGCCATCTATGACGCACTCGTTGAACTACCTATACACGTAGAAAGCATCAGATTACAACGTCACCAACGTAACTTGTCTGTAGTTTCTAAAAACAATAAAAGATGGCGTTCACACAAAAACAACTGAAGTCACATGACGATTGAAGGTCAACCAACCGACCAGACTAGCCAATTTACCTACCAAAACAGGTTGTGTATTATAAAACTAAATACCTCAATTTTTGTCATGTTTTGTTCTCCAAAACCCATACAACATTTACAAAAATCACCATCAAATTCCTTATCATCTCATTACATGTATACCTAGATGATAATTAAAATGTACGATTCAATATTATTTACGTATTTAGGTAGATTTTAAAGATTTGTTATATAAACCTCTAAACAAGGTAGAATGCTGCCCTGTTTGATTAACTTACAAGGTTGATGTAGCCCCCTTACCATCAACTCTTAAAGTAGGGCAGTTTACGATGTGGAAGCGAGACGCCACATTACGCTGCACATAGCGGCGTCTCGCTTCCACATCATAAACTGCCCTGCTTTAAGAGTTAATAGTAAGGGGGCTGGCTTTCTAACTTTGTTTCTTCGGAATTCGGTGCGCAATGCACGGTTGACGGTTCTAGAATAAATACATACCTACTTATATTATTTTTATATCATATAGTAACAAACAATTTGTTCAGACTTATCATTCTGTGATTTTATTCTTTGTTTGCTCTACAAAGTTGCAAACAACCATTATGTAGATTTAAATTCTTTAAGTACTATTTTATTTTTTAAGCGGAACTTACTAAGCTATCAGTCTTACCCTTACCCATCTCCCTTAGCTCAAGAATTAGTAAAGCCGAGAGTGACCGGAGATATGTCAGCCTTCTACAGACTAGAACATGACGTCGGAACTCGGCAGCCAACATTACTGTCCCAGTCCCAGTCAGTCAGTTTCTCAGTTCGTCAGTCAATTTGTCTATTACCCAGTGCCCCCACAAAAGAAGTTCGGGGATTGTGTCTGCTTTGAATACACGCAGATCCCTAAAATTTCTAGAAGTCTAGGAGAATGTACTAATACTAAAAGCTCATACAGATCATTGTAAGAAAAAATATCCACTGCACACCCAACCTTCTAATCATAGTTATTAAACATAGATCCGGCTGGCAACTTAAACAAAGAAGCACTTAAAAAAACTAATATCTACATTTTCCTCAAGTCCTGTACATGAACATGTATTGATACGTTGACTAGTGCGTTCGTAATTATTTTATATCGAATGTGATTAACACACGCTTAATATCGTTAGTTTTTTTTAATACTTTTCCTATTTATTGCTGGGATTTTCTATAAGAAAATAAATTCCTAGTGCCGCTACCATAGAACTAGGTCTACCAATACAATGACCTCGTTAAACCATGTAGAATTAGGTACCTAAGAAAACCGACATTTACCAAAGGACGTCATTGTTTGCCTGACACATCGTAAGGTAAAATGTAGTTAATGTGTGACAATGAAAAAAGAAGATGGAGTCATAGTCTATACGTACATAGTCGAAACATTATGTTATCCCAATACATTTATTATTCAATTCGATTTCTATTCGTCAAGCGATTTGCCAAGTTGCCCTTTTGAAGGGCCTTGTTTATTTAGATAAAAAGGGCTGTATTTATGTACACTAGTCCTACATTAATTATTCTTGCTGTGTCGCAATAAAGTACCTTCCTAACTACCTGCTCATCTGCTGTACCCAAAATTTTAATTTGTTCTGTGTTGGGTCGGATCGGATCAGAGATAGTCTTTTTAATATATTTTTAACCAACCACCCAGTCATATTTGTTCCCACAGCAAACATTTTTGGGGTCGACACTGCATTATCGTCTTGAACAGGGTTTGAGAATGTTGACTTTTCCAAACTTATCTTCAGATGTACGTTATTTTTTAGTTCAACATTTTGTGTTGGTAAACAAGTAGATTAATATGTTGTCGCTTTCGTATCTATCTGTCCGATCTCCACATCAGTCACACGATATATTATGTAGTAGCTATGGTAGAAGGTACCTATATCTTATAATGCTGCCAGTAATATCATAACAAACTCCTTCTAACCGAATTTCGAATAAGGCGGTCAACATTAACAGCTATCTACTGTACGGCCGACGTATCTTGGCGGTTCTGAAGGTAGCCGATTAGCTGCGCAACGGATCTTTTAGGAACGAAATTGTCTACTGCGCAGGTAATCGACCGCCAACATACGTCGGCCGTACTGTACGCAGTAGATATTAAGGGCATGTATAGTGTGTATGTGCAACGAATACACAGATGCTCTCTCTATTCACATTCATAGTTCGATGTAACGGTGAACTTAAAGAATCTAAAGGGGAACAGAAGTAACACCAACGGCTTAACGTGCTTTCCAATCAATGGATGGTCACGGTGTGAAAAAAACAAGACTGACTGAAGCTACTGCTCTGCTCAACCTCGCATCACTTGATCTGCACTGTAGCTATGTTGCTAGGAGACTCTGTAATTGTCAGTACCTCACACTACCTGACCAACTTTAATTACTGTATAATGGGATACCATAGATCAAGTAAAGTTCTGACATAGTTACAGTAATATACCTACTTCATGTATTTCAGTGTAGGTATCTGTGGCCCCATGCACGTGGTAGTTTTCAGTCACCTGTTGAACTAACCTACATCCAAATGTTTACTGCTACATGAACTCCTGATTGTTTGCTCCGCGTTCTTTTGCTTTGCTTATCGATGTATTGAAACGATAAGCTAACAGAAGGTTTCAGTGTAACCTCATTTTAACGCATTGTTTCCCAATGTAACAATTTGCAAACTTCTTAAACATACTGAAGCAAATGCAGTGTACTTTTGATTGCAATTATAATGTGTTCTGAATACGTACGCATACGGCATAAGGAACATGTAACTCATGTAAATAGTATAATTGAGAATACGGCTTGGCAGGTTCATGCCCAGGTCTTCTAATCTCAGATGCTGAAAGATTTTTTTAAGAATATAATTCTCTATTACAAGAGAATTTTCGAATAAACGTAAATGCATAATATTTCTAGAAATGGATAGTGTTTACAATTTAATTTGCTGCTGGTTTACAAATATTGTTGTTTATCCAATATTTTTATGTATAGACTATGGTATAGATACCAATGCAATTGGGATAAATCACGAGTTCTACCTAATTGTCCTAGCTGTTCCAGGTCATATGCGTCAGATGCTCAAGCTTCCTGCACAGTCAAGACACGATGACTAATTCATAAGCCCCTCAGGTCCGGTTGGATTTATTCTTCATGTGACTTTCCTTAACAGACTAATATGGTTTAGACATGTGCCTTTAAAGATTATAATTATCATGTCTGATCAAATTACCTTGACTTTAGTATTTGGATGCAGTATATTTCTATTTCTTATGAAAATTTACAGACTTTTCATAAGAAATAGATTGGTTTGATCCAACAGCTTGTTGGATGTGACGGCAGGTAGATTCTTCTTCCAGATTATATTAGTCAGATCAAAAGCCAACCCGATGTCAATGTGCAGTCACATTTATTTAAGTTGGACTACACTTACCGTATAAACATAAGCCACATAGCTAGAAGTTCCGCCACACCCACAGAATTCGGTAGTAGGAACTACTTGGTATTTTAAATCTATGGGTATTTGACACCACCAATCACTTGACACACTTATTATGAGCTGTCAAACCGCTATTCGTCCATAGATTTTGTATGGCCTTTGACGTGACTAATTCGCAAACTCAATTCACTATTTATTAATCTCAAAGCAAATAAAAATCTAATTGTAGGGTCTTTAGGGCTCTTTAGTTTTTATAGAAGTAGTGTCTTGGAATTATTGGTTAATGGTGTCAACTACCCAATTTGTGTATCTTCTTCTTCTTCGTATATCGCTCTTGTCAGAGCGGTCGTGGTCGCTATTTAGCAGTAGCTCGCTTCACCAGGCGTCTCCACTCCTCCCGCACTGCTGCCTTATGTGTACATTTCTGCAGGGATGGGTCCATGGCGGACTTGTGTATACATAGTCAGTCGAATACAGTTTATATGCGTATCGCAAGGATTATTCTAGCTTAGGTGACTAGCCCAAGTTCTTAGATCACTTTCGGACTCTTCAAAAGCATAAGCCAAACTGCGCAGCACGCGGCATAAAATGTGTACCGTTACCTGAATATACTGGTGCTATTCTGTATCAACAGTTAAAACATTTTTCGCATTATAGCTTGTTGTAAATAACTACGACATAAACTAGTTGAAATCTGCGAAAACCAATCCAATCTGGGTAACGTAGATGTAGATGCCACTGAGTATGTTAGATAATTAATGTGTCGTAGAATGACTCAACCGGGTCTATGAGTGAAATATATTGAACATGACCTTGTGACGTAGGCCCTCGATATCAAGAGTACACAACGTCAAATAATAAGACATGATATCATACATTAGTATTTATTACTACTGTAGTTAGCGATCCAGACTTATAAACAAGATGCATCCTCTTCCTCATCCTTTCTTTCCACAATTACATGTCGTAAGAGACAAACATAGGCATTGGATCCAGACTAACCTACTCACCTAACCAAGTCTTATAACAAGTTGGTTCTTTTTTCGATTCCTTTGCCCTAAAACTTTACAGAGGTAGTCGGGCAGAACTTCCAACCACGAAAGAGGTCAGTTACGTGCCTTCAGTAGTTACTACACTATGCTCATAGTTTGACGGGATGGTTAACTAACATGAGTGGAAAGTGGCACTAGGTTCCCCTAGTTTAGGTTACCACCTAAACTAGGGGAGACTTATCAAAGCACCCAAAGTGCACCTGCTTTGTTCCAACTGTACGAGCCGTACCCAAAGGAGTGACTGATATACTGGTATAATTTCAATACCTAAAACATTCAGTCCATCTGACTGGTGGTCTTAATATTAAGCTAACCCTAAAACTAACTTTATTATTCTAGTAAGAAGCGGAATAGTTTAAGATTGTATAAAAGGTCTTAAATACTACATTGTATTTCTAAGTAGTCCTTATCTCCTTATTTAAAATAATTAAACTTGTCTTAAAGTAACAGAAAGAGAACAAAAGGTAATTATTCTGCTACGTTCAATAACACGCTATAGTGACGTAGAAATAGCGCAACAAATCGTAAATGTGGTTTATGTATCAACAACTTATTTGAAGTTTAGCGACGCAAGTCAAAGGAGTTTTACAAGTATCTACTTAGGTGGGTATATGTGTGTACTATGTGTTAACAGCTTCGACCCGTAGAATAGCCTCGCGACGATTTGCATATACAAATGACAACCAGTAGTTTTATTATGTTGCCAATGTACTATATCATGTAGACTGTTTAAAGTAGCATATAGCTGATAAATGACTTCTTTTGTTGCTATTGTCATAGAATAATAAATGCACGAAGCCTTATCCATCCATAAATGAATTACAAAAAAAAACTACCTATTTTAATATTAAGAAGAGTGTAGTCATGGTCTTTGAGGCCAGGGGTAAATACCCAGAAGCAGTACCACCAGTTAAGATCGCCGGTATTCCCCTTGTGAGGGTAGATCGATTTAAATATCTAGGTCACATGTTGACCACTGGCCTCAAAGACGATGAGGATATTGATAGGGAGCGGAGAGCGCTGTGTGTGAGAGCTAATATGATTGCCCGCAGGTTCAGGCGCGCCTCTAAAGAGGTCAAGTGCACTATATTTAGTGCTTACTGCACGTCTTTTTACACTTGCAGTCTGTGGGTTCATTATACTCAAAAATCATACAGCGCGATTCGCGTGCAGTATAATAACGCATTCAGGCTGCTGATGGGGCTGCCCCGATACTGCAGCGCATCAGGAATGTTTGCTGAAGCTCATGTGGATTGTTTCTACACAATGATGCGGAAGCGGTGCGCATCCTTGGTCCGCAGGGTGAGGGGCAGCACCAACAGCATCCTGTCTATGGTAGCGAACAGGCATGATTGCGCGTTTGTGAATCGCTGCTGCGAGGTTTCGGCTGGGCCTGTCACTTCGCAGCAGTGATGTCCCTATCTATGTTCTCTTTTATTTTTATACTTTGTACGTGTATCACTAACATAGTTTGTAAGTATATTGTTACTAACACTATGAGTCCTGTTGCTCGAATTAAACATTATTATTATTATTATTATTTAACAGTTTTCCATTGTCGATTTTGGACATTCTTCATCAGATCTTTACACCGGTGCGATGGTCGCATTCGAAGAATACTCTACAAAACGAAACAAGGGAATACCTCTCTCTCTCTCTCTCCCAGCCTATCGCGGTCCACTTCTGGACATAGGCCTTCCCGAAGTTGCTCGAAAACACCCGGTCTTCCGCCTTCCGCATCCAGTCTGACCCAGCTACCTTTTTCAGCGTAGGTCATATATATACCTACTTAATCAGACTCTGTTTCCAATCGGAGAAGACATCACTGAACAAATGAACATGCAGTGAAATGGAAAATCTCCATTTTTTTGTTAGTTACATAGTATTCCTAAACCACAAAGATAAAGTGTAAATTAACAATCAAAAGAATACATATATTATTATATATCTATGTATAGAAAAACTTGTAGTTGTTTAAGAATTTTGCTTTGGCAGATTCTCAGGAAAAATCTGAAAAACTCCATCTGTGAAAGATCAAAAAGAAGTACCTACCTACTTTGAAGGAATAATTTATAGGATTAAGGCCGAGGGATATTTAACCGTTGAATCCTTCCAAGAACAAAGCCAGGCAAGGTTGCCGACATGGTGAACCTGATTTTGCTACAGTTGGTTAAACACTGGACATTCGTTACACATCGAAACTCATCCGTGCCACAGACACGACGTCATGCCGTTTGTTTCGAAGTTAAACATGGCAGCTATAGTTTGGAGCAATTAGAGTCCTAAAAGTGAACATAAATTGGTGTCTCTTAGTTATAATCGAATTGCGAAAGCCAACAAATGGAAAAAGAGGAAGTCTATGAAAAGTTGTTCCCTACCTTGCATATACATAAATATAAAACTGGCAGTTATTATTTACATTATTGTCTGCATCAGTTGTCTTGTTCCATTTGAATGGACCGCAAAAATAAAGGAGAACTCTGAAGTTAATTAATTTTTCTTCGCATAACATAAGCATTCAGCACGTAATACAAAAACGTTGTATAATATTATCGGAATTCATTCCCTCTAGTAAATCAAATACGATATTACACGGCTCGTATTGTGTAGCGATTGTTATCGTACATCAACGACTGTGAAAGTCTCCAGTTTATAAAACAAGCCCATATAATCCTCACAGCATTATACGCGTATAATGGAGGTGAAACCTGAAATCACAAGTTTCTCCTCGTACTAGGAGTGCTAAAACTGGTTTATTGGAGGTACTTCCTCGTCAGTTTAACGTTACCTTTTAATCATTGTAAATGTATTTTCCAGACACATGCATAAAATGCCCAGACTCTCCTGTTCTGGTGCGGGGTTCTGACCCGCAACCTTCAGTGAAGCAGTTTAATCCTTATTCAGGGCGCCAGTCAAGACCTCGTTTGTTTAACTTAACTATCCTTAATTGGATCACAGATATAAGCCGAATAACTTTCTGCTGTAGTAACCGCAATTTTCGATTAACAAATGCTAATTGGTGCACAATTAAAAAACACCACTACTATAATTTACCCACCGTTGATTGACCTGATACCACTTACTGGCAGTCTGACTAGGCTACAGTCTCATTGGGCAATGTAGCGAAGCTAGGGTCTACGATTTGTTTTTTATTGCAGCAAATGCAAAAAATGGATAGAGCCGCGGGCTCAGGAGTTCCATCAGGTATTAATACTTCGATCACTTCTAAGGTGATCACCTTAGAAGTGTTTGTGACGGTACACTACTGTGTATCTTCGTGTCACGTAGATACAAGACTGAGTTAAAAGTAAGGATCCTAAAACACTGATGCAATAAACATGGATAGAGAGTGTTAGAGCAAAACAACGTTAGTTAGGAATTAGTAAAAAGCATTACATGTTATGGATATTCGAAAATTAGGTATATTGATACTGACTTTGTCCTTTAGTTAAAACGAATTACAATATTAGTAGATTTGATAACACAAAATACGTCTGTACTCAGACTAGATGTAGAAACTTCTTGGTGTTCAAAATCTATGGTTCTGTATCCTTAGAAACTGGCGTGACGTTGTTAATGTATGCTACTGCCACATAATTATGTCAATGAACTCTTGTTTTGGTCATACAAGCCATTGTCACCACCTAATTATTAGCTCGGTTTGTTTAAAAACCTTTACCAAACATTCGGTGCCTGCATTACATTCAACGTGGACTGACTGACCTTATGAGCGATTAAAAGTCAATAACATACAACCAGAATGCTTACAACGAAACCAATTCACCTTGTATAATTTATTGTCCTGTCGTATAAAATTCTGAACACGGAGAGGGAAGTGCGGCGCGACACCAGACGGAAATCAAAATAAACACATGCTGTACAATGTATAGAGTGTTTACATATAGAGTGTGTACTTTCTAGATATTTCTCATTGTATATCTGGCTCTTCCTAACATTTAAATCAATCAGGTCGATTTATCTTCTAAGTTACCTTCTATATTTACCTGGTATTTAACAATTTTCTTTCAATTGTATTAGGCAGTGATGAGAGACTGAGAGAGGTAGACACTTCTTATAATATTACTTAGGGATATTTTGTAATTCAAAAGTTGAAAAGAAGAGTTAGTACCTAGTAGTAAACATTTTTTTTCCTGTTGACAGATGCTTTAATAAACACATGCTGTACCGTGTATATACAGCGTGTCCTAGATATATCCGAGGCCTACATGATACAGATATATGTAGCCCTCGGTCAACTCTCCCCACTTCGCCAGATGTCACACGCTCTCTCTCACAGTGCGTTATTAATTGACGTTAGTGGTTGTCGCGGCCGAATAAAAATAACGAACGGATAATTCAGATTAGTATTTCAGTGACGCAGGGGCCTACAAATAGCTATACTCGCGTAGGTATAAAAACCCTGTTTTTATTTTCATATTGACATTAATCGCTGTACATTATTTCGTATTTCTTTATTGATGTAATATTCACATTACGGTACAACTTCGTTCATTGGCCGTTGTGTTCCCATCCTTCGGCATTGTATTAAACAATCCAGATACTACAAGACAGCATATTATGACTGGCTAGATAACTATCACTTCTAGACAGTATTTCAGACTATAAATAACCAAAATACATTCTGACCTAAGTGCACTCAAGAATAAATCATTAAACTTAATTGGGTACTACGAAAATGAATCTAAAAATAGTGTGAACGATAATCTGCAGGTATACATAGGCAGCAACCTTGATTTTCATTGTTACAATAAGCGGTCTCGACGTCAGCTGTGGAAAGCGCGGCAGAGCGGACCGAACCACATCGGTTGGTTACACAAGGGTTTACCGTTAACCAGTTTCCTGTCGTGATTTCATACACAACAAGCGCTACAGCAATTAACTCAACAGTGACAATGACAAGAGCACTTAATATTACTGACATTGTGTTTTAGTGAGCACGAAGTTCGGTTGAATCTATCTTTATTTCTTCTTTATTCATTTGTAAGTGCAGTGTGGTATCCGGCCTTGAATTGACCTCCGCCTTTCCTCCCGTGCGTGTCGTAAGAGGCGACTTAGGGAAAATCCAGATGATGGGCAGCAGTGTCTTCTGTAACTTGACCACCAACACTGCGATCCTCGAGCCGCTTGCCAAGCGTGGGGATTATGCAGCAATGGACGTCTTCCGGCTGATGATGATGAATTTGTAAGAGCACGAGGAATTTGGGGGACTTCCGCGTCCGCCTACCGAATGACTCCAGAAAAGACAGTGGAATAGTAGTTACGTGCTGCGGTGTAGAGTGGGGCTCAGGGGAGGTCCCTGTACAGTCTTCCCGGGGATATGCCTTACAAGCGGTGAATAGGGGGTTCCGAAGTTGGTCTTTTCAGAGGACCCGGGCACTAAAAATGATAGCCTTATAAATTGTAGAGAACTTTTACAACATGATATTTGATATTACGTTCCTTGAAGGAAAATATAGACTTGGACTTCCCCGCATATTGCACCAGCAGCTGACCTTAACATGTGCGTTCGATCAAGTAAAAAATTGATCGATAATTGTATGCGTAATGATACAAGGAAAACAAATCGCAATGAACAAACGACTGGATCTACAAGTGCAATGCAACCTACATCATAACAAAGATGCTGCTTAGGAAAATATAATTTCTTTAATCCTATTCTGCAATTTAATTTATTATTTATTGGGTTAAAGAAATCATTTGGAATAGGATTGATAGTCATCATTATGTACATCTATATGATCTATATGGGATTGGCATACATACATTCACCATTCTATGCATATAGCGTTATATAGACACGTGCCACGTGGCAATTCTTTATGAGTGTTTGTCAAAAACAGCTTAGTGCTTTTTAGATCTTATCTTTTTTTATTTTAAATATTTGCTTGGCCTCTTGCAGAAATCTAAAAAACAGTTTACTAAGAAATCTAGCTTCAAGCATACTTAAATAGTATTTTATGCATTTTACTACGTGGTACTGCTATAATAATGCGATCCACCTCGCCGTGGTTTTACAGTACAATACACGGTTTTTGAGCCACTCATTCTATAGACTTATTTTAAAATGACATGTTATCTCACTTTGGTAGCACGCTAAGCTTTTATGTTTACAGCATTGGCCAAAACACCGTAATGGACCATCGAGGCAGTCTGTAGAGGGTAGCTCTTGCGACCGGTCAATTCTCGATGCGAATTTGTTGTTACTCAAGTAATCGGTATACTTTATAAGCCCAGATTTTTTTTTCCTGTTTGCCGTTATGGATGATACATGGATATTTGGACAAACGTCCAATTTAGTAGACTAGTTCAATATCAGGCTCTTTTTCTCACCGTACAAGTGCTTCTCCAGAACGAACGCACGGACAGAGCCTATCACCAAATTATTATAATAGAAAATAGTAGTATACAGAATACACTATGTTAGTTGCTAAGTAAACGTTATTGGCGCATCAGGTTCTAGAAAAGTGGAGACCGAGTCGTTTGCAATATAATTTCCTTGATAAGCTGCACGTAATGTACTAAATTTTACGACGCAGGTAGTTAATTACGTAGTTGTAGGTAATAATAAATTATAGTACCTACCTAATAGATTATAATAAATTGAATAATATAATGGGATAAGCCTAGGGCCACCTAAATCTGCCCTAGTGTGTTAATCAAGAATACCCAAAACCCCTGCATGCTGCTAACACTCAAACATACCTAGTTTTCGTCTGACGACCTGATTGACGTCTTGGCTAAGCAATTGGAATGCTGCGCTAGGGGTTGCAAGTCTCTTTCCCGCCCGGGACATAATTTTGTGTGATCCGCAGATGTTTGTCCTAAGTCTGGGTGTTTGTGTTGTGATATTTAATGTTTACGAAACGCACGATACAAAAGAAATGCTAAGAGGGCCCCGCGTTTCAAAAAAAAGAAAAATACATCTCTATACTTTTTATAGAAACCGGCAAAAATAATGTGGGATCCAAACCGCTGACAAAAACAAGTCCATTATAAGACTCTTAATGACGCTTGCTCACGGTTTTATATAAACACACCCCGACCATTGCTTGTATTTATTTTTAGTTCTCTTAATTCCCATTCGTCTATGGTGTAGTGTTTTATTGTTTAATCCTGTGTTCAATTACAACGGCCTCGGCATTGTATCTGTGGATCATGTAAACTCCAATTGATCCAGTAAAACCTTGTTTATATAATTCTGTAGCTGTTGAACTTACTCATAGTTTCTAGAATTTACTTGTATTATTATTATTATTTCGGCCAAGATCGTCCAACTGCATGGCAAAGGCATCCCTTTCATTCCTCCATTCCTCTCCTTATTTCTATTCGTATTGTGTGATGGAAAAAACACGTAGTCATTATTATGTAGAATGTGTTCTAATGAGCCAAAGTGGAATTGACTCTGCTTTTATGTTTTGTTAAATGTTGAATTTATTTCGCACTCATGAAATATCACATACACTACCTCTCAAGATTCTGGAAAAATAATTGCGTTTTACCGGTCTATAAACTAGTAGACTTCTAAGCTAATCTGGTACTTAAAAGGTGTCTATACCAAACTCCTAAGAGAAAATTGAGTTGACATGAATAATTTCAAGAAACAACTTCTCTAAAAAATTATTTATTTCAGCCTTAAAAATCCTATTAATTCTCAATTAACGGTAAAATTTTATTTTGAATGGCTTTGAAATGAATAAAAATACAATCGATTGAGTTGGCAAATCAATGACGTCACAATGGCTATTGCCATACAAAATTTAAGGGGAAATAGCGTTTTGACCGCTAATAAAATATTCGTCAATTCACTGGTGGTGTCAAATAACCAATTTAAAGAACACCATAACTCCCATTGAAAAGACTGGTAGAAATAGTAGATACTTTAGTTTTACCTTGCGGAAGAACTATTACTAATGGGCACAGAACAGATTAGAAAAATATCTAGACTAGACGTAGCTGGAAGACGTATGGGTTAAGCCATTAGTCTTGGTATTTAACAAAGATTAAGTACTTGTGCAACCGTCATGAAACAATTCGTATGGGGCCAACAGACTAATAAAAGTCCATCAAAGTAATTGGAATCGGAAGTTTTAATCAAACACCAGTTTATTTTCTTGGCGTTTCAACTTAGGGTTAAAACTTAGAAGACTTTGTTCGTCTGACGAAGGTCATAAGTAGTAAGTAACATAAAAGTTTAATTAAATAGGTAACTTAAAGTATTATAACTCAATTTTGCGTCATATTATTTTTATTGTTTTGTAAAAATAATATCATGATATTAGAAATCTCGATTATAAATGAGATATCGCGCTTAAATTCTTAACGAGGTAGGTACCTCATTTTATCATTAGATAATTAGTAACTATGCCTAATGATAAATCAGTTTGTCATCTTTAATCATTTTAAATGAATAATAATATATACAATAGGGTAGGTATTTACACTACAATACCCAATTAGCAACATAACACCAACATTGATAATAACCGGTTTTGCCAGAATCTGTTGCTTTGTGCGTCACCAAATTACTCCAGAATTGTCCCTAAGTGAAAGCAATTAAATGTGCAGACACCTAAGCTATGTTTAAGTTTGTATTTACAAATGTTTTCGACACCAGAAATTTTTACTGTATCGTCCCGTCGTCGTCGCGTCGCCGTCGTTACGTTACGTGTGTTTTATAAACATGTTAAATCACATGGACGAACGCCGGGTCCCTTTTGCATGGACCAAAGCTGAATTGAGCCAAATATAGATACGAGAATTGCCTTCTGTTTCACAAATATCTATAGAGATTGTGTCGGTGCATCACCATTAGGTATACCTACCTACATATGAAATATATTTTGTTTTTAGTTCCAATAAAAATTATAAAAAACAATACCTATTAATATTTATAAATGAAATGTATTTCTATAGACTTCTTAGTAATATTTCAGAAACAATGTTAGCGTTATACAGCTGTTCATACTCACAATTCACAGTATTCCGATGACTCACTGTGACGGTTAATTGGTTATCGCAGTGTTATGCAGTCTGTTTGCAACATTGTCATCTATTTTGTGGGTTCGAAAGCCGCCGGCTACCTGACTGTGTTGTTCCTAAACTTCCTAACCTGTATATAGGAATTCATACTTCATTTATTGTTATTGACTCCGCTGCGCGCCGCGAGGAAATTACCTGCCCTTAGGAGGCCTTACCTTAGGAGGCAGTTTCGTCAATTACAGATTTCGAAAGAAATTTACAATAACAACGTTCTATTTATAGCCAGCTATAACGAAAAAACTGATGATATGGGTCAATAAGGCGCTTTATAGAAAAATAAATGCAATTATTGCCTCCTCCAAAGAGTGCCAACCGATCGTAGACAGGTCAGCCGGCATCCATATGCCGCTTATCACATAATTAAATGTATATTTATTGATCCTCGACCTATTTTTAAATTATTAACCAGTATCTACATAAACAAGAACAATCTAGTTAATTGATAAAAAAGAACTAGAATTGCGTTAGTTTAATTCATTTGATGCGATGTGATCGATGATACGTTTAGGAATTAGGGTGGAGGGGCCTATAGATTGTATTATCATTATCAGTGATGATAACCTAGTAATAGGTACATACAGACCGTGTTACAGTCGTCAACTGGTTTAGTTTTAAATATTTCAATTCATTTTGATCATACACCAGCAATAGATTGCTTAAACTGAAAAATTATTATTATTACGCTATAACGAGTTCTAAACTTGTAAACCATAACTCCATTGTGTATACATGCGAACACAATGTAAAAAATTGCAGCTAGCACATTCTGCATGTAAATTACACTTTGATAACAACGGACGATCGGCAAGAGGTCCGCCCACCCACATGAAACGAATTTAATTGACACAAGTGTTAGATAAGTATTTTATAAATAATGTGGTCAGACGCGGCGCGTCGGGATGCTTCGTCAGTTAATAATTGCGAGTGTGAATGGCCATCAACCATTTACGTCACAGCGCTAACAACTTTCCCTCGGATCTTCCCCTACCAATACGCTAGTGACGTCACAAGACATGACGAACGTTTTTATGGGAAGGTAAATTCTAACCTTCATACGCACTTTAATGTGTATGACTAATAACAAATATAAGCTTTACATACAGTAAACAATTAAATATCTGCAAGGTTACTGCACTCGCGTTTGCCAACAATAAATAGGAAAACTAATACACCAAATTAAGTTAGTTAATTTACGTGACTATAGATACCAATTTGTGTATTTATATTATAGGGTTAACACTTCACACTTGCAATCTATCCAACCTGATTCAACATATTATTATAAATAATTATGCAAGCAGCCCATTTAATTCCCTTTGTTATTGTTTACGTATCATCAAGCGTAGGTATTGGATGCTGTATCGCTGTTTGGCAATCATTCTAGATCATAGTATTGGAACCAATTTCGCAATGCATCCAAACATATAATTTCATTTACGGTATGCACGCGACGCTGACTTTCCGTAGACGAAGACGCAGCGCACACTAGACAGAGATACACACAATGTCACTCAGATTCAGAAATGGGTTTTCGTTTCCACCTCTAGTTTCATGCGCTAGGCTAAAGCATGAAGGAAGTGTCAAAATTATGCAGCACAAGCTGCGCCCCGCGATGTTACCAGCTACATTTTTCGGGATAAAAGCCTATGTGTTAATCCAGGGTGTCTGCTACCTCCATACCAAATGTTATTTAAATCGGTCCAGCCGTTTGAGCGTGAAGAGGTAACAAACACACTCACAAACTTTCGCCTCTATAATATTAGTGTGAAGTGTGATTGTCGAGCTTATGGGGAGGCCACCTAGAGACCACCTATTGACGTGATGATGTATTTACAGATTACTGTATAACTGTTCTATTGTATTCATTCACTTACAGTACAATGAATAAACAGGAAAATGATACAGTAGTCTATATAGAGACTAAAGAGAGCCTATCAGTGTTGTATTACATTGGTATAACAACCTACACCAGGCACCTATCAGGTACGATATGATGGATGGCCACACGTCAAGGTTCCACAAAATGTTACCACAAAATAGAAACCTCCTTAAAAAGTTCCAGTAAATCAAAATTAAAAAATGTGTAACATTAAATTACTTTATTTCAAAACATAAATATCACAATCAATTAATGTTTTTCACAGGAGTAATGTTTGTTTTATTATTTCTTATCTCTTTGTGTAATAGTAAATATTAAAATGAATTTAAGTTTTGGTATTAATGATCAGAGATATAGCATTATCAAAAAATTTAAACATGACACAAACTTAGTAATACAGGTAACAAATAAACGATAGAAGAACATAAAACTAAGTTTAAAGGTAACATTGACTTGACACTTGAAAATACCTTACTAGCTGACTTTTAAAAAGAAAACCAAGTTGATTTTAAATGTATAATATTTTACATAATGTGCCCTCATGATGCAAGTTTAGCAGTTAGTAAGGGCAGTTTGATTTTTAAATATTTTACAAAGGCAGTATCATTTTCACTGCTTTACACGGATACCTCTTTGTTATCATTAGGCTTATCACCCCTTACTGATAAATGGACATTTATTCTGCAGTAAACAAACAAACAAACTCACTCTATCAAGAATACAAGAATCAGCAGGCAGGTTCGGTTACAATTAAAATGTGATTCTTCCTAATAAGTACCAATTGAGCAATCTCTGGTAAAAATCTTCACAAAAATAATTATATAATACAACATAAAAATTAGGTACTTGCATTTACTCAAAATAATCTAACAGATCTATTTATAAAACTGGTATATTAATCATTCACTGTCACTCAATTGTTATAGAGATCTTATTGTTCATAACAATACTTTCCATAAAGATTAAACTCTCACAGAACTTAATAATATTATCAAGAACATTATTTTATACACACAGTCACACTATACAGATAATAGATGAATAGATTTTTAACAATCAAGCTTGAGAAAACTCAGCTTGTACCCAAAACATTACCAATATAAAATTAATAGTTAATACTTAATAAGCTACACAGAAAGCTATGATAGCAGTTATTATTGTAAACATAGGTGCATTACGAGCTGCCGAATTTTTTCGTATTGACTTATCTGCATATGTCTGTAACAGACCACATGGCACATTCTTTTTCATGTTAGATGTAGGGCTGTGACGCAACACATAGCACTTCATTCCTGGTGTGACATCTACTGGTTTTCCTTTCACATCCAAGGCATTCACTAGGGTTGTATTTGTGGTAGTAGTTGTCACTACCACTGAAGACGACATTGTACCGTTTGGCGATGCTGCAGAAGTATCATTTTGAGTGACATTCATTGGACTTCCAGGTAAGCCAGGAACATTAGGCACGCTAGACGCATTAACGGGCACTAAGGTTCCATTAGGTAACATAGCGTAGAGCACATTCCCGAGCGCTGGCGCAACCGGGGGCGGCGTCGTCGCTTGCTCCGGCATCGTACTGGTCGTGTTCGTTATTGTTGTATTTGTTACAGTAGTTGTTGTAACAGTTGAATTACTGCCTGCATTTTGTGTTTGCATTTGATCTTGCAGAATAAAACTACTTATAATCTGACAGTCAATTTTCGTTTCTTCGTAGTCACCGTTTTCTTTTTTCACTGCAAATTTACAAACTTCGCCCGCTTGTGGTTTATAGTGAGACTGCGAGGTGCGGGTGTGTGCATAAGCGGCGCCGGCGAGTGTCCCAAGGTTTAACAGCGCCAGACCAGCCAATAGTGTGCCGTATTTACTGCCCGAGTCTTTGTAATGATACACGTAATTCGGAGGATTGCCCTGGTACACTGGGTAATTCATCGGCGGCCCTCCATGAACGGGAGCGTAATGGATCTGCTGAGGGGGAGTGTAGTGATAGTTGTTGTGAGCATTTGTAGCAGGGTAGCCGGATCCAGGCTTGTTTGGATATCCGTGGCTATTACCAGAAAGGCCGCCAGACGGATACGAATGGCTACCTCCAGGAGAGCCAGAAATCCCACCTGAAGGGTATCCATGGCCGGTCTTAGGAGACCCTCCAGACAACCCGCCAGATGGCGGATATCCGTGACTGCCGCCAGATGAGGGATATCCGTGATTGCCGCCAGACGAGGGGTATCCGTGATTGCCACCAGACGAGGGGTATCCGTGTCCCCCGCCAGACAGCCCACCAGAGTGATGACCTCCACCACCAGATAGACCACCTGATTTTGGGTAACTATGTCTACCACCAAAACCTTTTCGTCCTGATATTGGTTCAAACAAAACAGCTAGTAAAATACCGTACAACAGCGCACTCTTTGGGAATAACATTTTTAATGTCACAAAAACTAATTTTACACGAGCACGTCCACTGTCAACACTCTTGCGCACTATACTGAAGTGAAGTGAGCCGCGAGGCAACCCGGTTTACGGCGCGTAGCGCATCGATGACGACACGACCAGACAGCGGTTTTATTTGCAAATAATGTTACCATATTTAAACTCACACTCCCACAAATGTCCTTTATTAACTTGTTTAGTAATTTATTATAGACTAGTAATTAAAAATAGTTATTAAATGACAAATTGTCTTGACAGTCATTTCATTTCAGTGTCAAGACCATAAACCTATAACTTTTTACTGTAAATCTTGATCAATGACGAAAAAGAATACTGAAGGTGATAGAATTCTTTTTGGTCAAAACTTAATAGTTTTATATCTATCGTTGCTATAACTCGGTATTGTGAATTCGTGCAGGCATTAATTTAATATAAGTAATCCAACAGAAGTAATTGCGGTGCACTATTAAGTGATTATACAAATCCTTGCTGGTACCTAATACCATAGAGAAAATATTTTCGTTAGTCTATGCTAATACTTTACTCATATAGTTTGGCCAACGAAAGCTGTCCACGAATTTTTTCAGAAACTTTTATATGGCAACATTTTTTTACTGTCAAGGAACTGATACATTTGTCATTATTGATGTCAACAACAACTCCGTATCGTTTATTTTTTTCCTTGAATTTGTTATTAATCATGCCGAAAACAATCAAAAGTTCGACGAGAAATCTACTGTTTACCATGATCAACAAATTTAATGATGTGAAAAGTGATATAAACGAGAAATCTGCAAAGAAAATACAACAACTGAACTCAATCGCTTCACTTTTAGGTTAGTTTTTTTGTAGTATGTGGAAACATCTTGATATTTCTTGAATATTTTAAACATTTTGTAATTACTTTTCTGGTTATTTTTAGAAAGTATTGACGACGAATACAACAGAGAGATAAAGCTCAATATAACAAAGGTGTTACATGAAATGATATCTGTGGAAAAAAACGAAATACTGACTTGTGAAAAACATTATTTAGAAAAGATATCTTCAATGACAGGTATTCTAATTTAACATAATTATCGATATAAGTTAGTTTAACATGACATTATTGTTTTACTTATCACATTCTCACACTGATAGGTGTAACTTATTTTATGCCAATTAATATAAAAAAGTGAATTCACTGATTCATATTGAAAGTCTCTAAATCTTCAAATAATGCAATGTTTGAACTACATCAGTTCAGATAAAAGAAATTGACAAGTTGTGAAAGTGTTTGGTGTTTTTAGAGTTTTGTTTACATTTGTCTTTTGTTTTTTTCAGAAGTAAGTGTAAAAACACTTAGGCGAATAAAAAAGGAAGGTTCAGTAAATCAGGGCCAGTGGAACACTCCAGGAAAGAAACGACCTCATCCAGCAACAGTTTCTAATTTGGATGATTTTGATATTTCAGCCATAAGAAATAAAATAAATGAATACTATTGTGTAAAAAAACAAGTTCCAACATTAAGAAACCTGCATAATGAACTGAAAGAAGCAATTGACTTCACTGGATGCCGTGAAACTCTTAGAAAATTGTTACACAATAATGGATTTGAATTTGTTAACAATAAAAATGAACGGGCCTTGCTTACAGAAAGATACGATATTGCTGCATGGAGGCATAGATACCTAAGAACAATTAATAAGAAAAGACTGGAAGGTAAACAGATTATTTATATTGACGAGACATATGTACATCAGAATTATAAAGTAAAAAAATCCTGGCAAGGTCCTTCTACGAGTGGCGTAATCAGTAATATATCATCAGGTAAACGGTATATCATTGTACATGCAGGATCAGACGAAGGATTTGTTCCAGGAGCTTTATTAATATTCAGCACAAAATCGAAATCTGCAGATTATCATGATGATATGAATGCTAATAACTATATGAAATGGCTAGAAGAAATGTTGCTACCAAATTTAAGTAAGCCCAGTGTACTTGTGATGGACAATGCAAGCTACCATGTAAAACAAGTCAACAAACCACCTTCAATGTCTGTTACGAAAGTGGTAATACAGACATGGCTTCAAGAAAATAACATTGCTTTTGAGGATTATCAAACAAAGGCAGAATTAATGTGTTTGGTAAAAGATAATAAACCTACTCCAAAATATGAAGTTGAAGAACTTCTAAAAAAGCACAGCAACATTCACAACCATGAAATTTTATTATTGCCTCCATACCATTGCGACCTCAATGCGATTGAGCTGGTATGGAGTCAGGCAAAAAGAAAAGTCGCTAGCAAAAATATTGGTATACCAGCATCGGAAATGCAAAATTTAATTAAAGAATGCTTTGATAGTGTAACTAATGACGATTGGAAGAAATACACTGATCACGTAATTAATGTTGAAAATCAGTATAAAGCGAGGGATCAAATTTTTGAAACTGAGCTCGAAAGATTCATTATAAATGTCGGGGGCGATAGCAGTGAAGAAAGCAGTGAACCTGAATCATTATCAGGTGTGGAATACTTAGAGTCGGATTTCGACTACGATTCGTAACTTTTTTACAAAAAAAAATTATGTTCAGTTCATTAATAAACGTTTAGTAATAAAATGTTGTTTACTTCATGCACATCTTATTCACCTTCAACTAATAATAAAAAAACAGTGAGAGTCAAAAAATCCATATAGCAATGTAACTTTGTTATAGCATACATTATAGGTTATAGCATGAGAAACGAGGCAATTCTCTCTAACACAATAGGTACTCGTATGTAGGTTTGGTACCATTGGATAAGGTATCTGTATTATTAACAATAATTAGTCTTCAAATATTTATTTTTGTTATAGTGACATTTTTCCCTGAATATTAAAAAGTATCAACTCTG
Organism: Abrostola tripartita; assembly: GCA_905340225.1. Taxonomy (NCBI): domain Eukaryota; kingdom Metazoa; phylum Arthropoda; class Insecta; order Lepidoptera; family Noctuidae; genus Abrostola; species Abrostola tripartita. Next base: position 4,671,271 of record HG996491.1, read on the forward strand.
TTTATGCAGTATAATAACAGTGTTGACAACCTAATTTTTTTTGAAATTGCCGCCGTTTTCAGTGGACAGCTTTCGTTGGCCAAACTCTAATCAAACTGATAATAATTAATTAATAAATAAGTACATACCTACATAGATAAATGTTTGTATATTTTTCTGTTTTTTTAAACGTCATCCCACACTAGGAATTTTTCCCTTTGTCGTGGGTTCGTTTTACAAACATGTATTATCACATATAAAAACACCCAGATTCGGGACAAACATCTGCAGATCACCCAAATTTTATCCCGTGCGGGAATCTAACCCGCGACTCAAAGCGCAGCAGTCCAACTGTCCAAAGTATAAATACCTATTGTCCGTGCGTTTTATTTGAATTTACGATGGTGCGGATGACTTAAGACAAATCGTTCCTTTGATCTTTCGATGCAATTATGCGATGCGTTGAACGCTCGATCAAACAAACATTCAATATTTTGAACACTCGATGTATTCAGTGTGCGATGTATTGAATGTTCGATTTACCATTAACAACCATCTTACCATAACCATTCGATATTATGAACGCTCGAGTAATTAGACGTTCGATTTATAGTGGTCGATCAATTGATATTCCATTTGGCATAGTACACCTCCTTCACACTAATGAATATACCTGTGATCAACCACAACGTAAATAATTTCTGCAAATCCGCAACGCATCGCAATTATCTGCGAGTCGCAACGAACAAATTCCTGTTAAACGGCATCGTATCGCATCGCATCGCCGTTTTGTGTGGTGCCCTATCCTGAATAATACAAGCATAATTATAATACGTAATCATTGGAACCCCTAGCAAATTAAATAAATTAAACCTACAATTTTATACAATTATGGTGTTATTTTATGAAATTTATAATGTATTGAAGCGATGTTAAATATGATGCATGTAACGTAACGCCATCGATTAGTTTAGAGATGGGGAACTACTAAAACAATAGATAATCGATATTTATTTTTTACGCACATTAACCATTATTAAACGATGCCCCTAAGATGACCCACTGACCAAAAATTTCGCTAAACTATTATGAATTATGTTAAATCGTCTTAAAATTATGTAGATAGGTATGTTATATTTTCTAACATAACATCACGCCTGTATTCCCGGAAGGGGTAGGCAGAGGTGAACATATAGTACACCCACATTTCGCCAGTTATGTTGTAAGTCCCAATGTAATAGGGGGCGAGCCTATTGCCATCAACCGGGCACAAATCTAGACTCCGTGCTGCTACTGAGGATTACCTAATGGAAAACTCAGTAACACTTTTGCCCGACCCGGGATTTGAACCTAGGACCTCTTGCTCAGCAGTCGCGCTTAGCGACCACTAGACCAACGAGTCAGTTATATTTTCTTTTAAATATATTTAAGATTATAGTATAGGTTTATATTTAAAATCGATGAAAAAATATTAGTTAGTCATTTGTATTTTTTTATTTAAAACGATAATAAAACAAGACTACATACTCATTAATTAACTAATATAATAGAATACTAGATATTTAAGAAAATCATCAATGTACTAGATATTTTGAATAGTCACCTCATACTGACAGGTGTCACCCGCACCATGCTAGAACATTCCAACTTTTAGTAGCATATTTTTTACAGTTACCCGCAGTCAAGGTAAATAAGTATGTTTTCATATGACAACATTAAAAACAAAGTTTAGCATTTACTGTGACAGGTAAACAAACGCAAAAGTTTGAGAAGGGAAAACACGATGCGATAACATTAGCATGACGGTGGACGCAAGCAAGCAGGTAGTTTTACGAATTTCCGAACGTCATCGTCTAACTACTTTACGTAACATTGCTGTTAGAAAATATACTTACAAAAAAACGTAAGTAGTTTAATGATGAATCCTTCGGCCGTCACCGCTGCAATTTCCCTTAAATAATAAATGATACAACATAATACAATATAGTTTAAGCAAATAAGTATCATCTTGTACGAATTATTCCCTGAAAGCTGAAATGGTAGGCAATACGTCTTTTCGCCACACAGTTTTAAAATCCATCCCACAGTAGAATTAGCGATTGTATTTTTCTATTGTGGTTCTCATAAAGGAAAAGGAAAAAATGTAGGTGAAAACATTTAGAAGTTAACATTTATATTTTCATTGAAGCAACAATCATACAACATTTACATAAAAACAATAACATTCATAAGACATTTTGTCTATATACTTTACAAAAATCTTTAATTGTAACAAAATGTACTCTCTACTCTACATAATAAATTATATTTCTGAATAACGACTAAAAGCGACTTTGACTATTTACATTCTAGTTCTTCTACACTTCTACAGTTAGGAATGTTTGTTAATTCTTAATCTCGTCATGTGACACTGTAAGCCGGAAAACTCCGGCAAGGCTCTTGTCAGCTGTGGTCAGCACTAGCGCTGCGCACTCTCCGAATCAATTCCTCGACCCTTCTGTATGGACTTTGGCATCGCTCGTCATTTGTTTCTATGAGATATGGTCCAGCCTCGCTGTCTCTACCCTCTGGAGTATGGCAACCACTAGAACCCTCGCCTACTCTGTTTATAAAAGGTTCTACATCTGGAACTGACGGGGTAGCTTTAGCCACTGCCCTGCTCTCCTCCGTTGTACTCATCTCAGCCTCTCTCTGTCGCAGCCACACCGGAGAGTTCACGTATATCTTTGGTCTTTCTCGTAAAGCATTACATCTTTCTAGCGCTGGTCTCCGAACAGGTATCGGAGGTCTGTACGCTGCCTGAATAGTCACCCCTCGGCCTATGATTGTACACAGAAGACCTTTCAGTGCTGCTCTAAAATCTTTCAAATGATATGCATACAAAAAAGGGTTGATAGCAGAATTTAAATGAGAGACAATAATACAAACGTATGTTAAAGGATTTGGAATGTCCAGATCAGGCATGAAGGCTTTTATAGCGTTGATAGTATACAGTGGTATCCAGCAAATGATAAAGAAGAATACTATTATAGCGAGGTTCTGCGTGGCTTTGACTTCTCGCTTTTGAGCAGCTCCCAGCACCCGTAGCATGGTGCCACCACCAGGGATCCGCCCTCGGCAGCCGTCGACTGTCATCACTTCGCTCAACTGTAAAAAAAAACAAGATATATTTAGAGAAAGTAAATAGTACTTCTCATTGTGAATGACAGGCATTTAATGCTTCGGATACAGACTGACTGATGCTTTCATATTCCAAAATGTGATAAGATTATTAATTATAATTTGATACGCTAAGTCAAGATATCTACCCTTTTACCCTCTGTGTGGAATTCTACCGGGAAAAACTCTTTGCACTCATGGTTATGGTTATATGATAGGATGTATTACAGCAAACAAAAGTTCTTTATTTACCTGTTTGACAACAACGCGATAAATGTGCGCGTAAAAGGCGGCGAGCAGCACGCTAGGTGTCACAATAGTGGCGAAGTACAGGAATAGGAGGTAGTTGTAGTCCATCACTTCGACGAAGTAGCAGCCGGGCGTGGACGACTGGCCCGCGTGCCAGCCGAACAGCGGCAGCAGGCCGACGCATGCGCCGGACACCCAGCATACCGATATTATACCTGGAATGATTTATGGACCGTTTGAAATATAGTTTATACATAGCACCTAATTAGTCTTCTGCTTTAAAGGTCGAGGGACAAGACAAACATTAGAACAATCCGTTATTGTATTAATTGATTAAAAAGTATAAATTATTATTCAGACTTTTCCCTATCAGATATTGCTATAATAGCCTGGTGGTTCCGAATAACGATTTTCGTTTAGAGATGTTTAAAAAGTTGCCGACAACTTCAAAAGATGAATAATTAATGGTGTGAAAGAGGAAAAAGGTTACTGATAAGAAAAGACAATACTTAGTGAACTAAAAAGTTGTCTTGATTGATGAAATACTTCTAAAAATATTAGAAGTATTTCATCAATCAAGACAACTTTAGCGACGCGCCTGTCAGTACATAAAGAGTGATCATTTGCACATTGGTTTTTTTGCTAAACCTTTTTAGAAAGTTTAAAAACAGAAGTAACAATTTTGTAGAGTATATAATTTCGGTGTAAACAATTTTTTTTTTACTCAGACAATTAAGGATTCAACAAAAATATTAGAGTTACAGCGAGCACTGTGCGAAATTAAAGCAATCCTTTCTATAAAACGCGTATATTTACATTAATTTATTTTTTAATATTTTAACTTTTGTAATTTATATTTCAAACATCAATTTATTATTGTGCATTTGTTCATTCTGTTTTATATACGGTATATTAGTTGTTCACGAAATCCAAACTCGCAAATAAGAAATCGGTCGCAACTCTAATATTCTGCCAAGTCTTTTCCCGTCTTCTTTCAGTCTGACCGGGAGCAGCATTGTACCTACCAGAACTTTATAAAGAGCAACTGCCTACGGGACCTCTACAACCCAGTTTAAGAGTAAGTGGTTCACTCTCGTGTGACTTATTTCGCTCTTGTATATCACCAGATACCTCCAGTTACCTCTAGTGATACAGATTATGTATTCAGTACAAATCTTAAAGTTTGGGAAATAACATAAAGATCTTGTGAAAAGTTTTAACTTACATGCTTTACGTAGTACATAGTAAAGCATGTGATTGTGTTAATAGCTTTATAGTCGGCAACGTAGAATCTCGTTAAAAAATAGATGTCTGCAACATTTCCATGACTGAACCTAGTTTAAAACTGTAGCTATGAATTGAATGGAGCATAGAGCAGACATCAATGTAAGACTGAATCATTTCTATTTTAAAACTGTGTGTGTAAACAACAGAATTGGTGCAGATATTTTGAGACATAGGGTACTGTTTTTATTAGTAGTTTATTTGTTCGTCGCACTTACACAATGCTTACGCTGAACTTATTATTTAGTTGATTTTAAATAAACTTAGATATACCCATTATCATTTCCCAGGTCATATCCAAAAATGTCAACAGGCGACCAACGGATCGCACCATATCGACAACAGTATGTACCTATATAATTGAAAGTAACTTAATGGTCACTATTATTTATTTGAACAGAAAAGATATAAATACTTGTCATGTTAAGGTTTTTTGTACCAACAGTATTTTTTATAATATATAAATATTTTGTGTTTACATTTTCATATAAGTCTTATCGCGTATTTCATGTTTGGGAACTCGTAATAGTTAGTGGAACTGTGCCAAAAAAAGGCAATCGATTTCATTGCCACCTATATTATGAGACTCATTATCTTTTGCAAAACATGTGTATAATACTTAAGTAGCGTGTACTTGTGTGTGCTGCATTCTCCCCTTCAGAGAATAAAGGATTTATGACTAACAATAATATCACTCTACTGATACTGTTATTAAATAGCTTCTGTAAATATTTTCATTTGTTACTAGTAAGCAGTTTGCACAATTTACACTTCATTAACCTCACAGATGTTCTATCCTCGTATACGTAAATTTTCCAGAACAAAAATGGAACAATGGCTTAACACAAACAATGGATTAAATTAATTAAAATTTGAAGATATAAAAATACAAAATAAATTTAGAAAATATTTAGGAACATCTTTATTTTCACAAAAAAATCACTTATAAATACGTAAATGCAGCATATTATGGCACATACAACCTTTAATTACTAGTTAATATCATTAACTGGCAAGATAGATCTTTGCTATTGCTTTACCAACGAAAAATAAATGAAAATGAAGAAAAATACATATTCTACACTGATTAAACATTCTTTTGAAACAACATAATAATGTCTATTGATACATCTAATACAAGTAACCTATAATAAACGGCGTAACATTTCAATAATGTCGTGACCTTATCGTGAACTGATTAAAAACTAATAACACAATAATCACACTAACGACGTAAATAATTATCTTTACAACTAACACAACACTGTTAATCATTGAGATACATAACTACAATGAAATTTACACTGCAATAAATACAGACATCCACCAAGGCGGGTTAGACAGCCATGACTTTAATTTCTCTCTCGGTGGTAATATACCGGAATCTTTCTTTGGTTCAGGCATTTTCGCGTATGCTAGTAAAGTGCTACAGTCTACGTTGTTGTGCAGTAAAGCTTCTTTGGTACGGATCTCCACGACACATTCCATGTTCTTAGAGTTGACTGGTGGGCCGGTCTTGGTCAGAGGATCTACCACAGTCGAGTTTGTGGTGCACACTGTGACGTTCACCGTCGTTGTGTTTGTGGTCACCTTTGGCACCGGGGGGACCGTGGGAGGAACTGTCGCTGGTGCCGAAGTGTTCATAACGGTTGCCACCGTGGGGACCACTGAGGAACTGTTCACTGACATCGTAGTATTAGTCAGTGTTGCTGGTATAGAGGTAACTGAGATAGTATTGGCTGGTACTGTGTTGTTGGTCAACGGCGACACTGTTGAGGAAACTGGCACAGTGTTGTTAATCACTGCGGTGGTAGTCGTACACACTGTTTTATTTATTTGCGTGCCAGATGTAGGAGCTAGTTTTTTACTCCCTTGAGTGAAAGTAGAAACGATTTCACACGGTATCTTCAAAACGTCAACATTTCCGTTTTCTTTTACTTTCAACAAACACTTGGCTTCATCATTAGGCTGGTCGCTGACTCTGTACGATGAGCTCGGCGAGTTGTACCTTTGTCTGTAGTAGTCGTCATAGTAATAGTGGTCGTGATAGTGGCTATGCGAACGACCAAGATTGTACAATGTTAGCCCAGTTAGCAAATCTCCATAGCGACTGTTCGAGTGCCTGTACTCATTAATGTACACGTATTGCGGGGTGCTGTAATATGATGGTACTGCGTAGGGAACGCTTTGTGATGGGTAGTAGTGAACCCCACTATTGGAATTGTACGTGTGACTCGGCCGGTATGAGGTATCATAGGATTTATGGTTGTTTGTGCCATACGATGGCTGAGATCCCGAAAATCCCGTTGACGATGATGGATACGAATGGCTTCCAGTACCCGTAGAATACTTTCCGGATCCTGAGCCAGATAGCCCAGTCGAACCTGATGGGTAACTGTGAGATCCAGATGAAGAGGGTTTAATAGAGCCAGAACTTGATCCTGAAAGGCCTGTAGATGATGAGGGGTAACTAGAGGAGCCGTATTTCGACCCTGATGAGCCTGATGAAGGATAGCTGTGTGTACCCGTACCAGATCCTGATAATCCTGATAATGATGTGGGGTAACCAGAGGAACCGTATTTCGACCCGGACGATCCGGATGACGGATAGCTGTGTGAACCTGTACCAGATCCTGATAATCCTGATAATGATGTGGGGTAACCAGAAGAACCGTATTTCGACCCTGACGATCCGGATGACGGATAGCTGTGTGTACCTGTACCAGATCCTGATAATGATGTGGGGTAACCAGAAGAACCGTATTTCGACCCTGATGAGCCTGAACTTGTGCCAGATCCTGATAATCCTGATGATGATGAGGGATAACTAGACGAGCCAAACTTCCATCCCGACAATCCTGAAGATGATGAAGGATAGCTGTGTGAACTTGAGCCGGATCCTGATAGTCCCGACGATGATGAAGGATAGCCGTGGGACGATGAACTGCCCCAGCTGGTTGACGACGAGCTCGGTTTACTGTAGCTTGTGCTCCAGCTGGGCTTGGAGCTGTGACTCGATGACCCCCAGCTCTTACCCCAGGATGATGAAGAGCTTCTACTGCCACCACTACTCCTTCCACTACTTCTGCCACCGAACCTACATTGTATATAACTAACACTCAAACACGAAATTAAAAGGCACAACAGGAATATTCTGCTGGCCATTTTGCATGACGTATACACGCGCGAGCACGATCTCGTTTGACTCCATGCCCGTCGATTAGTTTTATTTAAAACAAGTTTGTGTCGATGTCTGCGTGTATGACGTCAACAAGTATTCAGGGAATCTCAAATGTTGTCTCGTTCTCTCGCACAGAAATTAGATAAGAGAGGGCTAGAGGTGAAGTAAACATGTGCTTGTTTTTACAAATAGCTACGTTAACAGATAACTCAACGGTCAATTAAGCTGTTTTTTATTTACTCGTACACGATATGCATCTGTAACGCTGCGCAGTGGGAACTCCATATTCAATTTATTGTCGTCATATTAGATAACTATGGTTGAATGTTTATCCTCTCTCCATCTATTTAGGTACTAAAGGTAAGGTATGTTGTTACACGCATATTTTACCAGATTGTATTAGTGTTATATAACAGTAGCGAGCCAATTTCCATTTGCTAATATATTTTTAAGTCGTATACCTCTCTACGACACGTATGCCTGACGAAATACATACTAATAGGCCATAGTTTTAATAATTATGCCAATTCCATATTTCAGCGTAGCACAGAAATAGTATTAAATTTAAACATAGGATAAGATTCAATGAACAGTGAGTAGCCATCTGACATTTTATTTAAATCCTTACTTCTGACTTGGGGTAGGCCCCGTGCGCCGCTTAAAAATTTCTATAGCATTCTGGATTATGAATGGTCAAATAACGCTTTTTTATCTCCTACACCTATGACAAATGCTACTGTAACGCTGACAATATATTTCGTGAAAGCTTTTGGCCGTAACTTTCCTTATTATGTGTAACTAATTAGGAATCAATGCGTCAACGGTGATTCAGACGGGCCAAGTGACGTATAATAACTGGTAGTTTGGTATGCGTGAGTATTGCTAATTGCAGGTATATTAACACTAGTAGGTCAGATCATCCATAATGTTTGCTACCGGCGCGTCACTGCGTCAGTACAATAAACATACATGTGAAGGATATTCTCTGCTTGTACGTTGGGTTTTAAATAGAGAGGGAGTGCCTAGTAGTCTAACAGTATGTCTGGAATACTTAAGACCAGACAGCACTGTTTCGATCTTGCTTAAATTATTACACTGAAGGGTAATTTATTTATTTAAATACACTAACTTATACTAACACTTCAGTATACATATAAGTTACAGGTTAAGATAATATAGTAGTAGGTTAAGATAGAATGCCTCAGGCTTAGGCATTAAGTCACTAATGTTAACTATATTTTTGCATGAAATTTAAATATAAATTAAATAGTAACATAAAGTGGGATAACCCTACATTCTCTAAAGAGGGTTAAGTAACAATAAATATGTTAGGTACTTAGACCACTCTGACCACAATATATTGTTATTGAACATAACATATAACATAACATTACGCCCTTATTCTCCAAAGAAGTAGGCCGATATGTATGGTACACCTATTGCCATGCTGTGGTGGCAAACCGATTATTATCATTAACCGGGCACTAATCCACGCTCCGTGCTGCTACTGAGAAACACCTAATGGAAGAACTCATAAACACTTTTGGGGAATCGAACCCAAGACTTCACGCTAAGCAAAGGCTCTTTGCATTGCATTTTATATACATGTAAAATATCTACAAGTAAGGATAAAATATTAACACTACGACTCGAATATTTTTAATTCTCGTTTTCCGTAATGCTATGCACCAATTAAGAATTATTATTTCCTGTTTGTGAATAAGATATTATTTAAATGATTAACTTTGGTGAATGGCAATAAGTTCTCCACCACGTGGACATGCAATGTTGTTGTTTAACTCCTACTAAAGGCGAAACTTTCTGCATATCTCTGATATCTTAATGAATGCAGGCAGATTCTACTGTATCAAGAATGCATTTTACAGACATAAAATATCACATTCACAAATACCCATAAACCGAACAAATATTCTCGGCGCACATACCCAAATATTTATCCCACCCCACACGTGAGTCAAAGCCGCAACCCTAAAGCAATACTATCCTATCAATTACGCACTGCGCCACTGTTTATCAACCATACGATAAGAAGAAGAACGCACTGCGCCAATCAGGTCTTCGTCAAAATAATTTGTCAATGCCATTTCACAACCACCGGAAATAGCAGTACTAAGGTAACTTAAGGTAACCCTTAGCAGTGAAACTTAACGAGAATTTGATAACTACCATTACTCAAATCAGAGTCCGACTCATATTTTAGGTATTCAAGTTTGAAGCTCATTTACACAGAGACCGCTGAACGGATCGTGTAGCGGTTGTAATTTATTCTAAAACAGAAGACATTCACAAGATAATCTTAAACAACAGCAATAAAAAGCATTCAATAACATATAAAAACCTGCAATATTCCTTCGTTGTGCTGCCAACTTTACTGTCTCCATCATTCCTGCCTACTTTTCTTATCGACACCGGAAATATCGTAAAGGATTAAATCCTTAATGCTTAAATGTTACCAATTACTAAAGCGGTACATATATTGAATTGTTAAACGGTATGGCAGTCATACAATCACGTGTTACCTGTTCTTACAACAATGAGTTGTAAATTGCAATCTAATAATCTTTTTTAACCTGTAATCATGTTTATGAAGGCAGCTTGCCATTCTGCAACGCTTTTGTAGCGACACAAAGCGTCACGATAGTCGTTTAGTTATAATCATGACGTCGCCACAGCAGCACATTTAAAATGTTACTCAAAGTTATCATCGCCAGTTGGTTGCATGCAGTTGTGTTGTGCGCTGAGAAATCTACTAAAGATGAGAAAACCTTCGTGTTTCCTATCCCTTTCGAATTGCCAAACCGTAATGACCGCTCCGACCAGTGCTGGCTCAGAATCGAAGATGTCGAGATAGTGGAAACCGTCACTATATATTGTAACATCGCGCATGCGTTCCTCGGCAACTACATCCATGACTACAACTCTAGGAAGATGATGGAAGACGGTGTGGACGTGAGCCTGTGGTCGGAGAAGCCCAGGAGCCGCGAAGCAGATATCTTGCCTCCCGAGAGCTCCCAGCACGCCATGAAAGACTGGCGAGTAACCACTGTGATGGATCCCATGACGCGCATGCGCCTGTACGTTACCAAAAATGCGGACTGCAGGCTGGTCATGTACAGCCGAGACGCAATGACCAATTACCGAGTGGACTGTGAAAGAATCCTTTACTTTATCAATGTTCGTTTAAGTGGTAGTGCTGTGTTTTCCAGAGAACAAAATCTTAGACTCGTACTGGCGAGTCTTTTCCTTGTTTATTTATATGTGTAGCATTCGTGTATTAGGAGGTACCGTACCTATTATTTATTTACAATTCCTTCTTAAGCAGAAGTTGAAGTTTTTACGTAGATTAAAATTTTATTTTGTTAATCATTTTTCATTTTATGTCGTGGTAATTACTTGGTGAAGTGAGACAGTGTTATCTGTTTCGTGAAGGTCGGAATGACAATAATAATAATTTCCAATTCAATTATTCTTTGCGTAGCACATAAATAAAATGTTCTAATATATATCAGCTATGAAACTATTTAGTGCATGTCAACTGCTAACAGACTATTCAAATCATTCATGTTCTGAAAAAACTACAACAATGGATGACTTATGTGTGTAATTTAAACTGTCAATAATATTTACTTCACCATACTATTATTATGTAAGTTGTGACTAGCTAGTTTTAAACTACAAACGATAATTCGATATTATTTTTATGCAAGACGTCAAAACGGTTCACAGAAGAACCATATAATTACAATAATGACGCACTTATCGCCGATTAAATACTATTTCCTAGTAAGACATCTTTAGCAGGGGAAATAATTTTAGTTTAGAAGTAGATTAGCGGCAGAATTGTGCTACATCTTTAATTATATTCAATGATAAAGGCTGGTTGCTAACAATTCAATGATACTGCACTGTAATACCAACTACCAATTACCTCATTATTTATACTTTTTGCTGAATGTTTAACTAGCTGATACTTCGTCCACAGAGGCTAGCCGACGAACCGTGTCCTCTGTTTGTATTAAAACAGATGCTTAATTGTCTTGTGAAGAATACTCGCTGCAGCACTCACATTTGCATACGTATTATTATATAAATTATCTTTATCTACTATTATATACATCATAGAGAATAAGAAATATTCTCATCATGAATTATAAATACGGTGGATCAGCTAGAATAACAGGTTACATGATGCATTCAGTTTTGCTAAATAGGTAAGTGAGTATGTAAATTGTATCGCATCTTATTCAAATATAAATCGAATCTCCAAAATCGTTAAATGCTCGTAACTCGTTTTAAATCAACAGGAAATTAATGATATAATTTTCCTTAAAACTCTTACCGAGTTTTAAGAAAAATGATCGAGGTATTGCAAAAAATTGAGTAGGTATTTTGAGTCAGTATGCAAAAACCCGGAACATGTCAAATCGATAGATCTAAAACATTCGAGCAGCAGACATATATTTTGGATTCACAAACTAGCGGCAGTATAGTAACTAAGATATGTTACTTCATAAATAAAGTTGCCTTGCAGCTTCATTAATTTTGCACGGTTCACACTTCTTGGGTCCGATTGCTAGAAAAGGGCACGTCACAACTGTTGCAGATGGTTTCACCACGACTCGTAGCTCTGTATTCTGCAAGAGCTTTGCCAAACACAGTAGTATACTGAAACTATCTTTTATGTAGTACACTAAGTGATAACAACATGAAAATATTGTTGCTTATCATGTTTGATACCTGTCTGCCCAGTTGTTAACAATACCTAGATATTCTGATAACCGTAGTGTGGCGCAGTGGCTAAGCGATTAGACTACTGCGCTAAGTGTTGCGGGTACGATACCCACACGGAAAAAAAATGCATGTGTGTTTGTATATGTGAAAATTCATGTTTGTGAACATCCTTAGTATGCAAGGAGTCTGCCCAACATCGTAACTTATTTTGCATGAAAATACGTTAGGTACAACGTATCTTAGCGATTGGCCGCGCTTCGTACTGAGCACAATGCGTGACAATGATAATATTAGATGTCTAACCTTCATCGTTCATCGCTCGCATTGTCCCTTAAGCCGGTCCTTTTAGTCTTCACAATAACCCTCGTTTCATACTAACACAAATTGTATAACATAAACCTAATACAGCAAAAAATGTTAAGTTTATCCTTATTTGAGACTTGTATAAAACAGCAGACAATTTATTAATAAATCTTAACATCAAAGAAGTTTTTCAAGTTCAAGTTTTATTCGTCACTTCGTATTGCCAGCATTTCAGAATAGTTCAAGGTTCATCCAATGTTAGCGACCATATTTTAAAATATTTATTTCTTTTTTTCGTACTGTCCCGTTGGCCTAGTAGTCACAAAGCGACTGCTGATCATGAGGTCCATGGCAGTAGGCTCATTTTTTTTTCGTACATGAAATAGGAAACCATTGGATTAGAGGCCTATACCAAATAATTGGAAATAAGTCTTATTACAAATTATACCGTAGATAAACAAATGACTACCTCATTTGTTTTCTAACATTAATTGTGTATTACCATTCTATCTGACTGCAATAAGGTCAGTCAGCCGGCAGTAACCTAGCCAGCGACGCGTTACGCTTTTCATGTGCCAACTTACTTTCGTTAATAAGGTCGATACTAGTAGTCTAGTCGATAGATAAAAAAAGCCTTGATTAACAATAAGTAATCGTTTTTGAATCCCCATTATTAAATTTACTTTGAACCCTGAGTCAAATCTAACGCACTGTTTATTACTTACTTAATTCTTAACCGTAAGCAACCGAAAACCGTAGCACCCGGCGGAACACTGGACGAATGAGACTTTCTATTGTCAATTACCAATAATTGCTAGAATATAATCATGGCAGGGGGTAACTGAAACTGTTTTATCCCACAGCTGGATGTAGCCTCCCATTTTTATGTCCCATCGATCTTTGCCTTTCGTTTCAGTGTGAATCTGAACAAGGTTCAGTCCGAATTAAACAAAGTTTTTTCCACCTACGTTTCCAGATATCCGATTCATCACCATTTCACTGTCGAGTGTCACATGTAATACATGTCGATTGTTTACCTATTGTGTCTACATGATCGACAGGCAATGTGTTAATAATATTAAAAACGTCACATAGTAAATCAAAATAGTTACCAATAATGTTTGAGTTAATGAAAATTCTCTTGCTAACTTTAATTTAATTTAACGTATATTTGGACGTGGAGCATGGGGCTCCAAGCGGCCGCTACAGTGAATGATCAATGGGGTTATGGCCATAATTACCTCACTGACCACACTGATATCATGGGTTGTTGATCACTGTTGTTAGCAGACAGGACGTCGTTATTGCATTGATTAAAGAATTACGTCAAATGAATTGTTTCTTGACGGTACTTACCAATTGCCAATCGGTCAGAAATAGACCTTGGTTATTAATTAGAAATGAGTTTAAACGTTTCTGATAATATATATAAAACGAACGTACGTAAACTAAAATAATTTTATTATATTTGATGTAATATTACTTTTTCATTTAAACTTTAGGAATTTCTAATAACGCATATGGCGAACAATATTGCCCAATGATAGCGTGTTCCTATCTACATAAAGTTTCAGCAACATGAACAGGCAAAACAATTCTGAAGTCACTACACTAGACGACAGGTTATAGGTAATTACCAACAGAAGTCAATTATTGAGACGATAAGTAAACCAGTGCCCAATATATTGATCATAGATTATACACTTGTATTGTGCCCCTGTCAACGAATATGATGAGACAAATATTCTAATCTGTCTGCATATTCTTTGAGCACGTTTATCCATATCTCGACCAATCCTGTATATTTGAACGATAATGAGATAATTATTATTTGTTTGCTTAAGAGAGTCTAATGATATTGTAGTTGTTAGAATCACGTAACATAAACAACGATAACAGAACTTCGAACTGAAAAAATAGTTGTACATTTTTGTTAATTATAGTGTATGTTATAAAATTAAAACATGTATTATATCTACCTGGTATAATCATTATTCATACGACAATGACAAGTCTAGGACTGTAAAAATTATATTACAAAGTCTGATAATGAACAGTTTTAGAGCAATACTTGCATATATGTTCTCTGCTATATCGTTTTTGTAGGCGTTTTAATACCATGATTATGAGAGAAATTCAACAATATAATTTAGATAACAACTGGACGAAATTAATAACATACAATACTCGATGGATAACTTTTTACTTTATTTACTCACACCTAATTAAAGAGCAGAGTATCTACAATGAAGTCAAAAATTGTTAGCATGTCGGTGCTACGCTTCGTGGTGCGACGTAAATGTACGAAGGTAAGTTAAGTAAAAAGTTATGCGCTTGTGAGATTGTCAAAATTTCACTTGGATTTTATGTCACTACTTTTGGTGGCATATAAAATATATTTGTGAGCTGATGTGTGCTCAGGCGAAAGTTATTACAACGATAAGACCTCCGTAGACCCTGCCTGCATTCACTGAGTTATTTCTCTCAACGTCAATAAAGTACAACAAGTGAATCTGCTGTGCCTTTCCTTAACATTTTTGATAACATCCAAAGCCCATTCTACTCAAAGCTAATGAGACCTTTGCTGGCAATATCAATTAAGTAGGTAGTTACCTACTCTCCAGTCCATTTAATAAAATCGTAATAGAAGCGCTCTTGTTAACGATACAGCTTTGAAGGGTGAAACGGTAAACAAGTGACGTTGATTGAATGGCTTTCAAACAGAATGGTTTATATTACATTTTCTACAAATAAATGTTACAACTTTTATTGTTTACAAAGAAAATTATTGTTGCGAGAGTTATTAAAAAACATAACTGTTAAAAATGTTGTTTGCATTTTAAATAAGCGGTCAAGTAACTGTGTGTCATCATCATCAGCCTATCTCAGTCCACTGCTGGACACAGGCCTATGTGTATGTAATATTTATACTTAAAACAAATAACTATTTTAAATTTTATCTGACATTAGCTTATGACATGTAACATTTACACACACATCTATTTGACATTTCAAATTGTTTGTATTTTAAATTCGTATTGACATGCACGTACCTAATAATATTGAAATTGGTATTTAAATATATTTGTACACCCCTAGGCAAAATATAGAGTATCTCTCTACCTATCTGTAACATCTCACACACTTTTGTAATTTGATTTATTTTTACAAATAAAGCACTCTCAAACTCTCAAATAAGCAAATGCATGTGCTGTACGTACATCGTACAGTATTGATTGGTAAGCTCAATTCCCGTAATGAAGTATCTTGTGGGCATCAGGGGCCTGGGGCTGCCGCCTCTTGGCCGGAGACTAGCCAATCAACCAACGTGACCGAGACGTGACTAACCGACAATCTTATATCATTATCTGTTGATCCAACTGCGTATTTATTATGTCATTGCATTAGTTTGTTTGTAGATGTCGTAGTTGTGTTGTTATGGGCAGATCGCCTACCTACGTGGCAAGATGAACGGACATTATAACAGAGTAAGATATTCATCATTCTGCTTCATCATTCATGCGGTCTTTACTCCAGACGTTATATTTTCTTCTTATCGTATGGTTATTGAACAACCTGGTGTCAGAGTTTAAACCGCCTGTAGGCCTCTGACATGGCTTTAACACACCGTTGAAAAAATGTCTCAAGAGTGCCGGTTTCGTCACGATGTTTTCCTTTACCGTTTTTAGCAACTGATCGAAAAGACTTTGGTGCGTGCCGGTGTTTGAACTTGCGACTTCTGACTGTGCAGTCCAACGGTCATACCACTCGGCTATCAGTGCTAACTTACGTTATATGACAGATAATGAATGCGTGTCTAACAAATAGCTCTTAAAACCATAGATATACCAAGTATGTTATGTGTTTAATGTGTGTGGCAAAATAAATGGTTTAAATGGTTTTAAGTAGTTCTTACTAATTATGTTAGTAATTTACTTCATCATTTACAGCCGATAAATGTCCACTGTTGAACAAATGCCTCCCCCTTTTAGAAGGGGGGGGGGTTGCCATAATCCCCACGCTTGGCAAGCGGCTTGGGGATCGCAGTGTTGGTGGTCAAGTTACAGAAGACGCTGCTGCCCATCTTCTGGATGTTCCCTTAGTCGCCTCTTACGACATCCACGGGAGGAAAGGGGGTGGTCAATTCTAGGCCGGATACCACACGGCACAGTTATTTACTTGCGTCAGGCGAAAGTAGAATGCTAGGAAGGTGGCAAATAGAAATCTGGCTTTTCCACTTACCTACCCTTCTCGTAGTGATCAGACGTGACTTATGTACTTGTTACATTATACTATCAATTTATAACCCCAAAAGCCAAACTCTTAGCTAAGTCAAGTCGTTGTATATCACCTTATGTCATTATTACATAATGAAAATAACTCACACATTGTTGGTACTTCCATGCCAGTGAGGAAATCAAGATGAACGCAGGCCGTAAAAGTTTTCGTCAAAGACAAATATTGTGGGTGGATATTCGTTTCTTGCCTATCATCCGATTTTCCTGTCAAATCAGGAGTTCACCTTGAAATAATGAGAGCAAGAACTTCTCTTTTATTTTTGTTTTAGAAATATTTTAGATAAATAATGCTTATTGAAACGCAAAAGATACAGGTAATGTGTTTGATCCTTAATATTTTAATAAGATTTTGAACGCAACGGAAGTTAGGATTTCTAAGTACGTCTGTGGCACTCTGGCTGATCAACTTAGCTAAGTACTATGCTTGATGAGTGGCCAATCCCGACACCACGGCATGATCTGTTTCATGTGACAATAATGGGACTTTACTAATCAATTATTCGTCACCACTACGCAACATGCTAAGCTTTTAAAACCATTAATAATTACAAATCGTTATGTTATCCATTTCAGTGGA
Source organism: Abrostola tripartita (assembly GCA_905340225.1). NCBI lineage: Eukaryota > Metazoa > Arthropoda > Insecta > Lepidoptera > Noctuidae > Abrostola > Abrostola tripartita. The sequence goes on from HG996491.1 coordinate 4,689,053, forward strand.
CACAATGACAGGGTGAAATGTTTAAATAATAGAAAATGTACCAGCCCTCATACATACGTGTATAATGTAGCTAGGTTTTCATGTGTGATGAATTAATGGATTAAATACTAGGAAAATGCCAGGGCCAGTGTCGGCGATGGTAATCGTTCTTATTGTCCGCTATAAAATGTATTACATCAATTTGTTTTACAGCTCATTTGTGTTCATCGTGAACTGAATATGGATGAAGGGATGATGATGTGGAAAATATTTTATAAATATGTTTCTCTTTTTAAACCAGTACTCGTGCTTTGTTGTAAAAACAAAGGATTAGGTATCCTCTCGCTGTTTTTTAAAGGTTACTGAAGGATTATTTAATTACATTTTTGTCCTGAAAAAATGTGGTCGAGTTTGCTGGTAAAGGGTGACGTTGATCGTTGATTCGCAATTCAGTCACGACTAGCCTATTAACTACTAGACAGCAGTGAAGATAAATTGATCAACGCCGTGATTCTGTTGTTGAATGCCACTTAGCGTTTTACTGTTACGAGTTCTTGAATACCAATCTCAATAATTAAACTACAACACGAGCTGCTTGTGACCACGGCCGATGGAACTCGGTCGAAACGTCAAGCCAAAATTAAAAACTTGTGTTCGCGCAATTTCCCGTGTTATAGTTTAATTAAAATCATGCAACGCGATAGTTTAAAAGTTAACAAAATCTCAATTCTCCCATTTCCAACATTCTTTTAAATTGCCTTTTTTATTATAGGTATCTAGTAGTCATAGCTCCCAGACTTTTATTTTTGTATGTTATCACGTACTTACTTGTTTTATATGTATTCTACTAGTACTATATATATTCTAAATTTAAATCACGGTTACTGAATAAACATATACATACGAGCCCTCAATCTGCATACAAGGTAGCAATAACCCGTACGTCGTGTACATCACAGGAAACCAATAACCCTTACAATGCGTCCCGCCCAACTATTTCAAAAAATGTAATTTCACTGTGGTTTACATGTAATTCCTTCTCTCAATTGTAATTAATTTAACCCCCCGGTGGCCGTGCCACCAGCTGATTACTGCACGTCACTCAGTGTCAGCCCTCGGCGACGTGATAGCCTTGTCAACCGTATGTTATGTTAACCCTAGCTTACTGATCTGTGAAACTACTTTACATGTTACGTGAGCTATCTTTAATTTAAATATGGAGCAATTCAATTTGCATACAGTTGAAAGGTTGACTGTATCGTGATGAACTGAATTTGCTTAAACGATTTTTTTTAATATTACTTAAGATCCGAAAATATTAAATAAAGGGTCATTAACTCATTAGTTTATTAAGGTATTTGAACTGAGTTTTTATTAAGCTTGCGTCAGTGACTAAATTGGCATTGGTACGGTTGATGAGGTTGAACTCTAAACTTTGCTAGTCACAAACCCAATAATGATACTAGCAATGCAATCACAAATCTTATCACGACTTTCTAGCTTTCCATGTTAGAAGAAAGTTCCAAAGATTTGTGAAGCTCGCCTTACAATCATCTCTCTTTGTTCATGAGTAAGTCTGTGTCTCACGATCATTAATAAAAAGGAAAGGTCGCTCAACCATTCCTAAGATTACAACGTTGCAAGATAAGTTCAGCGTCTTAAGTTAATATTGTTATTTTGACAAAGAAGCAACGCTAGCAACTAGTTTATGAGGGCTTACTACGAATTAATAAAAGACGGTTAGCCAGTGACGCATTAGATCGTGATTTGTTTGACCTCTGCGACCCTACGGGGGCGGTAAGGTCACGGAAACCGTAAAATTGTCGACCAAGATAACTTTGGGGATATTAGGTGGAGACCTTGCAATTTAGATTAACACGCAATTAAACAGGAAGAGAGGAAATATAAGAAATGAAAGAAAGCCTTTGGGTTGAATCCTTAGGATTATTACATTAACAGCTCTCGCTTCGTTACTTACTCTGATTTGCCTTATACATCTATATATAGGAGGTACCTTTTTGGTATAAGTAAATTTTCAAAGAGCTACCTATATATACTTATAAAAAATTCCTTAGGCATTAAGTCCGCCTCTATACAGTGTACATGTTTCTGTGTATAAAGTGTAAATAAATAAATAATTACCTAATGTTCGTATAGACAGTAACATAAACATATTGTACACACATACACTGTTTAGTGTTTACCTCTCCGAATATTATTACCTACCTAAAAGATTCTTAAACAGTTTCCTAAAGCTCTTAATTCAATACAAAAAAAATACCACGACACAAAATATTCGATCCCTAATATCCACTGATTTTCGAACACGCCGCTATCAGCTATAAAAACAGAGACGATGACACGGTATCGGGTGGCAGATAACATCTGTCACGGGGTGGTTATTTATTACGACGAACCCACCGAACTGTGAGAAGAAAAGGGTTTTTTACGTGGCTACGACCTCGAACTATGGGGACACAAGGATATTTAATGAAAAAATACTTGGTTATGTCAGGGCCTTACAATAATGGTAGCGGATTAACAGAACCTGATAGAATACCGTACAAAACTAATTATAAAAACGGTGAAAAATATGTTTTCTATTATAATTTACGTCTAGGTGTTAAAACTTATCGAATTTGGTCAAGCTTAGGAAAATTGATCGAGTAAAGTCCAAATAATTATTATGATACCTATCTACTTATACTAGTATCGATTTCAAGGTATATAATTCACTTCTCAATAAAACTTTAGGTTATACATGGTCTTGCCCCCTTACCCTAAGCGAGACGCCGAATTACACGTATGTACGTAGCGGCGTCTCGCTTTCACAACGGAAAATGTTCTGCTTTAAGACTTCCTCGTAAGGAGGCTGTTCTGTAAGCTCTATCATCTTTAACATTAACTATAATTATCACAATCACGTCAGTTTCTACATAAACGTCGGCAATCTCTTAGCCAAGATGCAGGTTAGTTAAGGGTCGGATTAAAAGGCTGCTGGGAAGCGATAGGGAGAGAGGTTTGTAAATACGTTATAATGTAACTTAACCCTCTAAGTTATTTCTTTACGTCGCAATAACATATGAGGGTTCAGCACTCCCTAGTTACCTAATCTTACATGAACAGTACCAGACTTCAGGACAGTATTTAGATTTGCACATAACGTAACATCTCGCCTGGATTCTCCGAAGGGGTAGACAGAGGTGATTAGTACAACCACATTTCGCCAGTTATATTATAGGTCCTAATGTAATAGGGGCGAGCCTATGCCATCAACTGCGCACAAATCCAGACTTCGTGCAGCTACTGAGAATTATGTAACCCAACACTTTGCCCGACCCGGGATTCGGACCCAGGACCTTATTTTCAACAGTCGCGCTTGGCGACCAATAGAATAACAACGCAGTCGGATCTTATTCATTCATTTTTTATTTAGATCTATTTCGTTTAATGGAATTGTGATATCCTAGTGAAGATAGCCTCTAAACAATGTTTTTAATGTTGCTACGGTACGTAAGTACGGCATAGATTGCTACAATGTTGACTTAAGATTAGCAACATTCGAGTTTCAGATGAAATGTTACAAGTCACACCCTTATACTTTATATAAAGAGTAATTTAGTGTAGGAACTGAAACTACCAAATACTTAGAAGCAATAACGGTAACACAAAAAGCCTTTGGAAACTAAGTCAGGTAATAGTAAGCAATACTTTCGGTTCGTTTACCCTAAAAGGGTAACAGTAGGGATCTTGTTAAATTGATTCGAATGAGCAAACATTACTCTAACGTGGTACGTGCCGGCCGCAAATTAAACCGTGTTCAGATTGCTATGAGGTAAACGTACATATCGCTTTAATTAATTTAGATACTTGTACAATGTTAACTTATGTCTAAGAGATTCCTATTTTCCGGAGCGTTGGAAAACTACCCGAGTAATTCCTATACCAAAGGCAGGAGGCGGCTCGGAAATAGAGTCGTTCAGACCAGTTGCGATCCTGTCAACACCAGCTAAGGTATTAGAGTCTGCCATACAACGAAAACTCCTCGAACAAATTGCGCCCCAACTGTCGGACGCCCAGCACGGCTTCCGTCCAGCACGTAGCACCACTAGCAACCTATTAAATGCGATGGCGTATGTGGTCCCTCATGTTGATGCGGGGGTGCAGGTGGACGCCGCCTACTTTGATTTCAAGAAGGCATTTGATTTAGTTGATAATGATATCTTGTTATCGAAGTTGGCGAGAGTCGGATGCACTCCTAAAATGCTACATTTCTTCGCAAGCTACATGAGAGACAGGAAACAATATGTTGAATACGGTGGACACCAATCCGAACAATATTACACAAGATCGGGCGTAAGTCAGGGGAGCAACTTGGGGCCTCTGGAGTTTATAATAATGATTAATGATCTGCCTGAAGTTGTGAGGAATGCCAGGTGTCTATTATTTGCTGACGACCTCAAGTTGCTCTTAGCTATTAAAAACGAAAGCGACTGCCTGCGCCTTCAACAAGACATAGACCGAGTAGTAGAGTGGAGCAACGAGAACGGGTTAGCATTTAACGTGACCAAATGCGCAATATTATCTTTCAGCCGTGCCCGAATACCACTACATTACAACTACGTGGTGGACGGAGCGCCGTTGCAAAGAGTAGAGACGGTGCGAGATCTTGGCGTGAGTGTAGATGCCCAATTGACATTCCGAGAGCACGTACACAAAGTTTGTAAAAAAGCATACAAAAGTCTGGGGTTTGTACTTCGGACAGCACAGGGCTTCACAAACATCAGAGCCATTGCCACATTGTACAATGCTCTAATACGGAGTCAATTGGAGTGTAATGCTTCAATATGGGCTCCACATGAAGCTAAGTACAAGCTTATGCTGGAGCGTATACAAAATAAGTACACAAGGTTTCTGTATCTCAGACTCTATGGGGTATATCCCTTCTATCCACTGATGTATCCAACCCTGTTTGTTCTAGGCATGGTTGGATACAACAAGTTGGGAACCAGGAGGGATGTGTCACTGGCAGAATATGTGCTTAGAGTATTTCATGGTAACATTTGCAACCCGGGGGTATTGCAATGCATAAACTTATGTGTGCCGGATTTATGCGTACATCGGCGGCGGCGGCAGCGCCTGTTTGCGGTACCGCGGGGCAGGACTAAACTATTAGACACAACGCCATTAATAAGAACTTTACACACGCTAAATCTTGTTGCCGAAAAAGTAGACATTTTTATTTGTTCACGAAGTGACTTTATTAAAGTAACTTTAAGTACATTATGTTATTAGAATAAGTTTAGTAAATTAATGATTATAAATAAGTTCCTAGTAGTGTTAATTGTTCAATTTAGTAAGTTAAGGTAATATAGTAAGTGTCTACACTATCGTATTGGGATGGGATTCCTGTAAAGGTAGTTGTAAGTGATTTAAATAAATAAATAAATAAAATAAATGTACAACTAGGTAAAAACAGATAAAGCCTATTTGCAGGTTTTACTGTCACTATAATATATTATGATCTGTAGATCATATTTAAAATGCATATAATTTTTTTCCTGTAGGAAAGCGTTTGATCTCGAAGAGTCTACAGTTAAACAAATAAATGCATAATATTGCAATCAGTAAAATTTTAATCAAATTAGTTCAGTAGTTTTGGAGATAAACTTAAGCATATAAACAAATACGAGTACATCCTACCTGTACATACATTTAAGGGCTTAATTGAATGACGGTTCGGTGGCCTACACAAACTTTTGGTTCCTAGTTATCAAACTGCTATTTTAGATACGTGAAAATTAGACAGAGTAACTTTAGACTAGAGTTGGTAACTACCGGTTACCCTCTGTAGTCGTATTGTAAAAGACAAAAAGCAGTCGCTACATTTAAAGGTAGATACGCTATTTATATAAAGTTTGTTGAATGAGTTTAATAGTAATTTAGTTTGGAACCTAGAAATTGACGATCTGCTTAACAATGTCGCATAAGTAAGGCATGATTACATCTCTACTGGCAGGAAATTACCTATGGATATGTTGTTTACTTAAGATCGCAGTACCTTTCTGGGTAAAATAAATAAAAACACTGTTTTGTTACCAAATAAACACTTTAAACAGCTTATTGTTTGTTGGCGTCGTAATAGCGATATTGTTTCCTCGAAACAAGTGCGACACAGTGGAAATAAACAAAATTACTTAATTAAGACGCGCCCAAATTACACGGGAAACCGTCCGCTTACTGATGACACCGTGGTGTGACAAATAAAATATCTTGACTCGTAACGGACATTTTAAAGACCTCTAGGTACTTAATTAACTCTATACTTTTTCTTTTCGTTTTCCGTCGCACTGTTTCTACTCCTACAATGTAGTAATTAAACTATTACCATCACGACATTTTAAGGCTCCTGAAACGAACCAATAATTGTCAGGGAGCATTTTACTTACTTTTCCAGGATGTTACTTGTAGCGATGTTAATTCCGCACTTTAAATTCTTTCGAATGCATCAAAAACTTCACTAGAGACGCAGACAAAATCTCATATTATAGTCCTCAGATTTAGATTTCTGTCTGTGTATCCAGTGTTTGTAGAGTAGTCTGCAACGTTTTATATTAGAGCTCGTCCGAACAACCGAAGTAATAAAAGCAGCATGTGCTAGAACTTTGGCAGGGGCTGTCGTGCAAGTTTTTGTGATAAACCCGCATATGAGAGTAACAGTTGGGGGGTTGAGATCAATGAAATCCTATATATGAATTGCAGTTGTTGCCTTATATTTAAGAACTGCCTTTAAGTACTTACACAACAACTAGTGCAAAGATTCTTCTGTATGCAAACTACAACTAATCTTACCTGGTATTTGTATGTCTATTTTACCAAATTAATTCGTAAGTAGGTAATAAATTACAGCAAGAGATTTCACATTTAGTCTGATTACGTAAATTATAAGTTATGGCATCATTCGGTCGTGCCAAACATCCTAGCCTATGTCTTGCTATGTTGGCTACCAGTATATTAAATGACTTGTGCACATAGTACATCTAAATGGCAGTGAGAGTATCGAAATTAACAACATGGCTTTTACATCGACCCAAATTGCCTTTACTTCGAAGAAAACGTGACACGAAAAACAAAACGATATTTCCATTCCGTCCGTCAAATGTAACCAATCCAAATGTGCCAAAATGGTTATTGCACATACTAAAACGTATAAAGAGGTAAACACCATTTAATAACGCCTAAATGTACAGTTTATACGAAGATTAACAGTTAGGGGACGCGTTTTGCATGAATATATCTGTAGATACGTCGCACGAGGTAAAAAACAAGTCATTACTAAGCAATTATATTCACATTCGTGTTTGTATCACTCGCGAAGGAATTGGAAACGTGTTCCAAGCGATAGTGAATACACTACATATTAATCCGCTCGTAGACTGCCTCGTTGGTCTAGTGGTCGCTAAGCGCGACTGCTGAGCATGAGGTCCTGGGTTCAAATCCCGGGTCGGGCAAAGTGATACTGAGTATTCCATTAGGTAATTCTCAGTAGCAGCACGGAGTCTGGATTTGTGCCCGGTTGATGGCAATAGGCTCGCCCCCTATTACATTGGGACTTACAACATAACTGGCGAAATGTGGGTGTACTATATGTTCACCTCTTCCTACCCCTTCGGGGAATACAGGCGTGATGTTATGTTGTTATGTTAATCCGCTTGTACTGACAACTCTTATTGACCTAAAAGCAAATAGGAATCAGATACTGCTGGACTTTGAACACATACTTTTGCAAACAATATCATTAAAGGCCAATTTTAATTTATAAACCTCTCGAAAAGATTATCTGAAAAACAGAATTAGATTGAAGCACGAAAATATAGATGCTGGTGCTCTGCCTATTTCTTTAAATGACTCTGAATTCATATAACGATTGGTGAAGAGCAAAGCACTGGGGTACATGAACTAAGTAAGTGCGTGTAGAGTGCACTTACATGTTTCTCCATAAATGTGTTCACATTTATGTTTTGTATTCATCCTGACGCGAGGAATTCCATTAACTTAGAATATTAAACTTAGAAGCTTTGTGAGTTACTGTAATAGCTTACAACGTAAGAAGCAAACACTTAGATCTTTACCCGTATTGGCAAATGTTGATAACTCCCACATACAAAAACTAAAAATGTCTGATGAAAGCATTGAACTAAAAGAGAAATAAAATCGTCAGTGAAGAGAAAAAGTACAAAGTTAGAAAATAGTATATGAAGTTGGCTAACATTATTATTTAATTAACCAAATATCAGCTGTAACTGTACCGCTCCTGATAGCAAAGCTGTGACGTTCGCAAAGCTTCGTACAAGGTTACAGTCGCGTTGTTTTCTCTGTTTAAAGCTGAAGATGTCCTGATAAAACATTCGCGAACTCGAGCACATAAATAACGACCGCATTCCGACAAACATTCCCGAAAAACAAGCAATTACACTTTCAACTCCGACGTCGAATAAAAATATTTATTATAAGTGTAGCAAGCACGGTTCGAGGGAAAACGAAAGTCCTTGATACGACCTTTACGATCGTCATGTTTTCTGAGATGAAAGGTCTGAATCGATCTGATAAATAAAATTGTATTGCGTCGAGGCAAGCCCGTATTTATGATAAAATAAAAGGACTCGAAACGTGTTTATTGGCGTTAAGATGCAAGTTATAAATCGGTTGTTAAACATTGCGACCTTACGATTGGTTAAATGCAAAGTAAAAGATTTTAGGTGTTTATTTATAGCATTACATATCCTAAATCTATATCTATATCCATAACATAAATCTCTCAACTACTCTAAGGTATGCTGTAAGAAAACTCAATTCGTAAATTAAACTCGCCTCTGTACTCATCATATTTCGTATTGTTAATATGCACCTAATCGTATGTTTTGTGTACGATAAAGAATTAAATTAAAGATTTTTCAAGTTGCTTTAATAAGTATGTTAAGTTTTCTATAATAATTACTTTTTTATAAAAAAGTTAAATAAACAAATTTTAGTAAGCTAATTGAAGAATAGCATTTGACTTCTATTTTATTATCTAGCAAAAGTCTAAGTTCAAGTTGATGCTAGAAGAGCAAAATATTGACCGCACTAGCCCAGTTTTGCGACATCGATTTCAATTAAAAGTTACTTCAGGAAGGAAATTAGTTAGCATTTCGTGCTATGCTTTAATTAGAAGTCCACTCAAAGTTGACAGTCACGTCACGTTTTCTATTGTTTTCGCCATAACTGGAGATGATTTTTCCTTATAAACTTGAGAAGTTGTTTTGGTATATTTCGTTACGTTTATTAATAATGCACTAAAATGAAAACGCGGACTTATATTCGTATAATCGCATTATAAAAACGTACATAAATCGTTTGAACAAAATAAAATAAGTTTTTTGATTGATGATGTTGATGATTTGAAACATAATTATATGACTAAAAATGCTCATAGTATTATTTTGTTTATAAGATCTAGGTACCTTATTAAAATATACTACCTAAGTTAAGTGCAGCAGATAAACAAAAGTAATAAATACCTGTCCACTAGAATGTAAAAGCAAATAAGTGGTTCAACAAGCTGTAACGAGGAATCTGCCAAACTACATCACGTAACAAAATAAAACTTTTACACTCGCGGCCCTCATCAACTGCTTCATGAATTTATATTTTGGACAAGTTGATAAAGTAGACAACAAAAGGCTTTTGGTTCAAGGTCAAGTTCTGTTAGAACAGGCACTTAATTAGCTAAGACTAGTAGTGATTAGTACCTAGGTTTAAATATTACAAAACTTTGGTTATTTAATACAAATACGATAGGTATGTCTGCGTTTGATACGAATGACTATAATAAGACAATTCAGAATAAAAATCTGTTGTAGAATTTATCTTGGATGCAAAGTCGACCGATACAATGGTCTTTTCAATTTTATGATAATTTTGTAAATATAAAGTTATATAATATAGTTAAAATAAACCTTCTAAACAACATGACCAAACAATTAGATAAGTGTAATCATACAAAGCTTTGTTAGGCAAAACTAATAACTTTTTGAACTGTCAAAAGTTGATTGGTTATCATTACGTTTGGATGTCCGACCCTCAATCATGGCGCATCGGGGAAACAGATTTGAATGGAAATTGCCACTGACATAGAATATGAGCTAGATTTGCACGTGGAGTATAGATCCTGCATTAATTCATTACGAAATTCCAGGAACGTGGGGGTGAATAATACTAGTTAGAAAATAGATACAACATTGCTTAAAGGAATAATTACAATGAAGAACATGTTATTTAGTTGAAAACAACGAAAGACCAATGTATTAACTCAATTTACGGTAGTAACCCTGAAAATTACCTACACGGAACTTACCTACAAATGATATAAAAATTATTATTTTTTGTAGTTTCGTAGCCGTCGCAAAAGTGCTACGAGAAAAGTAAAGTGACACGGTACGTAGCAACGATTTTATAGAGCTACGTGCTTGCAGCTTTATCACTGGTTTATCACCAAGATCAACATAAAGTCACTTAGTAAAAAAATATAACCATGATAAAAGAAAAATACTCTTTGGCAAAATAGTGGATAATTATAACCTAATAAATATTAGGTTTGGATCCTCAGATAAAAAACAAATGCATTTTATAAAAATAAGTTTGTCATACCTACACACAATAAACACGCTCACGCGCTGTTTAGAGACATAGCGAAGCGCTTAGTTGAGTCTACACGTGACCAAAGGGCTGGTGCATTTTTTGGCCAAAGAATAAGCATTGCTATTCAACGTGGCAATGCACAATGCTGCCAGTCTTTTGGGCACGTTACCAGTTGACATCGATGGGGATCAATATTATGATGATTTTTAAATGTTTATATTTTTGTGTGTAGGTATTATTTTCAATTTATGTTAGTTTTAAAACATAAATAATTGTAAAAGCTTGGTAATAAAACTTGTAATTAAGCAGTTTGTCATTGTTTTCGACAACTATTCCCAGGCACATACGTAGACTTGGAAAGATTAGATGACCGAATAAATTTCAGTAACCTACACTTATAGTTGAATGTCGTGTAGCCAGTGCAGTTTTAAACTGCCAATATATTGTATATCATTAGAAGCCGTGTTATTTATAAAACAAGATGCTGGATTCAAAAATGAACGTAATAAATGTTTACCCGAATACCGCGCAGTAAGTAAATAAACGATGTATCCGCTAGACATTGGAATCTGCAATATCCAGAGAAGGGTCAGACCCATTTTATTGGAGGCCATCTATCACAAGAGTTTCAAAAGTGTACCATTTCATGTATGCATTTTTATTAAAAATGTTCAAGAGTCGTAAAATTATTAAGTCCGTGAGCGGAATAATGAAAAATAAAATTTCATGACGTCCCTAGAATAGTGATTTGTAAAAGGCGAGGGATGAACGTGGTGGTGGAAACGTAGATGTGGATCCTTTATAATGCAATGAATTTGCCACGCAATATGTGGATTGTGGCACTCATGAAGAATGGTAATTGGTAACATTATGTTTGTTAGCTCTTGAAAATAAATAAACCTCTGCTTGCTCTGCAAAACTATTTTTGTAGTAAGATGAAATACTTAGTAGTTCTATACATGACTGTTTTATTATTCTTATATTCCAATTCGATGTTATTGTATAGATTTTTCAGTTAGTGAGAAGCGTTGCCTATTTTCGATTACTTTGAAACCCCAATATGGACAACAATATAGGCGCGCTATTTCCAGCATGTTCCGCCCAAGTCCCATGGGATCGAGTCGTTCGAGGACCGACTCTTTTCTTGTTTTCTATAAACGACATAGTTTTCTTGGGTATATAGCTCCTTAGATTTTTTACTGAACCGGTTTCATATTCACAAAGTTTCGAGTTCTGTCACTGGTTACTAAGTAGGTACCTAAGAAGCTTGAAATATGATAGTTTCTTAGATATTCTATGACATTATGATTATATGACGTACCAATCCAGAAATATGCCTAATTAATAGCAATAGGTTTCGCTTGTTACTGACTGACAAGTTGACAACACACGAGAACTGTGTCATTTGTTTTATCAATGTGTGATGTCATAGCCGATACAGGCGAATTGAAACGGCCCTTAGGTATTAGTTATGGGCAAAATATGACGAGTAATATATGACGGTCCCTCAAGGCATCGTTATATTTGAAATTGAGATTCGCGTTGCGTATTCATGTATGAAACATAGGCCAATTATATTATGTGCGCTTTATGATTCTGGCTACGACTAAAATGTAGATGCAAAGTAATCGTGTCATGTCAGCTTTGGACTATTGTTTGGATGACAAAAAATATGCAGGATGTACCCATGACTTTCTACGGCATGCATGACATACCGCACTGTTGTATAAGTAGCTGTTACTATAGATAATTGAGAGTATTCCATCTTTAACCTTCTTCACTACATTTAAACTTTGTAACATCTACGTTCATTACATTAACAAATGTTATGTTTATACACTTTAGATTCAAGACTGTTGCTTTATAGATTACGCCAGACACATCAACTGGAACTATAAACTGCGTCGTTTGTCAAAGTCACCGTGGTTAAATCGGCGCCAGTTCGGAGCTGTTAATTTTATCGTCCATTCAATACCATTGATGTCATGTGAGCTTCTATGTGTTTCATGTTTGGCATTTATGGAAAATAGCGTCAAAGAGATTTTCGTTTCCTGTGAGATTTCTGGTTTAAAGGGTAGAGAGAGAATGGTATAAGAGTTACTCAGTTGCTCCTTGAATCTCGTCTCTAAGGGCCGATTTTTAAATCGCCGAATATTATTTGAAATATTTTCCATATATTTTAAAATGACAACTTTACTCTTACCTGACTATTGAAAAATCGAATTGTGTGAATTATGTCCTTATGTGAATTAAAAAGTATGATATATCAGGGCTACTGATAACTAGTCGTAGTACATACATAACGTAAAAAATTAAAGGAATATCTTGAACGGCTACCAATAACCAATCTTTATTCTATAACATAATAATGGTTACTGTTGTATACCGAACTGAAACCGTGTCATACAAATTACTATAGATAGCGACAAAAGAAAAGTCTGATCTATCTACAGTATGTATAAGTATCCCCAAGAGTCAAGATAACTTCTGGAGATGTAAGTTGATTCTTAAGTTACATAAGTTTAGTATCATCGAGTTAGTCTAGACATCTTTGATACATCACTGGAGACTATTTATAGTTATTCTATTTTGAGTTTTTTCAAACAATGATAATGATGGTATTTTCAATCGCCAGACAACTTTGATCTAAGGATAAGCTTATCACTTTGGCAGTTTGGGTATAGAAATTCTTTCCAGTTTCCCGAATAAAAGATATCGGATTATTTTCAGGGCCGGTGTTTAGGGCCGACTACCTACTTGACGGTAACATTTCTTAGAAGTATGTATATTTATTATCTCTTGCCTACTGAACCGAGAGAGAGAAGAACATAGGGTTTCTTGAAAAACTCTAGTCTTATTTCTTCTAAACGATTATAAATTTATTTTAAAAAGGCAATACGTTCTAAACTTCAAACTGATTCCTCGTCATATACGATTATCTTAATCATGCCGAAATCAAAACTAAAGCTCCAAAAACCAGCTAAATTATTGTCAGAAAAAGCTTATCTCAAACAAGATGGCGCAAAAACTCGATATTAAAGCAGGACTTCTCACATTATGTATCATTAGAGCTTATCGCTGCCATTCGTTATTTTTTCATCGTTTATGCTACTGACAGCGAACTCATATTTTACAGAGTGCTATCCTTTTTGTCTATTTAGAATAAATTGGGCGAATTCATGTACCTTCATTTGGGAATTAGCCTACACGATGAGCGTGTATGAAAGTTGCGATAAAAGTGGATAAGGCGAAAGGGTTAAGTCAGAATCGTAGATAATATAAATCCCTGCCTAGTCATCTGAGAAGCAGCTTAGGCATGACATTATGTATGTAGTAATTAAGGAAATGTAGCTAAAACTAACACCCGATACAAACAGAGCCAAATAATATTATCGTAGATCCTTAAGTGAGTACTAAGTACATAGGTACTTATATATTTGTAACAGATTGAACCCTGGGTTCGTAATTTGGTTTGTAGATATTTTGAACGCATTTCGCGTTCGTGTCATGTCGTCATTATGAGCATCAAATCTTCATCTACGGTTTATGTTTTAACGCAAACTACTAGCCTAATAGGTATAAGGTCCCTGTTAGTACTGGGCGATAACTAGAACCATAATGCGCCGCCCACACTGACTTATACAGATATTAAGTCCATGTTTTCTGGCTACGCAACATGAGCGTTATTCATCTTAATAATTCATCTAATCTAATAAATTTGTATGTTGCCTGCAATAAATTAAATGACATGACGCCCGGCACACTGTACGCATCTCGATTCTTGGAAAAAGTTGAATGCACTTGGCGGACTTCCAACTGATGAATAGTGAACTGCAATACTTACTGGATTTATAAACGCAAACACATGATATCAATAATAAACTAATAAATAAATAAACTTAATTTATGATTACATATTTCATTGTAATCAATGGCAAAACCGAAAATATTATTAACTACGTACGTGATAAGAATTTGATTTCGTTAATTAACAACATAGCTTGACCTAATAAAAGCGTGTAAACATTTGTTTTTAGTTAATAACTTGAAGATTCGTTAACTATACCCGATTCGTCAAAATATATTAGTTTTCCAATAGAAAGATCCAATAGATTTATTTACATAATTAAAAATGACGAAGTATTTATTTATATATTTGTCAATTGTTACAGGGAGGCAATTGTAACATCTGTTATTTCACGACATCTATTGACGAGTAGCGGTAGCTCTTAGTGGCAATCGAAGCTTTATTTGATGCTGTTTTACCGACCGAAATTACAAGTAAATCAGTTCGCACATGCGCTGTCAGTAGATGACAGTTTGAGTTATGGCAGTTTGTGAAAAATTATTGTTCTGCACAGTTTTTCTTATTATAGTTAAATTAAACAGTTTTACCATAGTTTAGTGGTGATTTACGGTGAAGTTAACATCCAATCTTTACGTGCAGGTATGTGAGTTGATCAAATTTACCATAGATTTTTATTTAATAAGTTTTCGATGCCAAATGGCAGCAGTGGTGCAAAAGTAACAAAACAAGGAGGCGCAATTGTAACATGTTACAATTGACACCTGTATTTTTCACAATAGATAATTTTTTAATAGTACCTTTTTATTTTCAGAATTCATACAAAATGGTTTATAAACGACCTCGGAAGACATTGCGTGGCACCGTGTCACTAGAAAAGTATACTGAAGCATGTGAAATTGTATTTAAGCAAGGGAAGAGCGTCAGAAGTGTAGCTACCAGCTTTGGCATGTGTCATGTGACTCTATCCAGGTATGTCGCTAAATACAAGCAGGATAATACAGTGAAAACTGGATATGCTCCACACAATAAAGTATTTTCTACAGAACAGGAACTAGAATTATCGCAATATTGCAAGACTGCGTCTCAGCTTTACTTTGGTTTGACTACCAAAGATTTACGTAAATTAGCTTATTCGTACGCGAAAGCAAATGGTCTAAAATATCCCCAAAAGTGGAACGACACAGAACTTGCTAGCCTTGATTGGTACAAGGCCTTTATGAAAAGACACTCAACTTTATCTGTCAGGCGTCCTGAAGCTACTAGTCTTGCTCGGGCCATGAACTTCAACAAACCAAATGTTGAAATTTTTTTTGACAAATGGGGTGATCTTTTGGATAGACTTAAATGTCAACCGCAAAATATATACAATATAGATGAGACAGGTGTAACAACAACTCAAAAACCTAGCAGAGTAATTGCTGTCAAAGGGACCAAACAGGTCGGTTCCATTACTTCCCAAGAAAGAGGGACTCTAGTCACTGTGTGTTTGGCTGTAAATGCAATAGGAAATGCTGTACCAGCCTTCTTTGTGTTTCCCCGAAAGAATTTTCAGCCTCATTTTATCAGAGATGGTCCTCCTGGCTGTGATGGTTCAGGTAATAAAAGTGGTTGGATGCAAGATGAAGATTTTTTATTGTTTATGAAGCACTTCACTAAATTTGCTAAGCCGACTCAAGAAAATCCTGTTGTAGTTATTTTGGACAATCATTCTTCCCACATAAATGTACCCGTTATTCAATTTTGTAAAGAAAACTTCATTTCTATATTATCATTTCCACCACATACATCACACAAACTACAACCACTTGACAGGTCCGTTTTTGGGCCGTTCAAAACAAAATTTAATATTGCCGCAGATCATTGGATGAAAAATCATCCTGGACAACGAATGACCATATATGATTTACCAGGACTTGTTAAAGAAGCTATTTCTGTTGCTGCTACACCAAATAACATAACCCAAGGGTTTGCTTGCACGGGTATATGGCCTTATAACAAAAACATTTTTCCTGACATTGATTTTGCTCCAGCCAGCGTCACCGACCAGACTAATGAAGTAGTCATCCATGATCAATCTGATCAGCAAGACATGGCTTTACCTGCAGAACTGATTAACAATGTATCCCCTTCAGCACCTTCAACATCATATCAGATTTTGCCCCAGACGTCAGCTCAACCAACACCAAGTCTCTCTTATAATACATCGCCACGTAGGACTTCACTAGTAGATTTGGCCCCGCTTCCAAAAGCGCCACCTCGAGTCAAATCTAAGACTGGAAGATCTAAAGGAAAAAGTGCAATATACACTGATACGCCAGAAAAGGAAGCTTTGGAGGCAAAGCAAAGAAAGATTAATAAAAAGAAAATACCAAAATTAAGAAATTTAGAATCTAAGCCAGCAGGAAAGAAATTGACCAAAAAAACTATAAGACCTGAAAGTAGTGAGATAGATAAAGATATAAATGAAGACATAGATGATGCAGACGACGACGATAATTATTGTATTGTCTGTTTTGAACATTATAAAACAAGTAGAGAAGAGTGGTTGCAATGCACAGACTGCCATAAATGGGCACACTCCAGCTGTGCCAAAAATGATCCATTTTTTGTGTGCTTAAACTGTTTGTCGGAATAATTGTTATTGATGTTATTGTTTATTAGGTGTTTAACGTGAACTGATAACAAGATTTTGTTTAATTTATTTTTTATTGTTGAGGATTTCTGTGTTACAATTGACTCCCACTGCTGTTACAATTGACCCTCTTGGTGCTGCAATTGTAACACTATTACCTGATCTCAATAAGTGCCATTACTTAGAATGTTATGTACATTTTTGTTATTTTCTTTGTATGATTTTATAATTAGATAACACAAATATAATGTGACCAAAAATGATTGCGCTGAGATTGATGATTAAAATATTATAAAGAATTGTTTTTTTTTTGTTACTATTGACACACCTCTCCCCTACCTATAAGCAAATTAATAAACTAGGATGTACATTGTACACTCCTTTTTGAAATAGCGAAGGTTCTAACAAGTAGCTGCGCCGAACCGCACGAAGGAGTCACATTTTTAGCAGATTTACGCTAATTAGAACCAGCTAATTAAGAAACACGAGGACATCCTGACTATAACTGTCAGTTAAAGATACCGTAACGCGTAGCTTATTTAAAATAAAGTTTACTTAACGAGACAGGAATTATAAACAAAGACAAGCTTAGATTCTTTATTAGGGTTTATCTACTAACAATTTCTTCAGGTTATGTTTCGTTGCAGTACAGTGAATATCAAGATACAATTATAATTATCAATTTATTTACATATCAATTTCTCTGCTGTTGATACTATCTTAATATCTCTTAATGATTTCTTCTTAGACACCCAATGATTGATCGTAGGACCTATCCAAAAAATACCTGTAGCAAGGACGGACCCACGTCCGAGAATCTTAGAATATCAGGCTTGACTGATGATTCCAACTTGAACACTTTTAAAATAATTAGAGCCCCTTGCTCATTAAATTGTTTTCAATCATTGACTAAATTAAGCCTGTCACTGACGTTGACATATCCATAAGTAAAGATGTCAATTGTTTTAAGATATCTTTAATTTAAAAGACTAATTTTGATTAAAGAAGGGGCAAATGTTAAAATCTCAACAAAAAAGTCGGATAAATGAGAACTTGTAAGAGCCAATTACTTAGGTAGCTCGTATACAGCCTGACGTCACTTAACGAAACCCAAACATAATAACTATTTGATTTTTAATCACAACCACTTTATCAGCCCACGAAGGCTCAATAGCTCCGACTGGTGGATAATAGATAATTAGCACTTGTCTGGCAAATAGCTCATCATGGGTTACTTATTACAGCGATAAGAGACGCCATATCACACACCAAATTAATCAGTGTTAGGCACCGGCCTCACGCCGAACAATACGCTGGTACTATCTACTTCACGCGTATGCTGTGTGAAAGCGGTGTAATACTAGGATGAGATAAGGAATATACTTATAGGAAATAGGCGAAAAATACAACTTATTCCGTACATATATTATATAAACCAGTATTCTTATAAAGTGACTGCCCCGTTAGTCTAGGGGTCGCTTAGCGCGACAGCTGTGCAGAGGTCCTGGGCTTAAATCCCGGGTCGGGCAAAGTGTTACTGAGTTTTTTCATTAGGTCATTCTCAGAAGCAGCACGAAGTTTAGATTTGTGCCCGGTTGGTGGCAGCAGGCCCGCCTTCTATTGCATTTGAAATGTGGGACCTATAACATAACTGGCGAAATGAGGGTGTACAATACAAGTATACACCTCAGCCTACCGCTTGGGAGAATACAGGCGTGATGTTATATTTTATACCAGTAATTCTCAAAGGGATACATTTTACCGTTCTCGGGAGTTCATACACTAACGTTTCTGGGATGTAACTATTAGGTTACTTATTAAATTTTGTTTAGTTCTTAACCTTAATGTAAAGTATTTGTGATAATTGCAGTACTGCAGTGGAAGTGTTAACCTAGCTAATATGTAGATAATGTAGTATATTATGTAAATGCCGTATGCAGTGTGCTATGTGCTGGATCTTCGCCAAGTTCCTAAAATCTTAGCCAAATTACATCTTTCGCTGTCATCCTGCAACATTAATATTATTATTCATCATGAATGAATCGAATTATGAATGCCTAACTTTATATAGAGGTTATATAAAGATTACATACTTACTTTACAAGGCCACTTTTTGACTGCCTATGTCTAAGTCTATGATTGCTAAGCGTGACTACTGATCATGAGGTCCTGGGTTCGTGTCCCGAGTCGGACAAAGTATTATTGGGTTTTTGTTAGGTCATTCTTAGTAGCAGTACGAAAGTCTGGATTTGAGCCCGATTGATGGCAAAAGGCTGGCCTCCTGTCACATTAAGACTTATAGCATAACTGGCGAAATGTTGGTAACTCATCCGCCTACCCCTTCGAAAAATACAGGCCTGATGTTATGATGATGATACAATTAATATTTCACTTCAAATATATGTATATCTATCTTCAAGACTATTTGCCAGTATTTGATAAATGATTTTATTTCTGCAAATAGGTTTTAAAAAACACTTTTACATGTCATTTTTTTTAAACTAGTTAGATGGCGTCGGCATTTCCGAACTGACTACCTCTGAGAAGAAATACTGAAACAAACTCAGGGGTCAAGGTCTCTTTAAAATCCTGACAAGTTCAATAATTTATGTGAGAACAGTGTAGGTGGTCTGAGAAGAGGTCTTTTTAGGAAAGAACCACGGCGAGTTTCAGTCGACCTGTCCTTACAGACGCCCCGTCTCGTACCATCTGAAGGACATTTGGGTAGGCCGCCTTAGGTAATTAAGATACCTACCTATTACAATGCATAAAATAGTGCACTATTGTACTCTCTCTAAAATATATATTTTTCGGAACAATAACAAACTATACATTTCCATGAAATGAAATATATTCGCGTTCTAATAAACAATACGCTCTATTTATCTCGGAAGTGTTATTTACTATCGTTAAGATATTTACAGTTTGCCAATGTTAAAGAGAATGTATCAATGACCTACGATCTATGTCCTGCTTCCTGTATTACGCATTTTTATGTAATAGTGATTGTATAAATGAATTTGCCTGTAATTACTACAATCCCATTTCTTAAATAAATAAATTATTATTATTAATAAAAAAGACACTGCCTACCCCTTTAGGCACTATAGTATAAAGGCATGAACTAGATTTAGATATAATTGGTCTAAAATCTCAGAGTAAACATGTTTCCTCCTAGTCTGAAATTGTCGACACGCAGAGTGTTAGCATATGGATTAACGCTCGTTCCATCTCTCGGTTCTTCGGTTCCTCGATATTTGACGCCTTTGTACTGCTGTAGAACAAAGCTGGCTGATATTATGATTAAGGCAAAAACATATTGTGCCCTGGAAAAATCTTCCTACGGAAAAACCGTCCTCCTTTATCTCAATTCTCTTTTTAACTTTTCCAATTAAATACAGGTACTGATTAGTGATTGATAAACAGATATCAGGCACACTCGCTCTACGTGTTTAAGAATAATTATTATCTGTCATGAATCCGTCGCCTGCCAACTCTTCACACACGCTATATAAGCTTATATACAGTGTGATAATCACACAGCTTGTTACCGTATTAATTTAGTGAGTGAAAGCTCTTTCATTTAATTGGCCATGACATCAGAAATAGAGTCATTCGTAATGGTAACAGAAATCAAAATATTTACATATTTGACTTCTAAGTTTCAGCGAATATTGCGTTGAAAGATGTTGATGTTAGCTGTAAACAATATATATGTCAGGAAACCGTATCCCATACTCCGTACTACTTCAAACTGTAACTAACCGTTTGCAAAAAGTGGTTTACTTTACAAACGCTTTTCCTAATAAGTAAGTATATATCATGAACATGAACCTCCGGATTTTTCGTCATATTTGTTGTATCAAAAAGAAATCACGGATTGCTGGGTGATGAGCCTTTAATTTCCGTACTATATATACCCCGTAATGTAAATAGTTAAACATATATATATATATATATATATATATGTTTACCTATTTACATTTCCTTAATTACTAATAATGAGGTTATTATACCTAATGTATTATAATTTAAGGGTATAAAGTTCTGAAAAGGACAAAACCGCTGTCCTCTTTTCATGTGTTATATGCGGACATGTTATTTTAATACGTATGAATCGTTTGCAGAGTAAAGCGATCTAAAATTCAGTGCGAAACAGTTAAATATGTCGATATTCTATATTCTTCAGGACGATCAATCACGCATACTAAATCATCGTATCTAGTTACTTGTTATTTTATGGAATGTGAACCGCGGCACATATAGGATACCGGCGCGGGCGTGTGCCTCTACAAATCATACACCCATTTTAAATGTCAACCATTAAAAATATTGATAACTGTATTTTTTGTAAATTGCCTTTAAAGTTGTTTAGAACAAACAGTACTGCTTTATGGTATCTCTCGCGTTACAATCTGAAAAACGAATTTCGATTTACGAAAGAGAAATAAGGACAGGGTCTTTAAAACTTATGTATATGGTATGGTACTGACAATTATTTCAACTAATGAAATCAAGTCACACATACCCTGTCTTTAACTTTAATAGTTCGCCGGTTGTACTCACTTATTTATTCAGGAATGCCTGACTTGTTTCGAAGTGTTTGTCTAGACTCGATATTGAGGCACAAGCTTCATGTATCCGGAACCCCTCAAGATCTTGTTTAATTTTGTTTGACCCATGTGCGGACATAAGGACCAAATAAACATCTAACACGTATTCCTGCTCCGTGTAATTAGCGTATGAAATAAAAGAGCATACACAACGGTTGAGTAATCCTTAACTATATACATATAATGCATTCATTCAATGTCAGCCTGTAAATTACTCTTGATCCTCAATTGGAATCTTTAAACGGGTCATCGTTTTCATCGTATTTAAATTTCACTTAAAGAGAGATATTTTACAACTTCATCTCGAATATGAAGATGTTTTATGATATGTGCCCGACTCCTGAAGAAAGAAACATCGTAATAATATTTATTATAAGATACTTTTAAGTACTTTACATAAATAGTATTGCGATGGTTTTTATGCAAAGTATTTTACATTTCAACTGTTCATAAAGTGAAAAATAATTTGATCAGACAAGAAGGACCAAAGAAAGCTCTTTTGGTCCTACTAGGGTACGTTAGCGCTAGATATTATTTAAACTTGAAACATTTAATGTCGGATTTACACTCGTCCGGTAAGTCAGTCACCGTCTGTAAACTTAGTTTTAACGTGTTTTTGATTACCATGTAATACAGCTCTTGGATTCATTTGAAGTTTTCGTTGACTCGCGTCTCTGTTATAATTTAATGTGTCGTGATAAATTGATTCATAAATCTGTGTAATGTGCTGTGACGGAGCTCTGAGACAATAAAAACGTTTCTAGCTTTTAGCAGTTGACTCAATACTTGACTATGATAAGTTATTTGTTTTCAATCAAGGTTTAATCCGAATTTTGATATTTAAGTGATCTTTTTGATGTTAATTTGGGTATTTAGGTTTAATTTGATTCCTAGAGGTAAGCATTAGATCAAACGGATAAATTAAATACAAATATACATTCATATTTCATTATTTAATTTAAAAAACACAACACACGGGATATTATATCTACGAACTACCTACAATTAGTCATAAGATAGGCACTTGGCAGGCTTTTACCAATATGAAGTTTGCATGATACATCATTAAGGTTACTAAATGCGAGCACACCCAGCCTCAAAACAAATCTAGCCGACGAATCATAACAATCATGTGATATGAACTCTCAGACACCAGACACAGTACCTAGTTAATACATAGTGTAAGTACATCACAACATTCTAGGTACATACATTATTTATATACTAAAATATCACTAACATAAAAGATCTACGTGACATCCATCAGAGTACACACTGGCGAATCTTATTTTATTTGCTACAAAAACAGCTGTCAGATTAACATCAGCGAAATCACCAAAACAAATCGACAATCACATTAATAATTGGAGCAATACCCTGGCAAACGCAGTTCATTTAGCGGTGCCTCCTCCTTGACAGTCTCCTTCTCCTTTTTCTTACATAAACACTCGCAACACAAGTACACAGCAATTACAGTGCCCAACAATGTTGGCAGCCAGATGTACACGGGCACGCCGGCGGGCCTCACCGTGCTGGCGTATTCCTTCAACAACGCACAGGGAACATGGTTCCTTTCTTTTTGCATCGTTAAATTATGCCATAACACGCACTCTTGGTCCTTTGTCACCTCTAATGGAGGACCCTGGTCTCGCAAAAAAGGCTTCACGTTGATTTGCGACGACGCTATATCAACTAGGCGTGATTTGTTTGATGCCTTAGTCGTTGAACTTATGAATGAAGATATCATAAAACACGGAAACTCGGTCTCTTCAAAGTGTGACCGCTCAATCACTTGTAGAGAACACTTCTCTTCTGGCCTAGCTGGGTATTGATGGTTTCGAAACCACCCATCGTGTACTGAACGTGCTAGATTATACAACGAGAGCCCGGTGAGGATGTCTCTATATCTGCTGCCGGAATCTTTGTACGTGTATACGTACGCCGGTGGCAAAAGTCTGTACACAGGATATACTTCGGAGGATGAGCAGTGACGGCAGGTGTACGCGATGTACCTCGGTGGATGGTAGGTGTAGTGGGCGTGGCTGGCGCTGATGTGATGGTTGTGCACTGCGTGGTGAGCCGTGTGGCTCGCATGCCCGTGTCCTCCATGCGATCCTCTTGCAACAGCACACACGTTAATTATAAATATGTAAACAATTATAGCGTAGATAGAGTTCATGGTAAAGTGTAAAGGGCGGGTCCCAGCGCGCGACTGCCGCAGCTCGAGAGATGAGGTCGCTTGGCGCCAGTGCAGACTGGCTGGCGCCAGACTGTCGGCTGTCTCCCCTCGCTGTTCACACAGGGGTGAAGTTCGTGAATGAAATGTTTGCTAATGGAAATAACGATACGACACATGTACAATTGATTCCTATAGCCACGTTTTGTTTTAATTAATAGGGTTACAATCTAATAGGTAACATAAGGCGTCAGAAAAACGGAAAAGTCATAGCAGTAGTTAAGTGTAAGAAAACGAGTGTCTACATCTTATGTGATCACTCATCATGAGAAGTATACTTGACGTACAAATTAAGACATTAGCACACGGCACCGCACACCGCAATGGTTTGTGATCTGACAGTGTCGCTTATTTTGGATGGTCTGGATGTTATATTTATACAAGCTGCGTCCAGCGGTGTTAACCGCTATATTTTCATGGGATAAAAAGCCTATGTCAGCTACCTCCATATCAAATTTTTGCAAAATCGGTCCAGCCGTTTTAGCGTCAAGAGGTAACAAACATAGAAACATGAGTATGATTTATGTATAATATGAGTATGATTTTACTCAAACGGTAGAACCAATTCAGTAATTAATGTCAAAGATATATAATTTACACCACCTCAAACTAGTGAAATTCCTGGTCAAAGCTAAAGATTGTAGGTTTTATGAGTGTAGCTGTGGCCTGTCTAGCGGATGGGGGATCTTTTAACCTTTTTAATATTTTATAAGCCAAAGGTATTCCTAATTTTTGATAAACGCACACGGTGTAGATTGAGTATAATATTAGCAGCCAAAGAAAAATTGATGAATGGAATACGAACTTTACTATGTTTGGCTGTAATCACTTGGTGAGGCAGCAGCCACACAGTAATCCCTATATAAGATTAAATAGTTGCTCAGCTATGTTGTGTCGTGTGATAACCGCCTTATTAGCCGGCGAGCGGCAGAGCGCGGACTCGGACAATGCGCGCCTCCTACAAACCGCGCTCTTCCTGCTAGATATCACGATGAACGATTTCCTGAGCATTGTCGCGAGACATTGAGATCATGTCTGCGATTCTGTGCCTCACTGGGCTATTATGTATAGTGACACTGACCGTGTAGCCAATTAATACTTCAATTGAGTTTATTTTTTAAGGACTTCTGACAACCAAATTGGCGCAGTGGCTAAGCGATTGGATTGCTGCACTAAGGGTGAGGGTTCGATCCCCGCACGGGATAAAAAATTGTGCGATCCGCAGATATTTGTCCCGAGTCTGGGTGTTTGCGTGATGAAAATGTGATATTACATGTATGTGAAACGCACCCACGATACAGGAGAAATTCCAAGTGATGGGCGACATTTTCTTATAAAAAAAAACTTCTCATTCTGCCGCATGTCTCTCAACTTGTGAGCTATAATTTACACCAACTGGGCTTCGAACATTTACAACAGCGTCGCGGCAGACCCAGACCAAGGTGACGATGGCGTGATGTACTGTTTGCCTACAAGGACTGGTCCAGTCTTGCACACGATCGAGAAGATTGATAAAAGGAAATGGAGACCTTTGCTCTGAAGTAAGATAACAAACAACAAGTTGATAACACGTTGATCACAATAGCCTCAAACAATCAACAAGTTACACTACCATCATCAATTTATCTATGAAACTAGTTACTGATGTGTGTGGACAATGTTACACAGATGACCATGCTTAAGTATTATAAACCTAACCTAAACCTAATATTACCCTATAATATTAGCTTGCCGCTTGGTAAAATACACACTCTTCCAATACCTACATTAATATTAAAAACGCACATTATTTAGTCTAAGTGCTAATTAAATTCTACTATATATTTATCTTGGTACTTAGAACGCTTAACGGAGAACATGCTAACAAACAGCATTACCAAAATATATGAGTAGGTACTTCTAGTCTTATTTTTGTACGTTAATATATCTTGTAAATGGCAAGAATTTATAAACAATGGTTTATTTCACACCGATATATTTGCATCCTTCAATATTCATGTAAGTTTGGCAAAGTATCATATTTGGATAGAAACTCATATTTTGTTAAACCCTATACTTATATTATACCACAAAGTGAAAATAAACCTATTTTATTTTATAATGGCAATAGGCTAGCCCCCTGGCAAAATGTGGGTATACTATACCGACATCTCTGCCTACGGTATGTAGTGCTTCACAAGTGTGAAGTTTCTATATTATTATTCATTATATTCTACTAGAATCTTCAGGTATTTGTGTATCGTGTTTTGTTTGGCAATATTTGTAGAGCCTTGCTCCAGCATCGTATGATATCGTCACACACCGCACCGTAGTGAACGCGCTCCGTAGATTTAGCGCTGCTACGAAACTCCTCCGCCTTTTCGTATTATCACCGTAGGGTTTGCGTGCAATTTTGGTACTGTTAAAAATATACAACAAGAAGGTAACACAAATAACTCCAGAAGACATGCTCTACCTTGTGTCGGAGCCATATACTTTACACCGTTGTTTCCTGTTGATGTAAAATTTTCAATTTATGGCCAACATTATACAAGAAAATATTGCACAAAAACATGGTCTTCTTTAAACTTGAATAGACGAAGCAAAGTGCTTTCCATAAAGCCAATAATTATGAGAATATAGTCATCATGTCCACATATCCAATTACGCTAAAGGCTACTTCAAGCAACATGTATAAATATAGGCAATTCAATTAATATGAACTGTTAATGTGCTGGGGGCTATGGGATTATGTTACCCCAAATGATCAGTGCGGGGGAGACACCCGCTAGGCTTGTGTATCGCCATTATAAGCAATATTAAAGTATCAAGTTCATTATACGTATCACGTCTAAAGCCTGAAGATCGTTAACGTTAACATGAAAATTTTCAAGGTCAATAAGGCTCGTGAGCTAATAACTGTTATTATTCACTTGGTATACATAAATATAGGCCTAGAATGTGCCGTGTGGTATCCGGCCTAGAATTGACCACCCCCTTTCCTCCTGTGGGTGTCGTAAGAGGCGACTAAGGGAAAATTCAGAAGATGGGCAGCAGCGTCTTCTGTAACTTCACCACCAATACTGCGATCCCCAAGCCGCTTGCCACGCGTGGGGATTATGGCAAACCTCCCCCCCGCTTAAACGGGGAGGCCTATGTTCAACAGTGGACGTCTTTGGCTGATGATGATGATACATATATAATAATAGTTATTCGTTTGCAGAAGCTTGCAGATTCAAATCCAGGCAAGTATGAAAGTGATCGTTTTATGTCATAAATACGTACTTTCCTAGATTTTCTAAGACACCACTGAGTAACGGTGACGGAAAACATCATGAGGTAGTCTGGCTTTTAATATCTGAAATCGCCAACCCACAGTGAGCTAGCGTAGTGATCAATGCTCAATTCTTCTCTTTACCTTTGTAATAATTGTAACAATGTAGTTGATCGAAGTCTATACGAGAAGAGGCTTTTGCTCTGCAGTAGGACCGTTATAGGCTGTTATTATTATTTGTTTAATAGAGTCTCGTTAGAACCACGCCTGTACTTCTGCAGTAGTAGTGTTTCCGTAGCCAGCCCATGTAAATTTATCAGGCATTTTTTTACAAGACTGCTCAAAAAAAGGATAGTAATGTTTTCAGGGTTCATGTATGTGAGTTACTTTATTCCACCATAACTTCTGAATGCCTGAACCTATTTTGATGTATGGACTGTCGTTAGAATCCTTATACCATCGTGAGTAACATAGACTATAAAAAACACGACTGCCATGTCAAAAAACGAACTAAAAAGTAATAAACATGTTCCATCGCAGTCGGGGGACCGCTCTGTGGATTACTCTAATAGGTACTGCGATAGAACTTGTTTTTAGTTCGTTTTTTGACATGGCAGTTGTGCTTTTTAATTATACTTTTTTATTTATGGATTTTTTAGAATAATGTACGTAAACTGTTAATTACCTCATGGTAAAACTCAATATCATTGTACTCGACCTGGGAATTGAATCCAAAACCTCATGCTCAACAATCATACTTTGCAACCACTAGTGTGTCTACAGTGTCTAGAGTTCTAGACTCTTGAGCCTAACGAGGCAGTATTAGCACACTACACTCACACATTTTTGCATCATTTTATATAGTTTTGCATATGTTTATTTAGCTATGCTCAACTAGTTTCAGTCTCGAACGAAACCCTCATTCTCATGGTGGAACTGTGACTAAACTTACGAATGTATAAGAGTAGATAGTACTTTATATTTGACGCTTAGATAATATACGTACCTAGCTCTTACATTACACGGTGCTACATACTTACTATGGACGGACTTAAATTTTAATTCAATCTTCGTAAATTTTATTACAAAGACACGTAGCCATACCTACGTAACTCACCTACTCTTTATCTATACAAGAAGAATTTCTACAAGAAGTAATTTTTGTCATTTTGTTTTTTATAACGTTTTGTTAAACTGATATATATTTATCTCAATAAAAGTCACATTTCGTTCCGTATTACTTTACAGTCTGAACTCAATAAAATGTCGAACACACCGTTGATTTACGATGGTATAATAAACGGAAGCAAACAAACAATTTCACGGTGTCCATTACGATCCCGGGGCGGCCATTACGGGATCTTCGACGCCCAATAACAAATAATAGGACCTACCGTCAAGATCATTTTAGGAGTACAAGGTAGGTCCAGAATAATTCACAATTGGAATATTAGTAACGAGAAAGCCGCACACAAAAATCGCCTTTAATAAGTGTACCTACATGTCGCGTTGGCCTAAAGGTTGACAGACCGGATTTGTTTGCACAAGGTTGAAATTGAACCCTGCCCGGGCAATTATTAATGTGACTTTCTCAATCTCATAAATACTTTTTTAGATATTATTCTAAGACACCACTCAATAACGGTGATGGTAAACAAGGATTAAATTATCAGAAAGCGCTGACCCGCAGTGAGCTAGCATGGTGATCAATTCAGTAAAACCTTCTATGCCTATAGGAGAAGAGGCCTTTGCCCTGCAGTGGCGCAGCCACAAGCTGCTTGTATCGGAATAAGTGTACCTATTTTATGTGGTTAAGTTTTATAGTCGAGTTTGCTCTCACACCACTAATATTTTATAGACGATAACAATTATTTTGCGACATCAAAGCGTTATGATGTGTGCTCGAAACAATTTATTCATACGCATAAAGGAGGTCGTTTATGGCACATAACTTTGATTACTACTGTATATTGTATAATAACAACTTGAACTTTGAACTGTAAAATTATAGGAGATTGCTTTTCGTATTCAGACTTACTTTTAGAAATATCAAAGCCAAAAAAGTGAGTGGAAAATGTTAGCTCGACGAAAGAAAGTGGTTATAACTAAGTACTTGGTTAATTTCATTCGGTGCCACTCGTTAATCCAAATAAAGCATAAGTAATATATTATGTACCTATACTAATGGTAGCTTATTGCGAATTATAATCACATCATCATACAATGTAAGATTTATTCTGATGGATCAATACTTTTATGTAACGTTTATTATTATTACACTGACACATTTGCAATACAAAGCACATAATTTAGTGAACACTGATTCAGTTTATAATAGTAAGTGTTCGTTATTATTTCTACTAAAGATTTTCACTGTAAGCATCATTCTTATATAACTAATACATAAACAGAAGAAGCTTAAGGAGCTAAGAAATTTAAGTTAATAATCAAAAACAATATACCTCAATTCAAGTTACAGCCTCAACTCAAGAGAGTCCTAATGATGATCGGAGAATATATTAGACTTTATACTATACCATTTATGGCATTTTTCAAAATTTATATGTTCAGCTGCTTATGTTGCTATCTATACCTATGTAACTTCTTCGGTTGCAGTAATCCTTTGCATTTAGCATAAAGATCTCTCGTTCTAAGTGCAAAACTTTTCAGTCATAATAATAAAGAAGCAATTAATTTCATTTGTTTCCTGATTTCTATTAGGAAATGAGAAGCAAGAGAAAAACCACAAACATCGTCCAACCAACGCACTAGTTTATATTGAACCTGATCTGACCACAAGTCATTGCAGTTCGAAGGCTGTGTGTATGCCAATAAAAATAATTATGGTTCATTGTATGCATTTTGCATGGTGAACTAAAGCAGTTATAGAGAACAGAATAGTCTGCGTTATGACTACGATATTAATGTTACATAAATGCTGGTATGTATAATGTATGTATCACACGGAAAACTGGAAAAGGTTTTGGATCTACATACTCAGTAGATTGATTTTCGTATTGACCGAAACCCTTTTTGATAGTGTGAAAAATGCATTACGCTTACTATGCAGCTAGGAGACGAAAGGGTTATGTGGGACGCCCCCGTAAATCAAAACCCACAAGCATGCCTGCCGGGGAGGTGGGATCGCTAAGGCACTCCACCGCCAACCTCGCCGGCATTGACCATAGCCCAAGCAGTTCTTAATTGTTGGTCTTGCTTCTTAACTGGCTGGGCCCCGAAAGTGCAGGCATCGATTCTATCTACAGGATCTCTTATATCCCCGGGTATTCATGCGCTCACCTTGACTCAATGTAAAGCTACGATAAATAGAACTCTGTTGAGTTTTTAGTTTTAATTTGTTATCTCCGGAAGTTCTTTGATAACGAGAAAAGTTCCACATCTAATTCAAACCAAATTAAAGCTTCTGCTGTGTTGTGCTGCTATAACATGTTCTGCCGTGTTCAAATGATTTTTCATTCTTTACCAAAGTGTTGTAGAAGCGTTGTTATTTTGGTCTATTAACATTTCTTGTATGAAACCAATGAATTGAACAATGTACAAACAATTAATTTGCAAAAATTATAAATATACTACAGTTATGGAATTATTAAATATGGGTTTCGCATTATAATGTCATCGAAGACCTTCAAACATAATACATAACACTAGAAGCACCATAGTTACAACATTTAAGCTTCTGGTATTTAATAATGTTTGGTTTTCCTGAATTATAGTATTTGGTAAACAATATAGTATAGCAGTCTCGTAGTTAGGTGGACGCCCACACCTGTTGAACATGACCTATTTATTTTTGATAATGTAGTTTAAGTAGGTACACTCGTATCAGATAATTGTGTGTGGTACTTACGTACTTTGAGAAGAGAGAGGTTATTAGTATTGAGTGTATAAACACCTCTCGGTATCGTAGTTTATGAAATTCAATGTAATCATTGAGATTACCCTAAACCGCAAATCGTTAAAAATACAAGGTGCAAAATTTACTTCTTTACAGAGGCCACGGATGATAGAGATCTTATTTTCATTCAAAAATACTCAGTTGGTATGTGCCTAATATTAATTAGAGCATAATTTTATTTAAAAAAAAAGCACCGATATAAGCCTTACATCTGTTAGGTAGCTTAGTAGCTACTCGTACGATCCTTGTATTTTTCATACAAATTCGCTTTGCTTTAAAAACTTTCATGAAGCTAATTCAAGTGTATCGATAGATCTTCACAACTATTGCAAAGGGTTTATGGAAGTATCTCAACGGTGAATGGCAGACGCCGATATTTCCGTTTGAGTAAATTTCCAATACGCACACATTTTCACCGATAAATAGTTTGTGCTTCAATTTTCCGACAGTCCATTTATCTCGTTTTAGCCGAGTATAGGGATTTTTTTATATGTATAAAGTACTTTCATGTATAAATTAGTGTTTTAATATGGCTTCTGATGCTTAAAGCTGAGTGGGTAGCTAATTTTTCCCAAGATGGAAGTATTTGATTCGTTAAAAGAACCTAAATCTCTCGTCAAATTTACTTACATTTTATTTTTCGTTTAGGTGTATGTATTTCATTTGTTTTTAATTAACCAATAAGCATTTGATTCCTGTTCCCGGCAGTAGGTCCTGACATCACGAAACTGGCACGCACATCTTGTAATCAGCCCCCTTACCATGAGCTCTTAAAACAGGACAGTTAACGATGACGAAACGAGACGCCGCTACGAGCAGTGTAATACGGCGTCTCGCTTACACGTCTTAAACTGTCCTGCTTTATGAGTTTATGGTAAGGGGGCAGGACGTTTGTAGAGCTAGCTAACTGTAAAATGTCACGCCAACAAGTGTCGGTTACACCACTCCTACTCACTTCCCTCATTAGAATCTTACTTGATGCTGTCATAACTTCTAATATTGAAAACACGATCAACTCAGATAGTAAAGTAAAGGACGTAATCCTTCCACAATGAATCTTTAGGGGATGGAGTAAGGATGGAGGTGCTGTAAATGCCAGGCAAGTAAGGCTTAAGGCCCTATTTTCCACCAAAGCGGAGACGAGAGAAGACGAAATGTGTGATAAGCAACCATTAGAATTGCGTTTACAGTTCTCAGGTTCAGTGGAAAAGGTTGGTCAGAGTGGAGAACACGTGTGCGGTGTTTCCATACAAAATACATCGCACTAGCGGGACGGAGTGGACGGAGGAGCGGGGACGAGTATACCTGCACAAACCTCACCATATTCACCCTCTATGCCGTTTTTCTCCACTTTGGAGGAAAACGGGCCAAAGAGATGACGATCCCAGTGTAAGTCCGTATTATGGTATGTAATAGGTTTGTCGGGGGAAATGTGAATATATGTGTACGTAGGTAGTTACTTCAATTTCTGATTAAGGATAGCCTATGACGGGGATTACAGGTGTGATGAAATCTACCTATCTATATATGGAGCCTAAGTTTAGAGATTATATATTATATATCTCTACTGTAACATTAACGGTTATGTGGTTACATTATTCATATTTTTATTACCTACTTTCAAATGACCAACTGCTACTAGATATTAATCAGTTATACCGTGTCAACATCTAAAAACTATTGGGTCAGTCTTTCTGTTAACAAGATCCTGCTTATCTCTTACTTTGAAAACGGGAATATCATAGATCCTTGTATGATTAAAATCGTATCGAAAGCGTATTGGTGTTTGTTATTTTTGAAGAGACTTTTAACCCTAGATGGCTATAGTTTATGTATAAATGCATTTCCGTGTGATACAGACCACGGGAAGTTATAGTTAGAATTTAATGACTGCCTCGTTGGTCTAGTGGTCGCTAAGCGTGACTGCTGAGCAAGAGGTCCTGGGTTCAAATCCCGGGTCGGGCAAAGTGTTACTGAGTTTTCCATTAGGTAATTCTCAGTAGCAGCACGGAGTCTGGAATTGTGCCCGGTTGATGGCAATAGGCTCGCCCCCTATTACATTGGGACTTACAACATAACTGGCGAAATGTGGGTGCACTATATGTTTACCTCTGCCTACCCCTTCGGGGAATACATGCGTGATGTTATGTTATGTTAATTCGTGTCTATAGATACGAGCAAAATCTATTTATAGTCTAAGTTTAAGGTAAGTTTTATCAAGTAACGTGATGATTTGATGTATGATTTCGCAAATGATTTATTTAGATACGTGTCTAAGTGAGTTTTATAACAATAAAAAATTCTAATCAAAATTCTAATAAACGTCTTACGGTCGTTCAGTTGTGTATATTGACTTCCGACACCCGCGAGCAGTTTTCAACCGCATCAAGTTTGGATACATACGGATATGTAAGTATCTACACTAACAGATTACATTTATATCATCTTCAAGAACTTACTAACTACTCTCCTCTCTCCTATTACGTACGATGTTCTTATAAGGAGTGATTGCCATTGTGTTAAAGCAATGATCATAACAAATAGCAGTACCTAACTACCTGATGATCCAAGCGACCTCCGTCACACACAAGCAATTTAAGGATAATAAATCGTAATAAATAGTTTAGAGCAGCGACACTTTTGGCTGTTCTACGTAGGCATAATTCCAATTATGGACTTAAGTCTTAAAAAGACGTAACGTAACTCACCAATAGCTGTTCTAGTGCGCACATTTCTTGAGTAACACATTGGATGCAATATTGCCCAGTAGCGGTCCACGGAAACACCCACCAAACAGAAGATGCTAATAGTGCACAGCATCACCAACAAAGACACAGTGAATAAACAGGCGTGCAGGTTCCTTGGCAGGCCCACCGAGGCCAGGATCGCGAAAGGAATCCCGAGGAGGCCAACTAACAGGTCCGCCACAGCTAATGACACTATGTAATAGTTCGTACGGCGGCGCAGTCTGCGCTCACGATGGAACACGTAGATTACCATAGCGTTGCCCACCACCGCCACTAATGCCACGAGAATTTCAAAAGTCGTGTACGTTGCATGTAGTTCAGGAGTTGGTGTGCGGTGAGGAGCCGACGACACCGTCGACACCTCCGGCAACATTTCTTCAGTGGTGTCCGTCATCGTTTACCAGTGTCCGTCTCTAAATTTACAGTTATCTAATAAACGTCCCATTAACAACGACCGAACAATGTTTATTATCGAAAGACTTAGAAGTTTTACACTCTTCGGGAATACAGCTGGAAGCGGCGCGATTGCGGCCACTTCCAAATTTTGTTTTAATCGTAAAATAAACATTGTAGTCCACGACAGATACGTATAACGCCTTGTTTTAGACCACCGATGTTAAGAGTCGGGTTGTTAACTATTAACAGGTATCCGCATTCGGATCACAAGCGTCCGCGATCGAGGCGAGTGTGTCCCGCCCGCGAGGCGTGCTTCCCATCACTGCGGGCGCGAATTGGCGCGAAATCGCCGCGACGACAGCGAACGCTACTAGCGTCCCGACGCACATCCTACGCCCGGTGCGCCTAGCACTTGTTGCGACACGCGCCGCCACCACGTACCCTTGAAATGGGAGTCAGGTTCACGTCGCTCGCAGGACTCCGGCTCTACTTATAATAAGTTCATGAAATTTTCATCATAAACTCCAAATTCATAAACTTTAAATATAGCTACTAATGCTCAGCATAGCTAAAGGGTTGGGTTCAAAAGCCCTGGAGGTAACTGGCTGTAAGAAATCAGGAATGGCTACTTATGTCGAACGAGTATAAAGTATTCGATAACATTAGTAATTTTAGTCTTTGTTTATCGAGGCCTACAGAGTTAATTACTTTTATATTTATTTGAAAAGAGAATGCCTATACTCTATAGCAACTTTGAAAAAAAAACACATACTTTAAACCACTATTTGTTTTTGTATGTGTTCTTACATTCAGCGATATCTTCGCCTTAATTTAAAACATAACATCACTGCAACTGTAATCCTGTATTCCTGGAAGGGGTAAGCAGATGTGCACATAGGTATAGTACACCCACACTTTGCCAGTTATGTTATAGTTACCTTAATTGATTACTTGGTTATTTATTATTTTGTTTGGAAGAGCCTTTTAAATTTTTCCATTGCATATTTTAAGACCAAGATAAAAAAGCGTCGTTTGGTATCTGCTTTGACACTGCCCCGTTGGTCTAGTAAGTCGCTAAGCGCTGAGCATGAGTTCCTGGATTCGAATCCGGCAAACTGTTATTGGGGTGTTTTTATGGAAATTCTCAGTAGAAACACCGAGTCTGGATTTGTGTCCAATAGATGGCAATAGTCTCGCCCCCCATTACATTGGGACCTTTAACATAACTAGCAAAATGTGGGCCTACATCTCTGCTTATCCGTAATATAGTGACGATTTATTACATTTTTTGCTGGACATATAACTAAAATATATATGTACTCTGTAATTGATAGGTTCCTGATTACTTAGGTACTCCAGGAATAATTCAGCACGCGTGTGGGCGACGCACCGGCAGCGCCCACGACACGCGTACGCGTGGCAGCGGACATCATACATGACAAAAAAATTAAAAGGGGCGGCGCGCATGCGGGACAGACACGCACGTGAGCTCTAGCTCTAATCCACGTGACAACAAAAAGGACCCGTCTCAAAAGATTTGTATAATTAATCGGTTCTAGGAAAGACTAATGTCAGTATCTAAGGAGATGGAGTCAGTAGTAATAATGCTTACTGTCCACTAGTTTCAACGGTAAATAGACCCCAAGTGGTTTAGTT
Organism: Abrostola tripartita; assembly: GCA_905340225.1. NCBI lineage: Eukaryota > Metazoa > Arthropoda > Insecta > Lepidoptera > Noctuidae > Abrostola > Abrostola tripartita. The sequence goes on from HG996491.1 coordinate 4,724,969, forward strand.
CGAAAATGCAGTGGTTTTTTTAATATGTAAACAAAAATAAATGTTTCTCTGCACATTAACTTTTTCTTCTACTATTTGTGTTATAGCTTTTCTTATCTATATATATACTTATATTGTATTAGAGCATTAAGGTACACTCAGGTAAATAAAACCAATTTTTAAAATTATTATACAAATGATTAAGTTATATTTTTGTCAACAAAATGTTCAGATGCCAAGTGACAAAAAATATTATTGGACAAATACATAAATAGAACACAATAATGCTTACAGCAAAAAAATCACCTCACTGGATATGTAGTCGCTGTACCAAATGAACTGGGATTCCAATATTTAACAATGATCTACCATCTACTTGATCCAAGTTTGGATGAAAATGCAATAATGCCTCCCAGCATATTTCACTTAACTTAGGTACACATAACCACACCTTGTACAAAATATTATTCCTACTAGTTGCATCTTCTTTAGGTTCTATGCCACCAAACACATACATACAACCAGATGAGGTGACAGTAGAAGAATGAAAATATAATGGATGTGGCAACACTGTCTTCTGCATCAGAGTCCACTGCAAATCTGAGATATTTAACCGCCAAATATCTTCAAACACTGATTGGCCATCAGAACCTCCCGCTACAAAGACTTGAGCCCCGCGTGGAGAATCTAATTGCACTGCACTATGGCACTTCCTAGGTAAAGGAGCAATAGTGTCCTTTGAACTATCATCAGCTTTAGGAGTTAATATTGACCAAGTATTGTTATCAAAATCAAACATTGGTATCTCCATGAGTTCAAATGCCCACTCTCCTGTTCCACCTCCAATTATGTACAGTTTGTTTCCAACACGGGAAATTTCATGTCTGTACCTGCCTAGAGGCTCACCTTCTTGCCCTGTACCCACAAACACTGGTTCCCAGACCAATGTTCGGAGATCTAACCTGTAAAATGCAGCAACATTAATATTATTAAACAAAATTTTATTCTATTTACAAAATACAAATAAGCTTCACGCTAATTACTTATATATAATAATATATACACATAATTGCATACCTATATATATCACAGTTGTAAGCAAATCCGTTGGTACCACCAACTGTATAGAAACATCCATTATAGCACAATATTGCTTGACCATATTGACCAGGTGGTCTAGTGCCAGACACATCTAAAATTTGCAATCTAGCATCTTCATTACAGGTGCGCCACACAATAACATCGTTACTGCATTTGTTGCCGAAAGGTGCACCAGTGCCTCCAAATATCTATGGCAAAAAATCTATGTATACTGTATATTATCTATATGATTGATGTTCACATCACAATATTTATACAAACCATTAAGTATCTGCCATTCATACACATGGCGTTAGATGCTAATTCTTCTGGCATATTCTCAATGACTCTGTGCTGCTTCCATTTTCGGCTTGCTATCGAAAAACTCCACAACTCCTTGAATAGAGGCCGCGCCGGTGTCCAAGTAGGATTATCTCTTTGAATATTTGTTAGTGGTAATGAGGGGTTATAACCACCAAAACAATAGATATTTGCATCATCACAAGCTATCCTGTGTCCGCTACGAGGTCTTGGACTTTCAAAGCCCCGATATTTTACTTCTGTAACCTTAAATGGCTCGAAAATGTAATCTTTTCTTCGAGTCGTCATATCGTTAATTGACCTAATATTTTAAGTCAATAGAAAAGTGTAATAAATATATATTTAATCAGATTCCATTAAGTTTAACATACACTTATCAAATAATATTTTATGATTTCATTTAGCGTGCAATTTTTGTAAGACTTGACATTGACAGTTATTTCACATGTCAATAATTCCAGCTGGATTGACAGAGGTCTTATTTGACATATAGTAGCTTGTAGCGTGTACAAAGTAAGCTTGCTATAATTAGAGCAATAGAGACACACTTGTCGTATGCAACGTTCCAAGACAAGTGTGGTTCTATTGCATAAATTTTCTTATAAAATCAAGTGTGCACTCGTTCAGACATCATAATGCGTTGCATTCGTGGGACCAAAGTTATTACCGTATAGGCGTAAAGTTACAGCGAAATGCACAGTGATAAATATGTGAAGAAGGAAATGCATAGGTAGCAGATCTAATAAAATATTTATGTAAGCTGATTATATATTCACTGAAAAAGTTCAGGCGTAGATACGTGCTAATTCAAAATAGTTTAATTTTTACTGACATTTATTTATTGTTCTGAAAACTAGTTTCTGAAGAAAGAGTAAAGAAGGCCATAAAACCTATGATAAAACTAACACTTCTTGATAAGACACTAAATAAAGCTCTTTATTGTATTGATCATAATATAACATCACGGCAGTTTATTCCTTGAAGGTGTAGGCAGAGGAATGTAGTATAGCACACCTACATTATAGCTCTCAATGAAACACAGGGCGAGCAATTTGCCATCAACTGGGCAAATCCTACCATCGAGCTTCTACTGAGAATCGCCTAATAGAAAAATCAAATTACACTTCGCCCGAGACGAGATTTGAATCTAGGACATCATGCTCAGCAGACGCGCAATCATTAGACCAACAAGAATAATAATTTCCTTCCTTCTCTGTACTATATTCTGGCAAATAAATTATTTCTTTCTTTCTTAATTAGGAGTATACCATTATTTTTCTTTCATAATTTATTTCGAGCGTCAGGTTTTAAATAGTGAGTTGTCTATGGTTGTGTCAAAGGTGTTTTGCAATTTCAAAGCTATCCAAAATAATGTCATGCTACGAATACGTCGTATCTGTAACCCTTAATGCTTCTAAAAACAGGGACCAGGCAGTAAACAAGTAAAATTCAGTTGGCTGCGGTATTAGTATTCAATTTTATTTTACCAAAAATCTTGTCGGTACAATCAAGGCCAAGCAAGTTTTACAGATTCTGTCATCATCTTTTATGAGCTACTAGTAATAAAATACAATATTATAATCATAAGAACACCCAAATTAAAGTTCTCTTACTATGCTTAAAGTAGTCCATATAGTATGTCCAAGTTCAATATATATGAAGTTTACTTAATTAATCTTTAATTGCAGCGACAGTAAGTCAAATTTGCCATCAGTTTGTTTTGAAAATATACCTACAATTTACAACAAGCAAAATATATCATGAATTCCTTTTTATTTTATTAGCATATCATTAACCAACTCAGTAACAAAATTAAATTATTCAACAAGGTAAATAAGGAAAATTCAATTAATTAAGCGGCGCGCTGCATCCCAGTAGCAAATATAACTTTTTGCTTAGATTTTTTGTTTTTCTTGCCAGATGGCGAAGACGCGGCGTGAAGAGCAGCTTCTATGGCGTCACTCAAAACCAGGGCGCGAGGTGCGGATACTTCATCATCATCAGGAGGAGGTGGTGGAAGCTCGGCGGTTTTCCGTACTCGCCAAGTGCCGCTTGTGCTAGCCATCTGAGGATTTAATAATAATTTTATTAATCTACTCAAACAGATTTACGCCTAAATTTATTTCAAACTTGTTTAATACGCAGGTATTTCTACAAATTTATTACTTTGGCAAATGATGGTCCGGGAGGTGGTGATCCTACGCTTGTGGAAGGACTGGCCTGTTCAAATGTAGCCAAGTGTCCAGATTCTAGGGGCGGGCTCGAGAAAGATGGTGGTGCTGGCGGAAACAATACTTCGGAGAACACGTCCGGTTTCGGCGGTCCCTCCATAGTGCGGCGATAAGCACGCTCGCGGCGCCTTTCGTCTCGTTCATGACGCGCACGGATCCTAGCACGACGATCTAATTCGTCTAAAAACATACAGTTTTACATCATATTGCATGTTAAAGAATGTAACAATATAGTAAATGGATTTTAAATCGTTATATTACCTGTGAAGCTTTGCAATGCACCAGGAGTGACATATGGTGGCTGCAAGTCTAACTCTACCACATCATAAGCACAATAAAGAGGCAAATGTGCTGTACAGGGCATGTGTTTTCTGGTCTAAAAATAATTAGGTATTTATTAGTTATATGGGTAAAACAGAATTAAAATTTACTAAAATCAATGGACCAACGAGACATACTTGTTCACTTAGAGAAAATGTCTCACGGTGCAATACACGACCATGTATGACCTGAGGAGCGGCCGCTAACGCACCCCAAGACGCATTCATAATACGTACATTCAAACTGTTAAGAAATACTTGTTGGCCATCTTCAGCTGTAAACAAACAATATCATTCCTTTAATCATGATTATGTAGAAAGTACATACTAATACTATTTTATATTTAACTTTCAATATTATTCAATGATATTATGCTTTATAAGAATAATTTAAATTTAAACTAGACTTTACTTAGTTATCTTTTTAAAATTCATTTTAGGAATTGGATCAATACCATAATTTATTTATTTATTTGGAACTCCAACAAAGCATACACCTTACTTGCTATAAGTATATATAGTAGTACAATTAGATTAGACATCATAATCATTGCTAATTATAATAACATTATGCTCCATGGTAGTATAAATTTAGCTTACCCTGGTAGAAATAAAAGTATTTAGATTGATTCAGTTTATCAATATCTGTTACAGCATTATCATCAATTTGTTCAGCTTCCTGTGGTAGGCATTCTGTTAAAGGAAACTCTTCTGGCTGAAAGTCATCTACATCAAACGATGGTGCTTCAGGATTCAAATTAGAGTCTACATTAAGATCAAGTTCCTCCAAATCATTATGGATGGCTTCAACAGCTGCAGCACCTTCATCATTCACATCAAACCAATCAAGTTTATTTTGATTTATCTCCTGCTTTTCATAGACTGTAGGAACTTCATCTTCATCTTTGTCTTCTTTATTAACCTTTGGTTCATTATATTTTATATTAATATTTTCCTCTTTTAACTTGAGCATTTCTAAAGCTTGCTCCAAGAAAACAATTTCAGTTGTATCAATTTCGGCCAGTATTTGTTTTTCTATTTCATCCCTTTCCCTTTTTAGAATTTCATGAACCTGTAATAAGTTATCAGTAACATTACAAGGTCCAATTCTAAAAATAATTAGGATTTTCCTGTTGTTTGACACTCACCTGTTCCTTGGTGGCAGAGAAGAGCTTGCAATATGGTGCTTTATTGATATTTTCTAAAGGCATTATGGGTGGTGCTGCCTCTGTCACTAAGCCACGAGGGGGCGCTTCTTCCACCGTAGTGGAACCTCGCAGACGTCTTACGAGGCGCATTGTTACCTACAACAAGTATTATATCTGTACAGAGATGTGTAATCAGTCACCCATCACATGACTGACTGCGGTAAGCTCGGCTTAACCTCGCAGATCAACCGACCTGTGCGGTAGCCATGTTGCTTCGAGTTTGATTATGTACGATATTAAACATACCTCTTCAGTAGGTGATCCCCACTGCACCATTCTGGTGGGTTTCATATCCTTCACCTGCAGGGGCGTGGTACACACAGGGCACGGTGGCGGTTGCTTCTCATGGGCTGCGGCGTAGTGCAGGACGCAGGCCCAGCAGTATACGTGGCCACAGAGGCCAACCCGCCCAGCCGCTGGGAGACCCAAACAAATGGGACATTCTGAACGACCTGTACCTCTCACCACCTGAGTAGGTAAATTGAGATTATAAGTACTATGCAAAAGACTAATAAGAAGAAATTGATTAATTAGTATTTTCTTTGACACTTTATTCAGTTTTATTTACGACTTGAAAATAGCTAAACTACAGCACAATTTTATGTGAGGATGCAGCGGGTGATTATCAGTTTTAACAGCGGTAAAATAAGTTGAGACTAGTATCAAGTCATTAAAATGCAGTAAGTAACTTACTATTTCTTCAATTTGCTCCCACTTTATGGGAATGTCAGGGTCCAATAAGTTAGCCTTATAATCTCCATTTTCCTTAACCACAAATTGGCAACTATAACACAAAGAAATATGTAAGTTTTAATAAGTATGTGTAATAATAAGGCTCTTTATCACATCTCATTCATAAAGGAGAAAAATGAATATTCCGCCTCTTTATATAGTACAGCACTAGGTTACTTACTAAGCTCTCAAATAGAGATCATGATCATGCCGGCCTGGCCAACGGTACTGTTGGCCTTGGCGCCGTGGCTGCGGAGCCCTGCGCTCCAGTACTCCTCGTGTAGGGTACATAAAGTTAAGCAAATGATTCAAGTTATGCTTCTTGCTTCCGGGCACAAAAACTGAACCAATTTCTGGTTCTTCATCATCCTCTATCCTGCAATTAAAATTTCAATTTTGTTGAAATAATATCTTTAATACAACATTTGTATCTTTGAGCAGTCAAGCACTGGCAGTACTTGCAAAAAAATATTACTAAATTAACTGTATCTCTGTACTTCTAAATTAGGTGTTAAGAACTTAATATGCAGAGACAAGCTTAAATCAAATTATGATCTTACAGCAAAACTAAAGACATATTGAAAACCACCTCATTAACACATTGACTGCCATGCAGTAGACAATAGAAAAACTATTGTTTGGGGGACACCTGATGACCACACTGGCATTTAAAGGGTTAATTGTTTTAAACATTTCTCATCATGTTGTAAGTATAAATGACAGAAGACTTAGCTCTACAAAATTAAACAAAGACAAAATTGAATGATATAAAAAAAAGTGAATTAATTAGTTAGATATAACTTTATGGAGTAAGAGCCTGTTGCATTATAATTAACATAGGTATATGATTCTGGGACATTTTCCTTACCTGGAGTTCGGCGTTCCACCCACAGCATAACCACCGGAACCACGAGTGCGTGGTCTCCTATCAAATTGTCCCCTACCTCTCTGCGCCGAAACATTCTTTCTGCAAGGTTCATTTTTGGGAGCACTTCCAGGTCCTTCACGTTTCTTATTATGACGCGGCCAAGGTTTATAAGTCAATTCTGAAAGAGGTTTTAAATTGTTTAGAATACGATAGATAAGACATCATAATCCCAGTTTCGTCACAATTAGCATTATCATCATCGTGTAAAATCATATTGTTACAGAGACTACGATGACATATAAAAACAACAACAAATAGGTAGACCTACTCAGTTAGTGACTAGTGATCATAGTACAACTATTCGATCCAGAGATGGCGCTATTTCACGCTTATAACAGTTCGTATTCAAGTAATTTTATGGAATTATCAGAGGACTGTAATACACTCATAGAACACGTCATGGTAACAAACACAACCGGGTATTACCTCTTTTAGTAAAAACATATCATTTGATGTTTCGTCACAACACGCTTGTCACCAGTTAGCAGTTACTAACACACACATGATGACATGACCTTTAGACACTTACCAGTATTTTTTTTACAGTCGATGGCAGATGCCCTCGACTGTGGTTGAGACGATCGGTTTACAGATTTCTTGTCCATTTTGGATTCCTCCAACATCCACAAAAACAGCTGAGCGGGGGACTCCGCAAGGAGATAACGATATTACGTGCAAGGCCGACATTTTAGAAAGCCATGTTTATAATACAAAACAAAGAAAAATATATTTTCCTATACAAATTATCTTTACCACGCGGTAAATAGACGTACACGTAACTTTAAACACAAAAAAGGGAGTACTACTACTCCCTTTCGTCGATAACGACGAAAATTGCTGAGAACGAAATCCTTTAGCTCGCCACAAATATGGCGACCAACCGGCAGCCAGCCGATAATTCGGATGCGCACTTCCGCCAAATATTTTAATTAATAGAATGTCACCAATATAGTACACTAAATTACAGACCAACCAATCGCAATATGTTTTTTAATTATTTTTAATTTTTGAGTAGTTAGAATTCGATAAACAAATGATTTTTAATATAAAGTAATTGACATGACTCATATTTTTATTTTTCAATGACACAGTTTATATTAAAAAACCATGTTATCTTTAATTTCTTTCAATACCTATTTTTATATTTTGTTAATTTAATTTGTTTAAAAAAACCATAACACTATTTTATTTAAATTTTTCTTGTAAATCAGTAATATCTTCCTCATCATCTTAAAAGATGTGTATTCAGATTCACCCACCGAAAAAATATAAATTTATAATTTGGCCACTTGGCGCGAAAACAATAATTTTTTACATTCAGCATTCGCGACATTATTTTTGGCGTAAAGGTTTTGCGTATTTTTTAGCATTGACAAATATTTTGACGGGTATGATGGAAAAAGCCGGCTTACCAAAAGAAAAAGCGTTTGAACCTGATGAGGCAGCCCACCAACCAATAGTAAGTATTTTAATTACTCGACACGTAATAAAAACATCCGGGATTTATATTTTACATCGAAAAGCTATATTATTACTTTATTGCATTATTTATAATTAAAGAGACTTAATTGTTATATCACCAAATTTTTTTTGTTACTACCGTAACTTTATGTAAAAATCAAAGGTTAAACCTACCTTCAATAAAAATGTTATAATGGCCGAAGTTACATGTTTCTAGCTCGCCACTAAAATGCCTCCTGATGGGCAAAACCAATCAAAAAAGCTAACTTTTGCCAAAAGCGTCGACCTATCAGAGAAAACATCGTCGCAGAGAAGCAGGTTGGTTGAGTATTTCAATATTTTCAAATCAACATTTCTGCTCTAAAACTTTATTAAAACTACAGAGGTTGTCTAATATATCTCGCTGTGATAAGACCGCCATTGCACCATTCAAATTAGTAACAATTTTGGTGCACCATTCTAAATAAGCTAAGATACGTCCGTTGGATAAATAAGTATAAATACTAAATAATATGTTCCTTTTACTCAAGTAACGTATGAAAATATTTGTATGATAGGTATATAATTAACTAAACTAATGTTATAACATGGGTACTACTACAGTTCAGCATATTCTATCGTATGGGCAAGCTGACAAAAGGGCGTTTTACCCTTGTCACCCTCAAGTCCTGCGGCCTAAATTTCTATGAAATCTAGACGAAAAACAAATTTAAAATGGGCTTAATTGTCATGGCACAGTAGTCAATAATAATCTTTCTCGTATTTATCATCACAGTTCGTACAAGGAAGTTCTCAGTCAACCACCAACAGAGCTCTCTCACGTTCAGAAGCTGGCTTGGCTACAAAACCGTCGCACAGCTGGTCTGTGGGCGCAATGTGATGACTGTAACCAATGGCGTTTGTTACCGGAAGTCCTTGACAGACATGAACTGCCTCAGAGATGGTATTGTTGGATGAATCCAGGTGAGCATGAGATCTTAACAAATAAAGACTGCTCGGTCCTAAGAGGCCCAATAACAGAAGAATTATATAATTTTTGTATCATAAATCAAAATGTTTTTGATCTTCTTATCGTATGGTTGATGAACAACCTGGTGTCAGAGATTAAACCGCCTGTAGGCCTCTGGCAATGCTTTACACACCGTTAAAACATCTCTCTGGTGTGCTGGTTTCCTCACGATGTTTTCCTTCACCGTTTTAGCAACTGATAACTAATTTATAGTACGCACATGAATTCGAAAAGACATTGGTGCGTGCCGGGGTTTAACCTTGCGACCTTTGACTTGGCAGTCCAACGGTCATACCACTCAGCTATCAGTGCTGTATCAGTATGTTTTTGTTTTATTTTATCAGTATTTTATTATAGCTAATAAAGTTGAAAAAAAATAATAAGTTAAAGTTTAAAAGATTGAAAATTTTTATTAATAATAAATATTATCACATAATTATTCTCTTCTTACCAAGACTTCTTTCAAATTCCTCTTACCTATTAGAAATTATAAGCTTAAAAACAATGACAATTTTTTTCATTTGCCAAGACAAAGAATATGCCAGCTGCAGTGTGCCTGAGGCTCCTCTGCGTATTCGTGATGAAGAGGACTTGATCCACAGCGAGTACTCAGCAGGGTCGCTGGTGTGGGCCCACCTGGCTGGCTGGCCGTGGTGGCCCGCGATGGTGGACGATTGTCCCGACACTGAACAGTTTTACTGGCTCGATGGTTTCTCTGATATTCCCGTAAATTATAAACATTTTTCTTTACAACTAATATAAAACTGATTAAGTATATAAACAAAATTAACCATTAATATAGCGATTTGGGTTAGCAATATATTTTAAAAAGCATAAGTTACTCTACAAAACATCTTAAGAGAAGTCAGTAAATCATAAACGAATGCTTATTGCTATCGACTCTTCCTCTCCTATTCCTCCTCAACTATAGCCAGTTTGTAGGTTGGTAGTGGGGCTGACTTCTCATGGTACGCCGGACCTTGCGTTTCGTCACAACTCACAAGTTGAGGCTCGTTTTATGCGTCTACTAGATTGAAGAGTTTAATTTATGTAGCTGATGATGTGTGTGAAAAATTATGCATATTTTCGACAAAGACGATACCACTAATGTTGCGTAAAAGCCCACAACCATTAGACATGATTTAAATAACAAATATTTTAAATTTTCAGACACATTATAATGTTGTATTCTTTGATACAATGGAAGCAACTCGAGCTTGGATTGCTCCAGACCAGTTAAAACCTTATACTTTTAATAAACATTTGGTGAAGTCTTCAATAAAAAACAAAAAGTATTACAATCGCCTAAAAGTAGCCATGTCACAAGCTGATGAAGCTGAAAAAATGACACTTGAGAGGCGTTTATCTGAATATAGTTTTATAGCTAGACATAAGGGAAAAATTAATAGTCCTAAGAAAATGAAGAAAGGTGATTTGAATAAGTATCAAAGGCAGTTTAAGAAAAAATTCAATATTGATTTCACAATTGAAAGTTCTGGTTCTGATGATGATGGTAACATAAATACAGAGAATAAACGTAAGAAGACCAATAATGTTATTATTTTGGGTACCCCAAAACGAAATAAGAAGGCAGAAAGCATTGTTTCTAAGGCGGCAGATCAAAAGCAAGACAAAAAAAGTGTGGAGATTGAAACACCTCCTACCTCAACTGAACTTTCGCCTTACACCAGCGTACAACCACATTCAAAGCATGACGGGTCTGCTCCTGCTAGTAACGTTATTATGCCAACTAATTCTATGATGGTTCAAGTAGGAAGTACAGAAGCTGACACCACTGATAATGGTAAATACGTCACTATCAGTGCATATTAGTACTTTATTTATTCATGACTTTCAGTATGTACTTACTTAATTATAATAAACTTTTATTTTATTGTTTTAGACACTTCTACTACATATTTACCTGAGAACTCAACCCTGCCCTTAGAATTCAGTATCAGAATAGGTACTCCAAATAGCGATGACTTCGACTTTTAATATTTAAGTAGGTTATTATGTACAACGCTCGTATTCTTAACTAGAGATCATATTCTCTAAATAAAGTTTTGATTCAAATATGTTAATTTTACTATTAAATTTAGGACTTCACGTTTAAACTAGAATAGGTAATACAAAGGCTTAAATTGTTTTTTAGTACAACTCGTGTATAGTTTATATGATTCTTTGAATAAAGTTTGGATTTAAAAATGTTAATTTTAGTATTATTGAAGTTTTATAGTTCCCCTACTAGTCAGTGACGATTTACCTAATAGATTATAAAGAACTTAGTAAGTTTACAACCGACAAATATATCGTAGACAATCTTCATCTTAGAGATTTTCATAGACATTTAGTCATGCAGAGAGAAAATAGTGAATAAGAACTTTTGGTTTCAGGTTTGCCGTCAAAGTCAAACTTCAGAGTAACTTCTAACTTCATTTCATATTCATAGAAAATTAGGCCAAATAGGCGTGCGTTACAAGACGATTTTAATCGTCTTATTGAAATATTAAATAATCACACACTTATTCAAGTGAATTGGGTTTATCATAATACCTGCAGCATTTGCTGTGGACATTTTATTCCTTTAAAATGGCTACAATATCATTCGCTAAAAGTTTGGTTAACCCAGGTACGGCGAGCTAAAATTTATGGATTGTATTATAAATTAATTCAATTTTATGCATAATACACCAACATTGCATGTATTTCTTAATTTAATAATTTCTTGTTTTATTGGGTCCCAAAACTATTAAAATACTACATCTCTGTTATCATAGTATTATGTAAAAGTGGGATGCTTTTGAATGCGTACCGCTACTTAATTCTTTAATATTTGGTTTATGTCAAAGTTTTATAGATGATATTTCTTATATTTTAACTGTAATATCCATCGTCAGAATAAGCTAAAGTCATGTAATGAGTGTGTTAAATTGATTGAAAGAATAAATAAAAATTGGAGGTTAAGTCAAACATTACTGAATGTAGTGCTATATAATTCTCATTGGAACATATTTCAGCTGTAAAATTACTCACAAAACAGAATAATTGCTCGCACATTAGAAGTAGCACTGGATTAACACCATTGAGTATTATACTAAGGAGGAATTATGCAGAGAAACAAGTGTTTGAGAGAACCAAACCCCATTGCAATGTTGGTACTATTGGTCATGTTGACCACGGAAAGACTACTCTTACAGCAGCAATTACTAAAGGTAAATAGCTATTTCTTTTACAACATAAGGTCATATGACTACAAATAAAATATTGATTATTGTAGTAACAACATAACATTCCTGTATTCTCCCAAGGAGTAGATAGAGGTGTAGGTAGGACATCCACATTTTGTCAGTTATGTTAAAGGTCCTTATGTAAAAAGGGCGAGCTAATTGCCATCAACAAAGCACAGATTCAGACTTCATGCTAGTACTGAGAATAACATAATGGGAAAAAGAAGTACTTTAATACTTTTCCCAACCCAGGATCTCATGTTCAGCAGTTGTGCTTAGCAACCAACAAGGCAAAACAAAACATTATAATTATTTAAAAAAAAAGAAATGATGTTGAAATGTCGTTTGTCATTGATAAATCTTAAGTTTTTTTGGTTCACCAGCAGTATAATCCTAAGAATTAAGTGAAGATTTGTTGTGATATGCTTGCCATTACCATTTTATATTTCCCACATAGTTATATATTTACATGTACATTACAGTATTAGCAGATGTGAACTTGGCTCAGAAAAAAGGCTATGCAGATATTGACAATGCCCCAGAAGAGAAAGCTCGTGGTATTACTATCAATGTTGCTCATGTTGAATACCAAACAGAAGCAAGGCATTATGGACACACAGACTGCCCAGGACATGCTGACTACATCAAAGTAAGTCAAAAACGGATCTAATATTATTAATTATTTAAAGTGGTCAAAGTGTGTCTAGATCTGGAAAATGTGCTGCTTGCAACCTGTGTTCAAGCATTTCATGTCCATGAATGGCTCATGCGCTTGACACACCTTAATGTATGTTTTCTAGATTTTACAAAACGTGTGTGTGTGTCATCTAATGTTTTAATTATAAATTTTTGTTTCCTAGAATATGATCACAGGGACAGCCCAAATGGATGGTGCTATACTTGTAGTAGCAGCAACAGATGGTGTCATGCCACAGACCCGAGAACATTTAATTCTTGCCAAACAGATTGGCATCCAACATGTTGTTGTATTTATTAACAAAGTTGATGCGGCTGACCAGGAAATGGTGGAACTTGTAGAAATGGAAATCAGAGAGCTTATGTCTGAGATGGGATATGATGGTGACAAAATACCTGTTATTAAGGGTAACTATACAAAAAGTTATATTATATTAGTTGTCTAAGAATAAGGATATGAAATACTTATTTGCAAATAAATAAACATATTCTATGAATATGTAGTCCTTTAACTGAAATCAGCAAGGAGAAGTAGTAGTCTTGGTAGCAATCAAATTACCAAAAAAATTCATTAAATCATTTATACTTACAGGTTCTGCTTTATGTGCATTGGAGGGTAAAAGCCCTGAAATTGGTTCAGATGCAATTACTAAACTATTGCAAGAAGTAGATGTGTTTATCCCAACTCCTGTTCGTGAGCTAGACAAGCCTTTCCTCATGCCGGTTGAATCAGTACACTCTATTCCTGGACGTGGAACTGTTATCACTGGCCGTTTGCATAGAGGTTTGAATTCATTGATTATATTTTTTTTTTCATAGTAGTGTAGTAGATTTTTTACTGGCAGTGGGACATTTAGGCTAATCACAACAACTTAATTCATGCAACTTTACTTTTAGGTGTTCTAAAGAAGGGTACAGAATGTGAAATTGTGGGACATGGTAAAACAATGAAGACAACAGTCACAGGAGTTGAGATGTTCCACAAGACTTTAGATGAGGCCCAGGCTGGAGATCAGCTAGGTGCTCTTGTCCGATCCATAAAGCGAGAGCAGATCAGGCGTGGCATGGTAATGGCAAGGCCTGGCACTGTTAAAGCTCATGACAATATTGAAGCTGCAGTCTACATCTTGAGCAAAGAAGAGGGTGGTAGGTCAAAACCATTCACTTCCTTCATCCAGTTGCAAATGTTCTCAATGACGTGGGACTGTGCCACTCAAGTTGTTATTCCTGATAAGGAGATGGTGATGCCTGGTGAAGATGCTTCGTAAGTATAATGATAGCATTATTTTGTATAATGTATATTACTATATCGTAAAACGGTGATTTATAATTTTCAGGCTGCGCTTGCGTCTAGTGAAGCCAATGGTGTGTGAAACTGGCCAAAGATTTACTTTGCGTTTAGGAGACATGACACTTGGCACAGGCGTTATTACGAAAATCAACAATAATTTGTCTGAAGAAGACAGGCTGAAACTTATGGAAGGCAAGAAGGCCCGGGAAAAGGCGGCTTCTAAGAAGTGAAGGATTTAGTTTTAATATTTGAATCTTAGGAATGTAGTTCAAGTTATTGTATGCATTTAACAATGTAAAGTTCAATAAATTACAAAAATCTAATGTTTTTTTATTTAACAAACTTGAATCTACTCGCCAGGTGGTGGCAACAACAATGTGGTGAGACCCGCTTTTTTAGTCGGCAAATAATGATTAGTACGCCCCCTTTAGCCAGTTATAGACACCTTGGCTGCGGCCAAACAAAGTACGCGCGAGCCACCGGTACGTAAAAAACACAGGGTACCTGTGTGTCGCCGCACTGGTGGCACGTACGTACGGTCCGAACTGACCAACAGTGCTTCTACACACACTTCTATCTTTCAAACTTCTAAGGGCAGCAATATAAAAGGATTAAAATTCGTTAACTTTTGAATAATTGTTATGATATGAGCATTTACTAACTTCTGATAATGCATTGTGAGTATAAAAATACCTTTCAAATGTGGCTAAATAAGACAAAATCTTAAACAATAGACGCCGTAGCGATAAGTATACAATAGAATGAGCCAAAAAAGGCGGCTATATTTATTTTTGCATATGCAGTCGTAAAATAACTTCGAAGTAGTAAATACATAATAACTCTTCTTCTTATCAAATGGTTGATGAACAACCTGTTGTCGGAGTTTAAACCGCCGGTAGGCCTTTGACATGACTCTATACACCGGTGAAAAATCTCAGGTGTGCAGGTTTCCTTCACCGTTTTTAGCAACTGATGACTAATTTACAATAGACACATGAATTCGAAAAGACATTTGTGCGTGCCGGGGTTTGAACTTGCGACCTTTGACTTGGCAGTCCACCGGTCATACCACTCGGCTATCAGTGCTTTTTACATACTTAATTATTACCACTTGATGTGCTGAGCGCCTGCCTAAATTATTTTCAAAATGTTGCGCCATCGTTTTTTATCTAACAAGTAGGCGCTTTTTTGTAAGTTACACTTTTAGACTCCAAAACATATTTTTTACGAATATTTTATGTAATTTCTATGCAATTTTATTACTCAATTAATGCCTATGACCGCAAAAACCTAAAATTAGATCACGCCCGGCGTGCTACCAGTACTGCTAACACGCCGGGCGGGTTTTTATCTAATTTGATTGAACGCAACGTTCGTGATTAGCCGCACCGCTGCGCTGGATCGAAAATATGAGAACACAACTGGTGTGCGCGCTGCACTGGTGGCACTTTCCGAGAATACAGCGTATGTGTTTTGCCGCAGTCAACGTGTCATGTAATAATAATCTATTGGGAACTAGCTTATGCCTGCGACTTCATCCTCGAGCATTCCAATTAAAAACTTGTACGTAGCAGCAGTATGTATGCAAATTTACTATTAGAATATCATTTTGTTAACTTTATGGGTATTTTTTTTTTCTACCCTACTCTAAATATTTTCAAAACATTAGCTATCTGCTAGTGGAAGTCCCATCAAGCTGTCGCAGAGCCTGTAACCCGCGAAACCCTAAAAATTAACAAAAAAGGTAGGTAGCCTTTAGAATTAAGACTTTGTACCATCCGCTATCTGCCAATACAAGTCCCGACAAAATCAGCCCTGCCGTTACGGAGATTAACCGGGACAAAGAAATTATATAGCATTTTTGTTATACATCTGTTTGTATCGTGTAGGTATACTATCATATACATCGAGTAACACGCGGTTATATTGTGATGATTTACCTACCCCGTGGAAAACTCACGAAACTACCGACTCTGGAATCAAACCTAAGACCTCACTCACTAATAGTTCCAGTAAACAATTAAATCAACGAGGTGGTTTTAGAAGTAGTGCCAGTATAGTTGAATAGGTAGGTATAGAAGGATTAGATACCATTAAAAATCAAATTTGTTTTCGACTTTATTTCAAAAATTATCACCATAATTTAATATTGTAATATTGTCAGTCATGTGTGTACAAAACAAATTACAATACTCACTGGTTATGTACAGGCTATTGGTATAACAGCAGATAAAGTAATGTACCATTGGGAATTTGCAATACACAGTAAAGGAACTGTTGTATAGGATTAATCGGTGAAATCCTTTACACTTACAATAAATAGTGGGTCCAGCTTTTTAGATAAAAAGCCTTATGTGATACAGATTATACCATCCTAGTTCAGTTAATTGATTCTTCTAATTTAGCCATACAATAGAAATATCTTAAAAAAGTTAACATACATTAATTAAAGCAAATACAGAAATAATGACATTTAATAAGTTAGTGTCCAATTTATACCAACTTCTTGATCACTTGAACTTATGGAATGAAATTTAAAATTAATACATTGTGTACACATCGCACAATCAATGCTAACAGCACTGAAATTTTGTTGTAGTCATTGCTATATTTACAAGTCTTCATCTTCCTCAGGCAGTGCAGTATCTTGAGCTTCCTTGAGATCCTTTTCAATTTGGTTTTGCCATTGAGGATCCATGGTGACTTCTGGAGGCAGAAGAGCAGGCATGGCTACAAACTCTAAGTTTCCATCACCAATCAATTTTCTAGCTAACCACAAGAAAGGCTTTTCGAAATTGTAGTTAGATTTTGCTGAGATGTCGTAGTACTGAAAGAAATAATTGGACAATTTAGGTACATTGTATAATAAATCCAACATTATTATTGTTTCACAGTTTTAGTGCCTAAACACATTATTTCCCACTGCCCAAATCCTCCTAGTAATAAGTAAATAAATAATGTAAATGCTAAATAATGATAGACACAAACAGGATTTGAAGCCGCAACCTTTGCCTAATTGTGGCACAGCACTTACCAACTAAGCTACCATGTAACTGCTTGCAGCCATCAAATTTCAAATTCCCTTTTAGCAAACACGTCGCATTATATATTTACAGCTATAAATAGACTTAACTATATTACTAAACCCAATTTTACATGACTTAATGTAATTTTAACATGTTGCTAAGCTTAAATTCAAATTGGTTAAGGATATTATTCTTTGATTGTTTTGAACACATGGCAATCATAACTGAATATGTAAGTTGAGCTTACCTGAAGGTTCTTTTTCCTGTGAAATACAATTGTTTTTGCTTTGACTTTCCTGTCCTTTATGTCTACTTTGTTGCCACACAAAACAATTGGGATCCCTTCACATACGCGAACTAAATCTCTGTGCCAGTTCGGTACATTTTTGTACGTGACACGAGAGGTTACATCAAACATAATGATGGCACATTGTCCTTGAATATAGTAACCATCTCTAAGACCTCCGAATTTCTCTTGACCAGCAGTATCCCATACATTAAATCTGATAGGACCTCGGTTTGTATGGAATACTAAGGGGTGCACTTCAACGCCGAGAGTTGCAACATATTTTTTCTCGAACTCTCCAGTCAAATGTCGTTTGACAAACGTTGTTTTGCCGGTACCACCATCGCCAACCAGCACGCATTTAAATGTGGGCATATCATCTGCCATTTTATTAGATTATATTCACTTCTAATCCTGAAAAGAAATAGAAAAGTTACATTAATAAACTGACAAAGACTTCATGACGTATGTACCTGTGTAACTAATAGTCAGATTCTTTTAAGATTCAAGAACCGTTTTCGTAGATCACAAAGACTTTTAAATCATTATATGATGAGGAATTCAACAATTTCACTAGCCTTATAAAACTGACAAGTTAAATTTGCTTTAACTTTTCACCGAATGGCGCTCAACTGGCCTCACAGGAATTTAGCTCAATAGTACCGAACATAAACACAAATTACTCTACAACTACACAAGTTGAAATATAAATATAGTGGGTAACTTAAACAGTATTAGGTATAGAATCAAATTGTATAAAATGCAAGCACTTATTACCGAGATTGTATAAGAAAATCGAGATTTATCTCGTTGCAGCTTAAAGTCGTTACGGCTCACAATGGCGTCACTTGACTAAACGGAAGAATTCACTGACAACGACAGGCGCATTGGCTGTGGTAGTCAAATTACCGTCTTTTTTATCGCTTAAATTTGTACATTGTTCAAGCTTTTTTATTTTAAACATTATAATCACAACTTTTTAACAATTAAACATTTTTTTATATTAGTATTAATGCCAGTAAAATAATATTAAGAAAATCTCAAATTAAAATAAAGTAAACTGATAATTAGCGCCTTCTCTGCTTTATCGACGTATCCCTTGACGTCACACACTGTAACGAGCAGTTGCGCCATCTACAACTTTGCAAAATTTCTCACAGTACATGAGACAGGTAGTGAAGTTTTGTTCGTTTCGTGTGTATCGATTTTTTGAGTGAAGTGAACGTAGTGTTCGTGTCCTTTAGTTTAGTGACGTTTGTTAGAAAAATATCTGTGAATGGGATTGTGTAACGAGATAAAACGTTTACTTGGTGTGTGATTCTCTTTAAAGGATGACGAAGGATAGGTTAGCGGCGCTCCAAGCGGTAAGTTGGTTTCCTCTATCTTCTAAGTACTACTATAACCAAAGGCTTTCCTGATGACCTCGAATTCATAAAGAAATAGCATGTAAAATGTGTGTCATATCAGTCAAGTGTTATGTAGACCTTGGTCTTGGTTTTCGGTGTTCTTATGAATCACTTTCATGGGATCTACTTCCAATGGTGTTCTTTATTCTTGTCGCCCCACCCCGGACTTGACACTGCTGAATGATAGCTGTCATTGAAGCGAGACAATTTGTTGCGTTCCGCAGTTTTAGCAACTACCTACTTTATCTGCATTTGTCCATTGTTTTTTGATCAATAATTTAGCAGCCAACTCCATAGTTGGATAACCTCATTGCAAATGCTATCTACCCACTTTTTCATTTTGAATGATTTACCTACTTCTGACACAGTTAAGCTATTGAATTGTTTAGACATAAAATATTTAATGACCTAAATGAAAATGATAGTTTGCTGTACAAAATTAAACTGCTTTCATGTAAAGGATTTTATAAGATCTGATATAAAAGTATCCTAGCCTTCACTATGAAAATTACAATGTAAGCCTATATAAATAAATATAAGTATAAACTATGCTCTGCTAACTAGCCTAAAGTAATAAATGTGATTAGTCTTTCCCATATAATTCTTATTGGATGTCTGTACTATAATTTCCAACATCTTTTAATTTTGTTCTATAGTGATCATGATCTCCAATTGACTCTTACTTGCTAGTTATGAGTAATTGGTACTATTAGAACATCATTTAACATCTCTCAACCTTAACCTATTGAACTAATAGATGAAAAATTCTCAAATAAGAATTATAAGTTTGTATGATTTTGAGTTTATGATATAAAACAGCACAGCATATCACCTCCAATGCTCATAATGTGTAAAAACCCTGTCATAATGCATTCTATGAGTCCATGAAGCATTTAAACTAAATAATAAGCTCCTTTGGTAATGCTGCATCTGTACCGCCTATGACCAGTAAAATATAAAAATAAGAAGAATAATTTTAACCAACTATTACTTACTTAAGCAACCAAAAGACTACCTACTTCAAATGAACTAGGTACTTTAAACTGAAGTCAGTCATAGGTCACTAGCTCAATAGCAAGAAGTATAGATACATGACAAAATATGGGAACAAGTATTTTATGTTCTAATTGCTGTTATTATCACTTAATACCTTAAATGGTTGACAAGAAGATTTGATATGGAATGTGATCTAACTTGTAGGTTTAAAGTCAGTTTATTTTCGTAAATAGTGTATTATACAAGATAAAATACTTACTGCTTTACGGTCGAATAAGGTATTTTATCTATCTATTAAACTTCGTCCCGGATTCCAAGAAGTAATTTAGGTACCCATTTTTACGAATAAATTAACTTCGCCTTCGATAATTAATTTTAAAATTTCCAGTGTGTGTTACTATAAAACCAGTGTCGTCATCGTTTTATCTAACTATTTATATTCTGTACCTACTGATACGGTAGAACCACATTTATATTTTACTGAAAGCATTACGGTTGCGAGTATAATACATGACCGCAATCGGGTAAAAACATCGGCAATGGAACAATTCGATCGACTCATAAGTATTTATTTGTATTGTAACGCAAGGAAAATTGATATCAAAGTAGTTAATAGGACATTTTCTTGTAGCAAATTGTCGATTCAGTACTTCTTGTTTGTCTTACAGTGTCTTAACACCGTCAGTCTTCACTAGCGTGCGCTAAACGAGTAGATTATATACCTGGTATCGTTCTGTCATACCAAATATCAGTTAATAAACAAAAGTATTTCCGAAATTGTGGACTGTTGTTTGTCACTGAACAGCTAAATGTTAGCTGGCGCTGTTATCAGCTGACGAGGGCGGTATCCGGCACGCGGCCTTCACCAAACTTGAGTCATACAAACAACCGGCAGATTTGCATCATCAATCATGGCATTCACATCACTGGTTGTACAAATAAAACAGTTTTAAAACGTACGTTAATTAGCTCAGGTTAAAAAGCATTTCTTTAATTTAGTTCCCTACATTACAAACGAGTGTAAAACCCAAACTGAGTCAGATTTTAGTTAATGCTAAGTTATCCGTAACAACATCATCTCACAAATGTATCTTGGTAATTTACTTATAGTAAACATAATTACGTGGTTGGGAAAGAAACAAGTAGGTATCTGTTACTTCCTAAATTATAATCCTAACAGACTGAAAGTGAACCGTCTTGTTACTAGCACGAGGCACTTGACGTTTCTAGTGCTTGCTATACTGTACAAATTTACAATTCTCGAAAGCTATGCAAAGAAGGTTCTATTGATGTCGTCGAGGCGACTTTGTACCATGCACTTGCAACAGCTGATTCACGTTGTGCGTCGCGTCTATTTTTAGCGCCCGTCTCATGTGCTGTCTGACTGAATGAATGAGTCTTCTTGTGAATAGCAACCTTAAGGTACTATTGACATGAAGCACTGACGAACTATTATAGTTATGGCAGGTACTAGTTCTAGGTAGTTAACGGTTACGTGGAAGTTTCAGATGTGAAAGCTTGCTATGGGAGCGAAATATACAGCGGTGCCCTGTAAATGGAAATTTTTAATTAAAATTTCGCATAGGGCGCGGGTTTTTAAGTGCATTTCGTTTCGCATGTTGTTTCCGTTCAACGAAAATATGTTGTACGTAAGTATTGAAATTTCCCGATGTAGCTAAGATGTTATTCTGCTTAGCCCTACTATTGAATTCGTGCAGCGTCGGTCTAGTCTAC
Organism: Abrostola tripartita; assembly: GCA_905340225.1. NCBI lineage: Eukaryota > Metazoa > Arthropoda > Insecta > Lepidoptera > Noctuidae > Abrostola > Abrostola tripartita. Next base: position 4,746,903 of record HG996491.1, read on the forward strand.
GACATATTATTTGTGTTAATGTTCCTGGCATCATTCCAAGTTTAAGCCTCCACTCGACGACCCGTTTGAGGTCGCTGGGACTTTATGCCAAATTATCCTATTCAGATTTATTGATACCGAGAGACCGACCGCGTCGTCGGGTTTTTGAATATGATTTATCATAAGTACTTAGATTTTCTATCAGGACTAACTTGATTTGCCTTATCCTAAGTTAAAATATTATACCTTAGTTTGTTTTTCTTGATAAAATAAATCTAATAAAAATCTTCTCTCCTGTTTTATGGATGTATCCTACGTAGTAAGGCACAAAAAATAGGTATATAAAAAACTTGCCACAAATATGTATACGTACTTCCTAAATTGACTAAAGAAATCTGCGCTTGTTAGCCCGAGGCAGTCCTATTAGCCCATTTACTGTAATTCAATTCATATTTCTGATAAAAGTTCATAACGTCTATTCTCGTGTTCGGCGAATTGAATTTGAGATATTACTAGTGACTCGATACATCGGAAACCAACGTAGCATGCGGCGGCAACAGTCAGCAATACTCGTACGTCTAGCTGTACGGCTCGACGTTACATGTGCACTTCCTGTGCCCCGGTTTCGGTACGGCTCGCCGTCGAAACACGTCAAACGCCGCATACTAATAAACACAGCAAAAACAACGAAACGTCAAGACCTGACTTTATGGCACAAAGTACTTGCTTCTATAAATGTCTTTATTGTTTTCAGCAATATCAATAAGTAGGTTTACTCAGGAGTTCAGGACAGTCCTTATAGTTCCGCGTATTCTTTAAAACTATTATTTACCTATTAAGTAAAATATATTTGACCTATTTTCATCTTCTTATTTTGTTTCTTCTTCTCTTCTTATCGTATGGTTGAAGAACAACCTGGTGTCAGAGTTTAAACCGCCTGTTATAGGCCTCTGACATGGCTTTACACACCGTTGAAAAACGGTTTTCTTACGATGTTTTCCTTCACCGTTTTTAGCAACTGATAACTAATTTTTAGTACGCACATGAATTCGAAAAGACATTGGTGCGTGCCAGGGTTTGAACTTGCGACCTTTGACTTGGCAGTCCAACGGTCATACCTCTCGGCTATCAGTGCTCTTATTTTGCTTGGTATCTTATTTATTTACATATATAGCTTCGTCATCGTAACTTGAAAATAAAAATTTTGAAATCATTTGGGCATTCCTTTAAGTTCATTTCAGGTTAACCGGACTAAATGTTGAATAATATGGATGACACACAGGGAAGTTATAAATTAAAAACTGAAAAAATGCATAATATAACATGTTCACAACTCATTCCATACTAAAGTTGTTAAAAGAGATTGTTACATGCGATAAGACGCATTGTTTTGATTATCGTGTTCTAAGACGCATATAAAACCGATGCACATAAAAATCTTATTCCAGACGACAGTGACCAGCGCTAAAATAATTTTAGAAAACATTCCGTTCATGAAATTTAACCTGGACGTCATTATAATCTTCTTTTATTTGGACACAACGCCATGTTTTTCAGTAACAGCTTGGGATTGTGCTAGATGTGGAATTACTCGTTTACTAACATGGGAAACCGTCCTCCTTGCGGATCCCAATTTCCTTGTCTTCCTTCTTCTTCCTCTTATTCTCCTGATAGGAGATTGACTCGTCACATTGTGACTAACCATTTCCTGTCCAGTATACTGAATACTATATTAATTGTATTTGTTTAACCATTGTGTCTGCTTCGCGGCCATTCAATGTGTTAAAACATTAATAAAACCAGTCCAACCTGCTTTTCGATAGTCAGTTAACTTAGAAACACTTATATCTTCTAATTACCTACTCGGTTTTAATATTCATGGATACTTGTCTCAATGTTATCTACTACAACATAAAGACACTGTAAACAATGCAATGTATCTGTTATTTTCTTTGAAACATCATCCTTGACGACGAGACACAATAGCACTGCATCTTTTGATTGCAATAGAAAAAGATTTTAACGAACCGTATACATGTTGTACATGATATTTGCCCTAATTTATGAAATGAAGCTCTGACCGTTGTTTCATTCATAACTTAAGCTCAGTGTTATTAGTTTATCATCGCGATAAACTATATATATGAGGTTTTCTCTGGTAATTTAGTGTAAACAGTGCGGCCTCGCCTGGGGATCTCTGAGGATCGTGTCATTGTAACATGGGTTGAATGCTGAAACAAGGCCCGCCGGTTTCGCTGTTATCGTTTGAATTATCTTAGGACTCGGAGTGTGGCTTAAATTCGGTGATAGCGTCGGGTTCGACAAAAAATGCGAGATACAGTTGTCAGACAATCTTTAATGCGATGAATACAAATGTCCGAAATACTAAATCTAACTAATATAACATTTAACTTCTCACTGTTGTCAATAGTGACTGACGAACACGCGATTTTCGAATGCTTCTTTTAAAACGTTCTTGTGCCGGTTGTTATATAGCTGTGGTCGAATAGAATTACATAAATAAATACATGTATATAGGAATATATCTAGTTTTCTTTTGGTTTCTTCGAATGACACTTACAAAAAGATACACCCTGAAAATATTACCTTCTGCTTTTTCTTAGTCTGATAAAAACCACTCTCGTTTCAGCTTCAGCTTTCAGCTCAAATAGTGACTATGGGTTGGATTTCTTCGAATAGCAGATCTGCTCTTCCATTGCGCGCCCACTATACGGAAAAATATCAAATGCATCAACTATACAAAAAAAAAGATTCCGACGAATTGAGAACCTGGTCCTTTTCTAAGTCGGTTAAAAATGAGCTTGTATATTAATTGTAATACCCGCGAAAAACAAAGTTGTACACAGTTAACACGTTACATTTATAGTCGAAATCGGGTTCCAAACTGTGTATTAAATTGTTTACGTATCCTGAAAGGTTCGTCGTTTAGATGTTTATTGTTGGTATCGTATCAAATATTCCAGTAAGAATATAATATCAAGGGATAGTTGCAAGATACGGCGGTTGGTGACATAGCATTTTCTAACAAAAGCTATTCGATATGTGGGTCGAGTAAGTTCTGTGGATATGACGTGCGACGGACGAAAGCCCCCCGGCTCATTTGTCGCTAGTTCTACGCAGCTCCGGATACTGTTTCCAAATGAGTTAACGTATACAGTAGACGCCAGTCTCATTATTTACTCCTTTTTTATTAAAATGTTAACTCTGCATAAGGTTTAACGAAAATAGATCGTTTTGGAATAACGGAAGGTATGGGTCGGAAACTGTAAATCCGGTACAAAATAGCTATAAATTATTCGTCATCCATTACGTAGAATTTTAATTTAAACCAAAAGAAAGCGAAATACTCAAAAGGTATAAGAAAAAAAAAACGCGTGAAAAGAACAGTACCGAGAGACTAACTTAAACAATAAATTCTGTTCGTGACATAATGCCGCAATAAAATATTATATGAAAGTAGGAGAACTAGTGAAAGGTTCTACTAGACTTCTGTCTCCAAATTTACTGATATCAGCTAAGAAAGAAAACCATATACGTACAAGTGACGGGCGCTCTCGGAAGTGTCAAGGCAGGGGCGCAAGGGGTGGGGTTATGTAAGGTCTGCAACGCTCCTCGCCTACCGACTCCGACCACCGTCAATGCACGTCGTGGTGCCTATTGTAGTCGCTCACTCTGCTCATCGCACTCTGCTTGCATTTTAGCTCAGAATTTTTATTGGTCTACGACGTTTCACTTGTTCGTCATTACAATGAAGTTTTTATTACGCCGGCTCGTGCGGGCTTAGCATTTTTAAGTGCTTACTCCAAAGATACATGTACATAAAGTACGCTCATTCTTTTTCTGGAAATTAGGTACAACTTTTGATTTTGACAAGCTCAAAAAACTGACGAACAGTTTTACCGTTCGCCATTAGATTTCTTAACGTATGCCTTCTAAATAGATGCTAGGTAGAACCTTGAATTCCGACAACCGAGCAATCAGAATATTAAGATTTGTATTTTGTTTATTTTAGTAGCAAACCAGTTTTGATGAAATAATCCTGGATGCCAGTTGGGGATCGTAAATAATTGTAAAGCGGCAACAACGGTGGGGTATAGGTAGACTGTAGAGGCACCCCTTGTCAGGCTTTATGACTTACCGCCTGTAAACTCGTGAGCTGCGTAAAACCGCGGCTTTTGATTGGTGACCTTGTATAAAATAGGTCACAACATTCAATCTTACCATTGAGTACGAATAAAATTTTAATTGATGTTTGCAGCTGGTTTATGTAAACATAATTCTAATTATGCCAGAATATTTTTGCTAAATATACACGAATCGTAAACCTCATTATAATCCCTTTAACTAGTAATGGTTTATAAATTACAGTAAACATTTGAATATGGTTGGAAAATTACCTATAGGTTTAATTAAATTGATTGTAGTTAATGTACTTATAGGAACTTCAATTGAATACTTACGTTCATTTGATAATTATGATGGAGTGATTGCTTTAGATAAGATAAGATAATTGAATACAAGTAATTAGGGAAAATTATGAAAATGATTGAGGGATAACTTTAACTTATACTAATAACTAACTCGCCATAGAACTGCGGGAAAAGCATTCATCATCATCATTAGCCGGAAGTCGTCGAATGTTGAACAAAGGCCTTCCCTTAGGATGCACTGATGGTGATAATTTAAAAACTAATAATGCTAAACTAAACTAGTAATCAATTTAACCACTACCTTAGGGGGTGTACACGAAGCGTTCGAAAAAAAAGTAACAAGATTCGGGTTTCCTTGTAACAGACATATTGAATAAGAAATAAATAACACAAAATAAGTCGCAAACTCAATTTATTAAAGCAGAGAAAAATAAAATTTTGCTGAACCGAGCAAGTAACGCGGCATCAATGAGAGCAAATTAGTGTTAAAAAAAGATATAAGTGTATCCGACTGTAGACGCTGAGTGGTTTGGGCTGCCGCTCCTTGTTCCGAGACTGTTTCAAGTGGAAAAACTTGTTAATACCGCCATTCGTAGTGGCCTCAGGGTAAACCTATCCGCTCCCACATCGCTGAAGTTCCGACGGTACGGTAATAATTTTTAGCCAGACTTGGTGGTTATGAAAATTTCTAAAAAAACAATGAATGATAAATTGATTACTGTTTTAGCTGAACCTAATGCATGTGTTCAAAAGAATATTATAACTTATAAGACGACTGATTATCGAATTTGAAAATTTTCTAAAAAGCGGGAAGTTCTCAATTTGTCGGAATCTTTTTATTTTTATTTGAGTATGTAAGTTGTACGAATCCATCTATTGATCTCGTTGCTCGTGTCGTGAGGCTCGCAAGCTGGTGTATAAATAAGCCAATTTGAGGGTTCATTTAATATACTAATTATTACTTTTAATAAAATGTTTTATGTTAAGAAAATCACTGAATTCCTTTGGGAATATACGTGTATTATAATAATCAGGTAGTAATATTGTCACAAACATTGGCGTGTTACGTTCCTAGCTGTGTATAACGTTAATAAATTAATTGCATCGCCGAGATTCTCAAGAGGGCACAAATAGGCCGGCTCACAAAGTTGTAAGTGGTGAAGAGCGATCTAGATGGCTCGCCACGCGACCCCCACCGTAATTATGTGCTGAGATTTAGGGATGTCGAGCTCGAATTGACCTAGATTTATAAATCCCGTTGACGACTGGACTATCATGGTTTTTTATCGTGGCGTCAGTATTGTGGCGGTCAAAACCTTTACACAAGATTTTTAAAATAAATTACTTCACAGCGTCAGAAAATTAATGAAAGAACTAACAACAGTAAAAAAATCTTAATTATTAAAAAAATCTGCTGCGCAATGCTTTTCGGAATACTGCAGTATGAAGGCCATATTGAAATATCGATTCCGCTGCCGGTATTCAGTGTCAATACGTTATTATTTAGATTTTTTTCCTTCAATTTAACAACTTCTTGATATTTGTACATGTTATTCTACCTAAAAGGCACTTTAGATACCTTAAACCTTAGAGGAACTCTATGTTAGAACCTTTTTAACTTTAAAGAAATTATGCGTGTTTGCTTGAAGTTAATAGGGAAATACCTATAGGAATAGTGTTATCGTTGAGGGTTGAGTCTAGACAAACGAGACGATGGCGACGGCAGTTTGCACGGGCGAAGGTCAAGATTTTAGTTGCGTAAGTCGGCTAAACATTATGTACGCAACGAGAATGAAGTACAAAAAGTATCTTTAAATAGTTATTGACTTAATTTCTTTCATATTAGTTACTAATCTTGTATATTTTGCGGCTTCTTTGCGATAAAGAGACGCCGCACTACACTGCATGTAGCGGAGTCTCGCTTCCACAATGGAAAGTGATCTGCAATGCAAGCTCATAGTAACCTTGCTGAAGTTGTCCTATATGGTTCAAACGACCTCCCAAGCCCAACCAAATTTAGTAAAAAACAAAAAAAATGTACACAAGTTTACAGTACCTAGTTGGAAATGTTGTCTTTAGTTCTTTACATTAGTCTTTGACAAACCAGCTATAACCAATAAAATTGAAATACATGGTTTTGGTTACGGCCACATACCTAACCAGCTTTTTGTACAAACTCAACTTTGTTTAATTAAACTTTGTTAAATATTCATTACATTTACCCGCAAAAGTTAAGTACTGGTCATGGGCTCTTGTATGCCGCTAAAATGAATGGTCGTGTCGAAAATTAAAGGGATTATATATGTAATCCCTTACTTGACAGACGAATTGGTGATCGCAGTAAGTACCCACCAAAAGAAAGAGTGGTCTTTCTTTGTAAAGAATTTTTATATACCAACGTTCTAAATATTAAAATATCAGTAGAGTGGACCATTATTTTTTTATAATAGTAAGGTTAGATCCAATTCACTAAAAAGAACCATCATTAATCGACCGCTACTGAAAGATTTATTTTTATTACAAATAATAGGAAAATTTGAGTGAATAAAAATGTATTATTCAGTTAACAAAAAATAAAATCGGTCAGACCGACCCATGTTAGTTAGCCAATACAGCTAACGTTATCAGATCTGGTTCGATTGAAATACGTGGCGTGACTTCCAATTCGCTGCTTCCACACAACGACGCCACGGCAAAATAGTATAAGCTCTGCGTGCGGTTATTTGAAAGAACACTCGATGATGAGATTTTATGAAGTGGTAGTACGCCTTAGAACGTTAACTAAAATAAGAAACCCGACACATCGATGAATATTAACTATTTATTCAGTAAGGATCGTTTCTAAGCTGTGAGGAGGCTATCGGCGTCAGAGCCCTTTGTCTGGGCGAGAGGCGACCATGACCGTATCGGCTTGCAATAACTCCCTCCTTCTTACTGTTACCAAGCGACTAGGAAAAGGCGTTTAATATAAAATACGTATCTATTTTTGGGTTACGTTTTCAAATTGTTTAGTCGAACTTAACTGTGGTGCTGTGTGCTAGGGCTTTAGTTTTGTCTCTCAGTTCGGACGGTATTATTAGCAGCTCTCGGTATCAGCGCGGTGTTTGGAATGATGCCCGGTGAAAGGCGATATGCTCTTTTCTATTATTTTACACTATCATTGTTGAAATGCGGATCGTGGCACCCAACTGACTCTTCAGAGATTTGGTTAATTATTACGATTCTACTAGTTGTTCCATTTATTATATTCGGTAGTGTTAGTCGTAATGTTGTTAATGTAGAGAAGCTTGTCATAATAAATATACATAAACATGCTTATTATGTGCGTTTGTTGATAAATTTTATTTATGGGTTATTTATATCTGAGAGTAGATAATGAGAAACGAAAAACCTTGTATCTGGTATCTTATCGTTTTAAAACAAAAGTATGATAATGACTCACAAAGTAACCGAGTTGTCAAGTAGATAAATGTAAATAATACACGTTATCGTTGAAAATATTATTAATGTTATAAAACCATAAAACAATCATTAACGTCATCCTGTACTCATCTTTTATTACGTTTATTCAGTAAATTTCACTTTTCACAAGTTTAATAATATTCTTTCTCTCCTTAACAAAAAGTATCCGGCCTTTTGTATCACTGACATGCGGACATGGGTTCAACACGGAGACGCCCCATAAAGATGGTAATCTAACATGAATTGGGAACTAATCGAGAAGAATGGCAAAACAATATAAAATTTAGTTAAAAGTTTAGCCCTGATTTAGGTAGGACTGTAAAATGATAAGTAAACATATACAAATCTTATCTCACCGGTCAATGACATGTTCAAGTTAATAGACTGTTATTTTGATGAACTCTTGGAGTTAATTTCTAATGTTTTTATGAAGTCTACCAGTCTGACAATCTGGGACGATCAGGAACACACGTGCTTGCTACCCACAAACACATCCATACAGTCCTGGTATTCTAAACTCCGTTTGAATAGGATCAGAACTAGAATCAAAAGATGTAAGATTAGTAACAGTTCAAAATGGATAATATCTTTCTAGATACGACACGGTTTACTTTATTGACAAATAATTCCGACTAAGATAAGGTGTACAGCATATAATATTATGATGTTAATCTGCGTACAGCGCTTCGCGCATCGTGAGGGTTCATAAACATTGTAAACAATTGGTCGTTTCCTGCTTTATTAAATCGGGATAACTGTACAGATAACGAGCGGCACAAATCTGTACAATTACGTTGTGTTCTGTAAATAAAAATACTTTTTATGCCCGTAAGCGTGCGTATAAAACGAATGGGTAGCTTGGGTAGGTTTGTAGGCGTAGCCACGGCGACAAGACAATTATTACGCTGAGTTACACCATGGCACGTGTTAACTGTTCCCTTGTCGATGTCAAAAGGTCAACTGTAAAAATACTCGTATGTCACTTCTCTAGGCAATAAAGGGTTAAATATGTGTTAAGTTCGTGCATGTAAGTATAGCCAAGAATGCTGAATGATCCTAAATAAGCACATCAGAGCATCACAAAATGCTGAAATATCTGTTCTTAATGTCTAACCTTTGTCACGGTTTTAAGTTTTCTTGAATTAATATTGCTACATTGATATGAAATAATAAAGACATAGCTTTTATCCCCTTAAGACGAAAAAATGACAAATATACATTAATTCATGAATATTATCTAAACAATGTTTCGCGCTGTTAACGAAATCAAAGCGGTAAACGTATCAACCAAGTAGATGACTAGTTAATGTCACTCGAGTTAATTAACGACCTAGTGTTATTACATACTATGATAAGTTTAGCTTTTATTTTAATTATAGTCCTCAAATTCTTAAAAAAATCTTGTATAGTGACCGTTTTAATGGAAGCCATGTAAAGCCGCCTTAATTACCGTTTTGTCGTCGTCACGGCTTCGTGAAACACTGTCACAGTGACCTATATCGACACGGCTGCACTGCCCCGACCTGTAGTTTTGACCGCGAATAAACCATCGCCATTTAACCTTGGTTAATATAGGAACATTTATTATTGTTACAGATGTATTGCAATAATTATGTAACATTAACCCCGTTACTTGCAAATTACAGGTATACTTTAATCAATTTACACTGTTTGACAATTGATTAAAGTATACCTGTCAATGTCGTTTGCAAGTCAACGAATATACTATAAATTAACTTTTGCTAATAACCGCAGCTTTACGAAACGGCTTTCGTAGTAAGGTAGTAAGTAACCATCATGTACCTATGCTAAACAATATTAAAGCAAATAAGTCCAATATATGGTAATTGGAAGGTTAGCAAGATGAAATGAATAAGTTGCACGGTTTGCGTCCCTATGGGTTGATCTCAGGGCGCATGTTTGACGTACATACGAGGTAGGCCTTTGTGGGTACGCTGACTGTCCGTATAAATTGAATAATGGCTAGCTCGCCTCAACTAAGTGGATTCTATTTTGCTTTACGTGTACCGTCCGATGTTGACCCCTGCTTACGTCACGAGTTACTAAATCAACCACGTTTCAGCCCTCGTTGTTCATTTATTATTCCTTTGGTTTAGTATTTTAACATTTCATACACAATTTCATTAGAGACGTATGATGCGTAATTTCTTTTGTGGAGTTGGGCATATCTTATTATAAATTAAAAGAAAGGGAAAAGCCCTGAGAGTTGGAGTTGTTTACTTAACAAGTAACAACATTATAATTCCATTAATGTTAACTCTGTGCGTTGGTGTAGACAGTAGGCCATAAATTTTGTTATAGTAAAATCGAATTAAATTATTAACTAAATTGTTTTACTTCACGTTTTGATTGAAATGTAGCAAGCAAGGTCAATTTGATCCTAATTACCCACACTCTTCGTGGTTTATTCACATAGGTTCTTCTGAATTCATAAGAAAATGTTTACTGTGATAAAACCTTTTGGCTAAGAACTCTACAAGTTGTGCTCTTACCCGCTGCTTGCTTTTACAAGTGCTACGCGGATTAGTGAGTCCGCTTTAGCGAGTCCTATTTATTGTTCCTTCGTACTCCGTAATTACCGAGGTACAATTAGTTATTTATATTAATGACCTTAGTATACAGCCTAATACCTATAATTATACTCAATGTCGCCCGCAAACTCTCGCGTGAAATATTTCTTACTAAACCATTAAATTTCGTACGTGTACAGAAACTTTCCTCTATATCTCAGGCCTTATGAGTCGTATCGTAATAAAACACACCTTGGCTTGCTTCTGAGGTCTTAACTTAGGATCAGTATTGTAATTGTATAATATTAATTGTTGATATTTAAAGGTTTGATGAGGTTAGAAAATCCTTTCATTAACCTCAGGTCTTGACAAAAATCGAACTTTTTTTAAAGCATAATTGTTTATATTTTGTATTATTTTTTACAGGCGCAAAGCGACGATGACGATGTCGGGCCCGACGACGTCAACGTCGCCGTCGAAGGAGGATTTATGGATGAATTCTTCAGTGAGGTAAGTCATGTTTAACTAGTGAAGAAGCGTTATCTCCTTTATTACCCCTAATGAACTCCGAGCAACTTTATAACTGGGTATTTAGTACTACAATATGTCCTGGAGGCTTAGTTAATTACGGTAGTAGTGAGAATTTCTCAGATTAGTGACGAGGCAAATTGTTCAGGGAACTGTCGAGGCTCTTCTCAACATTAAGGAGAAACTTGTTAATACACGAGACTTTATATCGTCATCAATCTTCGTTATTATTTATTAAACTGTGAATCAGTACTTGGTGTAGGCGCAAATTCAAAGATCGCTCTGTTCCCGCTCATTTAGCGGAGTCCTGTCGCATATTGTGTTCTTTGTAAAGTTGAAACAATACATATGTACAGCAGACGATCTGTCCGCAACAGGCAAGATAGCAAGTTGACAGCAAGCAGAATACAAAGAGAAAATAATCACCACACGTTTTATCAGAACAGTACGCAGTCTGTGCATGCTCGTTTGCGAGATTTGACATTCTTGCGCGAACATCTTATCTTGTGATTATCTTGTACGAATGGGGCCAAATCTTTCTTTTCTTACATTTCATTGTCATAAAAAAATATTTACAAACAGAATAATTAAACCTTGGTGGAACAAGTGAAAAAAATGTAGTTACTAAACTAGATTTTTACTTTATGCACAACACAAAACCTTCTGCAAACCAAATTCTAATAAAAGCAGAGATAAAAACAGCAACCTACCAAACCTGTTTATGGTCAATGACATCATTATATCATAGATAATTATAAAAAACAATTCCGAACAAGTTCTAAATATTCGTTATATTTAGAGCTTTTTAACAATTGTTCATTATTGGACGTATTTTTACAGTGCAAAACACTAGTTGTAAAAGACAGATTTTATGTCTTAACCTTAATGGAGCCTTAATGCATATATGAGTCACACGTGACTTCATTATGACTGAGATATGTCTAACTAAACCTACTTTGGCGTCGGTTTTGTCACTTCTACCGCTCTAGTAATCAACGTTTAATGAACTCGTGATGCGATGACTCATTTTGCCAGCATCTGCTGCCTACATTGCCATAAAGTACTTTCTTCATCGTCGACATTCCACTATTCTCCTTTCTTCACGTTCAGATAAGTCTTTCCTAATATTTTCGTAAAGCCTAGAAAGAAAAGGTCCATTTTCAGCATCCAGATTTGTTTCTGGATGTGACACCTGCAAAATAGATTAAATTTTCTGTGAATATTGAACACAGTTTTTCTTTACTGCAAGTCGTCGCTACGATGTATGCACTGATATGAGGACCAGATAGCTAGTAACATTTCATCTGAAGGTATCATATTGCGAAAAACAGAATATCCATTTTGTAAGCTCTACCGACACGCGGCGGCAAATTCTGCCAGAGTTTTCCAATCAGCATAGTTGTCCAAAGTTTGAGCGTGTTCCTCCCTATTGTTTTCGCATCGTGCACGTAAAGCGTTGCTCTGTTTGTTGTAGTAGTATTACGTGTTGCGTGTGTTCATAGGTATTTTAATTATATTTACACTCGCACATGGTATTGCTTTATGTAGAAGGACTATGTCCCTTTCACAGGCGATAATATGTCGCAAATTCGTAGGATGTAGTCGTTAATACATTTCGGCGGCGACAAAGGCGGTGAAGTGTACTTCTAATACCTTTGTTCATGCTAAGAGTGGAAAAAAAAACATTTTCTCCTTTACCAACATAGCATTGAAAAACATTTCATCCACGTTCATTCTTTTATCTGACCAGATCGATACTAAAGTAACAATTTTCCGAAGCTGTGTGAAACCCGTAGCGTGTAAGATAAACCGACTCGCTTGATTTTTTCGTTCGCGTGTTTGCAGCATGACCTACAGTATGTAAGTGTATAGTAAAACGTCAATAAACTTACTTTATGGTACCTACCTTAGAACAACGTTATCAGGTTTATGTCCATACTATGTTCTAAACCTATTTGCATTATCAATTTGCAATGCTAATTATTTGAGACTAATTCAAATGTTTAACAGTCCGCAAATAAAAATTTCCTTAAATATAATTGCCGTGAACCTTTAGCACGTTGTTTATTGTATGTACTCCTGAAATACGGGACTATGCGAAATGCGTACTTTCACGGTAGTCTAATGCCCGGTCAACTGTTTAATTGGGAACCACCGGACTGCTCATGCATATTCAGCTTATTTATCGATTAACAGATACGATGAATTTTAAGCACTTATCTATATATAAGAGAAATGCATGGAAAATTGGAAATTATTATTATATTTTATGATGTTGACCCTGTAGTTTTACGCATACCCATTGATTCATAATTTCCTTGTAAATGTAAAAGTAACAATGAAAATAGAATCTATATAATTCTATTATACATATATTTTTTAATTTATCAAGTAATGGCCAGTGGCACGACTGTGTTTAACGAGATTAGCAAGATTATAACGAGATTAAGCTCCCGTTACTCCACAACTTGTGACAGCTTGCCAGTCCATCATATACAAACATAATCAAATATGTATTACCTCTCGGTTGATTCTAACAAGTTTTTCTGAGAGAATACACGGTGTGAATTATTTTCTACGGTCATGATAGACACCTTTGTTACAATCCAAAGACGCTTACGACGTATGCGATGCCAATTAGTGATTTCTGTGTTACCATCGTAGTATGTTAAATTTTTGTGAAGTATGTTAATGGTTAGTCCTGTAATAATACAAATATTTTAGATTAACATAGCTAATAAACTTTTTTTACACTTCTATTGCCATGGCAGAACCTAGTAGCGTGACCGTAGTGTTATCTTTCATATTAACAATCTTAAACGAAATTAATAAACATAAGCCCACAGTAAATTTAAGTAACACTCTCTCGTTATAAATGGAGATAATAATAGGTTATTCTCATAAACTGAATAGATAAGTGCTATGTATAACCACGCAGGTCACAGCACTTATCAATTTAATATAACTATTATTTTACCTGACTGAAATGTGACCGCGTCCATAATATGTATTAAAGTGATATCAGTTTCATTAAGCACTAAAAGGCATCAATAATATTTTTATAATGTCATTAGGTAGGTTGATATGAAACTGCTGTGTTCCTCGAAGTGATATGGTGTGCTTTACGTTGAACATTTCATCCTATTAATGGCAAAACTTTTTTCATATATCCAAACCCGATCAGCTACTGCCAATTTCCATTAAATTTTTCTTCTTCTACCTAGGCATAGGGTCTAGAATGTCAGGACGCTGGAATACAAATACAGAATACCCACATTAAAAAAAGCCTGTATTTATGTATGTTAAACGTAAAACTCAGTATTTTTAGGTATACATATGTATATGCAATGTCTTCGTGTCACGTTAATTAGCTTTAGTAGAATTCGGTAATCAATTGGATTGTTGAGGATTTAAGACACCTGATCTTCTAGAGCCTTTAGGAAGCACGTTTAAGTGTTGCCGAGTGGCGCCGGCATGAAGACACGTCAGACACTGAGTACAAAGAGGTCAGGGGTGACGTCAGGATAAGTATAGATAGAGGAAACCCTGAGATGACTGATACAGAGATGACTAAGAACAAATGGATTGCGTGAACTCTTTATGCCCACACAAAAATGTTGTCGCCACAACATAGGCCTAGATAAGAGACAGCTGTCTTCCATTATTATTCCGTAAGCATTGGCGTAACGCTTTGTCGGTAATATGAACATTAAAATTATCCAACGAAACAACAATTTCGTTTTAGTTTATTCCCAGATTTTATGAATATTGTAAGTGGAAAACTTGTGAAAGTTACAACTAAGTTAGTAGGTACTTTAGGCACTCATAAAACTTGGCATTTTTCGAAAGCAGAGCTTTTTGTCCTGTTTTTATGTTGCTACGCAAAGAGAACTTTTTCCCTATTGTTTGAAGTGTTCTGTAAGGGTTGGCGGGGAGGTTGGGGTTGGATTAATTTGTATAGCAAAATTGTTGAACTGTGACTGTACAGACGTCGCTTACATAATCCTAGTTAATCCGGTACCCGCAAACATGACCCGCTTCGAAGCACAGCTACCTTCATAAATAAATGTATATACATATTTAAATCTGTGGAGCGTTTGTGTACATTGTGTATATTAATGCTGAAATAATTTTCTTGTAGCATGTAGGTCACCGACCGGCTTGTCCGGTATGGAGACTACGACCATTGCCTACTTTATAGGTTTGAAGGATTTACTGAATCCTCCATAAATACATAAGCTTGTTTCCCAGAGGAGTAGGTAGAGATGTAAAGACTTATGTCAAATTCCATTCCTCCCTATATTTATACATTCTTCAAAATTTTAATATATATTTTACATTATGTTCGTTTTACAGTCTTCAGTTTAAAGATTGTGATACTAAATATTTGGTAGTTTGTATAATATACGATCGTACGTTCCGGAAAAATATTTACTAATATGGAAAACATAAATGTCTGCTGGGATGTTCTCTGAATAAATAAGTACATATTAACAATGCAAGACCATTTCTTGAGCACATAAAACGTTTACTAGAGCGAGTACATTCATAATATAATGTATGTATTGCTGTGTATGTATATTAAACAGTCGTCAAGATCAAAATGGAGTGGTGATATAATAGAAATACGATTTGCGTCAATTGTCTAGATATCTCGACAAGTTGATACTTATATAGTCATTTAATTCAATTACTGATGCTACTGTTATACTATAAGCTTAATAGGTCATGCCTGCAGCTAATTGGTAATTGCTAACGCTAAGCAGGCAGGTAATTTTCCGCAAGCTCCCACATTTAAGCTTAACAAAGGGTTAAAGCATTACTGCAATCGATATTATCGTGCGACTGCTGAGATTAAATGGTGGGAACAAGACCTATTGTGGATTTTTTTATGTTAGCTCATTTCAAATGTTATACTAAGAGAATAGAAAGAAAAGGATTTTTGGTCCTAAATTATTATTATTTGGTAGTAAGATGACGATTCCGTTAGAAGACCAAAAGATGAAAAAAGGATACGTTTCATATTCTGCGTATTGTTACAATATCAACGTATTATCTCCGTAGTTATAAATTGCAGCTTATCCTATGCAATTAACGATTATTTAATATCCATAATCACTATGATATCTAAAACAATTTTTTTATGTAATCAATGTGGGCAGAAGTAGGCCTGGTGACGCTGACTGGTAAATTAATAATTATATTATTATCAGCAATTTAGAGAGAAAACTGCTAATGATATTATTCTTAATTCCCCCCTAAATGAAACGGTAGACTGCCCTAGGGATTTGGAAGATAGCTAATTTTCCCTTCTTTTCTCCACTTTTTTCCCTGATACAAAATATGTACCATAAAAATACAAGTCGACGCCGGGTTTAAATCGTGACGTGAATTCTTCACGAGTTTTCATTTAATTCACAACACACAACAGAGTGTCATAAATATTCAGGCTGTGCTTGGTATTCATCATAACCGTGCAATTCATTTACATGTTATTGTGTGTGTGAGATGTGCTAACATGTCGGTTGTGGATTCGTGGTGGAAGGGCCTTGGAAGTGTGGAGCCTCGGGAGTCGGGGGTGTGCACTTTGCGTAATTACGTGATTACTGCATACATTTCTAAGAAGTTACGGGTCATGTATTAATAAACAGATGTGAATTACTGTCTAACATGCATTCATTGAATGTAGTTTTAATGACTTTAATTCTGTTAACTGATGTGTCATGATTTCTTTATTTTTTATGGATGTATCGATATTTAATCCCATTTGATAGGGGAAGCTAAATACAGAACCTAACCTCAGCCAAAATCACTTTTTTCCAAGGAAAATACCCAGACCTACGAATTTCTCCCTAAGCCTTTCATAGCGCTGCCTGCGATAAGGTTGTAGACAATTATTAACAGTACAATACGAGTAACTACCATTTTCATAAAAAACTGTTACTTCACCGTGTCAAGGAATTACGATGAATCAAAAGATTAAGCACGGACTTTTATGTGGAAACACAAAGCACCGTGTTTCGTTTTACGTTTCATTGCGTTTGTTTTGCAATAGCTTCGATAAAATTCATTGATTATATTGGGAACGGAGCGTAATGTACTGAGAAGCAAAACTTCGCAATAGGTTCGCACGTTGAGGCTTTGAAACATATTTATTGTACAAATGTAATGTTAAATCAAGTATTGAATCCAGGGTAGTAGTCGAACCATCATACAATTTATCTGATCCTTATACGTAGTCTCGCTAAATTACTTATAGAACTAGTTTTAGTATTAATACATGCCTCGTGTAATGTTAAATCTGCTGTCTGGGGTTTCGTGTCCCCATTTATAACTCCCAGCTCTGCTTGCTGCGACTCCGCGCAGAATTAATGGATCACGTTTTTCCTTCACTAGCGACGGCGACCTTTTTTTACTACGAATCGAAAGTAGAAAGTCGGTAGTAACGAAACGGATTATAGTAATGACATTAAGTGTATTATTAACGATATTATCTATATTGAACTAAGAACCTAATTGTTGATTGTATTTGATAACTTTGCTGTATTGTGCCTTGCTTAAACGTTAATTGGCCTCTATTCGTATACATTTTATAGAAGAGTCAATCGTGATTAAAATGCTTAATGGAGAAGCTAACTATTTAATAGCGTCTACAGGTTCTAGTAGTCTAGACGGCGATCATTAGAATAGGAGTAAAGTTTATTAAACATCACAATGGTATCGTATACTAATCGTTAAGCTCGGTTATCGGCTGGCGGGCGAACGATATCGGTTATCGCACTAATCTGATTAATTGGTGAGTCACGATGTGAAGTGTCGCACGACCCGACCACGGACGTCCTGCTATCGACTTAACCACATTCCCGACCCTGAACCCCACTTTAAGTTATCAACGTGCCCGATTAAGTTATTGATACAAATAAAGTTCGACTTTTACTAACATCATTATTAGACACGACATCGTGGATACCATAAACCAAATGATTCAGTAAATCAGTATACTCAATTATACATAATATGTTTTTATTGAATCAGTTATCAGGCTTTTCCGGTGATTCACTACTGCCTATTGTGTTACTTATTGAGTCGTGATAAAATATTTTCTTGATGACGTTCTGAAGTAGGTACCAACCTAATTCTCTTCAGTTAACCATATTTTATCATATATCTACAAACTAGCTTTTGTTTAACTAGCGGGGGCTGGTTCTAAGATTGGACTTTAGCCAGAATACCCCTAAACTAAATTTAACGTGGAACGGAGCCTACAGCTATCTTAATCAGTTAGTTAAAACTACTTAGTATTAGGATTCTGTTCTTATACTCCAATTTTGCTATTCTATATTTAATTGCATAGGTATATAACCAGCGAATTTGTTATTTACTACCAAATGTTACTTAGCGTTAAGCAACTTAACGTTTTTCTTTCTTTGTGTTAAGTACCTTTTTTCTTAATTAATGAAGGCAAAAATAGCGCGTAATAACAAAGGTCAGTTCTTACAGGCTTTATACATTTGCGGCCTGTCATCAAATACTTTTTCTTTAAAAAGGTTCTTATTTAATCTGCCCAAATTAAAAACGTCGCTATTGTTAGAAAAAAAGAAACAAACCCTCACATAAATATGGTTACCGAACTACGTCATAGTTCTTGGTTCCAGTAGAAAATACAAATAATTTTTCACGGAGCAGCCAGATAATGGCGCGAAGTCATGAGGAAGAGAGTAATGACTCTGCATTAGGGAGTAGACAGTTATAGCCCAGCCTTAGAAGTGTGATTTGTGTTTTAACAAACTAAAACTATACCTAATAACTAGTAACTTTCTTATTTTGTACGTTATAAGTACGTATACGTAACGTACGTTAATATTTATGTACGTTGTTTTCTTTAATGAAAGAAGAATCAGTCCTAATAGGTAATAATGCGACTCACGCAGATTGTGGCTACTCCTGCTCATACCATTATGACTTCAACCTCTTTTTTAAAGTTTTTGGTACAACACATATCCAGAGAGTAGGTTAGGTCATGGTGTATCAGCTGGCGCGCTGCCAGCTAAGCCGACGCCGCCGCCCTGGCTAGACTAAGAGACGTTCTTAAACCTGATGCAGAGATAAACGGCGAACTGCAGCGTCTTATGAAGAAATAGACTCATGAATGCCCCATCTAGCGTCATCAGAAATTAATCTAGCACTAAGTCGAACTTGTTGGATTTTAGCCTAACACGAAAACAT
Source organism: Abrostola tripartita (assembly GCA_905340225.1). NCBI lineage: Eukaryota > Metazoa > Arthropoda > Insecta > Lepidoptera > Noctuidae > Abrostola > Abrostola tripartita. Next base: position 4,766,080 of record HG996491.1, read on the forward strand.
ACAACTTCATCAACCTAGAATATGGTCCTGGAACAAGACACACAGTCTGTTGAATATCGATTAACAGAAAATATACAATTATCCTTAACAGTATTAGACTTTGTCTCCGATACGTAGGACACGACAATTAGGAGAGTTAGGACTGCTTATCCAGACTTATGACAAAAATAACACAAGCCCTCAAGCAAATATTTGAATAGTATATGCGATGACAAGAGTTTGTTTTTTAAGTAAGATGTTTCTACGGTATTGTATTTTATCTGTAGATAAGTTATCAGTTTGATATGAAGTGATATAACATTTGTGGGAACAACAAACACGAATTGACGTGTGTTTGGAATTGTATAAACCTTGCTGTATCAGCCGATTTAGGATATCGCACATTCGGTCCGTGATGAAATTAAACTGATTTATTAAAAAAGGAGAAGGTTTTCAATTCGACTGCTGTTATGTTCTTTTTATGTATGTTTAGCGATAACTTTACCAATAGTAAACCGGTTTTATTATTTTTCCTCTGAAAATTTGGTAAATATCTGATGAAGTCCTTCGGAGGCAGACAATAGAATACTGAAACTTTTATTTTTCAAAAAGGCTTCTTTTCAAAAATAGCATCCAGATCTGATATAAATGCTCGAATGCTCAGTTATTATCTAGGTTTTAGACCTGCACGAGTACACGCGGCTTGTCGTACATATATGTACCTACATCATAACTTAGACATCTAACTAACAATGTACTTTTTTGTTCAGGTTGAAGAGATACGAGAGATGATAGACAAGATTCAGGCGAACGTCGAAGAGGTAAAGAAGAAACACAGTGCCATTCTATCAGCACCGCAATCAGATGAAAGTAAGTAATAGAATTAATAAACACACTCGGTGTGATAGCAAACATTACCTTTATAATTCTAAGATTAACTAAACAACCTTTCTTGATATTAACGACTGTAAATATTTATTTTACATAAACAATTGCACCTTTAAGAGACGAGATTAGAATAATTGAGATTTTGATAAGACGGATAGAAAGAATTACCACAGCTAATACTGACTGCTGTATTAAAACGACATAATCCCTAGCTCAAAGCCGGATGGGCAATAGCAATATAATATTATTAGTTTACATAGGACGCTTGCCTTTGTCCATATTTCTCCTAAGAAAATTTAGGGTAAACGAAGGTAATGAAGGAGGGCTGAGATTACCCGGCTGGCACAGAATGAAGTAATAAGTGGTCTTAATTACGGCTATCACGCGTTAAGTGTCTATTAAATAGCGATGGGTTATAAATAGCTATGCCATATTATATCAGAGAGTGTGAGAGCAACTATGTTATTATTGCTTTAAGAGGTAAAGTACACGGCACTGGCTAAATCCTCGTAAACGGAAACCAATGTCACTAAGAACTGATCTTCATATATCATCATTCTATAGCTCTCAATTTACGTGAAGTCCACGAAAAACCCACGCTTGTTCTCAAGAAGTTTATAGTCTAAAAATAAGTATATTATTCCATGGTCTATGCCATGGTTATCAGTATTGATATTAGTTGCTAGGCGTGGGTAGCTCGCAGAATACCCACACAGTAATTGAAAGGGCGAAGTTTGTGACATTTACGTAGACGCGGGGGCGTTATGTCTGTCTGCGTTTCATGGGAAAGCTCCAGATTAAATGAAGCTGTGACATTTTGCCCATTCGACATTTAATTTACCAACTAATACCGTGACCATGAATGCTGTAAAGGATTCGAAACGTCGGAACCAAAAACTAATTGAAATCGCGATAAAATCCGTAAACATAGTTTTATTCCGATTTCCAACTAATGTCACAAATTAGAGTTTACTAAAATAACCGACCCTAACTCCCAAAATCAAGAGTCAAAACTTTAATTTATTTCTTTACCGACATTTCAGTTGACTATTTATAGCCAACCATTGAAATTACTGATAACATTGTTGTGAGTATTTTCCTGCACCGCTTCTGAAGCGACGATGAATTCTTCTGTCCATTGACACCTAAAATAGAATGATATCACATAAGGTCATAAAGGTTTTTCCTTGTCAATAATATTTTAGGAGGTGTTATAATAAGACGCTTTTGTAGGTGCACACTCGACAACAAGGGACCCTCGACAGGAGCGTCACGAACAGCCACTATTAGCCATTGACTAGGGATCGCAAACCGGGATCCCGGTTTTCAAAAATACCGGGATACCGGGCCAAATTTAGGTCTAATTAATACCGGTATTCATTTCACAAAAACCGGGATTTACGGTATTTTCGGTTTTAGTAAAATAAATAAAAAGCAAACACAAATACAAAAAGTTCGCGCCATTTAATTCAAATTACGTGCGCGTGAGTTCGTTCATCTTACGACAAGACTTGCGTGGCACGCCGCGCGAACGAGCCAATGGCTTGGCGCGAACGGCGGTGCCAGCAAATGAGTGAGTTGAAGTTAATTTTGAGTGTCTTTCTATTTTGTGAGCGTGTTTTGTTGGTGTTTTGGTTTGTTTTTGTTATCTGCAATCGGAATTTAGAAAGAAAATATACAAATTGGTAAGGTAAGATTATAAACGTAGCTTTAGATGACCGAGCTTGGTCTCAAGCTACGCTTCCAGTCCGTATGGGTGGCTTAGGAATCCGCACTGTATCTAGTTTAGGTTTACCGGCTTTTCTGTCCTCAGTCCACAGTACTGAAAAATTAACCAAAAGAATTCTAGCGTCTTCCTTGGTTAATTTTGAAGTATCGTGCTTGACTGAAGCGATGTCCGCTTGGGAAATGGCTTGCCCAAATACCGAACTTCCCAAACAGGTCTTCTCCCAGAGACAGTGGGACGAGCCGCTTTGCAGTATGATACGGAATAAATTGATAAATACGTCAATCAATACTGCCGAGCGCGCTCGTTTGCTTGCTGTGGGAGAATGGGAGTCGGGCCTTTGGTTGCAGGCACTGCCGTCATCCAATATTGGGACAATGTTGGATGACAACAGTTTCCGCATCGTTATTAGTTTACGTTTAGGGACTCCATGCGTCACTCCTCATCGATGTCACTGTGGTGAAGCTGTTGACGGCCTCGGACGGCATGGTCTATCATGCAGTAGAAGTGCAGGTCGCATACCGCGACACGGTAACATAAATGATATAATTCGCCGTGCTCTTGTCACCGCCGGCGTACCAGCCGTACTAGAACCAAATGGCTTGGTACGTGACGATGGAAAGAGACCCGATTGTATGTCGTTGTTACCCTAGAAATTAGGAAGGCCTTTGGTGTGGGACGCAACCTGCGTCGATACCCTTGCACCTTCTCATGTTTCTGGCTCAGCAATTTGCGCTGGCACTGCTGCTGCTGCTGCGGAGACCTTTAAGCGGCGGAAATACAATAACCTAATTGGTAATTGTATTTTCGAGCCGTTTGGGGTCGAAACATTTGAACCATGGGGTCCGAGCGCTCACGCGCTGTTTAGAGATATAGCGAAACGCTTAGTTGAGTCTACACGTGACCAAAGGGCTGGTGCATTTTTTGGTCAAAGAATAAGCATTGCTATTCAACGTGGCAATGCTGCCAGTCTTTTGGGCACGTTACCAGCTGACATCGATGGGGATAAATATTATGATGCTTTTTAAAAAAAATATGTTTTTATGTGTAGGTATTATTTTTAATTTATGTTTGTTCACTAAAATAATTAAATTTGCTGTCCCTTGAACCAGTTAAGATCATTAATCTTAAATTATTATATTTCATGTCGTAAAAGTTGTGGTTTTTTAAATTATTTTTGAAAAGAGCTGTTTGTGGAGAGTGAAGGAAGTGCAAATATTTTTCTACATTTGCATTGTATGTAATGTATGTATGTACTTTAAATTGCAAAGATAGAAATTACTATATAAATGATCGTTTTAATTATGGTGTCTACCGCAATTGTTTTCGATTTATTTTTACAGCTTTGCCAGTTTGCTCTTGATTGACCATAATATTTAGTTTTGTTATGAAGTCATAGTTTAAACTAACTAGCTGTGTCCACGACTGTTCGCGTTGAGTTAAAGATATTACTTAGGTACCAAAAGAAAAGTACTTATGACTTATACTATATGTACCGGGATAAAAAGTATCCCACATCGCAATAAAGTGTATCGCATATATCGTAAAAATTTTCTTTACAGGTTGTTATTAGTCAAAAGCAATGGCAGATCAAGACAATATTAAATATTTTGTATGAGAATTTATTAGAAGCGTGTTTTTTTTGTTCGTTTTGTTTATGTTGAGACTGTCGTGAAATGTTTAAGTTTGATAGACATTTTTTGTACTGATTCCGACGATTTTCAGAACTGATTCCGAATTTCCGACTTCCTAGTCAAACACTTCATTTAATTAACGTATTTGAACTAGTAGACAAAATTGTTTTATTTAGTAGATAGGCGCCTACTTACAATTACTCCGGAAACTAGCTTTATTCTACTAAATTTGCTAACTTTAGCTTAATCCCGGAAATATCGAAAATACCGGATTACCGGTATTGGTCTGGAGCCAATACCGAACATACCGGTATTGCTTAAATGATTCGGTATTGCGACCCCTACCATTGACCCGACCTAAATAGCCCCGAATAAGCCAACGTTGCTGTCGTTAATATCGAACAAGCTCACGATAACGTTTTATTTTTATAAAACAGTCCAATTTGTTCTATTGAAATTTTAGTAACTACCGTTGTACTGAAAATAATTAATGCGTTATTACCTAATTATACACACATAACAAACATTTTGACAAACTACGTTTTTAAGTAATATAAACATTTTAACGTTTTTCGTAAATCACAAAAATCCACTCGAACAGCCCTGTCAAAAGAATTTTTCGCAGATTCCCTTGGGAGCGTATGTTGCCCCATTTATCCCGCATCATGCGAGTCACTGGCGACCTGTGTGCCCTTTTATCTACTCGCGCTTGGAAATGTTAAAATATTCTTAGAATTTCTTATTCATAATAAAAGTAAATATGCTAATATTTCAATAAATATTCTACTAAAAGTTGCTTCGTAACATATAATATTAAAGCGAATACACATTTTTATGAATAAAAGCTTGAACGAAAATTAACTTGAACGAGAATAAAAGAGGCAATGAAGTTACGATTGATGGTGTGGCTATGAATGAGTTGTGTGCTCATTGAATGGAATCGATCTAGTGTGGGTAAGGCACGCTCGCTGCAGGTGATAGGACATGATGAACGTTAGCGTCGTGCTTTATCGCGTAAAAGAACCTTTACAATTTCTGCGTTAAACCTAACAAATCCGGTACCTAAAAGAATGAATATATTAAGATTTCCAGGCCTATTTTCTATCTTCCGGCAAAAGATTAAATTTAAGTAAATAAAGTAAAAAATGGTTAGCAATGCTTTTAGCAACTTAATTTAATACTTAACCGCGGATTTAAATGCTTGTTGAATATTCTAATTTTGTCTTTCAAGTTCAAGAGCATAACATAAATGCAGCTTCCAAAAATAGACACCCTCTGAACTCGCGCTTTAATATTCACAAAAGTACCTAATCTGCCGCCGAAGTGATCCGCATTTCGAGCTTGAAAGGGATTCTAACTCGGGCGTTAACTTCTGAACATAATGCTAGGCGCCGGCAGGTGATAATACCCCGCAAGGGATTGCTCTGAAATAACATTGTCTGGAAAGTACTTTGTACACGCGACAATTTGTATATAGCGCAGAATGTTTATTCAGCTACACGCTAAAAATTCAAAATTCGAGTAAAGGTAACTGAATATTCAGCTATTCACTGCTATGGATTTACTCACGTACTTGCGAATGTGCACACCAAATAGTTTATGCAAATTGGTTGCGAGTTGCACTAAATTGTATCCCGAGAGAGCTTGCTGGATACATTGAAAGCGAACAAAATCGTTATTATCAGTACCCCGCGACCTATTGTTTTACCAGCTATCGATTATACTCAGTTTAGGTAAATATTCAATCCCTCACTCGTACGAGGAAGTGCAATTTCCGGAACGGGATACACAGGAAAAGTCGTTATGGTGATGTCCGAGGAAATCGTTCCCGATACTCCGAGATGTTTGATAGAGAGAACGTGACACATAGTCAGGGAATGATTTAGTAGATTTATAGTGATGACCTAACAAACCGATGGATATAAATGTATAACATACATATAAAATAAAGGTATACATAGTGTATGCAATAGACTAACGTTGCCGTTATCTTGTTACGTTTCCAATACGGTGCAGATTGTTCACTTATCCCATGAACTATATTGCTAATTGTATTGCTTTTCCCGTCTGAGCAGCCCATTACACTTGGACGAGGTTGTTACAACGGCGATTAAGCTTTTGTAGGGTGTGCTCACGTAGAACTGCCGCGTGAAGCAATGATTTTGATTTATATTGATGTAACTGCTCATACCTACGTAATGTTAATTGAGCAATTTCTAAAATTATTGTTTATTTTTCGTACACTTATGCTCGAATTTGGGATATCACAGAACTTTTTTACCCGCGACGAAACGGAAAAAGTATGTATGCGTTTAGGGTGAGAGGTTGTTTGTTTGTATGTGCACAATTGATTGTTGTCAATTTTTAGTATCTAGTTTTTTAAGGGAATTTTATTTTGTAGAAATAATGTATTTACTAGCTAATTCTGAAATTTTTTATTAACCTTTAACATACATTATATTTGTACATCCTACACTAGTTTCCGTCTATTGATCGTTTTGGCAAATTCGATTAGTGGTCAGACAATTAAAGCGCCCACGTGACTCGAGTCCTTTCCATTCGCAGATAAAATTACGTTATTATTTCTGAGAGAACTGGGACTGGTGTACTGAAATGTCTTAAATATTCATGAACTATTTGATTCTAAATTTTAAAAGCTGGTCAAGTGTATTATTCAGCCATGTCATATTTTATTTATCGACTCTGAACCAATTCTATTATATTTTGCAGAAACAAAGCATGAACTGGAAGATCTCATGGCTGACGTTAAGAAAACTGCCAACAAAGTCCGAGGAAAGTTAAAACGTAAGTAAGCCAAACATGGCCGTCTTATTGTTAGTGCTTTTCTGTGTCTGTTGTCTAGGCTAAAGAGTAGTTTTAAACACTGAATAAACCAAATCCACAGACATAGAGCAGAACATCGAACAGGAGGAGCATTCGAATAAATCGTCTGCGGATCTGAGGATAAGAAAGACTCAGCACTCGACGCTGTCGCGCAAGTTCGTAGAGGTGATGACGGAGTACAACCGCACGCAGACGGACTACCGGGACCGGTGCAAGAGCAGGATACAGCGGCAGCTGGAGATCACCGGCCGCGCCACCACCGACGACGAGCTCGAAGAGATGCTCGAGCAGGGCAACTCTGCGGTGTTCACACAGGGGGTCAGTATACTTACATCACTATAGCTAATTCTCTAGGTGGACGGTGGAAGTTCACTAATAACACAATTGTCAATTCTTTTTAGCATTTACTAGTCTCTAACTTTAACCTGGTACGCCGTGAGGATTAGCATTGTAACCGATGCCAACACTTAATCAAAACTTGACACATTGGCTTTAGAAGATACGCTTTGCTGCCAAGTTTGTAAAGGTTCGCCGAGCCTAGGCTATTTTGGCGCAAGAAAAAGCATTTTCACCGCCCAGGAACGACATAATCTAAACATCAAGACCGTTTTACAGCTTGCCGTAAAGTTTCGGCTACAAATAGCACTGGGACCTCTTCCCTCGATTACCCTAAAGGCGGCTAATGGCTCTATCTTTTATCTGAGTACCTATTACAGCCTTCTGAACACCAATGCGTCCTCGTGCGTTATTATAGCACTTTCCCTGGGTTCAGTCAATAAAGCGAGAAAGGTCCATATTTCATAATAAGTTATGTACATTAAACCGTGTTGAAAAAATTAAGTTGATATATTGTGTTGCAATAGGTATATAAAGCAAGGATGTCGGAACATATTGGGTGGGCGTTCACGACAGGGCTCAACTTGTTACCAGTTGCTAGTTCATTGTCTATGAATACTACAGTAATCCACTTCCCTCGTATTATTTGTGTTCAGAATATTGAAGCGTTGTTCAATAACTAACGTAACGGTCCTAGACATTCTTGGTATAAAGGGGCGGTACTAGTAGTATAATATGTAGGTATGCCAGTTTTAATAACTAATGCTGTTGTGTGTTTGAATATTTATTTATTATTCAGGATCAATAAGTGAATCCATAAAACTAACAGTAGCATGGCAGTACTCCGTCAATCAATTGGCAGAGTTCATGGGAGTTTATTATTAAATTAGAATATCAATAACATAGAAATCATTTTGCGGTAAATACATTGTGCCGTCCTTGAAATACTAATTAAATAATCGATAGCGTGCATTGCAGTACAATTAACAAAACCAATGTTTTAGCTGAAAAATTATAGGCCCTATACGCTGATGTTAAATTGTACATGGAAAGCCTATACACTTTTATTGTAGTTTACGCCTGGCTTTCATCTTATGTGACTATCATAAACGACATAGGTGTATTATTATGACTATTTAGAGGTCGTTACCATTACAAATTTTGTAAGAGAAGGCACGGCAATAATGTGTTGTAATCAACCAATAGTTTCGTTATTTCGGTAAGCTGAGACTAAAAGTGTAGATAACGAAATCCTATTGGTGTCCCATTGTCTCGTCTCCGCGTTTTTAGAGTCCGACCCTCAGGCAATAATGTTACTCACAGGTAAAGAAAATAAACTAGGACACAATTTAATTACCATAATTATCAATGATATTAAAATCATTCTGTAAACTATTCCAGATAATAATGGAGACCCAACAAGCGAAGCAGACGCTGGCCGACATCGAGGCGCGGCACGCCGACATCATTAAGCTGGAGACCTCCATCCGCGAGCTGCACGACATGTTCATGGACATGGCGATGCTAGTCGAGAGCCAGGTCAAACGCAACGCTATGCGTTATTTTTTACAATACTTATTAATTTTAATGTCTCTTCGCGCGTAAAGCCGCTTTATCGTCTTATAAATTGACCCCAAAGTACTTGTAGATTATTTTGGATATGGATGATGGATATTTGGTTAACTTGTAATTAAAACAATAAGTACGTATTGTTGTAATTAACAGACTACCGTGGCTTCCTCCAGACAGCGTCAAAAAACGTGTGTCGTAACCGATAAAGCAATGCCGCGACAAAGATGAAGAGTTGTCGTGAACTAGCCACTTGTCGCAGCTGCGTAAAGCAGCGCCACTTTAATATAAAACAAAAGCCGTGAGCGAGTGCCCATTGTATCCTATGTCGACTTGAGGAGCATTTAGACGACTATAAAGGATCTTAAACGGCTCACCGCGCAATGAGTGGGCCTCCGTGCCAAAATAATTGTTAGCCCCGCAATATGTGGCTCCAACCAGAATAATAAGAAGTTAGAATTCAATATTTCGTGTGGACTCTTCGCATGTGTCCTAAAACCTCTGTACTGACGACGAACATGTATGTAGCGAGTAGTGTCGTAGTAGTTTCCAAGTAGAAAACATACTAAACTTGTTCGTATGGATACAGGGAGAGATGATCGACCGCATTGAGTATCATGTAGAACACGCTGTGGACTATGTCCAAACTGCCACACAAGACACTAAGAAGGCCCTAAAATATCAGAGCAAAGCTCGACGGGTGAGTGATCATTTCAATGTGATTCATTATTTACTAATCTGTTTTTTGTTTTGTTTTTCCCTGTCCGTCTGTCCGACCGACCCATCCCCCCTCCCTCCGAACCTTGTTTTGTTTCGTTTTGGATGATTTGATTCGTTGAACCCTGCATTTTGTTAATGATGATACGGTGATTGGTTCACACTTGTGTTTGTGTTTTCATTCCTTCCATTTATGTATCTACACAATTTCGCTTTGTCTGTTGTGATCATACGGCTCTACTAAAATACGGTTGAAGTTGGCTTCTTTTACTGACCTTGTACTTGACTCTGTGTATCACTATTTTATAACTTCATTGGTGTGTGCGTAATTTGCCTTTTGTATATGGTGATATTTGTTATATAATAACTAATTAAAACTATAACTTTCCAAAGTTTACTAATATTTGGAACATGTTATTATGTAACAAGTGTTTGGTGTATCATAAATAATGGTTGTCATAAACTTACATTATAACATACCGTGCGTGCAATAACTAGGTTAACACGAATGTCATTTACATTGTAACACATGTGTCCGTTTGTGCTTATAGTATTAAAACAATAATTTACCTTCGTCTCTAGGATAATATACTAAACGGGTTTAATATGAATATGTCTCTCCTAACTATCTATTAACGTTTCACTCCAGCTCCGCTTTGGTCGGTTCCTGTAACACTATATTTACTATGGGGTTTTGTGTAAACCGTATGAACCAATCGCCCGTGGGCGTCGTTAGCCGCGGCCCCTCCCCTCCCGCGCCGTTAGCTTAGCACGAGCAGGGCGAGCTGGTGGACCGCATCGAGTACCACGTGACGCACGCCTCGGACTACGTGGACACCGGGCGCGGCCAGCTGCACCTGGCCGGGGAGTACGCCGCCAAGGCGCGGAAGGTAACCACCACCCTCCCCCCACCGGCCCGGCTCCTGCCACTTAACTACGTATCCTTACAACATTTCCACTACTAGGCGGTACTACGGGGTGAGGCGTAACTTAACAGTCCAAAATCTCAACAAAAACAATATTATTTCAGTCTCATATAACGGTGTATCGAATATTTAGTATTAGTACCATTTAAAAACATCTTGCCCATTTCAGAGGTGGTGACCTATGCACATAAACATGAAACTTAAAAACTGCATGGTATCGAATGCATGATGCATGGATTCTATTCAAGTTTCTTCTTCTTTTATCTTCAAAGTTTTGGAAAATTCCAAATTTCCAAAATAGTGATGAATGAGTCAATGGTAAAACGATTTTTGTTTTGGAATGATTGAAATAAATTAGACCAAAATTTTTTATGAAGGCGATAGGCACATCATAAATTAATATGGTCATTATTAAGAAATTTTTCGAATCATTTCGCTCTTGTCATAATCCATTTTTCAACTGACCAAAACTTTACAACTTACTGATTACTGTATAGTAGTGTATACGCCTTCTATAAATTTCAATTTAAATTAATTATCAGCACAATTAAAAATTGTTCGAAAGCTCAATTTCATTTTTGAAAGATCAGGTAATTTACATCATTATTATATAATATTTTGGACACACGTAATGCCAAATAAAAAGTGCAGCATTTTTTTTTATCGTAAAAACATACTTGACAAAAGTGTATCGACACACTAAACCTAGAAGTTTGTTTACCTTTGGTTTGGTAAACGATGTACATTTAGGAGGATGCATGTGATTGCACTCTGTATTGCTGGTGTAAGTCACTGCATGGTGATTTGAGTATGTTACGTCGTAACGAGCTTTCAATGTAACCCATCTTACTGTAATATACGTGAACAGGATGTACTGAAAACGATTGTATGTCCTGTTGAAACGTCAGTTTCTTTCGTTCCTTATTCAGAACTAGCAGTCAACCATCCATTCACATGTTACTTTTATATTACTGTGGATATAAACTTTGCGTAGTGACAATTCTGTATTAATATGTCAATAGCTAATAGGCCTCAAACAGTTATATAAGAGAACGATAGAAACTTTCATTGCACCACTAGTTCGCAGCTTACCTAAGTGTTTAGATGGCTGGTGTTGTGAACAAGGCCGTTTACAGGACATTTACTTTAAACAACCGTCTCTAGCCGTCATCATAAAGTGTGGTCAAGTCTAGAATTGTCTAGTATTCGGTCTTGTATGTCTTGGTGGTGGCATACCTGCACAGTTCAATGCTTTCGGTGATAAAAGGTGTTGGGTCATACATCTACTAGTAATTTATCAATTTTTGAGTCTTGTACTTGATAGATATTTCTCTAAGCTATATTTTTCAGATTTAAATCAACAAGTAAAGGATGGAATTTGCATGTTATTTATTCCGAAAAATTAGTTGAAGTATGCATCCAGCATCATGGCAGCTCAAGCCACGTAACAGTATCAGGCTATTAACAGTCTGTTATTATTTTACGAATTATAATAGCATTATGATTTTTTTTAATATAACCTATAAGCATGGATAATAATATTAATCTTAGTAATACCTTATACAACATTCATTAATCAACTAAAAGCATAATCGACCAGTTAGCACAGTTAAGTCAGTCAGTTAAATTATAGTATGTATTAAAAAAAACAGTCTAATTTAAACATCTTATTATGTAAGTAGATAAGTACATATCGGTCACAAGTAATATTCACCCCAACAGAATGTCGATTGTGCTTGAATGTTTTCATAGCAGCGATTTTATTTTGTTTTGTTTTCCTTATCATTGCAGAAAAAAATCTTCATCATAATATGCCTGTCTGTTACGCTGATTATATTAATAATAGTGCTCGCGATCGTGCTGAGTTAAACTTCGTGCGACGAGTACCGGTTTGAGACGTCCCCAGTCAGCCGCCATGGACTTAGTGTATGAAATCAGTTGGTTTGTGAGCACAAACATCTACCATTGATATTCGTCCGTATACCATTAAAATGAATGTAGAATGTAGCTACATTCAAACACAGCTGTATGTAATTGCTTGCGATTATTTTAATACAGATGTTGTTATACCGTCACTGCTCGATGCATGGAGCAATGTAGTCAATGCATTGTGTTTGAAAGATTTGCAAAAAGGCTGTATTATGATACTATTTGTTGCATATTAGGTGCAAGCGGGGCTTAGTACTAATTTTAAATGTAAGCTCATACAAGTTAACTGTTTTAATATAATCTACGTTCTTTAATAGTCTGCTCTCTATCGGATAGATGAACTTAACCTTTTATAAAACGCGGGAGCGAATGTTGTCTTAGGGCATGCTATGTCTAGACTCTAGACCCGGTGTCGAGAGTGTGTAAACTTGACAGAATCCTAAGTTTGTACTTAGTTGAAAAATCGTCCTAAGCCTTGCTTGACATCTAAAATGTCCCTTTACTACACGTACTTTATATTGAAATAACTTGAAAAGGCAACTAATATGTGGCAATTCTAATTTTAACGTTGTAAATGTTCTTATGTAACATTTTAGAAACCGCCAGACAAGTATTAATATCATGGTAAGCAAGGTTTACTTTGCCTTTTCAATAGTTATGATTTTATAACACAGCCTTTTTGTTGAATACTATATCAATGTATAAGTCGATAACCAAACATATTTTAATATGTATAATTAATTTGTTTTACCTTCATGGTAGAGTTCGAAGACAATATGTGTAAAGTGCAATAAGATAGATTGTGCTTTAGTGTGTAAGTTATTTAATATTAATATTAGCTTTACTGGTTTTACCAGGCTGTCTTATATCATTATTAAATATATAATTATAATGGCTGTATAAAAATTACTCAACTTTACGTTTATTAGTGAAAACATCACAATTTTTAAAAAGGGCACTTCCTTTTAATATTTCTCTTAAACTTTGATCTGCCCTTGTTTGCTGTTATTAACACAAAATATATAAGAAATATATTTATATATTTGATAGCTTTATGCGGTTTGTTAACTACTTATTAAAGTTTATTTAATACCGGTTGATGGTAATTATAACTTTTAGCTTTTTCCTATAACTATTTCGTCCCAAGTTTCTAGCAGTTTGTAATGTTTAAATAATGTTTATATCTTACATCAAACTCGTTAAAGTCATACAAGATTCTATGGAATAGTAGTTTAGTGGAAGTTATTTAGATGTTTCTTGTCATTACATAGTTAAACAAAGTAGATTCAAGAACAGCACGTAATTTTATTCCTCTATCAGTCAATAACTATCAAAGATAAAGTGACCAGTATTTTAATTAAGTTTAAGTTTCAATTTTCTTCCTTGTATTTCAGTTGGATCAGTGTTAAAACAGTTTATAAGTTCATAATATAATGTTGTTAGCACAAAAAAAACTTTAAAAGTCTGTATTTACAGTTAGGAGATTTATTAATTAATGTATTCACTATGTGGTGCAAAACATTGATTGGATTGTTACATTCAAATATTAATGCTATATTTATAGTTACATTGATTTGTGTTTGATCTGTATGTTATGTCCAGTGGTTAAAGACAATGAATTTGGCAACTGATTATCATTTTATTTGTATTACAATTATTGCATTTATTACTAGCATTTTAGTTACGTTTTCACAAATTAAACAGACTTCAATTACTTCGATATGTGTACTATGTATTATTTCGTTTGTTACATTTATAGCACAAATACGATAACTGTGATTAAACTTTAAATGTTCGTGTAGTTGAATGACAAAATAATAATATTCTAGCTTAACTTCGCCTAAATACTTCACGTCGACTTAGCTTGCGCACTTATTTATTTAATCGAAAGACTGTGAAATATAATTTAATGCCATTTTCATTATTATTGATGATTAATTACTTAATTATGTTGAGACCTTATTATTTCTTAAATATGTTTAAGTAGTTTAACGCACTTCCGACGAACGGTGTGTAACAAAGTTGTTTATTATTTCTATAATCATAAAACTACTCATGTTGTAAATATGTTTATAATTTCGAAAATTACATTTATATTTATTATTTCAATTTTATTTTTTATTTGACCTATGTATACTTATTTATAAGTGCAAGGCAAAAGACGCACCCACCTTAATGATAAAGTGAAGCCTATAACTTCATATTACAGTATTGTTTTGTCATAACCATGGTATAATGTGTAATAAGAGATTGACGTGGTCGGTCCGAGTGGTCCGCTCGGCCCGGTGTCAGGGAGACACGTTTAAAGCGTACTGTTGCATGCTCGCCACTCGCCACTCGACACTGGCCGCCTACAGAAGAAGATCATGATCCTAGTGTGCCTACTCATACTGGGCCTCGTCATCGTGGGCTACGTGTCCAGCTTGATTTGAGCGGGTCCCAGACGTACGTCCACCGCCAAATGCTCAAAGGTAACCCGTCGTGCGCGGCGAGCGGCGGGACTGCGCGCGGCGCCGCCAGGTCTGACTGGCCGCGCGCCGCAGTCCGCGCGCGCTCGCTGTCACCGCTAGCCACTAATGTGTGTTGTGTTTGTCCACTGTGCAGAAGAAGATAATGATTATGCTGTGTCTGCTCGTGCTCGGCCTCATTGCGACTGGCTACGTGTATAACACATTCTTCTAAACGGGTGAACGGGGGCAGGTTTGATGCGCAACATTTAACTGGACTTTATAGAACGCATCCCTAGTTAGTTTTAATATCGAGACTTGAGTAGATTTATTAATTAGTCGCCGATCACATCGATCGATCATTAAATTCGATTCAAAATTCAAGAAAGTATAATAGTCATATTGGGGTTTCAAATTTGCATGAGTCAGTTAGTATAATATTCGACTAGGATAAACATCGCATAGAATGTAAATTATTTTGCTACTAGGTATAAACCTTGATATTTGCTGTAAGTTAGTAATGCTATTAGCTCAGGATATAAAGTATGAAACATATTATTTAGGATAGATACATTATATTCTACAATCAAAAGTAAACATCACTCACATTTTTATACTTAGATATATTAAAACTATTACTCGACATTATTCGACCGCCATATATTCCATTGCCATCGATTGCTTAAACAGGCCTTCTTATGGACCGCCGAAGTTAAACCGCTTCTCATCTTGTTGGTATAGCGAGTCGTCTTCTTACACCCGAAGAATGAGGGGCACGAACCGCACATTGCCACGAATCGCACAAAGCACTCTCTTTCCAATTTTCTTCCATTAAAGTTCCTGAAATTGCCTGAACGCTTATTTCATTTATAATATGTAATTAAACGTACCTATTTAATATTTATATTTTACAATCTTTGCACTTGTCTATATTTTCGCACCTTTTATGATTTTAATGTTATTTTCTCCTACTATTAATTAAAGGTTTTTTTATTCTAATTCTATTTATTTATCTAACTATTAGGTGATATACTACTTACCCAAATCTTGTATTAATTTTGGTGTTGATAAGGTGCTAGCTAACAGAAGTAGTACCTATCGAGATAAGTAGGTGGATTATAACACTAAAAAAACTTCGCCTTGTCTACATATAAATTAGTAGTCGTGTTCAGAATTGCTACAAAACGCGTTGCGACGAAATGCTACATTATTTAGCATATTGTTTAATGCTATAATATAGCATTTCGTTGAAAAACGGACAACGCATGTAGAGTTCGTTCGGCGTTCTAACGAAACGCTGTGATAGATGATGGCGTTGTATATTCATATCTAATAAATAAACGCGGTTCAATTCCAGGCATTCTCTTAAAATATAACAAACAGCCTTCCAAACCAGTCACAAACAACGATACAATAACCGTTCACTACAATCGCTGAACTTCTGAACGAACTAGACTAAGAAATCCTTAATAATTAATTTCTTAACTTTATATAGTTACATGAAAGGTTCCAGATATAGCAGGGATGATAAGTTTTTTATACCTACCTACACAAAAATACTAAAAACACGCTAGTTTACACGATTAGAAGGCACACATTCGGTGTTATAAAATTATTTAGTATAAATAAAGGAACCTACAATAAGCGACTGCTTAGGAGTGCTTTGAGACTTTGAAGGAATTTATAAAAAAAATCTACTTATGCGTGAGAAGTCTGTTTATTTGTTTATCTTAATCGCCTTCCCTTGTAGTCGAAAATTGTAAGTCAAAGCTTTGTTCATGTAATCTACTCGCAGCCACTATATTTAATAATCAAGACAAACTTTACAAAATATTATTATTGACGAATGGGCAAGATAATCATCTATGACCATTTTGAACAGTGTGCTGCTGTTTAGTTGACAAAATTTAATATTATTTTTGTAAGGTTTATACGTATTAAATTTTAATACGTCTTTAAATTTACAGGACCGTCATGCAAAGGAAAATCGTCGCGCATATTTCGGTGCCTGCATCCCGCCTGGCAACAATCTACATTCTGCAACGGAGCGAATCATCAACACTTATAAAACACCTCTTATTTGTTGTTAGAAGTTCGTCTGTAAGATTCAAACTATATTCAATTACTTATCATCTGAGATATATATTATAGGAGCAAATGTTGGATACACGATATCAACATAGCTAACAATTACTGGCCGTAACCATATCATAACCGCTGGCTCTAATATCGATTTTCATAGCGATCACATAAAACAATAAATATTATTTATAAATAATAAAATAATCATAATAATTTAGTGCGCAATAATCAATGAATATACATAATGTTAGTTATGACGTACATTATATAATTAGTATCTACACGCATAACAGCATTTAGATTCTTATAAATCATGGTTTCCACTTCAATATTCCTTACTTACTACCAATAATATCTATATATATTGAAAGTATCAACATATTGGCCAGTGTAGTTTGGAAAAAATATTAAACTCAAGTTTTTATAATTGTCCCCGTATGGTTGCTTAGACGCAATCATGTGGGTTTAGTTTGTATGCATAAGTAAAGTGATACAAAGATTTGACAGATGCTAACCTCTTTTATGTAAACAGTAAGTCTCAATAAATAATTTCTGTTTAATCGTGAATAGTTTAACCACGTTGATAGGTTAGAGGAAATGGTGGAAGGGAACGCCCGTACACCCTCTAGGATCTGGCAGCGTGCTAGACTTGCTAGTGTTTGGCGGGCATCAGTATTTGGAGAGTGTGCGGGTAGGTGCGATAACGTTAGGTTCTACCTCACCATTAGACGAAAGCCTCGCGTGGCGCGGACAGAGCGGCGCCGCCGGGCCCAAGTCCGCGCCGAGCGTGCGGCGGCGCGTGACGTCACGCGGCCGCGGCGCACGCAGCATATCGCGCCGGCGTGCCGTCGCCGTAGCAATAATAAAGTTCGATTACAATTGTAAAATTGTTTAAAACTTTCGAATGTGTGATAGTAGATGCAGTTGTTGTTTAGTTAACTTTATAATAATAATGAATTGTTATTGTGAATGTAACTTTTAATAAACAGTAAGAGTACTTTGAACTTTCAGAATATTAAATAGTATAAACGACTCATTAAAACTTTTGGCGCTTTTTGATCAAATTTATAGTTGAGTGATTATAAATTTTAATTTGATACCTTTTAAGATGCTCTTCGTTGTACAGTAATACATAATGTAGCCGTTTTAGCTAGGGTAACTTTTTTAATAAATTTGAAGTACAGTCTTCAGCAATATAAGAATAGTTATTAAAGCAGTATTTTCCGTTTATCATAATGTATTTGTAGAGTCACTCGAAAATTTAAGCACCAACATGTATTAGCAGTTTCCTGTAAGAAAATAACGTTATAATTGAACGATTGTCGCGAATGATTATAATGTAGTCGTGTAATATCGCATATTGTTATAACGTGTCGAGGAGACGCGCCCGAGTGGATAACGGCACTAAGTAACCCCAGCGCGAATCGCCGACATGTACAGTGCTGTCCCCGGCTCGAGCGCGCGCCGTCCTAGACTGCAATTGAATATTTAAGAACATGAAGCAATGTTAATTTTAACATTTATAGCATAATTAGAGTTTTTATCCTTAAGAGTAGGATTTCATCTAGTTGCCTTCGTAACAGTAGAGAAATTAGGTGATACCTTTTCTCTGAGTAGCTTCATTATAAAGTCATGGAGGTCAGCCGCGTTTCTCTAGCCAGTCAATTGTGTCGCTTGTCTTCCCGCGGCGGGCAGCTCGCCCCGCTCCGCCCGCGCCGCTGCCGCGTCCGACGTCGTGCTGACACTAGCTAGTTGCATCTAACCGCATCGTATCTCTAGGCTAAGTATCGTATTAAAATGGTCTCGAAGCGAGGCCGCGTACCTGACACCAATGTAACGTTAATGGTAGTGATCCTGTGTGCGCCTGCGCAGCACCGCCCTCTGGGAACATCGCACAAGTGACCCGCGCTCCCGCGCTCGGAGCGCGAAGCGTTTCGTACGCGGTGGCGACCTTATCTTAGCACCCCACCCGCGCCCGCTGCGGAGCGCTTCGCATCCAATCCTAATAATATGTATAATATAAATCGTTAGAGTAGGTATAACCGAACTTCTAGTCAGCTTTTAATAATCTCTATTATTCTAATAATATCAATCGTAATATTGCAATTGTATCTTCTGTTACTAGTGTACATATAAGTGATGTTCTCGTGTTCAAGTACAGGCTGCGGGCGGCCGCGTACGCACGTAGCGCGTGACGCGGGCCGGCCGTATGATCTAACAAATCTCAATATTATCGTAAAGCATAGATATTTTCATAATCAATAGTATGCATATTGTTGATTGGATTGCTAATTTTGTATAAGTACGTACACAATTAGTATAGTTTATATACTTATGTGTCAATTCTCATAGCGTTTTATTACATAACAGACGATAGCTAGTAAGTGTTAAAAGTAATCCAAAAATGGTTGCAGTGCTGTTTAATAAGCTAGTTCAACAATCTTATGTTATTAATATATTTAAATGATGTTGGATTATACTCGTATTCTTCACTCTTAAATGTGTATGTAATTGTATCACAGTTAAATAACAGTATTTAAACAAAACACATAATATTGAATATAATTCATGAAAACCCTTAGCTCTGTTAATATATTAAAATATATCACTTCACGGATCAAAGTAACCCTTTGTAAGAATTTGTGAAACAACGAACATATAAAATGTAGTTTTAAGATCCCAATGATGGAAGCTATAAGTACATGACTTTGAAACACATTTACTAACGCCTCGAGTCTTTAACAATTTTTCCCTAATAGTTAACTAATGTTACTTATTTAACGACAAATTTGTATAATCGTCTGTGTCATGTGGATATTCTTCCTGAAAATCATTAGATATTCAAATAAATTGTTAAGTAGGTACCTGTCTTATAAAGCGTCTACCGGCAAGAACTGGCTAAGCGAAGTAGGTAACAAGTTAGTTACGAACCCATCAGTTCAGCTAACGTAATTAAGTATTATCACTTATCACTAACATTGTATACTTAACGTGTAATGAACATTGAGACTCATGATTCGCTTATAATCATGCAAGCAATGCCACTTCACTTCGTGCACGAGACGAAAAGCTATGATTTTAGTGCAATACTTATTTGCTGCCGGTAGCTTGATGAGAGGTACCTACATAGATCATGATGCGGATCAACACCAGCCTCTGTAATGGGGTACTCAACCTAATGTTCTACTTTATATTGTTTATCAGTAGGGTCGCTAGACTTCAATTTGTAGTTAAATGTTCGTATCAATAAATTCCACAATTGTGCTTTATTCTTTCCGACTCTTTAATGTTGCTTGGCGTTGAATGATGTGAAACATTATTATAATATTGTATTAGAGTTTATAATTTATTTTAAATCATGTTATTTTACATAATTTAGTTTAGACAAAAATGTTAAAATAGTTTAGTGCCGTTTTACGGATGTTTCTTGTACCTGTATAAGTATTTCAGAATTTATATTAAAGTTGTATTCCCTATGTCAAAATTGTCTTATAATCTTCTTGTAAAGGAACACTGAATACCTACCTACAAACATTGTTACAATAATATATTGTATTACAAATAACAGTAAGATTCTGGACACGTGTAAAATTCAAGTTAGATTGGTTTTATAGTCATATTATATTCTGTATGTAGGTTATCAATCTGAAATTCTCTCATAATTAATAAATAAACGGTGTTTTCTGCTGTATATGCGGTTTTATTGTATCAAGTCGGGCGATTTAATAAATAATAAGAAAACTTAAATGGTAGTTCACATGAGACTTGGCTTCAATAAGGTTATTGCTAATTGCTGACAAATGAGCAAATCTTATTACAGCCAAGCCAGTTATCTCCAGTGTTAGCGCCACAACCACCCTTTAATAATAATGATTAATATAATGTATATTGATTTGATTTTAGTTTATGTTTTGCCATCTGCACCTACCGGTTGCCCGCAACTCTAGCGATATTGTCGGTTCACCTGGTGGGTGGCCTGGAAGGTTAAGGACATCAGGTGCTTATGGAATATATATGTACAGAGCCCTTAGTGTACGAGTACAGCTCGTAGTTAACTGGTGTTATTTTTTTGTTTCTACACTTTGTTAGTTTTACAAAAAGAACTCAAAAAGTAGAAGATATACGTGAAAATAATTCTATTTTAGTTGTAAGTAAAGTCTGGCTTTATTATGTCACAACTTTTTCACACAGCGATTAAAATACATAAAAAATCCTTTCAAATGATCCCATGTTGTTATTGGGTCCTAGACCAGCCTCTATACATTTTTGCCCGTCCTCCTTAGCAGATTATAAGAATTCAATCGAAAAATAGCATACGCTATTTATTGCTCAAGGTGTGCAGCTACTTACTGCTCAGGGTGTGCAGCTATTTACAATGGGCATCCCTACAACTGTCAATGTCAAATTGTATTATCTGTCAATGTCAGATCGAATCGAATCCAACAAACTCAGAGATCGCAAGGCAAAATTATTTACAAATATATTGTTTTAATAACGTCAATAATATTGAAATAAATTTAATATAAAAAATGAACGCACCACCCACATTCGAATCATTTCTTCTTTATGATGGGGAGAAAAAGTAAGTACTTGACCCCACGCTAACTTTCGAACTTAAATGTTTACATGAAACTTTCAAAAGTGTTTTTAACTTTTAGGGTACAAAAAGAAGAAGACACTAAAGTGACTAATGCTGCTATATTTACAGTGAACAAAGAGGATCACACTCTTGGAAACATGATTAGGCAGTATGTTTTTACTTTTGGTACATTGCTATTGGTTGATGTGATTCCATGGCTTGTTTATTTTGCCGTGTGTGTATTTTGCAGCCAACTTCTAAAAGACCCGAAAGTACTGTTCGCTGGGTACAAGGTGCCACATCCCCTGGAGCACAAGTTTGTGCTGCGCATCCAGACAACTTCAGATTACACTCCTCAAGAGGCTTTCATGAATGCTATCACTGACCTAACCTCTGAACTGTCGCTTTTTGAGGAGAGATTTAAGGTACCTAAACTTTTTCATACTTTTGCTTCTGTCAGATTATAGAAATAATGGTTAAACCCATGTTAACTTAATTCTTTGTGCAAGTAACATACATTATGTACAGAACCAGGTCATAACTTTTTATTTAAAACAATATGTTGATGCTCCACGCTAGATAAGCCAAGATCAGATAATTCAATTGGCTCTGTATCTAACCTCTTCGACTACTGCATTCCATTTTTTATTCTAGTGTAGGACAAAGGTAATAAGACGGTTTAGTTAGGCACATCTCTTGCTATAATTCTCTAATTGGGTCAGTTTTACTAAAATGATTAGGTACTGTTAATACTAATCACTTTTATATATTTTTTAGGAAGCCATAAAGGAGAAGAAAGAAGGATTGGACTAAATAACTTTAATAACTAAGCTCTAGTTTTATTGATACTATTTTAAGTAATAATTATGATTTAATAAATGAATATTATTCATACCTACATATTTTATTATTCTGAGTTTGACACAGAAACCGCAATGACCAAATATGTTCTTGATCATTGTGTGTTCATTTACACATAAGAAACAATCTTGTAGCAGGCCAGTTTATTATGATTATTATCTAATACTGACTAAACTTTATGCCTAATGAATTGGGATAGGCTCGCCTAAGCGTGGTAATGGAAATAACTGGCAAAATGTGGGTTCAAAAGAACATACCATTGCCTGCCTCTTCAGAAAATACTAACATGTCCAAGTCCAAGTAGCAGTCCATTAAAACTATATAATATTTGACATTAGGATCTGGTTTAAAAAAAAACTGCAAGTAATTTTAAATCAATTTATTGTTATAAAAACTGTTATATTTTGGTGTTCATTTAATTATATTATAAATTAAATTAAAATAGGTTGCAATAGAGTTGTAGAATCATGATTGTGATGTTTGACCAATTTGTGCAATAAAAAACAGTTTCTCAGTATGCATTATGACCAGAAAATGCATACGAAAAATGTATAACCATTCACCTAATTATGAAGAATATAACATGCAATGATTCTCTTATTATTAAAAAAGATCAAGGATAGGTACTTATTTACAAACATTTGCCTAAGATATTAACTATAAAACAACTGATACCATACCAATGGTAAACAATAATAAATAATACCCAACTAAAACGAGTAACAACAATAACGGTAACATTAAAACTAATTCGTCAATAAATAGGCAAATTAGAAGGTTTCCTCCTCATCACAGTTCTCCGTCGTGTGGCCAAATACTGCAACAAAAAAGTAAATTTAGAATTATTTTAATGTTGTTAATTGTTATCAATGACTAAACCTCGTTCAGTCTAGTCTTGTACACAGTGTAAGCTAGCTCATAAGTCTTAATTTTCATAAATTGTTGACACAAGGTAAGTATTTACTATTTTTTTCTATTGTATCGTGAGATAGTGCGTTTAATCAGAAAAAATATTTACAGAACATAATAATGTGCAATAGGATCGTCAGTCTAATCACAAAATCAATTGTAAATTAATGTTTTTTTTACAGATACATTGATATTTATCAGAATCGCGGTCTTGTATAATGTGTATATGAGGGATGTGTTACCTTCACAAATATCGCAGTAGGGCCTGGGCGCCGAGGCGGTACGGCGCGGCGTCGGCGGCGCTGGCGCGTCCTCGCCGGCCTGTTTTGGGCAGTCCTCGGTGTCGTGCGCGTCAAACACGTCGCAGATGTCGCAGAACAACCGCGGAGCCACCGCGCGCACCTTGCGACCGTTGCTGTAGGGGACAGTCACAACATAAGCCAATATGTCAACTTATCACGATTTCACAAGTCAATCGTAGATTCGTCGAGGAATTTTGTTACGAATTCAAGCCGAATTTCTATAAGATGTTTATGAAGTCTAAACTGTCTACCACTAGCTTTATATTTGCATCGATTTTTTATAACTGTTTACTTCAATACTATGACAACTTACAAAAGGGGTTCGCTGGCGACTGTACCACCTTCGAGCGCCTGAACCCTCGCCATCAGCTGCTCATTCTTGCGTTGCATGTCCACGATCACAGAGTTGAGGAAACTTACTTGGCCGTCGATCATTTCTTTGTCATCCATAGTCCTATAAAACGACAAACAAAGAACTTTCAATAATATAACGGAATTGTATGAAAGAGTAGTAAGTAAGAAGTAAATTGAATTGTAGGGCCAACTATTTATTAATAAATCTGATGAAGGAGGAAGAACCAACGTTGACTTTATAAACATCTACGTAGTTAATGCCTGTACGTGTTGGTAACCCACAGGGCTATAAAAGATGAGAATGACCGAATGATGTATGTCCATGTTATGATTTCGTCTGACATCACCATATTTTTTTGCTCAAACTAACATAAAAAGTAAAAATTTCACATCTATGACTTACTTTTCTGTTGCAGTGTCACCTTGTCCCAAAACACCCATACCGCTGTTGGCATTATTATCTCGTACTTCTTTACCCTTCACTACTATTTCCTTTTGCAATAGGAGCTTTTCTCGTTCCGCTATTTCAACTTTAGCTTTCTGATTCTGAAAGAGAGAAAGAACGATATATACTTCGTTATCGCTGTGATATTTTTTTTTTGTATTTTTCATTCCTTTACTTACTTTGACTTCCTCTTGTAATTTGCCTATTAACTCTTCCTTATGCCTTAAGTCTTTAAGTTTATTTTCTATATCCGCTTTAAGATTCTTGACTAATGTTTCGCTCTTAGCTACAGTATCCGCGGTAGACTGCTTAGCTACTTGTAGTTCTACTGTTAATTTCTCAAGCTGCTTATCTTTTTCTACGTCACTACTCTGCTGAACCGCTACTAATTCCAATCTTTGCGTCAATTCTAATATTTTTTTCTCCGATTCTGTCAATTTAAGTTGCAATTGATTTTGATTTTCTATTTCAGCTGCCACTTTGTCTTTAGATTCTTTTAGCTCTTTGTCATACTCATTTAATGTATTCTTAAGCTCGTGTCTTGAACGCTTACTTTCCTTTTTATATTCATCAAACTGTGCTTGTAATTGTTTATTTAAGTCTTCGTAGTTAACTTTTTGTGCTTCATTGATGTTAGTCAACTGTTTAATATCCTGCTCAGATTTATCTACGATTTTCTGTAATTCTGTAAGTTTTTCCTTCGACTGTCTCAGTTCTTCAAGTTCTTTATCCTTCTCACCTATTTGACTTTGTAATGTTTTCGTAGTATTGTTAAGAGATTCTAATTCACTTTTATAAGTTTCATTCAATTTGTTGTTTTCAATTTGAAGTTTTGAAACCAGTTGTTGAGTTTCATTAGAATCTAATTTTATAGCATCACTCATCTTAGTAATCTGTGTCTCTTTTTCTTTGATAACGACATCCTTATTAGATATTTCTTGCTTTAGTTGAGCTACATCTGATTCTAGTTTGGATAATTTCTGTATTTCAGTCTCATTTTTCTCGCTAAGAGATTTCAGTAAATTTTCTTTGTCTTCTAAAGATTTCTTTAGTTCGTTATTAGCATTTAGGTTTTCGTTTAATTTAGAAACAGCGTCTTCGTAGGTTTGTTTTAAATTTGTTAATTCTGATAATGTTTCGGTATATTTCGATTCAAATGCAGATTTTTCTTGAACTAAAGTAGACATTTCCTTTTTCAATATCTCTAACTGAGCCAGCTGTTCTTTTAATACTGTTTCTTCAGCCGAAGAATTGGCAATGAGGCTTTCATATTTCTGTTTCAGTGTGGATGTTTCTAAGGCAGCTGCATTCAGTTTTTCTTCTAATTGTTTTTTACTGTCAGTAACTTTATTAAGTTCTTCATTGACTTGTGCAATTTGGCGATCTTTTTCCGTAACAATTTCTACATTCGATTTTAAATCAACTTCAAGCATTTCTAATTTTAATGTGAGATCTTTTACATTGTTTTGCTTTTCTTCCAACAGTTGTAATACACGGCTTTCTTCCGCTTTAGACTTACTAACATCCTCGGTGACGTTAGCCAAATTACTTTGTAATTGCGATATTTCTTTTTCATATTGGGATTTTTGATTATTTATTTGGGATGTCATATCATCAAGTATTTTTTGCAGACTATCTTCATGTTTTCTAGCTTCCTCGAGTTTATTATTCAGATCGTTCTGGGCTTCTGTCAACTGGTCCACTTTTTCCATGAGCTTAACTTCTGATGTAGCGCCATCTGCTTTTAATATTGATATTTCCTCTTTATACCTGTCTATGTCAACTTCAAGTTTTTTACAAATGGATTCGTGTTCACTATTCTGTTCTTGTTCCTTTAGTTTGAGCGCTTCTATCTCCTTCTTTAATATCGAATTCTCGTCAAGAAGAGTATCGTTATTAGTTTGGAGAGCCCTCAAACGATTCATTATTTCAGTGCATTGCGACTCTAATTCTTTGATTTTGTTGTCTGCTTCTTTGAGCTTTTCTACGTTATCATTGACTGATTCTACTAACTGACCACGTTCAACAGAGAAGTCTTCTTGTATTTTGAATAATTTTTGTTTTAATTCTTGTTCTGCTCTTGCATGATTGTTAACAACCTCTCTATGCTTGTCCTTCAATTCTTGCACTTCCTTTTCGGACTCTTTCAGATGTTGCGACAATTTATTGAATTGCTCATTGGAATCAGTTGTCTGACCTGTCAGATTCATGTATTCTGATTCAATCTTTTCCTTTGCTTTCTCTAGCTCAGCACACTTCTCATTTGCACTATCAAATTGACGTTTGTGTTCGCTAACTTCCAATTCTAACGCTGAGATCTTTGCTTTAAGATCGTTATTATTTGATGTTAAGTCATTGATGGATTGTTTAAGTTTCGCATTCTCTTCTTTTAACAGTTTTAACTCGTCGACGTTGATTATGAACTGAGAGTTCAGGGCTTCAAACTCTACTTTACTTTGATCTAAAGTTTGTTTGTGGCTTTCAATCTCTTTCATAAGTTGTTCAATTTTAGTGTTACGGTCATCTATTTCTTTTTTATGCTCTTCAGCTATTTTGCTGTGCTTTATATTGAAATTAGCAGTAACTTGCTCATAATCGTCTTTGAGTTTTATTATTTCCTTATCTCGTTCGTGGATAGTCTGTTTGTATTCGCTCACTAGTTTTTCGGAGGAATTTGTAGACGTGCTTAACTCTGCGAGCAGTTTTTCGTACTCTTTAGTCTTCGCGGACAGACTTTGTCGCAGTCCTAACATTTCTGTGTTGTTCTTCTCGTGTTGTTGCGAGACTTCATTCAACAGCGTTTCATACTCATTGACTTTGTTATTGTATTCTTCTTTCACTCGACCCATTTCATCTTGTAGTGATTTGAATACTGTTTCGTGTTTTCTCTTTGAGTCTTCTAGTTGTTCAAGGTCTAATATCTTTGCACTTAGTTCCATTTTAAGCTTTGTGATTTCTTTGTTTAGATTTACTTCATGTTCTTTGCTCACACCAATTACTGAAAAACAAAATGTCAGTTATCAGTTAGCATGTTACCATAACTAACCGCGTTAGAGTATATGAATATTTACTTGGTTATCCTAAAAACAGTTTAGTTTATTTATGTTGGCCATTAAAATGAAACGTTTGCATTAAAATAATTAAATATAGAACATACCTTTATTTAATTCTAGAGTTTTATCATCAACAGTAGCTTGCAGCTGGGTCAATTTAGTATTTAAGTCTATGATCATTTGGCTATTTTCCTTGTTCAATCTTTCTAAGTTCTGTTTTTCTGTCTCTAACTTCGATTCAGCTAGTTGCAGCTTAGCAGTCAATACTGATACTTGTGTTTCGTACTCAGTCTGTGCGATCGCCATCTTAGTTTTGGCTTCGTTAAGAGCTTTTTCAGAATCAGTCTTAAGCCGAGCCAGTTCTTCCGACATACTTTTGCCAAGTGAATCTTTTTCGCTTTCTTTTTCTTTAAGGAGAGCGTAAGCTTCATCTAATAGTTTCTGCAGCTCGGACGACAAAGCTGGAATGAGATTGAATAGATCATTATTGACATTACCTACATGAATCGAATAAATGACTTTATATGAATGCGTTGCTTTTCAGTGGGAAAATTATATGCCTATGTCGACGGTACTGAGTCATATAGTTTGAGCCAAGTATATGGCGACATCAGAGGCGTCCTGGTTGGTCCTGGCGATCCAGGCTTACTGGAGTTACAAACAGCAGTGGACAGCTTTTCCCAGAACGAAATTTCTCCACTTTGCCTACGTGGGCACACAATTATTGGAGATTCAATTAGGGCGGGTTAAGACTTAGACGTAATGTGGATGCTTCTTCTTATCGTATGGTTGATAAACAACTTGGTGTCAGAGTTTTAACCGCCTATAGGCCTCTGACATGGCTTTACACACCGCTGAAAAATCTCTCAGGAAGGCTGAAGTATGCACAGGTTTAGAGGCATGGTACTAACTGTGCGCTGCATTGAGTTCCTCCCGGTGCTGGTCGAGCGCGGCGGCGGTGTCTGCGGCCCGCTGGTCCTCCAGCATGCGCAGGGCGGCGGCCGTGGCCTCCACGCGCGCCGCCTGCAGCTCGCTGTCCGCCTCCAGCTCGCGGATGCGGTGCTCGCGGGCTGCCTTCTCTTGCTGAATGTATGTCAATCGCATTGTTAACAATATATTCGAGATAACAGAATATGATCGTGAGGGAACATTGCATGTACTGACTGAAGAATTGAATTAGGACTGGGACTGGATTGGTAGTTAGATTAAGTCTTTGAACGCCACACAGGTCATAGTTTACCCGCGAACAATAAAATTGTGTCTGCGGCATGGCAGTCAGTGTTAGTAATTTTTTTTTGAAGATTGCGAATTTCATTAACATTTAAACAGTTAAGTAATTATGTATAAACATACCTCCATTGCTTCCTTATATTTCTGAAACAAAAATATTCAATATAAATAAAAATTTCTCCAGTACTTTTCGCAGAGAGCTATTGTTTTCGATTTTTCGTTTAAAAGTAAACATTTTAAGACTAAGAGCATAACTCACATTATAATCTTCTCTATTAATATTCTCCTCTTCATTTCTGAACATGAGGTCTTCCACTTTCTGCCTCTCATCCTCCAATTGTTTGTTGATCTTGTCCAACTCCGCCTTTAACTTACTGTTTTCTGAAGTCGCCTGAAATATGATATAACAGTATTTAATAAACAGGTTGGTATATAAGATAAAAATATCTATTCTTCTTACACTTAAATTAAAACCAGAGACGATAAATGAAATAGAATTATATCATCCGGAATTTCATAAGTTCCGACTACAATAAATTACAAACAGATAGAGCTGTCAAAAACATTTCAGTGGATGTAGCAAGAGCAGACCAGAACCGTACATCAAAGGACGTAAATATATAGCGGGCTTCAAGCCATAGGGTCGTATATGCAGTTCCTCTAGTATTGCTTATACGCTCCTATGGCCTTATAGGCTCTGCCCTTAAGCCCGCGATATGAAAATAGCGTGCCGACTACATACTCTACTTTCACAGTAAGTAGTTGTATCAAAGGCATTATCTAAACGTTTCTTCAAAGGAGCTCCGTTAAAGGTACTATGAATGGAAAGTGTAACGGAGATACAGACAGCATCATAAGTAGCCTCATCAAAATCAGTGGCATTTGTGTCTTACACGACGATTTGAGTAGCTTAACAATTTCAGAATAAAATAAACATATATAAATTGGATAATATAAGTTTTAATGATTTTATCAAGCATCAAAATTGTTCTTTTGCTGCTAACTGTACCTACCGACTACTGTTTTTTTTAAATCAAAGTTAAAGGGCAATACAATATTGGTTTAGGGTTTTCCATCCGAAGGCCGCATAATAAAAAGTCACAAGTGTGTCTTCTCACAGTTTATTGATCTCGGCAAAACCCGTCTGTTTTAATAGCGTTCTTGTTTCTGAGTTTATATTCTTGTTATTTAAGTCATTGTTATTTTTAAATATATTTTAAGAATGCTATGCTAAGAAACTATTTATTTGTGACAATAACATAACATAGTAACCGGTGAAATGTGGGTTCCTTTTAAGTACACCTCTGCCTACCATTGCGAAGGCATAGACTAAGATGTTTTATCTCAATGGTTTAAGTAATGTTGGATGATAATGAGGTTATACCTGTGTGGCCTCTTTCTTGAGTTGTGACAGTGCGCTCTCCGCGCGGTCCGCTTGTAAAGATATCTTGGCCATCTCCGCACGTTCCAGCTCTCTCTCCCGCATCAACCGTTCCAAATGCTGCTGTTTCTCTCGAAGGAGCTCCTGTTATAACACTTAGTAGTCATTATTGTGCCCAGTAAACACTAAAATCAAGTGGTAACTAAGTACTTAATATGCTCTATGTAACAAAAAGTAAAAATCTTTCTACATCTAAACAACTTTTCAAATAAGTATTTTGAACTTGAGATCATGTTCCGCAATACAGTTATACATTTAGATACCTGATTAAATAACAATGTTATATTTACCGCAAATTATACTAATAATTAACCGTCCAAATTAGGCATGTAAAGACCAGTAGGTGTGACCTGTGGTAGATAAAGACCTGTACCTAAATATAGATATTAAATTAAATACGTAATACAGCAATTAGGTGTGAAGCTTGGTAGCAATATATTTCTTCGGCGAATGCTTCTAGCGATGCGGCGATGGCTGGTTGCTGATGAATTCTTCTAGGAGTTCTTGCCATTGAGATTGAAGTGACGTCGAAAAACTTTGACGAGGGAACTGACTATTAGCACTACAGTTGTCACTAAGAAAAATATAAACACATGGCGATGTGTTCGGATATAAGCGAGCGTATAAGTTATTACCGCCAGGATGCATGCATCTCAAATTGACGATGTTTTCCTTCACTGAAAATAAAGCACGCGACTTGAAACGACACCGCATCGCATAAAATTGCAGCACGCTTGCTCAGCTCGTTCAGTTTAGTATTATAGCATGAAATCGTTTTACACACTAGTACCTAATAAAAAGTACTCCACATAAAATTCAACGATAAAACGAGATGTAAATCTAAGCACAAGCATACCAAACGATAATTCTAGTAAGTCTAGGTAGAAACACAAAACTGTAACTACGTATAGGTAGACACAGATACAATTGTCTGGAGGAAAAGGGAGCGTCCCCAACTCCCTATCGTACGCACAATGCCTTCGGGGTGCAATATCTAATTTTCCACTCCATATCGTATCTCCGGGCTTCATCGTAATAACGGAAAACAATTTTTACTTAGGTAGAAGATACTGTATAGTGTATACCTATAGGTAGGTTGTTTTAATACCTACTTATATGTTGTAATATATCTTGGAATATAGGTATGTATTTAAACATTTTAACGATTCTCAAATTCATAGTGCATTACTGCACCACTCGACCTTTTTTTGTTTGATACTTAATTCAGAAGTAGGTATTGGGTAGAAGTAGGACTGCCCCCTTACTCTTAAAACAGGAAAGTTAACGATGTGGAAGCGAGACGCCGCATTACAATGCACGTAGCAGCATCTCGCTTCCACATCGTAAACTGTCCTGTTTTAAGAGTTCATGGTAATGGGGCTGTACTTATTAATTTCAACCTCAAGCATGATTTCGATTGACCCTCCATGCAAACTTTAACAAGCTACCAATTAACCAAGTCTTTCGCTATCAAAAAGTAGTCATGCACTTATCATATACCTATATTTGTGAGCAGTTATCGAACTAAAAGAATACCTAACAATAAAATGCACTTATTGGTAATTCACTTGAAGATAAACTTATCTTGTTTTGGAGCTACAGCGTAGGTATTATGAGTAAGTTCATAACAAGCGAACAAAACGAGGAGCGGCCTTGACGACGATACATTTAATTATCACATTACGTATTCGTAAGCGCTGAAATATAAGCATAGATAAGCATGCCAGACGCATTCATGGACCATTTACCATTGATCGCCCGTAGCGACTGGCAGCGCAGCGGGTACGGGCATTGCCATCTTGCTACCCTCCCCAAATATTGAAATTGGCCCAAACCAAACAGAAACCTAACCAAATTTAGTGCTATCTAAACTTATACTGAATCGTTCTCCATCAAGTTGCCGTCATTCGTTCCATGTCAAGTCGTAGCCAAATAGATTATCATTTGTTTCATAACCTAATTTAGCCAACTTGCTAAGTAATACCTACAAGCACGCAGGTATTCTAGAATAATGTACAATTGCGTCAGTCCCTACCAAGGTCTGTGAGGTGTTAGGTATTCTCCAGGCGCTGTGGGTGACGGCTATCTGGCATGACCTAACGTCACGTAGGCAGCATGTAGTCATGTGTCCACTATAATATGTATTAATGACTGTAATTTATGAGTCTATCATTTACTAAAATAGTATTCATGTTATTTCTCTGCGGATGCTATTAATGTGTGCGACTGGCCGAGCGAAAATTTTAAATGATTGAGACTAGAGATAGGTCATATGTCTGTCTTGACATAATACTGGGTACTCTTATCTTTTAGATGCCTGATTCTAAATATGGGAAACGCCCGCATGGGAGAGACGAGTTATCGATTTAGGATGTGTAAACGGTTGGCAGTTGGCACTCCGACGTCTGGAAACGACTTCGCAATTTCCGATTATGAGCTTGTAGACTGCCGCCAATACTATCGCTGTACGTATGGTCACTAGCAAGAGCTATGTCTGCCAGCATTACTTGAATTAGCTTTTTAGGTTGTTCTACAAAAATAAATAATTGGTAAGCAGAAAATGCTCATTCCTTAAATACTGATGTTAATAACAGAGAGTAAAATATAAGATTTGTTTATCTACTCTGATCAAAGACCTTATTACGGTGCCTAAAATAAACATTACCTACTCCAGGGCCTAAAATTTGCCAATTACCTAAAATGTTAATTAGGCATTCGAATTCCATTATTTATAGTCCCCGGTAAAGTTAAATGATGAGATATTTACTAGGATATATGTGTACCCGCATCAAATTAGTTACCAAGTCACAGATAACTCCGGTACGAAGGTCGTTCAGTCCCTGGAGCGAGATTTGTTATATTAGGGCCCGTAATGAATTCAGCCCCTAGGCATTTAATATTAATTTAACCTCGTTCCTCATCTAGGAAATAGGTACAAAAATAGATAGTATTTGCTTAGGTACAGTCAGCAACATAATTAGCTAAACATATTAAAAAACGTTTTGTCGAATAATTTAAAAAAATAAACATCAATTTAAGTTGTTGTTGCAAAATATAGGAGCGTCCAAATGATGATCTAAGAATATTTCAGACTGTTTTACTATGTAAGAAGTTGTTCTTCAATCAATAGTATGTTTTAAAATGTTTAATCAGCTACTTATGTAGCTGACTGTACTATACAGCTATCTACATCACCGCTTACGTTCGGATACGTATTACGACGATAAGTTAACTTTATTTTTAGGGAAGCTGAATGTTGATTACCCCGTAATTGGTAAGAACCTGTGTATTAGTCCTATCTATCTGTGTAACATATTATAACATTCTAAATGATCCGAGATAAATACTTTTTCTGTAATCATGTAGGTACCTGACATAACATAACATCACGCCTGCCTTCCCCGAAGGGGTAGACAGAGGTGCACATTAGTACATCCACATTTCGCCAGTTATGTTATGGGTCCCAAGTACTCGGGGTCGGGCCTATTCCTATCAACCGTGCAAAAATCCAGACTCCGTGCTGCTACTGAGAATTACCGAATGGAAAAACTCAGTTACACTTGGCCCGACCCGGGATTTGAGCCCAGGACCTCTTGCTCAGCAGTCGCGCTTAGCGACCAATGAGGCAGTCAATAAATAATAATTAATTACCTTGAAAATCTTAAAAGCATAGGCTATTATCTAATCTGGTGCATAGGTATTATAAACAAACTCATTCAAGGTGCCTCGTTGGACTAGTGGTCGCAAACCGCGTATGCTGAGCATGAGGTCCTGGGCTCAAATCCCGGGTCGGGCAAAGTGTTACTGAGTTTTCCATTAGGTAATTCTCAGTAGCAACACGGAGTCTGGATTTGTGCCCGGTTGATGGCAATAGGCTCGCCACCTATTACATTGGGACTTACAACATAACTGCCTACCCCTTCGGGGAATACAGGCGTGATGTTATGTTATGTATTGACAAAAGAATCTAAATCTGATCAAGGAATATCAAGAACTTATCTTATTCAGCTTTAACATCCCTTGAATGGGGGGCAATACAACGATAAGAATATTACTTTGAAACTATGTTTAAAGTGTAAATATAAATACCCTTATCTTCGAAAGTTTAATAAAGGGTACTTTTGAGGTGAGGGTTATGTAATTTAGTCACGAATTTACAGAATACGATGCCTATAGGCTGGTTAGAAGTGGAGTATGTTTATAAAAGAATAATATCCACAAATTAATAAGTACACAAATACTGTACACAGACAATACACAGATACTAACAAGATACCATAGTAAGAGCTAAATATATCTATATAAAACGGAACTAAACCCTTCAACCTTGTATACAATATATAATATACGTCAATAATCTGAACAGCAAGATTGACAGAGAATACAGCCGCACCACACCGTATTTACATACTAAGATATTCTAAAAACCACACCACCATTCATGCAGACAAGTAGAGTTATATGAAACATCTCGTAATTGAGCACTTACCTATTCATTATTTAAGACAATGTAGGTGTTTTATGACGAGTTAACGTACTGCCCATGAACTCTTAAAACAGGACAGCTAGTGCAGTGTAATGTGGCGTCTCGCTTCCATAACGTTAACTATCCTGCTTAAAGAGTTCATGGTAAGAGGAATAGATGACTTTGCCTTTGAAAGCAATGGAGATTAATTTATTTGAAATTTTAAATATGTACCTACACTCATTAAATTTGCAGAAATCAAAACACCAAAATTTTAAAAATAAAATACTAGGTATCTATCTAATACTGATATTAGATTAAAAATGTTAACAGCTCTATTCCGATAAACATATAGCTAATAAGACTATTTCTGGGAACGATAGATATTAGATACCTACTCATGAAGAATTTGTAACCATTACCATTAGTGATAAAATATTGTACAATATCTGATTAAAACATGATCGAGATAGTCATTAGAATTCCTAGCATACCTAAACAAACGCATTGTATTAATTAAACATTATGCTGCTGTCTCACTTCCACAACGAAAAATGTCCTGCAATAACAGTTTATGGTAAGGGAACTGATCAAGTAATTTATACTATAATATATTCAGAAATGAGTGTATAAAGTAACAACTCGTTACTTTTATATCGCGTGCTGTAGAGACCAATAAAGGTTTTGGTTTCACTTTTACTGCGGGAGGCTATCATAATAAATTTAACTGAAAAATAAGCCATCAAACAAAAATATTTATGAGTTTTGTGGCAGTTACTCAACTGAGTTATGTTGAGCTGTATAAAAGTCACGTATCGGCTGCGAATATCAAATTTCTTTACACAATTACTCAGCCAAGGGCAAAGTGGGCGACTGAGGCAATTTAGGGAACGACGCGACGAGTCAAACTAAATGTAAGTGTTCAACTGTTCACGTTGTTTCATGTAACTCACAAACCATTCGCACATGCCTCGCACAAGCTATTTGTACAGCGTTATAGATGCAATAAAACAACGGTTAAATAAATCTTAAGAATTTATTATCACCATACAACAAGATATAGCAAGGTAGGACAATAAGACACAGTTAATGTAGTACACTTTATTAAAACGAAAGTTTATTAATCACCATTCGTTCTTACATAATTACGTTTTACAATTAGAAACTAGTCTAAGTCTATGTTACTCTAATAGTAGAGATTTTAATGACTAATTATAACAATAAAATATATTAATAATAAAGATGAAACCCTATCTAAGTAGCAATGGAATGCTTGTGTTCGAATGAGTCTTTATATTTATGAATATCATCATTACTTACAGGCACTGGTCAGTTTTACAAACTAAGATAAATTATAAAAAATATGTTGTATGTAAAAATAAATACAACCCAATGTTTTCATGATTTTTCATTGAAATGAATATGTAACATAAACCAAGAAGTATCACAGCTTTGCCTCGGATGAAATAGGTTTTTCTAATTAGACAACTACTATGTAACAATGTATGTAATGCAAGCTATTTACTGTATTGTCGGAACATGATCATCATAAAAATAAGTGTGTTTTGTACTTTGAAGTGCGCTATAATTGACAAATATTGTCTCCTAAGTAATCTACAGTGACCCTGTTGAACAACAGGACGGCTTGAGATACTAACATAAGAAATGTTAAGAGTTTAGTTTGTAAGTATACAAATCAATGTCAAAAACAAAAAATAAATTACTATTACGTACATTCGTTGTAGTTTTCATTAGTGTAAAAGAAAAACAATCATTCTAAAATTAAGCTGCTCAATATTTTGAACTGACAAAATAATGAAAGCCCCGTACCGCCGGCGGTAAGTTAGAATACACACTGACGCCAATCGTGTGCGGAACTTCAAAACTCAACTAAGGATAGCTGTACACTATTATCCTGGTTTTATGTAAGAAGTTTTGACGTTTAGCACACGCGTGGCGCGCGCGCAGCCAGCCTACCGCGCGGCGATGGTGGGGTACTGTACCTGGAGGGCGTTCTTCGCGGATACCGGGGTGGAGGAAGCTCGCGGCCCACCAACTCGCTGCCGCCGTGCCGTTAGTGACAGTGCCAAAACGCAACAAACATGAGGGAAAACAACACGCGTTAACGCACTCGCCTTCCACTTTATGGTGTACAGTTGTACTGACGGACGCGGAACTCATCTGACCCCTTATACAAGTGGCAAAACGCTTGACGAATAGAAATGGAATATATTTTTCATTCTATTCCATTTCTATTCGTGAAGAGATTTGCCACTTGCCTAAGGGGTCTGATGTGAGAGACAGATGTGGCAATTTGGACAATACGTGTTGCGCAATTTTGCGGTCGTTTCAATAATTTCATGTGATTTCATTAAGTGCAATCAAGAATTCAAGAGCTAGACGTCGTTTCGTCCAATTTGACTTCATCAATTTGAACAACATCTATCAGTACAGACGAAAACTACGGAAGACTCAATGACGCTGTTTCTAGTCCATTAAGTTTTTATACACCATAGAGTAGAACATGTAGACACGATAGATGGTGTGTCGGTGACACACTAACTATCGTATCAGCAAATAAAACAAGCTCTAAAAACTAAAACTAATGGGAGAGTCGTACACAATGTGGACTAATGAGGGTGCTGGTATATATTGTATAAACGGGACATTTTATATAGTGATTATAGGAATCGTGATTATATTACAAACTTATTATTAGTAGATAGTATAGAAAGTTTACAACTAAGTAAGGATTTGATGTACAAAACTACTACAGTAGTTAAATGCATAAAACTTCTTTGGATACTCAAGTCTATACAATGACATGAAGCTTCGAACTATCGAGTCCTCACCAGACTCTAGGCTTTATAAAAGGGAATCAAATCACCATTTATAAACATGGATTAGTAAGCACATATATTATTATGTACTTATATATAATGCAAAATAATTGTTAATTCACACAGTACGTAGGCCATAGTTTTATCGTATAATAGTCCTAATAGGGGAGACTTAAAAATAATATCACAGTCAAAAATCATATTTTAGACGGTACGATATGACTATTGCAGTCTTTTGAAAACTATATGGAACTAAATATAGGCATACTAAAAGCCAAATGAGATGAATTACTACTACCACACGCGTCTGTTTTCGATTTACTATTGTGAAGAAAAAACCAAAGAATAAAATAAAATTCTACTACACTTAAGTACAAGCAGTGAATCGAAAACAAAATAAAACAAAACAGTTAAAAAATAATTAACACAAGGGCCGAACCAAGGAGTGCCAGCTACAGACCATAAATTAAATAAACCAATTCTCATGCAAAATAAGCAATTTCTAGATGAATAGATACCATCACTGTTGCATGTCACGTCGTTAAACATTGTCGCGTTCACTTAAATGTCATAACAAATGTACTGGATAGCAAAGTACAGTGGAAAGGTTAGTTGCACGTGATTTGTGTGACACCTGTCTCCAAACAGCTGACAATGACAACTGTTCTAATGTTATTATATTTCAAACATGATTGTCATGCGTTTAACTTGATTGTCGCATGGAGCATGAGATCTTTGTGATCGCTTCATAAACTAAACAACTAACTTCATACATAACTAAAGGAAGATAACCAGTCAGTCAAAATTGAAAAGCGAGATTTTATTATGTAGGTATCAAGAAACGGTGTTAAAAATTCAAATGTACACTACGTATGGGTATTTGAACTGAAACGGTGACACGCAAGAGAAATGGTAGCTTTTCCCAAAGCCTGAGAAGTGAGTGCGCGGCGGCGGCATCTCCACGAATATGTCGGTACTGGTAGCTGAGGCGACCCCGCGGCTGGCCCGAGTCACGGCGGCCGGCCGACCCCCCCACCGCACCACCTCGCCGCCCCCGCCCCGGGTAGACCTGGAAACTGACCCACTCGCGCTGCTGCCGCTCGACACGCTGCGCCGTGATCGCTCAGACCCGCGACTGTCGAAGCTCAGCACACTTTCAGAGCATCGCCACGACTTTGGCAGCGTCTCGCTGGCCCAACGTCGGGGATTTAGTTCCTTGCTTTTATCTTTAGATCGGAAAATTATATCATAATATACGCGCGGCTGCGGAAGAGCGATGATGGCGCAACGGTCATGTTCGACGTGCTTGACGAGCAGTGTCTTGTCGAGCAGGCTGGGTGCGCTGCGATGCGGTCTAGCGCGGGCCGGGGGTGGCGGAGTCCGAGGCGAGCGGGGTTCGGCCGAGCGCGCGCGGGGCTAGCCTACCTGAGCGCCCAGCGACGTCACCCCGAGCCTCACCCCCACACGGGACGATGCGATAGACGTGCCCAATGACGTCAACGACTCCCGCGAGTTCGAGCGTCGTAGAGGCGTCGCACGACCATTGTTGTGGATGGCACACGCGCCTGGCTTCCGGTTAGACGGTGACCTTGAAACCTTCGAGACCGGCGCGAACAGGCCGAAGCGTGGCGAACATTCGAAATACCTGTAAGCGGAATCGATATCGGTATGATATGGACGGAAACTGGTGTAGCGAGTATTTAATAATACTCCTACATTATTAA
The DNA here is from genome assembly GCA_905340225.1 of Abrostola tripartita. Lineage (NCBI taxonomy): Eukaryota > Metazoa > Arthropoda > Insecta > Lepidoptera > Noctuidae > Abrostola > Abrostola tripartita. Next base: position 4,805,360 of record HG996491.1, read on the forward strand.
ATGTATATACCTTTTTCCGTCCACTGAGCCATCATTTTTTCCGAGAGGATCGTCGAGTTCTACGCCCGCCCAGACGCCAGTGGCAAAATCCGTAACACCTACGTAGCGTAATGTGCCGGCCTTACTTCCACGACTGCTGGATACAATGACTCGGTCCCCCACGCGCACGTCTCCATTGGTTGTTGTTGATATTGATGCATCTTTGGAGCGAAATGTTAAAATGATTACAGAGTTATAGGAAGGGTTTTGACATGTATTGCAAGCTTGCGTAATACTCACTCATCTTGCTGCTAACGATGCTGCGAATGCTACCGTTTGGTGAGAGAGCGCGTCTTTGTCTTGTGCCAGATGGCGGGCGTTCGAAGACGCTACCTGCGTCTGAGATCGGAGATGCATCATGAGGCGCATGTGTAACTAGGGGCACGCGCGTCAAGCGAGTTAATCGAGAGAATACGCCACGTTTTTCAGGACACTGGAAATAACGGACCCCAGCTACTGAGCCGTCGTTTTTACCTGTAACAAGTTGTTAAAATTATAAAACGAGACCTAAATATTTATAGGAGTAATTAAACATTTACCAAAGTTTGTTCATACCAATAGGTTCGTCAAGCACGATGCCGGCCCAATCACCAGGAGCGAACTGTGTTTCGCCTATGTACGCGATTTGACCAGGTTTGGTGCCACCCACCCAAACTCGTTCTCCAATAATAAAGCTGTCAGTATCTTCTGTCAATACAACACTATGATCTGGAATCATAAATTAATACATTAGGAAAATGTAAAAAGATGTATATGGCTATCTTCTGAAAAATAAAAACTTTCTTCTGAATAATTGGCCGTGGAAATACGGTCGATCACAATCTTAGGCAATTTCTAGATAGGAAATATAAAAGAAAGTTACACACGAAGATTGAAATATATTAACTTGAATATGCATGAACCTCGTCACAATTCCAAGCACATATAACGTGCATAGGAACTGAATATGTACCGTTGTATGCAAGTGCATGGCCACTAGAGTGACTGGCTTACTTGTTTGCATATCTTACATCGTAATCGCGAACTTTCGTTTCGTTTGAAACTCGGAACAAACTGCATTTGACTTTGGAGACATCCACTACGCACTGTAATAGAAATCCAAGAACAAAAGCTCATGCTCTCAACCATCCTATATCAGCGCAAACACCATGACAAGCACATACAACCAAAAATATTGAAACGTCTAAAGAGCATGTGATGGGTGCGTTCGGTGGTGCATGGTTGCTAAGTATAATAAGTCTAAAGTGAAACGGGGATACTAAACCCAAATTATATCCACGACAATAGTGAGGTAACGTAGTAATTAAATAATAAAACGTTCACTATTATGAAGATCGCTCACAGATAAGGGTCGTGAGAATGTTACGTTGCGAGTATTGTCGTGGAGAATAATTTGGACTAGTGGGTTTGTGCCAGTTACCTGATGACCTCCTGAGGCCAGCCTCGCTGAGGCGCCGCGGGTGCTTCTCCCAGAGAGCGTCCATGGAGGTGACACTGAACGTGCTGCTGGCTGCGATACACACAAGCGACACACACATACACATTAGCCTCTAACTAGTGCAATGCTTCTACTTCACACGACGATTCATTAATATGCGCAACATTTCCTGTCATTATAAGTGTTCGGTCGTTTAGGTAATAGGTATTACTTAATAAATGGATTACATGCATCTGAGTACACATAAAATAGTGTTTAATAATTACTTGCATCTTGTTATCTTTCTTATGTAATTCTGAAGTGCTCTGTTTCCATAGTTTACCTATTATGAGAACCGCCTGAACAAACTCGGTCGCGTTCATTTTTGAAGTACTTGTTGCAATAATACCATGCTTACTTAGGAAATAACTTTTATGATAGACATAGTTCCAGATGACCATATTTCAGTATGACCAATGCCATTAGTTAAATTAGTCGTCATTAAGTAATTAATCGTTGTTTCTTTGTATCTACTAAGTGTAAGACTAAATCCATTGTAAAAAACCCAAACAATAGATAAGAATTATTATGAATCGATTTTAAAACAATGTCACTAATTGATCGTAGGCGAGCGCCTCTACTTGTTGACACGCAATCGATGCAATGCGATTGAAACGCAAAGCATTTCAAACGCAGAAACTGACATTGTTAATGGCTGATTAACCTGAGTCCCGAGCTACGGATGCATATCATACGGCGCTAGTATTAATTCATTAGTACGTAACTTTTGAATATTAGCTATCATCATACCATTAAATCTCGCTATTAATTTTTACCGCCCTTTATCATGCATGGAATTTGATTTGATAAAAAAATTCTGTTCTAGTAAATATGTATTATTGAAATGTTACGCAATTAGGTTTCTTATTATTAGGTATGCTCTACCTGGCAATTAACTATAAACACTATAGTTACTTTCTCTTGCAGCATTCTCAATCTGTCAAAAGCCGTCCTCTAGCTCTAGAGGCCCACCACCATGTCCTAGGCCCTCCATTATTTACATAGCATGCCTCCACCTGAGCGTTCGTTACTCTACTGTTATTAGTGCAGGAACTTACTAGATGCCTTGCGGTGAGTTCGCGGTCGTTCCGGCAGACTGCTAGATACTTCGTCTTCCTCAGCTTCAATTAAGTCTGCACCATTTCGTCGAGACAGAAGAGTGACAATAATATGAACAGTTAGAAACGATAATGAGAGGTGATGATATTCGTGTACATTGCGTGCTCGGAGTTCATACACGAGAAGCATGGACCATGCACGCTTACTGTGCGCTCATGCATTAAAAATAAAAGAAGATCGTAATAGTTGTAACCTTGGACATGCAGGAACTCACCTGATAAATGTTTTCTCGAAGAGTCGTCGCTGAGCTTCCTTAGCGTGTCCGAGGAACTGCCGTCTATGACAACAAAAAACAAAGACACGTAAAGCAAAAAAATAAAAACATGCCGACAAAAATACGTAGATGATATGGATTCGAAACAAATAGCGGAACAAGTTTACATGAGTGAGTACATTGAGCTCGAAGTATTACAAGAAAACTACAACATTTGATGTGATTTATGATTTAGAGACAGTTTGCGACACATAGGCAGAGTTTGAAAATCCACATAACTTTGGAGCGTGTGTAACACCCACTGTAAACTATAAACACAAGCCACAACTGGTAAGTATCGACGTCCACACGTTTGAGTAGGCTCACAAACCGTTGGTGGGTGATAATGTTTTAGTTAAAACAAAGTTGTTTACTTTAGAAAATTGATTAATGCTTTAATTTGTTATTCTCAATTAGTTCTATTGATTTAGCAGAAATATTACTGTGATTTATCGTTAAGTTGTATACTTCGGAATTAAATTAAGTGGTAGTATTCGGAAAACATTAAAAAGCGAGGAAATATTTCTATTATTACGTAGTGTCGAAGGTGTCACAACACTCAAGTCGTACTGATCCGAGCTACGCGGAGACACGTGCGGTGCCGGCCGACTGGTTGTAGCGTGTGTCCGGCACAGGGCGGCCGAAGCCTGATTAATCATCAGAGACAATTGCGCAGCGATATGGCCTTGAGAACGCGCGTGGGCTTCATATCATAGCTAAGATGAGTGGTACATGGCTCATCTCTTAGTACCACAAAACGAGGAAGGCAGTCGGGAAAGAAAGTTAACATTTTCATCGTCAGGTATTTGACAGTATTCATATTATTAATTTTCAATGCTTTGAATTCATGTTTGATTTATTGATTAAACTGTTCTTGTAGACACTGTAATTTGTACCAATTTGCGACCGATTATGATATAATCAATAACAGTAATTAAACCACTACCTATAATTAAAATATGCATAGAACGCAGCCATCACGCACCTGTTCCGTAAAAACCGTAGCTTTTCCGCGTAGGTTTTAATATTGCGACCGACTGGTTACATTATACATGCGATCACATCATCACTAATGATACTAATTTTCAGACCAAACGTAGCCGGGCTCGAATAAAACATTATAGCATAACGAACGCAAGTGGGACTTGTCGCTAGACAAATTAAAAGTAGAGCACAGTGCAATACAGACAGTAATAAATTATGGACGCTTTAATAGACTGCGTCGAGGGGCTTCTTTGATTATATTCACAGTTGCAAGTTTTCCCATTATTACCACAAACCGTTGAAGAGTATAAGTTGCTATATATAGTCGTTTATATTTCTTCAAGTATTGCAGCAAAACTTATAGGTATTGCGTTGTAAACCTAAACAATAGCAATAAAAACAAGTGATTTATCATCCATGACCTTCGGAAGGACGTCATTTAATTGCTTCTGCTGTAAAACAAGTCATACAGCGTGGTCATCGCGATAACAAAATAACATAATTGTCAAAAACATCACACGTAAACGTATCACTGGCGCTGATGCGGAAACATTAGTTTTAACAATTTGTCCATATTTCGTGGTCACATAAAATTTAATTGACAGCATTAACATAACAAGAAGGATTTTTTTCATGTTTGTCGGGCAAATGGCGGACTTCTTTTGTCATGTATAGTGGTACATTTGTCATTATTATTGAATACATTCCATACTCTGACAATAAGATTGTGATTCGAGTGACAAGGATAAGTGGATGTTCAAAAGTAGGTAAGAAGCAGTTGGGTTTAAAATACTAAATAATATTTATTTGATAAACCACAAGAGATAACCTTTTGATAGCATTTTCCAAAATAGTCATAAGTAATGTAATCGTATTTGTTTGGCAGCAGGTGTTATAGTGTGACAAAGTTTCATCCCACGCTAATGTTCGTGTTCTCCTGCCATACGACAATGTTGGGACGGACTAATCTAGTTTTGAATATTCCCCTAGTGAATCATGTTAGTAGGTAGCGCTTGTAATCTTGTATTATGTAACCATAACAGTTTTATTTTGACGAATATTTAACGAATATAACAACATCTTACAATGATTCGGAGAACTCAGGATATTATAATGATTAAAACATTCTTAGTGACAAAGAACTGTTACATTCATTACGCAAAGGTGTCATGGTGATAATTGCGTCATAATTTAGTCACCAAAAAACATAGTATTCATTACACGTTTCTTTGATAAATTACATATAGGAAGCTCTTTAATTAATACGTTCCGGTTTCTTAAAATAGACCATATTTTTCTATCTAACAATCTGGAAATACATTCCATTAGTTATTTTGTCACAGTATAGTGTTTATTATTCCACACAAGTTATGTAGCCGAGTGCGGGAAACGGGTTACCATGAGGCTTCTGGCAACCGGTCTTTGCTTATGCACTAATGCGATCTTTGAACTCTGCAAGTTATTGCTGTTGGAAACCACGAACCGTTGGTAACTATAGCACAACGCGAAGTCGGAAAACACTTTGATTTATGCGACCGAAACTTTCGGTCGGAAAAAATTCTTAAGTCACGCTTCTTCTACCTTCATCCACTGTCAATAAGAATAGGCTTACATTTCTTGTCTAAACATAATGTTGGAGTTTAGTAATAATAAATGAGCTATTGAGGACGAAGACAAACCGTGGAAAATATTAAATAATGTACCTGCTCTCGCTATTAGCATCTACGCTGCGAATTCTTTGGTTAACATATATGACGTAACTACTATAATAACCAACGTCATTATTTATTCATTTTATTAGCGTTCGACGGATTACTTGGTAACAAAACACGGCTATAGAATTTTTATGTACGCCATTGGTTTTTGTGGTCAAGTTCAAGTTGGTGTCTTTGTGTGTGCAATAAAAACAAACTGATTAGAAAATAAATATGTATTTAATTTCTTGTACGTTTTTGTATTGGTATAGGTACTAGTAGGTAATACGCAAATAAGTTTTGGTCACGGATTTCTTGCTAAGTGAATTGATTACCCTTTTTATACTTGAAGCAGTGTTAGACTACATTCACATTTAAAATCGGAAAAAATAAATAATTAAAAAAATTAAAAAACACGACTGCCATGACAAAAAACGAACTCAAAAGTGAAAAACAAGTTCCATCGCAGTCTGGGTCCCTCTTAGATAAGACAGTGTTCCACAGAACGGTCCCCCGACTCCGATGGAACTAGTTTTTCACTTTTTAGTTCGTTTCTTGTCATGGCAGTTGTGTTTTTTAATTGTTTTTATTATATTTTTTTATTTATTTCATTTTTTTATAGCCTATGTTACTCGCGATAGTGTAAGGATTCTAACGACACTCCATACATCAAAATCAGTTCAGGCATTCAGAAGTTATGGTGGCATAAAGAAACTCACATACATACATGAAACCTGAAAACATTACACTCCTTTTTTTGGGCAGTCGTGTAAAAATGGAATATTTTAAGGCAAAATTGGTCATTTTGTAAACACTGAAAGAGGAATAAATATAGCAGTTTATTGACGCTATTAGGTACAATTTTGGCCTCAGTGTTAATTACAGACACACAGCATTTAAATTACTTTTATTAGATGTTCTTATTCCGTTCCACAGTTTGACCACAAATTAAATTGTAGTTAGCATCAAGTGTTCCAATTAATCGGGCCGTGTGTAGGTATCACACTTTCCCAACGAATAGACACTAATTCGTTAATTAAGGACAATTTTGCGGTCAACTCTCATGTTAACCGCGCAATTGGTGCAACGAGCTAAGTTGCAGGACAGATGCAATTCTCAACGGCAATTATTTAGTTTAGTTAGTAGTACAAGTGATTCTGACTTCGTTAGAAAACTTTACGGTCATTAAATCGATGTACAACAGAATTGTGATCTACCATGAAGTTCGAAACTGTATCAAGTTTTCTAATTTGCTTGCACATTTAACGTTAATCGGAGTCAACTGACAATAAGGCATTAAACATTTTATCTGACACGCACAGTATTTTAGTCACTCTTGTTGCGTGACGATCGGATATCACTCGATACTCTAATTTCCCACCTTTCACTTACAACAAGTGGAAAACCTTTTCACAGGTTTCTTCAAGGTTACCTTCGCAATTTATTTGAGGAAGTAATTCATATTTAGTTCATTAAACTTTGAAACGAAAATACTCAGTGTGACCGAGTTGGCGGACAGATTACTACCGCGATCCCAGCTATGTATAACGCACCACTGAGAAATGGCAACGAGATCGTATCTCCATATCAATAAACATCAATGAATCATCGACCTCATATTTTAAGCAATTAACTGTAGAAACATTATCATAAAAGAAATATTTATTGGTTGCGCGGCTATATGTGACATAATAATTGCGTATGTTTATCAATACGTGAGTCACAATCCAGTATGGTGACAATGTAGGTCCTACCTTATAACAACAGACCACCTATAAATATAATAACAAGAAGCGTAAACAAAAAGACGCCATGCGCCAATTTGTATTCCCTGGCAAATGACAATAAATACTGATCATACCTTAAACGGCATATTTAAAACCAAAACGAATTTAAAAAGTCTCAACTTTAACGTCTGACCAAAATAACTGATAAGTTATGTCACTCAACGCTCTGATGTTTATTACAACCTAAAAATCGTTCACGATTTATTAACCATTGTTTTAATCTCGGTAATTGGCAATGATGAAGATGCGGCGCTATCAATAGCATCATAGCAATCGTGATATCTGTGACATGACAACGGTCTCATAGTTGTATCGGTACAAACAAGGTCAAATTAAAGTTAACTCAGATATATAATAAATTGAATGTTAATCTAGTGTTCAGTGTTTACATAGAATGCAAACGTTTGCGGCTGTCACGGTTGATTAGCTTAAACGGAACGTGGCTCGTTTGTAGGAGTTATCTATTTAATAGATCAACAAAGCCATTACAAATAATTAAGTCCCATTATAATGAATAATGTAGTATTAAAGATTGATCAAGACCGCCGTCCACGAGGTCTCCTATAATAGTAGCGCGTATGGACTGAAATTCGATCAACAATCAGGACACGTCCGCTCCCGCTACGATAATGGCGAGTAATGAGCCGCACCAACACCACACCTGGCATGCTAATTGCGGATCGTCACACTCGCTAAATGATGATAATTAATCCAAAAGAAGAGTAAGTGGCGCGTTGTAAGGAATACCAAAACAGCAGAAAAGATCGAACCTTTCGCTCCAAACTAAACGTAATGCATGGAAAGTAGTACTCGTGAAACAGTTTAAATATGTGGTTTTACCATATCATTATAACGCTCCAGATTCAAGATGGAGAATAACAATTGCTTTCAACGGTAAAGCAGTACGCTTTTGTTTTGAAATAGAACTAGGCGGATAAATGATATTATGGATAGCTCAGCTCATAATGAAATTCTCTGCGTGAATAAGCTTTGGATAGTTTTATGAACAGAATTAATTCCGACAATGTTTTTCTGCTACACTTATAACTTGTCGTTGACTGAATGTTTTTTCGGAACATATGAAAATAAAAATCATAGGCAAGATTGCCTAGAAAGAGAAACAAAAATGTAATGAGATTGATATAAATACGAATAACATGGTTCGTAAGTATTTGTTAATGTATTCAGCGTTATAGGCCAATCGTAGATTAGAATTTTATTTAAGATATCACATAGACACGACTTTTGCACTATCCATTATATGACGTTTTTGGTATAGGTGTCCATAAGGTTAAATTCGTAGAATATTTGCATAATTTAACGCATTTTTTTTAGAAATTCTTGTATTTTTCCATGAATTGCAAGAAGTTCAGAATGTTAACAAACATATTAAATTATTTAGCTACATTAATTAGCATCATCTTCATGTTCCCAGAAAACTAAATTATAATGGATTCCTTTATAATATGCTTGTTAAGTAAGTAATCTCTAAATATGCGAAACTCGAGATAGAATTTCAAACGGTTAATGGCATTATTACGCTTGATATCTGTAATGCAATTGGCATTGGCGTTACGAGGAGCGAAACAGTTACGAGTGGGCCTAGTCACGAAGTTCTCACGGCTGCAGATAGATACCGATGCTTATCGCGGCCCATGATAAATGCATCAAATAACGCAAGCTTGCAGGCCGAGGAAATTACTCAAATTATCTTTATTTACTCACTGTACGTGCTGGAAATTCTATACACTGATATTCAGATCGGAGATAGCACGCGACGACATAGCTTACACGTTAATTTTATTATCTAATGCTATCATTAACATGTTCTAATGACTTCTATTCTGGACACTACAGGATGATCGTCTATACTGCTTGTGTGCACTATGGTGTGATGATGACGTCAACTTTGCGTAAATAGATCTTGTCAGTAAATTCTGGGGCAAGCCCTTTAGCCTTAACTAAGTGTCGTTAGCACATATGTACAACAGGTAAACAAGGTGAATCAGCGGTGTTACTACATGCTTGAGGTATGGATACATGGAATTAAAACCTTGGTTGCCAACTGTATACACAGTCGCTGATGTCGTATAAGTTACGCGTGATGTTAGCATTGTTATGGAGTATTATCGATAAAATAAAAATGCTATGTTTCACCGAAAACGCGAGAACTTTACTACAGAGAGCAAGTTGGAATTTCCGAACATCGTACCACCTTGAACTTGAGTGCGTCTTAAACACTCATCTGACGTAAGTGCTTTGTCAATAGAACTATTTACACTGTCGTTACAGCATGAATGTAACCGCCCACGCTATGAATAGATAATTGATTAAAAATCACCATACTATGTTGATACAGGTGCTATAACTGTGACCGATACATACTGGTCAGCATCTCTATTACAGCCTAATCGACATTACAATAGTGATTATATACCTTAAAGATGACAAAATCATTGTTCTCTTGTTTTATTAACATTGTATCATATACTTTGATCATCATCATCATCATCATCATCAGCCAAAGACTTCCACTGTTGAACATAGGCCTCCCCGTTAAGGCGGGGGGGTTTGCCATAATCCCCACGCTTGGCAAGCGGCTTGGGGATCGCAGTATTGGTGGTGGAGTTACAGAAGACGCTGCTGCCCATCTTCTGAAATTTTCCCTTAGTCGCCTCTTACGACACCCACGGGAGGAAAGGGGCTGGTCAATTCTAGGCCGGATACCACACGGCACAACTACTACTTACTACTATACTTTGATAGTAAAAATTAATTCTGATCATAACACACAATCATTTATTCATAGATACTGTGTCAAACAAATCAAATTACAACAATAGAAGATCGCAGAAACTGGTCTAAAGAATTTATGGAGGAAGTAACAATACCTAATCTGATACGGTCGATTAGAATTTCATATTTAGTTTAATATTGACAATAATTTGCGCGGGCGTATTGTCCCATCTATAAATGGCTGTTAATTCGTGCTAAGGTGAACTTGTGTGTTTAATGTTCGATGGAATATTTAACATGACGCCTCTGCTTCTTTATCACTTGCCAGAGAGATCTTCTTTGACGCTACAAAGAGGTTATATCATAGAGGCGTTAGTGTCGCGCGTTTGAATAGCCATAAACAAAGTTATAGTACTTGTCATAAAGTAATTTATAGTTAATGAATCCTTGAATTATTTACAACATAATTATTTTTAAAGAACTAGTAATGCGTCATGTACGTGTAATTGTAATATTTTTATTAATGATATAACACTTGACGTTTGTAAAATGTTTTAATATTTTTAGCAATGCCAAATAGGTTTGTGGTAAACAATCTATCTATGAGACAGACATTTAGCTAATTATGTCCTTTAGAAGTACCTACACTAGATTAATGAGTATTGTATCAAAAGGATTATGTAATTCAATATGGAGCGTTTCTAACAAAATTATTGTCGGTAATAGGTAATTTAACGTAATTTCTCATGTGGTAAAAAGAATGACGTGACAATATTTTTTAATATCTATACTTATAATAAAACTGTAGAGAGGTCAATTCTGTACATTGAATATATATTCAAAATTATTATTGGAGGATGACTGGTGATCGATACTGATGCCAAAAATGCAATCAGTAAATTTTTTGTCGGTCTGTCTGTCTGTCCGTCTGTCTGTCTGTCTGTCTGTCTGTCTGTCTGTCTGTATGTGCACGCATGGGTCAAAAACTACTGAAGGGATTTTAACCAAACTTGGTGCGATTGTAGTCCATACTCCTGGGCAGGTTATAGGCTATATAACATAACGCTAAAACACATAGGAGCTGAGCAGTAATGATAAATTTGAAGCAAGTCGGATGAAAATGCGCTTTCGAGCTCTTATCCTCGCATTCGTTGATCATACACCAAAAGTATGTATTACAAAGATGATGGTCTCCAAAAGATCTACAAAAAAGTCTTCAATAGTATATATCTATCTTTTATAAATTAGCCACAATAACGTGTTTGATCGTTAGGCATTTCTTTAAAGTGTCTCAACACACGACAATCCGGAGCGTGCATGGAGGGTAGTTTGACAAGATTTCTATTAGCAGCATTGGTTGCACCCGCTATATGTAATATTATAGTAAGCACATGACTTTGAAAAGACATTAGTGTGTGCCGGGATTTGAACTTGCGACATCTGACTTAACAGTATAACGGTCATACCACTCGGCTATCGGTGCATTAAGTTCCTTGGAATAAGCGCACTTTAGATTTTAAAAATACAGATACGTAGTTTTTAGATATAAGTTTAAAGTAGGTATTATTAAATAATAATAATAATTAGTTTGTTTAGTTTTTTTTGGACAAACATCTACGGATCACACTTTTTTTGCGGGGATCGAACCCACAACGAATCGCTCGCGCTCAAAAAAAATGCCGAGGATAAAAGACAACCTGATGGCGCAGTGTAGCCACTGCGCCAATCAGGTCGTCACGGTTGTCTTTTATCCTTGGCATTTTTTTTTTCTACAGTAGTTTCAATGTACAGAAACTCAGAAACGCACAAAACGGATTTATTTATGTTCTCTTCTTCAGTTATATATTATTTTCAATAGTCTTTCTGTAACTTCCGTAATTACCGTTCAATTTTTGCGGTTTTTTTTTAAATACCGGAAAGTATTCTTAGTTAAATAAGTGGTTTAAAGATTTTTAACCTACTTAAAAAAGCCTGCCTGGTAGGTATTTTTTTCTGTTAAAAGTTCAATTTACTACTGGTCTTTTATCCGAAATACACGCGGACGAAGTCGCGGGCAACAGCTATACATGTAATAAAATATTACGGCATGGCGTAAAAACTACTAAATCGAATTCGCTCAAACTTAGCTAATATATTGAAAACAATTTAAAAATACTTTTGCTGTTTCCGAATTTCCACGCGGACGGAGTCGCGGGCACATCTAGTCATGTAATAAGTGTTGCAAAATTGACATTAACTACGCGTTTGCGTAATGTTTTTGTGCGTCGTCGACAACGTAATTGTTGTTGGTGCAATCTTATCACTATCAAATTATAATTAAGGAGAGTCCTAATTTCCTAAGTACCATGTCATGTTAACACTCCCTAGATAAGAGAAACGCTCGATCGCCATGACTCATGGAGACGGAGACGGAAGACCAATAAATCTGCGTAGATAAAGTGCTCTAGTTCTTAGCTATTGGGTTATCGGCTGTTAAGCAAAACTTACGACTCGTTAAGACGAGAAAGCTAACGCAATTGGAAAGCTCCGGGCAACCTCAAATATGAATTACGGTCTAGACTAGACGGCAAGGATTTATTCTTTTGTCTCGTTCCCAATGGAGAAATGCAACTGAATAGGGGGATTAAAGGAAATACCCTAGTAGGCGGGATGGTCTAGACAGGCGGGCGCCGATGTCGACATCTATAAATATGCCTAACGTCCGACCTACTCTATAAAAGTGTTGTACTGTAAAGTATATCTAGAAATATAGAGCCGTATTTGGCTGAACTCCAGACCTAACTGTTATTTAAAAACTTTGAGAATTCATTAAGTATAAAATATCTGGGAATCTTTATCAAGTTTTGCCGGTTTATGTGTAGTAAAATAATGAACAATGGGACCTAGTACCTATAACAGCATAAGTTATAAACGGTTCATAATAATCTATAAAAATGTGTCAACTATTATTGAGCATACACGTACATCACAAATCGTATGATCTCAACCTTTAAGTATTGTTGCGCAAAAACATGTTTTGCAGTGTTGTTTAGGTATTAAACGTCAATAAACCATGCTTTTATTCAAACACGTGATCATGTTTTCTTTCGTTCAATATACATCATTAAAAGTTCCTAAACCTAATTTAAACAACAAAAGAGCACCATAATAGCTTCTAAATACTTACTTAAGGGTTGATCTAAGATACATCATTGACTACAAAGGTAACAAGACCCAGCAGAATAATGAATCAGTTGCCTGTAAGAAGTGTTTGTCACTGATATCAATTGGCGCCGCTGACAGCAAAAAACTCACCCAACGACTGATTGTCGAGCGCTTCGTCTGAGGTAGGTAATTTAAAACAATATACATTAAATTACGTTAAAAATTGGTGCCACACATGAGATTGCCACGTGAGATGCATCCCGTCACAAACAATAAGATCTATCCGTCCACACCACATACACAGTAACGCTGACATGGTAAAAACGGGATATCCTGTCGTATCTCTAGTAACACAGATTTAGAAGAAGGACATACCCCTTTATTATGTTATTACTCGTTATCCCAAACGATGATATATGGAAAGATCCTAGCTAGCTTCCTAATAGTAATTTTTTGCGCAATGCCGGGGGCGTGACTTCTCCGTTTTCGATTAAACAAATATGTACATCTCAATTTCATAATAAAAATATCATGTAAGACAAGCCGCTGAGTGACGATTGATTACCGAGACATGTTTGGCTCGGTCTGATACGCTCGAGAAGAATCGCTATCGATGCGAAATTAAATCTGTGGTTCAAGGCAGTCAGCGCAGGTTGTTTTATAGCGCTGACAAAAACAATACATTAAAATGACTTTACGATGACGACAAATAAGGAAAATATCGAACATTCGAGTACACGTGAGATGATGATACCTCTATTCTGTATGCAAGGAAATCACGTGAAGTGTGCAGGTCGCACCTGCTCCGCGGTTTCGCTATGGTTGACCGACAACAATGCCAGTTGGCATAATTGAGCAATTTCAACTCGAAGAGCACATCTCCGATAAGGATAAGAGACAGGAAGTCGAGAGGGCAGGTATTTCATTACCTTCACGTTGACAACAAGACACACGACATGTTATCGCGAACATACGGAACGTGACCGCACCGAAATGGGTATTCGCATTCGAAACGAGGAAGATTCTTGGAAAGATCAACTACTATGATGGGAATATAAAATAAGAACAGCGAGTACTTAGATTGTTGTAGATAAACTATTCTGTTTGATATAGTAAATCATTATGATCTATCATCTATGTATATAGTAGAGCATGACTGTTTTAATTATGAATTCTAGTATTTCTGTAGAGTAACATATACTTCGAACTAATTAACGTTAATTATTACAGATGCCATACCTTTAGCATTATCAAATCCGTTCAGGAAGGCGGCCTTGAATACTTGGTTACATTTTTATCACACAAAAGGTTTAATGTTTTACCGCCAATAACAACATTATCTGAATAGTTGGGTAGTATTAGCTAGAATTATGAAGCTAGGAACATGACGTGTGTCACGCTACTCAGAATAGAAAATGATAAAGAAACACAATTATTACGCAACTATTAACAAGGCTGTAACGTAAATAGATACTGTACCCGATAAATAAAATATTTAAGCAACATTTGCACGTTTCGGCTTTGAATTTTTGACTAACAAAGGGGGCATGACAATTGTAAACTTTTTAGTAGAATGAGATGAATTTTGTTGTGTCAACGCGTAACGCATTACTCGACATGGGCGTATCCTTTTTCCTGTACTAAAACAATTCAAATATTTTGCCTATTACTGATGTATCTACTAGAATTTGTGTCGCGATTTCGCTGATATGATTTGTATGTGGCTGCGACGAGGCCAGGATGCAGATATGGTTTGCGATGTGGCATGTCAACTAGTTAGCCAAACAAGGTTAAGTGCGTGCGACACTGCAATAGTAAAATCATTAAGTGAGTAACAACTATAAGTGCATCGGACTAGCGGTCATGGTAAACGTGTAACAATAAACCAACGCTTAGGAAATTAATGTCGACCACCAACATTGATTTAATATAAGGTAACACTGCCATTACAACAAGTTTTTATTCAAGTGCAAATACGGTCTGTGTACAAAGTGAAAACACAACAATTAATTTGTTAGAATAAACGATATTACCAAGTTGGTGTTAGCTAGCTGCCAACCTGACGAATTAAATATGGAATTGTTTGGAAGTGTAGGCAATGTTGTACTACAGCTCTGTTGACGGGGTTGCAAGGCAAGCACAAGGTAGTGGGTGAGGAAGGCACGAGACACGCCTGTAAACCACACAGTTTATTCTCCGGAATGTTCCAACCATTACGCAAATGTACTAACTACGCTGTACTGATGCTCTTTAGGCAAATGAGCACCTGAAACACCAAATATTATACAGTATAATTTTTACCTCATAAATAAATAAAATATTCTCACAAGTTCCCTACATTTATCATCGACCTAATAACTTTTTTTATCAAGCAGGTCTATAAATAAATATCCTTATAAGAACAAAGTAAAAACCTACTTACAGGTATGTATATCCGACGACAGCAAAAATAAAAGATTAAAACTAGATATTATAATGATATGAAATAATAATATAATCGATAAAGGCTATCAACAATTTAACGTCAACAAGGATGCCAGTGACATTAAGAAAGTATTCAACAAATGAGACAAAAATTAAAGGATTGACACTTAAGGTTATAATAAGCATACAAATGTCTACATTAACACTATTTCTGACAGTGGTTCTATTTGCTATATATGAATATCGTAGCTCCTAATACAGCCTCTCTCGGTAGCAGTGGTGATAATAACAGGTAGGCAACAATAATCCATGAGATCATGCTGTCACGAATCACGAGCTTGTTTAAATCTAAATATGAAAACCACATTGTTTTGAATGTAACACATTGTCGTGTGACCACTTGTTTGGATTCTAAAATCCACCGTCTAGACGTCACTGTAGCCGCAAATTCGATAATGTTTACATACAAGGTCTTCGATATTTAATTACGGAACGCTGAAGAACAGATTAAAATATTTACATGTTTCGTTATGTCAGGTTGTTAATCAAAATGTATTTATAATATTAACCATGGTGAATGATTAATAAAGGCCTGAAGAGAGCAATTTAAGGGAACAATCTTTAAAAATAATAACTAGAGAGCGCTCTAGGCTTGTTTTAAAACATAGAATCGACAATTACTTTAAATTTTAAGCACTCTCGGCAAAGAACAACGCGGAATTAATTCACTGAAAGCTTGCTCGACTGTATTTTCAATTTGAGAATCAATACTTCTCGATTGTTAATCTACTATTAAAACTCTACAGTAGTACCTACATCTGAAGTGCAGGATACGAAATTTGTTGGACACACTTTGTCCGATGATTGAGGGCTTATTAAATTAGGATCGGAATAGATATCAATTCTTTTTGTATTCGCGTTTTCTTTACTAACTTTAAGTATCCTAAATGTGGAGTTGTTCTTAGAAGAATTGGAGGGACCTCTACATGCATCCAATTCAAAACCATTAGATATAGCAAATATGAATCGCTTTTCTTAAAGCCTTAACATAATACACACGAAAAGTATTTGTATTTACTCAGCTACGGAAACCCAAAGTGCACCAAATGCAGTTCTAATAAAAGATGCTCTGTTTCAATATCGAAGTTGCAACGTTGCTCTATTTATGTGCCGAGTTATAATTACTAAATATTTAGCGCCTAACTATTAGCGTTATTTGAAAGTACACGGTTTGAACGTGTCTTACACTCTGTAGAAATATGAAATTGCATAAAATTAATGCGCACGTCGTTAAGATATTTGCATGAGGTATTCCGCATAGTTTACATTGCAAATTAGGTTTTATTATATGAACATAATTGGATAATAAACAATAATACTGAATAATTCGGCAACTTAATCAATAGATGATATCATCGATAAAGATATTATGTATTTTAAAATTACCGATTAAAATATTTAAAAAACAACCTCGTCCATAGTTTTTAGATGCGGTTCATGAATTTACTAAGTTTAAGTGAACTTTTGAATCGAATTCGCCTAGATCAAAGGTAACTGAATAATCTAACTCACCGGAAAAACTAATTCTCGTTTCGACAGGCATCGTAAGTCCACAATACAGAGATGTTCTATCAAAAAATTCTTCAATACTTCTGGGTTTCCGAGGCGGAGGCGAAGCGGTTGAGATTTATGTTCGGCTTTCGGCGATCCTGCGCGTTGCAGATGCGCGGTTGTCGTATGGAACACGCGTCGGGGTCGGTCGTCGAGCGTGCACTGTCGGCCGGCGCCGGCCTACGCCGCGCCGCCGCCGCGCCGCCGCCCTCGCGCACACCAACCTCTACGTCGCTTTGTTTTTGTTTTCCCGGCGCGCACTTGCCACCCCCGGTTAAGTTTAATACTAAATTCACAGTGCCACTATAGTTGAACAGGGTAATTGAGGTTGCTTAAGTACTGCCTTTTACAGGCAGGTGAGATTACTCTGGAGGAATTATATAGGTGCTTATTAAAAGTATTTGTATAGCATTGACAATGTATGATACTGACAAAATAATAATCTTAACAAATATCACATTTAATATTTATAATACCTAATAATTAAATCGAACCATTCACTTGAATATCTTTTTTATTCAAAGTCACGCTAAAATATTTGCACGTCTCGATTTCGGAAAAAACCACCACGAAATAGCTACCTATTGATTAAGTTTTATTTTGGTTGTGATTTTATCAATGTTTTCCTTAAAGCTTTTCCTGCTTATAAACATTACGAAATTGCTCATGGTTAAAAATGATATTATCCCTTTCTCTGTCCGGTAAGTCACATGGTAGGTTGGGTATAGTTGTTGATTGTTTGACGTGTTTACTTCAAGAACAGTTTCGATCTTTAACGAACATAAAGTTTTAAGCTATATACATTTTAATATAGTTTATGTTTTACAGTTCTACACGTTCTACAGTTTTATTCCTAAAGTAAAAACGGATACTAACTTTTGACCGAAGTGCTGCGCTGGCGCTAATATGTGACTGACTGTATCTGCCATCTATCGGGCACAACTGCAAGCCTCAGAGTCTGCTACTCAGAATTTACTGCTCGAAAAAGCACAATTAGCTACACTGATCGAACTAGAAATCTAACTCCATTTAATTGACTATCTAAGTCGAAAACGTCCACTGCTGGAAAATATGAAATATTGTAACGATACCAATAATATTGACCATAAAGTTTTGCCATGATGATTTGGATCAGTTTATCATAAATATTGAAGCACTTGATCAAAACGTATCAGCCATGTTATTATTACATTTTCAAACATTTATATTCCCAGAACGAAATGGCCTATAACTGTTCGTCATTACTTTATCAGCACATGGGCAGCGTATAAAAGGCACAATGAAATTATTTGTCTTTTCTATAAATAGTGATAAGATAAACGCACGTTAAGGTGCGATAAGACATGCGTGTTGCGAATAGTTACTCATGAGCCCTGCAGACAAACAGGGAATTCTCTATTCAACCAACATTTCACTTGAACGCTTTGTTGCATTATCTTTAAATAAATAACCTCAGATATAACCTAGGACAATGAAGGAGGCTTAAGCTATAACATTAATAGTCGAACTCTATCATGACGATAAAGAGTATGAAGGTTGGAAGAGACACGACTCTAACAGGTCAAAGAAAGCGACCACTGGAGGTCAAGTGATTCACTTCTCATTTGAAACCATTTTAGTGTTTCGTTGCTACGACTCCTTTCGTAAACATAATTGATTGTGACAATTCAGTAAACACTGCCTAAGTACCTTTCACTCCATACGGTGACCTAACAAGTAACTAATTTAGTCAGAAAGTAAACTCGGACAAGGCAGCGGGAACAGACATGTTTTAGAGTGGTCAGCGAACTTATGCAACAGTAGACAATAAAGTTTAAGCTTCCTTTCACCATAGTTCCACTGTGAATTCCAACCTTAGCTATGCATTCAATACTTCTGAACTATTACATTACATAACTTCGATAACAGTCTTTGTGTTCACTCTAGTTTTACTTTATATAAAATATCTGCGGTGTGAATGACCCAATGAGTTAAGCTGGAAATTAGCCAATGTATTATAAAAATAAATTGTTATTTCTGAAAGGAAGTTAGCGATTTTATCCCACGTCCCGGAGGCACGAACTGACGTGAGACACCGCTGAGTCAGCTTATAGGAGCGCGAGGTATGCGCCCCTGGAGGCACGCGCCGGGACTTTTGAATTATCATCACAAACTTCGGGCATCACTCGACACAGTTTGGCACGGCTCGCTGAGGCTATAGACCTATATATTTATCGCCTTTAAGGGATTTTCATTACTAGTTCCGTTTTAATTGCATAATAAACAAACGCTTGAATACGTGGCTACTGGCGTATGTACAGAAGAAATATTTTAATAATAAATACAAGCCTACATGTGCAAATGTGCTACGATAGTGCAAAATATCTTTACACTTCAAAGCAGTATGTATTTATAATCTGAGTAAGACTGTAAATATTGTGTAGTTAATTATTGACTCAAAACGAGGGCTTTGACCGATAGATTGGAATCCAAACAATCCGTCAGCCTCGCCAATGGACTGATGGGCCGAGTTTACAGCGGAAGGCACGTAGCACTCGTGTTCCCTGCCCTGCGAGGATTAATTTATAACCCGTTGTTGATAAGTGCATCGACATAACAACCTGCAAAAAAGGTCATGAAGTGAGCTACTAGTGAAGAGAAGTTTGTGTACACGCCTCCAATAAAACGGGAAAATCACACACGCTTTACGGAATAAAGATACAGTTTTAATTAAAGTTAAGAGACAACGCATTTTATCTGAATAATTTATTATTGTTCTTAAACCACGTATTTTGCAAATAAGTTGACGAGGAGACGAATTAAGATATCGCGTAACCGTAAGACAGCATCTACACTGCACATTCATTTTGGCACGTCGCGCCGAGCACAAGTATTACCTCAGCCGATATCCTGTTCCAAGTCACGTACAAAAACAAAACCTTGGATAAATATAAAATATATTTACTAAGAGAGTAATATGTTGGTTTTTTTATAAAAATATAAAATTATTTCCTTATTAGCAAACTTAATCGAATAAGTACCGGTGAACTGTGCGACTGATTAAATTACAAATGCGTACGAGTGGGGAAATTCCCGGCATTCCATTAAGATCGGTACTTATACGTGCTACGGAACGCCTTCCAGAGGTCCGTAATACCAGGGTAAACGCCTGTAAAGTTCTAGTATAAGTGGGTTTTAATTATTTCACTTTGGTTTTAATTTCCAGTTGATTGCGTTACAGTAGTACCTACTCATACACGTTATACTCGATAATTTTTATTTTGGTCAATCCTTTTATGAAATCGCGGGATTTTTTCTATATACGGACGATTATAGGATGAACTATGTAATTGGTTTCAGTTCTGAAAGTTTTTCTTGCCATAACAAGAAAAAATAATAGTAATTAGAAGGTAAATAAAATTAATGAATTAATCTAAATCTACATTATATAGTTGTATGAAGATTTATGCTTACCAACTGTTATATTTACATGAGACTATATTAATACAAATTTAATATATAGACGCTATCCAACCGTAACGTACCTACATTTGATCGAAATTCGCTATTGAAAACATTAAACAAACATTAGATTTTGATGTGAAAAATCTAATGTTTTCAATTAATTTTCAACACTGAATCTAAATGTGTCAAAACAAGGTGGAATTATATTACATTTATCTCGTACATTCTCATGAAAATTCTAAACAGCCGCAAACGACAAAAACAATGAAATTATGTGCATGTAGATACAACAATTTGAATATATGTATATTATGTATGTAGTTATTGTTGTGACGATTTTCCACACCTGCGCCTGCGCGTCACGTCGTCGACAACGGCCGTCAGACCGGAACACTTTCCAGTAATGATTTCAACATACTCGAGTTACAGGAATATCGGATCACCTGCGGGCAACACCCGCTCGGTGAAACACCAGGATGTTGCTAACTTGTACGCAGAACTTACATCACTTAAATACGATCACTGTCGGTTGCGTTCAAATTGAGAAACATTTATGGGTAAGCAATCATTTAGAAGACAATTTTATTATTAAACGGATATAAAAATGCATATAGACAGGCGACGGAAACCATTAAAGTTGAAAAAGTTAGATAAAACACAGATTAAAAACGCCAAACATTTAAATTGTTCATGGTCGGCAGCAGTATAACTTTCTAACATTTACCGAGTTATCCGTGTAAGTGGATGTAGTCAATCGTGCAAAGGATATTATGTAGGATTGAGTATGATATCACTGGCGGACATGAATAATGCAAGAACGACCTTGAATTGCTAAGATCAACTAATGTCACCATTTTCTAAAGCTCTACTATTTCGCACTTGATAAAAAAATAAATCTGTTTTTTAAGTTGTTTACAGTCTATTCCATTACCATATGGACTCTATTAACATTTCATAAATAATATTTGGTTACCATATCTTCTATTTTTCCTTCAAAGAAATCGACGAATTCGAGACTCGAGTTGAAAAGAAATATGTAATTACCACTTCGAGTTGATCGATGAAGGTATTTTCGATAACGACGTTGCATCACTATAAACTGAACCATCGTAATATTTCCTGGTAGTGATCGATTGTTCAATATTTATATTTAGTTGTTCTGGTTAAACGTAAAGCAACCGCAGCAATTATTATGCCACTGTCCCAAGAATATTGTTATTTCCAACGTAATCAATTTCAGCTGAAATTAAATTAACGAAACAAGCTCATTATATTGTTTATTATTATATTTTCATTATTGTTATAATAATGATTACAGGGCTTGTAGAATATGATAAAACGACGAGAAAATACATGTTTGACCCCAGCAATTTAATTGTTGTATTGTTAGTGAATTCATTTCGTAATGCTATTCATTATCGCGTCTAAAGACAGATTAACTAGATGTACCTGTTTTTCCACACGCCGACATCGACTACTTTGTGATTAATGTCTAATTAACACTTTATAGATTCAGGCGTTGTCTTTGTTATTAATTAAGTAACTGACAACGAACAAAAAAAATTCGAGGTTCATTTAAAACTGTCCGGACTCATTTTCCTTGATATAAGCTTTCATAGATTCAAAGGCGAACTTTTTGAATTTTAAATAGGTTCCCTTTAAGATTGATTAATGTCATGATTTTTTTAGAGCTTAGCTACAGCTAGTAGTTGACTTCATGTCAGAAATAACTGACTAACGTACTAGGTAGTACACGCTCTTTCACAAGTGAATTACTTCTATCCTACATTCTGCACAATTTTATCGTTTTGTTGCTAACGCATGAGGACAGCGGTAAATAAGCTGCATCTTATTTATGAGAAAGGTATCAAAATGATCGCAGTTCTTTTGCTGTTGTAAGTGACATGCGATCAATTTTTGGCAAAATTCAATACTTTGATAAATATGTGATAGCCAGTGCGGTCGGTGTCATAATTATAATATCATCAACATATGTATTAGCCAAACATAGAGCCTGGAGCACTGTGTATTCTATAGGCTTTATTAAATTTAATTATCATTCACGATAGCAGGCGGAATATAAGTTAAATAAACATTATAGTTCTAGATCGTGAAGAAGTCTTTTTAAGGTTGATCAGTAATACCAAAATACTTATTATTGGATAGTACTCGTAAGCGCACAGCTGACATTTAGTGCAAATGTCAGACTAAACGTTCCAATACTAGAATGTTTATGTTCAAGGTAGACCACTTGCAGATTCAATATTGTTTTGATTGCACGCACCGCGACCGAAGTCCGAGTTTAATAGATAAACTGATTATAAAGTAACTAACGATCTTGAAATTTGATTGGCTATTTGTGCCAGTTAGCAAGGAATGTAAGCTGAAGTAACAAGATAGAGTATTCGGAGGGCTTTGTATGATGAGCGGCGTCGTTTATGGTTCCTGATTACGACATCCGCACGGATGCGTATAATCGTTACGAATAATAAGCGGTGCCTATACGGAAACACATTAGTCCCAATACCAACATGAATGCGATTATATTAGTACAAAATATATAAAACTATATTGTTATGGTTCATCGGATTTCCCTCACAACTTTGCAAAGCCATGAAATCTTCTTATGACATTTCAGGTCAAATAGAAAGAGTATATACCGTCAACTTTTGCGAATAAAGTTTAAAAGTATTTTCATCACGCACTTTCCGACCGGCATAACGTTAATGGTGGTTCGGCACTGAACTGTCAGTCATGGCAATTGATTGATGCGACACCTTGAACAATAGGCTGACTTTAGAAAGCATTACTCCACTCAACTCTATATACTGACAAACTAGCTAGATACCATCAACATCTCTCAAAGTGCTGAGCGAAGTATGTTTCTATGATATCTTTAAAGCCAATGCGAGTTTATTCTCAAGTGCTGTCAAGATTAGATAGTACCTACTAACCTTAACTTGAATGTAGTACAATGCCCACAATTCTTATACACAATTTGCCATGTGTTGGTATGTGATAAGCTCAGAACTAATATTGTTAATACTGAATATATGGACCATGTTAGAAAATATTAGATGAAGGATTTGTTTATCATAGGAGCCTTGTAATTAAATCACACTTATAGTATGAAGGCGAAAGTTTGTAAGTGTGTTTGTTACCTCTTCAGGCTCAAACGGCAGGACCGATTTTGCTAAACTTTAGTATGGAGATAGCTGACATCCTGGATTAACACATAGGTTACTTTTTATCTCGAAAAAATGAAGCAGGTAACAACGCGGGGCGCAGCTAGTTGATAATAATAATTTAATTATATACATAGTTATCAATCGGGAATTTATTTATATTATTAGAACCAACTTGGAATATTGCTAATAGAGCGAAATTATATTATCGTCGGTATTATATTACTGCTACAGCAGCGTCGCCTTTTTAATCCTTTTTATAACCTTTATCTAAGAAGGTGCTAAACTCAAATCCACATACCTATTCATAAACACAGCTTTGTCGGCTTAGAATGAAGGATATTTATTTCCTAATAAATAAAATGTCAATTTGTATCTATCACTCAATAAATCTAATTTCCCATGCTACTGAACAAAAGCTTTATCATTTGAAACGTTGTAAAAGACTAAACAGTATTTGAATGCGTGAGTGGGTGAACTTCAACGGTATAAACGCCAAATTGAAAATAGATTATCACTCCGGCACACCATATATGGGTTTTACGATCAAAAGACTTTGACACCTGTGCATATGACACAAAGCCTACCGTCTGCTCGGACCATTGAAAACCGTTAACCCTATTATCCGTGACGACTTGTGCAGAATAATAAGCAGGCAATGCGCTCTATAGGTACTGTAATAATTGTTTGATTGTATCGACGTGAGCCAAACAATAATATGCGATAATAGCTCGACGTGGGAAATTTTTAGCCAGTCACCACGTTGGCTGTCCAGGGTGCGCGGTACGATCAATTAGGGCGTAATTTACGGGCGGATTAATGCACTTCAATAATATACATTGGGAGAGGCCTATGTCCAGCAGTGGACTGCAACGGGCTGATGATGATGATGATGAATAATATACAATAACATTTAAATAAGATAATAGATTTAAAGATTCTTCAAGCAAATAAAAACAAGATTTATTAATTTTATATAAATATAATTGGCTACATTTCGAATGGCTAATACATCATGTAGAATCGATTGTTTTTTTTTGTCTATCTTGCCATTTAATGAGTATACTATTAAAACCAAAAACGGGTGCGTAGAGACCGCAGGATTTATGATATAAAATCGTTCTGTTTAGGTAACTATTTTTTTAATATAATTTTAATCACTCTGAATAATCTTGGCAAATGGCTGTATGCTGTACTGCGTTGATGCAATGGTTTATAATACCTCAATACGCAGGCGCACAATAATTTAGTATCATAATATAATATTAGGCAATCATTTTTGAGCAAATCATGATTAAAAGTTTCTTGACTCCACGATAGTTCGCAATTCGATTTAGGAATATCCTAATTTATTTCCTTGCATTAAATTTATATTGACTGGGGTTTAAAATACTATCTCTAAATAGGCAATTTAAATAGCAAATTGGCAGCAGGAATCGTTAATCTAAGTCGTTACGAATGCGGCTGCGGGTGACAAATAAGGTCACATAGGTAACGGAATCACGGACCAAGGCTTGAAAGTAGCCTCTTGAAGCTACGCAAAGTTTACCTTAACGTGTATTCTGACCTTCGTTTAGTTATTTCATCTTTAGACTGCCAAGATCAATGAATGTGTGCATATCTACTTGTATTTATTTATTAAATACATACTTACTTTGTACGATTATTTCGTTTAATCGTGTATCTAAAATTCCCGCATAAGACAAAATTATAACTGCTTATTAGCCAGAAGGAATTAGTAGTCTTAAGTACTTCCGGATTATTGTACTAGGAAAAAGCGTTTCTTATTGAATATTTTATTACTATAGTATAACTAAGTGCCAGATGAAGAGCCGAGACGCTGCGCAGGCGCACGTCACAGCGGTGAAAGTGAACTGCACGAACAATGGAAGACGAATTGTAAAGCCCAAACACGAAAATGCTATTCTCTGCAACGAAACCATAACATTCGGGCTGTTTAAGTGATGAAACAACTATCCTTGACACATACACAAATAAAAAGGAAATTGCTCAGCACTTAATTCATGTTTTGCGTACCCTCCATTCATCGCTAAGTAACGGATTGTAACCCACCGTTCTTTACTATAGCACAGACGGCCCTAATTCTAATTAAATATTGTAAGCTCGTATCAGATTCTTTAAAAACCACTTTCTTTTATTGCACGACTAACGAACGATCCTGTATCAAATCGTGGACTGCTATCAGTTATAGGACTGGGCTTGTCTGATATGATACTAAAAATAACTGAATTAAATACGGATTGATACGAATAATAAGGATTCGAACAAAAGTAATTACAGTAGAAACAATATTGTTTTAACATTATTAACAGCCTCTTTCTAGCAAGTAGTAAAAGTAACTGTTCATTTAGGCATACACAATAAATATATTCAAACAGTTACCATGAAGGCCGAGTATTAATATTAAGAACCGGTAATACTATAACAGGAATATTTTTTTACCAATGTCTAGTTGGAATTGTGGCGTCTCGCATCGTAAAAACAATAAACACTCAACGTTTACTTTTAAAAACTGGATCATGATTTTTTGTGAGAGAGGGCGCTGACACATGACTACCAGCAAAGCAGTTACGCTAGTAAAAGTGTGTCACGGTTAATGTTAAGATGTGATTAGATGTTACATCTGATAAGACGAGTAATTAAATATCTGTTACTTTTACTTGAATACGGATTTAATCTGCGTAATCGTCCTTCTGTTCACAATTTAACCAGAACGTTATACTGTATCAGTAATTTGAATTTAAGTTAAATCGTTTAGTAACAGTCCTGTTTCCGAATACGGTTTTCAATTCAATTGATTAAATAAGTACCTTGTTTTTGTAATTGTAATCCTTAGCCATTACAGCGGAACTAAAGCCTGATAGCTTCAGTATTTTATGTTCGTTAACATTGGCAGTGGTAGGTACGTAAATACATCACTACATAGTATAAAACAAAGTCGCTTTCTCTGTCCCTATATCCCTATGTATGCTTAAATCTTTAAAACTACGCAACGGATTTTGATGCGGTTTTTTTTAATAGATAGAGTGATTAAAGAGGATGGTTTATATGTATAATAACATCCATTAAATAGTGGAGAAATACTTATAATATATATTTTATACCCGTGCGAAGCCGGAGCGGGCGGCTAGTAGAATATAAGACAGTATCTAATTTACGTAAATTCTGCTCAGCAAGTTAAATAAACTGACTTGACTCTTCAACAGTCTTTTACGACTACCGTACCTAATTGTTAAATACAGTAAACGTCACTATTACATTACAGTGACATCTATACAACAGCAGTTAGGTACCTACTTAGCTTGAAGCACTTTATTTTAAAGAGAGAATTGTTAAAGAAAAACCTAAATACGAGAATCTGAATGACGGAACAACAACAGTGAGTTTTTAAGCTTACTCATGCACCTTGAAGTGAAAACGGTGATTACTGCTACGAATCGGACAACGACGATTGGTGGTCCGCAGTCACGAGCCGACGCCAATCGACCATCAGACATAGCACGGGTGAAACTCGCCGACGACGGTATCATAGCATGAGAAAAAATACTAAACAATAAAACTAATGTCATTTCACTTTCAATTGATATGAAGCGTGTAATATTTAAGACTTCAAGTTTAACATAACAAACACTTTAACAACATACTTAATTTAAAATTAATTGATGATGAATCGATTTTAATTCATTCTGATCTTTAATCGATAAAGCCATGTAATTTACGATTAACAACTATTTAGAAAACTGGTTTCGGATCAATTTTGCTCAAGGTTGTATATTTTCGATGTCTTCGCGACTATCCGATGATATTGGAAGAACTGAGGTCATCTGCATCTCATCGATATAATAAGCGGTGACGACCATACGCAAATCTTATTAAAGACTGGCCTGTTGGTCTAGTGGTTAGTGACCCTGACTGCTAAACCGGAGGTCGTGGATTCGATTCCCACCCAGGATAAATCTTTGTGTGATGAGCATAATGATTTGTTCTGTGTCTGGGTGTAATATTTATCTATATTATGTACGTATTTAGAAATATATCAGTAAGTTTATCAGTTGTTTGGTTGCCATAATACAGGCTCTGCCTAGTTTGGGATCAGATGACCGTGTGTGAGCTGTCCCAAGATTTTATTATTATATTATTACGTTTTTTACGTTTTAGATACCTGTTCGAGTAAATGGCGTGCCGTACACTTTTCTTATCAAGTGGCAAAACACTAAACGGTTAGAAATCGATTAGAATTAAAAATATAAATGGGTTTGACATGAGTCATCAATAATATAGTTGAAACATTATTCATCCCCACACATTTATCATTCTATTCGATTTCTATCCGTCAAGCGTTTTGCCACTTGACTAGGGGGGCAGTTTTTAAATACGTTGTTGCATAAATTTTGCTTTTCATATTATGAAGTCAGATACTCATAATATATATTATGCCAATAACAAATCAATGAAAACCGATATGATTTTCTGTGTTTGCTTCAGGATGATCTCATTTGGATATCATTGTGAACGTCGAACTTTCTCGAGAATGACTTTTTGTAATTTTTTCCAGTAAAACGGAATCGTGATTTTAAAGCATTGTGCTAAGTTTCATTATTATAAAAAAAAAATTGAATAAATTCAGAATTGAAGTCTTAAGATTTGGCTATCTCGATAAAACATTTTTAGTACATAACAATTAATATTTGATATTTATTTTTGCACTAAGCTGAATGTTAAATAATCCATATAATCAACTCACGCGCACTTCGTACTACGGCGCATTATCGTGATATGCCTGTGCAGTAACTGGGCCAGGCACATTGCAACATGAATAACAAATATGTGAGCTCTCAAACTACTTCATAAAGAATAAATACATACTCATAACTCACATTCTTGAGATAAAAAAATTATTGATCTTACAAGATTAAAATAGGACAGTGTGTATTATTATCAAGCCAGCACTGTGTTGTGAGTTTCAAACAGGATGTGACAACATTGACATTTAATTTACCATTACCAAGCGGCCTTGTGTCTCTACTAAATAAAAATATTTAGGTTTAATTGGATTTTTAGTCTGATACATTCCTGGAGGCAAATAAAAGGCCATTTTTATAAAACATTTACAAAACTCTGCCTTTAATCAATGATTAATGAAACATTGAGCATTGCTTAAATACATAAAATAAATGGCAAAAAGGCAATGAAGAATAGTTATTGTGTCAATTGCAGTTTGTATTACTTCATGTTCTATTAATCACTTAATGACTAATATTGTTAATTTGAATAAGATTGTTATAATAATAATATAAGAGCATAGGATATTCTGTAAAATACATGGATATTTTAAAACACTCACCACTTCTGGGAGAGATGGGCACTGCAGGTTTGGGTGCAGAGTTGGAGCAGAGCCGACCAATCTTGGAAGGTTGCTTCAAGCCGGAGGGTTTGGGCAAAGACGTTGGTCTGGTGGAGTCTGCTGGCTTGGTTACTGTGGAGGTTGCTGTGCTGGCAAGTGATGCATTGTCTGAAGACGTGGATGACGGAGGTGCAGGGGGAGTAGCAGCCGCATCCGGCGTGAGGGTCTCTTGGATTTCACTCATTTTGTTATCACTTATAAACACTTTTAACTGACACTTAATAGTCAAGCTACATTATTTTTCTGAAAATAACGATTTCTTTATAGTTATATTAGTTACACGACGGATTCTAAATTATCGTGCGACTAATATACTAAAAATATCGCGAGTTCCCGCGCAATAAGACGACACGTAATCTGGATCACGGCCAGTGCGTTATTGTAAATATAAATAAACAAAATTACGCGACTTCATGAGCATAGAACCTTATCGTTAATACAAATAAGCACCGGGGATATAATAACACGTGTAAATAATAACACTACCTATTTAAAATGTACAAATAGTAACTACGTGTTATTTTACTCCTGCACGCTATAGGGTGTATTTAAGCAAGCGTGTTATCTATAAAAAATATAACGGCATACCTTGAAGAAATGGAGCACAAAAAGTGCTACCTGTAAGGCTAAGAAAAACTCGCGAGATTTTTACCGCTCGTCGGGACCAGCTGAGCTTGACCGTTGACGTTATCACTGCCACTACACACACATTATCTAATTATAAAACTAATGGACGAATGTCATGTTTTTATATTTATAACACTAAAATTGAAAGTTAAAACACTGTGTAAATCTCATGAAAAAGAATTAAGCTGTTAGCCAATAGAAAACAAATTGTAGCAATGCACTAAAATAAACTCATCCGTCCTCCCTTTGCGTTTAAAACTTCAAAGTTACGTTTAGTGTTCACAGATTATAATGCATTAAACGTATTAGTAGCTTACGTTTAGTTGTTCGGCATATTTTTAGATGACATTCTCTATAGATTACTGAAAGAAAAAATGAGTGTGAAAAAAATATTAAATAAATATTTTTGTCAATTAATTATGAAAAATTGATGTTACGTGAATAGCCTTTATAAATTAATTAATTACTTACATAGTAACTTACATTAAAATGACAATTAAGGAAAAAGGAAATCTTTTTTGTTCTAAATTGACAGTTAATGTCACGACGAGTCAAATAACATATTTTGTCAATGTCAAATCCAACCCAGCGAAATTAGCTTCTTCCACGAAACCACCAGTCTGGTGCTGGAAAAATTACAATTTTTCAATATGTTCCTTAATAAATTATGGTAGTATACCCAATTAAATAACAGGAAAGATGAAGCTTATTCATAAAAATATTGAGAAGGATGGCTGTGGGTAAGAACAATTTGAATTATAGTCATTATACTACATCGTTCTTAGAGCACTCGTAAATATTACTGTAGCTTGATGTTCTAAAATGCTAGTTTTTTGTTCCTTTAAGTAACAGAATTAAAAGAAAACTGAAAGGTTGTTTATTTAAAATTGAATAATATCTCCAATTATATGACTTATCACATTTTGTTGTTAATAATGTTTTTAATATTAACCAATGTTTTAGGAGTATTGGCCTTATTCCCGAAGAGCCAGAGGATATGTGGCATGCATACAACCTGATAGCAGAGAGTGATGCAGTAACTGCGTCAACAGTGCGTAAAGTCCAAATAGAGTCGTCAACGGGGTCTTCTACTAGTAACAAAGTGAGAACAACACTCACAATTACCGTAGAAAAAATCGATTTTGATACGCAAGCATGTGTTCTACGGTTAAAAGGACGCAATATATTGGAGAACCAGTATGTAAAGGTAAATAAATAATGTTTATTTATATAAGTATATATCTGCTTATTATTTGTAACTTTAAATCAGATTATGATTGTAAATTGTGGGTCATTATATATTCAATATCCTTTTTGTAACTATTTCTATAAAAAATGTAGTATTCTAATCAGTCTTCGCTCTGACTCGTGAGGTGTGCTTAGTGCTGGCGACCATTGCAATTAACTGGGAAATATTAATGTGTATTTATGTAAAAAGTAGAAAGAAGTGTAAGTTGCCAGTTATAAATATTAAACAACCTTTTCAGATGGGGGCCTACCACACCCTAGACTTGGAACTAAATAGAAAGTTTATTTTAAAAAAGACACTATGGGACTCTGTGGCTTTAGAGCGGGTAGACATGGCATGTGACCCTGCGGCCAATGCTGATGTAGCTGCCATTGTCATGCAGGAAGGTCTGGCACATGTCTGTCTAATCACACCCTCCATGACACTTGTGAGGTCCAAAATTGACATCACGATACCTAGAAAGCGGAAAGGTTTTGTGCAGCAACACGAGAAGGTATGTAGAAAGTGACCTTACTTCCTGCTTACACAGCACTTTATTCCTAGGTACAGTTTTTCTCATAAACCTAGCTAGTGAAGAATTTTGTAAAAATCTAAACTATTTCTTATAGTGTAATTAACAAAACAAGAATGACAGAGGAGTTAGAAAAAAATAATTTTATTATAAATAGTATTATTAGCAATAATGAACCTGCTTGCAACAATGTTATTATTTAAACAACATGCTTACTAAAACTTATTTATAATTTTTCCTTATTCCAGGGTCTCAATAAATTCTATGAAGCTGTAATGCAAGGAATTATAAGGCATATAGACTTTAGCATAGTCAAGTGTGTAATAATTGCATCACCAGGATTTGTAAAAGATCAATTCTTTGAGTACATGATGCAACAGGCTATCAAAACTGATAACAAACTGCTTATTGATAATAAAGGCAAGTTCTTGCTAGTCAAAGCTTCATCAGGGTTTAAACATTCTTTAAAAGGTTAGTATTACTCTCATATTAGTTTTTTAAGTACTCTACCTTCTATGCAAGATTCTTATCAATGCGCAGAAAAAAACATTTAATCAAAATTGTCATACATAAGTCAGCATTTAAAAACGTCCACCCTTCACCGCATCCTAGTGCTACAGCTGGGAAAAAGAAACGGCGCAACTAACTCCCTGCCTAGTCACAAGACATTATCATAGTGCACAAATGAGAGCACAGGGCAGAGGTGCACTCAATATTTCATCTCGCATACTCTGAACCGATCGATTGTTTTCTACTGTAGCTATGTAACTAGCCCCTCATTTACAGTAAATTGGAAAGGATAAAAAATATTGGGTATTTCAGAGGTGTTGCAAGAACCAGCAGTAATGGCCAAGATATCAGACACGAAAGCTGCCAGTGAAGTTAAGCTCCTGGAGTGCTTCTACACTATGCTGCAGCTGGAGCCTGCTAAAGCGTTTTATGGAAAGAAACATGTGGAGCGCGCGAACGAGGCACAAGCTATCGAGATTCTCATGATTTCGGATAAATTATTTAGGTACTAATATTTTTCTTTTTTGGATACAATTTGCATAAGTGAGTGTGTTATTATTAAAGAGCAGCTATTTAAGCTTTCTTTAAAGTATCTCATATATAACAAAAATCTGTTGTTGATTTGGCAAATTTTTATGTAACCCAATAGTCCCAACCCTAAGTCATTCATGTATGGGATTCATCTTATTTATTTCCATTTAGTCGTCCTAGAACTGTTTTAATTATTATATCGTAATAAGCAGATCTTTACCTTTTTATCAGATGTCAAGACATACAGGAAAGGAAGAAGTATGTGGCTATAGTGGACTCTGTTAGAGAAAATGGTGGTGAAGTGAGGATATTCTCTAGCATGCATGTGTCTGGAGAACGTAAGTTTGTATTGTGTTATTTTACTAAAGAAATCTAAAAAAAATATTTTCCTAATAACGACCATTCAAGGTTAAAAGTACACTGTAGTGACTTAATATTTATTTAATTGCTTGTAACTCCTGTTCTGTAGGCATAGGCCCTCTTACTTATTTAATAGTAAAACCACTGTTAACTTAAACAAAATGTAAGTCTATTGATCTCTATTTTAATAATTTTTGACTGCAAACTACAGTGACAGCTATGTTTTAACAATAATTCATTTATTAATAGTAAGCAGGGAAAGATAGCATAAAATCACAGACATATTTACAGTAGCTGATCTGTTACAAATAAATCAGAATTCAAAATCAGTTAAACCTATTTTAAATAAGAGTTCTATTAATTTCAAATGTTTTTTGAATTTAATACATAGGTAATTATTAGATATATTACTAATTTGAAATGTTTCTCCACAGAACTAGATCAGCTGACCGGTATTGCAGCCATTTTGCGCTTCCCCATGACGGAGCTTGAGGATAGCGACGCTGAAGACGATAGCGACCATGATTCTGATTAGAATAATTCTAATTTATTGGCTCAATTCACATTTCTGCCATTATCGATACTCGTTAATATCTGAGAGGAAAAATAATGCTTGCATTGATAAAGTAACTGCATTATTTTAAGTGTAATAATACCAATAAATATAGTAGGGCAATTTTATTACAGGTGCTTCTACAACTTTTGAGTTGGTCCTGTCTTTAAAATAATGCCCACTTAGCAGAATATTGCAGAGTTAATAAATGTAGAACAGAGTTGATAGGCAATATAGTGAGAGTGGACATTCATTTGTGGTTAATTCACAACAAAGATACATTGATCTGCTCAAGTACACGACGTAGATTTTATAGAGATGAAATAATTACAGATTATATAGGTCCAATTTTATACTAATTATTTTAAATATCTGGTACTCAACTTATATCAAAATCAGTGTGATAAGCCATATCTACGTGTATCATAGTAATTTTGTTGCTTCTAAATGACTTTATTATTATAATTCTATTGTTTCATTGTTATTAAAAGGAACTGTCCTGTTTTTATATTGTGATGTAAATATTGTACTTTTAATAATTTAGCACAATACAGATATTAAAAAACACATTTTGTGATAATTTTTATTTATCATTAGGCTGATGATTCCAAGGCTTGGATCTTTTGTTTACGTTTCTCAGTTTTTTTCTCTTCTTTAGCTTTCTCGTCATGAAGACGCCTCTTCTTCCTCAGCAGCCATATTTCCTTCTTGCGTTTCTCTTGTCCAGCTTTCATGCTCTTGTAGAGATTTCTGTGTTTCTTGCGAACCAGTTTCTCTCTCAACCTGAATGCCTGCTTGTCTTCTATTTCTTTTTGATAGGGGTGATCCTTGTGTGGTACTCCAGCAGTAACCGCCATCGCCTTTTTCTGAAATTAGGTTTTGGAAAAATTTCGTTATTTCTAAAGAATGTATAATTGTATGTAATAGTAAATATGTGGGCATTGCTTAGTGTAACTTTAATTTTAAAATCCACAGCATAATAACTTTAAAACTTACCTTTTCTTTAGCTAGTTTCTTTTTCTCTGGGTCAACATTGTCTTCATCATCAGAAGAAGAATCTTCTTCTACTTCCTGTTGGTACTGCTTGGCTAGATCCACTTCAGCATCACCATCCTCAGAATCTTCTTCCTGTTCATCATCTTTGTCTTCATCACTGGCTTCTTCAATATCAGTGCCAGATTGATCATCATCTAAAAAAAAAAACAGTTATTAATTTCAGTCATTAAATAATGCAACTTTAGTTGTGAATATGAATACATACCCAAAGGTTTAAAGTTAGGATCATTCAAAGCCTTCTCTTCTGGAGGAATGTAAACCTGATCCTTTGTTTTGTCAACAAATGGTGAAAGGTGTGGTGGCAGGACTGCACCCATCAAATATTTATTGATAGGAAGCAGGGTTCTTGCATTGACACTGTCAAAGACCCATTGAGGTTGTATGTAGTAGCGAGATATGTACTGCTTATCCATAGTGGGCCTATCAACAATGTGGTAAGCAATACTTTCATCTGATTCATCAAATGTGGCTCCCACAAAGTGGTCTCTGTCCCATGACACTTCACCTCCAAAGCAACGGATGATGAAAACTAATGGCTCCCTGGGCACTTCTCTGTTGATAAAGAATTTAATACCCTTGAACATAGTCTTCAACTTCTTAACCTTTTCGGCTTCAAGTTTAGCTTCTTCTAACTTCTGTGGATCCTCATCCTCTGTGTTGAAGATGTCCATCTCTGGTAACTCCTCAGCTTCATTAGCTCCTGCTACTTTAGATAAGGAGAGGTTCATTGCTGCAATCCTCTCTGCTACATATGCATGTTCATCTATCAGGTCTTTATCTGAATCTGCAGAGAATGCTGCAGTCAGTTTCGGTGGATAGACCAGGTTCAGAGAATGATACAGTTTGAAATTTACAAAGCCGAGCATCATTGTGTAGAATTCCACAAATGTAGACATTATTTTGAAATCAACTTCATCTTTGTTTTGGGGCTGTAAAAAAGAGTAAATAATTTTTTAGCTTAAATTAAAAATCTTAAAAATATCAAGTGACAAATGTAAATAGATAGAATAATAATAATTACCTGGAACGAGAAATGATGTGGCACAATCCATGTTATAGTTTGGCCCTCTAGCTCGACTTGATAATAATAACCTTTGACAGATACAAATACTTTACGGAGTGCCTTGGCAGCAATAACAGCATGCATGAACTCTACTGTAAGTCTCCTGCAAAGCATAGACTGGTCTCTGGGGACTTTCTTTAGAGAAGGGAAAGTACTGAACAAGAAACATAGTGTGAGGCAATCGTCTAAGTCACGAAGAGCGTCTACAAATGTAGGATATCTCTCCTTCACAATATGATCAATGTTTATTTGTGGATGGTCACGTAAATACTTCTTCATTGTTTTGTATTCTCTCATCGCCCTCGCTCGACGGATCTTTTGTTGATAAACCTAAAATACAAACACGCTATAAGTGAATAATTCAAAAAAATTAAAATAGTTTTTAATAACAATGATATAAATCTGACTTACCTTTAACTCTCTGAGCTTCCATATTATGGGTTCGTGTAGTAAAAACTTTATGTCTTTTGTATGATACAATGTTTTGATTCCTCCAGCGCCTTTCTGAGCCCTCTTACGATTGCGGGGTTCTCTCGGATAAATACCTTTCAATATGCAAATACGTCTGAAATCTTTAAGGGACAACTGTAGTTTCTTTAGAGCTGCTTTTCTAGTCATAAATTGCGCTCCCTCTCCAGTTGAGTACTGTAGAAAAGAAAATTTTTGTTGGTTATCTTCAATAATAAAAACACGTGTTAAGTCAATGCGAAGTAAGTGAACTTACCTTCTTCTTTTTCTTGGAAACCATTTTATATTATATGCAGGAGCTCGTTATACTTAAAAGTACCTTGTCACCAGTTTTTATAAATATGTATGGTTTAAAAATCAATACCACCTTGGGTGACAATAACTTCGCAGTACTTTACAAAACCATGTTTGTCTAACTGACGTTTACGGACAGTGTTACCTTGTTTTGAAACCTAAAATCATTGAGGTATATCTACCTTTGTCTGAGCCTAAAATTAACAGAGCTCTGCTACGTAGAAAAGATTGCACCTATTAAAATATTAATTATGAATATAAAACAATAAAATTTTCATTTTACATTTTTAATGATACAAAATTATATAACTAAAAAAATAAGTTACAGATAATTGTAATGGTCTTTTTTTACTACGCTTGTGTATTTTCCTCTGTTGGTGTGCTAGGTGGCGATGTGGGCGCTGGAGTTGTCGTTGTGGCTTGATTCTGGTTCCATGCATTTGGATCAACCATGACATACATAGGATATGCATATGAGGTAGATGGCCACATTGGTGAGGCATGTGCCATCACTGAGCTGGCTGTGTCTTCACTCAGTCCTGCATCTTTGAGTATACTCATTGCATTAGTGTAAGCAGACATCATTTGAGGATAGAAAAGTTGATAGGGAAACTGATATGGGTAATGCGCAAAGGCAGGGTGCTCGCATTTTGTAGTTGAACTTTCAGTCGAGCTTGCAGTTACAGGGTAAGCGTATGGGTACGCAGCGACCGGGCTATTTTCAGCTTGATTGCCAGTCTGCACTGGTAACGCATAAGCGTATTGCACGGGCTGACTTGGGGTAGGGCTAGGCATCACTGCTCGCTTTTGAGTTGCGTTTTCATCTTGTGTTATTGGGTAACTTGATGAATAGGCTATTGGAACGGCAGTGGCTTGCGGTTGAGTAGCAGGTGCGATTGGTAAAAAGTTGATCGGCTGATCAACGACCCATTGCGACTTCACTCCACTGTCCTCCGTGGCTGCGACGAAGAGGTCTCCTGTTGTTCCATCAGCTGAAGGTTTAACGTAAATTCCATGTACAGGACTAAGATAATTACTGTTCCACAAGTTGGGATAGCTGCTCACAGAAGTTACAGCTAATGTTATAATAACTATTGCACTTGTCACGTGCATTATGAATGTTGCCTGTATTGTGCTGTATGATTCTTACGTATCACGTCTTCTAAATGATGAGGCTTTCGACCGTGGTACTTATTATATACTAATTGAACAAATATAGAGGATAGGTGATGAATAAATTAATCATGTAGGGAGAGTGGAAATACCGAATAAGACACGTACAGTTTAGTAAAATCGAGATATTGGTTATCTTTTGTGATACTTATAAACGATAAAGAATGTTCGAAGATGCTCTATCTGTCCTCTTAGATTAAATAGATAAGTAAAAGAAAAATAATGATAATAAGATACAATGATTTTGTACATTTGTTTCCATAGAAGTAAATATTAAAGTTATTTATATGTAACCCATTGTTATCAAACAGACTTAACAAAACTCAACTCCAGTGAAGCTGGGCCACTAGCTGGTTTAATAAAATACGTCTGTAATTTTGTATTAATTAAAGTATCTCTGTAGGCAATTTTTGCAGGTGAGAAATGTTTCATACTCATAATGATGACAAACGATTCTGTTAAAATGCGGATGTTCTGTTATTTCGTAATGTCACGTACATTGTCGATCGTTAATCAAGGTCAGTTACTACTTACTACCGTCTGAATTATTAATAATCTTCAGCCTTGTGATACATAGGAATTTATAGAATATGAAATCTACTGTCTGCCTACCAAGAATTGTATGCACATGCGTTTGGACTCATCATCTTTGGTGTTAAATTTCCAGAGTTCGATAGCTAGATAGAGACATACGGAATAATCGTTGCCTTTTTTGTAATAGGAATATTTATTTATGGATCTAAGTAGGTATGTTAAGACTAAGATATTTTATATCCCGTAACGTTGCTACTCCGCATATATACATATATTAAATATATATATATATAGGCACTTACCTAGTTTAGAATTTAGATATTGAAACTTACACAACGCTTTCCTACTCTAGGTACATCGATAAATTTTGTACCAAAGAGGTCCGTTTCAAATGAGGCATGAAATAAATGCATTGAATCTGAACAATTAAGTATTACCATGTATTACGAATCGAACCAGCGACACTTGCGACACTTGCGAAGAAGGTTATACGCAACCACTGCGCATAATGGAATAAAGTTATAAATGAAACATTGATGATGTTTCATTTTTAGAGCAGCTTGAACTTACCTATCTAGTTAGAAATAAAATGAAGGATGACAGCATAATATATTTACCCGATTATTTTAGTCAGATAGAAGAAATTCGCCTTAGAAGTTAAAACTACCTATTAACTGCAGTAGAACCTATAAAAACATTTTGGGTATTTTTTTTAAAAGGTCAGTTTGACTGCCTCTCAGGAACTCCAAAAGGATCACGTAAATTTCTATAGTTATACGTACTCCAATCAAAAGCGATTGTTGGTGTGCGTCTATAAAAGTAACATAAAAAGTAAAAACGATAACACATAACTTGTTGTTAACAAAAATTCTGTGAAATGTTTACGGCATGTCTCGTGTTTTTATTTTTTACGAAGACTGTGACGTTGTTCAGAACGTCGACGTGTTTGCGTGAACATGAGGAGTTCTCCCTGTGCGGGTGGAGGTGTCCAGCCACTTGTGTCAATTTAAGGTTTCTAGCATCAGGTAAAACTTTTAATTCACCTAAGTTTAGGGGTCCTTACTCGTGTAACCAAGCATATATCTTTTTTTCTTGGTTCTAGAAATACAATAAGAGTGCCCATGTCGATTAGCTTGTCAGCAGGTTTAAACAAGGTCTAACTAGTGCACAGAGTACAAAGGATCGTCATTCAGGGAGGTTCTTTTGATGCTACTCTACTAAGACCTGTCCTAAATTATTTTTTAATTATAAAAATATTTCTATAATTAACATTATTAATTATAGAAATATGTCCATCGACATGGGACTGCCGCGTCGGATGTCGATGTTCTGCGGGCTTCGTGAGGGACGAGTACTCCAAGCAGTGCGTCTTGGTGCAGAACTGTCCTGGTAAAGGTTACTTTAGTTTATGTAGGACTACATACGATCTTCAAGGGAATGGAGGAAAGCTGTAGGTTGGCACAGACACATGGGGACTTGGGAAGTAGCACTTAAAAAAGAGGTATAAGTATAGGTACGGACGATGATAGCAAAACCCGCAAGGATTATAGGTTTAGTAGGTTTTACGGGTTCCCAAACTTAAAATGCTTACATTTGTACTGCCTCGTTTGTCTAATGCTCGCTAAGCGCGACTGCTGAGCACGAGGTCCTGGGTCGGGCAAAGTTTTATTGGATTTTTCCATTAGGTAATCCTCAGTAGCAACATGGGGTCTGAATTTTTGCCAGGTTGTGCACCTCTGCCTAGCCCACAGGCAATACAGGTGTGATGTAATGTTTGTTTAATATTCGTAACTCAGTTCTGTAGGTCATTAGATTCGTAGTTCAAATACAATTCCAATACTACTTTGGGATGTAAGTGCGTGTAAGTGGGATACAAGCACGCATGTGACCTTCTAAGGGACGCATAGGTTTTATGAGTCTATTCAGCTACATTGAGCGGATCATCATAAGTAAGATAAGGTGGCGAGTCTATTCTATTTTAACGAAACTTCTTA
The DNA here is from genome assembly GCA_905340225.1 of Abrostola tripartita. Taxonomy (NCBI): domain Eukaryota; kingdom Metazoa; phylum Arthropoda; class Insecta; order Lepidoptera; family Noctuidae; genus Abrostola; species Abrostola tripartita. The sequence continues at coordinate 4,845,605 of HG996491.1, forward strand.
ATAATATATAGAATTCTGTTCACGAATTATTTTCTAAGATATTTAATATTCGTATTTCCGATACACCTACTTTCAATGTAGGTCAAGCCTTATTACTTGCATTTGGTTGTAAACAGTACTTTTGACGCCACAATAGTTGATTCAGCAAACGTGTTTGTTATTAATAAATTAATATTACAATATTCTTGCGCAATCCCGAGTTTGCACTTTTGAACTTCCTATAATGATAATTGTATGTTTCTTATACTGGCCAGGTAAAGCAAGCAGATCTTTCAAAGTGCAAATAAATATTCGATCCAACCCATCATCAGTTCGTTGCAGTCCACTGGTGGACATAGGCCTCTCCCAATGTACGCCACAAAGCCCGGTCTGCAATAAACATTCAAATTCGAATAATTTCTTTCATAAACACATCCATATTTAAAACAAATTGACAAATTTAAATAAAAGAAGGATCTAAACAAACATAATAAAAATAAAAATAATACAATGAATCAATCATGGATACACCAGCAGCAGCTCAAGAGCGCATTACGTGCATTCTGGTCTAGTGTTCCTTTTTAAATATGCCTTCAGATTTTACAGTTTGGATAAAGAATACATGTAGCCCTATCTCGAAAAACTTGATCTTGTTACGTCATACAAATTCATAATGCGATTGTTACAGGAAAGTTCAGGAATATTAATCTAATGTCATGTCATCTAATGTGAAAAATTTTCATCCAAATCATTTTAAAGATTATTAAAATCTTAAGGTCCAACGACCATAATTATGGGTAAAGTCTTGAAAAACAAAAAAAAATCTATTTAATTTTCATAACCTGTATTTTTTTCTAAACTGAACATTTTATCTAATCTCACAGTCAACTTATGTGCCACATTTAAGTGTATACGATTAGCAGCAAACACACCTACTTATGTACATACTTATAAGGAGCTGTCGTTGATACCTAAATAACATAGTAGGTCTACCTATATATATATAATACCTAAATAATATAATAGGCTACACAAAATGTGCAGTACAACCAATATCATTCAGTGCAACATTCTATCGTGTTACCATGCCCTACATTGCCAGTGCCAGTGACTGCAATGCGTGTCGACGTAGTCGCCTAGGTTTGATTCCCTGTGCAGAGAAAAAGTGTTCTGCTGATAGATCAGTTGAATTCTGATTGAAGGAAAAAAATTGCACATTCGCCGTATTTTCTAGCATGTAGGAACCTTGTATGCCAAAGGTCAGGTGAAGTAGTTATACTTAGGTAATTCTTCTTAGATTAAAGTAGTTGAGAAATAAACATGAAATAACAAAGCCTGTCATTCAATTGCATTAAACAGTCAGCAGCAAACAGAAGTTACTTGTCTGGTAAACCTAAATGAAACATTTTGATTTAAGCTTATTGATTGATACTTGTTTTATTAAACTGATTGCTTGTTGGTCTTGTTATCGATAAGTGTGATTGCTGAGCATGAGCTCCTTGATTCAAATCCCGGGCAAAGTGTTACTGGATTTTTCCATTAGGTCATTCTCAGTAGCAGCACGGAGTCTGGATTTGTGCCCGGTTGATGGCAATAGGCTACATTGGGTCCTGTACCATAACTAGCAAAATGTGTGTGTACTTTACAGTCACCTCTGTATACTCCTTCAGGGAATACAGGCGTGATGTTATGTTATGTTTTACTTATTATTACATACAGTCGCGCCTATAATAATGTTCTCTTGATCGAATTTCGGTCACGCGGCGGCCTGTCTCAGCTGAGACTAGCCAACTACGACAAGTATGCGCGCAAACACAGGTGCACTCTCTGATCCCTCACTCGGAGAGAGATCAGGCGCAGGCCTTACGGCTAAACGTGCCTTCTGATGCACGGAGGGGTCTTGATATGGGTAAACGGTCAACCATCACAAGTCTAACCGCGGTCTAAGATGGTCTACCTCTAAGGAGTCTTTACACCCACAGTTCACCGCTTACCATAAATCTCTTGTTATAAGTAGTCAGCACATTCTAATTCATCAACTTACGACTCACTCAACAGATACACATTTGGAGTGTGATTTGTTTTGCATTTAATTAGGTGCATATAATAGTATCTATCTAATTATTATAAAGTAGATAAAATATATTACACTATAGGGCAAGTATGTTTCATACGTACAGAGTGGCCTAATTAGGAGTTCTTTAAGATCATCTTACTTCGCAGAAAATTCTCGGTCAAGTATTTATTGGTACACTTACAAAGATTGCAACCTCAGTAGTTACATCCGATCATAAAGTGAATTGCGAAATGTGTATAAATATTAGTGTCTCGTTAACATTGGCACAAGCAGTTACAATGAAGGCTATCCTCCTGGCTGGTGTGTTCGCGGTCATGGCCCTGACAGTCGCAGGGGCTCCCACCTACTCCGAGGGCGAAGTCCCGCAGTACGTGAGCCAGCAGCAATACGAAGACTACTTGAGAGAGAGGAGGTCGCAGTACGCTCCCCAGTTCGTGTCGCCGTGCGCCGCCGCCAGCTCTATGCAGGTCCCCGTGTTCGCTGTACCTCCGTACCAGGGTTATGCTGTGCCGCAATACGGGTACACTGCGCCGCACTACCGCTCTGTGGAAGAACAAACCGAGCCTGAGTTGTTAGGCTTTTCAGATATGAACCAATTCATGCCCGAACACGTGCCGATGGCCAGGCTAGGAGGATACGGCGGCGCGCCTATAGGGGGGCTAGCTCCGGGACTATCTTCGTATGGCGGGCAGGTGCTGTCACAGGCGACCACGGGAACAGCGCTTGGAGTGTTCCCCGGCGCGAGAGTTGGTGGGTGCAAGGTTCCCCTGCTGTTTAGCTGTTCTCCGTCGATAGTGTCGGGCCACATGGTCGATGCTCACGGCCACCTCGGTGCCGACCCGAGCTCCGTGTCCGCCCTCGCCGCTGGCATCGCGGACTCCTACAGACTCGTGGACGAACCAGTGCATCACGACGTCCACACACCAGACGAGGATGTGTTAGAACATGAGCACCTGAACGTGAACCCTATTCATGAAACCAGCCCTGATGCGCACCAGTAGGTTTAATTCAATTCACAGTGTAATAGATTAAGTTAGTAATTAATTGTATCTAATGTTGATTTAATAAAAAAATATACCTAATTATGTTGTTTTCGACTTACAAAATATGCATATCAGTTGCATAAAACTAGCAAACAAGGTATGTTAAGGTAACATATTAAATAGGTACAGCTGCATATTTCTACAATCCTATTAATTGATCAATTGATGGCATAAACTATGAAAACTATGCCTATCACTTAGATATGCTCTCTCTCTAAAAACACAAAGGCCTTATACACAGAAAATTGCCACGTTGGTCTAAAGGTCGCTAAATGCGACGGCTGGACACGAGGTCCTGGGTTCGAATCCTGGGTTGGGCAAAAAGTGTTACTGGGTTTTTCCATTAGGTAATTCTCAGTCCAGGCACAGATCCAGAATCCGTGCCCGGTTGATGGTAATAGGCTCGTCCCCTATTACATTGCGACTTGTCACAAAACGGCAAAATGTGAATGTACTTTATGTGCACCTCTGCCTACCCCTTCGGGGAGTATAGGCGTGATGATATGAGTGTTATGTTACCGATATAGTCTGGCGAACAAGAATAGAATATCGCTGCCTACCTTTTCAGGAAAATGCGGCGTGATGATTTACACTGACACGAACACAAATAAATGTTTTTGATTTGATTTGACAAGACGTGTGATAACTAGTTAACATTGCATTGATTGGTTTGTTCAAAAAGGTATTTAAGTTCTACAAAATATATTTTTTGATTTAAATTGCTAAATACAAATGTTGAGAAGATATAATTTGTATTATCCCTTCCCTAATAGGTCACCTACAGGGCGTAGGATTTAATGTATGAAATACTCGGTTCATATGAGACCATAGTACTAATTAGATGGTCTAAATATGAGAACGTGTCTTAGGATTGTCTTCGTGTTAAAGTGAAGTCATAGATCATAACGCTGACAGTCACATTGGGTACTTGCTTGTCTGTCAACCACTAGGCCCCCACGTCGGAAAAGATACATAACGTTGCATTCAAAGAGGACACGTTTTGCTATAAATTGGCGTGTCAGAATTCTATAATACACTTAAAACATTGTCTTCCATATTGACTAACAATGAAAATTACTTTATACCTTATTATATATACTGGTTCCGCATTTGCGATTCCAGTAGCTACAACTGACTTTATTGACAGGTTTGCTAAGAATTACCAGCTTAGTTATCAAGACCTACAGCGAGCTCAATTATTTGAAGAACATATTAATGCTTCAAACCTAGCTCCTGCAGTTTTGGAGAAAACAAAAGAGAAGCGTCACACTTTAATCAGAGAAGACCAGTACTGTGACGTAAACGCCAAGAAGACATTTATAATCGAACCAGCATTGCCTGAGCTAACAACGGCCACTTCTGGTATCAGGGTCGGATATACTACAGGTGCCAAACTGAACCCTAAACCATTTAAAAACTGCAAAGTCTCGCTTTCTAGGCCAAACATAGATAATTTTGTACAACAATCAGAATGGTCTGGCGAAAGTCACATGAGAATAAAGCGTCACGCACTTTGGTCGGCTTCAGAACGAGCTATTAGTTACCATAAGGTGTCTGAAGATTACCCAGAGGAACACCAGGGCAGCCGGCATGTTGTGTCCCAGGATTATCCCACGCCTAACTTGGTGCGAGTGACGCTGAGAGCTGATCCAACAAATTGATACGAAACGGGAATGTGTGAAGAGACTAATTATTATTATTTACGTATTAATTTACATTTGTGCAAATATATATTATTTTGTCTTCTCATGGTATATGCGTGTGCAGTTTTTGTTGTTTCAGGCAAATACTCGTATAATATCTAAATAAAAAACAAAAGACAACCAACTTATTATTTCATTCAAAAAACCTTACCTTACCAAGACATAAATATTAACATTTACAAACGCCTATATTTGCACATTATAATGTATATGTCCCAGTCCAATCGTATACCTATCTATAGAGGATATTGGCCGACGGAAAGTAACTTAAACTTGGTTTTAGCTTGTATAAGTTAAAAATCTAAAAATAAATATTCAAATATTTCTTATCTCTTCACCATAGATCATTCTATTTAGATCATGTCCGATTCGAAACAAGGCAACGCTGAAATACTGAATTTACAGTGTTTTTCATAAATATGGAGTGTATCTGTAAATCAGAAATAGCAAGTAACATTTTTAGGACCTCTAACATAACTGGCGAAAAGTGGGTGAATTTACACCTCTGCCTACCGCTTCGGGGAATACAGGCGTGATATTATGTTTTGGGTAACACTTTCTGATAAATGTATTACGGTTGAGACAAAGAATTAAATGCACATTCATTAATTTTCTACGTCAAGACTTGCAACAAAAATGCAGCGTAAAGCATACCGACCATACGAATTTATTGATTGAATTATGTATAAGAAACATTAGCAGTAAAGTTATGTTTGTTCATAAAAATATCAAATAACACGCCAAACCTCAATTACGGATAAACGGAGTAGACTCTTAGTATTACCTACCTATAACACTTACTAGATAATTATTCATTAACATCCTTAACACTTGCTAGATAATGAAGTAAGTCCAATCTCCCGCTGCCGCATGCAGTAAAGAGATCTTGAAGTTTTCCTTCAATAAAAACAGAATTTACTCGAAACAGGGTGCAGCTAGAGACTCCCGGGTCAAGGGGGGATGGGAAACTTTGCTACTTATCCTGATTCACTAACTAATATCTACATTACAGCTAGTTTCCATGTGAAAAATTTACGATTCATCAACAACATCATCAGTAGAAGTTCCACTGTTAAATAAAATGGGCAAGTAGAGCCGCAGGAAATCCTATGTTAACTACGCGAACTGTGTCACACGCGAAGTAATGTACGCTCGTCGGTAATGTTCATGTTACAAATAATATGACGTATACATCGTATAGTGATACATTGTACCTACTTAGTTTAGGTTTAAGTCACGGATTATGCAAAAATAACATTTCCTGTTTTTGATAATTTGTTTAAGTATATTCCTTGTTTCCGGAATTATTTTACCATTAATTTAACGGTACCAATCTAAATTGAAAAACACAGGCCAAATTTTAAACTTTTCATACAGGCAATGCATTGAAACTGGAAATCAAACCCACGATACTTATGACGCTACCAGTAAGCCGATCTAACAGTTTTAAAACATGCATGCCATTAAAGTTCTAATATTTTTCGGACAGCCTCGTTGATCTAGTGGTCGCTAAACGCGAATGCTGAGCATGAGGTCCTGAGTTCGAATCCCGGGTCGGGCAAAGTGTTACTGGGTTTTCACATTATATACGTAATTCTCAGTAGCAGCACGAAGTCTGGATTTGTGCCCGGGTGATGGCAATAGGCTCGCCCCCTATTACATTGGGGGTACTATTACTATGTGCACCTCTGCTTACCCCTTCGTGGAATATGGGTGCGTTTCACAAACATGTAATATCACATACACCCAAATTCGGGACAAACATCTGCGAATCGCACAATTTTCTGTCGAATCGAACCGGCAACCCTTAGCGCAGCAGTCCAATCGCTTAGCCACTGGACCAGTGAAGGCATCTGACGATTTCGATGTTCTCTATATACTATATGCATAATTGCATAGGGAACTCTGAATAGCCTAGCAGTATAATACTCGTAGTAGCATAGCCTTCTTCAGAACACTGTTGAACTAATAGTTTTAGTTTGTATATGTGTGACTGCATTGGGTGTTGGGTTTGGTCCTGGACAAAGTTGTAAACGGTTTTAAGAACGCAAAAAGGTACTCTAGTAGCCGCCTACTTTTTTTTTTACAAAAGCGTCGCTCCACACTAGGAATTTCTCCTGTATCGTGGATGCGTTTCACAAACATGAAATATCATGTACACAAACACCCAGACTCGGGACAATCAAATGTGGATCGCATACATTTTTGCCCCGTGCGGGAATCGTACCCGCAACCCTTAGCGCAGCAGTCTAATCGCGTAGCCACTGAGCCAATCAGGTCGTCAAAAAATGGACGTTGTGTTCCATAAACAGTAAATTAATCAACTCCGTTTCTGTTACACAGGACCTTTCACTGTATTGGTGTTTGGGTCTGATTTTTTAAGGAATATAGTGTATAAGTGATGTGTATAAGAAAATGTGACGCCTATGGGTATCGCATTTATGAGCGACGCTTTATAGATTCGTCAAGCTACATAGACACCAGATAAACCATATACCTCTGCCTACCCCTACAGTGATTTAATACATGAAATTAATTATGAACATTTGTTCATATATTTGTATGAAATTTAATAGTATTATTTTCTGTTTAACATAACATAATATTAACTGTTTCAATTTGCAAAATAAATGCGATATGTGTGAAAATGAATGCTATTGTTTTGTGTTTAATTAATATATTATTTTACGATAATATATGAAATAATGTTATTTTAAACTTATAAAATAATTCAACTGTGTAGCGTAAATGTTACGAACCGGAAGATGCCGTCTCAGCATTCGTATAGAGTCAGTAAATAAAAGCACGTTTTGTTTTGTTTTACGAACGGATCGAACAAATCTCTTGACGCCAAATTAGTATAAATTCCCCATACAGTTTCATCCCAGCATCAAACGGTACATCCGACACGATGAAGACACTTGTGGTCATATCTGCTCTGGTGTCTCTCGCCCTCGCCGCCCCCGCAGCCCCCGGGGAAGGCTTGGAAGACAAGCTTCGTACTCAAGTTTTGCACCATCAAGCACCATCCAGCCTAGCAGACGTTGTCAAGAGAGAAAAGAAGTCACCATCAGATATTGGCACCAGTTCAATCCTGAGTACCGGACTTACGAACATCGAAGATCAAAATGTACTTCCTATCGAATCTGGAGCTTCAGCACCAATGGCAAGAAATGTAGGTTTGAAAAAGCCACTGATTGTTATAAAGAAGTTTGGTCACCATCACCTTTACCGTGATTCTGAAGAAGAAAAAGCTAACGCCGACTCCCATGAGACATGCGCAAGACAAGTCAAAGTAAAATTGTGTGATGGAAACGGTAAGTCCAGTAACACAATGAGAAGCTCTGCATCTTTGGACAGTGACATCCATATGTCTGAAGATGATGTAAAGCATAGTATCAAGATGGCTAAGGAGGCTGTTGAGAATTTACAACGAGATCTGAAGAAAATGGACCATAATACTGCTATGAAAACTGCACATGAATCGGATTCTGACATTGAACTTCATGAAGATATTGAAACAGCTAGAAAAGCTTTAGAACACATCCACAAAAATTTTGGTAATTTAGATTCAATGAATTTGCATGCTACTTCATCCAAGGATTCGGAAACTATGCATAATGTTCACATTACTGTAGCAAAAACTGACGAAGAAAGAATGGCTCAGTGGAAGGAAGCAATGAACAATATCCAGAAAAACGTTGAAATTGCCAGAAATATTGAAGATAGTTTTAAGTCCGCTAGCCATCAAGAAAGTTTGTTACACTTAGAGCAATCTAAGTTAACTACAGACAACAAAGAACACCATTTACATGAAAATATTCATTCTCAATCTATTACAACCGATGACATTCATACACGGGCTACAGAAAAGGCAGATTCAGAAATGCATCACGTGGAGAAACAAACCATTGAAAATACGTTACTACACAAAGCCGAACATGATCACAATGCTAGAGAAGAACAAAATACTGAAGATGACATGAGAGCGTCTGCTTCTACTTTGGTTGAAAAACACGAAGATGGAATCAAAAGCCAAGAGTCTTTGAGTAGTCAAGATCAGAATATTCATTTACACCAAAAAAACGCTGAAGAAAAATTAGACGAATTTCATGCTCACAATGAGAACAAAGATTTAGAAAATACTGAGAATATACATAATCACCATCACCATCATCATGACGAGAAAAGTTCCGAAATAATTAAAGAAATAGATATGTTAACAGACCAATCTGAGCATCGCATTACACAGTTGCCTTCTATGAAAACAGTTGAAGAAGACACAAAGCTAGTCACGGACAAAGACACTTCATTCAAGAGTTCCGAAGTTCCTGATTCTCACATGATCGTTCACACCATTTCAAATAACATTATGAAGCCCAGTTCAGATAATTTAAGGGAACACCCACGAAGTGTAGAAGAACTGGAGGATAATACTGAAAAAATTGAACAACATGTGGATGGAAAAATTGCCTTGGCGACAAATGATGATACAATAGATTTTCTTGCAAAGTCAGCGGATCAAACGACACACGACGAAAATGAGAAAGAAATTGCAGTCCCAAAAACAAATGAACATGAGATACTTGCTAAGTCTGCTGAGGTTTTGAAAACAGATGATGTTAAGTTTGTGGCTGAAAATGGAGATGTGAAACCGCACGAAGCCATTCACAGTCCGCTGTTAGAAACTGAAACAGAAACAATTGATAACACTCCTAAATCTGCAGACAACTTAGAACTTGTAAATGAGCACAATACTGCCGATAAAACTGAAAACGTTATGTTGGTAAAATCAGCAGACCAAGTTCCTCTTCAGGATCAACAACAACACCACTTGATTGAGCACCAGGAGTTGTCTCATATTGAAACCTTGCCGGTGGCAAAATCGGCAGAAGAACACTTGCACCATCTAAACCACATGCACAACCGCTGGGCGCATGAAAACAGACATCTGGAACATTTACCTTCAATGAAAGCTGTTGAAGAATCTAAAGACTTTGAGACCCACGGACATGGACATGTTATCACTGAGCACGAAATGGATCTCATGAGAAATTCATACATGGCGGAACATAGTCATATGCCAAGCAACATGGGTGCCTTACAGGACTTTGAGCTATCAGGCCACGGCCATCATCACGCTCATCATCCAATGAGATATCATAATCAAATGACACACTCAAACATGCACGATATGAGCGGTATGAGTAGTGTTATGCATCATAATTTCCACCCGAGCATGAGAGAGGCGATGGAAGGTTTTAATTCAGAGCACATGTTCCGCTGGAAGCCTACCCACGAGTCCGCTAGAACTGCCTACGGATCCGGCTTGTCAAGCTCTATTGGTTCAGGCGGAGCTGTTGGCGTGTTCCCGAACGCAAACACGGGAGGGTGTGGAATCCCCTTGTTGCTGAGTTGTTCTCCGTCCGTGGTGTCTGGCAGCTTGGCTAAAGCTCACTCAGCCGGTTCGTACAGCGCGCCCTCATACAGAACAGAAGAGGACTTCGGTTTCCACAACAAACGCGACATAAAGAAGACAAACGACATCAGAAACACCAACACCCTCCGTTCCCCCGCTATTGTTAAACAGAAGAATCCTATACTTCTAGAAAACAAACTATAACTTGATTTCAGTGTATTGGCGAGCAAGAATCGATGGACCTCAAGCTTATTTATTACTCATTTTATACTTATGTTTGTAAAACATCACAAAAATAATAAAGCATTTTCTTAAATTCAGTTGTATAATTTAATATAAATCATCATAAACATAACATCAAGCCTGTATTCCCCGAAGGGGTAGGCACAGGTAGAGGTGCACATAATTATTACACCTACATTTTTCTAGTTATGTTTTAGGTCCCAATGTAAGAAATCCAGACTCTGTTCTGCTTCTGAGAATTACCTAGGTAATAGAAAAACCCAGTAACACTTTGCCCGACTGGGATTCCAGCCCGGGACCTCTTGCTCCGTAGTCAAGCTTAGCGACTACTAGACCAACGAGGTAGTCATTATTATATTTAAGTCATTTATTAACTAAGCTACACAGTATACACCGCAGTTAAAATTAAACTTAAAGGTACAAAAGGCTATATAATTCACAGACTTCACAGCCTCCTTGAGATTTGCTTCTCACTAATTTGACGATCTGATTGGTGCAGTGGCTAAGCGATTGGACTGCGGGTTCGATTCCCGCACGGGACACACATTTGTGTAATCCGCCGATATTTGCCCCGAGTCTGGACGTTTGCGTATGTGATATTACATATTTGTGAAACGCAAGCAAGATACAGGAGAAATTCCTGCCCAAAAAAAATATTGCAGCAGACAGAATGCGGTCAAACACCATAAAAATCTCATAAAATCGTAGATATAGAACAAAAAAAAATAAAAGTAGATTAGAATAATTATAGGATCATAGGTACACCCAGAGTCGGGACCCGAGGACAAACCAATCTCCAGAATCTCCAGATTACACAAATATGTATTTGCCTTGTGCGGTAATCAAACTCGATCACTTGGCCACTGCGCCACTCGTGTCATGACTTGGTGAAACAATTTCTATTTCCAAGCCTCAGAATGCAAAACAAACGTTCAAACATTAAAATTTGTAACAGCAACATTTATTATAATGAACACGGGACAATAATTTGTTTGATCTATGCATCTAAGATTCTTGTCCTATCATATTACAATGCATGAGCATCATAAATATTTAATCAATTATTTTAATAATTGATGAACATGTGAAATTTAATGTACCTATTTTTTTAATTTTATGTAAAACGCTCACTCTTTACTGGAGTTTCTAGTATGGGGTAAAGATGTAGGTATAAACTTAAAGTTATATGTAAATTAATTGGGGAATACTATACCAAGCTCTGGAGTACTGATAAAAATAAATTATACATTTTTAGTGTCACTTTTGATCACTTTATACAGTGAGTGCAAACAAATATTGCAACACAATGATACTAATTGCATTGGAAATTGTAACACGAAACCATGCATTCAATAGTCAATGACTCGAAATTTTGCTGAATTGAACTTGACGTTCACGGTTCATCGTGCTGAATTATTGAAATACATTTTTAATATTACTTAGTTTATTAAAGGCCAGTGATTAATTACGATGTTAAGTGTGTGGATAGTGATTTGTGTGAGCTTTGGCTCCATTCAAACGGTTCCATTGACCTACAAGGATCCATTCACATCGAATAATGACTTAATAAACTACAATAATATGGTTAGGGCTACAAGAAATTTGATCCTGAATCCTGTGGCAGAATCTGTGCTGCCTTTAAGTGATAACACTCGTTTGGAAGATGCAAGATTATACCGAGACACTAATGAGTTCATAAGATTACCAACTATACCTCCTAGTGAGTTTGTTATTATGCCACCAGAAACAGGAGACTTCATTGAAGATCGCATAAAATACACATTGCCCTTGGACTATAGTTTAAATACTAACAATATGGAGGCGTGGAGGCGTCATTATTTACAAACGACTTATGATCCAGACTTTTATGAAGCAGATGGTCTAAATACAGGTTCAATTAATCCCTACGAGGTCGATTTGTATCCCTTTGTACATACAAGTTTATCTGCAGCGTTGAACCCTGTGCCGCCTGTTCACACGTTACCTCCAGTGTATTCAACACACATCCATGACTCTATGCCGCCTCTCGATGCTCGTGGGGACTACGACGTAGATGTGTTGAGCCCTGAGAATTCAGAACTTCTGCCACCAAACCTGCGCATCACTCGGTCGGGGACTGAGGATTTCCTGAATGAATTGAGGCATGATGCTATATTGAAGAACCTTTTACCGACGATGCATGTGCCGTACGTTCGTGGAGCTGAAGGAGTGTCGTACCAAGTGCCGCAACAGCAGACTGTTCCATTAATAGCTGTTTATCCGACCAGTGCTTCAAATGGATGTGCTGTCCCTCTACTTTTGAATTGCTCTCCGAGTGTAGTTCGTGGTATGATGTCTAGGTTATACCCAGATTCTGATACTCGTGCGCTGTCCGGCGCATCGGGCAATAAGGCTTACAGAGAAGCAGGTGAACCGGATAGCGATAACTCAATAAGTGAAGTGAAAATGATAATGTAAATACAAGTTAGATATCCTCATACATTGTATTTATCTATGTAAATTAATTAAATTTAAAATAAACGTTTATAAGATAAAATCGTTGTTATAATACCTATCTTATGAATATTTATTAAGTAGCAACCTAGGCTGTGTACCACGTAGTTTACCACGTGGGACAAAACGTGGAAATATCGTGACGACAAAGGTTTTTTTATACTGAGTTTGCTGGATAGTATAAATATAACAATATAAAAAGTATAATATAAGTCACGTTAGACTCGCAGACCTTTTCAGGGAAAAGTGAGTGCAAAAGCTGGCTCCGCCAAGCCCTTCAGGAAATATACCTAGGCTACACATTAACTAGGCACTGGCCAAGAATATTAAAATGTCGTTCAATAATATAGTCTAATAAAAACCTTGAAATTATATGACCTTTGATCTTATAAGTTAAGTAATAGAGTATTAAATATAACGCATCACTGATCGCAACTTATAGCATTGTACATCCACGTTTGGCCAAGAAGTGATGACTAACAATACTAAATAAACAATTCAGTTCTGATTTTGTCTTGTAAATATTTGTCCTCAGATAAATCGCGATGTCCCCCGGGCGAGGTCCTGGGGTCTAACCTGCAGTGCATCACCCGCAAGCACATCAGTAACGCTAACGAGTCGCACTGGTTGTCTTACGACAGCTAATCCATGGATTAAGTTTGTCTATTGTAAATACAAATCCTATAAACCGCTTGTTTGTTATAAAAAGATACTAAATAATCAGAAGAAAGCTAGTTTTACTATCCTAAAACTACTCTATCCTCTTGATTAACGAGGATAATCCTAGTATTTTAAATTAAACCATTCTTAAGTCTATCGACATCTTTGTTCTTTGACATACTTATGCTATGATAGAGACAAACGTATAATTTAATCCATGGTTTAAAATTGTCATTTTTAATGAATAGTGCTTAGTTACTTCATCAAAACGTGGTCCTTGAGATAATAACATTCCTTAAATTATAATAAATTATGGGTACCTACAGCCTTAGCACGCTTGTAACAATACCCATACGTCAATAGCAATATCTTCTCATACACCTGTCGCGTAAAACTAATTATTCATTAACAATAAAGAATTAAAGTAGACTTAAGTATTTACCATGTTTAGCTGTTACAGGTACGATGTATATACAATACTATATGTAAGTTGGTTGGTAAGTTTTTTTTGTAAATAAATAAATCTCCTAAATGTAAAAGAATAATGTTTATTTAGCAAGTAGAATAAACAAACACATTTTTACATAGTTCCATGTAAATTCTTTATTTACTTCGCCTGAGGTTGGTAAAACAATATGGCGCGATAGAATTTCGCGGAACGATAACCATACAAAAATAAATAGTTAGTTCCTTCTTCGAATATTTGTAGTGTTTACATATTACCTTCAGAGAATCCACGCACATTGCAAAAATCGTGACAACGCGACGGTAGCGATAAGATTAAAGTGTTTTGATTTGACATTAGAATAACAATAATAAACCAATGAAAATCAAAATGTGATTCATCTTGTTATTATTTACTATTGTAGTTAAAAGACATGGTGAAGGAAAAATCCTAAGAAAAATTAGCTGGACAGGACAGCAATACATTTTATAAGACAAGAAATCCTTGCTTTTCTCATTGGAGCTGTTACTGTGGATATTATAAATTATGTGATAACGAGCAGACCTAATTTATAAGACCCAGTTATTTAGTCATTAGTATTCACATAAGATATAAGATAATCGGTCGATATAATTATATTATAATAACCTATTATGCTCAGTAATCGTAAAATTATATGAGCACAGAGCGATTTCGACGAGGTCAGTTCACTTAAGCATTATAGACAATGTTAGTCGCAAAGCTAGATAAATACGTTATAAAATTAATGTAGAAATCAAAATAATGACTTCGACTCATGCCATGCGCAAGTGTGTTGCTCCAAGTAAAAGTCAAACGGCTTTTGTTTCCAATTTCCCTTCTAAAATACTTACATTATGTTCAACGGAAAAATGAGATGCTCTAAAGTTCCAAGTCACTGCGGTCGAAGCATCTATTGTCAGTACCATAGTACATATACCAAGTAAAACATGTTTACGAGCAAGCAAAAAGATCGTATGACGTCTTTGCCAAAGGAAATACACAACAATTATCCTTCTTTAAATCACAGTTAACTGCGCATTTAACAACTGCTCATGAAAAAGCTTACTGTGATGTATAAACGCAAATAAGGGGACAAACTGTTTACATATAAGTAACACACGCAAGACTGAACAAACAGAGGGCCAGTCAGCTTGACTCTTGAGAATCTGTAAAACTGTGACGTACAACGACGCTCAAAGATAACAATATAACGTTTAAAAGGCAGCAAAAGTACTACAATCACCAACAAATTTCAAAGCGTTTGATAGCGACACACGTCGGAATAGTTTTGGAAACCACAGTTACATACATCAACAATGGCCAAGTTTTTGTTGTTCGTCGTACTCAGTGTTATTTTTTCCATTGGCTACACAAAACATGTGCATCCCAGGAATATAATGAAACAGGAGGAAGAGGACTTAGGATTTGAAAGTGAAAACGAAAAACCGATTGCTACTGATTTTGATGGCATTCCAATTGTGAGTATACTATTGTATTTTATACCTTATCTTTAGCTAGATTGCATTGTTAGATCAATCTAAACACGTCCACTCTTTTGTGTCCTTGGTCAGATTTCAATAGTCTAGGTAAAGACCCATAGGTTTAAGACATCCGTGAAGTGATTGCTATTCTAAAGGAATCACAAACTGCATTGACCTTTTTGTGATATCTGGCTGTTAGTAAATAAACTGTGACAGAATGTTAAACTAGTGCTACAAGTGTACATCTACAGCATGGCAATTACTATCGGCTATTTTCATGTTATCCTAAAAGTTTATTTTTCTTGTTCATGCGCTATATCTTATTTGATATCTCAATAACGCATTATCTTTTCAATTATCATCAAAAATTTTGAACGATGTATGTACTTATTTTTGATTGGCCATTGCTCTTATAATTAAGACTACACTTCACGAATGACATGTGCCTTTTTATTTATCTTTTGCATTGATAAACATGTCTTCTTTCCTATTTATAACCACTCGACAACTAAAAACCTAAATTTATCAATACCGTTAATCTAAGTTCAAGACGTTCGATTTACAGTCAGTTAAGATGTAGATTATATTATCTGTTTGACAACTGAGTTCTTGTCTCCATTATTTTGAATGATGAATGAGTATGGTATACTTTTGAGCATATTTTATTACTGTTGAGAAATACAATTTCCTCATCAATAACTTTACTCGTTACAGGAGGTCATAAGCCACATAAGGCCAAATCGCTTCGTGCCTGTTAACAACGTCTTGTTCTTTATGAGCTATCCACCGTGTGAAGAGGGCTTCATGAGGGACTTCCTCGGCGTCTGCAGGGAGGTCTGGGATTAAACACACTTGACTCGACAGTACCAATAAATGTCGAATATATACGAACCTATTTAGTCTTCTTGTGATATTAGTAATAAGTTATGATGTATTTGAGTGAATGTGTGATTTAAGATTTTTAGTGTAAATAAAGTTGATACGTTTATTAAATCGGAAGCTATTATTTTAACATAATGTATGATGATTGGTGAATTAAATATTTAAACCAAAGTTGGAATAAGTAGAATATTTTAATAAATCACAAAACGATTGAACATACAATTAAATCAATAATTTCACATGTATGTGAGAACTTCTAAATGAACATTTACAAAACACATACGATTTCATTAACTTATTACAAGACTAGTTACATATCACAAACAATTTTAGTGTCTCACAAACACAAATTAGTTACAATGCAGTTACTCCTACATAGATCACAAAATATTGATCTGGAAATTACATAACTATGGGGTAAGTCAAAACTGTATGAATATTTATATTTGGGTAATAGGATCAACGAATAAAGCTGTCTATGACCTTAGGCCACAGAAACGGGAGTTCCACAGGGCTCTATCCTTGGTCAACACCAAGTTCAATAATGTACTTAGTAATAAACATAGTTTAGTCGGATCTCGGACACACTACGATGTTTTTGATTATTATTTTCTTTACTTTAATCTACACGATAGCAAATTAACGAATACACTATGCAGCTCTGCATCTTCCGAAGCCCTAAAATAACGCCTTGAAACAAATACGAACATCCACTTTATTGTGAGCAGGAAATTCCTGTGCTTTAGACATTGAGACTATAAACCTAAGTATAAAGTAATCACTGATGATGAGATGACAAGGGAATCACCTTTAATAATGACTATTTGCAATGGTGACATATTTTTAGAAAGGAGGACTTTCAATGTTACGAATAAGAAATAATATTATTAAAATATTGCAATTTACAACGAGTTTTTTATTGATCTGGAAATTAAGTTAATATAGAATAACCACAATAATGTGCCATTAATTTTGTTCATACCCACAAAAATTAATTAATGAATGGATGATAATATAAATCTATAGTTATGTAATTTTAATTAAATCGTTTCTTTCTTTAATAGTTTTTTTTTTCAAACGACATGATGTGACTGTTGTTATGGCTTATTCTCGGTTAATGTGAGCCATGTAGGCTATCAATGCATATCTCGTAGATTCCGTAACCATCTGGAAGTCTCTGGTTTCGTTTTTATCGGGGAATAACGTCCAATAACAGGGCCGAGCGCCTATTTTAACTTTAATACGAACAAAGACACTTCACAAACTTTCACCCACGGCAGACATTACTCGCGTCACAAAGTCAATCAATTTTGATCTCGTCAAGCGAGGGACGACTCGGCCGACGAGGACACTCACCTGTAAGGAAAAGTGTTACGTGTAAACAACTATATTTTTTCTGAGACGGAGGACAACGTGTGAATGTTGTCGCCAATCGCAATAGGATAGTCGATGTAGTCAATAAGATAGATGTGATACATAGTTTAAAGCCACATATTCAAATTTGCGCCAGACGAGCAGCCATTACAAGTCGGGAGATTTCACTTCGCCACTAGCTTATGAATAGGGACTCCGTTTGACTCCAAAACTAGTCGGACCTTCTCGAATACACCCGTGATCATAACCGGCTTAGTAAGTAACATGGGGAACTCTTAATTCTTCATTTATTTATCATCACCATCAGCCTATCTCAGTCCACTGCTGGACATAGGCTTCTGCTATTTATTTATAATTCGATCTTTTTTTTAATCTTCTACGGGTCACTTTGCAGAGCATGCAATGGCAACTAAAAGTGCCATCCCAAAGGAAATAATATATAATAATATATATAATAATAACTTTATTTCACAAAAAATACAGATTTCACAAAGTAAAATAAGACAATTTAAAACAATTTAAAAGAGCTTTGGTAGTAACACAATACACTACAATCTAGAAATTAAAATCTGTACACAATAAGGAAAACCCTGCCTCTCAAACTAGGTAACCTGTATCTTGAGAGACAGTGATTCAGCCTAAAATTGAAATTATAATATTTATAGAAGACTGTGTCGATCTACCCGAGCTTCAAAGAAAAATTAATATGTAGGAAAATGTATTACATTCACTTGATATGTGTGATTGTGTGTGAGCGTGTATGTATGTGTGTGGGCGCGGGTGTATGTATGTTTGTGTGTGCGCGGGTGTGTGTGCGTGTATATATGTGTGTGTGGGTATGTAATTAGAAATAGGTACATAGGTAGTTAGACGACATACTTGAGTAAAGACTCAGTTTTCAGGTAGTCCTGTTTCAGTAGCCATTCCGTTAATTTTGATTTTATTTCATGTTTATTTAGATCGACTATGTTTAATTTTTTGTGAATTTGTTTGTAGATGTATGTACTTAATGTGTAGTATTGGTGTTGAGCGAAGGCGGTTTTGTGGGGGGTGCTAATGGGTAATTTCTTCCTTTTTTTAGGGTCAGTAGGGGGAACACTACCGTGTTTTCTTAAAATAGACCGCAGTAGAAAGAGCTGGCGAACAGAAAGCACTTGTGAGTCGGCGTATAGTTTCGTAGTGGGATAGCGATAAGGTTTGCGAAACATTATCTTTAGCACGGCTCTCTGCGCTCTTTCAATCCTCAGGAAACAGGTTTTGTTTGCACCACCCCATGCTGTGATGCAATATCCAATGACAGATTGACATAGTGCATAATACACCATCTTCAGGGTTTCAGGCGCAGCCGAATCTCTGAGGGATTTGAAAGTATGCAACAGTTTCACAGACCTGGCAGTAATAGCGTCAACCTGTTTGTCCCAACGTAGTCCTCCGTCTATTAGGACACCCAGATATTTCACATTATCTGTTCTTGTGAGTTTCGGACATAAACAGTGTGGGGATTGTGTGGAGCAGGTGTGAGCTGTTATGGAGAATGACTTTTCAGGTAAGTTGTTTCGTCGAATAGAGAATGGAATGTACGAGGTTTTATCGCAATTCAGGGTTAGCAAGTTTAGGTTAAGCCATGCCATGACAGTTGTTATTGCCATTTCAGCGTGGCATTTAACGCTATCCCAGCTTGGTCCGTAAACTATGACTGCGGTGTCGTCTGCATACGCAATGATTTTAGAGTTGGGGATGGTCAAATTACACAACTCATTGACGTATATTTGGAAGAGGGTGGGGCCTAGGATGCTTCCCTGAGGCACACCATAAGTGTTTATTGTTATTTCATCACTTACATATTCTCCTATTTTTACTCGTTGGGTCCGGTTGCTGAGATAATCTTTGAAAATTTCAAGGGAGTTTCCTCGTACCCCGAGGAGTTCCAATTTAGATATAAGTTTAGGAACAGATACTGTGTCAAAAGCTTTAGAGAGGTCCAAAAATATCCCTAGACTTTTAACGCCACTGTCAAGGTTCCTCGCAACTAACTGTGTTAGATCCAGAACTGCATCCTCAGTTGAGATTCCTGAGCGAAAACCATACTGATTATCTGCTATGAGCCGATGTTTGTTGAGGAATTTTTTTAGGGCATTATTCAAGATCCTTTCCAACATCTTAGAGAGCGCGGATAGGACTGATATGGGTCTATAATTGTTGACACAGTTTCTGTTCCCTCCCTTATGAATGGGATGAATAACAGCTTTTTTAAGCGCATCAGGAAAGATGCCTTTTTGAAGGCAGCAGTTAAAAATATACGTCAGTGGTGGCGTCAAGATCTGGCGGCAACTCTTTAACACTAGGGGAGATATGCCATCCCAACCTATTGCGCAATCATTTCGCAGTTGCAGAATAAGTGACTCCACTTCTGATTCATCAACCTCAAGTATTACAAGAGAGTTGGCGGGGTTGGGTGATGTGGTATGTTGACTTAAACTCCTAGGTAGGTTTGTAGGTTGATGAGATTGGGACAGGATTTTTTCTGCCAAGTTCGTTCCTATATTGCTGAAAAATCTACAGACTTCGTTTGCGGATGATATAGCGTTGTCACATATATCCAACAGTTCGACCGGGCTAGTTTTCTTTTTGTTGGTGTTTGTGATTTGTTTTATCGTTTTCCAAAGTGCTTTGGGGTTATTCCCAGATTTTTCAAGTTCGCTGTTTTCAAAGGCAATTTTTAGTTTTCGGAGCAAGTCATTACAAAAATTCCGGTACCGCGAATAGGTAATTTTCAGGATAAGATTATTGGGATCTTTCCTTAATCTATTATGCAATCGGTCACGGTTTTGTATACACTTTAAAATGCCTGTGGTTATCCATGGTTTTATTATTCTTTTTTTTCTAGGGATTTTAATTTGTTTTGTGTGCTTGTCAATGATTGAGGAGATGATTTTTATGAAGGCGTTCATGGATAAATTGGGGTCAGTAATTTTGTACAAGAGGGAAAAATCAGACTTTTCCAAATCTAACTTGACTGCTTCATAATCTATGCGGGTAGCTATGTGAAGTGGTATAGTATCCGGGTTTATGTTAGCGATATTAAGTAACACTGGTTTGTGATCCGTGATGTGTGAATCTAGTACAAGGGTAGTAACAGGCAGGGTACTTTTAACAAGTACATGATCCAGACAGCTATCCAGTCGGGTGTTGAATCGGTGGGTTGGAAGTAGACCGTGGGAGGCATTTAGCAAGAGATATTCGAGACAGCGGTTATCTGTACTATTGGATTTAAGATCTATATTAATATCGCCTACGAGCACTATATTTTTAAAGGAAGAGAGGCTAGCATAGACATTATTTAAACTATCAAGAAAATTTTCGGTACTCTCTTTGGAACTGTATGACGGGGATCGGTACACTGCCACGATAGCGATATTTTGGTTATCCATATTGCATACCAAACAATTCCCACCCACAAATTCTGGTTCCCATTCCGAGGTCCGGAGAGTTTGTTTTTTGAAGATAACAATCCCATCATTCTGATTACTGTTTATAGTGGTACAGTAGGAATCATATCCAGCTAAAACAGGCAAATTACTGACTTTACTAAGCCAACATTCTGTAAGGACTACCACGTCTAAATCAAGTTTCAGTGAGTGTAGTAATAGCTGGGCTTGGTCAAAGTTTTTATTTAAGCTACGAATGTTTAAGTGAAGTATTTTTATGTTGCTGTTAGTGTTATTAACATAGTCAATGCAATTTTCTGGGGCACAGTTAAATGAGTCACCTACTGTTAGCGCGTCAAGCTCGCTGCTTATACTGATTATACTATCCACTGGGAGAGTGTAGAGAGAGCAAGAGATGACTCAAAGCGAAGTCTAGTATAGTTAGGACTTGCCTAATATGCAGTATGTCGTTTATTGTTTGTTTTTTTGTGTAAGGTTGAATGATATAGGAATTGTCTTTGTATGAGTGTGTTGTGAGTGTATTCTTGTATAGGATATGAGTGCCATTTTGAGATTTTATTTGTGTGGTTAGGTGAATGTTACATAATTTGTGTATGTTTATAAATTTAGAAGCAAGTACAATTTCTAAAATTAAAAGTACTATAGAGATGGTTGTTAATATAATAAAGTTTTTGATAATATGTATTACTAGTCACTTGCCAGTGTAACCTATGTCTTTTAGACATTTCTCAGAACTGATTAACATTTGTTTGTCACCTTCTTGTTTGCGTAAAAATATGTTACCGTTTGAGACCCAACAGAACTTAAAATTGTGGTTTTTCGCGAACTCTCTTGATTGAAAATACAGTTTTTTGATGTTACCCGGAAGTTGTTCCGTGACGTAAACCGGATGACACGTTCCGGGAATGCCAATGAGACTAGTATTCAGTTTTTCTTGCTTTTCCCTGGTTTTGTTGAAAGTTCGAACTGCAGATATGAATGTGTCCTTTATCATAACAGAAGAAAATTCTGCTATAATCGGTCGTGAGATGGTCGATGGGTTCGATGACTTCCCCGGCAGGCGATAAATATCCCTCATTTCAGTGCCCTTGATGGAGACACCGACAGCTTCACCAATGCTGCATATTGTTTTGGCAAGTGTGGCATTGGTTTCAGTATTACTTTGCGGTATATTTCGAATTTCGATGCCCGACGACCTAGATTTGTGATTCAGATCTTGTATTTTTTTCTCTAAACTTTCTATATACTCTCTTTGTTCTTGTCGTTCCCTTCTTAGGTCTTCAACTTCTTTCTTCACCTCCTCAAACCGTTGGTTTATGAAAGACATGGATCTAACCATCTCCTCGTTTGATTTTTGTATTTCCGTGTTAGCTGCTTGAATCTGGGTGTTCTGGGATTTAATATCCCCAATGTCAGTCGCTAGTTTAGCCATCAAAGCGGTTTGAGTCGCAAGTACCTTCGCAATTGACGAGTCTTGTTCCTCCTTCCAATTTTCGAGTTGAGTTTGAAGGTCGTGCGAGCTTAATGCAGTGGCGCCTTGTGGCGAGTCCGCCTTCCGGGCTCTTTTATTTCGATTTATGTTTACATAATCACTCACCACTGCATTGGCTATATCCGATTCCGATCTGGTCTGAGACTGGCAAAGGTTGTTTGTTTGTGTTTTCGGCGTGCTCGGGGGAGTGCGTCTTATAGTGGACATGTTTACAAAAATAGTTGTGATGTAAACAGTAGTAAAATTCGCAGACCAATTCACAATCGATAAGCGGGTGCGCACTGCGTAAACTGTGGATGAGGTAGTCGAATTTCGGTCGGTGCCACACTTAGAGCTCAGGCTAAGGTGGTCGTGATCGACGGGTTGGTTTGAGACAACTTTCCGTCCAGTATCACTTGAGCTCTGCCAATACAATCCAACCTATGTGGTCGCAGGTTGACTCATTTATTCCGGCTTAGGGTATTTTTAACAATTCAGCAGTAAGTGAGCAGAATTCGTAAACACGTCACCGTAGATGTTTGTGTACGGTTATGGTAATGGAAGATTGAAATTAAATATATAATATAAACATTCAAAAAGAGACGCAGGTTGCGGGGCTCGAACTCGGGTCCTCTCACGACAGTGTAAGGTGTGTAGCGGCTTACGCCGCTAGACTACCGGGGCTATGATGTATGAAGCAAATTTGGTGTTCTCCTCCAAGTATTTTATGCGACGCAGACAAGTGTCATTGACCCGTTCAAGGTCAGAGCACATCGACACAGAGACAATTTTAACGTTCACTTATAAAACTTCTTGTAATGTTTTTGTTTGTAACTCTGTTGATAGTTTGTACACAGTTATAGTTTTTTCACAGCTTATTGCGGGTTTTATTTAGCACGTGTTAGTGTAACTTTGGAGTAGGTTACTGCACTTTTTACTGGATTGATGAATTAAAATGTTCGCGAGCAAAACGAACACGTCCACATGACAACGAGAGTAATGGCCGTCCCGGAATAATAATGATTACTAGAACTTAATTTCTGCCTGTTCTTTCGTAAATCCTAAGGCTGTCTGAAAGAGATCGCCTTGTGTGATACGACCGTCCTTTGTGCATGGTCTATGGTATATTATATCTCTTTGATGTAATTTTTGCATTTAAAATAATTAGAGTCATAAATAAACTTACCGAAGTAGAGTCACAGTCACATGAGGGAGGCGGGTGGTAGGGTGACGGCGCCATGGCCTGAGAGCGGGGAGGGAAGCGTGGCCACGCCGCGGATCCACGCGCTGCGCTCGCAACAAAACGACTCCACGTTGTTCAGAGCGCGCATGTATATCGTCGTCACACCACCTGATATTTCATAAACATAACATCACACCTGTATTACCCGAAAGGGTAGACAGAGGTGTGTAGTACACCCACATGTTCCCAGTTTTCTTATAGGTAGGTAGTGCTATTAAATAAAAACGCAAGCCGCATTTAGCAAGTACTAGACGTTTATCAAAATTGGTTTTAATAATCACCTATCACGTATTTTATTATAACTTCATCTATATCTGGTTGTCTATTTTTGTGTTTAACCTTCTGACAAAAAATTCTTCCACTTCCGTTTTTAATACCTAGGGTCATCGATATAAAGTTGTTGTTAAAAATGATACAATTTATCTATACCTATATTATATTTAACTGAATACTCTCCATGAATTCACAAGTCTCACATTAGCACACCGTGAATTTATCAGTGTCACAAGCTGATTTTATCAACTTAAAGAAACAATAAATGCGATCCGCAATGTTCATTCCGTGTCTGGGTTTGGGTTTTTTCATGTTTGTGAAACGCAACCACGATACAGGAGATATTAGTGTGAGGCTACGTTTAAAAAAAGTGTTGAGTCTGCGAGTTGTGAGAATCCCGAAGAAAAAGAATTTGAAATTTTCTCAAAGACAAAGAGTTTTGAAACGTATGCAGCCAGTTAACAAATAAAACAAATAAAAGGAGGAAAAAAAATGTTTACAAAGCTCTAAACATCACTCTCACGTAGTAATCGGGGATTTTCTTAAAGACTTCAAATAATACATTTTTAATGGATGACCTCCTACGTACGTATTAGTATTACTAAGAATTTTATATATTTATAAGAAGCTATTTTAACGGCATGACTATGAATCTAAGAACTAAAACTCACTAACAGTATGACTGTATCTCTGGTTTTGGCTGGAATGTGCAATGCAAACAATAGCACGGCTCTCCGTGAATGTGTAAATGTACAACTAAACATGTCTATTTGCGTCATCGATTAGTAAAAATCAATATAAAAACGGTATTTGCACCCCTTTTTAAGCGTATTGCGCACGCGGTACGGAGTGTGATATGGCATAGTTAAAGATTATGTAGTGTGCAGAAAGCTATAATTAATGTACCTACTGCTTTTATGAATTAAAAATGCTCCACCGAAATTCTCTATTTCTTACAATTACAACTCATTGTAGAATATTCGGCTAACAAAGTTTATGTAGGCGTCTTTACGTATAGGTACATATACAACTTGATAAAAAATAATTAATTCATGTTTACACTTTAAGTACCTATCTACCTTAATACGATTATTAAAATCTATTACAATAAAAAGTGACCAAATTACTCATCCTTTTGATCTATACTTCTTGTTTTGCTGACTGTAATGAGTAGGAACCTATATAAACGCTAATGGCCTAGTAATGACAAGACCAAACATAAAAAATACACAAAGTTGGGTCTTCGCCCGCACAATCTATAATAAAGAAAATTGTTTAAATTTTAACGATCTGCGACATTCACGATTTTCTTAGCGTTTATTAGATTCCATGCCCATTAATGTTATAAAAATTCTTAATTGGTATTTGGTAATTACTAACTAGTACTTAGTACTTTTATAGAATGAGATTACGATGTTGCGATCTAGTAATGACGCTTTTAGTAATTTTGAGTTATTTAGATTGATCATTTTCAAACATTCCATTCAAGTGTCAAATAATGTCTACCAAAAAGCGTCATTGCCAGTTCGCCGCTGTGGAACCCCTGAACAGTGTACTTGCCGATGATGATGAGCTGCGTGCCGAGGTAGGCGAGCGCATGTCCGTGGCGAGGCATCGACATCTCCGTCTCATGCTTCCACTCGCGCTGCTTCCAGTCCCACACGTCTATCGCACCCACGCTGCTTGGCGTTTTATCCTACAAGTTTCAGATCAGACCTCATTTGTCAATTTTATCCTATAGTTTGTGGATATACAATTAATACGTCAACTGTACAAAATCTGCAATTTTGCAGTTGAAGTTCAGTTTCAATGCAGTTCTTCAGGTTGAACGACTGAAATGTGTCTAATGTGTGTAATTACCAGAATATGCGTCTCTGTATACTGACCTTATCAGATATTTTGCCAGCGCCACCAATAATGTACAATTTATCGTTCATCGCAAACATAGTGGAGAAACATCTGGGAAACCGCAGACTGTGTATTTCTGTCCATCTGCATACATACATGTAATATAAGTAACATTATGCTACGTTTTAACAATGATCTTCCATATTTTATGAGTTTCTATTTTAAATAAGTTAGGCAATGTTTATGTATATTGTAGTCAGTCAGTCAGCTGCATCAAGGAATAATAGATATCTAT
This sequence comes from Abrostola tripartita, assembly GCA_905340225.1. Classification (NCBI taxonomy): domain Eukaryota; kingdom Metazoa; phylum Arthropoda; class Insecta; order Lepidoptera; family Noctuidae; genus Abrostola; species Abrostola tripartita. The sequence continues at coordinate 4,872,004 of HG996491.1, forward strand.
TTCTCCTTATGTGTGCTGTGCCGTGCTGTGTGGTATCCGGCCTAGAATTGACCACCCCCTTTCCTCCCGTGGGTGTCGTAAGAGGCGACTAAGGGAAAATCCAGAAGATGGGCAGCAGCGTCTTCTGTAACTTAACCACCAATACTGCGATCCCCAAGCCGCTCGCCAAGCGTGGGGATTATAGGCAACCCCCCCGCTTAAACGGGGAGGCCTATGTTCAATAGTGGACGTCTTTTGGCTGATGATGATGATTTCTCCTTAAGCATCAAAGTCTCAGTCTCCGCCTCATAATATTATTTTTCAACTCTCCTTCACGTTTAAATAAATTTTATAGCGTCTCGTCTCTCTATTTTATAGTGAATAAATGTATAATTATAAAAGTAACTCTACTCGTTAGTCTTTGAGTTGTAGCACTCGACGATCTTGCAGACAGGTTTCTTCTTATCTCCGGTCATGCCGCCGGCCACCCAGATGTACTCGCGGTACTTGGCGCAGGCCACGGCCGTGCGCGCCGCGCTCATCGACCGCACCTCACTCCATGACCCCGTCTTTGGGTCGAACTTCTCCACCGAACGCAGCACCCTAGTAGATGGGTCATGTGTCAAAAGTATGAGGATTTGTGTCGTTAACATAAAGACAACGAAATAATATGAAATTATGGGAGAGAATGAAACAAAAGGTGAACAGGATCATGGTTATTCAAAATCCGTGAACGTAAATTTCACGAATTTCGAATCAACATGATTTCCTAGCCCTTTGAAAGCACGTGTGACTTCATATATATATATATATACGAGTTTACAAGTCTAGAACCACCATCAAAACGATGCTGGAAAGATTATATTCTCCGGTGTGTCTATAATTAATTCCGTTAACAAACCTGCCCTTCTTGTCCTGTCCACCGATAGCATACATAGCCATACGGTGCACGACGAGTCCGAAATTCTTTCTGGGCGTCATGAGCCCGCTCTCACTGTACCAGGATCGGGAGACAGGCTCGAAGCTCCACACCGTTGATACCACCACTGATTTCCCACGGATATCGTCGTCTCGAGGATCGGCTCCACCTAAAGCATACTAAACCTGTGAGAATACTGCTTTGCAAACGCTGGTCACCAACAATTTTGAAAGAGTCGCATTAAATAGAGGATTTGGAGATGTTAATAATAAATCTAACCAACTAGATACACTCGCCCTCTTAAGAATGCTACAGAATGATGATGCCTTGGCTCTGGTAAGTCTCCAACGTAGTCCCATACGTTCGTTCCAGGGTCAAACCTGAAATAATGGTAACACTAATTAAATTCAGCAGGATATAAACCTCATTTAAGCCTTCGATAATTGTTTTCCGGAATCTTTCGCAGACGACTTATTTTTAAAAATTATATTCATTAATCCCGAGGCAATGTTTTAGATAAATATACTAAGATACGGGGGAGCAAGTTGAGAGCCTCCACGAGTGACAATACTTAAGAACGTCCGGCGCACCCTGGACGGTCAACCTCGCTACCATCTTTGTTGAATACTCTCTACACCACGGCATGACCTATTCCATGTGGCTATTGGCTCATGCCGATATGCAGAAGAAGATAAAGATATTTTATCGTAGGACTTGATTTACCTGTAAATATACTTTCCAGTATTTCCACCAAATCCGTAGGGGATGTGAGGGTCTATTCCACCGAATACTAACACAGTTTCCCTGTCCCAGTTGAATAAGGACCCTTCCGAGATGTAGTTCTTATTTGAAGGGCCCAGTATAGATGTGGATAATTTGTTCCTGAAAGAATTAGGAGTAAGGTTTACATTGTAGTTATAAGGCCTGGGCCTAAAGAAGACACAACCAAACGGAGGCCGCATTAAAACTAAGCTAACAATGAGGGTGTGGAAACATCGTCTTACTTTTAGTTTACCCACAGCTAATAGGGCAGATGGCAGTATCGCCATATAGGCATTAAAGAAGATTTATCTCATACCCAAAATCAATTCTAAACTTACTATGTGTAACAAAAGACGGGATCCTATTTCGTGTAGAACCCAACATAACAAATTCAATAGATGTTTTCTTAGGCAACCAATAGCGATTCTGGACTATTTGTATTACTATAAGACTATTTAGTTTAATTACTCGAGTAACTTTCAAATACAAATGTTATAAAATTCTGCAGTCTGGATTATCCTATATATAATATTGCTCACATGTTCATTTTAGCGAGAGATTCCTTGGACTGGTTGAACAGGGATATCTGCGGGCTGCCGATGTTGTTCTGTGACGGTGCATTCGCTCTCGACGGCGGCTCCGACCGCGACGCGTTTGTCGCGTTCGGCAGTCGCGGCCCTGATGTGGGACTGTGGAAAAACCATGGTTTGGAGCTAAGCCGTAAAAGACTTTGCTTGCTGTTACGACGTACTATTAAATATTCTATGTCGTTAAGTATTTTATGTTAAAAGGGCCTTGTTTTAATTTGGAAAGAGTATTTTTACGCGTTGGTATTGTCAAAGACCAAGGCCTTTGATCAACAGTGGACGTCTTCTGGCTAATGATGATGATTGTCAAAGATCCGTTTCATAAAATCTTATCAGACATAAAAGTAGAATTCTAGATATTAAATAGAGCCTAAAAGATAGACGGTTACTCTTCTCAAGAAAGGAATTATTCTATATAAAATAAGTCAAATCATAAGTTGCCTGCCTTCTAGATCCTGCCAAAGCAGCGGTGGCAGCGGCCAAATACGAAGCAGCCACACTGTGCCTCTTCTCAGATCTTCTCATCGCATATTGATGCTAAAAGGAAAATTTGTATTAAACATAAATGTTTACGATACGTACATATGTGGACATGGATCATTATAAATGTTTGCTTCTAATATACCCTAATGGCAGGGCGATGGGTTATAGGCTTTTAGGCTGGTATTATTAGGACCTGAAGTGAAACAGGATCTAACAAAAAAACAACTGAATGTGACGCTGGTATAAATTGAAATGATGTGTGAGAATGAGAGAAACGATTTCATGTCTTTAACCAAGTAACTAATGCCTATTCAACTTGTGTTAATAAAAATATGGATTGCCATACGGATACTTTCTCATTGATGCTCGTCTCGACAGTTCCGCTGCTTGTCTCACTATTCGTTGTGTTCAAATCATCTGCCGAGTCCTTCTCAGGCGGATCGTATATTTGATCGTGTTTCGTTGAAGCCTGTTAGGAAAAAACATTATAAAGCTTAAAGAATCTTGGTAATCACAAGACTTTATAAACATTTTTCTAGTTCCTGCTTTTTGCCTTAATTACATTAAAACTATCAGCATTAATATTGGCTTTGTTAAGTTAAAAACTGTAGGAAATTAGTGTTCTATAAATGTCTACGTTCTATATGTGTCAACTTCTACCTGCCTGGTGTAATTTGTATGTCTTCACAAACAGTCAAAATGATTAGACATAGAATTTGGCAAAATTTAAATAATTCTTCTTCTTATCCTATGGTTGATAAACAACATGGTGCCGGAGTTTAAATCACCTGTAGGCCTCTGACATGGATTTACACACCGTTGAATAATCTCTCTGGTGTGCCGGTTTCCGCATGACGTTTTCCATCACCGTTTTTCGCAACTGATAACTAATTTATAATAATAATAATAACCTTTATTTTCAGGCATCTATGGCCCATAGATAAATACCTTACAAACTAACATAATTATATAAATATAGTAACATGATACGCAAATGAATTTGAAAAGGCATTGGTGCGTGCCGGGGTTTATCCGGGGGGGAGGGCGACCTTTGACTTGGCAGTCCAACGGTCATACTACTCGCAAATTTAAATAATAAAAAAGAAAACAAAAAATAAAAATAAATTACATTTTCTTTTTCGATAGTGCACATGTGAATTTGTTGGATCTGTTTGCGGCGCTGTTGCTGTGCCATCTGCAACTGCTGGTTCTGCTGTTCCAGTTGTTTTCTTTGCTCCTATAATATTAAATAAATAAAAAGCAAAAAGAACAGCAAAAAATAATACCTGCCTACTGTCGTTGTATAGATTTACCTGAACTATAAAATGTTGATGGTCATATAATTTTATAGTGCTAAATAAGTATGGTTGTGGTTATAAGTATGCTAAAATGCAATTATCACCAATTTATCACACAATGTGCTATTCAACCGAAATATCAGTCACACACAAAAAATGCATGTGAAAACTTAATTTTTGTCATATTCTGTTTGTTGTTACCTCAAATTGTTTCTGATGTTTACAAGAAAGATCTGGACCTCTTCTAGATTCCGGCACAATGGGCATATGCATCGTCACATCCATGTCCATTGAGGGCGGCGATCTGTTTGATGGAGACACAGATTGCTGGCCTTCTTGTGTCTACAAATGTATACAAACAGATGTTATGAGAAGATTTCAATTGATTATGAGCATTAACACTTCTTTGTGTTCACAGGTGTTCAACGAAGCTTTTTCATTCGGGCCTTTTAGTTTAATTAAACCTAGGTGTCAAATATCAGTAGAATTGTATTCTGTCCCGTAGGTGTAGAATAGTAGGAGTATGGAATTTTTCGTCTATAAGCTGGATAAGGAACATCGCACACACACAACGAGGCAGATAGCAGGTGACATGCATAAACGCTGATTTAAACCAGTTTTAATCACTTGAAGCAAGTCCAGTTTTCATAATGATTCCTAATTACTGTAGTAACCATCCTACAAAATATATTATAACGATTGCCATAAAGTAAATCGTCCAAACCTTTCTCCGGTTTTCAAAGAATTCGCTCATAGTAGGAAAGGACTTATCCTTGTCGCCGGCAAGTCCTTTCAGTGTGGCTGGTAAAGGGAAGTCCATTTTGGGCCTGCGCATTTCCATTTTATCACTGTCCATGCCTCGCATACTGCCTGATGACGTACAAATATATTTTATTGAGTATCTCGTTATTTGCTAATGTATTATTATAGGCGGTTATTAGACCAATTTATTACTTTTTCGCATATGTAATTTATTATTTAGGTAATTAAATGTTTGGACAGATTGGAAGCCGACTTCAACAGTTGGTAAAATGATAGCAAGATGAGGAATTTATGACAGTTGTAAATTTATTTGATATTTTATTTAATAATATTGTTGGCAAATGCTTCCAAATGCGCGAACCAAATTAGCACATAATCTAGAGTTATAATAAGTGTTTTCTGCATTTCGTATATTTTATTAACTAATACAAATAGCATACCCATTTGTTTTAGTATTATTTAAACATATACGACCACGTGTAAAACATCCGGTTACTCACACATTGAAACTGTGACTGTATACTGAAGGACGACGAATAGGAATCAGATTTGTTATATAAGCTGGTTGGGTTTACTACACACGTGGGTGTTATTTCATATTTTATCACAAGTGATTTATCCGTCAGTAATAAGACAAATAGTCCTCAATTCAAATTGACGTTAATAACTATAGGACACGGCTGACGATATAATGTCTATGGCCGTGAATAGGCCAATACAATATATAGAATTCTACATACAAAACTGTACAAGACGGACTTATTGCCTTAGGCATTTACTACTAGTCAAACCTTTGGGTAGTGCAAAGACAGAACAAGGAGCACAACAATTTTTGCTATTCTCCTGTTACTTGTCAGTTCTATCTATCAGCCCCCTTACCATGAACTCTTAAAGCAGGACCGTTTAAGATGTAGAAGCGAGACGCCGCACGCCGCTAGATGCAGTGTAATGTGGCGTCTCGCTTCTACAATTTAAACTGTCCTATTTTAAGAGTTCGTGGTAAGCGGGCAGTTCCTATCAGTCGATTGTCGTTTTTATCGACGGACTAACTCAATAATATAAGTCACGTATTTAAACCGCCTCTATACTCCTAATATGGTGCGTAAATTGGCACCACACCCTGAAAAGTCTATATTCTTATGAGTTGATGAGTCAATGAGTTTGAGTGACTTCAGTAATTTAGACAAAAATTCAGGGAACTGAACTGAATGTGGGAACAATATACACTGTATACCTGGTATATTATCGTCGTTTCTCCTCGGCGGTTGCATCATCGCCATCTGTTGGTACATCTGGTCTTTGGGTACCATGAACTGTTCTAGATATTTTAGGAAATCCTTGTACGTTACGTGATTCTAAAATGTGAATAAACAAATTGAATTTAAAGTGTTTATTGGTTAGCCTCTGTCATTTTCTATAGAAATTCAAGAGGCAACATGAAATTCATTATTTAGGATAGGTTGCTTTTATATCCCTCAGACTGTTTAGTCATAGGTATACGTAAATTACGTACCTATGTATTGATATAGATGTTGAAGATCATGGATAGTACCTATACCATATAGCGTAGGTAATTGGGCACCCACTGGCTCAACGTTGCTCTCAACAAAGTAAAAGGTGAGTGTCCAGAGTTTGAAGTTGTTGCAAATAGGCTAAGTATTAATTATGGTCATTTAAATACTCTACATCTAATGTTGGTTCTCTCTCAATAACTTAACCTTTTCTTCGCCGATCCAGTTTCTTTCAGCAGGCTCAGTGAGACCGAGCACGTCGATCCAGTGGTAGTAGTTCTTAGAATTGTTCCCGTACCAGTACTTTATGATCACGTAACTGGAATTTATCATCATCATATTATGCTTTTTTATTTGTAGTATTGTATAAAATTTCCATTGCAACATATGTATACCTACCGAGGTAAAAGCCCAACCTAACTCAAGAATCATAAATATCGATTGCATGAAATAATTTGTCTCCTAATTAAATAAATTTACATTTAACATGTATTTATGGCCTATGCTTCTTCTTCATAAACCCATGACAATTAATTAAGAATCAGGAATTCTTAAATTAATCCATATTACAATAATATGAAGTGGAATTGGGCCGGCCACATCTGTCGTATGCACCCCGAGAAGTGGGCTAACATCTCCACCAAATGGTTGACACAAGACGGAAGCCGGAGACGCGGAAGACCCAGACGGAGATGGCGGGACGATTTGACGCCTTCCAAAGCGGCCGGCCAGAGTTGGCCAAGGATATGAGGAATTGGATAACCAGGGGAGAGGCCTTCGTCCAGCAGTGGGAAACAATATAGGCTTTTAAAAAAAATACAATAATGTGTATAAAATTACATATTACCCCAAGTTGGGACTCTAACGGAGCACATATTCATTACCTGGTAAAGCTGGTTGTACGTTATACAGTTCAAAATGAGTCAAGGATTTTCAAAAAAACTAGTGAGTATAACTGGAGTCACCGAGTCAATAGCAAATAATATGGAAACCTCACACGAAACTCCTAGGAAGAGTAAAGATGGGCAAGTCAACAATTAGTATAATAACTAGGTTTTCTACCCGAATGCGCCGTACTTACATTTCTCTTGGTGGCGACGTCATGTATTTTACCCAAATTGTAAATGAGAGAATAACCGATCTATATTAATATTTTTTATTTGACTTTGATGCTACTCGTATTCTTATTTTAGGTATATTGTGTAGCTCATTATTCTCTCATACTTGAAATGATTGTTAAACCATATTTTTAAAAGAGTTACTATGGAGTTTCTTGCCGGTTCTTCTCCATAGAAACGACTTTTTGGAACCGTGCAACTAGTTTGACGTTTTGTAAGTGCTCTTTTGTAGCCTATATGAAATAAAAACATTATGACTATGACTATGACTATGACGAAATATTCTTTAATTGTATTTAAGATGAATAAAATATGGCCAGTTTGGAGCTTCAAAACTATTTATAAAACTATCTCGTTGTTGTAGTGGTCGCTAAGCGCGGGTTTAAATCCCGGATCGGGCAAAGTGTTACTATGTTTTCATTAGGTAATTTTCAGTAGCAGCACGGAGTCTGGAATTGTGCCCGGTTGATGGCAATAGGCTCGCCCCCTTACATTGGGACTTACAACGGCGAAATGTGGGTGTACTATATGTACACCTCTGCCTACCCCTTCGGGGAATACAGGCGTACTGTTATGTTATGTGTTTATAAGACTCACGCAAGTCCATCGTCAACCATCTGCTGTACTTCGGGCTCGTTGACTATGTCCAGGATCTCGGCGTTGTCGGGGTTCCTCTTGATGTCAACCAGCTGCCACGGCGAGATGAGCCCGAAGCGTACGCAACGCATCACCTCAACGGCTAGGGGTCGCCGCGCCGACCAGTCGCCGTATAGCCAGCGGACACCAGCCATTAGGACCTCTATCTCGCTAGAATTATTATTATGGTAATATCACTGAACATGAGCTAAACTACCAATTTAGCTCCTAACAGTCCTAACTTAATTGGTATTTGAACATTAGCCATTGCCAAAGCATTTGACGAGTTCACTACATTGACGAGATGGCAAACGACATCTGTAGAAAACAGGTAAATTATTATTATTTGTTTTAAATAAGTACCTTAGTTTACATCCTGGTAGAAATATAATTTAACATCGGTTAAATAAACTGTAACTACGTTTGTTTGTTTGTCTAATGTAACGTTAGTTTGTCCAACGAACGCATTTACGATTATTCAAAAATGTTCATCAATAGGTATAGTATGTATTTTATTCTTAACAAGTATATTATCAAGATCTGTGATAAAAGTCGCTCAGATCAGGTATATGAAAAGAGTGATGCTAATCTTAGCAACTATCTAGTCTGCTCCAAGTTTTAATGCTGCTATTAGAATCTTGTAAGAAATCGAAAAAGTTTTGGAAAAGGTACCTAGTCGAATCTTAGTAATGGTTAAGGCGGGACTGGTATTGCGCACTTATGGTTAGGTCCGGTGCCTATTAATTTGTAGAAGCTAGGTTTACTTAGGTAAAAAGTGGTGTCGATATCACGGCCAAGATCGTGTACTTTGAAAGTACTTGATTGAATCATGAGTAGAGAAACTTGTTAAACTTAGGTGGGTCTATAAGAGTAATTCGAGGCGAATATACCAAATTATTGCTTGAATCAGCAAATTAATTACTCGTTCCTTCAAAATCTTTATAATCTGATAATTATCAGTTGGCATACCACCTTTACGTCCTTTACCTATGATGGGAGTTAGATACAAAATTATACTCAGCACCGATCCGTAGATTTTTATTACCATTGTATCTAGGTACTCCGTTGTGACAGCAAAGATGCTTTAATTTAATGAGTGATTAATATTGATAAGAACGAAGTGTTACCTAATAGTACGAAGGCACGAGCGGCTAAAACTAAACTAAAAAAAAACTTAACATTGATGTTCTTTATCGAACTCAAAATGATAAGATTTGACGCTGTAATAGAAATATTAAAGACCATGTGGATGAATCTACTATAATGTGGGATCGACTGTAATGTAAAACTTAATACCTTGTAACGGATATGTAGTTTGATTTCAGAAATGTCATTAACTCTTCTGTTTCTAGATAGATAAAGTCTCTTGATGCGACTAGAGGTAGGAAAAATCTCATAACACGAGGAACCTAAAATAAAAAACATTAACGTTAAACTTTACATGACATGTGGTGGTTATATAAAAATAATTCAGGAGCTTATTACAATTATTTATGAACGGATAGATATTAGATATTGGTTTGTTACCATCAAATCCATAACAGGCGTCATGCCTTTTCTCCTTGCTTCCCTGAATAGAGCAAATGCCGTGTCTTCAGTGAAGAGATTTTCATTAACAATAAACGACCAGCATTGGTCTTCTAGATCTGTTGAGTAAATTGACATTTATATGAAATTGTTTGATTCTACAACTTACTAATTATAAACTTTTTTAATACCTTTGATAGCAAGATACTGCGCAGCACAAAATAAATCTAAGATATTGTCCCTTTTTAGTAGTTTGTTACTTTCTACACCGTTGAAAATCATCCATTCGTATATCGTTTGAAATGCTTCGGGCGTGACATTTGTCTGAAAAATTGGTCAACAATAAGCTATGATCCCAAATTTAATGAAGTTGAATTCATGGTGCTGTTTGTTTTCCTTACAATTGGTAGTTCGATTTCTCTATGTGGATTTGAATCAAAGAACGATGAATAAACTTGCAATACCACATAGTGACAGTGAAACTCTTCATCGCCGATATGTATTGCGGTGTCGGTGTTTCTGGAAATAATATTATCTGTATTATACAAAACTGGGTTCGGTCTCCAGTATAGTGTTTATGGAGGAAAATCAATAAAATTGTTGATACAACCAAGTTGCTTATCAGATAAAATATTTACACGACCGTTATATGGAATTGGGTATGCACTACGTCGTATTAAGTTATTTTGTCGTCTAGACGATATTGATAACAATTTTGGCTGTTTAATGCATTAACATAATCACACAAGTGGTCAACGCATATTTGCAGAACAGTTTTGGCAGCTTGTGGGATAATGCGATCGTACGTTTTGAGTTAATTAGGCTTGAGATTCCACATTAGTTTTGAATACTGTCAAATTATCACCGGCGAGAAACATCTGTATGAGGTATTTACCAATGCATTCGACACTATGCATTGGCTATACAAATATGGATAACAACAATTAGCTAATCATGACTACAGTGGTTATAAAATCTTTACTTTAGGTAATGCTTACACATAATTATGGATTCTACGGTAGAACTCTTGAAATAAATCTTGTTTTTTAGGAAGCTGCACTCGCATCCAGTCTATTGGCTCAGGCACTGCATATCCAAGGCTACCCAAGTCTTTGCCTTTATCATCGTTGCCAGCTGACGATTTCTGTTTTGTGTTCCGATCACTTGGAAGACCCGATTTTGCTTGGACATTTACGTTATGTGTCTCTCGAGTTCCAAACTGTAGTTGGCGTTCAGAATCTAATTCATGTTCCTTTATACCAAAAATCAATAAATTTATTTGGGTATACACTAGAATGTAGTTAGGAATCAGTATCCAAATACAGAGAAAATACATATTCTCCCTATTATATAACTAGACATGCTAGTTAGGGACATTTTAAGCAAATGGTACTTACATAATTTTGTGATGTTTCGTCTTCAAGTTCACCTCCAGTTTTACCTTCAAATTTCACCTTAACCTTTGCTTGAGTGGGATCGGCTAATAAAACACCTACCGTGGACGATTGGAAAACTACCTATAAAATGTAACGTATAAGTAAAATATCCCACTAAGCATAGAAAACGCTTAAAATATATGAAAATATATTACTTGATTTGATTGAACTTTCAGGTTACCGCTAGGGGTTGATTTAAAAGGAAAAGTGGCTCCCTTTTGGATGGCCAATTGATCTGTGCTATCGACACTGGAAAGTAAATGGTTAAAAGAAACTTGTTAGAATTAATTGAAATCTAAAATTCTCCGAGAATTTTGATTCGATGATCAGAATGTGTCTGTAAACATTGTTAACCTGGAATTATCTGCGCATGATGAAGCGTTTGGGTCTGTTTCGTTTCTGTCCCTCGGAAAATTGTTTAAATAATCGACAGCAAACTTGGAGGCATATGATTCTGGAGACATTTCGGATTTCTTCTTTGGCTTTCTGGTAACAGTTTCGATTATAATATTAATAAATGGTTCGTGTGTATGGACTCTAAAGACTGGTTACATGATTAATATGCAGTTTAGTTTTTATAACATTTGCTTACTTTCCTTTAAAGTTCCACGACATTAATGTGTCAGTATGTTTGCAGCAAAACTGTGTGACGGCGTCGCCAGCGCTATTGAAATATGACTCTTTACGTTTATTTTGAGCTAGGACTCTATTCCTGAAATAGTCTAGCGCTGTAAGTGAATATTCAACATTATCAATTTAATCATATATTTTATAAATTGATATCGGATATACATATGTAGATAATATCAGGAAGTACTTGCGGAACTAAGTAAACCTTCCTTTAGTCACACTAAGCTTCTATGAAATTTAACTGTCAAGGCGCTCAACATTACATGCCTTTCTAAATTCCTCGTGCTAGATTTTATCACTGATATGCAAATGTCGTTTTAATATGTATATAAACTTCACGTTCGTTAGCGAAGAGTAATGAAAATAAAATTATTTATTATACATAAATGTCACACCTATTCTAACGCTATCACTTAATCAACTTCCATAAATGCGTCTTAGTTTCATCGTCTTTTTTAGAACCTACGCAATTCAATTATTACAACTCAAAGAAATCAATACTAACGAACGGGTCACTCACTGAAATCACTTGATTGCGCGGTAAGGTCAGACAGAGAGCTGCTCCTGTATAATTTCGGCTTAATAGTTATACAATATTGTTCAAATATGCTCTTTGCTGGTCTAAATCTTCTTCTTTGGGGTATATATATCCTGGGAAAGAATAATGATGATTGTCTGTACATATGACTTAAAAGATACTTATACAATTGTTAATAAGGAGTTGTGCTCAACAGTAAATAGGTTTTAAGGACTTCTAATGTTTGTGAACATTCTAGAATACACTTCGATTGGAGTAATTTTGTGAATGTCGATGTACTAGTCCAGCATATTATCGTCGTTTACCCCGAAAGTGGTAACCCGCTTCTGATTAAGCGGGTGGCAAGAGGCGGCAGGGGGGGGGGGCGTACGTCTTATTGATGGACACAGAACGCGGAAAGGAAAAGGTAGATGGCGGATTCTGGTTTATTCTGTATCTGAGGTTCATTCAAAAGAGAGATTGTTTGAAAAGTAACCAAGTGAGATCTGGAGCGTATCGAGATTAGAGCCATTTTCTATTTAACTCTGCACCCATTAAATATATATTTATATTTATCATTGATTTCAAAAAAATCCTCGTTCCTATATGATTTACTGTTATTATTTTGTATCTATACAGTGAATCTAGAGATTGTGTTGAATTCTTATCAAAATTATAAAATAATTTATTGGTACTCAAAGTACTACCGATCAACTGTAGAGGTTTGTTATCTTTGATGAAAATTTCTATAAATTATGAGTGGCTTGGTTAAGGAAAAGTCCATTGTTTTCGATCACATACAACAATAATATGTATGACATATGTTTTACCATGAATCAACTATATTAGTCTGAATTAATTTCTAAACAATAGACACTTACTCGGGTGAATTATGTCTGAGAGCAGTATTTCTTGCATTTGACACCACTTCTGTACCATTTATCTGCAGCAGACCAAAGGTAGAACACGTCGTAAATAGTTAACGAAACCAACCAAGATGGTAGAACAAAAGTTCCTTTGCGTCACCTTTATTTTATTCATATTCTATGTAAGTACAATTCTATTTTAACTTACTTTTTCCAAACTTATACTTCTTTGCATTTCAAAATCACTAAACGAGTAATACAGGAACATGAACCATATTGTAGATATTAATGTTTTTAAGTTTATTATAAATTCCCAGGACTCCTTTAAAATTTTTGACAATTGATGTTCATGTCGTTTTATAAATCTTGTCAAGCTCAAAAGTATTCCAAACATTGACATGACAACGAGAAGTGTCATGTAGTGGGACGCGGAAACACTTTCCCGCCAAAATTACAACAGCTGTACGTATCTGTCACAAGTATGTTGCACAGAGCATGTAAATAAAAATTAAAAAGAGGGAGTGTCAGTTTGTTTGTTGATAACACGTGTGATAATGCGATGTAATCTCAAGAACTACTTAAAAATATACATTCAAACCAAATCGATGAAAAGTATTTCGAAATGCAATGAAACATACATAATATACAACAACTACATATTGAAGTCATGGTTTAAGAAGTTCAAATAGTTAATCTTTGATAGAAATACATAACTGAATGATATCATCATCAGCCGAAAGATTTAACCTTAGAACGCCACAATGAACGACAACTTGAATCTAAATTGATAAAGGAATTTTTTTAAATGATGGACACGAGCAGGACTGGAGCCTGCGACCTTCGATGGTGACTGACTGACCTGAGGTTTGGTGAAACCAAAAGTTATATAAATTTGGGTTGGTGTGTTTCAGTGATTTATAGCTGAAAAGGTATAACACTGACTTGGTAATCATAGATTCCAACAGATAATACCTGACGTCACGCTTAAGACTTAAAAAGTAAAAGGGAACTTGAAATTCGATGGGTGTAAGCAGTGACACGATGGCTCAGTTGGTTAGAGCAGCGCCACGGTACGGCGTAGGTCGCAAGTTCAAGTCCTGCTCGGGTCCATCAAATTTCCTTTATCAATTTAGATTCAAACTTAGCGTGGGCAACATGCAAAAATGACACCAAAAGAACGACAACTTGCTATTAGCTGTAATGCATTAAAGATAAATAACTACCTATACAATTTCAAGGATATGTCAAACAGTTGTGTTACGAGTTGTTATTTAAGTTAAGCATATGAGGTTACTTAGTAAGTTTGTAGTAAGCTATACAATCGATCTTATTTCTTGCTATTGAGAGTTGAATTTGGCGAGTGTTTTTACATGTTTTTTTTTTCAGGTTTCGGTGTCGCCGCACCCTAACCCCGGCGCGGACACTCCAAAATTAATTGCGACACTTAATGTGACTGAGAAATCCAATTCCACAGTACCAGCTAATGTTTTCCAGAATATGATAGTAGTCCCGCCAAACTGTCCGGAGGGAAAGCAGATGGGTGCTGACGGAGTGTGCCGCGAAGTGTTCTAACAGAGGATTTGAAGTATTGAAGTATATTTTTCAATAAATGATTCGATAGTTCAATAAAAAACTGTTTTTAATTCAGACTATCATGGATCATATTCCGACAACATAAAAAGTAACGCCTTAAACGTTTTGACTCACAAAATACCAAGATCTGCATGAACTGCAAAATGGGATATTTGGTCTACATAACTGGCGAAACGTGGGTGTGCTATATGTGTACCACTGCCTAACCCTTCGGGGAATACCGGCGTGATGTTACGTCAGACAATGAATAGCGTTAGGTTTTCAGTGCGAAAATGTCAATTGGCTTGCTTATTAGATGGACCTTCCATATTTGTCGATAAGTAGATGTTCACTAATACCTCGACCTTCTTAAAAGAAAAACAGGCGTAGTGGTTTTCTTTTGTTTATATTCTTCTTTCGCTGTAAGTGGTAGTCAAATAATACAAAAGGTGGTCCTTACCACATATCTTACTTGCTCATTACCTTAAAAACTAGCTTTTGCCAAAACATTAACAACTAGCTTTTGCCCGCCGCTTCGCTCGGGTTTATTTAGATTGTTGGTTAGTATTGTCTATTTAAACCTCTAAGAGAGTTACATTTAAAAAAGTAGCCTATGTCCTTTCTCGGGTCTTCAACTTTCTACATGCTGAATTTCATCAAAATCCGTCCAGCGGTTTAGTAGTAAAGGTGTAACAGACAGACAGACAGAAAGACAGACGGACAGAGTTACTTTCTCATTTATAATATTAGTATGGATATAAATATGGATAGTAAATGTATTGACTCAACTGGCCTCAGGGGCTGATCGTAATCTTAGTTTATAATGAGACCTACTCGTAAATGTTGTACAGCGTTAGTGAGAAACCAGTTATGCTATTCTAAAACACTAACATCATCTCGAAAGTCATTTCGCACGTCCGCTATCATCATCACCATCTTATTTGGTAGCGCTGGTGTCGAATCTTACCGCGGATTTAGAAGTGAGTTCGTAAGTGATGTGTTTAGTTAGCACGGCGGTTTAAATGGTGATGCGACAGAAATGAATTGCGTCTACATTACAGTGGCGACGTAATGGTTACCGTGCACGGTAGAGCCTCAGTCAGATCTTATGAGTATCTATACTTATACCTTAGCTGGCGACAGCTAGCATCAGTAATTATCTCATGTGTTTAAACACAAGAGTGTGAAGAATCACTTCACAACTTTCTAATATTCACAGTTTATAATGTAAGTACAAATATGTATTTTTCGTGATATCGGAGCGGAGAATTCTGTATGTGCTTTTGTAACTGCGCCATTACATTTGCTCCCATTGCCGTGGAGACCACAGCGTGCGCTGGCTGCCAAGCCGATTGTGGGTAGCGCAGGGTCAAATAGAGGTAGCGAGCTGACCCTGGTATCTTGAGACGAGATGCAAATCTCGTACTGCTCCCGACGCGGACAAAATGTAATTAGGACGACTCCCTGGAGTTTTATATTGCTTTCCGCCTCTCCATCAGCTTCAGGACCGAGAAAAAAATGTCAACGCAATCAAGAGATACGCATCTCACATGAGCCTATTGCGGTGCACTGCTGGATGTAGCTAGTGCTAGTGTACGCCACAAGGCCACCCTCCAAAAGTCATCGGTCATAAGCTACCGTGCCCAAGGCCGCTGTCGTGATCTGGAATAGTGGAGAGTGGCCGAGAACTGGGGGCCGTTTTCTTTGGCTACTCTTTATAGGGCGTTTTGCCCAGAGTCGCCATGCAAGGCTGGGTTGGCAACCGCAATATGGAGTACGATTACACAGGGGAGCGCTGCTGAAGATGGGCATCTTCCCAGAATATCCTTTTGTCACTTCTTACGACACCCACAGGAGAAAAGGGAGTGGTCTAGTCTAAACGGCCGCTACGAGCATATATGCTGCATATTTAAAAAAAAATTACACTTATCACTCATTCTAGATCAACATACTTCATGTCGACCAAGAACTATGAAATTTGGCAAAAGCATTGGCCTTTAGCAAAATTAACGAAAAAAAATAAAAACTTTTTATGAGTAACCGAGTTGTTAAATCGCATAAAAATAAGAATAAGTGCGGTCTGTAAAAAGAGCACGACCTCTATTAAACTATGGGGGTTGGTAACAGATTTCCGTCGATCCAGCTTTTCTTTTCGTTTCGTGATGCTCCGGCTCCACCTGCGGCTTAACGCGCTAGTTAACGCGTTTGGCCAAGATTTTAAGGCAAGATTTTAAAATGTATACCTTATTTATATTTTACCTATTTATTGCATCTGTTGATCTGATTACAGAACAATGGCTGACGCTGACCGCATTGTATTTCGTGATGAAATAAAGGCTTTTTTACTTTTATTTTTACTCTGCGGCACATGCATTTCGCACCTGCCTCTGGCAGCAGAGGCTGCAGCGGTTGGAGACTCCGCAAGTGCAAACGCTGCGCCCCAGGAAGTTTCCATCGCTATGAGGAGTGGCATGACTGTCCCTCCCAACTGTTCTGAAGGCGAACAAATGGGCGCGGACGGCCGCTGCCGCGAAGTTTGGAAACGCTAATCACCTACTTTTATGTAGAAGTTTATGGTGTTACGTGAATCATTTATGTGTTGTATTGTGAAGTATTATGTTGCCTAAAAATTAAATGTTATTACTCAAACGTGTTGCAAGTTTATTCAAAATATGTATTTCAACGTAAATAGGCAAGTTTCATCATGACGGTCACTCATTTTCTAAGACAGAACCAATCGTCTTTGAAGGGCGGTTTCTTAAACTTTTCTAATGTAAATGTTGGAAGTTTTTGGTACCTAATGTGATATTGGTTACCAATAAATGAATATGTTGTGTGTAGCCGCCACACTAACCCTATAAACAAGTTTCCTATTAAAGTAGGCAGATCTATCGAATGATACATTCACAGAAATAAAACAAAGAACAGCTCTTTTTACCCAGGTACCCAGTTGGGTTACTTCTGGTATCTAATGTGGCTTTTTGTGTATCCAACGTATTGATTAAGTATTTATTTGAAGTAATTATGAGAAAGACGATGTATTCCGGGATCTTATCGGGTACAGTAGATTAGTAAAAATACTATAAAGTGAGAATTAATAAAGGAAATTTGAATTCCTTCATCAATTTAGATCAAGCTTAGCATGGGCAACATGCTTAAATGGCACCAAAAGTCAGCGACACGGTGGCTCAGTTGGTTAGAGCAGCGCCACGGTACGGCGAAGGTCGCGGGTTCAAGTCCCGCTCGTGTCCATTATTTTTCAAATTTCCTTTATCAATTTAGATTCAAGCTTAGCATGGGCAATATGCTAAAATGGCACCAAAAGTCATACTATAAAGTGGTTTTAACTTATGTCTTATCGTGATTCATGATTACGATCAATGCAACTTCGAAATGGCGAGTTCAGCCAAAATTATTACAAAAATGAATTAAATCTGCGCGCAATGAAAACCTCAACTATATCGTTATCATGTTTATGATTTTCGAAAGATAAGAAAGCACAATCTCGACTAGTATCCGGAGTATGAAGACAAGAAGTTAATAAAAGACGCCACTGTTGCAATCGGAAGAAATGATTACAATCCATTTCCAAAGATTCATCGTGTTCAGTGGACACCTTATAATCAGTGACTCATGACGGCGGCGGCCGCGCATAGTGCGTGTTGATAAAGCTCAAGTGAATACGCTGTATATAACACCTAACCCGCCCGCTGCGGCTCCAGTCCTCTCCCGCATTTAAACATAAGCGCGTGTTTGAGTCTCTACAGTTTGTAACACATTCACGGTTTAAGAAAATGTGAGTACAACAAGTTATATGTATATATTTCAATCGATTCGATAAAGACGTGCTCAGATAGACATCAAAAAAGTTATCAGTGATTTGGTTAAGTTTTTGGATTAAGCAAGGTTTTGTCTCGTACTGTTTTTTATTCTTTTCATTTCCGTTTAAAGTGTTAATATTTAATTCATGGTAGATATAACAAATCAAAAATTATTAGGGATGTGTTCTATCCTCCTTATATTTATTTATATATTGAATTATATGAATATTAGGTAAAGTAAGTTTTATTATAATAAGTTTCGTTTCTATTCACTACCTTATTGAGATATGCGCATATTACTGGATGCTCTCGTAACATAGAGCTACTTATCACATAGTGTTTAGAGGAAAACCCATAAATATCGGCTAATTGCTATATTACCAAGAACGTAAATAAAGATCATATCGACGAAGTTGCAGCTAATAGGTATAGAGTTCTTGATCTCGTTCAAGGCCGGCTTGGCCTTCGTAGGTCATAACGGCACGACGCTGGCATCCAAGCATCCATATTAGTATTTCATTCTGTTTTTAGACCTATTATTAGTAAAATCGCAATAGAATCGCAGATTCTTTCAGCAGATAGGTGTTTTTTGGGTAGTTGTAGCTAGCATAAACTAATAGAATAAATTCACTACAGTTGATGTGTGATGGCTTGATGAGCGACATTTTTTTTTGGTCTAATCTTAAGGCCAAATCACTGCTGCCTCATACGAATCATAAGAATCGAACTTGTCTATAAGTATAAACACTTAATCAGCCATTGACCCAGAAACGTCGAGAACAATACTAGACTAGATTCGTATGCTCTTGTAACATGTAGCCTATTAGTGTACGTAATTATCTAACCTTCGTCAGATGATGAAGTATTTATTGATTTCCGCTTGCTATACACATATTATGTATCAACTGTTAAAGTTGTTTTCAAAACATCAGTAGACATCTAAAATGCATAAAAGTTCAGTAAAGGATTTGTTGACGTAGTGCCGGATTGTATAATAACGGCTGCGATACTTTGATGTTAGTCACTGACCCAGCTGCTAGTGTTTCTTAAATACCTGTGTCTTGGGCTTTACATGGTGTGTACTTCTTATTCAATGCTTGTTTGATTTGATTTCAGAACAATGGCTGACGCTGACCGCATCGTATTTCCTGATGAAGTTGAGGAGGCCAAGTCTGCGGCACTGGCAGCAGAGGCTACAGCGGCTGCAGCTCAGGACAAGACGTCGGGTGGAGACACCAACACCGTTGACGCCACACCCAAAGAATTTTCCGTCGCTATGAGGAATGTCATCGTCGCGCCCCCCAACTGTCCTCCAGGCTACAAGATGGGTGCGGACGGCGTCTGCCGCGAAGTTTTCGACTAATCACCTACTTTAACGTTTTAGTCTTAATTATGTGTTAGAAGTTTCGTTTATATATTTATGTATGATATGTACATGACATAATTTATAAGCTGGGGCAAGCAAGAGCTGGAAAAGTTATACGTGAGGAAATTTTCTATGTGTTTCCACTGAGTTTATTTATAACCCTTTTGTGGTGTATAAACACCGTTTTTTGATATTAAGGAGTTCAAATCATATTGTTGATGTTTTTGTCTGAATCATTTATGTGTTGCATATTGATGTATGATGTTGCATGGAGATTAAATGTTATCACACAAATGTTTTACATTTCTTATTCCCTCTCCTTGATGTCATATTATTCTTATTGATTCATATTTTATCTACTTTAGGCTAGATATGCGCTTGTTACAAATGTTACTAAAATCAATCCTATTAAAAAAGGAATGTTCGTAAAATATTCAACATTTTGATGCATGCTTTACAAAAAGCTTCAGTCTGAAGATCCTTCTTCAGACTGAAGCTTCTCATTAAGCAAATAGTGTACAATAATTTACACCTAAATTCACACCAACATGTACATCTACATTACAGCAAATATCTTAGTTATCAACTGATAACATAACCACACGCCTGTATTCCCCGAAGGGGCAGGTAGAGCTTTACCTATAGTACACTCATATTTTGCCAGTTCAACTTATTTATTTGTATATTTAACCCCTGTTCAATGGATCATCCGTCTTTTCTGACATCCTTTATACGACTCAGAACCGGAACTAACATCAAGAGATTTATGACTTCTGCCAAGCGTGTTTACCCGATAAAAAACCGCGGGCTAGCCAACTTAGATACGGATAGTGACGCACTTAGATATTGAAACCAGATAACCGATAAGTAATGACTCGACATGCCCCACGTAACTAATAATACCGGAGCACCCGGGATACTCCTAATGCAAGGTATTGGAAATATTACTCAATAATAATTAGATCAGGGCATAAAAGACCCGTGCGTCATTGTGCATTTCTTTCAAAATTAGTAGTTTTATTCATTCCAATGTAAGATAATATTAAAATCATTAAATAATAATGTCCTCCTGACCGAATTTCGGTCACGGCGGCCTGTCTCAGCTGAGACTAGCCATCTGCGCAGGAGATATTATAGTGCACAAGTATGCGCGCAGTCACAGGTACACTCTCTATTCCCTCACTCTCATAATCCAAAGGGACGGTAGACCGACACGACCGGAGAGAGATCAGGCGCAGGACCAACGGCTTAACGTGCCTTCCGAAGCACGGTGGGGTCTCGACATGTAATAACGGTCACCCATCACAAGACTGACCGCGGTGAGCACGGCTTAACCTCGCAGATCGACTGATCTGCCGGGTAGCCACAAAGCTACGAGCCCCACCATAAAATAATACATATATATTGACTAGTAAATTGAAAAAATAAGAAGCAAACAAACAAAAATCTGATGTCCGGCATCCCCTTTACGATTTCACAACAATCCCGGGTAGACTTAAAAAACCGCAAGACCTTTCTCCGTTCCACACAGGCTGTGATTTGCAGTGGCCTATATGGAAAGCTCTCAATCAATTGCGACCTCATTTAGGCCGCTGCAAATACAATCTGGCAAGATGGGGATTATCGAATATCGACCCATCAGTGCGAGTGTTGTGGTGTTGACCCACTGACTGAGTGACCCAAATGTCCCTTCGCCTGCACACTGGAAGACCTAACCAATGCCTCTGATGCCGCCATCGAACTGGCAACATAGTGGGCACTAAAATATAAGATTACTATCGACTCGAAAAGAAGAAGAAGGATATTAATGATTAAAATATTCATGTAATTACATAACAATGGCCTAACTATGTGATAATCAAAACATAGCGTCTAACTTAAAAAATGAAATATATTATTATCAAGAACCTTTAGAAAATATTGATGATAGGTATTCGCCCACAAACATTTAAGTTTTAAATAAAGCATCACTTTCACAGGAATTCAATTTATACCTATTCCTATAATTATTTCCATTTCCATGCATAGTTCTAAATCTCAAGAATTTATGAAAATAAATGTATTTCAATTATATTGAAAATTGATAACATTTTCTACCGCAATTCGATCGACATTCGTTATCTTAAACTTTATTTTATATTTCAATCATAATTGCAATTTTAGTTCTTTATTGGCAACATGTGGAAGAAATATCTAAATCTATAGATATAATGAAATTATAAAAAAGTATGATTCGTATGTTTGGATGTAACTTCGAAACTATTCATCTAATGAAAAAAACAGCAATACTTAGAATCGACCCTCATGTTGGACATAGGCTACGACAAAATTTTCCCCACGCAGGCGCAGTTGCGGGCTGAATTTATATTAGAAAAAAAGTACTAACAGCACTGATAGCTGAGTTGTATGACCGTTGGACTGCCAAGTCAAAGGTCGCTAGTTCAAACCCCGGCACGGACCAATGTCTTTTAGAAGTCATGTGCGTATTATAAATTAGTTATCAGTTGCTAAAAACGGTGAACGAAAACATCGTGAGGAAACCGGCACACCTGAGAGATTTTTCAACGGTGTGTAAAGCCGTGTCGGAGGCCTACAGACGGTTTAAACTCTGACACCAGGTCAACCATACGATAAGGAGAAGAAGTAAAAACGTGAAGTAGAACAGCTTAATCTGTCTTAAATGAAAAAAATAGTTTTGGCACATTGGGCATTACTGCCCAACAGTGACTTGATCATCATCATCAACAGCTGATAGATGTCCACTGTTGAACCAAGGCCTCCCCCTTTTAGAAGAAAGGTGGGGTTGCCATAATCCCCACGCTTGGCAAGCGGCTTGGGGATCGCAGTGTTGGTGGTCAAGTTACAGAAGACACTGCTGCCCATCTGCTGGATTTTCCCTTAGCCGCCTATTACGACACCCACGGGAGGAAAGGGGGTGGTCAATTCTAGGCCGCATACCACACGGCGAGTGACTTGATACACACGCCAAAATCATTATTGCGTAATAATAAATTTTGTAAGTTGTAAGTCTATTTCTCTGTTTGAAAGATAGAAAGTGGAGTCTGGAGTATAACCAGTCAATCAGCCCGTCGTGTTTACCAGTTGGAAATCATTATAGCAGGCCATTGCAAAATAATCAATGTAGTTAGCGAGGGAACCATATAATGATAAAACCATGACGCCGCCATTAAATGTGTAGGTACAATAAATCCGCAGTAATAGAATTTTTTCATATAAAACACCTTAGCTGGCGACAGCTAGCATCAGTAACACAAGAGTGTAAATAATCACTTCAGAACTTTCCTAACATTCACAGTTTATAATGTAAGTACGAACATCTATTTTTTATCTGTTTCATTTTTTTATTTTAGAAACGTCGCATTATACTTGGAGTTTCTCTTACCACTGTCAAGGTCGTCTTTGCGATATCGGAGCAAAGGATTCTGTGTGTGCTATTTAACCGCGCTACTGCATTTGCCCACATTGCTGTGGAGTGCATTGGCTGCCAAGCTGACTGTGGGTAGCGCATGGGCATCTAGTCATGGTCGTATTTAAGGTTGCGAGCAGACACTTTTTTTACCGGGGCGATCCTCATGGACTTTCCCTGTCCTAGGGTGGATAGAGGGGTATGCCGGACACTTACCCCAGGGTGTCCTTCTAGCTGTCTAAGGTCGTGGGATGCGAAATTTGCGTTGGCTGCACCGCATCCCTAGACAGGTCCAGACCCGCCTCTTCACGGTGGGTTCCGCTAACGGGCCTTAGTCCCTTCTCGTGCGTGGAACACCAGCGCACGCTACCTTCTCGGGCCTATCTGGTCGGGCGAACTGCCCCAACTAGGCGCTGTACAAGGGGTACTTCCCGTTGACCCAGAATCATGAAATTTGCCAAGAAGCATTGTATTACAGCATAGAAAAGGGGAAAAAAATGAAACTGTAGTTACATCACATATCACATAAATAATAAGAATAATTTTGCAGTTGGTAAACTAAGACAAACCTATATCAATCGATAGAGATTCCGTCAATCCAGTTTATCTTTTTGTTAGAGCCAACGTTATTATCATTAACATAATTTATAGTTTGTACGCAATCCTCAGTGCGTCAGTTCAACTCGGACCTGGACACTTTTTTTTAGGTCACAGTCATTCGATGTCACGGGGTGTGTACTTTAATACATTTCATGTTTGAATTTATTACAGAACAATGGCTTACGCTGACCGCATTGTATTTCGTGATGGAGTAAAGGCCTTTATACTTTTATTTTTACTCTACGGCACATGCATTTCGCACCTGCCTCTGGCAGCAGAGGCTGCAGCAGTTGGAGACTCCAGAAACGCTGCGCCCCAGGAAGTTTCCGTCTCTATGAGGAGTGTTATCACCGTCCCTCCCAACTGTCCTGAAGGCGAACAAATGGGTGCGGACGGCCGCTGCCGCGAAGTTTGGAAACGCTAATTACCTACTTTTATGTAAAAGTTCATGGTGTTACGTGAATCATTTATGTTTTGTGTTGTGATGTATTATGATACCCAAAAATTAAATGTTGTTACTCAAACGTGTTGCAAGTTTATTCAAAATGTATTTAAACGTAAATAGGCAAGTTTCATCGTGACGGTCACATGTGATATTGGTTACCAATAAATAAATATGTTGTGTGTAGCCGCCACACTAACCCTATAAACAAGTTTCCTATTAAAGTAGGCAGATCTATCGAATGATACATTCACAGAAAGAAAAAAAAGTAAATCTCTTTTTACCCAGGTACCCAGTTGGGTAGCAGGCTTTTCTTTGTTTTCTTTTTGGGTATCCAATGTATTGATTAAGTATTTATTAAAAGTAATTATGTCGACGACGATGTATTCCGGGATCTTATCGGATACAACAGATTAATAATAATAATAAAAAAAAAATTATAACCTCCTTCAAAAAACTCAAAAGTGAAAAATAATATTTTATCACATCACTTTACATAAGCGAAGTGGAAGTCGGCGCCTAATCCCAACATCCATTAAGCGATTCAGAAAAATAGTACTTATGAGAATGCTGCCGTAAGTGCGTGGTTCATAGTTTCAAAGCTAAAACTATAAACTGAGCGAACGCATAGGATTTGGCGCCGACTTCCACTTCGCTTATGTAAAGTTATGTGATAAAATATTATTTTTCACTTTTGAGTTTTTTTAAGGAGGTTATAATTTTTGATTTAAAATTTTTTATTTCACGATTTTTATTGGTGTATGGAATTCATCTGCCCCAGACGTTTGTGAGACTAGTATTTGAAATCCTTTCACACACAAAACATAAAGCCCTTTTAAACGATACCTCACACGATATATTTAATCCAGGAAAGTGATAGGAGGGAGGTCAACGCACCCCCACTCCCTCGTGGGAGTAGTAGTCGATAACTAACCACTAAAAATAACAAGGAAGACCTTGTTAGTGGTCAGTTATCGACTACTACTTAAGCAATATCACTATCATATCATCGTATCTTGGGCTTTTTGCTGTGACCCTATGAGGAGTTCCGTTCCATATCTTCGAAGTTCATCATCAGGTAATGACAAAATTTCTAGGGGACCAATCGTAAAGTAAACCCAAACATATGACAAAAAAATAATTCTAATCGGTTCATAAATGACTGAGTTATGAGGGCACATACATAAAAAATAAAAATAAATAAAAAAGATCCCGACGAATTGAGAACCTCCTCCTTTTTTTGAAGTCGGTTAAAAATACTATAAGGTGGTTTTAATCTTATCGTTATGTCTTATCGTGATTCATGATTACGATCAATGCAACTTCGATATGGCGAGTTCAGTCAAAATTATTACAAAAAAAGAATAAATCTGCGCGCAATGAAAACCTCAACTATATCGTTATCACGACGATATATATGTGATTCACGAAAGATAAGAAAGCACTAAGTAATAATCTCGACTAGTATCCGGAGTATGAAGACAAGAAGTTAATGAAAGACGCCACTGTTGCAAGCGGAAGAAATGATTACAATCCATTTCCAAAGATTCAGCGTGTTCAGTGGACACCTTATAATCAGTGACTCATGACGGCGGCGGCCGTGCATACTGCATAGTGCGTGTTGATAAAGCTCAAGTGAATACGCTGTATAAAACACCTAACCCGCTGCGCGCCAGCTGCCGGCTCCAGTCCTCTCCGCATTTAAACATAAGCGCGTGTTTGAGTCTCTACAGCTTTTTACACATTCACGGTTTTAGAAAATGTGAGTACCAAAAGTTATATATTTTTCTATCGATTGTAATAATTTTGATTTGATTGATGTGCTCAGTTATCAAAAAAATTGTCAGAGATTTGTATGATAAAGTTTTTGGTTCAAGCAAGGTTTTGTCTCGTATTGTTTTTTTTTTCGTTCCGTTGACAAAGTGTGAATATTTCATTCCATAAAAATATCTAGTGGTAGATAAAATAAATCAAAAATTATTGGCGAAATGCTCTATCCTCTTGAATTAAATGAATATTATAGTAAGTTTTAATTCAAATAAGTTCCGTTTCTATTAAAGTACCTTTTAATTAAGAAACTACGCGCATATTACGGATAAAATATAGCTACTTATCATATGGTGTCAATGTTCAGGAAAACCCATAGGTACACGTCGACTATAATTGTTATTTAGTAATACACTTAAAAATGTAAATGAAGATTATATCGACGAAGTTGCAGTCAGTAGGTATAGAGTTCTTGGTCTCGTTCAAGGCCGGCTTGGCCTTCGTAGGTCGTGACACGTTGCTGGCATCCAGGCAAAAGTTCATTTTTAATGATAATCACAGATTGGGCCTATTTTTTATCTAACAACGTTTTCAAATTAGCTAACGCTGACTACATAGTGATTAATATGTCAATATTTTTTTAAGCAGATAGGTGATTGCTGGTTTGTTATAGCTAGCACAGAACTAATAAAACAAATTCAATACAGCTGATGTGTGATGACTTGATGAGGATGTGGTCGCCTACTTTCCGCGACATTTTTTTCTAAGTAACTCTAAAGGCCTAATCACTGCATCCTCATACGCTCAGTGCAAGGATCGAACTTGTCCATAAACACTGAATCAGCATCTGACCCAGTAAGGTCATTAAAATGCTAGACTAGATTCGTGTGCTCTTGTATCATACCGGCTTCAGTCTAATATGAGTATGCATATAAAGTAATTATCTGAAGTTCTTCAGAAGACGATAAATCGGATAAAACGATGTTCACTTCAACATCTGATGATTTGCACTTTCTACACACATATCAACTGTTAAAGTTGTTTTCAAAACATCAGTAGACCTCTAAAATGCATTAAAGTTTAGTAAAGGGATTGTTGTCGTACTGCCGGATGGTATTATAACAGCTGCGATTCTTTCAAGTTATTCACTGACCCATCTGCGCTTTTTAAATACGTGACATCATTGGACGTTTCAGTGTGTACTTTTTATTCAATGCATGTTTGATTTGATTATAGAAATTTGAAAACAATGGCTGACGCTAACCGCATTGTATTTCCTGATGAAGTTGAGGAGGCCAAGTCTGCGGCATTGGCAGCAGAGGCTTCAGCGGCTGTAGCTCAGGACAAGACGTCGGGTGGAGACACCAACACCGTTGACGCCGCACCCAAAGAATTTTCCGTCGCTATGAGGAATGTCATCGTCGCGCCCCCCAACTGTCCTCCAGGCTACCAGATGGGTGCGGACGGCGTCTGCCGTGAAGTTTTCGACTAATCACCTACTTTAACGTTTTAGTCTTAATTATGTGTTAGAAGTTCCATTTATTTATGATACGCACCTACATGGCATAATTCATAACCTGCGGGGAACAAGAGTTGGAAAAGTTATATATGAAGAAACTTTTCGATGTGCTTTGACGAATATAATTATATGTATGTTGTAATAAATTAACACCGTTTTTTATGTAAATTCATTGATGTTTATGATTTTGTTTGAATCATTTTTGTGTTTGATGTTTTGTGATGCACGATGTTGCATGGAGATTAAATGTTAACAATCTAATTTTTTGAAATTTTTCAATCTCTGTCCTTGATTTATGTCATTATTCGGAATCTACTTTCAATATCAGTAGGATAATCGTTAGTTACTAATGCATTTGTTAGGATGATCAACTGTTTTGATTGGTTTCGGTAAAACGGAGTGTATCGAAACTTAAGGGAAACTTTGGAACTGATTTTAACATCAAATTATTACAGTTAGTTGCCAAAAATCACTCTATATTGTTGTCTTTAATACAATTTCAAGTATAAGGTCCTTATTGGAAACAATCTATACTCATTTTTGCTATAAAATCAAGTTCATAGTTATGTTTCTATTCACCTTTGAGTTTTGATACACCCAGTTTTACTACTTTGGGAAATAAATTTTAGAAACATTTTCAACACCGTGGTGCTAATTTACAAAAACAACCCTAAATTGAAAAAGACAGGTCCTTTATAAACTGTCCTGCCCCCTTACCATGAACTCTTAAAACAGGAAAGTTTACGATGCGGAACCGAGAAGCCGCATTACACTGCACGTAGCGGCGTCTCGCTTCCACAACGTAAACTTTCCTGTAAGCTTTAAGAGTTTATGGTGAAGGGGCTGTACTGTAGTTAAATGGTTCACAATAGTTGACACCTACACATCTTACGTAACAACTCATAACATAGCATGATGCCTGTCTATCCAGAAGAGGTGTACAGACTGTACATAGAACACCTACATTTTATACGTGCAAATCATTTATCTGTTTAATGGTTTACCCGTTTTTTTGACGCCCTTCGTATTACTAACAACCGGAACTAACATCAAGAGATTCATGACCTCTGCAAAGCGTGGTTACCCGATAAAAAAACCGCACCTTAGTACTTACGAGCAAACCTAGGTATAGAAACGATAGTGACGCACTTAGATATCGGAACCAGATATGTATCTAGTGACGCGACTTGCCCCAGGCAGCAAGTAATACCGGAGCACCTGGGATACACCTAATGCGAGGTATTGGAAATATTACTGATGAATAATTTAAGTAGATTGGTGCATAAAAGGCCCAAGCGTCATTGAATGGCATCACATTACATTTTTTTTCTTTTTTTTAAAAAAAAAACGTCGCCCCACACTATGAATTTCTCCTGTCGTGAGTGCGTTTGATATACACAAACACCCAGACTCGGGACAAATATCTGCGGATCACACAAATTTTTGTCCCGTGCGGGAATCGAACCCGCAACCCTTAGCGCAGCAGTCCAATCGCTTAGCCGCTGCGCCAACCAGGTCATCAATTGTTTATTAATTTGGAAATTGATCGCTATGGATACAATATTAACAAACCAGGACTGCTCCCTTACCATACAATATTTTACAATAGTTGCACAACGGAAAAGGTCCTATAAGAGTTCATAGTACGGGGGCAGGAAACAGGTATTCTAAAGGTGATCTTAGGAGAGACGAGATTGAGGTACTTTTTTTTAGTAAAGGTATGCAAATTGGATGCAGGAATGACTGAAATGGTGATTGGTAACTTACCTTTATACAGTCCATTTCAATGTAAGATAATGTTTAATAATTCCCTGAGTGCACAAATAATACTCAATTTTTACTAATAATTAACGATCATTTACTTTAAAATATTCATATAATTACATAATAATGGCCTAACTCTGTGATAATCAAAACATAGGGTCTAAGTTAAAAAATTAAATATTATTTCATCTATAACCCTGACATCATAAAGTATTGATGATATTCGCCTACAAAAATTATAAGTAACCGAGCGTTGCGTAAGTTTTAACAAATGGAGCGTCACTTTCGCAGGAATTCCTGAAAAAGAAGAAATAAGTGTTAGTTACCGGAGTCGAGTACGTACGGACTAATCTACAGTGAAGGTAGTTCCTGTTACCTTTAGGATCGAGTACCTACTCGCTACTTACTCGCCTAGTACTTGCACTTTATGGTAAAGTCAAAGAATTTCCTCAAAGAATATAATTACAGACGTTTCTTTTCACTTGGAATTTCTTGTACCGTGAGTGTTTCACTATGACTCGGTTTTTTAATATGATTTACAAAAATTCTATTTGTCGCATGCGGGTATTGAAACTCCGCAGCAAACCAAGAAGTTTACCATTGCGCCAATCAAGTCGTCTTTCCTGAATATGTGTGAAATTCACGTTGTACGAACATAAATATGGTTAGAAGAACTCTTAAAAATTACTATTAAGTCGATGCATCGGGTTACGGGAGAAAACAAATTAAAATATGAGCAATTTGAATATGTACAATTAAAGACATTTTTTTCAATGGGTCCTACCTGAAATCGCAAAGTATAGAATAACTGTGAACTACATTTGGTCCAGTCATTGACCTCAAATATAATTACAGTTCCTAAATACCTGTATTTGTGATTTTGGGGTCCCGTATTAAAAGTTGTTTAAATTATATGTAGAATGTTGTATATAATACTGCTCTACATTTTTAAGTCACCCGGTTTAATAGTAAAATATAATTCCATGCCACACTTCTAATAAAACGAAAAACAAGCATGTTAGAATCTAACTACGTATCTGCATTCTGAAATAGCTACATAAACTAAAAGATTGAAAAGGATAATTGCAATAAATATAATTCTCAAGTAGTTTTCAAGTAAACTCCTTGCATTAGGTGCCTAAGTACTTTAATGTGAATATTTGCTGTAGTACAAATTGCAGTGTGCTGCGAATCTTAGATATGACCAACAGGTAAATAATGACCGTGATAGATTAAGATGGCACTGTAGTACCACAATGTATTGGCTGACAAAATGTCTGCTCGACCCAAACTGGTATCGTTATCTGAACAAATATTATTTTCTGAATCCACATTAGGTACATGGGCACCTTAACATTTGTTTTCTGCGGAGTTACTATGAGCTTACGTTGCAGGAAATTTTCCATTGTGGACGTAAGACGCCGCATTGCACTGCACGTAGTCACAGATTAGATAATAGTTTACAAACGTAGTGGTGTCTCGCTTCCACAACGGAAAATGTCCTGCAGTGCACGCTCATGGTAACCCCGCTGGTCACATGCCGCGAAAGGGCAACCTTGATTGGTTTCTAATAGTACCTAACCCAATGATATTTCAAAAAAGTACAGATATGTCAATAGTGCACTCATTTTGAAGACTGGAAAAGGGAACAATTGTAGTCTTGGCTAGTACAATTGTTGTCCGATTTGACATAAGACTAGTGCGGTTCGGACTCAGAGTTCGAAACATTTTTCTCGTTCATTTTGTTAGCATATGACGTATCTATACTTTTTGACATATCATTGACCTACTGTATAATATGTAAAATACCTATCTTAACCAGATAATTCTAATGATAATATACTCTCGCCTTTTGAAATATCCAGCGACATCTTCTATTTAATGTCTAGAAAGGCATCGCAATTAGTTGACTTGCGTTATAATATAATTATATTTATAAAGGTGCTTCCGAGTTTAGAAAAGATACTTGAGAAGCTCCCATTTACAGTAGAATAAAATGATTGATTTTACAAATGTGATCTTTTTATTTTTAACATGGACTTATGAAGCTTGAGTAACATTTACTCGGCATTACATCGATGAATACTTTCCGTCTGTAATTCCTACGTGCATGTTGGTGGGAAAACCATATTTATAAATGATATAATCTATAAATTGATAGGGAACTCAGAATTGATAAATTTCAACAATCCACTGCAATCAACTTGAAATGATGACGAATTAATTATATTGATTGATATGACTGTTATATGATTGTTTTCAAATAGTCAGTGATTACACTGTTTATGAACTACAAATGAATAAGTAGGATTAAAATTGCATTTACAATATTAAGGCTGTTTGTTTCGTTTTTTTACTAGACTTACTTTTTTATAATAACTTCATTCAACCTTTAAGACATTACCTACCTGATCTTGTCGGATCGTCAATATCGTACAATAAAGAAGTTATTTTTTATTTTTAAACTTCTTGTGGTTTTAGTTTCGAGATAGGGCGTATCAGCAAATACCCACATAATGGATTCTTCAACAAAAAAATTGGTACCTACATAAGAATATCGGGGATGGATTTCCGTTAATGTTCTCCTGACCAAATTTCGGTCACGGCGGCCTTCTCATCTGAGACTAGCGATCTTCGCAGGAGATATAATAGTGCAGAAATGTGTGCGTAAACCCAGGTGCACTATCCGTTCCCTCACTCTTATAGTTCGATGGGACTATAATAGACCGACACGACCGGAGAGAGATCAAGCGCAGAACCAACGGCTTAACGTGCCTTCCGGAGCACGGAGGGGTCTCGACATGTGAAACGGTCACCCCACAAGACTGACCGTGGCGAGAACGACTTAACTTCGCAAATTAATCCTTTATTAGTTATGTTGTAAGTAATGAAATCAGGATATCAGTATCAATCTATCAGTATTACAAGTAGGTAAGTAAAATGTGCCAAAAGAAAAAAATACAAACAGAAATAATAATAGTAGACTTAAAAAATATTAAATTTTATTGTTATGTCTACATATTTCTCACTATATACAAAGAAATATTAAAATAAACTAAAAATAGAAAACATAAATCAAATTAAAATTAAAGTTAGAATACAGTAAAATAAGGTAATATTTTGTATACGTTGTGCGTGATTTCGGATTTCAATGCACAATATTAATTAAGAACTAATTTATAATGCAGAAAATGTCATGCAGAAAACAACCTACATCATGCATGCTCTAGGCCTCTAGCTCATGTTTGCGACCTAGTCGCGACACTAAACTACACATCTACACGATAAGTGAAGTAAACCAACACAAAATATTGAATCTATTGTCCATCAATCGTATCATAATTTACCGTTGAACACCTTACATAGATGGGTTGTATTCTTTAAATTTCGATAAAACAAAACAACATCCACATACATACGGCAGCGATAAACGATGCACAAACTAAACTCACGAGTACTTACTCGTCCTCCCATGGACATATGTCGTTCCGCTGCTTACGCTCACCGATGCCGCTTTTATTATCACGCTTAACAATATTAGTTTCAGAGACCGACGTCAGTTCGTCTTTATGAGCAATATTTTTATTCGTGTCCGTGTCGGACGCCGCCCTGGTATCTCCCGGGACCCTCTGCAGTGGCGCGCAAGGCACTTTGTCTACGTTGTCGTCGTCGACCCCGATGTCCTCGCAGACGGCGAGCGGCGCCACGGGCGGGCGCGGCGCCGCGCTGTCCGGCACAGCCGAGCAGCCCGGCTCCGGCCGCGCGGGAGCTGGCGGCTCCGCCTCCTTCACGCTCGGCAGCTCCACTACTCGGATCGAGCTCGTCGTAGCGTCGTTACTCTCCGACGTATTCCCCGGAAGATCGTCAATTCTGCTACTCATATCTTTAATTGAGGCCGGACTGATTTCTTTTATCGTTGACGATTTGCGGGACAGCACATGTTGTACCGACACGACTTCGTCTTCAGACGATTTTGTCCGGTCGGAATCTTTCGAGTCAGACACGGCACACGAGAAGGAAGAGTCATCGTACGACTCAAATGAGGGCATGGCGACGACAGACTCGAGAACTGATCGAATACTTTGACCTTCCTGCGGAGCGTCTCCTCGCGAACTATCACCACCCGGGCTGGGTGTCGCCGTAGGTACTTCGCTCCCAGTGGCAGGCCTTTCTTCACCGATCTTAAACACTGGCCGCACCGGCTCCGTGGGTGTCGCATCAGCCGACGCGAACACCGAAGATGGTTCGTCCGAGTGTGCGATAGAGCGCGGCTCCTCTGGCGAACCGGTGCCAGGCGGCGACTCTGCGGACTCGTCGTCAGGCGCGGAGCTGACACTGATGGTAGGTGTCGGGTGTGGTGGTGGCACATGAGCGAGAGGCGCAGGCGCGGGTGCGGGGCGCGGCGGGCGCGGCGAGTGCGGCGGCGACGCCAGCGGCGCGAGGTGACGCGGCTCCACGGCTGACAGGCGGCGCAGCGGCGGTGGCGCCCCGCGCAGCCCGCCGTCTAGCGTGCTCTGCTGTGGCAGGCGCCGGGTGCGCTCGCCTACCGCCACCGCGGCGCTCACATCGGAGGACGAGCTACCGGAGTCCGCGGCGGAGTCTTGTCGCCTCCTGCTAGCAGAGCCGTAAACACCTTCTCGTGACGAACACTCCCATGGTAGAACATCAGCAGTGTCGTCGTCCACAGGATCTCTGTAATGTTAAAGACAGTGATATACTCTTAGAATAAACGATTATATCGAGCTTCGAGAAAGGGAGTACCTAAATAATAACAAATAGCAAATAGAACGATTGTCATTACCTGAACGGTATGTCGCAGAGGTTGGACTGCGAGTGGCTGTGGCTGGGCTGGTCAGGCGGGCGCGGCGGCTGCGCGGCGCACACGGCCAGCTCGTGCGCCGAGCCGGACAGCGAGCGGTCGGAGCCGCGCCGCCGGGACAGAGCCATGCCGCCGCTGCCACTCGTCGAGCCCGGTTTCTTTTTCACTTGACCACCGAAGTTGAAAAATCTGAGAACCACAATATCTGAGGTTAAATATAGTAGACATTAGAAAAAAGTGTAACATAACTCATAAAAATCATGCTTTATATGAATCTAGCAAAATTAAAAACGGACTTACTTAGCTTTCTTTTGATGCACGTTCCTTCCTTCAGTCAGCAGTCGCTGAAAGTGGTCGGAGCGCACAAAACGCGGGTAGCAGTCCTTCTTGAGGAGCAGGCCGTACACGTGGTCGGCCGCGTGGTCGAGGGCGTACCGGGAGCCACTCCGGAGGCCCTCCGTCACGCGCTCCGCCGTTGCGCCGTCGATGTTGATCTCGCACGGCGCGCCCGGTTTTAGAAATTCCCTATCGATGCAACAAAAACACTAGATTGAAGAAGAAAATAAACTACCTACTCGTATAAACACAAATATATAATTAAGTATCTCGTATAGTATATTATTTCTTCGTTCTGCAATCCTCACACTTAACTACACTGTACTGAACGTGGTGATAGTATGATCCTAAGAATGAGACCCGACTTCTTTAAACAACAACTATACAACCAGACCATAATATGGAGTTACTCAAGCAGGGAATGTTATTTCAAAGTTTTATTGTGCGGTAGACTCCTTGCCGAATTTTAGCCGAAAGAAGAGATCCTACCTTCTACTTAACTACATCAAAAAGAAGGGTACAAGTTAAAAATAATGTCGAAATAGACTCAGATGTAGACTCACTCGTAGATATCTTCAAGCTTCTTTGGTATTTGCTTGGTACTACTTCGTCGCAGGTCCATGACTGCGAGCCAGAACCTGATGTTCTCGTGCGAGTACTCCTTGCGCAGGAAGCTGGTGAACTCCTGCAGCCCCGTGGGGTCCGACACCAGCTCGTCAATAGACAGTGCCCATCGCTGGACGCGCTTCTCACTCGGCACTTCCACACTAAACGACAAAACAAACATTACCTTTTATAATTCTGTGAATAGGTGTGTTAAAGAGAAGATTGTCTAAAATATACAATTTTTTTAGTGTGGTAAAATGAGTATGTGAGTTGTGACGCCATCACTGGTTAGTCATTTATGTTAGTGCTATTATAGGTAGCGTAGAAAGTTGCTGAGACTGGCTAAAAAGAGTCGAGTAGCAATTAATTTTAATGTAATTGCAAGACTTTAAATGGTGAAGTATAAAGAGATGAAGCATACGTAGGTAAGTATCTACATTGTACAGGAGTAGTAATGAACTCACAGAGGGCTGTTAATTTGCCAAAATAGGGTGTCGTCGCTGACCCAAGGGTTGGAGGGCTGCGGCGGGGTAAGCCAGGGATCGTAGGGAGCGAAGGTCTCCGAGTAGGCCACGAGGGCCTCTAGGGCAATTGAAGTCTTCACTCTCGTACGGTCCAGGCTCGCTTTTAGATGTTCAATCTAGAAGAATTAGAAGTAGAAAAAGTTACTCATAAGATTTTTAGTCATATCTATTATTGGAAAGCTGCGGATTACTAACAAGATTGAAGTAGAAAACTACGTAAAATACATCAAGCAAATCAGGTACCAAAGCCCGAAAAGATTCTACTGGAAAGTATTCCATTTTATGTTAAAACCCACGTTAGAGCTACATAGGAGCTAAGGAAGTAATAAAGGGTATATTAAGGAAATATATTTGGATTCACTAATGTAGACGGTGTACCTCTCTAGTGAGCTGGTGGATGGTGCGCTTCTTGACGCGGTGGTGGCGCGCGCGCACGGGCACGGGGCAGGGCTCGAGCGCGCTGGCCACGCCGGGTGGCGGCCGCGCCACGCGCCAGTACGCGCGCTCTTGACTGTCGCTCACTATCTTGTCTCCTTTCTTTCTCTCTTTTGCTAAACGAACCTGGACAATGGAAGTTATGTTTGGAAACGATTCAAAGATAATAGGCGCTGTTAAGACACCTTTTCTGCATCATAACAGTATGTTATGGTAATTCCGAAATCGTTGTTAACCATAAAGTTATAATTAAGATGGTTGAGGTCGATGTTTTAAAAATGGAATTTAAATATAAATCGTGGTTATAAAACATTTCCTCATTTTTTGTTACACAACTTTCTAAGGTGATCATATTCCTAAATCCATCTATTTCATAGCTCACCTGTTCCTCAGCCTGCATATTGATGAAGTCCCACTTGGCGGCGAGGTTTTTCTTGAGGTTGGTGAGAGCCTCCTGCTCGTACTCTTCGAGACCATGCCGTTGTTTGTTGCGCAGCGTCCGCTTAACCAGATAGATGGCGTATTCCACGTTGTCCGGGCCGAGCGTCGGCGCGCTCGACCCGCCGGCCACGCGCGGCGCTTGCCATGGCCAGTAGTATGGACTCTAGGGAACGAAACACATCAAAGTAAATAACTTTGATCAATAAGTAATTAAAGATATTTGTTTAAAGTTCGCTTTCCTTCGCGAAGAAGTAGCTGGAGGAGAAAGAGACATAATAACGAATATGTAGTTTTGAGAAATATATGTTTTGGCTTTGGCGGTCGCTTTTGAAGCTTGAATCGAGTTAAATAAACTTGTGACCTGAGAACGAACGATTCTGACCTATTTTAATACGTTGCTGAAGTTTGCAATCAGAATTAATGATTTTTAGTAAGTTTCAGGTTTGATTTTATTTACGAATCTAGAGTATAGGCTCCAATTTCTTTCGGGAGAATTCTCAAGTTAAAATATAGTAGTTTATAATCTAATCTATTTTGAGGAGGTCACATACAATTCCATAATATTTGAATTTAGAATCCAACTTAAACTAGAAGAAAATCTAACCAGTACAGACAGCAAAGATTCAGTAAAAATATTTTAATACTCACTTGAAATCTATAAAGAGAAGAATCATCCTTTAATACAAGGTTTTTTAAATCGTTGACAGGGAAGAAATAACCATATTGGCAGAGTTGATTGGCTAAATTTATTGCTTCAACTGAAAAATAAAAACAAAGTGTTAGTGATCGGTCCAAACAGTCTAAAAATAATATTTTATACATGGAACAACATCCAAGGCTTAGGATTATACAGCACGATATGTAAGGTAAAAAGGTTAGGTCTTTGTTCCCTGGTTAATAGATACGCGATTTGAAATAGTCTGTATATGAACGACAATTAAAACTTTAGCATTAATATTAATTATAAGTTAAATTAAACAGTAATTCAAAATGAAATTCTAAATAGGTGAGATGATTTGATTTGTCAATATTGTATCAATAATTCATCCACATAAAACTTATTCATTCATAAATAAGCCTGTCATTATTTTTGGATTAAAAATAGCTAAGACACACATTAAAAGCGAAATGTACAAGGAAGTACAGTGTTACAAACATCGGCAGCAGAAACACATACATGCGCACGAGTGTGGTTCTCTACCTACATATCAACACCTGGGGATACGACTTGGGCTTCTCGCTATAGCTAAGGTCTACTGGGTTGCGGCGGCGAGACCATGCCCACGGCCCGGAGCCGCTAACATTACACTCACCATTGCTAGTTTCATCAAGATTAAACCGTTCCATAAGCCATTCGACAAGATCGTAACCTGAAATATGAGAGGAATAAGTCAAATTAGCAATGTAAAAATGTTACACAAATAATGCATAAATGCTTTAATAGATGCAGAGGCTGAAGATGATGACGAGCCCACTAATACGGATTTATGCAATGGTGCACACCAGATGTGGCAACGAGTGTTCTTATACCGAAATTAAGAAACACTAAGAAGCTGCCAACTCGCCGTGAACTAGCGGAGTGATCAAAGCCTTTGCTCTGCAGTGGGACGGTAGATTGTTATTAACAAGCTGCATGTAATATTATAGTCACCGTGATTAAGAATCAGTAAGGAAGTACATGTCCTTAGAATAAAGTACCAGGTTCTTGCAAGGTCTTGAAACTTACAGAACTTATAAAGACGCTTGTCATCTGCGACTTGACAGAATAGGTTTTTTATTTAATATCTTGTTAAAATATATTTTACATTTTAAAACTAACATAAATTAAAAATAATACCTACACATAAAAATATAAAAATTTAAAAAGCATCATAATATTGATCCCCATCGATGTCAACTGGTAACGTGCCCAAAAGACTGGCAGCATTGCCACGTTGAATAGCAATGGTTATTCTTTGGCCAAAAAATGCACCAGCCCTTTGGTCACGTGTAGACTCAACTAACCGTTTCGCTATGTCTCTAAACAGCGCGTGAGCGCTCGGACCGCATGGTCAAAATGTTTCGACCCCAAACGGCTCAAAAATACAATTACCAATTAGGTTATTGTATTTCCGCCGCTTAAAGGTCTCCGCAGCAGCAGCAGCAGTGCCAGCGCAAATTGCTGAGCCAGAAACATGAGAAGGTGCAAGGGTATCGACGCAGGTTGCGTCCCACACCAAAGGCCTTCCTAATTTCCAGGGTAACAACGACATACCATCGGGTCTCTTTCCATCGTCACGTACCAAGCCATTTGGTTCTAGTACGGCTGGTACGCCGGCGGTGACAAGAGCACGGCGAATTATATTATTTATGTTACCGTGTCGCGGTATGCGACCTGTACTCCTACTGCATGATAGACCATGCCGTCCGAGGCCGTCAACAGCTTCACCACAGTGACATCGATAAGGAGTTAACATATGGCCAATTTCGAAAAAAAAATACTTTCAATAACTCACCCATAAAAGCAGACGGAATAACGCTAAGAAATAGTTTTTGACTCCTAACTGGTACACCCGTTTCTGAATCTTGCATTTCTTTTATCAAACTTTCCATCTGTAATATAAGAAATTAAACTTATTACTTGATTCTGCAAGAAAAATAATATTACAACTCTCACGTCTTGGAATTGTATTCAGACAGAACATTTTAAAGAAAGAATATGTGTTGGTTTTCGTAATATTAATATATGATTTACAATAGATATTTCAGAAAGAAATAATTTGATTGATATTTTTCCTAATATTTTGAAGAGTTCAAAAATATAGATAAGTATCTAAAATCTAAACCTAAATTCACCGCGTATTTATTCCGTAGGAAAATTTTCCAGTACCAAAATTGCGGACAAATCAATTTAAACTTTAAGCACGTTCATACAACGACAATACTTTGCTTAATATAAGCCATACCATGAGAAAACATTACCTTATAAAACTTCAGAATTACCTAAATCAAAGAATATCTTCTCTCATACAAAACAGATTATGCAACTAAGGCTAAATCTGTATCAAGATTTGAAGCATCGCTCGTTCATGACGTCATTCGCGTCCTTTTAGGTCAACGTGCACTTGAGCTGGTCCGTAGGGGTGTCGAGGGCTGTCCACCGCGCCAAGTGGCTGACCCTGCGGTGAATGCCAGCCGAGAGGAGCCGAGAAGAGCCGAGAGCCCTCGAGTCTATCAAGGGCCGTCTCCGCCGGGGACAAAGCCGATGCAGCCACGCTTAACTCAATTTAATACGATCGAGAGCGCTCATGGCTTACCGAGATTGATTTTATACTCTTATAATTCTGCGATGCAAGAGATAGGAAACTGAGGACGTAAGATAACAATTTATGTCTACGAACTACTTACGTATTACGTGTGCCACTGAAAATGTAACCTATCTGCATAGGAAAATTATACTTCGTGTGGATTCGTGACTTGACAATCTGTAATAACACAAGCTCTATATTGGAATAAGTTATTCAGATTGTCAACTCACGAATTTTCTACTGTTAGGTATATAGGAAAATATGTCTTGACTGTTTATAAGTTCCTATAAGTAGCTTATAAATAGGATCTCCAACTTGTACCACTATTAATATCAATAGTAAGTAGGTTTCAAAATCTAGTTTTTGTAACGTGTCGCAATTTATTATGTTCTTAGAGTAGGTATCCTTCTACATGTTCAGGATGTTTTTATCCCTACCAAGTAGTAGTTATTTTTCTTTATCAAAGGTCTCTCCGGATATATGCTGTGGATTGCGGCAAATAAGGAATACTTTTGTAGCTTACGATGCCTGAATTTATATGATACCATAAGAAATTCTTAAGTATTTTTTTTTCTCGATTTACTTGCGATTTGCCAGCCAGCCAAAGCAAGATCGTAGTGTACATATACATCAGTGTGCCAGGCAGCTCTACAGTCTTATTTCGCCGACTATGATTTTGGGACCCTTAAAGTCTTTAAATTCATCAATTTTCAAGGCAAATAAATCATAAATGAGTACATTTTGATTGTATTTTATGAACTTAAATTATTGCAGGTAAAGACGATACATCATCGTGCCTCCATTGGAGACATCAGACAATCAATAATTGGTACTCTCTTAATTTAAGCGATGACTACACGTTTGATGGTGGTCCAGCAAGGACACAGGTAATTAGTTGGTAAAATATTTGTCATAGAGCACAACAGTATATGTCGGAGGGTGGACGTTGATTCGCTCGTTTCGTCCTCGAAGATAGGAGCTGGAAGGTTGAGAGAGTGACGTCACGGGTGCGATCGATTCGCTGGCGCCGCGCCGGGCAGGGCAGCGGGGGGCGAGTGCGGTGCGGGGGTGGATCACATCTCGCGATCCCGAACGTCTTCGGCAGCACCTCGGCTGCCTTCGCCATGATTTTACGTACGCCTCATTACACCTACAGATTGTTTGGTGCTTATGTTACAGATATAAGTTAAGTAGACTACCTTAATATAGTATTCAGCAAATAAACAGAATACAGATGATTACTATGTTCTAAGCACTTGCCAAGGCTTCTTATAAGCTTCCAATGATATTTTTATGTATATTTGCTCTACATGTGTATTCGTAGGTATAGATATTCATCGTTCCGAGGACTAATGTTATTTAAAAAAATAAACTAAAGGACCATTCCTCATAGCTTCTAATTATTAGTCTATTAATACGCACCTAAAACTATGTTGTGACTAAAAATAAAGGGGAAAATTTACGCTAACGCATTTAAGGGTTGGGGCGGGTGGCATAGCGCTTAAAGCGCGTGGGCGGGAGCGAGGGCAGCTCTATCCCTTTTTGTATTTTCGCTGAGTCTCGCTCAATTATGAAATGATGAACATCCTACAGAACTGGATATTTAATGAAAATTTTCTGTGTTCTCATAGGGATATTATGTAGAGATGTGCGATGTACATCCATGCTTAAACAGCCTGATACTACAAAAAACTAATCTATTGTGTCTCAGAATATACAACTTGGCACAGTACAACATAAAAAAGGAGCGATCTAAGTTTATTTTTTACCGTCTG
This sequence comes from Abrostola tripartita, assembly GCA_905340225.1. Taxonomy (NCBI): domain Eukaryota; kingdom Metazoa; phylum Arthropoda; class Insecta; order Lepidoptera; family Noctuidae; genus Abrostola; species Abrostola tripartita. Next base: position 4,913,536 of record HG996491.1, read on the forward strand.
AATTGATTGTTCCAAAGATCTTGAGAAATCGTTTGAAAAAATTGACCCTCGTCTTCACGAGTAGGACCTTTCAATTAGTGATGCATCATCATTGCAAGATTTATGGCAATTGAGGTCAATTAACGTGATTTTATTTGTCATGGCCTCATAGGGAACTTTTAAGGAATCAATAAGTTTCTCTCCAGTATAGGGTTAATGTAAACGGGTTTTGTGGAGCTCGTAGCTATGTGGCTACCCCGTCGATCTGCGAGGTTAAGCCGTGCTCGCCGCGTTCAGTCTTGTGGTGGGTGACTGTTTTCACATGTCGAGAAGGACCCCACCGTACTTCAGAAGGCACTTTAAGCCTTTCGTCCTGCGCCTGATCTCTCTCCGGTCGTGTCGGTCTTCCGTTCCATCGGATTATGAGAGTGAGGGAATAGGGAGTGCACTGTGCACCTGTGTCTGCGCGCATACTTGTGCACTATAATAAATCCTGCGTAGTTGTTGGCTAGTGCGCCGTGACCGAAATTCGGTCAGGAGGACATTATTGTTATTATTAATGTAAACACAGATTATTTTGATAAATTATTGAGAAAATTTTGAGTAATATTTTTTTGGGAGTCTCTTGGGAGATTAAAAAGTACATCAATAAAATTTCATACAAACAAAACAAAACGTTTGTCTTCATGTATAGTTATAGATAAGATAATTTTATCGGCAATGTGATTTATAATCACAGCCGTATTGACGCTAGTCCGTCACCCATAGCAACTAAAAATATATTTATTTATATATCTTTTCCTATTGATAAATCTCTCATCTAATGCTTTGTCGCAAAATTTTAACACGATTTTGACAAGCTATACATTTATTATGTCGTATATTATATTAAATACGTCCAATTTGTTTCCCTAAGAGCCAGACCCTACGGGTTTCCATTTGCTACGTTCCTGAACAGGTTATACAGATACCTCTTTCTCCTTTTGCTTTATTACATTTTTCACACCCACTTCAGTCATTCTCCAGAACCAGACAGAATATTTTCTTCGAGGAGAAAACCCTTAGAACTACTTTATTTTTAAACCTTTTATACTTACAGTCTATTTCTGACAATCTTCTTACATTTATCATTTAAACGTCCAAATGAATTATGTACTTAGGCACCTATATTTTCGGTCGTCATCACTGCATGTATACAGAATTCGACATTCGTTACTTACCTCATTCTAAACAAACTGTTTATTAATCATATCTGAAAGCCTTCCACATGTTTTATCTCCACTGTACCTGGCGTTGTTCGCCCAAACTCCTCTACAATCATTACAATTCAACAAAACACATCGAAGAATCGAAAGAAGTACCTAGGCTGCTAATCTTTGTTTATTTTATCGATTTCCTACCTGTGTACCTCGACAATTACTAAAAGTACATGAATATTATACACGATTGTAGGCTATACCTACCATACAAGCGACAAATAATACGGTTCCTGGAATCCTTGTGCTGTATTATTCAACCCTCTATTGTTAGGGGCGACGTGCGCGGTCACGACAAAGGCTAATGGCGTGTACTGGGTTCCATTGAAATTACCCAACTTGTAAATCAAAGTAATTGTTACGGTATCATTTGAATGCCATCGGCGGCAGTCGTGTGACAAGCATGTTTCCTGGGATACCCCAAGGTGGGAAATAGCACACACAGTGAATTATTGTCTACCAACTCCATTCATGCGAATTCCAGTCTTCAGACCATTCTATAAGTACCAGAATTGATGAAATACTCCATTCACTTATCGGGAAATGTTTATTTAAATTCGTTTGTTTTTTAATTTCTATCTTGGTATTACTAAATTGTTTTTGGTGTTCAATACTCAAATTGGTATTGCTCTCTACTTAAAAAAAATTATGCGAAACTTTCCCTAGTACGTTATGTATGGATATTATAAGAAGATATAAACCAATCGACAGATGTCTGTGTATTGCCGAAAGTACTTAAAACAGATGGGTGTTTGTAAATATTACAGGTGTGTATCTACAAACTTTGATGCTTTTGATTGAATTGATCTACACCACATAAAAGTTGCAGCCAACTTCTGCTCCGTTTTAGAACTCTCCATTTCTGCTGCTCTCATTATAATGCGGTAAGCGGCAATGTTGCCTTTAATTTGATTAGATTTGTGTGTAACTTTAACGTGTAAGAGTGTAAGAACAAATCTGGATTTGCAATTTTTTTTTTGTTTTTCTATGGCTTCCGGAGATCCATAATCCATTATAAGAATTTATTTTTTATTTATTAGCGCTACTTATTTTACTAGATTAAATCGTACTGGCACTTAAGTTATAGCTGTAAGCTCGGCCGCGCTCACAGCGTCGTCAAAAGCAAACCCTATCGATTTTCAGACTCCACCAGTAGGCACGGCGCCGACGATTGTGTTAAAAATAAAACGGGTAACGGGTAAAGCACTGCCTTTCCATCTCTACTGCATAATTTAAGAAGTGTTGTAGCTCGGCTCGTAATAATGTAAATGCCGTTATTTCGGTATAGCTTTGGAGAAAGGTAAACGTTTGTGTTATTTAAGCATAGGTACTGTTTTATTATTTAGAGGAAAGCACATTCAACATTAGAATTATAACACACGTATAAAAATCTGAAGTGGTACACTGACCTTATCGAAGGCGAAGGGTCGGTGTCGAGGCACGTCAGCGAGTTCCATGGCTTCGGCGGGGCGGGGCGGGGGGAGCGGGCGCGGGGGCTGCGCGCGCGCCGCTAGCCGACCTCCATGGGCGTCTGCCGTCGGGGCCGCATGCCGCTCGCGCCCGCGCTGCGCCCCCGACACCTGGCCAACACACGGCAACCACCACTACGCGTTAGACACTACACATCAAACAGTGACATCACTCAATCAGCAAGGACAAACAACTCATAGCTAAATGAAACTAGCTTTCTCCGAGTGGACGCGAGCACTACACTGCCCGCCACAGGCCGGCCGATCGATTGATGAGATCAGATCGTTAAAATGCATAGCTCATTGCATCGATCACTTGCATTTAATTACATACGTGCGCTCGTATGCCGAGCCACTAAGAACAGCTACAGATGTATAGCCGTGAGACTACAACACAGTCATGCTAATCATGATGTTACTAGTGGACTTACATAAGCAATTAATTGGAACCTTGAGTTTACTCGCACATTATTTTCCATTATAAGTACCAAGTAGGTAGTACATCTGCAACTCGTGTATTTTATTTTAACATAAACTGATCTCAATAGGGTGTTCATAATTTAACATCGGAGCGGATAAAACGTCACATTTCTATTGATTTATATCTGTGTCACTAACTACAGTGCAGATTTTGATGGCGGTGATTTCTACATACAGCGCTAACATTTTAGGACGACAGAGTAGGAATTATATCACAGTGTGTGTAAAGAGGATTAAGCATTGATAATTTTTCCAACAATCTCTAGGTCGCGGGTAAAGCAGCAGGCAAACCTAATAGGTACCAAACTCTCTTTATTCGCGAGTTCCATTTCTACCAATACAAAACATGTAAAAGTCCATACAATCTCCAGTGGTATATTAAGATTTGTAATTACTGAACCATAAAAATAAGTATACTCTGAGGTACACTGCTATATGTCACTATAGCTCATACCTCGCTCCTATAATTAAACCAGTGTTTATTTAACAGTGAGCACATACCTACATATGTCGAGCACCGGTATGTGACCAAATTAGATTTGTACCTAGTACACACGGAAAAATGATAAACCATAACTAAAGTGCGTGTTTACGACGGCTGCTAAAGTTAGCTAACGGACATGAGAATCATGTTTGCGTGCATCAAGTGTTCAAATCGTATTCAACCTCATTAGTGCCCAGATATAAAACTAATGACTCAACGCTCGAAATATTATTCAGCAGTTACGGCTTACGACTGATCGCTTGAATTGTTTAGTTATGTAGGAATTTCCTTGTTATGGATACTTTGTAAACCCAAATAAACATAACTGCTTGAGTTTATTTCGATTTAAATTGGCTTAAAGTACGGAACAGAATGTTCAATCCTTACATTAGCTGCACATAACCTGCTTCTTCTTTAACGACCTATTAGGCATGAGCTCCTGCCGTGAAAACCATTTCTCAGTTTATTTGTTTCCATGAATGTTGAGAATATAGAAATAGAATGCATTCGCTGACCTTTTTGGATGATCAAGGAACAAAGTTAGTAAATATCCTTCTTGGTCGTCTGCAACCCGCAATACTTAGCTATAATTTAATATGTGGAGTAGACTTTAAAACACCACTCTGTATCTTCTCGTTTGATATTTATGATATGGTATAACATATTATTATGGTAAGTTTGAAACTGGTTTCCTTATGTAGTGCTAAAAGTATAGAGTTTATGGGTTTAAACATTATAAGTTTTAGATGAAGAAAAGCATTAATAAAAGTCTTATGCTAAAGTTCTTTTTTCGACAGAAGGGTATTTTCCGCTGCACTCATGATCTACTATAATTATAATCTCGAGTTAAAATAATCGGAGTGTGCCTGATGTGTTTACTCTTACAATCTTATTGATACTGCACCTACCTGATGTAAGGTATCAAAGGATTATGAAGTCACCGATCAATAATTGATATCGTCTAGACGAAAGTAACGCAGATACCTTGACAAGCCATGCAGGAGAATTCACGAACTCGTCTAACGATGCCATTGGTTACGTTTTATTTCCCTGAAAAGTTACATCGGCATGGTTTTATAATGTTCACTAACAAACTGTTTATTGGATTATATATTAATTTAAAAATAGAACCATTAAGTAATGCTCTCATAGTTTGCTGCGAAACATCTATCAAGCGAGATAGTAGTTACAGTGAGCGCATCTGTAAGCGCCGTTATAACATATCACACATGTTTCGTTAAAAGAATATTGGATATAAACCACATAACATGTAAATAAAACAAACAATCATTCATTTTTCATTGAATTAACTATCTTATATACAAAAAAACAATATCACTAACCTCATCCAACAATCGAGATCATAAATATGTGGCGCATCGTGCGTCACCATGATAGAGCTCATTGATCGAATCTGTATACACGTGCCCACAAATCCACAGGCACCTCGGCCATGTTGTAAACATGTGCACTCGCTGTTTATACACGCTTTAGTTAAACGATTGACATAAATATAGATCTCTGACAGCGGCTCAGTGCTGAAGGCGGACTCGGCACTCGCACCGTTCGACAAGTCGCTATTGTTTAGCAACCGACAGACGCCGACTGACTCACAATACCTTCTGATAAAACAGATAACGCTGCGTCCGTTAAATCTCTCCTCAAGTCGTAAATTTGAGAGTCATGGGGGAATTTTGGGAGGCTTAAGCACCTTAAGATAAGTGAGATAAGTGGATGACGACGTACGCGAGAGGCACCCCGTATGAACATTATTTCAGCGTAGTTTTTCACGCCGCTCGTGATAACATTTGACGCTGAAACTTCAATAGTACTTATTGATGTTTAAATTAATTTTTTTTTAAGTATTCTCGAAACGAAATATGTTAATTTCGTTCCTTTGTAGTGAACGGTATCTAATAGGATGACTATATGATGAGACTAATACGACGTACTACGTTTCAGGACCAAAACCAAATGCTGAAAATTTTCAGTAGTTACTCTAGTAGTGAGAATTTGTTGACATTCAAAAGATTGTAGATATTGTAACGATAGGCTACATGATTTCCTAAGATAGAAGGTATTTGTGTATTTCGCTTTTATTGTCTTTTCTTCTAGGGTTTCTTATTTGAGTGTTTGTCTGAGTACGAATGTTAATCTGTTTAAAACCGAATTTATTTACATAATGTGATACATAATAAATACTTCATATTTTATTACATATAATTATTCACGACATTTATAGGAGTGTCACAATCGCGTACTTCCAACGGATATGGTTTGGCAGTAGCTGCATATAAATAAAACCCTGTCAAATATGGGCACGTAAGAGTTGTTTTGTCTGCCATATCGCTTAAGCATTTAAGGAGCAAGTTACTGCGTATATTTTCGTCCTATTCATAGACTTGTACGTGATGCGCACAGTAAAAGTAATTGAGAAGCGGATCTGTGTGTCACGGTGACAATATAATTTATGAGATCGTTGTCGGCTTATTTGTAGCTTATATTTTCGTATTTGTGGGCCCTGAAGAGAATTTTTGACAACAACGCCTGCGTTCGTAACTACCATTTGTAGAAAATATGTAAGTATTTAAACTTCTTACTCCACTCTCTTTCTCTCTCTGTATTCACTTTAATTTAAAACGAATATTTGGGACTCAGAAGACTATCTTAAAGAGGAATGCCTAGACTAGTGTGATCATTAGGAACGTATACCTATCTAGTTACTCTCTTTAAATTTGGTAAATAGTGCTTAAGCAATTTGGACTTTCTGTTATAGAGTAGCAATTGAAAGTCACTGAACATTTAACGCCTCATTAGGTATGTACTTAAAGTAGATAATTCAAGATGTTAGGAGAAAACTAAATACCACGAATATTAACACGACCAAACGAATACAGGGTCTATTTCTTATTATTTTCTATTCACCACGACTTGGAGCACCGTATCTGAAGCTCTACTTTATTGTTTCAATTATGATTAATTAGGTATATTTTTTCATAAGTAGGTACCCTAAATGCTATTAAGATTATCAATCGCTTAGTAATAAATTATATGGTATCTATGTAAGTACTTGCTGACATTACTTTCTAATTACAAATTATATGGAATTACAGAAAACTCATTATATAATATTATGGATCTTAGTAATCCGAACTCATATATAATTGTATCTTTCTGGGGGGTTTTCGGGAGGATGGGCAGCAGCGTTCCATACTGCGCTGCCAACCCGCCTGCCGAGAGTGGTGACTATGGGCAAAACTCCCCATGATGAGTAGCCAAATAAAACGGCGCCCAGTTCTAGTGGCGAATACGGGAGAGCGGGCCTTGTGACGTGACGTGAGGCCTACGTCCAGCAGTGGACTGCAATCGGCTGATGTGATGATGATGATGAGTAATCTGAACCGCTAATTTATGATTCAAATTAAATAGCGTGAAGGTCTTATGTATCAGCAGCAAGTATCAAGATTTGCCCCCATACCATGAACTCTTAAAGCAGGCCAGTTTACGTTGTGGAAGCGAGACGCCGCAGTACACTGCACGTAGAGGTGTCTCGCTTCCACATCCCAAACTGTCCTGCTTAAAGAGTTTATGGTAAGGGGGCTGTACTTTGTGTACAACGGTTTTCGAGAGAGAATCATTAAAAGAGTATGTATTAACCAGATAATAAAATGTTTACCAATTCGATAAATACATTGCGTTGGTTGGTCGGCGGCGGGCTACTGCGATGCTGTTTATTCACCAAATGTTTACGTATGGGTAAATCAGGCGTGTAACTGGGGAAATCGTAAATAATCGTAATAAACACTTTCTTTTTACTATGAATTTATACTAAACTAAACGTTAACGAAATAAAATCTGAAAACAGATACACGGACTGGATTTCAGATTCTCTAGATATTTCTATTAATAGATCAGTTGTTGATTAATTTTGTGGTTTTTAAACCTAAATTTAGTTCTAATTCTGTTTCTCTCCTATGGGTTTCGTTCATTCCTCTAAATATTGTTGGGATTTAGAATTTTCTGTAATTTTTATCTACATTTAAATGGAACGTTTATAGATATTGCATACAAGCACAGTAAATGCACACATAAACATATAAATGTGTAAGTATATTGTTTGCTTGGCCTCTCCAAGCAACCAAATCTTGAAGCTATGTACAGTTTCACTTAGCGACGTACCATACGGATGCAGACTCCAAAAACATATAATGGTGAGGAGATCACTACTCTTAGTATATAATATACATGTACAATTGTACATATATACCAGTCCAGTAGACATTCCATCAAGTAAAAACATCAAGTGAACAACGAAACATAAATCCTAGCTTGTACTTGTATAAATACATTCAAACATCTGATAACAGAGACACAGAAGCAGCATGGGTGTAGTCAATGATACAGAAGAAAGAAACATTAGCACACACAGTTCATAGTAAGATGAAGTATGTACCTCGCATCTGGGAGGGGTTCCAACGATCCCGCACAGCGACACGCGCCGAACGAGAGGGATGTCTCTTCCCATGGACACTTTCGCACATCTCTACACCCGGCCCCGGGGACTCGTTACGAGTCAATTAACACTGATTACCGCTAACTCGACCTCTGTGTGTCTCCATTGTGTGCATCTCATCGACCGCCTTTGGGAATAATAAGCAGCTGTATCTCTATTCTCTAAGACTAACACCTTAACAATCTAGGATATTAGTTTAATCGATATTACATCTAATACACCCCTAACTTCTTACTCCCTCCAAACCCCAACTGAGTTCACGAGGACAAAGCTAGTTTCATTTATGTATTAATCATAGAACACTATTTTTTGAATAATAACTATCTACAAGTATAAAAAGTGGAAGCAAATCAGTGTGAAGAAAATCAGCGTTCCGTAACAGTTTCTTGTGCCGTAACGTAGGTGACGAGCGCTCACTCGTTGAGATCGACCGATATTCCATTATGTAACACCCATCTAAGGCCCGCTTCTTAAGCACTAACTTAAAAATGTAACTAGTATCTAGATTAATAATTTTGATTTTAATATTGTAACCAAGCAATGCTCTATTAAACAATCTAATAAAGAATTTGGAATAACTAACCGATAGAACATCGGAGCAATCGGCTGCGCAACACACGACCGTCGGTTACGAGTACACACCGGGGCTTAAATATGACGGGACAGTCCAGGAAGCCGGAGGAGTCGGAGTCGGGGTTCAGCGTGGTGAGACCCCGAGAGGAGTTTATAACAACTGTTGTCGTAGTCGGCAACGTTACCTACGTATCATGAACCGGGCGGAGGGCGGGTGACGCGCGCGGGGCGCGAGGCGAGGCGCGCGGGGCACCCGAGCCCGGCGCCGACACCGCAGAACAAAGCGCGGCCCAGCACTACGGGCGAGGCTAGCTACGAGGGTCAGCCGCGGACGATGGCGGATACTTTACCTAGCGGTGGCGTAGCGAGGTGTGCGCGGAGAGCGTCGCGGAGCGCTCGCGGGCGTCGGGCGCGGTCAGTCGCGGTCAGCGGGCGCGGCGCGGCGCGGCCATGGCGGCGCACGGCAGGCGGCGACGACTCGCGCACTGCCGCCGCCGGGCCGCGCCCGCCGCCACCGTCCGGGCCCGCGCACGCGCCCTGCCGCCGCCCCCGCCCGCCCAGCCGAGCCAAATTGATCAGCCGGATCCTCGATTGCAATGAAATTTATGACAGGTCGTGGATCTATTATCGACGTGATACCGTCCAAGCCGCGGATAATAATTGAAGCCAGCACGATAAACGCACGGATTTTGTAATCGGAAGTGGATTACGTCCGGTCGCGGAGCAATGTTTTAATTGACTGTTCATGACAGACAAAACCACAATTCCGTAACATATTTTTGTACCCGTGAGGATTCGATGATTAGTAAATATTTTTTTAAGTTTTGGATAGTAACTTCATTGATGATAGAAAAAAATATGTAGGTATATTTTAAAGTATCTGCATAATTTACAATTTGCACCTATAAAATATCTAACAGCTATAATCCGCACTAAAATGAAAAAAATGGAAAAAGTTAATTACCATAATTTGAACACTTGTCAGCCTGTTCGTCCCGCGGGGGCGAGTATCGTAACACACGACTAAAGGATTATAGCCAGTAAATAGACGGCGGCCCCTAAACCCTCATAAACAACACACTGCGATGGTGATTCAGATATTATTCCCTCACGGCCGCTCATTCTGGCAATTTATTATGAACTCTATGTTCAAATATTCACGTTTATGAACAAATAAAATACAAAGTTACTATACACAGGCTTAAATCGCTCATGGTTAAGCTACACATGCCGCCGTCGGCTCGTGGATGGGTGATCATTCATTTTCTTACATACTTCGGAGATTAGCGCTCGTTCGGGACGATATAAAATTCTAATTTAACTGGGCACAAATCGCGACTCCGTGCCCAATAACGGTTGCATGAGCCGGGAATCGAACCAGGACCTTTTGCTCGGCACTCGCACGTGTGACCTCTAGGCCAACGAGGTAGTATTTTAATAGGGAAATTTAAGCGTTGCGATGTAATAAATTATTATTCAAACCGTTTTGATAGTTTTTGCAAATTCACATTATACTTACACCATTCCAGACATGATGTCTGTATCATTTCTACGATTCTTAGTTACCTACAAAAAAAAAATCCTTCAATCTCATAGGATGGGACTTCAATCCGACACAACCAAAGACTGGTCCGGCGCAGAATAAAATAGCTTAACGTTTTCTTCGACGCATGAAGGTCTTAATATCAGAAAATCGGTCACCCATCCAAATACTACACAACCAGATATCAAGCGCTATTTAACTTTAGAAAATGTCATGACGTGTGAATGATGTAGGCGTACTAGTCATAATTCTGCCCCGATAATAAATAAAACTATTTCTCAATTGCAACGCCACCTACCGGGTCCAATTGTGAATCTAAACCATCAAGGCACCCAATTTATAAACGCAAAAAAAAATCATCAATAACGGTCTAGCGGTTTAAGAGTTCAGTGACATACACACGTACAAAAGAATGTTCCACGTCAGTATACCTATTTCGCAAAATATATAAAAAATCCATTTTAGATATGTCTATAAGTAGTTATTATTGAATCAAATAAATGAAGGCAATATGATCGTGGCCTGGAAGGTAATTACTTCGTAATTTATTGTTATAATGCATGCCAATTTCCTGCGACATAAATTACAGAGCGCGACAGTTTTGTTGAGACATAAGCCGCAAAAACAATTTAAGTACAGCGAGCGAGCTCTATTCTGCAACCTATCCTGTAATAAACAAATAAATTAGTATTCAAACCTCTAAGCAAGTATTCTATTCTTACAATCTTGATGTCCCTACATAGAGATGTTTTGTTAAAAACAATGATGCCTTTTCTGTCTTATTATTATTTTGCACGCAAATGACGACCAAAAATTTTTTTACGAACGAGGAGTTTCAAATAGTTATCTACGGAAAGGGGGTGGTCAATTCTAGGCCGGATACCACACAGAACATGGTATAAATCGTATGGCATAAATCAATAAGAGCTTGTTCATACATGAGTAATACAATTTTACACATTCCAATAAATCGTACCGAATAATCGAAGATAAAATTTTATTACGGAAAGCTGTTTGATAAAGCTAAACCCGCTACTTCCTACATTGACTGTTAGATTGATTGAAAATTCTGAAATAATAGACGTTTTAATATTTTGGTGACTACAGTAGGACTGGAACTAAATACTTACTTACTTAACCCTTAGGTACTGACCTGGGAATGTTAGATAAACTATTGAGACAACAAGGTGCCAGGCTCCACATATCAGAAGTTTGAAAAACCGATTAACAATTTACCCGATGCAGAAATCGATCCTTGGACCTCGCAGAAGTCGTATAATAAATAAATGGAGGTCGTTCCACTGATATGTTGCTATACAGGTATAATCTATCCCTATCGGTATATTAGTAGGTATGTGAAGAAAAATACTTTATCCTCCTATATACTATATGCCTGTATATTAAGGTACTAGATTCGGCATAGTTAATAGAGAACGTCGAGTTTCGCCCACTGGAAAGTAGATACCTACTGCTCTTTGTAAACAAAAATAGCTAAGGCAGGTAAAAAATGAGTGCCGCGAATATATCTAAATGCAAATCGAACGCTATCGGAATGTAGATAGCCTCCCAACTTCTCGCGGATGTAGTCATGTAGGCGAGGCCCGAAGCGCCACATTACTCCAGCCCGCGGAGTCACGCGATTCCGCCGTTTTGCAACCACACGAGGTAGGTACTGTTTGATCGATACAGCCAAGTCATTTGGCGCGCTAACCACTCGCCGCGATTCACTTCGCGATTTATATCAAGGCGTTTATCGCTAAGTAACCGCCGACACGCAAATCTACTTTTGGGGTGGACTTGGACACTCCTACATTAGTCACTTTAGATATAGCCTCGTTTATCGTGAATTTATGCGAAACTAAATTTCATAGTAGGTACCAAACTAAATAAGCTTCTGTGTGATAGTACCTATTATATAAAAACTTGTTTTGCCACTTGGTAAGGGCCTTGCTGTGGTCCCGGTAAATGACAATAGGCTAGCATCTGTCACATGACTTATAATGAGCAGAAATTTGAGTGTACCTATCATCATTGTTGGCCTGTACGTCTATTACAGACAATCTATGGTTATGTCTGTGGTCACAGGCCTGACAATTTGAGGCAGTAGACTGCTGATCAAGGAGAACAACTCTGCGTCATTAAAGGTAATTATCAGCTCGGTTGACGCCTAATGCTGAGTACTATATGACTCCTTTTTCTTCTGCCCTACTTCTCTGATCTGCGGGGTTACTATGAGCTTACATTACAGGTCATTTTCCGTTCTGGAAGTGAGACGCCGCTACGTGCCACATCACCCCAGTAAGGCACTGAGCAAGGCACCTGAGCGTCTTTTGTCCAGATGCTTTAAACAACAGTCATTTTTTTTATTTAACTTTTCTTGTATTAGAAATGTAGAGAATACCTGTCAAATGCTCCCATTCTTACAGATTCGTTAAGATTACTTCAGCTTTTAACGGTCCGTCATCATACTAAACATGTCTTCGTGCACTGTCAAAACAGAACACTGCTATATGTATATAATTAAGAACGGAATGGATTGTGTATAAAGGTATGCAACGTGTACCTAAATGTATAATGGTATGTACACTGCACATGTTCTGTTTGGTAAGTTCAGCTACTATTCTAGTGAGGCCTTAACATAAGCTGCCCTTTCGCACCATATTGCGCGACCCGGGATTCGAACCCAGGATATAATGCTCAAAAACCGCGCTTAGCGACAACTAGACCAACGCGGCAGTCATCATCGACCTAACACTTACATAATACATACCTATTGTAGTTTTTATACGTTGGCCCACACTAGGAACATCTTCTTGATACAAAGTGAGTTTACAGACATAGAATATCATTTTTCAGTAAGGTACACATAACATAGGTCTAAGGCTCCCTAAACCTATTTCTAGTTTAGATAATTATTATGAATTATGGCATGCACAATGCAGTAATGCACATTGCACATAGGTATACATGTTCATCTCACGAAGTCCGTTTGATTACAAATGTTGTCAGGTGTGCACATATACATTGTTTTAGTGTGAACATTTCAACTACACCGACAGCTAAACGGACTTCATCTCATTATCATCATCATCATAACTTCGTTAGGAAGAAAATCTGTACCTGCTTACATACACTCGATCTTAAGAGCATTTGTCAATACGGCATTTCAAACGATGCTTTTGGGGTTGTTTTCTAGTCGTAGCTTACGGTGGAAGCAGGGGTCTACCACCAAGTAGGCTACGTACTGCGTACCCTCAGTGACCGCCCTTGTTGACTAGCCAATCTCTATATGCAAATACCCGTTTTCATGACAATTACATCAAGGCCATATTATACAGCGTTTAGGAACAGGATAAAGACTTCTATGTTTCCGAAATATATATCTTATGACCTTTTTGTTATCAGAATTAGGTAAATACAACAAATGGTAAGAGCGTATCAGAGCAGTACTACTACAGGACAAACGCCTGTCCCCATTAACATGTTAGTTGACTATGAATATTGCCAGGCGTTAATATTCTTGTTTAAGTGTTTAGACGAGGTGCAATCTCCCTTACTTATAAAAATTGTCAGTGTTGAACATTAAATTATACCGGTCACTGTCGTTTGAGGTAAAAAAAAGAGATGTTAATAGACTTAAAAAGTGGTTATCTTTTAACATATTTTAGCATCGTTTATAAGTAAGAATGTCTAAAGATTGATTGGAGAGTAAATGAAGGTATTTTTTGTCAGTATGTAACTTGGCCTCTGCAAGTGATGCATACATGTTTGAACATTGAATAATAACCTCGATCTATATTTGATAGAGTGAGACCAAATATACATAGAGCATGTCACCTTGACATTCCTACACAATGTTCAGTGTCGGGGATAAATCATAAGAACTGTATGTGATTAAATTGTATTTTATATTCTTATGTACGTACTTAGCATATTACTGTGTACTTGAGCGCAACAATAGCTAATAAACACACGATAAACATATCAGTTTGCAACAATGTATAACAAATTTTAAACAAACAATACAGACACTTCAAACTACATGGAATGCTAAACTGAAGTGGATAAGATATATTTATCACAACAAGGAGCAAAATTTACATGTCACAAGATAAGGACTTAATTATTACGGTAAATAATTCAGCGAAACACTGTAATATTTATACATTAATACCATATAAAATTACTTCAATAAAAACAACGAGGACGAGTTCCTGCATACATAGTATACATAAGGTTAATATATTGTGGCTTTAAGCGCAAAATACTTAAGACTAAAAGACGATAAAAAAAGTTTAAGAGTACCCTTGCCCGAAGAAAATTGTAGGTTAATTACGCTCGCGACTTGTCAGACTTGATGAACTTGTCGAGGTCGGCATCGCTGGCGGGGTCCACCTGCGACAGCTGTCGGAAGCTCTCATCATCCACGAAGCAGATCTCGTGGCCGTCAGGGTCGGCGAGGATGATCACTCGGACCGTGGCCTTGCCGGGCGTGTCCAGAGATATGAGCGGCGTCAGGATGGTGCCCTTCGCCGCTTGGACTTTCTGGTCGATGATTGGCTGCTCGTCAAACGGACAAGAGAACGCGATCCTGCCGTAGGCTTTCGCGCGGTTTACTGGCTCACCTGGAAAAGTTATAAGCTATATTAACCCTTTGAACGCCTAGTTTAATTGTGTCTGCTGGGTGGCAGTTAATGAGTAATCGTGCTGTAGTTTTTGGAAAGTATTATTTGCTTGCCTATGTACGTTTTTCCATTAATTTGAAAAGTGAAAGCAGTAATAGTCGCTTTTAAACATGTATAATGAAATAATGAATTTCTGCTAATATGAATAGAATAATATATTTTCATGCCTAAAATGGAAAATGATCCCTAAAACTGCAGACATGTTGCAAATAACGAAACGGTGGGGCTGGAGGGGATTTCGATGGTAAAAACTTTAAAGAAACATGTACAGTGAAAGACAAAATCAAAATACATAAGTCTGTTCACTTGAATGAATCGTATCAATGCAATATAAATCGAGTTCTCGGATAACGAAGCTCATACAATAAATAAACTAGTCTCTATTTTGCTTAATGTTTTTCCGTCCTATTGTTATCTGCATATATTAGGTATAATTCTTTATCCTGAAGTTATAAATCAATGGATGCACGGTATAAACTTTTCAATTTTATTGTGAACGTTGCCGTTTTCAATTTGTCTACGCTTGTTCGTTATGCTGCTATTTTATTATAAGTGTAGTATTCTTATAGTATCAGATTCATTTCATACCATTTAAGTATGGGTCTCGAGTCATTGAATTTAATATTATTCAATACTTTTCCGGAATGTACGTGTCCTATGCCCAGAATGTCCAACTCTAGGTTTTAAGTTACGTCTATATAGAAAAGGTCGTAGGTAAAGGTAACCAACAGATCGTCATTCGACATTTATAATAAGTAGCATAAATGAATAATATTGGCGTTATCTAAAACAGCCTACGGCTTAATCGGCGAGGAAATTTTGTCCGTGTCTTTTCCAGGATTAAGGCAGCTTATATCCCTGTCACTGAAGGTCCATTCTAAATATTGGTGTTAAAATTTTGAAAGACGGGTGGATGGTTTCAATTATTACGCCCAACAAATTTTAACACTTTTATTATATTAGTATAGATTATGCCTTCATTATTTTCAAACACAATAACAGGAAAAGAGTTTATCTCACGAATGTTCCTTGTGGCCTTGTATCCAAACATAACTGTTAGAATACTGCACCGACCTTGTATTTTAACCGACTTCCAAAACTGAAATCTCTTGGTTCATCTATGAGTAATGAGTATGTTCTTATTTCCACGATGTCTCTCGCAGCTAACTCTATGGAAAGTTATTACTGCATAACAGATATATATGCATAACATATATTATGGCGAGATCTAATAAAAGGTTTCCAGCCAGAACTGATTTTAATCCTCAACCTTCTGCTTATAAATTCAATCACGAAAAGGTTTTATATGCACGAAATTGCTAATTCATATCCAAGCGAGTGCTAATTTGGCACTGACTAACAAGTAATTAGTAAAGATGTCACTTTAGTGGCAATTGGTACTTGCCCCCAATTACAAGTTACATAAACCGTCTAGAAAATAAGTAGAAAATTAACTCCCACAACATTTGCCTACCCCTTTTCGAAATACAGGCGTAATGAAATTTTAACATATCGCATGAATTTAGGTATGTTTTTATTCTCGCTCCGAAACAGCTTACACATAAATGATGCAACGTTGTGTAAACAATAAGATAGAACACGACATTACCTACATTTACATTGTTTCCCTACTTGAATGTCAATTATCTTACATGTGTAAGAGTTTATCAATCTATGCATGTGTAAGATTGTCAAGTATCACTACCTAGGTACTACTTATCGCTTTCTAATCTGACTGCTTTGTTAGGATTGTGGGTAGGAAAGCTATTGTCACATGTCTAACACGACCCAAAGAAATGATAGATGTATTGAGTCGAGGTATGTTCAACACTGTACGCTATGTCATTTGATCTTAGGTATTGCATACGTCTCACCTGATAAAATAAAATGTCTGGAGATAGTGCCAATCTAACAAATAGTTCAGATAATCTATACCTATATATACATGATGGTCACGATAAAATATGTTTCCGTAATGATTGCACATTCAAATTTTATCGAGCTCGCATAGTCATTTTTACCCCACAAAAGAATAGAGAAAATAGGCTATTAAAGTTAGTTTTGTAGGTAACTAATAACCGTGTTTGAGTTTATCTTTTATTCAATGACAGATGAATAAAATTATGAAAGACTATCGTCTAGATTGAAACGAACACTAGATGCTCAGCCCCCTTAGACAAGTAGTAAAACGCTTGACGAATAGAAATCGAATAGAATGATTAATGTTTTGGGATGACATATGTCAAACCCATATATCTTTTTCGCATATAGTTTTGTCACTTGTCTAGGGGGGCTGATGAGGTACTCAGCACTTTAATGTACACATGCATACATGTCGGACTCTGACTTACCGATGTCCACTAATTCCAATTTAGCTTGGTTCTCGCCAAATCCAAGAACAGCAGATTTTGTTGATTTCTCGAAGATCTTTAGACTCAGCAAACCGTTCCAGTAGGCGATGGACTTCTCTAAGTTTGAACTTGCCAAGGACACCTTCACAACTGGATCTGAGAACGATAAATAATAAGAACTTAAAACCCTTACTGTAGAGAATTAGTATTAGGCTCTAGTTGTATTTTTTACCAACTTCAAAAAAGGGCGAGGTTCGGCTCGTAAATGTTCCTTCCTTCATAAAGAATTTCGCCCCACGCTCTTCTCTCTTTCTTATTCTGTGCCCACGTTATAAGTATCTTATTCTCCTTGTTGTATTTGACAAATATTGCTCAAACACCCAGTCTTAATTCATATTTGTCACGTATAGAGATTGCCGAAATCGACCCGCAACCTTTAGTACAGCAGCCCCATTACCATGAACTATTAAATCAGGACAGTTTACGTTGTAGAAGCGCGACGCCGCATTACACTGCACGTGGCTGCGTCTCGCTTCCTGGTAAGGGGGCCGTTAAATCAAGAGGGCTGCGCCAATCGAATCACAAACAACGATATTTCGAAATCGAATATACACTAAAACAGCCTTATAGATTGGATGCACTTTCGTAGGGTTCTATGAAATCTAGTAAGCCGACCGATAGGTAGTCTAATAAGCCTTTTAAATAGGAAACTATCTTCATTGGCCATGGCCATAAGCCAGCTAGATACTTAGGTATGTAGGTATCTAGTTGGCTTGCACCTCAGGTGGGTAGACAACTAACATTTTCTGAATTTCTATAACATATTCGCATCATTCATATTCTTGGAAGGCGGATATCAAATAACTATTGTCATACTTTCGGTGTAAGTCTTATCTCAGTTTTACATATTTTTATCAAGCAGACTAGATATTCAATAACCATCATTATAACGTCAGCATTGAGAGTAAAAATGCTCCGTTGCATCTTAATGTTATCATGGTCATTGGTCGAAAAGTTCGAAAGGTACTATAATGTAATGTCCCTTCGCAAGAATTAAGTTGTGGGTCAAACTTAACAATATATTTGGATCAAGGGTATCGAGTCTACGAACGTTATAACCATTTATATTCGAGAAATATGAAGTTATGTATGTACCCAGTTATAATTAAAGCTGAAATATAATTCCAGTATCTTTACAATGTTTGCAACACAGAATTTTAATGTATTATTCTTCGTAAATGCGGCAATTATACACGACAGGTCGCGTATAATTGAAATTAGATATGGCTATTTGTAAATATTAAGCAAAACGAAACAATGATAAGAATTTACAACAAGTATGAACATACTTCGCCCTTCGGAGTCTTCGTTGCCTTACTAAGTTCAGACAACAGACTCTACCACTTAGGTATAAAAGTGCCATTATCATTTAGGTATAAGTTTCACAGGCAAATTCAGCGAAGTAAATATAATTAATTTGTCACAGTTTGTAATGAATCAGTCAACCATCACATGATTCGCATTGTTAATGACGCGGCGACGTCGCGGTAGTTAATCTACAAAACAATCATATCTGCTGATAAAACACATCTTAGATGGTATAGTCTTAACAGATAGATTATCTTATCAAAAATTATTTAATTATTATTGATAATGCCTATTTTGTTCGGTAAACAAGTTAATTTAAATTATATCCTGAGAACCTATCGTGCATTTATATGCAAATATTTGAGATGCACATATGTATTAAAAGCTAGTCATATTCTTGTCACCTAAATTAATAATAATACCCACAAAGTACATACTTTTACAGCACGAAGTACTATCAGAATTGTCCTGGCACATTCTATCTTGTTAAAATGTAAACTTATACCTATCTTCAAAGTTAAAAGCTACACATAATGATTATAAAAATTACCCAAAGAAGCAGTCATTAAGAAGCCTATGTTGCAATATAAATCATACTTTTTTTACCACCTAACCATGTTACTACTCCGCCACTGACAATGATTTGGATTATTCTTAATTGAGGTATATTTAGTTATTACTAATCTAAGCTGGAAAGTGAACATGTTTCTCGTAAAAAAATATGGAAAAATAAATTTTCAATACTAGCCAATCATGTTAAAGTATGGGCACTGTTTATGCAGTGAGCTCCAGATGATAAAATACTTTCATTGCACCCTAATCTAGCACTTTAAATGCAGCAAATGTTTAACGTGAATGATTAACTAATTAAATGCATAATAACATACCTTTGTCAACTGGCTGTGGTTTGTCAACGATAAAGAATTTATAACCGCCGGGAGCTTCTAAGTATTTTTGTCCATTCTGTTCTAACACTGGCCAGTTGCTGGCTGCAGCTCTCTTGAGACTCTCACTGGACTGGACCGTAAGACCAATAAAGTCATTGCCTTGTTCGTAGTGGGTTATACCGTAGTTGTATGTAAGCTCAACAACAAAGTGTGAGTCTTCAGGACCGTAGCCAACCATTGTTTTGCTCCATCGGTTTGCATATGGTCTGAAATAATGCAATGATATTAATCAATTTTTTTTCATATATTTCAACCATAATTTTACAATATGCCCAAGCAAGAAAACTTATCACAATGAGAATAATAAGAATTATCCTAAAACCTATAATTATTTGAATTTAAAATATATAGAAAACAGAGTTGGGTCAATAATAAGGTCCAATTATTAATCATTATTATTAATTAATTATTTAATTAATTTATAATTAATTATTCTTCTATCTTTTTTACATGTATTGAATTTATTTAAATTAGAATTAATAAAAAGTAACATACCCATTGCAAGCTGCTTCACATCCCTCACTGAATTCTTCATGACGCAAGACCTAATGAAATTATCAAATAAGATTGAATGTGCCTACAATAATAATTATAATGAATTCCCTGTGAAATACATATATAAGACTTGCCTTACTGTAAGAAAAAAAAGTAGGACAAAGTTGTGTAATGATATAAATGATACTGCATGACAAGGTATATTAACCATAAGAGTGACTTGTCTATAATATTGTAGACATGTTTAATACCAGTTTACAGCATTTACTGGTTAAAATTGCTCAGTATGAATCATAACGACCTTGGTCATAGTTTTTATCAGAAAACGACAAATTAGTTATGCTGTACGTTTATTTTCTTAACAAACATGGAAACAGTGCTAATTTAAAAGCTCTTACCTTCATTCCTAAGATCTCTCTGTAGAATTTGGCTGTCCGTGTCCTGTCGGCTACTTTGAACACAAAATGTAGAGCTCGGCCGCTAACCATATTTACTTCTTAAAAGTATTGAGATTACTGATAAATATACAATACAATATGTATTTTGCCTAATATATCGTTAGTTTTAACGAGCCGCACTTGCCACGCACTGGCTATGAAGTCAATAGTAAAATGTTAAATGAATTGTTTCGCGGCTCCGGCCTCCGAGTTCACTCGCAAACTTCGGCTGAGTTTATAATATGACACTGACAGCTTGACTTTTGACAGCTAAATGTCAATGACGAGTGCAGTCTTTGTAACGAATTGCCAGATCATATTAAAATTTCCTTAAGAAATGAAAATTTTTTCATTGCCCTTTTTTAATTATGCTGTAATAAAATCGTAGGTAGACCATGAAGCGTGAAGCAACAATTCATTTATTTATAATATTTATGTGCAATATATTTACAATACGAATGCACTATTAAAATCAATAGCTTTTGCTCCAAAACTAATTCCTAGTGCTTCAATTATACTGTTGCTATATTGACATCTTAAATCTACCAGTACAATATAATTGGTAAAAACATATCATTGGTTTGTTTTTCGGCAAAGAGTGGAAATGGTACGCTGGCAATACTAATTCTGACAGCTGTCTTACTACATAGTACGTAAACAATGTTTGTCCTGTAATCTGTATTCTAAGCATACAATTACGCATGTTTTCAAAGGGGAAGGCAGAAGTGTTTTTGATTTTGTGCCAAAGATTTGGTCACATTATTAAACCGCCACCGATACCGGAACCGGGCGTTCGTAAAAAATGTTTCTCGTTTAATAGTAGGTAGGTACTTTATATCTAAACCTCACCTTACCTTAATTACGCAAAGTGATTTTTATGATATCGGGGTATGTAATCTGATTCTGGCAGTGTTTCGATCATATACGCTACGCTAAAGCTAAAAAACGCTACAATTCCCCAAAGCTACGCAAACCTACGTCAAAGCTACGCTATGCTAGGTACTGCTACACGCTACCAACGCATCGACTGCCATACTGCAACTCACGCTGCCGTCCAGTCCATAATACCAGCGTTATAGTAGGTATAGTTATGTGATGATAGATATTATAATTAAGTCTGACGTCACAGTCATTGGCAAGTCAAGGCTGCAATATGATTAAGTTTACTGATTAAATTAAATAATGCTCGGACGTTCTGAATCTAGATCAATGAAATATAATGCGTGCGCGCGTTTTAACATCACATCGCTGATAAAGATAGTAGGTATCAGGCAATTAATTTATTAATGTTTCTAGATAAGTTTGGAGAGATATCAGAATATTACTTTTTATTTGATTACGGGAATCTAGAGCAGTAAACATGGACCAATAGAGAGAAATGTTTAGGTAGGTTAGTGCCTATTTCTATAACGCTACCTATTATAAATACTTATATCTACGTATGTGAATTATTTGATTCATATTTAAATTAATAAATGGTTTTTTTTTTGTAAATTGTTTGAAACAAGCGAAATAAAATTAAACAGTATCTAGATGGCTTCGGCATT
This sequence comes from Abrostola tripartita, assembly GCA_905340225.1. Classification (NCBI taxonomy): domain Eukaryota; kingdom Metazoa; phylum Arthropoda; class Insecta; order Lepidoptera; family Noctuidae; genus Abrostola; species Abrostola tripartita. The sequence goes on from HG996491.1 coordinate 4,935,663, forward strand.
TCTTAACTGCCTATCTGAGAAGAAATGCCTAAACAAACTCATGGGTCAATGTCTCTTTTAAAGTTCAGACAAACGTGAATCGTGAAACCAAAGGTGCATTAAGGTCGTAGCACACATATCAACCCAAAGAGGATGCAGTATTCTTTGTATGAAACTCCCTACTGCAAACCACACTAATCGGAATCGATACGTAATCACCTCGCCTTGCGGCCTCGGGAAGTCGGGACTGGCCGGCGAGCCGTCAGCGCGGCGTTGTCTAGCCGTAGCCGAGTCGACGTAGTATCGGAGCAGCTGATCCGGTTTGGTTACGTGTTTACGTAAGTTGCGCCTGTTTGACGGCGAGGCGAAAGGCGATACGGTGACGATGCCTTTATGATTTGATATTTGTGTGCTATAACCCTTGTAATGCATTGATTCATTGATTCGAAACACGGATTTTACTATTGACCAAAGCCGAAATAGGGTCCTGAACTTACCACCTATTTATATATTATCATTTTATTATATATTATATTATCACTGTGGAAATACAATAAAGTATATAGAAATGGAAACGTACCTAACAACTGCTGTATTGATACATAACTACATACATATTATGTATACCTGACTTTGCGCAGCTAAAAACAATGTTGTCTAAATTGATCTTTTGTATGAATGCTGTTAACTAACTATTCATCAATAATTATGATAGTGCGATGAGCTGTGATGGTGTGTAGTAGAACTTAGAAGTGTCATGGAGGCAGCCGATAGGGGGACAGGATCTTTTGTTTGGGTAATCAGGATACTTCTATCTTATTCCCTAAAACAATTTAATCAAAATCCATTATTCAATCATTCACATAAAAACTACATATAATTTCATACAGAAATACGGTTAAATATATTTTTCTTATATCTATTACTACATCCATAATTTCGTGGGTAGGTTTTTATTTTTTTTTACATTTTCCACATAATATGCAATAAATAAATCTCGTACATAACACGTATTAGTATGTCTCTATGGTTTTCGCTACATTCTGTAAATATTTTATTTTGATTTCTTAAATCTGATTATTTTTTCAGGTATTCCGTTTATTCAGGATATGATTGGGAAAGATATAGGTAGTTCTCTTTTAATTTGTCGTTTTAAGTACTAGGTATATAAGTTGCAAAATGTAGATCTAATAACAATCTTACAATATGACTTAAAGACTTTTAAAGACACAAGGACCTAACAAAAAGCAATAAATTACATTTATAAGATTTTATCTATGGCCAGTACCACACAATAGTTATTAAATAACAATATTTGAAATCATTGACTACTTCAATGGAACGATTTGAAAACAACGCTACGGGTACAACTGGAAACTGGCCATAGTTAAAATAAGTAATTGCGTACAAGTTAAATAAACAATTATTAAATATAATTCAACCAACTATAAACTGGCTTAACATAACTGACTAGAACAATTCACAGGATACGCATTTTATGCTTGACATTAAAATTAATAAAAATTAAAAACAAAACCATTAGCAGTTTAAAAAGATTAAAATAACATTAGACCACTAGTTGTAACCAGCTATTTCAATAATTCTTACATAGTAGTTATAAAATTAAATCGCAAACAAATAAACCCCTTCAGTATTGATACTCTAACAATTGACCAAGTCTCCAACACTCCATAACAAGCTAAAATAAATAAAATAGTTTGTGTTCATTAAACTCTAAATATAATAAATAGGCTCATGTGATTTTAACTTACGAAAATATTAAAAGCTTATAGAAAAATAAATGCCATAATTTACGGCACACCTAATGTAGAGACGATCGGTAAAAGGTAAATGCTGTACACTACGTTTACCGCGGTCTACCGGTAAAAACAGTTGAAGTCCGCGTCAAGCCAAGACCATCCATAGTCAAGAATTTCAAATGAATAAGAAATTGTAGTAATGCAGTCCTGGAAATGTGTTGTTGGGGTTTACTTTACAGTCAAAAGTTACGATAAAGCACTGAAGATAAATAAAAGATAAGACAATGATACAGATATCCTAAACTTCGTTTTGCGTAGCGAAATTCTCAATCCGGAGTTGATTGAAATACATTAATTCCACAATAATAGAGTACATAATATATGTTAAATAATGTAACATAACGGTTTCATGGTGGGTGCGCGGTTCAGTTGCCTTTCTCCTTGTCACTGCCTTCTTTATCTTTTTCCTTTTCTTTCTCCTTGTCTTTGTCTTTTTTCTCCTGCAGTTGTTGTAGATGCGCCGGTAAAGCTTTTAGTATAGCGTGGACCTTAAATTAAAATAAGCAGTGGATCAGTTAACTGTAGAAGAGACGATAAGTTTACACAATTTATTTCGGAGGTTCAGGGTTTTGCACCATGCAAGTCTTTATAAAGCTTCTTACCTCTTCAGCGACAGCCATTAGCACGAACTCGAACTGCTGCTTGGTAGCTACGGTTCGCGTGCGCTGATCTCGGATATGTTCAAGTGTGGCCGCGATGTCGATCTCTTTGGCGCCCTTAGCCATGCGGTTCAGTACCATGTCGATGAGGCAGTATGTTCCTGTACGGCCGGCACCATCACTGTAATACAAAGCTGCGTTTAAAATACATGGAGAAAGAAAAAGGAGTAATAACTTCCAATATTATGTCGTACGATACGAAGTTGATTACATGTCATTTAATCCCGATTGGCGCATTCTTCACAGCTATCAGCTAAGTACTTATTTCATCTTCCATTATTATGATATAGATAGATATGTACATTGGTGAGGTCGAGATTTGTAAACTTATTCCTAATCATTTATTTAAAGAGATTATTATGTGATTGAAAATCGTCATATCCAGTGACCTTAATCAAGATCACTATCAAACATACAAAAAGTTCTTCCGTGATTAGATACATGAAATATATACGCATAATTAAATAATGCATTTATACAGATTAACATTCACACATATATTTACCGCCAGACCGAGCATGACAATGCATAACTATAGTTATTATTATACTCCTATCCCCTTCGGATTTGAACCACGATGTGATTTTGACCTAAGATAAATTAATTAACAATTAAGAAACATTACTTTACCTGCAGTGGACAACGATTGGGCATGATCTTCCTCTGTAAGACTTGTTCACTTTCCTGAAACATAACCAACGATTAAATCATTTAGGTATCGCTCATGCAAACTACGACGTCCCCACTGCACTAGGCTTTATACATAGGCATTGACCCAGGTAGACAGCTACTTCCACTTTTCTTGAGAATTTGTAATATAGCTCAAAGGCAAGTAATAACGAACCTCCTGAACTCAAGCAGAGCCTTAGTGGATGACGGCACGCCGTTCTCGGGCCAGGAGAGGAAGTGGAACTGGGTGACAGTACGGGTCTCGCCGGTGCGTTGGTTCTTCAGGTAAAAGCTGCGGACCAAGTAGTCGTCACACCATATGTGCTCGCTCACCAGGTGTACCTGAAAACGATTGTCAGTGTTTGTGACTTCGATGTGGACTTTACTTCAATGAGGAGGATTTATTTTTATATACCTATCAGATTTTTTTACCAGTAAATTGTGGGTCCTGTTTGTGAGGAGCAATTTCTTCAACAGTGGACGTCTTCCGACTGTTGATGGTTAAATTCTTGTGATACAACTAACCTCATAGATATGATATAACTCAGATCCCTCTTCAGGCCAGTAGCGGTGGCAGAGTTGCTGTCCATTCTCAGTCAGGCGCGTCAACATAACCATGACGACGCTGCCTTGCTCCCAGACCATCTGCCAGAAATCAGGTGCTGTGTGGGCCATGGGCCCTGCAGCCGCAATGTAAGCTGGGTTACGGGGATCATGATCCGTCTGCGGATAATAGAAATGAGAAGTATTATTGATGGTTGGTAATAAAAGAAATTTAGGGAACTTACTTAGCTAGCTTAACTACATAGCTGTAAAAAAGAGTATGATAATGACCAGAATTTTGATCTCTATTCTATTAATTTTAATCTAACAACTTCGTCCTTCTCCTCGCATCGTATTCCTCAGTGCTAAGGGTCATAACGCCCTGAACATGTAATAATATTTTTGATTATGTTGCGTCACGTGTTCCTATCATTGGCATCGTGGAGTGCATCATGAAGCTTGATGTTCAGCGTTGAGCAACAATCTAACTATCCGAACCTTATATGTATTATGTAATTCTCTAAATGCTGCTGACTATTTTATCTTTCTCTCGGTTTTAAACTGAATATTCTTACACTCACAGACCAAAATACAGATTTTATAATCCTATAACAATATTAAAAAATAGACAAGTATATGAGGAGGACTTACAATAGTCGAAGCATTGATGTAGTCAGATCCGAGGTGGTTAGACAGTGTATTTAGCGCGACTCTGGAGTGGTCATAGGGCATAACGTCAGCGTAGCGGTTCTTGCCAGTGTTGTCCGGTTTCAGGGCCGCTGTGGTGGCGCACGGCTCGGCCTCGTACGCGCACAGGGCGCGCCATTCCTGTTCCAAACGATCTTTGTTCCGGAGGTGATCTTCCATGTAAGCCTACAGTAAAACAAGTAATTTAATAGAACGTACAAAGTAAGAATTGTAGGTATATGTTACACTTTTTAAACGAGCTTTGATAAAATGGACCCTAAAGTCTTTACTTACCAAAACAATGTGTCCAGTAGAAATATCCATATTTGTTAGAGCTGGCTCTTCACTCCTATAACAAAATAATATGTTCATCACTATTAAAAATTTGATGAGTTTCCATATTTGAATCAAATTCTAGCAATACATACATGTATATTGTAATACACCCCTAAATATACGATTATAGAGTCTTACCAAGATGAGGTGCTAGATCTGGTCGAAGGTGAGTTGCCCTCGGGTTCCTTAGATAGCGAGGTAATGCGCTGCGCAGGCTCTGCGGGGTGTGGGGGCGCGGCTGTCGTCTGTTGGCCCGTCCACTTTCCCGACATGCGTGCTCGGCACAACTCCTAGGTGTAATAGGATATAGAAAAGACAATAAAATATCAAACAGAGCCCTAGTTAGACCACCAGGGCTTACCTAGTGAGATAAATACATACCAAATATTTAACTTTAAATAGTTTTATTGGGTTCGGCCATACTATTTAAACTAAATAAATGTAATGAAGTTTGTGGATTTTTATTATACCTGATAGTCTCTAGTCGCTTCAGCATCAATTTCAGCGGCTGAAGAAAGGCCTTGCATCTTCCTCTTTGCACTCATATCTCGTTTTAATAGCACAGCAAAGACCACAGCTCCTATCAGCAAAACTGATAGACTTCCAGCTAGCGCCAAGAATACGGGAAGGTCCACGCCAAATATCAACAGGTCGGGCGTTCCCACGAGGGTGCTGACTGGACGCTTGCTCTGTGATAACAGAATACACTCTTAGCAGAGCTCTCAATTCATATTTTTTTTCCATAATTGACGAAATACTTACCCGATCGCCGATGCCAGTGGAAAGTATTTGTGCTCCAGTCTCGCGGCGCAAATCCTCCTTTATGTTATCTGGATAATTAACTTTGGTTAAGATAACTGGGAGATACTTACATTGATACTATGATACTAGTTCACCAATGCACGAATAAATATGAGACTGATATTTCGTATCGTAAACGGGATGAAGTTTTGTAAACGCTTACCAACATGCCGCGCTACATCAACAGCATCATAGCCTTTGCTGTTTTTCTCTACTTTAAATGTTACTTCACTTGGATCAACCCTGAAACAACAAAGTCAGATAATTCTTGTATATTAACTATAATTTTAGATAAAACTTTAAACTAAGTTAGAATTAAAAGAATAAAAAAGTGTAATCAGAAAAATTATACGCTAGTGAAATTAAATTACAGCACGGGATTTAACGCGAATACTTGTTTATAATCATGCAACGCGATACTTTAAAAGTTAGTGTCATACGCTAGTGATTTTAAACTAAAACTTCATTAAAGTTACCGAGGGTTTGTAAAAGTGTTTTTCTCTAAACCAAGCATTTCTTCTAGTCTTGAAATAAATGAGATGCCTTTCACCCAGTCAGTTAGGAACCTGAGGCAAACCGATAATATAGTCAATGGGAAAGTAACTCAACATTTATTCGCTGTTTTACTCTATGTATGTAGTTAATTAATTTCTCACCTATTTTTGAACAACACGTAAGCGTATGAAGGATCATAATCGTAATCGTTATGGTCGTGGTCACCCGGCTTTTCGTTTCTTTCAACGTGCTGTATTCCATTCGCTGAAAAATAAAATCAGACCAATATCGTCAATAAGTATACATCTAATACACCAAGGATGATCGAACGACACCAAGTAGACTCGACGCATGCATTTAGAGAAGAACTCTTAGAGCTGCAAAAAGAATAAATACAAATCCAATCCAAGACAGATTCTTTTTTCACATCGAATTATGGTCGATTGATTCAATTTTTTTAAACATAATGAAGCGCATAAAAACTAAATGTACTAGTAATATAAATAGAAAAAACGCATAGATATAATACTTAAACATATTTATAAACATTAAAGCAGACATACTGACCACACACAAATTTACCCGATGGGTTTAAAGACATAACCCAGAACGAACACATAGAAGGATACAAAGGAAACGGCCATAAAACAAAAAAATATAGAATTCATCACACACATAGGCAACACGTTTTCTGCATAGGACTGTCTGAGCCCATGTAACGTGTCTCGTCTCACAAAAAATAAAATGTGCTGAGTTAGGTAAACACTTAGTGCGGTGTTCTATACAAGACGTGGAAGTGCGGGAAGTAAAAAAATGTACTTTAATTGAGATGCAGCTATAGCCCGTAGCCTGACATTATTCAAGGGAACATCGATTATCTAAAACAGTTATCTCAGGCCGCCGCGGCGCCGTGACACTAACCTGTCACAGATTTATTGTGGTATAAAATCTTTAACGTTTTTGCGTCCAGGCGCGGCCCAGGCTTTTTAACATCGTCTCTTTCCCTACGCTTAAAGCCCCATTCGTTATTAAGCAAATCTTGAATATCCTCGGGATATAATTTGGGACTTTCACCTGAAACATCGTTGGTATTTATAACACCCTCGTTCTGGTTCGAATCTCTTTTATGGTTCGGAGTTCTTGATTTCAAGGGGCCTAGTAAAAAACAAATAGCCAAAAATAAAAAACCGTATCGATAAACTGAGGTTGACAAATAAGGGAAACCAATTAAAATATTAGTACGTTAATACTTGAACTGAATGAGTGAAATAATGTTGCTGTTGAACCTACAATGCAAACGAAGCCAGAAGCAACACAAATTGCCTTCTTTACACGTAGATAACGCTATATTTACAAATAGGACGATGCATCTGACTTACCCTGCAAATCGTCCGCTCTAAGCGGACCTCCTTCGGCATAAAGAGCGCCATGCGGTTGTTGTTTAGAATCGATTACATCCCGCCAGTACTTCATGAAATATTCCATTTGTTTGGAATGTTTAGCGCCTAATGCGTTTGATTTATCTGCAGCACACGTCATAACATTATTAAAAGTTACACAAGTAATTAGAAAATAGTTTACACATATATTTGTTTTACCTTTGATGTGATACGGATCTAGGTCCCCACTGCCAGAATCTATGGGGAATTCTTCAAGTCCTTCCTCATCCGAATACATCCGTTGTTCAGGAATATCAGGGTTCTCATACTCGAAAGGAAAATGTTTCTCGGCAAAACTCTGTATATAATTCTTCCACGCGTGGGATCGAACCTCTTCGTCCAGTGGAGTGAATCTGTTGCTTGTGATGTACTCAGCGGTGAATGGCGGAGTTTTGGCTTTGAATTTACGGAAGTGAGCTCCTAAACGTTCTTCGTCGGTTATGCCTAAGTTAGGTTCATTTTCAGTTAGAATATCGGATATAGATTTTTTCTCTTTGTCGATTATAACACGAGGCAAAGCATCTTCGTCATTTAATGTTTTTGCCTCTTTTTCAGCTTGAATTCTTTCTCTGAATCCTGAGAATGGTAATATAACGGGAGAGTCATCGGTCTCACCCATTATCATGATATCGTGTATTTTGTCACTTGAAGAATCGCCGTAGGGTTCATCGACTTCTGTGAAATTAAAAAATATATTTCTCAGAAAATTATTTTATAATTTGTCCTTTACTGCATTTCGGTTACTTAATAACCAATTCTTACCTTTGGCTATGAATGGGGTCGGGTCGTCATCTGGTGTGAATGGAGGATTGTAGACCTCATTCGCAAAGTCAGAGTCTGACAGTGCAGAGTTGGGTGTAAAGCGAACGTACGCTGTCTCATCAGGTTCAACCTGTATAAAAAAATCAATTAATAATATAGGGAAAAGTAAAATTAAGCATATTACTTTGTAAGTGGAATGATAAAATAATTTGTTTGTTCGGAAAAGGAAAAAAATTAAATACTTATCTATGTAGTGATTCTAACTTACTTCTAAATTTTCTTCATCGTTTTCCGCGGTCTCTGTACTAAGTTTGGGGTCGGCAAAGTGTTCGCATATTTTTGTATTTACTGTAGCTGGATCGCTAAAAAGTGATTTAAATGTTTATTATATTTTAATTTTTTAATAAATTATAGTGATATTAGGTAGGTAGGTACTTGTATTTATTACATTCAAATAACGTCTATTCTCACAATTGCTAATACACCATGCAAAAAATAACATAATCATGCAAAAAACAGTAAGTATTTACTACATATTTTAAATAACTTTAGGTATTAAAGACAAGGTTACAGCCATGATTCTGAGAAAAGCTGACAACGGACAAGTATTTGGATGCATAGATTTAAATATCTTCACCTTGTTTTGACGACTTTAATATGTAATCAGAAAAAAAGGAAAGACATCTAAATATTAAACTGAAAAGTTTGGAAGTCACTAACAGGTTCTGTCGCAGCGTGTAGAGCATGGCTTGCAGCACACACTGCGTATACGCATGCTCCCACCGGTAGCCGCGCGTCGCCAGGCGCTGCAGCTCGCCTTCGAACCACTGCAGCTGCTCCGAGCTCATGTCAAAGCTACACACACAAAACATGCGCCCCTGATGATATTGATTATTGGGCCACCAAGATACAGGCTATGCCTAGTTAGGGCCGCACTGCTACTAACATTCTATTCTCCATCTGTATAACAACTTGTATGTTTACGCATTTTCTTCTATTGATAATAACTGTGTTTGTCTATTAATAATAGTAATAATCATAATACACTACTCGACGAAGGCCGAGTAGATCGTGGAGGACCTGCGTGTAAAGACCAACTGGACTTTGAGGGTCGAGAAGCTGGAGACGCGTCACAACACGAACTTCAAGTCGTTCGTGGTGCGTGTTCCGACTCATCATCTCGAAGAGTTCCTCAAAGATGAGTTTTGGCCGAAGGGTGTTTTGTGTCGCCGGTTTCGTGGCCTACTACGTGACACCTGTCACTGAAACACGACGCCGACACTTCGTGTGTAGTATCTATAATAGTTAATTGTTATTATGTGTATATAATATTTTAAATTATGTTAATATAGTATTATAAGTATAGATACGGGCCTTGATGCCTGAAATAAATGGATATTATTATTAATAACCAATTTATTTATTAAGTAAGTCTAAGTAAGGCAATTCACCAACCTTCTTATATATTCCATAAACGAGGATCTTACTGACATTAACTAATCCCCATATTAAGTCTATTGACATCTCTATTCTTTGATATGCAAACGACAGTGACAGGTATAATTTAATCCTTGGTTTAAAATTGTATTTTTTTATGAATAAGGCGGAATATGTTTTGTCATTTAAGTATTTAGTACCTATACTACTTATAGGGCAAATATTTTAAGGCAATAAGCCCAGCTAAGTGTCTTCCTAATATTGGAAGGCTAACCGTTTATTTTTTTATTACGTATCGAACATTGAATTGTTTTTGTTTGGATTTGAATGTGTGTGTACTATTGTTTAGTGCCAGTTATAGTTCCCTGTAAAAGTAGTTCAGTAAACATGTGTAAAGTATTTTTGTGAACCGTTAAACACTTACCGATAAAGGGACCCATCTTCCACCTCCCGTTCATACACCGGTATACATTTACCGAAGGCGAAATCTACAAAACAGATCATGTTTAATATTTGTCAGTACAAAACTAATGATTATATGATCTACCTACTTATATTATGAAAATTGGTAAAACTTATAAACCTAATTCTAATAGACAAAATGAGTATTTTAATGTCTGATACATTCATTATCAAATTTAATAAGCATTAACTATTTTACAATGTGACACCATAAATTTCTTGATTTAAGAGGTCCCCTCTTGTCGGTAACTCGGTACACAATCATGTCGATTATCGAAGTAAATATATCGAAGTAAATATTCATGTTTAAACATGAATATTTACTTTCTTTTCAGTTAACAAGACCTTCGTTTAGTGTAAAGTTATTCAATTATAAGTTGTACTTACCGTCATAACACCACTCCACTCCCTCCACGCATAATGATGCGCTGAATAAGCAACCTGGATGAAAAATACGCTGTTTACTTCTCAAGTAATCACAATAGATTGGAACTATTGGGCTGAGAGAATGTTGGGACAGTTTATTTAAATCCATTAATTTAATCAACGTCAAAAAATACAGAACGTGAAACATGACATAACGCCTGTATATCCTGAAGGTGTAGGCAGAGCTGTATAAAACACCTCTATTTCTCCAGTTATGGTTTTGGTCCCAATACTAGAAAGTATAATAGAAAACGATATTATTGCCAATCGGGAGTAAATCCAGACTCCGTGTCCGTTATTAGGATTCACCAAATGGAAAAAACTTAATAATAGTTTGCTCGACCTCGGAAGCACACGCCTGAGGCCCTGACCTCATGCTCCGCATTCGCCTTTTGCCACCACTAGACCAATAGCGAGAAATTCCGTCAAAAAATATGGGAAAGATAATAAAAAAAATGTATTTTTCGTTTTAGCCTCAATTAGTACCTACTACAATTTTGAGACATGGGATCCCAAATGTGTTTAAAACTGTGTATGAACAGCAATGGCTTCTAATTCTAAATTGTTTGTACTTATATGTTCTTAACTTAAATTTAATGGAGTACGAAACAAGATTTCACCATTCTCTTTGTTGTTTATATTTATACGTAAATCTTCACGTCTCAGCAGTTCAAAGTAATCCTTCAGTTTGTTTGATATAAGGAATTTACAATGAGCTTAGGTCAAAGACATTGTAACTAGGACATTGGACATTGTCCCTTGGACTATGTTGGATAAAGGAGATGAAAGAACCGGCGCGGCGGTACGTATAACAGAATGTATAAAGGTACGATTTTATTCGTCTTGGTCGCTCAAAGATTAGGGTCAGAGATTCATATGTAAGATTGCGGAATAAAATCCGTGCTACTAATGTAACCTTATAAACGTTAGTCACTTTGAACTTATTTATACTTCTTGTATTTTTGTATCACCACTGAGCACTGATGAAATAGTGCTCAAAGAAAATGGCTATAGGCTCGTCTTCTACCTTCTCTTCTTCCAATTCCGTCGGAGATTAAAAGCTTGATTTGGCATTTAATGTCCTCCTGACCGAACTTATGGTCACGGCGGCCTATCTCAGTTGAGATTAGCCAACTACGCAGGAGATTTTATAGTGCACAAGTATGCGCACAAACACAAGTACACTCTCTAATCCGTTACTCTCGCAGGAAGAACAGCCTAACGTGCCTTTCGAAGTACGGAGGGGTTTCGACATGTGAAAACGGTCACGCATCACAACCTCACAGATCGACTCATCTTTATATTGTGTATAAATATATTATTGTTATGGTATATTACAAGGGTATAACAACGTACCTATGTTTCCATCGGCATGCGAGGGCGCCAGCGTGCTGAGCAGCGCCAGCGCCCAAAAAGCCTGTCGTATCGACAAGCCGTACATTACATCTGTAACAAAAAGAAAATATTCTATTTTAGTAAAAACTTATACTCTTCCCTCCATGGAGCATACGTAATAAGTCACGTATACCACATTACTCCTCGCTAGAAAACCAACGGGGCGTTAGACGAGATGTATACTACCTACGTTTATGAGTTATACGTTAGGTATTTATTTACTTACATTACTCTGTCTAGTGTCTAGTCTGCACAACAGATGTTTGTCATCAATTTTATAGCAGCAAACTTTACAAAGCAATCATTTACAAATATTTATTAGGTGGATTTTATTGCTGACGTCATCGGACGAAGGTAGGTAGTACTATATTTCTATTATTTCTTCTAAAAAGTTACTTAGCTATACCTTGCTTAAAGGCTGACAAAAAAGTTAAAAGCATATCTAATATTATTTAATTTACGCCACTTTTTATGTATTATTTTGAGTTGCTATGAGAACTTTTTAGTCTCACTAAATACTGTTTGAATTTTACGAAAGCTAGTAAGCTATTATGCTAGAGGGCTGAGTGTAAGATAAGACGAGGGTATACCTATCGTAGGTTCGTAGGTATACTAGCAAAATGGACAGTAATATCCAGTGCCAAATAACGTCATACTGCCGCTCCCAACGACATTTTCGTGGAGACGTGAAGCGATTAGGGGAATGTCCCCACAGCAGCGTTAGTTGTTATGATGCTTTTAGGCTCCTATTCTGAGTCTCATTACGATCTAATATTGTTAATTAATAGAACGTAACTTGAGCCAGAGGCAATAGTTCGAAATAGGTGTGCTATAAGACACTGAAACATTCAAAGATTGCCTTGGAATGAACCAAGAAAAAATTATGTATCTACCGTAGATCGAATTTTACGTAGACTATGCTTTACCGGAAAATTTTATTTAAAAGTAGTATACCTAGCCAAGTAGTTACTAGCTACTTACTTACTTTGTATGTATTAAGTTTAAGATGTATATATCTTTTGTTTTAACGTAGCTTAGTAGTATAACTTAAATAATTATATTGTTATATTATAAAAAAATAAATAAGTTGAGTTCACCTTGATATTCGAGACCAATGTTACAGTTACACATAACACACGGTACACATTATTTAAATGTGCTGTAATTATGAGAAGAAGAAAAGTATGGCGAAAGAAGAAAAATAAGGCTTGAACTTGTTAAAAGCTATAGGTAACCGAACCCCACGGGACTTGTACCGTATTTAGCGTAATATGGGTATCCAATTGTATGGAATTGGATACATATATAACACTTGTGATTCTCAAAGGTATTCAGAGAAATACGAGCTTATAATGGAGAAGTGTAGCAGTGATAGCGAAGTGGTATGACCGTTAGACTGGCAAGTCAAAGGTCGCAAGTTTAAATCCCGGCACGCACCAATATCTTTCTATCTTTTCGAATTCTTGTGCGTACTATAAATTAGTTATCAGTCGCTAAAATCGGCGAAGGAAAACATCATGAGGAAACCGGCACACCTGAGAGATTTTTCAACGGTGTGTAAAGCCATGTCAGAGGCCTACAGGCGGTTTAAACTCTGACACTAGATTGTTTATCAACCATACGATAAGAAGATGGAGTAGTAGAAATAACATAATATGCATGCTACTCGTAGTTTGTCATTCAAATATATTGTATCGCGGCAAGCATGGAGCTTCTAGAGTCTTCAATCGATACTGACGCTATATTTACAGATCTATCACCTTCATATAAATATATTAGCTGTGTAGCTATAAACTAGAGGCACGTACAACGTTCATCAATATTGGACTTTAAGATTGCGAATATTGCAATATCGCTCCGATGCTCCGTAGTTGTGCAGATTGCTAACTTTATAAAGTCGTGACTTATTGCTGTTCATATTGTTGGTGCATGGATGAATAAACAAACCAAAGGTAGGGTAACTACTTATAAAAAAGAATTTTCTGAATCGGTCCACAATTGACGGAAAAGTCGCGTTTTTTAGTATTTCTTATTATAGCGGCCACGGAAATACATCATCTGTGAAAATTTCAACTGCCTAACTATAACGGTTCATGCGATACAGCCTGGTGAAAGACGGACAGACAAACCGACAGACGGATAGACAGCGGAGTCTTAGTAATAGGGTCCCGTTTTACCCTTTGGTTACGGAACCCTAAAAAACAGCCGTTTACAAAGCGGACAGATGTGTCTATTTCAACATAGCACGAATTTACTTTTGTCCTATTATATTTTAAATTCCCCAATACTTAGTCATAGATGGTAGCCTGAAAGAAAGTGAATTACGACACTACAAACGCAACATTCTGCATATATAAAGTCACACTTGTTCTACCGAGAGACTAAAAGACATACACACGTGTTCTCACAACGATCTTAGCTCCGCTTTCGCAGAAATCTTTACTATATACAAAAAATTTAAAATAAAAAAAAATGTATCTTCTTATACATATGTATAAATTGATGTACATACCTATTGGTATTCAATACAGATCTGAGCTACATAGTTATAACTACTAGCGACGTCCGCTACGCTTTGATCCGTAGGCACAACGTGACAAAGACAAAATATGAGGTCGGTTCCACAATCAGAGTAATAGACAGGGGCCTTGAGCCATCCATCTTTGTTCCGTGCTTACACGACCCACATCCCTCACCTCAGACCGACAAAGTAATTCAGGAGGGACCGTGGGCGTCTTTATTTATGTTTAAACCGTGGATGACCAAATTAAGCTAAGGTTTAAGAAGAACTTACTTATTCGAGGCTGTAACTGATAATACATTGAGCATCGGTTGCTTTGTGGCTGGTAATAAGTTCGTTCCCAATTACATGGGACTCTTACACGCCTGTCTGCCATACCCCTTCAGAAAAAACAGACGTGATCGTTACGAGACTTAACTTATGCCTTTAATAGAGTTCTAATCGATAACTCGATGTAGGTTTACTAGCTATGGGCTGACCGAAGAAATAAAAATAAATTTTATATATATAGGAAAATTTTATAAATATATAAAGCAGGGTATTTTACATAAGATCTACTTTCCCGTGACGTGACGTGACACGAATTGTAATCATTACCCTCAATCCACTCAAGTATTCAAACAGATATCGTGAAATATCACCCTCAATATTTGACGTTCGTTTTGACACGATGACGGTTCTGATGCCGCAATTTACAAGAGAACACCAATAGAAATATACCTGTTTATAACAGAATACGAAAGCGTATTAGTATTTTGAAAGTATACAGGTACTTTCTACTATTACCTAAATCGCTATCTATTGGTAAAAAGCTTCGCTCTTCTAGTCATTTCTTTACTTAGCATGTTTTCTACAAAAAAAAACACAGAGATAGCTGTTTATAAATATGAAACATACAGAAACTACACCCAACCTTTTTACACACAAAAGGTTGACTACAACAAACATTTCAGAAACACTTTTATATCTACTTGTATCTATTTACTCCATTATTCTGTTGGTATATGACATGAAGGCGGTAGCTTGGGCGTAGGTGTGGGGTTCTACTATGAAAGATTAGGCACATAAACATAAACACATAAGTTATATACCCCTCATCTATTTTAGGATGTAGATCCGTTAAACAATATTCCGTAGCAGGAAAGATTGGGACAACATTCCCTTCCATTGCTAGGAAAGCGGGGCGTAATAGTCTTGTAAAGTTCGCGAACGAACTAGTTCGTAAGGCCGCTCCCACAGACGAACTACGCGAACTAGTTCTCAGATCTCTCGCTTTTATGCTCTTTAGTTCGTTTGATGCGCGTCAAAAGAAAAGGTAGAAATATAAAATGTTAAAAAAGATCGAACGAATGAGCGAGCGATCTACCTTCCTCTGATCCGAGCTGGGAGCTGACGAACTAGAAGAGCAAATTGGTGCGTTTAGGAGCAGCGAACTAGACTGAGAGATCTGAGTCGCGAACTACTATGCGCAACTCTAAGGCGTAAAGCTATGAATCCAGTGTGAGCTCAAGTAATGATAACAGGCTTACAATTTTTACAGGGCATATTATTACGAAAAGTATGTAATAAAATGTGCATTAAGTATAAATAAATAAAGAAAAGTACTACCTATCTAGCAAATTCGGGGATTACTAACGCTACGTTCAGACCTCGTTCAGACGAGGACGTCATGTCGTATCCTCGATGTTATAATAATACCTACTTGAAATATCATTGGTCAGATCTGAATATTTGCAGGATATGGTTTAGTTACAATATATTCGAATTAAAACCGAGTGCACGTGTAAACGCAAAAATTTGATCCGATGTCTCTGTGTGAACGTAGCGTGACGTGATTATAATGTACGTTTGTAAATATAACTTCAAAAAGCTAAAGATTCTGACAAAAAACAATGTACGGGCTTACTCCTAATCCGAACGACATAAAGTACGGCTAACGTTATCAAACAATTAATTGAACACGGTACCTATTGTGTGGAACGTAGTTGTTAATTGCATTAAGTACTAAACCGGACCGCATTCACGGAACGCTGCAATAAATTACAGACGTGGGCGTCCAGTGCAGGTGACGGAACCCGCTGGCAACTAATTAAATACCTACGGACTACGGCTACATGCCGTGTTACTGCTATTTTATGTCTTTGAGAACTAATAAGGTCCTTTGACAACAGCTCGTTCAACTTTTAACTAACCAGGAAGTTGTGTCGCAATCAATCTACAAGAAACTCGGTAAACGAAAACTTATAACGTAAATCAAACCTTTAAATGGACGAATTTAGCTTGAAAATAAACAGTATTGTGAAATTGTTGAAGTTCCCGAATTAGAGCAATACACGGGAAATGACGAACTGGAATACAAATCGGTTTTACGTAACCTAGGCAGGTGGTATTGACGTTTAATATAAAAGCTTTAAGGAAAATATTATAGCTTTTGAATAGAATAAGTAATAGGCTTGATAAACGACATTAATAATGCGCGCCATTACGAGTATCCACTTATAAAGGGGTAAGACACATTTTGTAATAAATCAATCGGTGTAATTGTACCGACCTAATAACCTATGAATTCATTATCATAGCGGTAAAAATACGAAGCTAATATTGATGATAGTAAACATATCTAATTCCGCTACGGTGCTTTTATAGCGTTCTACGGACGTAGCCAGTAAGGCCTACGGTATATCACTTTGTACGTGAACTATCGGAGAATGCCAAATGCAATATACACTGAGTGGCGGGTTCTAGGGTCCGCCCTTACGGCTGCATTATAGCACGTATATTTGTTGGTGAAAGGGATGTGAACGTTATGACTTGATCATATTATTGTGGCCCTGTTGGGAAAGAAGCTATAAGGGTGCGGACTTCGATCCCCGAAGTATGATTACAGTTAGGCCTGGAAAGAGCAAGCTGGACTTATTAGTGTTGTGTATACCTGTAATTATGACAGAGTCTGATAACTATATGTATTCCCAAACGAATGTTACCAAGCTGTAAAATAAGTCTTCAGCTTGTTAAGGTTCAGCACCAAGGAAAAAGGAAAGGAAAAATTGAAACCTTGTATTTTGGATAGTCGTAGTTTACACTTTTATATAATTTTAGCTACGTTAATGATTTTCTACTGAACAATGTAAAAACCTATCACTACTCTTTCTAGTAAGTGAGAGAAATAAATATAAGAGACAGCTTTTTCAAATTGGTATTTCTAGGACGAAAAACCCTATGTCATATATTGTGTAAATTAATAATACTGCTAACATGAATATTGCCTACTATAGGATTCTTAATTAAAACTCGGAATCTCATAAATGGCATATCACAAGCCAGCTCTAGCCTTTGAGAATGTACAGCTATATTATTGCTAGAAGTACGTTTGTGCAATATGCAAATGATTAAATAACATGAATCGAGAACTATATTAAAACCCTTCAACCTTTGACCCCTGTTAATCATACGCAAAATAATCAGTGTACCGTAATGAAAACTCCTCTTTCTTGTCCAAGAAATAGGCAGAAAATAATATGTAGGTATATTATCTTAATAGGTATTGTATGTATGAATATAACGTCCGAAAGAGTAGGTAGGTTGTTGCACAAACAGGTTTTATCTAATTGCTCCAAACCAGTCGGGCGTAAAACCTTATGTTTCAAATAATTTTCAAAATAAACCAATAACCTCTTCCGACCTGAAAATATAGCCCAGCCAATATTTGCAGAATCAATAACCGGTCATAACGTAAGTAGTTACTACAGATGACCGCAATAGTAAGTAGCCGCAGGCTTGGAATCGTACCTCGCTTCTATATACCCTCACAACTTCAGTAAACATAGCTAGGTAGGTACTAGGTACATAGGTAACGTATAATCCATATAGATTGGATTGAAAGAGTTAAATTCAATTGTAATAGGAAAGGTCACGCGTGGGTAGCATGAAACGATACAAGCACGGAGCACCCGACTGTACTTCTAAAAACTTTACTAATCCTATAATAGCAGAGGAAAAAGGGTTTTTTTGTAAATATTTTATCAGTTCTTTTGTCTAGAAGAAAAATAAAAGAAGTGCCTTTTAATAATACAGTTCTTGCTTAAGTTTTATTAATTATCAACTGATATTAAACCGGCTAATTGGATTAGTTACTAGAGGTGAAGTTAGCAAGGTGTTTCACCTTTTATATGGGAAGGTTTTATGCCGGACGAAACAACTTTATGTTATGAAATTCTACGTCGCAGCCCGATTAGCCTTTGCATCATGAATGCCAGTAGACACCCACAAAGTACGGGGTACTGCAGAGAAAATATTTATAGCTGAAACAATCCTTTCATCTGAGCATCTTTATAAACTGGTCAAATAGTATAAAAAGAAGACCTAGTGTTTATATTTAGACCTACCTAACGTTGATTTCCCTCACCAAGACATTTTTATTTATTATTATATATAAGAACTTCAGTTTTCACAACATAATTAACATTACTAAAGGATATTCGTTGTATACAATTTAAGGCTTAGGTATCTACTGTTTGCGTTGAATATTAATAGTCCTTAAAATAGCACTAGTATTTTGTTAATATTAATACGAATAACAGTCATTCAATTAAATTATCTGCAAATCAAACGTCCCAAACAGCGATACTCGTTTGATTTAAAAAAAATATCTACGAAATATAATACACTTTTACAACCCCTATAAGTGAAAACATATTTTTATTTTTATTGATAAAGGCAATTTAACACGAGCTGAATTCGAACCCACGAACCTCGCCAATCCGTGGCGTAGTATACTAATTAAGCTACCGTGCCTTATTTTCATGATCATTTTATGAAACTTTCGTAAAGAAATAGATACAAACAACGTAACCTTTGCCGCTTTGCCAATGCACTACAAATAAAATATTCAGAATACATGTATTAGGTATTCAAGTAATTACGTTTGATCGAGGTTCGACGCAGAAACCGAACCGCAGAAAACATATATTATTAAGCTTTAAAATCGATAAGACTAGTTTATACAGAAACTAGCTTTTGCCCGCGGCTTCGCTCGCGTTAAGAAGCCATCTATTGACAACATTTAGAACTAAAAATTATTTTGTTCGTCTTAATTTATTCGTTCCATTAGGTACTGATACGTTCAAACTAATACATTTACATCCTCCATCATTACTTATTTTATCCCCATAAGGGTTGAATTTATCAAATTCCTATTTCAGCGGACGTCTGCATCATAGTAGCTCCAATCTTAATTTCAGTTCAATCGGTCGAAAATCTAAGAAGATTTATACAAACTTTCATCCCCTATTTTATCCCCTTAGGGGTGAAATTTATCAAAATCCTTTCTTAGGGAATGCCTACGTCATAGTAGCTTTATGCATGCAAAGTCTCAGCCCGATCGGTTTAAAATTGACAAAGTTTCAGACAAAGTTTCATCCCCTATTTTATACCCTTGGGGGTGGAATTTATCAAAATCCTTTCTTAGGGATGCCTACGTCATAACGAATCGATCGTCTACGTCGAAACGATCAGTCCAGTGGTTTGGGCTGTGCGTTGATAGATCACTATGTCAGTCAGTCACCTTTGAGTTATATATGTATGTATATTTAGATAGATATTAGATCTCTCTTACTTTTTTTATTCATCAAGTTAGGTAGCTTGAGTCCTTCGTTTTGATAGCGACTATTGATGATGAAATTACATTATAGGTACCTTCCTACATGAAGTCACGCCTCTGTTCCAAAGAGTAAGCACTTAAGCAGAGACCACAGATTTCAATTGAATACGATCCTGGCATACACCTGTCACCTTATTCTTCCGTGCACACACACAACATATTAAATGATTCTTGTTTAGGGATGATATTACCGATAGTTATTGAACTACTGTTACATAGGTATGTCCCTACTCTGTGCGAACTCAAACGATTTGTAATTGGGCGTTCAGTGTAAACTGTCCGCTCTTCCATAGCAATGGCTACATGAATTTCGGAATATGCAAGTAGTCGCGACAATATTGAAGTGTGAGTGACTAGCTTTACATTTTTTGAGGATTTTTTTAGTTATTCAAATAATTGGATATATATACTTCTTTTTAATATGATAACAATTAGGTACACAGCAGAAAAAGTGGTTCTATTAAACCCTTCATTTCACTCTTTTATCATAGACTTCTTTTAGATTTCATGACGACAGCAATAACCTATATTTTTAACGTCATCAATACTTTATAAGTACCTACATAACAAAAGCAAAGCAAATATCAATTAATTAAGCAGAGCTATTAATTTACCTCGCTGTCCTATAATTACATAAAAGAGTTGATATTTTTATTTTACTTGAGTATTTTAATGATTGTAATTTTTGCTATTGAAAGTTTTTAAGTGAAATCTCCATATATAAGTGACCTACTGTGTATTTATGACAGTTTTTACCTCGGGGAACTAAAACATTAGTTTTAACTGCTTATTAAAATTAGTACTAGATGACCGATGATCTATTGCTTCTGGTTGACCTCGTACTTAATGACAGTAACTTTCATATTTCCGGATAAAATATCCTGTGCTCTAATAGGTAATTTTTTAATCCAGTTGCCATTCCGTCAATAAACGAACATCCAAACTAAACAATAACAAACTCTCATTATTTAACAATACTATCATAGATAGAACTAAGTAATTAATTGAAATTATTTAAGTACGGACTTTCTTAATTATTCCACTACTAGCTGCGCCTCGCGGTGTTACCCGCTACAGTTATCAGGATAAAAAGTAGCCTATGTGTTAATCCAGGGTGCCAGCTACCTACATACCCAATTTCAACCAAATCGGTCCAGCCGTTTTTGCGTGAAAGAGTAACAAACATCCACACATCCATTCTCACAAACTTTCACATTTATAATATTAGTAGGATTACTATGTTCACTGCTTTTGTAATTATGCCCTGTAAATGGCAACAGGCTCACCACATGTCACACGGGTCTAGCGAGCTAGTGAGCAATCTTTGCCGATTAACATTTTATCTAATGGCGTGATCTACACCTACCGTGATTGTTGACATACGGCTCCAAGAGTTACAGACGATTGGTAGAGTTCGCATGCATCGGAAAATCAATGAAAATGGTAGGTTGGTATAACCGTACGCGTAGTTGTTGATTATGATATCTGTAATTCCTGTTGGTGTTATAGTATATTAAAAGCAGTCACTATTTTGCCCTTATAATTATATGTCACTGTTTGATAGGGTGCAAGTAGAGAGCCCCAACGAGTCATCACTCGTCTCTCGGCTCTCACAAGTACCCGTAAAATTATCGTGATACTTAAAAGTACGTCCGGCGCACTTTGGACGGTCAACCTCGCCAGCCTTGTTCACCAATTCCATGTGACTATTGGCTTAGGACGATACGAAGAAGAAGACTGTTTGATTGACAGATTCAGAACTAACGGTGTTCATACAGTGACATATTATGATGGTAATGTGCATACAAGCTGCACTCACATAGGTACATGAAACAGTCGTATAGTTAGTTGCAGCCACTGATATTAGGTGTGTACCTATTTAGTACAAAATACTTTTTAACGTAACGTTTTAATATAACCACCAATATTGGCAACCGCACTTCAGAAACAAACACCGAACCGTTTATACACACAAGACTGATATTAATTGCATCAACAATGCGAGGGCTTGTGGTACCATCAAATGGCTATGGTGGTTAACTGCTATAACTATACTAATAAATGAAAACTATACGGTGACGGAAATTATTGTGAGGAAAGCTGGATTTAATTATCTGAAATCGCCAACCCGCAGTGAGCTAACGTGGTGATCAAAGCCTCTTTCTTGCTAAGAGAAGAGGTCTTTGCCCTGCAGTGGGACAGTAAAAGACAGGTATTTTATGTTGGTTTTAAAATACAAAAGATGAAAGTTGAATTGCAAATAAAAACTATATAGGCATCATGGTTTTAGAAAACCATTTGATCTAACCACTTTAAATGATTAATTTATTTAAATTGTTTTGTTTTTGGACTTAAATAAATATGCAAGGACAATGAATGTCATTCACATTTGGAATGGTTGATTTAGATTTAGTTATTTAAATTAAGTAAACGAGAAAAGACATATAGACAACACGAAGGAAGGTTCCTATTTACTGCAAAACCCAAAAATATTTCAATGTTTACCATGAATACATTTTGGTTTTCGAAATGATATCCTAAAAGCATTTGGTTGATTTGAACTCTATTCACATACAAATACAGACTAAAATTCCTCGGGTCGTACTGTTCTATAGTTTGTTAGGTCGGATCTACTGACGTAGGCACTCATGCCCTTTGACTCCCACGCCAACTGTATCTTGATGCCATTTTAATAACTTGTTTCTGAATTTATTGAACATAAACCATTATTTTACGTAGCAGGTGATAATGTAACATGTATTTCCGGAATTGGATCACGTAAAATCACAGAACATATAAAGAGGACTTACATTGCACCCAGGGGCTACGGTGAAAATTCACTGAATCGATCGAGGTGGCTAAAATTAGACATGAGGGAGGAAAAGAAGTAATTTCAGAAACTTAAAGTATCTATACACTAAGCATTTAGTTGATAAACAAACATTCACAGTCCTAATGAATTGTTATTTGCTGTCGTGTAACAGGTTTCCCGTTAATATTCAGATATGGCGACGTCGACGGAAAATATCGGAGAGATAGGGGCGGGTTGTGGGCTATGGGTAATGATTGTTGTACGCACCGTTTAGAGCCGCCGATAACACTGGACCATGTTCGAGATACAGCTGATACACCTAGCTGGCTCACTGTGGACACTGAGGGACAGGTTGATCGAGTCGAGCGGTTGCGAAGCCGACAGCTGTGTGGCCGCGGAGCGAGCCTGCGCACTGGGCTCTATCGATCCCGCGCCCGTCCATTCACGTGCTGCCACTTCGCCGCCTACATAACGACGCACCAACTCGATGTTACACACCAATCATCATTAGATAACGCGATATTAGCACTGTACTCTACGGGCCTCTACACTTGAGCCACTCTACACCAACTACAATTAAGACTTGGTATCTACAAAGCTTTCATGAAAAAAGCGCTTGCAAATATTCGATTACGTAATGGTATCGGTTTCAGGTACCTTAGGATATGCACTTAGAGTTGCGTATATTTTATAAGAAGTATCACTTCTGAGTGAATACGTACATGTTGGGTAGAGGCGACGCCCACGCTAAGTTATCGCGCACACCACCCTGCATGTAAATGACGTTGTTACGATAACACGGCTCCGGCCGCGCTAATGTAGCTCCTACCGCACTACAATAGCCGTCATTAATTTATATACATGTAACAATATAACCATTACTCGGCGTAAATTCTCTTTGGACAGTTTTTGTGCTAGCAATAGCAATATAGCAGCAATTAGTTCAGTAACAATTATGTACCTATTTGTTTTACTTGTAGGCGCCCTTAATCACATTATAACTTTGCGTTTGAATACGGTATCGGAACAATAGCCGCAATTAATTACTTTGCGGGATTCGACGACGAATACGTAATGGAACAATCGAAACGAGTGACTTTAAAAAAGAATGGATATAACAGAACTCTTAAATGCACATTAAGTCCATTTCAAAGCATATAAACATGCTTAGTTGTCAGTATCTCATAAATTATCTATGCCATCATAAGTGGAGCAGACGCTATAGTTTTACTAAATACATCACGAGACGTAGGTTTCACGACATATTTAAGTATGCTACGTGATTCTTAACGCCGAAGCAATAAGAGCACAAAACATTTCAGACTTCGTTTAACTTAGTGATAGACATGGTATTAACAAGTTGATAAAGTTAGTTATGTAAGTTAAGTAGGTACTTAGTTGCGGTACTTTAATTATATAATTTTATATGGACCTTAAGTTCTGTAGTGTTGGAAAGTTTGGGAGACGAGTCATAAAAGTTTCGCTAGATATGACCGCCCTTTGCCTAGTGGTCGTAAGTTCAACTTTCAGGCGAAACGACCTGCATACGATACCCAGTTTGTTCGGAGTCTTCGGAGCTATTAGATTCTAATTTCTAAGGCTTCATAGTTTAGCCCAGGATATGACACGGGTGCAGTAAATAAATACGCAATACGACAAACGATAGCCCGCATCCATATGCATGTAAGTCAAGTCCACGGCTGCTTGCAGCGATACGCGGTAGTTGCATAGGTAAAAATTAAGTAGGTAACTTAGCATAACATGCCTTGTTTTAGAGGCACAAAAATAATCTAAAATACAAATAAGTAGGCTAGGATTCATTTTCCACCAAACAATTTCGGTACCACCGTAATGCTTAGGTACCGCGCGATATTTTCGCGACAGTAGACACGTAAAGAAGCTTAAATCATATCAAGACATATTGCAATAACGTGTAACCGTACGATTGAGATGGAAATCGTGAGGTGGATTGTGTAGTGTGAAGTTGTGTGAAGTCTATGTCTGAACCAAAGTCTAAATATTGTCACTTGAAGTAGTTAATTACCTACCTAATAAAAATCGTTTATCTCAATAAAAGGCAAATTGGCTCATACAGTAAATATTTTCCTAACTTCTTATGCTGGAATTACATCTAGTGTTAGGTGCGTTTCAAAGTCACAAGCTGTCAGTCTGCAGTCCTACTCAAACTTGCCTTGTCAATATAGTTACCTACATCAAATTAACTATGTATTCAAGGTGTAGCACAAATCAATGACTTATTACGCTGCTACCTTGCAGCTTTATCGATTTACGCAGTTGCCAGGTTGTCTACCTCTATAAAATAATAGTAGTTACATCTATTGAAGTTAGGATCGACTGACTGTGACTGTACTTTTACCATGCTCCGCTTATAGTTTTAGTTAGTCATCTTCATTAAGGTTAGTGCAAACCGCGAGGAATAATCCAATTACGCGGTCTCGGACATGCTCGCGTACTCGATAAAATATAATATTATAATTACTTTTTAGGTAATAATATATGTACAAGCATTATTTTTAAATTAATTGAGAGAATTGTCCCCGTTGATCCGTTTTACAGAAATAAATTATCCTTACATAACATGAAATAAACGTATAATCTTGTATGCCTGTATTCTTCGGAGGGGTAGGCAGAGGTGCCCATAAAGTACCTTACCTACCTATACCCACAATTCGCCAGTTAAGTTATAACTCCCAATGTAATAGGGGGCGAGCCTATTGCCATCAACCGTGTTCAAATCCAGAATCAGTGCTGATACTGAGTTATACCTTAGAAAAGCCCAGTAACGGTGCCCGGGATTCGAACCCAGGGCCTCATGCTCAGCAGTCGCGCTAGACCGATGCTGCAGTCCTTTTCTTATCCTAACATCAAGAGTTATAAATAAAAACAAATTCAGGATGCCAACAAGATCTTTATTTCGCATAGGTATACTTCGCACGTATACTGGGATGATGCTGAAGCTTATTTACATCGACTGTACATTTTTACAGTTATTCTACACACTCGACATACTATATTGTCAACATACGGGTAGTAGTGATCATTTTATGACATCAGAATATCTTACAATGTTAACTTTTCCACCCGCAGAATGAAAGTGACCTAACTTAAAGCTCGTTCTTCTGATTTTGCTATCTATAGCCCTATATAGCCTTCAAAAACCCACTTTTAAGAGGTAAAGAGACCACCTATTAGAAAAATCCCTATTTTCCTACAATTCGGCCTCTTTTTCTTCACAGGGGTTTAAAGTAGGCATGTCAAAGTCAATATCAAATTCTAAAGTTACAGACAGTTCGACTTTAGTCACCTTCATTCTAAGGGTGGGAATTAAAAAATAAATACGTGTTAAATGAAGTTATAGTCAAAAATGTACACAAGAATAGGGTTTAACACGTACAAAAGAAAAAATACTTAGGTAAAACCTGCCTTACACATACATTTGCATTTTTATCACTATGAATACCTAATTACTTACAATCTCCGTGGCATTGAACTTAAAGTTGCCATACTCACCGTCATTAAGGTACAATTGTTAATTAGCTGCATTTTTCGTAAATTATAAAACTAAAGTTATAACTATGTGAGTAGTTTATGCATAATAGCAATGCTGACAATAGTCATAAAATAACATTACTATACTAAATATTGCTCGTTTCTGAATTAGTAAAAATAAAATCAATGGAGCGGTGTATAACATTTTGTTTATCAATTGCTTTGATCACCATACAGTTTAAACAGTTTTATATAAGACAAATTATGCATGTTATGGTAAGCAAAGAAAATGGTTTAGATCTCGAACGAGGCAAGCTTAGACACCTATACTTATTTTGGAATAACATTAGACATTTAGAAGCCCTTATTTGACTGATTTCTATTACAACGAAATGATAGCTGCAGTAAACAGTGTGTATACAGTTATACATCGTAGGTATATCCTCACAATAAAATTCAAAATCGTTTGACCAGTATATAGACTTGTGTGTCTAATGTTATAACAAATATGACAAATAAATAGTTACAAAAATGACTTAACAATGTGCTAGTGTCGCTCCACTAACTATTCTAGCAGGTACTTATTGGTGAGGCACCAGTGATGTTGTCCGAGCACTCCGCTCATCTAAATAAATAGCACTAATTACTATAATTAACAAGTTAGATAAAATCAGTTAGAATATACGCGAAATATACTTATATATAAAGCTGTCTTAGTGATGAGTATCGTCTTGTATGCTGCCAATATCGTACATTTTTCATTAAATAAAAAGCATGCAAGCATAATGCGTCAAGTATATATTAAAAGATTTTTTTTAAATTTTAACTGTTATAAAAACCATACTACATCTCATTATAAAATAAAATGAAGCGTTGACTGTTTCTTTTGACGCATTTTACGCTAAGTTAGAGGAGTTTACTGATGTTTTAACTCAAGACTTTAGAATGACTTCTCAAATCATATATTATGTTTATAAAAATATTACGAGACCACGCCTACGTAGCTCCGAGATGTAGAACAAGCGTGCACCCAAATATCAATGTATGACTTCAAAATCACATAAAACTACTTACGCAAGAACTTTTGTCTGCGTCGCGTTGTGCATTGTGTAATTAGGACCGTAAATATAAAAATAACAATCCGTAATAAAAATAGCTTTGAGATTACATACAAATACACATTATGTACAATAATATCAACACTCGTGTTACATAACAATACAGCTGGATAATATCAGAGCTCTTGATCTTACTCTCCAGAACTTGCATTAATTTAGCGCTTAATTATATAAAATGTTGTATGCCTTACGTAAAATGAGCTTATAATAAGGAACGTCTATGACTATTTAGGAAAAAGGACTTGGTTCATGATTTAGTAAAAAAACATGGAACTTACACTACAATAAAATAATAATATTACGAAGGACAGATCGTTTTACGATATTCTCGTACTGGGGTCGAATTGAAATGCTGTCAGTCTTAGATAAATTGACATTTCAGAAGGCTGTAACTGTGAAAATTTTACGATATGCACGAGTATCTGTGTATAATTACTAATACGATTTTAATTACTAATACGGTTTAATACGATGTCCATGAAATCAATTCGCTATTTAAAATATACAACATCCTTAAATGAAACATACAAATTTAAATACATCTTTTGAAATGTCAACTCGTTAATCAGTCAATTTTCTGTTTTATGAATTATTTTAAAAGGCACAAAGATAATATCTCATAGCTTGGTAACTTATCAGTACTCTATTGTCCAATTTCCGTCAACACAATATAAGGGAGTTATTACACCTCGCGTAAAATAACTTTTCCTCTCTGAAGTCAGTAACGAAAGGCTGCGCAGTAGCAATTTTAGTATCTATTGCGCATTCTCTATATCTGTCATTCATTACTTCCCACTCATTGCAAGTAAATGATCGGTTTCAGAGTGGCAAAGTTAGTTTAAGCTACTAAGGTAGTGTTACTTGGGTCTGGAGGGGCAGGGCGGGGCGGGGCGGTGCGGGCGCGGCGCGTCGTTGTACACCTCGTCGTAAAGGTTCGCGTTCGAGTACGCCGGCTGCGACGCGTACCGACCAACAGACGTGTCTCCTATCTCACTGTACAAGTTACTGGCCGTATCATTCACTTCATCGTACAACACCTCCCCGCGAGAAGTAGACGCCATATTACTCCCGTAATTGACAGCGTAGTGCGAATAATTACCGAAATCTACATTCTGATACTTATACGCCGAGTAGTTCTTCGAGTTTTCTACACAGTCGCTGAAGTTCCGCAATTTTTCCCCCTCCTCCTCCCCGTACTTCGGCACGTAGATGTTCTTCTCGTAGTCGTTGTTCGTGTTCGTTTTCGTCGGAGTCGACAGCTTCGTGTAATAATCCTTTGTCTCCAATATAAACTGTTGTTGAGCTGGATTTGTTTCGTAGTTCTTGTAGAGAGGAATGTCGTTATACTTAGTATCTTCCGTCACGTTGTTTACAGATGATGTTGATGGCATATTGTAAGTGGGTTCCCCGTACGGGTAGTCACTGTTATTGCTTTTAGATCTGAGGTTTAGAGATTCTGAAATTCTATCGTCCAGCGACATGTCTGCTAGCGACGTTGTGACGCTCGGTACGTGGTTTCTTTCGAGGGAAAGGGCATTATTCATCGCGTATGAGGTAGGCAGAGCAGCGTATGAATTATTAGGGTTTGTAGCACCACTTGTGGAGGGCGTATTGTTATAAATATGTGATACGTCTGCGTTCGTCGCTGAGTGATTGTTAGTGGTATACCTATGAGATTCTTGGTGATGGTTGTTAGATTCGTTTAGTGTTACATCGTAATTAGGTCTAGGGGTCGAGTTGTTATGGTTGGAGGGCCAGAACTGCGACGTGTCGAAGGGGTCCGGCTGTGCGTGCGCCTGCGAGCTGCTCATGTGCAAGGAACTTGTCAGGTTGTCCAGAGATTTAGCACCGTATAGATTGGTATAGTTCTGAATGTTAAATGAGCTTGCAGACAAGCCCGGTAGACTCTCTATGCTCTGATCGCCCCAATCACTGTCGAGTCCTGTAATTAAAATATTAATTCCTTAGTAAATCATGTTTACGTCACTTTACGCACCACAAATCTACTAAAACAATATTATTGCCCTGATTACCAATTAAGCACTTTATTAATGGTTAGATTCTATGATACAAATTACATTCATTTGATAACACAAATGACCAAATGCAACTGCTCCGAACTCAAAACGGCGCATACAAAAAATAAATAGTAAAAATACGCGATTGCAATTTCGCATCTACATAAAAATGATTAGAGACCATACATACAAATTCAAAATGTTTTTATGTCATGTAAACGTAGGGTCACTTGTGGAACTTACCAATTTCGGGTACATCAATAGGTTCATCGAGTATGGACACGACATTCTGAGTGCTCTGCGCAGTCTTCTTGGTGGGCGTGCTTAACCGGGTGGACGGCGGGAGGTCGAGGTCTATCAATATGTCTTCTTTAACTAGAATCGAAATCACAAATTATCATTAAGCGTGGAGTCTTACGGCTCATAATAGCACGTGCCGCGCGACGCGATGAAAATTTTGTGGACCATTTTTACACCTCATGATTAAAATTAAAATATTCTTATGCCTTGATTTGAATTGTTATATATGAGAAGAGGCCTGTGCCTTGCAGAGGGACAGTTATAAGCTGACTTTATTATTTAAACACACCTGGATAAGTAACGCTCCAAACGATATAAATTATAGCAGAAAAAAGTGGGACCTTATTAATTAATTAATGTTCTTCTCCTGACCGAATTTTGGTCACAGCGGCTGATCTTATCTAAGACTAGCCAACTACGCAGGAGATATTATAGTGCACAAGTATGCGCGCAAATACAGGTGCACTCACTATTCCCTCTCTCTCGAAGTCCGATGGGACGGACCGACACGACCGGAGAGAGATCAGGCGCAGGACCAACGGCTTTACGTGCCTTCCGAAGCACGGAGGGGTCTCGACATGTGACAACGGTCACCCATCACAAGACTGACCGCGGCGAGCACGGCTTAACCTCGCAAATTGACTGATCTGCGCGGTAGCCACATTGCTACGAGCCCCTCAGGACCTATACACAACAGTGGGTGATACCGGGCCAAAGTGATGATGATGGTGATGAAGTTTATACATTAACATATCGTATTATACCTTGATTTAAACTCTTGGAGTGTGCATCTCTAGTCCCCCTCGCCGCTCTCTCCTGGTTGAGGGTAGCGACACGGTCATTGGTCAGCTTGTTGTAGTTGAAGTGTTTGCTGCCGGTGTTGCCCGCGCGCGTCGTCGGCGGCTGCGTGGACTCGATCGTTCTACGCTTGCGCAACACCACCGCCAAGTCGTCAGACACGCCGTTAGACGAGAGCGATGCGATCGATGTAGCTGGGACTGGATTTAATAGAATCGATCATCTTTCAATGGTCATAAAAGGTAGAAGAGAGACTATTTTTCATTGATATCATTGGTTATGACGATAATTATTACTTATGAATACATAAGAACCATGCCTGCATACCCTAAAGAAGTAATAAAAAGTATGCTTTGGTTAAACAACCATATTTTTCAAAACTAAATATATGGAACTAACTTTACACCATTGTACACCATCATCATCGTCAGCCAAAAGGCGTCCACTGTTGAACATAGGCCTCCCCATTTAAACGGGGGGGTTTGCCATAATCCCCACGCTTGGCAAGCGGCTTGGGGATCGCAGTGTTGGTGGTGAAGTTACAAAAAGACGCTGCTGCCCATCTTCTAAATTTTCCCTTAGTCGCCTCTTACGACACCCACGGGAGGAAAATTCTTCGGTGGTAAATTCTAGGCCTAATACCACACGGCATATCATTGTACACCATATTCTAGCAAATACGTTTTTGAATTTGAATTTAACTCTCATTTCTGTAGTACAGGCATGATCGTTTGTATTACCAAGTATTTTGATGACGTATGCATTCAGTTAAGGCAAGCCATTATGTCAAATAACCAGAAAAAGGTGCGTCCATATCAGCGTCAATTTATTGATACAGGGTTTCCGTTCATTTGTGTACACTAAGCAAATACGGTAAACAAGATACGAAAATACTCGTAAATGAGATTCTAACTATTGATAGTAGGTAAACAAGGTCACATATTATATAGATGGACCAATTTTGATAAAATTTGGTATGGGGGTAGCTGACACCGCGGGGAGCAGCTAGTAACTTATAAACATCATGGTTATACTAAAGCGTGCAATGGCGGTCTTATCGCTAAAAGCGATATCTACCAGACAACCTTTAGAAGGACAAAATGTTACTTTTTTATCACCAGCAAATGTTTTTCTAAGCATTTAGTGTCGATGCGAATCAATAAGTTAAGATATAGCTTTTGCAAAGAAATTGTTAAGTTATTCACAAAATGATTTTTTTCCCATCAATTTAACAACTTTGTGTTCAATATTTTAATATCGAGTCATACCAAAACATGTGTTTATAGGAGTCTTTACTTCCAAAAATATTTGTATACTTTGATAAAAAGAGGTTTTAATATAAGATCTGTATATGTTTGTAAGAGTGTCTTTAAACTTTGTAGGTGACTAAAAATCACTAAGTGTAAGTAGATACCTACACTCTACAGTCCTACATGTACATATGTATTTATAGGTATAAAAATATGTATAATATACTGAGCAGCGACATGTTTGCGAACACCATTGAATGTCTACATTACTCACTGGTGATAAAACGTTCATTTAGTCATAGATTAGCGATATTCAATGCTAAGTAACGTCCTAAGGTATATTACTACGTCTTAATAAATGTAGATGTATGAATATCATACTATAGCGTGCATAATCTTACTCTTAGAACAGTAATTATGCGTGTCAGTATTTGTAAACCTCGTGGTGACGTAGTTATAATATACACCAGTCTTGTAATTTGCTGATGCAATATATGACACGAATTTTTTACACATACAAAATGTTTTTTTTTAACTTGATTGCCTATTGCGTTGTATTTTATCACTGCGTGCAAGCGTTGACTTTCTATTTATAAAGACGAACTTGTCACGTATTTAAATCCTACATAGGTAATTCTTTTTTCTTTTAAAACGACGACCTGCATTGTTCGCACACAAACGTAAGTTTGTCTGGACTTTAAAAGAGACATTGACCCCTAAGTTTGTTTCGGCATTTCTTCTCAGAGGTAGTCAGTAAAGAAATGCCGAGGCCAGCTAGTTTCTTGTTTATTTAAATAATAAGACATTTGTTACCCTTTGATTCTAAAAAAACTAATTTCTGGGATATGTAATTTTATATTTATGGAGTATTTTTCTAAGATCCTTAGTATATCTATTACATATATATCTAGATATTGCATGACATGATTGAGCACGAGAGACGTATACACAAATTATCAAAGGACAATAGCTACAAGGAAAAATCACCTCCCTTTGTCGGATTAATACCGCAGAATATATACAATAGACAATTATATCATGACGTGTGTTTCGTGAACTAGAAGCAACAGTTTTACTTTCTTTACAAAAGTAAAAGTATATGCGCGTTAATTACGCGCACGTCCTAAAAAAGTGAACGTGTTTATTAATATGGCTAATGAACACATTAAATTTTATAATTATTTATAGGTTTATAATTTTTCGCTAGCAATTTGACCCGCAAAATTTCTTGTTTCTAGATTAGGTAAGAATAAGGATTTCTAGATTAAGTATGCGTCATCATCATCATCATCATCATCAGCCGGAAGACGTCCACTGTTGAACAAAGGCCTCCCCCTTTGGAGGGGGGGGGGTTGCCATAATCACCACGCTTGGCAAGCGGCTTGGGGATCGAGGTAGTGGTGGTCAAGATACAGAAGACGCTGCTGCCTATCTTCTGGATTTTCCCTTAATCATCCCACGGGAGGAAAGGGGGTGGTCAATTTTAGGCTGGATACCACACGGCTAAGTACGCGTACCATCACCCATTTTATCCCCGAAAAGGTAGGCATTGGTTGTACTCCTTTTCCGTTCTTCAGAAGGCACGTTAAGACGTTGGTTCTGCCCTGATCTCTCTCCGGTCGTGTCGGTCACCGTCTCATCAGACTATCAGAGTGAGGGAAAAGGGAGCGCACCTGTGTTTACGCGCATACTTGTGCACTATAAATATCTTCGTCGAGACAGACCGCCGTGATAGAAATTTGGTCAAGAGATCATTATTATAATTTAAAGTACTCCTTAATTAGGGCTGGGTCTTTCCCATTATAACAATACCTAGTTTATTAAAATCCCATGAAATATCCATACTACAGCCGTTCAACGGGTCTATCAGGCATTAAAATAATACACAAGCGAATGGTTATGAGTATCGTGCAAATCAACATCCATCGCATTCGACAATTAGTACGTAGATTGGTTTGTGTGAAATCGATTAAGAACAAACTGCAACGAAGAGATTACGGTTTAACCTCCTTTTGAAAAGCAATGATTTTTTATCGCGTTTAAACTGCATAGAAATTTCTCACGGCTAAATACAATACTTCTATAAAGTTTTACAGAAAACACGTTAAGACTAAAGATATTCCTAGTTGCTCTACGTGGAATTGGGTATATGACACCACCAATCAATCGACATATTTTTTATGAGCTGTATAAACGCTGTTCCTCTATACATTTTGTATGGTAATAGCAAATTATGACGTCACTATTCTGCCCAAACAATTTCTATTTTATTGATTTCAAAGCAACCTAAAATCTAATATTACATTTAAATTAAACGGGTTTTCAGGGATAAAATTACGCATTTTTAAGAGAAGTACTGTCTGCACTGTTTATTGGGTATCTAGCTGCATCTATAAATTAGTTGGGAAAAGACTACGCATGCGTAAATAGCACTTGGTTCTGACACTTACCTTTTTGTCCTGGTGACAATGTCTGGGACTTCTTCACTGCCTGATTATTTTTCCTTTTTAATCCAGTTGTCACCAAAGTGCTAAAACAGAAAATTATTATTAGCCAGTGTATCTACACTACATATATAATAATGCGTGAAACTAAATTTTTTGATCCCTATTAGGAATATTGCGCGCACGGAGGCGTGTGAGATTTGTCATAGTAAAAGGAGAAGTGCAAAAAGCTACAATTTATAGAATAATTACGGTCATATTTTGACCTCAGGGCGGTCTCTAGAACTCATAACTCATAACACATGAATATTAATTACATGTAAAATACTGTTACCTTGGAAATAATCCTACTTCTAGCGTACGTTGGTTCTGTCCCTTCCACCAGTGCAGCTCAGGCCGCTTGTCTATCAGTATGATGGTGTCGCCCGCATCTATAGTCATCTTACTCGGGCGCCGGTAGCTGTAGAAAGTCGTGTTATAAACAATACGCATTTGACACCAACTTGTGTGAGAGCTAACTATGCTAAGATTATTATGATGTGTCATCGTAACAATACTAAATACGTTAATCCATATTTAGTGCATTTTCGTTGGGTATCTATGTTTTTTATCGTTTGTACGTTTCGTGCCTCGAAGATGCGTCTGTTCTCTCTCTGGTCGAGTGGTTTTGCCGTTCCTTCGGACTATCAGTGTGACCGAGAATGCACCTGTGGTTGCACCCGACCGAAGGCTTTTGTTAGGTCCTGCGGTCCTGCCATATGTTCGTTTAGGCAGTCGTAACTCTCCTCAGAGTAAGCGGCGAGGCATATTGGAAACAACATAATCGAGAAAGAAATTTCGCATTGAAATATCATCTGCGTATAAGGCCGGTATCCATTGATTAGGATTATGTTAGGAAAGTCCACCGCAGGACGAAGAAGTCCAAGACTTTTCCCTAGTAAAAAAAGGATTGATAATAATGTATGTAATATAATAAATAATATATGAATGGTTTACCTAAGAGCAGCAATAGCAGTTTCAAACTTATTGGTCTCGATGTATCTCTGTATGCCCGCGAATGTGGGGCGTTCCTTAGGGTTGAGGTCCCAGCATTGCATCATGAGCATGTACACGTCAGGAGGACACGCGTTCGGCGCCGCCAACCGCTGACCTTCACGCATTATTAGCCGCAGTATCTCTGACCCGTTTAAGCCTGAAGGAGGTCAACCAATTACTATTGAAATATTTACAAGGAAACACTTTAAATTGATCGGCACGAAACTATATCTTATTGTTGTTCAAACAATAGTGCAAATTAATGCAACACAAACAGTTATCTTAGTATGAATTGCCGTATAATATTGTAATTAAGGGAAAATGTGGAATCGTAAATATTATTATAGTTAATATTTTTATTGTTTTCTATTCTATTTGTTCACAATGCATTGTTTGCCTTTAATTTAAAAGTAAGGTATGGCATTTAGTCATTTACGATACTATGCGTCGTAATTACGCATGCCAGGGGGACATTAAAACAATAATAACCTATCCAGGGTTCCTCCCCGAACGTGTACATTTCCCAGAGCGCGACGGCGAACATCCAGACGTCGGAGGCGTGGGAGAACTGTCGGCTGCGCAGCGACTCCGGCGCACACCAGGGGAACGGCACGCGCCGCCCCTCGCTCATCACGTAGCAGTCGTCGGCGTCCGGCAGCGCGCGCATTAAACCAAAGTCGCCTATTTTTACCTATTACACAAAGAAACATGTAATACTCTCCGTGCAAATGCAAATACAATAAATAAAACTAAAGAATATTAGATTGTTACATTTACGAATAGAATGAAAAATATATGGGTTGGACATGTCATTGATAACATAGTCGAAACATTATGTCATCCCCATACATATATGTTTCTATTCGTCAAGCGTTTTGACACTTGTCTTGGGGGGCTGAGGCGAAGCACTACAAATGTAACAATATAATATGCTTTAATTTTATATAGGTACTTATAATTCATAAAGAATTACGAACATTTACATTATAGGTACATTTTTACAAACAAGGTTTTTATTAATCTATATTCAAATGAAGTCTTTATGCGGATATACCGAAATGGCAATAGACTCGCCCCCTACTACATAAGACATGGTATATTTTGTTAAATGAGGTATTTAAAAGGTAAAATCACTTTGTTTACCACATTGAAGATAACAGCTGTGATGACTGATGATTAGGTTGCGTATTGTGTTCGTATCACCTTTGTAAACATTATTATGTAAAAGGAAACATTCTTCATGTAATTGTGCTAGCTAAATGGATTGAAAATTGTAATCCTTTAACAGGCTTAAAAACTGTAGAACAACATTAATGAACATATTATATGATATGTAATTTTTATGTTTAACTAGTTATTATAGACAATAACCACACAAAATACCGAAATGTTTATGCCACCATTTGGTCAAAATGTTCACTCTCAAACATACATATTTAGGTAATGTTAGGCAGTATTATTGTTTTAGTCGTTAATAGTATAAAATGTAAAATTATACTATCACCTATCACTTTAGTGGTTACTAAGTCAATGTGCTAGTTGCTTGTTTATACATTTAAACTATAATATGTTAGGCAACAGCAAAAAACAACTTTTAGGCAGTTAGCATACAGCTGAAATTTTGCTGTGACAATGTTCTACATCTGTTTTACACAAAATATGTTGTGTAGCAACCTATTCATGTTCAACAATCCAATTACAAGATTTAACACAATAATATAAAATATTTTCTCACCAATTCCAAAGTAGAGAGTAAAATGTTCCTGCAAGCAAGGTCTCTATGCAAGAATCTGTGTTTCTCCAAGTGTGCCATGCCAGAAGCCACTTGCTCCGACCATTTGTATATGTAGTTGAGAGAAACTTTGCCATTTTGACCCACAATGTAATCTAGTAAAGCACCCATTGCAGCCAGTTCACAGACCATCATCAGTGGATGAAATACGACACCATGGAGTTTGATAAGGTTGGGATGTTTTAAGCTGTGCATGGCCTCCACTTCTCTTCTGAAGTCATCATAGATGCCTGGCTGAGAGAAAGCATCAGCCTTCAACACTTTAACTGCTACAGGAACTGTTTGGGACGGGTGCTCAGACACTTTCCACTCTCCTCGTTTTACCACTCCAAATGACCCATTGCCTAATTCATTGTGTAATCTGCAAGAATGTTAATATTTTGAAGACATACTGCAATATAATTATATTACACTAAAGTAAGTACCTATTGGGTTTTTCAAAGTGATATATCAATGAATCACAGATTGTGACAGCAAATATCCTCATTTTGGACAGAACAACAAATGCTACAAAAATAAACTTCTCTAGAACCACAGTGATAGCACCATTAACAATAGTACACCTCCTAGACTACAGAATTGTTCATACCAGCCAGTACTTACATAATATCCTTCTCTAATATAATACAAGTTGTTCTAGACTCTGTTTGTGGTGTTCTCACTGCTAAGTCAGTTTTCTCTTTAGAAACTGAACTTGATGATGATCCAAAGAGTTTGTTCCAAAATTTACGGTTCCATAGCTGCAACTTCTTTTTCCTGACAGCATCCAATAATCTGCGCACTCCAGGTTTACTAATGCCTATCTTTTCAAGGTCTTCAGCATGTACATAGTCAAAATGGGCTAGTCTTGTTATCTAAAAATATGAATCATTTACATAATTTGTTTGTTAAAAATATATATTATTTATTATAATCATATTGGAAATTACAGGTTAATAGTAAGGGTTGATAGCTTGGACCAAGAGAATTATAAATAAAAAATGAATGTATGTAAATAAATACTTGTTTACCTGCAACTGATCTCTGATTGGTAAATAAAACTGTTCAAGTTGAACATTCTGCAGAATGTCACAGAGCCAGTCTGTTCCCGATTCCATTTTATATTATTATTCACTGAACTTCAGATAAACATAAAATAAATACATCTCGTGCAGGAAGTAGTCGTTATGAAGGATGTGTGTCCGAGTGGCTGTTACTTACGCAAACCAGACTTGGCCTCAACAAATTATGGCAGACCTAGGTTTATTAATAATTACTGTCAAGTTTATTCCGTTACAAAGAGCCTTAATCCGCCATTATTATAAATATCTCATTGAAATTCGTTATAATTCACATTTGCGAGGAAAACCAAATTGAAACAACTTCGGAGCTCGAACTTCATTATTTACCCGTGACTGACAGTTATTTTTTTTAATTGTAGCATAGACTAGTGACATGTAAGACTTGGAGATGTTCGTAATAATCGACTAAATGGGAACGTAAATTCAAAATATATTGTTGATTTTATTATTATTGATAATTAAGACGTTGCCTTGAAGTACCCTACTATCGATTCGGACGCCTGAGATTTTATGAATAAATGGTCGAAATATTTAGTTTAATGTTGAATGGTGTACATTAAAAACTTTAAAAGTAATTTAATGTCATGCAGTGTTTATCAACGACGACAATAATTAAGTCGCAGAGTGTGTCACCTAACAGAATAGCGCATTATACCATTACAATTCATTAGAAATCGATTAAACTTATATACAAAATCATAATCTTTAACGAGAACTGTGCCTAAATATTATTTTGTTTGTTTGCCGTCATTTTCAACAACATGCAATGCGATCAACTAATAGCTAACTTTTCAGATGAAAGTATATCTGAAGTGAAATTAGTAGATTTTGGTAATGTACCCGTAGATGCCGCTGTTGAAAAATATATTACTGTTCAAAACGTGGCAGAGGTAAGCCTCTAGACGCATTAAAACAATTAAATAAAATATTTTTCCTAATTTATACGCACTTAAAGGCAATATCAATGATGAAAACACATTACGTTACTTTAAAGGCTCAACACTCGTATATGTATTTATAATCCTTACTAATATTATAAATGTGAAAGTAACTCTGTCTGTCTGTTACACCTTCACGAATAAACAGCTGGACGAATTTTGATGAAGTCTGGCATGTAGAAAGTTTAAGAACCGAGAAAAGACATAGGCTACCATTTTTTTTTTAATTCAACCCTCTATGGTTTTATTAGATTCTAACGCGGGCGGGACCGCCGGCAAAAGCTAGTATTGTATAATATCTTTTGCAGTTCATAAATAACCCAATTTAATTATAATTGTATTAATACTACCTGACCTAGGTTCACATAAATCCCACCTGTATTCCCTTTATGGGTAGGTAGTAATAGGGGGCGAGCCTATTGTCATCAACCAGGCACAACTCCAGACTCCGTGCTGCTATTGAGAATTACCTAATGGAAAAACTCAGTAATACTTGACCCGACCCGGTATTCGAACCCAGGACCTCACACACAGCAGTCCCGCTTAGCGACCAACGAAGCAGTCGGAAGCTATAGAAAATGTAAAGCATCACTTGACTTCTCAACAAAATCATACTACAATACTCAATACTATAATTGCGGTCCACATTGTATCAAATAGGTACATGTAACATTAAATAATAGGTAGGTATTACAATTGATACCAGTCTAGCATAAATTAATTACAAAATTACGTAAGAGGAGAAAGAGCGAATAATTGTGACCGTGTTTTTGCCTTAACATTTCAGAAAAATCTGACCTATAGGGTATCGAACATTTATATCCTAAACAGCGTGGACCGAGTATTCAATCTATCTATCACGTCGAATTATGTAAAACCGGGTGACTACGTCAGAATAAGGATTGTGTTTAGGCCAAACATAGTTGGTCAGACGTTCACTGAATATTATCTAATTGACGACACTGGTGGCAATACTTATAGGCTCACCGTTACAGGAAAATGCTTCGGTAAGTACCTTACTACTTATTATTAACCATTTCTCCTGTATACTTAGTAGAGTCGGAGCGTTGATCCAGTAACACCTAGACCTAACTATCTGTCCCGTGCGGGTAACGTAAGCGCAACTTTTAACGCAGCAGCCATTGCCGGAATTAGGTCGAAAATTGTATAAAATCGGATCAGTCAAAGATGTTTAAGATCGAGTCACAGATTTACTTTGTGTTTGCCAGGACCCCGAGTACGCTTGGACAAAAGGAAATTAATATTTAAAATATGCAAAAACGTAACAGAGCAAAGAAAGGAAGCCATCAATATCGTGAATAAGTCAGCTGTTGATACCACATACCAATGGTACATGCCAGCATCTGGTCAAGGGTATTTTCAAGTATGTGATATACAATTTGTCATAAATATTTGTACCAGTTTATAAAATAAGATAAAGATAAAAAATCATTTAATCAAAATAGACTTAAAAAAGTACTTTTTGCACGTAAAATTACACCAAGACAGCCCCCAAAACGCCCGCCCATCACCGCTTCCTAGTGCTAAAGTTGGGTAGAAGAAACGGCGCAACAAACTACCCAGCAGCACAATCTTTCCGTCAAAATTTGGATTACATTACAGAACTTAGTATAAACCAAGAGCAAAATCGCACAAAAATATCAAGTATCTAAGTACCTGTGGAAAGTTAGGTGTTATGCAGTATAAACTGGAACCTGAGTTACGGACTGAATATATTTAACTATATTTGGTTCAATTATACAGGGTCAACAGGCTGTTCTGTTTAGTCATTTTTAGATCCAGCCATCCAGGGCCTACAGCGTAAGTAGCTTACTTATGCTAAGACTTTTGTAGCTTGCCCCGTACTATATAAAACAGTTAGCAACTACGATTTAGTCATTAAATGCAAAAGCTATACATGCCTATACCTATTAATGTCCCTGTCAACTAAAATAGAAACTAGGTACTTACCAACCGCACGCAGACAAATACGTATTACGTATTACCTTGGAAAAAAACCCGATGAGAAATAAATATTTCCTTACAAACTATTCCTATAGATTTCAACGGGTAACTGCGGCCTCATCAGAGCATTTGAAACTATAACTACCACAGTTATTTTCACGGGAGCTGCTCTTGGAATATATACTGCGGAACTCGTATGTTTGGTCCTTAACCAGGTAAAATATTTTGGAGAACATTACATAAGACATCAAAACTAGTAAAATATATTAGAGTACATAACTTATGACTAAAAAACTATCATAACACCTTTAAGTAGAATGTAGATGCATACGATACTCTGTGTAAGACAGTTTTTGCTACCCAGTTGAGTTAGAAGTTGTTAAATAAAACGATGCAATTTCCTCGTCTATTGTGATGGGTCCAATTGTGTCTATTATTGTATTGACGCTGCAGTTAACTATGGTAATTCCAGGACCCGTTGTTCTTGAACGTGTTTGCAACTGTAATACTGCCAGGAAATCCACTATTCAGTATTCAAGAGCACATTTTCGAGAAAAATTGGAAACTAAAATCTCGTTTCGTTCATTTAATGGAGAACAGTCTTAATCGTCTGAACTATATTCCATCAGCTTCTGTGTTTGAGAGGTACCTTGATTTCGGTATGGGAAGCATTAAGGATGTCACTAGGAATGTATCCCAAGCTCTTTGCGTAACTAATCATGAACAAGAAGACGGCTATATACAATGGATGCCAGGTCTGGTTTATTTAATTTACTTTAATGATACATTTTAATTTGGGTACCTGAAAAATGACGACAACAGTGACGATGATGACACTGTGACAAAACACGATATTCCTGGGTCGGAGTGCACACGTGAGTTATAAACGCGGTTTTCCCGTTGGATGAACGCAAACTACTGTTTGGAATTCAACCAACGTTGATATGAATTGATGCGATCAACATGTCTAAATGTAGTTAGTTCTTCACACAGGCTCTATACAGGGTCAGCGCAATGTAATCTTATTCTAATCAAAATTGCTATTGCTATTTACAAGTGGGTTCGTAGTATTGTTGAAATACTGTCTCTCAGATTATCGCACAACTACTTTAAGAGCATCCGGCACTACTTGGGCTCTAATAATATAATTATAAAATTCTTGTTTTACCAGTAATTTCGTAAGTCACTTATAACTCCCTATTCCCTAATAAGCTAAGGAGGAGGAGCACTGATAGCCGAGTGGTATGACCGTTGGACTGCCAAGTCAAAGGTCGCAAATTCAAATCCTGGCACGCACCAAAGTTTTTTCGAATTCATGTGCGTACTATAAATTACTTATCAGTTGCTAAAAACGGTAAAGGAAAACATGGTGAGGAAACCGGCACTCCTGAGAGATTTTTCAACGGTGTGTAAAGCCATGTCAGAGGCCTACAGGCGGTTTAAACTCTTACACCAGGTTGGGTTCAACCATACGATAAGAAGAATAAGCTAAGAAATATTTTCAGATCCTGATAACGTATTTCTGGTAGATCCTATCGCTTCCGTAATACCTCCTAATGAGTCGAGGCTGTTTACCGTAAGATTTAGGTAA
Organism: Abrostola tripartita; assembly: GCA_905340225.1. NCBI lineage: Eukaryota > Metazoa > Arthropoda > Insecta > Lepidoptera > Noctuidae > Abrostola > Abrostola tripartita. Next base: position 4,978,385 of record HG996491.1, read on the forward strand.
GACACAGTTACCACTGCAGTAATAAAATGTATAAAAAGTCATCGGATAAGTGACCAATTGATTGGTGGAAATGTTTCTAGACCAAAAATCGAGAACGAAGTCTACGGATACCTGATGTGCGGGGACTATCAACACAAACACTTCGAGAGCGACAATGATGGGCTCAAGTTAAAACACACTTGGTTCCGCATACCGTGTACTGGTAATACGTGGGTACCATGCACAGAGTGGATGACTGAGTGGGACTGTCCTATTGAGGTGCCAACAAATCTTATGCCTATATTTTAACTGGTGAACTAGGACAAATTGAAGTCCTTTTTTTATTTTGACGGCATCAAATAAATTGCGGTCTTTTATTCGTCATAATTTAGGGCATCTTGTCAAGCATTATCGCTTCTTTAGAATTAACAAATTGTTTAATTCACCCTTTGTCACGATTAGGTCATATTACCACCGACAGTGCCGACAAGAACTACGTTCGCTAACTTCATGCTTTCAAACAAATATGAAATTCCTATGCACTTCAAGTTTGACGCACCATACGGGACGTAAGTGATCCAGTTGCTTAAAAAGATATGAACTGACTGACACAATTATTTGAACTCAAAACGGCATATTGCGTAGGTATGTATTATAACATGCAGGTTTTACTAAAAAACAGGATTCCAAAAAACCCCTTAAGAATATTGACACTATCAATCGTGATCCCACGATTCTTTGTTATTATACCCACCTCAAATGCGCCTCAAACCTATCAAACCAATTAGCTTTCTAAAGTCCTGCTTAGTAGAATACATAATTTTTAAAGACATCTATGTAATTTCAGGAACTATGTAGTGATGCCTATATGTGGAATTGTTCCAAGCCGCGGCTGGCAAATTATATCCGTAGCATTAGAGCCGAAGTGTTTTGGAGATTACTGCGAAGCCTGGGATCTCATTATCAATAAAGTACAAAAGGTTAGCCGCAGTCCTTTTCTTCCAATGTTCATATTCCTTATATTTCTGCTTAGGTACATAACAAAATCTTTTCACAAAAACCTTCAACAACATGGTCAACCTTCTTGCGCGATTAAATCGGTGTCTCCCATAAGCATGAAAAAAGTAGTACGTCCCTATAGTAATCAATAAATAATCAATCCAAGGAAGCTTAGCCTGCTTCACTTAAAATATAAATAAATCACGACAATACGTCCCAGTATTTTTTTGGGGTTCTAAGTATTTATTTACTTAGGATCTTTAAATTTCTTCAGACACGTATAAGCTTCACGGGTAATGCGGAGATGAGCCAAGTGGAGGTGATGTCCCACGGCTACCATCCGGCGACGCACGCAATGCTCGAGTTCCCGCCCACTATCACTGGGTGCACCAACTATTGCACCTCCTATCTCCATAACCTCACTAGGATGGAAATACAGTATGGTTTAAAACTATTTTGCTAACATATTCAGACACCTAAATAGGTCAATGAAAATAATTCAAGAAGATCCGGTTGACATGAGATATGGAACCCTTTGATGTCCTGCTAAATAGATCAGCCAGTCAGTGTGTTGGTTGCGGCACTAACAGTTTAGTATTTTTGCGTTACAAGCATCGTATTATCATCAGCCGGAAAACGTCCACCGTTGAACAAAGGCCTCCCCCTTAAAACGCAATGAACAGCAACTTGCCATTTGCATCCACCGGTTTCCCGCAAATCTGCCGATATTGTCGGTCCACCTATGCGTTACAATGCTTCTATTAAATTACTGTGCAATTAGATAGGTATTTAAGTAATCTGAATACAATTTTGTTTGTTCTATCGTTCTGGATTGAATACCTACCTTTTCTTGGTTTATTCTTAGGAAATGCAGCATAAAGTACCTAGTGTTTTTGTTTGTAAATTGTTAATGAATCATTTTATTTCCAGCATACGAGTGTTGAGTAGCGTTGACTGGTTGGGTGCGGATGAGTGTGGGTCTATCGTGATACCACCTAAGGAGATCATCCATTATCACTGGTGGTTCTTTCCAAGAATCCACGATAAAGTCTATGAGACCACCATTACGTGTTCTTGCGTTTGCTTGATTGATGGCAGGTGAATCACAAATTATACTTCCTCTCATTTCTTTTACCCTTTAAACCAAGATAATTGAATAAAGATATCTTCGTTCGCCTTCTTAATAACACACTAATATTTTAAAGGCAAAAGTTTGTGGGTTTGTTACTCCTTCACGCTCAAACGGCCGGACCAATTTTGATAAAATTCGCTATGGAGGTAGTTGATACGTTGGATTAACACATAGGCTAGACTTTTTTATCCTGAAAAAATATAGCGGGTAACACCAAGGAGCGCAGCTAGTCAATTTATAATTTCTATTCCTCTTTTCTTAGCTATAAATCTCATAAAAGTGGCTAGTTCAGTTTTCCTTATTCTCCTTCATTTCACTTTGTTGGGGCGTAATTTCATGGAAAAAAAAAATTTCAGGCCTGTAGGAGAACCAACAGAAGTGTATATTGCGATTTCAGGTTTTTCTGAACTTCCCGATTTGAGGGTAAGTCGTAAATTTGGAATGCTGACATTTATTGGCCGATAGTCTTTGTAATAAACTAGTACCTATGTTGCAGGTACTGCCAAAACTAAATAATCTTCATGACGTTGTTGTGGGAGAAAGCATGACGATTCCTGTAACTCTGTATAACTATGGATCGTGTTTCTTCACGTCTCGGTTGTACCACCTCATTAATGGCATGGGGGATGACTTCAGCGGTGACCGACTTGAAATTGACAGTTCCATTGTAAGTTCAAAAGTTTTATTTATTTATTTATTATTAATGCACATAAATAAAAATATATGTACAAAGGCGGACTTAATGCCTGAGGCATTCTCTACCAGTCGACCTTAGGGCGATGCAGAGACAGGTATTAGGCAGATGCAATTAATAACAAACAAAATCGATGCTAAGTTAATAAACATACATAAAATACATAACATTCATACATGAGACAAAACAATACATATATACATAGAACAATACAATACATGCATAGTATAATACATACAAGTTTTTAACTTGATTAACTAATTTTGAACAATCCTTACTTCTTACTCTCGTTTTTATATAAGTAGCGTCACTAGCTTTCTAATGATGTGCAAGTAGAGTGCCTCCACGTGTGATAGTACCTTAGTACGTCCACTGCACCCTGGGCGGTCAACCTCGCTACAATCTTTGTTGACAGGCTAATCTCTACACTGACCTGTTACCTTAGACAGCTCATGCCGATACAAAGGAGAAGCTTTCTAATACTTCTAGGCAGATCTTATAATTTTGTTAAGACTTCAATTTTATCTAAAATATTCAAATCTCATATTGTTTAACTAGAATAGCCTAAAACCATCGAACCACTGCGAAGTTAGAATGACTGTGACGCCAGACGGTGCTGGCTCCAGAATGATTTGCGTCAAGTATACGGTGCTCTTCCGCACAGAATACGATGAAATTGAAGAAATACAGCCGATATTCAAGAATATCTGTATTATATGGTATGACGGGATATATCCAACTATAAAGGTACGTTTTTAACGACAGGCAAATTGAACCGCCATTTACTATTCATAATGAATGTTATAACCATTAAAAAATGTGCTCCAAACATCTTCGTCTCAGCTGTTAACTCAGGACATTTATGTATATTAAGTAAATAAAAAAATAAAAAAGTAAAAATAACCCTTTTAGTTTTACTTTGCCTTCATGATAGATTTGTTTTCTTCTTTCAGGTGAAGCGCACAATATCTGTGAAATGTCCAGTCATTTTGAGCAACCACTGCGTGTGGAATATAGTCAATATCGAAGAGTATGTTCTTATCTTTTCTACATCCACGTATTTCTTGACTGGAAATTATAGAAAAATCAACTTTCAGACTAAACAAGGCCTTTGCGGACTGTCGACCAAACACTCCGCTCAGTGTCAATATCTACGCTCCGGATTTATGCTTGAGGATTGGTTATGTTGAGCTGGTGTTTGTTATGGGCTGCGTATATCAGGCCAGAGTGCCATGGAACCTTCGGAGAGAAAAGATCTGCGACTGTGATATGGTAGAAGTCAAAGTTGGAACCTCGAAGTATGAAATGAGACATACTTGCGTCCACAGACCTTTGGTAGAGCTGTACCCTTTAAGTGGAATCGTGTCGGTAATTTACATTTTGTATAAAAGCCTCTACAGTGGAATTTTCTAAATATCGTAGTCATATCACTCAGATAATGTTGATACCAAAATATAAATCAAAATGAGGAAGTCTGCAATTTTCATTTCACGTTCTGATTCTCTCCAAGGCATATCCATTTTCAAGTCTAGAAGATTTTAGATCAGCTAGAATCTAGACTATAGATGTGTATTCGTTTGCAGCCGGAAAACCCGAACCTTTTATATGTTAGGTTTCAGTATAGCGATGAAGGATTAAATACACTATGCTATGTAATGACCATGTCAAACCAGAGGACTATTTACATTTACATAAACATCCGAACTTTTATTAATACGAGGGGGTTACTGACACCCTTGCGACGTCCTGTCAATAATGACGAATATTTATCTATAGTAGACTGTGGCCGAGTGCCTATCAACAATCTGGATCCAGTAATAAGGGTGAGTGAAGTCAATTCGTTCACAATAAGACGGTAAGTCCAATACCTTCTTTGTTAGGCGAAATACTAAGAAAAAGGGCAGCTGGGCTCAGTAGCGGATTTGCAGTCTTAACCGCTCCAGGCCCCAAGGCCATGTCGTAAGTATCAGCCGCCCCTTTCTCAGCACCCATTATATAGACTAAATAAGGAATTTACTATTGTACTTAGTCTTTGAGTTATTTCGCCACTGATATCTGGCCGCCCTAGGCCCGGGCCTACTGGGCCTGAGGGTAAATCCGCCACTGGCGGGGCTAATTCTACTGCTTCACTACGGTTTTCAGATCGTTTGGCTATACAATCCTACCGATGTGTTCACTACTTGGCGGTTGCTACGCGGGAACTCAATTACTCCGGACTCCGTAATACGCTGCTTGCTCTTCTTCGCTGAAGTACCACCTCTGGGCAAGTTGGCCATACCGTTTGCGTTTATGCCTACAGAAATGATTGATTACGAGGTAAAAGTAATGACTTCAAATAAATAAATGTATCTCAAAATAGGTAGGTATACCTACTCTACTTTCGTATTTTCATCCTATCGCTGAAGGATTTCAATCATTTCTTTGCTTTGATATGATTTTAGATAGATATTCTTAAGTTTTAATAATGCCCAGCAGGTCGCTAATCTCAACTCAGCTTATTATTTAAATTAAAATATTTTGTCATTACAAAGGTTATATTCTACTCCTCATTTGGTTACGAGACTGTGAAGATTTTAGTAAAAGGCCAAGGAGGTCTGCCAAACTGTATTGAGATGCGACTCGATATGCCATTGTATGTTGAGAGGGTCATCAGAGAAGCTTACAGAAGAGAAGTGGTAAGCAACAAACCTCTTTTGTTTTTATTTTGTCACTGGTCCTAATTAACAACATTTATTGGTGCAACGGTTTTTGACGGTTATCTCAATACTAACCGTCCCTGCAAGAAAAAGACAAAAAAATATGAGTATTTATATTTATGAGGTTTTTAAAATTAATCAGGTGTACCTATCGACGGAGCACGTGACAATACCCATGATGCCGACGCATTCCTTGTCTAGGGACGTAATAAGTATATGCAACGACACAGACCATGTCATGAGGTTCATTTGGTTGCCGTAAGTTGATTAGAATACGTTATTATACAATGAATGAATGTAACTCTTACTGTCTGTACCAAAAACCCAGCAAACTAATGTCACATACCCTTACTTACTTAGACAGACAGAATACAGCTATATCAATGCAGGACATAGAGGTATGTCCTGTGTTTAAAAAGAGGTATTTTCGTGTAGAGCAGAAGAAAGCATAATAATATATTACATAACATCGCGCCTGTATTCCCCCAAGGCGTACACAGTCGTGAGAGATAAAAAATTTCTAGGCCAATCGCTGCTCTGAGCTTGATGCTAGACGCGATGAATTGAAAGACCAATTATAACTATAGAGGTGGTATTGTCACAGGGCCGCATTGTGCGCGATTCTTTACAAAAAAATTGGTTACACAAGCCATATGCGAGCGCATGAGCGACGCCAACCCCAGAACTGAAGCAGTCGCCGTGGCTGAAATCGATTAGGATGTCATCATCATCACGAAAGCATGTGTATTATGTGTAATACACGCCAGTTATGTTATTGTAGTGGTATCGGCAACCGCGAAACCATTAAGAGCATTAGGGTACCTAACCTTCCATTATAGGTAGAATTCATCTTGAATTTCCACAACCCTTGTCTGTCTTCTACTGAAATAATTCCAGGGAACGGATAGCCAATATACTAAATGTAGTGATGACCCCGTGTTGGGGGGTCATTCAGCCGAAGTGTGCGGAATGGATCACGATGACTGTTTACTCACTTCAAGAACCTGCCACTTTTACGTAAGCGTGCCTCCTCTTATCATGTATGGCTCAGAATAATTATACAACAAACTTGTAGGGATACTAGGAATAAAACTAGAATGGCCGTCCTAATCTAGCTTTATGCAAATTCGGAACTTTTTGTACGACTGAACTTTTAGGTCATTCTGATCCACACTTCTGGGTTGTTAAATCAATGTTTTGTTATAAATATTTGCCTTGTAGGACTATTGTAGCGTGTGAGATATTGGACTTGACGCACCGTAGACTTTACCAACGCAACGAGCTTCTGAGGCGAAATAAAATTGAGAAGTGCGTTCAAGAATTTATTATAACCGAAGAGGGAATGTTTCATCCGGTTAGTACAAAAAAAAAATCTTTTCTACCTACCAATGAATAATTTAATAAAGGAATAAAGAATATTTTGGTTTTAAGAACATTAACGATTCGCCGCCTTATGTGGAAGATATAGAGAAACCCGAACCGATGTATTTGGCAATGACGGTTTCTATATCGTCGAAAGGACAGCGTGACGGTCATCCAAGGATGCTTCTGCGGCAGATGTGGGATCAGGTGAGTTTACAAAATATTACTCTTATAAAGAATGGCTTACAACCGAGATGGGGAAATAGCAGATGCGTACAGCAATTACACTTTTTTGGCAAAATAATGATCTTAAGAGCTATGTGGATAGATCAAGGGCATGATATGACGACAAGGCAGCATTGTATGGTTTCTTTTAAGGAGGTAATTTGTTTTTTTTTTTTATAGTAGTAACGTGAATATTTAAAATGAAATTAATTGATGTATGCAACTGTTTTCAGCCACCACCATACGATCTACTATCCGCGGAGTTAATCGACTACGAAGTGGACCGTTCTCCGAGCGGTAACAACATGACCATCGCCGATATAATAAGGATTATAGATGGAATATTGTGGTATGTATTATTAAGCCTGCATCCCTCAAAGGCGTAGACAGAGCTACACAGACACATTTTACCAAAAAGTGTCTAAAAGATTGGAAGAGATTGCTAGCAAGCACAATTTAGTATATTTTAGTGAATAATGCTTTATTTCATTAAAAAGAACGCCGGTATCTACTGTAAACATTACATTAGTACTTTCTACCATACCCTGATATTGTGTAAACGATTTAAAAAACTTTGTACAATTCTTAGCGAAAATAAGACCTTTTCATATTAAAAAATGCACTCCTGGCCACTAATAGACATATTTTATGAATAACGATAACATTTCAGGGACGCAATGCACAGCAAAATGTTCAGAAACCAAATAGAGTTCTACTCGAAGGAGGAGGTGCCGACGTACAGACAAGTCATGAAAGTTGTTAATCGGGATATAAAACCTCGATTAAGCCGAAGGTGGGTCTAACTCTGTCTATAATAAAAAAATATCCACTACCGAATTTCGGTCACGGCCCGAAAATATAACTGAGACTACGCACTAATGTTAAAAAAATGCCGCGTTTTTTCAACTGAAATTCCTAATGTTGACATTTTAAAAATAGGGAAATTCTTTTTGTTCTTTTTTAACCCTTTCCCAGTCCGATAAGCCATATGTGGGACATGTGGTTTGTTTACCTATTGTGTCTGTTACGCGGACAGGCAACGTGTTAAAAATGTCTCCACAGGTTTCTCGTACCAAAAACCTAATTTCTACTTCAATTTCAGAGTTACCTCGGGTATATGTGACGCGATAGTCAACAAGGCTGTCTTCCACACTTACGGCCTCAATCCCAAACAACAATCTTCGATACTTGATGCTGAGTGATTTATTCGTTATTTACCTACTTAACTTTATAGAATATAACAATTATTATTATGTTAAATGTTTTTATTTATTAAATGATCAATAACTAATTAACACTTAGTTTTATATCACAAACAAAGTATGAGATTTCATACGAATCAGTCTAGAATGTTCTCCAATCTTAATTGGAGTTTCTTTGGTTTGGGCGTTCCTATAACAGTGACAGCCACTCTATCGCCTAACTTAGGGGTCTGATTAGCTCCTAAATTGCTTCTATGAATGAGGCCGTTGTCCCCCACGCCGCAGTCTACGAAACACCCGAAGGGGACTACGTTGCGGACAACACCTAGAAAATTACAAATGTGATCTATAATGCAAAGTAATTTAAAAGTAATTTGTTGGTATTTTTATCTTAAAGAACCCGGTCGGTTCTTTCTTGAGGTGGATTTACGACAGACTTCGGATTTTTTTAAAGATTACTCGTGGACGTATGCCCAAGATGCATAGGTCTTAGCTATTGTTGTAGAAATATAACCAGACACTTACTGAGAACGTCATGGATCGACCGTAGTAGGTGGTAAATCTTTCAGGAAACTCCGCAGGAATTACATTTCAATTCATAAAAAATCTAATACTATATTATATAAAAATAAGTTCATATTATACCTGTCAATGTCGTGCCGTCTTTGAGTTGTTCCATATTTTGTACAGCAACGGAGTATACTGGTTTACAAAATGAGATTACGTTGTCGTCATATTTCTTCTGCTTGAATGCATTTATAATCAGCTCTATGGTACCAACATCGGTATTCAATTCTTTACTAGCTTCTTCTATATTAATAGTTGCAACTTTGCTATCAATTGTTTGAGTGAACTGCGGTTTGGCGAGCTCTTTAATATTAACGCCTATTTTCTTTGCAAATCTAAAAGTATGTATAAAGAGATTGAACTCAAGCGCATTTATTACATCATCTCAAACATTAACGATAAAACTTACAATTTAGCTATCTTATAACTCTCTGGATGAATAATAGTAGTGTCCAATGGCTCGAGACTTCCCAAAACTGTCAAAAATCCAGCACATTGTTGAAATGTCACTTTTCCTATGCTAGGAACTTTCAAGATTTCAGCTCTTGTTTCAAAACCACTATTTTCTTGTCGATATTCTATGATTTTCTTGGCTCTACCCTCATTTAAGCCCGATATACGCCTGAAAATGAGGTTAAGCAGATGAACTGTTTGGGTCAAACTCCTGGTATCGACAAAAACTGATCAAATATTTCTTATACCTTAACATTGCTTGGGATGCCGTATTTATGTCAACACCAACTAAACTAACAACTTTTTCTACGGCACAGTCCAAGGCTGATTCGAGCATTTTTGGAGGAATATCATGCTGATATAAGCCAACGCCTAAATTTTTTGGATCTACCTAAAAACGTAGTCAGGCAAATTTAATTTAATACATACAACACTTACATGCAAAATATACCAATTTCGATCGTACTTACTTTGATAAGCTCTCCCAAAGGATCCAGTACTCTTCGCGCAATTGATAAAGCGGATATCAAGTTTGGGTCCATATTTGGGTGTTCCTAAATATTTGGGAATATTAAATAGTCGTCAAGAAATTAAGTATTGTGATTTCGTCTTGAAAAACGGAACAGAGTCATGCCACATACCTTCTGGGCCTCCTTGCTAATGGAATAAATAGACGCGCCCTGTTCTGGGACTATAATGATCGGTATTCCATCACAAATATTATGTTTTTTCAACCACAGTTCTGTTTCGCGACAAGCTGTACCATTGCCAAGGCCAATCAATTCTACGCTGTAAAAATAACCTTCTTAGTTAGGTAGGTAGTCATCTTTTAGCAGAGCATAGAGAACAGTGATGATTGCTCCACCGACACGAGCTAATGTGTGCTAAATTTGTATCACATAATCGAGTGCTAGACATAAAAAAATAATATTTTCACGCATTTTATCGCGGTTGTAATCTAATTTTTGATACCAATTCCTGAAACATCGAATTTCAATTAGAATAAAACCACGATAACATCTGTAAAAATAGTTTGATTTCAAGAACTAAAATCTTAAATTGAAGAAGACTTATTTGACGAACACATAATAAAAACTTAAAAAACCAATAAGTCTTTACTCACCCATGTTGTTTTATCAAGTCTTTTAGCTGTTTAGCAGCTGGATCGTGTGTTTTATTTAATCTCAAATCTGGATATATAGTGCAGGCTTCCTGTTTCTCGCCATTACAATTTATGATTCCAACCTGAAATTCCCAAAAATTATGGAATGTGTAAAAATAAGTCCGTCCTAAGTTAAGTAACCTATTTCCGTATGCTATAGAAGTTCTAATACGAAAAGATAATTGTTTTTAATAATGGTTATGGAAAAAATCACAGTACCTTACAGCCGGCTCTAAAACCAGGATCTAAGCCCACTATAGTCCTGTTTTTAATAGGTTCTGTCAATAGATACTTCTCTAGATTCGTCGTAAACGTTCTAACAGCTTCCTTTTGAGCAGTCGTCGTAAGATCGGCCCTAACATGTCTTGATAACCAAGGTTTGATCAGACGATTGTAAGCATCGCCTAGGCCTTTACGAACCCAAAAATTACTTTTCCACAACGTGAGGCAAAACCTTCAAAGAAATGGAAAGTTAGACAGGACAAGTTGTGTATGTGGATGATTTTATGTAGACATAAATTGTAGTGTATGTAATTAGATAGATGGAACGACATACGCAAAATGGGTGGCAGCTGTTGGATGCGGAGGGCCGAAGATCGAGCTCAGTAGTGTACCATGGCTTATGACTAGCAGTGGACAGTGATACCAGCAGTAGATGAAGATAGGCTGATGATAATTATAAAATGAGTAATTCAAAAAATACCTTTCAAGTTTGTTATAAAACCAGTCAGGAACAACTACTTTGACCGAAAGTATTTTTTCATCTTCGCCTCTGTTTAATGCTAGTGTCTGATGAGGTTTCACAAACTGACTCGGACATTTCCAGTCAAAGTACAGTTTATAGGTTTCAGGGTCAGATTTATTATCCACTTTCTTCTTATCATCTACTTTTTCTTTTGTGGAACTCTTAGTTCTGCTGCTTTGTATTGTAAATCTAGTTTCTTCTTTTCTGGGTACATAAACATTTTTAATTACTTATTAACAAGTTATACATCCTGTCTCAATGGAAATTTAGTTAGTTACTTATTTGGATTTTTACAATAGACGGTAGTTAATTTCTCTTTGTGATCAGATTTAAGGATTATGCAGTGATACCGTAATGCAAAATAAAAATCCATTTTAACATTTAGTACATAAGTAAATGGTACTATTTATAAACTTACAAACTCCTCATATGCTCCAGTACTCTCGTATCTTTGTATATAATATCAGCCACTATGTGAGTTACATGAGATTCCACTTTTTCAACTGTTGCCAGTTCTTCATTATTATTATTACATAGCATTTGCAGGTTAACATATTCTCCATTCAATGCTTGGACAGCATTTTCCTCCAATCCAAGATTGCGAGCTCGTTCAGCAAGTGATAAAGAATGTGATTTTAATGGACCATACTGGAACAGACGTATGCAATTGTTAAATATAATTCCGTTAATTTAAGCTCAGTAGTAGAATGAAACATAATTTCAAATCTACCTTTAATGATGTTTCTTATACCAACTTACAAACTATCACGTTGCATGATGATAATAAAATTAAATTACGACACGGGAATTAAGACAGAAGCATTTTTTTTTTACCGAGTTGCACTGGATGCTCTTAAAGTTTCAGCCAGTGCAACAGCCAATATTAAAAACTTGTGCTCGCGTTAATTCCAGTGTTGTAATTTTATTTATTATGATGTTTCTTTACATATAGTAGTAGTAGTTAGTTTTTATTTTATTCAGGTTATGACACACATTACAGGTATAATATATGGTTTATATTATGTTTATTCTGTTTTTATACACTAAATGTTACTGATCAAGAGGAAGGCCTATTTATAACATGATATTTAATATTCTAGCAATATCTATTATACATAATATACAATAAACCTACTTTATATATTAGGCATATTTTATTGATGACAGTTATATTTTGTAAATGTTAATGATAACAAAATATAATTATGTTAATAAGATAGAAAATAAAAATGTATACTATGGCATGATGTTTACCAATTATGGATAGGTTGTTTAAGATAGGTCATGAACATCAGAGGTTTCCTACTCCGCAGGAGGGAAGCAAGGTAAGTAGCTGATGTTATGATAGAAATGGTTAGTGGTAAAAATATTGAAAAGCTGAGCTTTAGCTACAGCCAGCATGTGAAGCCCAACACCAAAAAAGTAAAAAACTTACTATCAAGTCAAGTTCAGACAAGTTACGGGCATTCAATATACCTTTCTCAATTTCTGGCGTCAACTTTTTAGACTTTTTAAGAGTTCCTATAACAGTCTTCACTTTTTTCTTTAGCTGTGTTATATTTTCGTAGCTTTCATGTAACTCCTGAAGGCTATAAATTCATTAATTACTATGATATTAATTATCACACTTATATTGAGATGTAAGTTATACAGTTTCATACCAAGTACTTTGTTAGCAAAACAAGACTGCCTCTAAGATAATTCTGACAGAAAACCCAATGATGCTGAGTCCCAGACAAAATATCTTAGGCAAGTTATTGTTCTCATTATTTTAAGACCTACATAGAAAGATAAAATAGATTTGGATGTAGTCTGGGCTAAAAAATATATATACATACCTACATACTGATTTTATAATACTGTTTATTCAAGATAGCCACTTTTTTATATGTAGAAAAGAAAAATATACAAGGAACAAACAAAGCATGGATTTAAATATTTACCGATCTGGCATTAGATTATCTACAGCAGTTTTTCTGTATCTTGCGATAAATGGTAGAGTGCAACCTTCAGTAAGTAATCCTATTAAGTTTTGGGCCAATTTCAGAGGGATCTTCTCTACTTGGGCTAACATTTCAGCTTCATTCCAAACATTAGGAATATTTTCATTATCATCAAATGAGCAAAGATCGTCGTCTTTCTCATCAGGTAGCTTTGCAGTTTTTCTTTTAGGCACTTTTTTGGTAATTTCTCCATTTTTTACACTGTTCAAACTAGGCCCAGATTTAGATTTTGTAGTTTTAGTCACAGTCTTTGCCCTTTTCTTGGGAGAATCATTATCATCGTCCTCTGTGTACTCAACAACTTTCCGTTTTCTAAGTTTTGGCGCAGTTTCCATTGTCAGTGAGTTAAATTAAATTATTTCGAGTTATTTGATACACGTAAATAAGTGATATTATAAACAAAACGTAAATTTAAAAAGTCCGTCATATGCTCATCAACATCAACATCAACAACCCCCTAGAGCATAGAGATGTAAGGAATATACTCTTAATAGGTACAGGTATTATAATACAAGCCACTCGTATTCATATTAGGATAAGCGAATGTAAATATTACGAATAATAATAATAATAATAACGACGCACAATGATTGTCGATATCACTATACCACATGACGAGAATCTTGTGAAAGCTGAAAAAGATAAACAGATTAAATATCTGGATTTAGCGCACGAGATTGTCGACATTTGGGAGGTGGATTCGGCAATCGTTGTACCGATAGTAGTTACGGTCAATGGCCTAATGGCCAAGAGCCTCAATCACCATCTTAAGAGGCTCGCGTTAGGCGGCTGGGTTAAGGGCTTGATGCAGAAGGCGGTACTCCTTGACACGGCGCGCATAGTCAGGAGGTTCCTCTCTCTGGAGCCCTAACCGCCGGCAGCTAGGACCCTGATCCCGTTGCCGGTTGGCGACTATTTTTTATATTTTTAAATATATTTTATTTTTATTTTGCTGTTTTTGTACATAATATATATTTAAAAATGTAATTTTTAAGTAAAAGTTTTAAATAAAGGAAATAATAATAATAATATCTTGGGACAGCCCACACACGGTCATCTGATCCCAAACTAGGCAGAGCCTGTATTATACGCCGTATTCGTCAAATATTAGTCAGCAAAGATTTACGATTGGCAGGCGGTTACCGCGCTGGCGATCACTGGCCTAATCCGTGTAACGTCGCGTCACGCGAAATACAACCGAATAGGTAGCAACGTTTAATATTAATATTAAAAGCGAGTAGCGAATTTTGAATCATTGACTAATATTTGACTAATACCCAGTAATAGGTATGGTATGCTAATACGAGTTAACTAATATATTCAATATTATGAATACCTAAATATCATCCCAACCTCGTGTGTACCAAGTATGTACTAGTATGGTACTAGATACTTACTTTAAGTGACGCAAAAGTATTCTGTGGTCTGCTCTCCCCTATTTATTCGATCTGACAAAAATGACAGAATGGTGTTGAAATTTGAATGATTATTTATTTATTATTTAAGTGTGAGATTTACGTTTATCAAAACAACACGTGAAGTTTTGCAACTTTCTATATTAATTAGTTTGCAATTTCCTGTAATTTGTGATTATAAGTAGAATTGCTGTTTACTAAAAATGTCTACAGAAACAGAACAAGGTGGCATAATTTGCAAACGGCTAGTAAAATATTTCTTTAGCAGAAATCTTAACTTTTCTCTAGAGGTGAGAATGATTTTGTTTAAGTTAAGATACAACCCAATAAAGAGCTTTAGAACTCTTAACTTTGTATAGTTATAGAGACATGGAAAAGTTTAAATTCAAAATATACATTTTACATGCTAATCTAAAATATTTATATGGTTTTAGCCAGAAGAAATTAGAAGAATGGATTGGAATTGGCAGCAAGAATTTCTAGATGCAACTTTTAATTGTAAATTAATAAAAGAATATCCACTAAGTGGACAGTTTTCTAGATTATTTCTTAAAAAAATAATTCATTATTTAGAGCCAAATCAAGAAGTTCATGATGATTTTTATGCACAGTTGTGTGAAGCCATGAACCAAATTAACAAGGATGGGTTTAGTTACCAACATTATGTTATAGGTAATGACACAAATAACATTATTACCATAAAAGAGACGAGAAACATGGTGGTCAATGGCACAACAGGGTTGAAGACATGGGAGGTATTGTCTATAAAATATTATTTTATAGGTTTGTTATTTTTGGTGATCTAAAATCGAATATAAGTATCTTTATTGTATTTTGATGTAGAGGCACCTTATTTATTGTGTGTTTACCAATTACTTAATGTGATTCCTTTTGCAGGCAGCATTGATGTTATCAGACTGGGTATTAAGCAATCAAGAAATATTTTCAAATAAGCATGTCTTAGAATTGGGCTCAGGTGTGGGTTTCACTGGTATAACAATTGGCAAGCTTTGTAATGTTAAGTCACTGATGCTCACTGATTGCCATTACGATGTACTTAAGACAGTATCTGAAAACATTCAAATAAATTTTCCCGATTTCAAAAAAGAGGGGACTGAAGACATCATTTCATTTACATCTGATAACAAGTCTTTGAGTATGTATCCTCTTTATTACCTTGATTTAAGATTTAATATTTTTTAAACTTAATTTAAATAAATATTCATTTTCACTTTATAGGTGTAATGATGTTAGACTGGAACAGAATTGAAAATGTACCTAGTGATATTGTGCCAGATGTATTGATAGGAGCAGATATTGTATATGACCCTACAATTTTGCAACCCCTGTGCAATGTTATAAAAACTTTTTGCAATAGAAATAAACAGCTGGAGGTATACATTGCTAGTGTTATTAGAAATGAAGAGACATTTAATGGTTTCTTGAAAACATTAGGTATGTGGTGTTGTTAATAATATTTTGTGATGGTATTTAATATTGTTTGTGTTAGATTCATAATTGATTCTTGTATTTATTATATTTTCAGGTGAAACTCAGCTGCAGTTTGAAATAATAGAACTAACGAAAAGTGGATTTATTGAATGGGATGACAGTATAGATAAAAGTTTATTAAAAATAAAATCAATATTAAAATAGTTGTTGGCTTTATGATTTTTTAGTTAAGTATGGTCTGTACGACAATCCCCTACAATGAGAATAACTGATTCCATAATTGTTGAGACTCATAATTATTGCACTAGTGATGTGATTCCTGGTAGGATAAGCAGAGATGTTTTCTCATAGTATTCCTCTTCATTCGAAGAATATGTTGGTAAGTTGATACTGTACGCGTTGCTATTTATCTATGATTATACACATAATGTCCAGCAGTGTAAAGAGATAGGCTGATGATGATACCAATAATACATCAAAATTTTGTGTAATAGCTGGTAATAGTCATAATTACTATAATAATTGGGCCCACACAACGAGTTGCATGATAATAGACCTTTTCAATAAGTGAATAGATTAAGTCATTATTTTATTAGGATCATCATCATCATCAGCCGCAAGACGTCCACAGCTGGACAATTTAGTTAGGATATCTCGCCTAAAATACATTGAGTCCATACCTAGCAAGTCAGATGACTTTGATGTAAAAAAACCCCACCTGTCATTTTCATATGTCACCTGTCAGCGTCAAACTTCAAAGTAAGATGAAAATAAATTAAAACGATTGTTGTGCAATTTCACCAATAATACAATAACTATAATGTAACTTCCAGTCTAATTTTACAATTTACAGCGAATAAAACCTTCGGAGTTTGTGTAACGTAAACAGATAAGGTTTTTATTCAACCTTTCAGGTGTAACATATTAAAAGACAACATAACCTTAAATCTAACTTATTTCTAAAAAATGTCAGAAAACAACAAAAATACAGTACCAGAACCTAATACGGCAGCTGCAGATAATTCTACTAAAAGCCAAACAAATAATGGAGCTAAGAATGATGAGGCTTGGGGTTATGACTTATATCCCGAAAGGCGCGGTACTTTTAAGACTAAATTGGGGAATATTCTCATCGGCAAAGAAGGAAAAGAGAATATTGACAAATTCAAGTGCGAAAAGCATGTTGTTGAATGTGTTAAAAATAGTAAGTACTCCTTTAAATTTTCTTAGTTATAGAATTTATAATATAATAGAACAAAAGCGAACTTAATGCCATTATGCATTTAACGCTTCAACACACCTTATTCATATTTATTTAATTGCATTCAGGTTGTATATCTGTCATCTGATTTATTCTTCTCTCATAGTTGTTCTAGAACTTATTAAGTATGTTTATGACAACATGAAGGTTTTATAACGTAATTTCCTGTTTCAGGTGCAATTGTGAAGGTGATGATGGCAGCTCTGAAGAGTTCTGGTTGGTAAGTTTTTGAATAATCTTTATTATAATACTTAGTCAATTTATTGTTTAATTTGTGGTACATTTTCAGTCCTATTGACATCCGCCGGCATATATCATGTGAAGTATGTGATTACTCTGTTAGTGGGGGCTATGATCCAGAATATAACCAGGTAAGCTTACTTCTTTAATATAATTTACTTCTTGTCCAGCTTTGAAAATCAGCATAAACATACTAAAAATCTCTTTAAAATCTAAATCAAAAATAGATATAAATGGTTTGTACACAATCATCAGTTAGTATTTGAAGGATAAAATTGTCATTTTGATATTAAATGTATGGAAAATATGTCAAAAAACAGCCCTTAATCCATGTAACCGATTATTCTGAAATGATTTTACAGATTGTAGTGTGTCAAAATGTGTCAACACGTCAAGGAATGGTGCAGGGAGTTTTGGCTCATGAGATGATTCACATGTTTGACTACTGCCGCAACCAGTTGGACTTCAAGAATATGGAGCATCTGGCATGCACAGAGATAAGAGCTGCTAACCTCACACATTGCTCATTTGCCAGTGCATGGTCACAGGGTGATGCGTCTTGGGGGAATATCAAAAAGGCTCATCAGGTAATATGATTTAAAACACAATAATAATTATATAACTGTCCCACTGCAGGGCAAAGGCCTCTTCTCTTATAGAGAAGGATTGAGCATTGATTACCACACTGGTTTGAATGAAATTCAGGTTTCCTCACGATGTTTTCCGTCACCGTTAGTCAGTGGTGTCTTAGAATGTCATAAATACAAGTTATATTATTATATGTGATGCAACTTTATTTCAAACGAATTTAATATTTATGTCAGGCAATTGCATGGAGGAAGGAAGGGGAGACCTTTGCCCTGCAGTGGGCTTCATGGCTAAAATAAAAAAATAAATTAAGTGTTTTCTCTATTATGTAACTTCTTTTGTACATGTATTAACCCTATTCTGTTTATTTTCAGGATTGCGTGAAAACGAAAGCTCTATACTCTGTCCTTGCTGTCAGACAAATTGGGAAGAAGGAGGCTGTAGATATTATAGAGAAGGTATTTCCAAAATGTTACGCTGATCTCGAGCCCATAGGACGGAGGATTAGGAGGAACTCCGACGACATGCTGAGAGCATTCAAAGAGGCTGCCTATTATGGTTATGAATAGAAGATCAGTGTAGATACAGTGAAGTTTATATATGTAGATAGTGTAATATATTTGTTATCATGTCATAAGCAGTAAGGAAAACAATCTTGTTATAAATAAAACAACTGGAAATGATTTAAAATAATGTCTTTTATTTCATTATTTTCTTTACTCACTTATAATAACGTATTGCCTATGATTGTTGTAAGGTTTAATACTGCCTTTCACAGTTTGTTAGATAACAGATATGAAACACAAGCGTAATCCTATGTCTTAATTAGGCATGTAGATGACTGAAAAGGCACAAATTTTATTTAGTATGACGAATTAATATGATATTAAACTTTATTTATATACTTAAACCCGCTGTGGATATTTTTATTAGAACAGCAGTGAATTTCAATTAGGACTCTTTTATTAAGGTTTACGTTTTAATCAAGGACCATAAGGTTATCAGGGTGTTTAATTATATATTAGGTAAATAATCGGGTTATATGATTATATCTTAAATAATTGATTGCGTAAATAATAATGCTGTCTATTCAGTATTTTTTTAAACGTTATTTGGTCCCTGATTTATTTACCCAGAAGTTTATCCAACGATAGAAACATGATGGTATTTTAAGACAGTGACAAAGAATAATGTTTAAGAAAAACGTCGGTTTAAGTACTTAAACATGTATTGAAAGTTGAATGAAAACCTTTAGTCATCTGTAACTCTACTATAAGTTTTATCACATATGTAAATCCCTTACGACCACAAAAAATAATTGTGTGGCAAACTGTAACTCTCTACGTAACCGCTAGAGGCGCTGTATAGTTCCATAACATCCATAGATTTAAAATACCAAGTAGTTCATAATCTTACGCCTATTTCCCATAGTACACCCACGTTTCGCCAGTTATCTTTTAGGTCCCAATGTAATAGGGGGCGAGCCTATTGCCTTCACCGTACCTACCAGACACCGTGCTGTTACTGACAATTGCAAAATAGAAAAACTCAGTAACAGTAATTTATTATTATAATATTTGCCATGCAAATATTTTTCGTGGTCACAAGCGAGTTTACGTGTGAAATCTCATGGTAGAGGTACCGCTGATGTCTGATGAGGTACTGACACACATCATTAAAAGGATAAAGGCGCTTGCCTGATAATGTTGTTCTAATAGGAACATCCATAACGGTGATAGTTCAACTGATTTTAACACCACATAATGCTTAATTGTAATTGATATATCACACAATGCTTAGGTCTTAAACTATGACGTATGTTTTGATCAGAAGCATTTTGTGCTAAAAACTGATTTGTGCTACATTACATCTAATGACCGCCTGATGGGAAAATATCAATTTACTGATGTAGGATGTAACTTATTACCTAATAAGATCATAACCGCGCATGACTAGATCGACATTAAATCTGTTTTCCATTATAAATTAGGTAAGTGCCTACTTAAGTTATAAAAAAACTTTAGTTTTGTGTTTGTAAGATGTTACTTCTAATACGTAGGTAAAGTTAAAAACCTGTTTAAACAAGCTGTCTAACATTTTTGGCCACAGTAAAAAATGTGGTGCTTCGGCCAGACCGTTCTTATACATCTTCGCACTGTAGTTGTAGGTACAGTCAGTATCAAAAGTTAATTAGATGTTCGGTTATTATTTCTCAATTCTGAAAGAGTCGACACAGTCAGTGATTTACACAAATATTTGTTCAGAGCGAGAATCGAACCGGCAACTCCCATCACTTAGCAACTGTGCCAATCGGTTTTTAGGTAGGTAGAAAATAACAGAAATTGTGTGACCAAAAGTTAGAAATCAAACATAACAAAATTGATCTAATTTATAACAATAAGGCTACCAAAAATCCTCCTTAAGCATATTTGAATTTAAACAAAAAATAATAAATCTGTAATTCTTAACCAGAAATCAACATAATCCTGACAACAGATTGTTCTTCAACATTAATCTCATGTAAGGTATAAAATTATCTTAGGATGACAATCTACAAGCTATTTATAATAAGTTAATAAAACTAAATGAGCGCTACAATTTCTATGATATCGGTATTATCTTACTTATTAAATATTTACTTGCTAGACTTAATAAAGATTATATTACAATGTAGGTAAACCTACTGGTAGGCATTTGTCTAAATGCCATTCACGAGTTTGGGATCCATATGATCTATTTATTACGGAAAATGGCTTTCAGAAAATCATATAAAACGGATTACAAACAAAATAATGGCTACGGTTTTTAATAAACACTAAGGTAGGCCTAAATAATTAATAAGGTTTTGACGCAATGAATAAGCAAAAGGTATAGAAACACTCCATATTTGATATAGATACGTAAATATATATTTTGTAAATAACACTTGTACAATCATCTTAGCGCAAGACTTGTTTTGTTCCGAATAATATACTCTTGACAAGTATCTTGAGAAAATATCTTCGACATTTTCATCTAATTCGTTGAAAACACAAGGCAAAAGGCACCCAAGTGAGAAAGGCATTTTTCTTAGAATAGTGTTTGTACTATTGAGCTCTACTGTGGTCCCCATGCTGCCATCTTACGTACTTATAGATATTATTGTATTTTTATTATGCTATTCGTTTTTAAATCTCTCGAAATGTTTTTTTCTTATTCTGAGCATTTCCATGATTACTACTTACTTTAAAATTTCCTAGCGTCATAGTACTCTTATTTTTAATTACAATCGTATCCTTACAAGGCACATTTACAGCTCTAACTATAGTTTACAGACACTATTAACAACGTCCGTAGAAACCTATTGAACAATTGCGATGAAAGAACCTTAAAAATATAATAACGCCGCGATCAAAATGTCCAACACTTCAAATGATGTGTTTAACTAACAAATACGGGGGT